>CM035847.1:233470814-234915814 GCA_020510985.1 Pholidichthys leucotaenia
TGATCCTGACATACATGTTAATGGAGGAAAAATACAAATGGTTAGCCAATATAAATATCTTGGGTTAATAACAGATTCACAGCTTTCCTTTAAAGCCCATATTGTTAAATTGAGTAAAAAAATCAAGTTAAATCTTACAAATTTTCGTGTAATTCGAAATGAAATGTCAACTGAAGCCGAAAAAATATATTTGTGTGACCCTTGCCTTACGTTAATTAGGTAAGGGAAATTATTAAGTGTAGACCAGTTGCTAGGTTCGTAAGGATTACAATAGGGAATTAAAATGAGTGTGGAATGAAATAGCTGGAGGCAAGAAATGAGCAATAATGGCTGTTATTTTTAAAGATAAAGAGAACAGAGTATACAAACAATTTACAAATATACAAATATAACAACGGCCAGCATGAAATAAAACCCCAAAAATGTCCTACTGAGCTCAGTGTTTGTTCGTCTTTTTGTTTTAGTCGTTTGACCAGTCAAGATATCTTCTATTTCCAGACTCAGGTTTCTTTTCCTTTTTTAAAGCGGTGGCTTGAGTTGTTACCACTTTGAATTTTGTGCACTGGAGAGAGGAAGGATGTTCTTCAATCGAGATCTTGGCTCAGATCTCGGTTCAGTCTCGGTTCAGGTCTCGGGTCAGGCTCGCCATCTCCATTCGGAGAGAATCCAGGATCCAGAAGGTTCTTAATCAGCAACCAAAAAAAACCTAGCCTGCACAACAATAATGATATTACTGTATACAGCTAAAGTAATTCACTTTTCAATCTCTTCTCATCTAACACCATAGCTTAGTGTTTAAATTCTTCTCTCATATTACTGTTGTTACAATCCAGTCATATAGTAATATCTTACATTTCACATCTTACATCTTACATGCATGTTTTTTTTTCCAAATTCCCTCTTGTAGCACATGAAATGCTTTTTTTTTCTCTACATCATTTAACCATGAAATTACGATTAATCTTTTCTTTGTAAATCATGAAATGAAATACAATTAATTCATCACATAACCAGGGAATATACTGTCTCATTACTTCCAATATTCCCTTTTAAAATCAGTAAAACCCTGTCTGAGCTACTGGGTTTAGCATAACCTATGAATTTACATAGGAACCAACAAAATGTGCTTTTAGCATCAAACTACACATTACATTCGACAGAAATAGTGCAAAAGAACTAAAAGTACTTCAGCATACTGTTGTGAACTGAAATCACATTTAGGGAAACCATACAGGCACAAAAATAGCCTTTTCCATTGCTTTTAAACAGAATAAAAATCCACTCGCGATTAGCATTAGCATAACGCTAACATTAGCATGCGTTAGCATGCTTCATTTAGTACACACTCGGTTTTCACTCACCAAGATGAGATATTAGCATGAACACAGCAAAAGTCACAGCCTCACGGCCTCTCAAGCTCGTGCTCCCGTCAACTTAGGATAATAAAGGTTTCAAATTAGTGTTTGGACAGTGTTTAGATTTATTTACAGCATCTTTCTAAATTAAACTCACCAAGAAGACCCACAGGTCTCCACACAGACCGTCCACAGCCTCTCTCGTCCGCTCTCAGATCGCAAAAGACCGAAAAACCGGGTGCGCGCCTCAGCACTCTGCTCGGAAGGCGGGGTTAATATCGCTCTTAACGAATGAAAAGACCATTTTTTTTTTTAATTTTTTTTTTTTCTCCTCTCGGCGCCACACCAGTCGGCTGCCTTTTGCAACAGCGGCTCGATTCCGAGTTTTTTTTCCCTTCCTCTCTCTTTTGATCACTTTTTTTTTCACCCCACTTATATCACGGACACACAGATCGTCCCAAATGTCTCCTGAGCCGGTGGACGGAGCCACTGTTTATAGCAGGATACGATATAACAGGGAAGAGCTGCTAGCATTTAACCGCCACCCGGTCCCACTGGAAAAACTCGACATACCGAGAGAACTGAGGCGAAAACGCCGCGGCTGCCGGGCTGGAATAAGGCGGAGGACAAAAAATATAAGGTACAGACCCTCCCTTCCATCTGTTGTCATGGGAAATGTACGGTCGATACTGGGAAAGTTAGATGAGCTAGCGGCTATCTCCCGTTATGATAGCACTTACCGGGAGTGCTCTCTCCTTTTGTTTACTGAGACGTGGCTAACTGAACTAGCAGCAGATGCTAACATTGAGCTGGAGGGTTTTCACACGATACGAGCTGACCGAACACCAGAGAGTGGCAAAACTAGGGGCGGTGGAGTGATAATGTATGTTAACAACAACTGGTGCAGACCGGGACATATCACTGTTAAACAACGACACTGCAGCAAAGACATTGAGTTGCTAGCTGTTAGCATGAGGCCTACATATCTCCCGAGAGAACACTCACACGTGATCTGCATTGTTGTTTATGCAAATCCGACGGCGAACGCTGGGACAGCGCGTGACGTCATCCATTCAGTAACCAGCAGGCTGCAGACAGAACACCCAGATGCTCTTCTCCTCATCTCAGGCGATTTCAACCACGTTTCACTGTCTCCCATTCTGCCCACTTTCACCCAGTATGTCACATGCCACACTAGAGACAATAAAACACTGGATTTGTTCTACGCAAACACTAAGGAGGCGTACACCTCATCACAACTCCCCCCACTTGGGAGATCGGATCACAACTTGGTTCATCTCCGACCGGTGTACAAACCCCTAGTGCACAGACAACCTCCGGCCATGCACACTGTGGAGTTATGGTCTGAGGAGACAATGGACACTCTAAAGGACTGTTTTGAAGCCACTGCCTGGAAGCAGCTCTGCGATCCACATGGTGAGGACATCGATGGCCTCATTCACACCTTCACGGGCTACCTCAGCTTCTGTGTGGACAAATCCGTTCCCACCAAGACCATACGGCGTCACTCAAACAACAAACCCTGGATCAACCCTGAGATAAAAACACTTCTGAGAGAGAAGAAGAGGATCTTCAGGTCGGGGAACAGGGAGATGCTGAAGTCCGTACAGAGGGAGCTGAGGAGAAAGATCAGAGAAGGCAAGGACAGCTTCAGGAAGAAGATGGAGGACAAGCTGCAACAGAGCGACATCAGCGGGGTCTGGAGAAACCTCAAAACCATCTCGGGGCTCCAGAATACCTCCCCCCAGGCCACGGGGGGCAGGGAGTGGGCGAACAACCTGAATCTGTTTTTCAATAGATTTGACCAACCACCCTCCCCCCTGTCTGCACAACAACCACTGCTGCCTCTAAGAAATCAAGTCCTGCTACCCACTCTCCACTCCACCGACACCCCCCCCACTCCCAACACACAGCCCCCCATCCTGACCCTGACCAAGACCCAGGTGAGGATGGAGCTGAGGAAGATCAAGGCGAGGAAGGCGTCGGGACCGGACGGCATCAGCGCAAAGCTCCTCAAGTCCTGTGCAGACCAGCTGTGTGGGATTGTGACGTATATCTTCAACATGAGCCTGAAACTGGGGAGGGTACCACAGCTGTGGAAAACATCTTGTGTGGTACCTGTACCAAAAACTTCCCACCCCAAAGACCTGAACAGCTTCAGACCGGTGGCCTTGACGTCCCACTTGATGAAGACCCTGGAGAGACTGCTCCTTGCTCATCTCCGCCCCCTGGTGGAACCAGCGATGGATCCACTCCAGTTCGCCTACCAGCATGGCATTGGGGTGGAGGATGCGGTGATCTTCCTCCTTCACCGTTCTCTGTCCCACCTGGAGAAGCCCGGGAATATGGTGAGGATCATGTTCTTTGACTTCTCCAGTGCTTTCAACACCATCCAACCGATGATCCTGAAGGACAAGCTGCTGCGCGCAGGGGTGGACCAGCACCTATCATCATGGATCCTGGACTACCTCACGAACCGGCCTCAGTTTGTGAGAACCCGGGACTGTGTTTCCGACACGATCATCAGTAGCACGGGGGCCCCCCAGGGAACGGTGCTGGCTCCCTTCCTGTTCACTCTTTATACTGCGGACTTCTCACACAACACAACACATTGCCATCTACAGAAGTTCTCTGATGACTCTGCGATCGTTGGTCTCATCTCCAGCGGAGATGAAGCTGAGTACAGAGGGCTTATCCAGGACTTTGTGGACTGGTGCCATCGGAACTGCCTCCAGATCAACGCGAGGAAAACTAAGGAGCTGGTGGTGGACTGCCGCAGGCATGGGCAGCCCCTCACAGCACCAGTAAATATACAGGGAACAGACATCGAGATGGTGACATCCTACAAGTACCTGGGTATTCATCTGAACAATAAACTAGACTGGTCACACAATACTGACGCACTCTACAAGAAGGGACAGCGCAGGCTGTTCCTGCTGAGGAGACTCAGGTCTTTTGGTGTACAAGGGGCGCTGCTGAAGTCATTCTATGACACAGTGGTGGCATCAGCCATCACTTTTGGAGTGGTCTGCTGGGGCAGTGGCATTACTGCAGCCGATAGGAAGAGACTGAACAAACTGATTAAGAAAGCTAGCTCTGTCCTGGGGCAACGCCTTGATCCGATGGAGGAGATAGGAGAGAGAAGGACGGTGGCTAAACTGTCATCTCTGCTGGAGTCCGAGTTCCACCCTATGCAGGACATACTGGATGCACTGAGGAGCTCATTTAGCAGCAGACTACATCATCCCAGGTGCACAACCGAGAGGTTTCGTAGGTCCTTCCTACCAACGGCTGTCAGACTGTACAACCTAAGCAGGGCTGCTCGCAGAGATAGCAAAAAGACGTAACAAACTAATAGTTTTTTGAATGCAAAAGATGCAATAGACTTACACAATGGTCCTCTCCGGCATACAACTAGGAACATACCGGTCGCTATGGAGGGTGAGAATATGTATGGGCACATAATCATACCATGTAGGATAACTAAGTAGACGGTTATGCTGTTTCATCCCACCTAGCAACAATGCTCTGCACTGTGTGTGTTTATATATTTACATATTTATTCCATCTAGCTACAATGCTCTGCACTGGGTGTGTTTATATTTATATATCTATATATTTATTCCATCTAGCTACAATGCTCAGCACTGGGTGTGTTTATATTTATATATCTATATATTTATTCCATCTAGCTACAATGCTCCGTACTGTGGGTGTTTATATATTTACATATTTATTCCATCTAGCTACAATGCTCTGCACTGTGTGTCTGTGTGTGTGTGTGTGTGTATATATATATTTTATAGTAATATGTACATATGTATATTAGCTGCTCTTGCTTGCTTGTTTTTTTTTTGTTTTTTTTTCCTTGCCTTCTGATTGTTGCTCTGAGTGTTGCTATCCCTGTGCTGTTGCAATCCTGGAATTTCCCCGTTGTGGGACTAATAAAGGCTTATCTTATCTTATCTTATCTTATCTTACCATGATCGCCCAACGTGACCGTGAAACAGGAATTTAAAAGTTGGATAACGAGGATCACACTTCCTCTTCCCAAAATAATCGTTTTTCAAAATAAAATCACACAATTGTATTAATACAAATGAAATCTGAGAAAAAAGGGTCATTTTCTCAGCTGGGTTACGCTTGCATTCAATGATTCTCAGTCACTTCAACTATTGCCTAACTAGCTGGTCCCAGGCGGGTCTGAGTGCAAAAAAACCATTGGAAGTTTTGTACAAACAAGCAGTCAAAGTTATGGATAAAAAACCTAGGCATTATCATCATTGTGCAAGTTTAAAAAAAATACAGTCTTTTAAACTGGGATAGTCTTCATATATTTGCAGATTTAAATTTGATTTATAAAGTACTGTATGATTTGGCTCCAGATCCTCTGGCAGAGTTCATCAGCCAAAGAAACAGCTCTGAGCGTGTCACTCGAGGCTCTGTCAGAGGTGATTGTTTCATTCCTCTGCACAGAAGCACTTTCAGTAAGTCGGCCTGGTCAGTGAGGAGCTGAAGCTGGCGCCTTCCAGTGGTCCCCGGGTGTCAGCAGCGAACGGCTCAGCGATTAAGACCTTCAGTGAGAGGACTCTGCTTCTGTCTTTGCAGGGCCGTGCATTTGAGTGGACTTTTGTTGTAGCGGCAGTCAATTTCAACATGTTAGGGGCTGATTTTTTGTGCTCACATGGTTTATTGGTTGATCTTGATAACAGATGTCTGGTTAATGCACTCTCCTTTCACTCTATTCCCTGTACAGCTCGAGTGGCCCCGCCAACTGCACAAGCCAACGTCACAGCTGCAGGTGGTAAGTTCCACACACTCCTCACTCAGTTCCCAGCACTCACGGTCCCAACGTTTTCGGCGACAGTGGCTAAACATGGGGTGGAACATTTTATTACTACCACCGGCCCACCCGTTTTTGCAAAAGCTCGGCACTTGGACTCAGCTAAGCTGACCATAGCGCGCGAGGAGTTTGCCAACCTGGAAAGACTGGGCATCATCAGGCGTTCGAAGAGCCCATGGGCTTCACCGCTGCACATGGTCCCAAAGGCTGATGGCTCGTGGCGACCTTGCGGTGATTTCCGCAGGTTGAATAACGCCACAGTGCACGACCGCTACCCGATCCCGCACATCCAAGATTTTTTCGGTTCATTTGGCGGGGGCGCGCATTTTTTCTAAAATAGACTTGGTACGCAGTTCCCACCAGGTTCCAGTGCGCGCTGAGGACATACCCAAAACAGCGGTAATAACTCCTTTCGGGCTTTTTGAGTTTTTGCGCATGCCGTTTGGGCTTAAGGGAGCGGCGCAGACGTTCCAATGCATGATGGACGTGGTCCTGCGCGATCTCCCTTTCGTGTTTGTCTACCTGGACGACATTTTGGTAGCCAGCGCGTCCGAAGACGAACACGAAAGCCACCTCACAGCAGTTTTCCGGAGGTTGGCAGAGCACGGGTTAATAATCAACCCAGCGAAGTGTCAGTTCGGGGTGGCGCAGACTGATTTTTTGGGGCATCGCGTTTCGCCAGAAGGGGCGGTCCCTCTGCCCGATAAGGTGCGCGCAATAACAAATTTTCCCCAACCACAAACGGTCAAAGAGTTACAGGAGTTTTTGGGAATGGTTAATTTTTATAACCGTTTCCTCCCCCGCGCAGCGCAGCTCATGCAACCATTGTATGCTGCACTAAAAAAACAAAAATCCACGAATAAAATCGAATGGTCTCCTGAGCGGGAGTGCACATTCTCTCAAGTCAAATCAACCCTGGCAAACGCTGCGTTGTTGGCACACCCAGTCCCAACGGCCCGCATGGCGCTCACTACTGACGCGTCAGATGTGGCCATAGGGGCGGTCATTGAACAGTACGTGGCTGGGGCCTGGCAACCGTTTACGTTTTTCAGCAAAACCTTGCGCGATAGCGAGCGAAAATACAGCGCATTCGACAGGGAGTTGTTAGCTCTGCACTTGGTCATCTGCCACTTCCAGTTCTGGCTGGAAGGACGCCGTTTCACCGCGTTCGTGGACCACAAACCGCTGACTTTCACGATGGCCAAGATTTCGGAACCTTGGTCGGGCCGGCAGCAGAGACAGCTGGCCGCGATATCGGAGTTTACTACCGATATCCAGCATGTGGCAGGTAAATATAATGTAGTGGCAGACTGCCTCTCATGTGCTGTGGTGGCTCCAGGCCCCGTGGGGGCAGACTCTGCAGCCATGGCCGCAGATCAGGGTAGCGACGCGGAAGCACGCGCGGCCCCGGTCCGCATAGGGATAGATTATGCAGCCATGGCCGCGGAGCAGGTTAACAACGCGGACGTGCGCGCGCTCCAGTCTGGACCAACAGGGTTAAGGCTGGAGAACAAGGTACTGCAAGACGGTATGCCCCCCCTAATCTGCAATGTCTCCACTGGACAACCGCGTCCGGTTGTACCAGCCGCGTGGCGCCGCCGCGTTTTTGACCCGATCCATTCTCTGGCGCACCCAGGGGTGCGCACGTCGGTCAAAATGGTAGGAGAGAAATTTGTATGGCCGTGCCTGCGCAAGCAAGTCAAGGAGAGGGCAGCAGCCTGCGTGGCTTGTCAGCGAGCCAAAATACACAAACACACTAGAGCTCCCTTGGAGCCTTTTCACATCCCGGCTAAGCGGTTCGATCATGTGCATGTCGACCTCGTAGGCCCCCTCCCGCCGTCACAGGGGTGCACACACCTTCTGACAATGGTGGACCGCACCATGCGTTGGCCGGAAGTGGTCCCACTGGCATCAACCACAGCCGAGGAGGTGGCGCGTGCGTTTTTAACAGCATGGGTAGCGCGTTTTGGAGTTCCGTCGGACATTACGTCCATTACATAACCATGTTTTTTGGGGTTTTTTTGTAGATGCATTTTACTGCTTTTTTACATCTTGGCCAAGGGACTACAGATGAAAACTAGCCTTTTGGCTAATTCTGCCTTTTTTAACTATGTGTAATCATGTGTTTTATGAAATTGCATTGTCCCTTTTCAAATAAACTAAATTAAACTAAACTAAATCAGACAGGCCCCAGGCCCCCGGCAGAAGGAGGGCAGCAGGGGTGAAGAAAGACCTCAACCTCCACACCCTCCATGTGCGAATCATGATGGGTGAGTGTTATTTGTGTGGTGTCATTGGGTGCAGGTGTGTGAACTACCAAAGTGCAGTTAAAATTGGGGAAATGTGTAATAGCGCATTGCAACCCATTCAAGGATTCAAAGGCTTTATTATCATGTCCACAGTTAAGAAATGCAATATTTCCTGAGCAATGAAATTCTTATTCTGCTGTCTGCAATGAATGCCAAGGTAATAAATACACATCAATACTAACACCAATAAAGGTAATAAACACACTTAATACTAATACTAATAAATACACATTAAAAGCAATTAGGACAATTAAAGCAGTTAAGACTAGAGGAAACAAGAAGAATGAAAATTCACTGGGTGACTATAACTTGTCCCTGAGTAAAATAAAATAAATTACCCATTGCTATCAGTGACAGAGCTTCCATCCCCCCCAAGCCCTCAGTGTCTACAGTGCAATAAAAATTGAGGTGAGGGTGGCCTCACGGTGCAGTAGTAGACAGAGGAATCCTTTTCACCAACACTGTACGACACCCCAACACCCTAAGTGATATCCAATAAGATGTATGATCCACTCAAAACTGTGTGTGTGTGGGGGGGGGGGGGTAGATTGGGAGGGGAGAAGTCCCAGAGAGAACCTGTCCCCCCCGCAAGCCAGATCCCAAACTGGCTCTGGAAGCCACCCACTGCCCTAAATCCCTTCCCAGGGCAAGGGGCGCCAGGCCGTGCAACCCAGGACCCGCCAATGTCATGCCCCAGCACTCTCCTTCACCACAGGCATGATAGGGAACTCATACTAACTCTCACGCATCTTGTACACACCCTGTATGCACATACACAAACATATATAATAATAATAATACGGCGATCCATATGTCAAGTGACATCCCAAAAGCTCCCCACAAGTCCACCTCCACCCCCCAGTCAGAAATCACCGGCATTAGGCTACCCCTACAGCCACAGCCACTCCGGGGCAAACCAATGGAAACACGGATGCCAACCTGTGGCAACGGCCCCACAACCACCACCGAACACCCGCCCACACCCATACCACTAATCTACTACTACTACTACCCAGTGCCACGAACACTGGAGACAGTGTGGGCAAAGCACCCTGCCCCGGGACCCAATGGCAGGATGGCCAGGGAGATCGGAAACCGAACTGGTATCCCCCCCGGTGACCAGATGGCCCACACCACGCCCCGCCGCTCAAAGAGGTCTTCCCCTCACATACACATCCTCCACAATTGTGCGTCCACCTGCAGGTACTTGCTCCCACGCACACATTCGCCCAGCCTCATGTGTACACACACATACATGCCATCATATATGTCCACCTACACCCACACACACCCTTGCATATTTACACACAACACACATACCCACACGTTCACACATACATGCACACACCCATATCCTCACCCACACATACCACACACACGCATGCAAGCACACACACCCACACACACAGGCTCCGGAGGATGGGTGGTGACCCTCCACAACTTCCCCACACCCCGCCACACCAGGACATAGGCACTAGCCCTGGAGCACCGGCAGGGCCCAGGGATGGTGCGACTCCACTGTGCGGGGACATGACCAGGCCAGCCTGCACTGCTGGTGCACACCGGACCCCACTCCAGAGGGGGAGATGGCTCCCCAGCACCAGGGGCCCAAAGCCAGACCCAGCCCCACCTGGGAGACAAGGCCGGCCAGCCCGGGGTCACGGCCCACCCCCCTGGCTCACCCCGCAGCCCCCCCCTTCCCCCCAGGACAGACACACAGCCGCCCCAGGACAGGTGCCCAGGACACAGGCTCCAGTGGGTCACAGAAAACCCTCCACGGTCAGGGTGCAGCCAGCCGCCAGAGGCGCCAAGGAGAGTGAGCCACCGTCCGCCACCCCTCAAGTTATAGAATCAATAAGCGGGGACCAGAGAGAATTGAATTCAGCCAATTGGTTTTTAGAGGAGGCAGACATTCTCTCCAGATTAATATAATCCAATAGGAGGTTCTTATAGAGGGTTGTACATATTTCTTGAGTTTCAGTTCATGAAGATAGTTTTCTTAGCAATGCATAAAGCAGTGAAAGCCATGTTTGACACTTTTACCTCTATATTCATTTCACTTAAATCACCCAATATGCAAAGTGTCTGAGAGGTTGAGATACGACACCCAAGTCATACTGATACAGTAGGTTTCCACATATCTTCTGCCAGAACTTTTGGACCAGTGCACAGGTCCACATAGCATACATATAACTATCCGGGACATTGCTGGTGCAATGGAAACAGATATTTTTGTGACTCGGGCCCATTTTGAACATCCTTTGTCCTGTGTAATGAGTTCTATGTTGAACTTTGTACTGTATGAGTTGTAAATTAGGGTTTTTAGTCATCTTAAAAGTGTTTAAACATAGTTGTGTCCAGAAGCTTTCGCCTTTATTGATTGATAGGTCTGTCTCCCATTTTAATTTTGGGAGCAATACTTACTCATCCTGTTTGGATAATTATCCGTGCATTTTTTTTATATCAATATAGGGGAACAAAGATTTAGAAACTCTGTCACCTTAACTGATACCTCTAAATCTGTCTGGTTGAAACTGAATCTTGCTTTTATTATGGATTTAAGCTGCTGGTATTCGAGAAATTTTTTATCACTGATTTCATATTGTGTCACCAGTTCCTGGAATTGGATAAAGTTTCCACCTCAAATATGATGTTCTAAGTTTTTTATTCCTTTCTCACACCATAGTGGAAAGTTGAACATCCTCTTTTGTTGTAGGATATCAGGATTATTCCAAATGGACGTGAGTTTACAAGGGACAAGTAAAGACCCCGTTATTTTAAAAAAATTTCCACCAGGCTCTCAGAGAGGAGCTAATGTTAATGCTTTTAAAACAGTTGGGGCGTTTGATACAGGGGCTCATGAAGGGTAAGTCAGAGATATTTAGCGCCCCACAGAGAGCCAGTTCAGCATCTAACCATGGGTTTCCTAGCGGAATTGATTTTGTCCAGTTATAAACAAACTGCAGTTTTGTGTCCGAATAAACGAGGGGGCGAGGTGACGTTTTATAATGTTTATTATCAAGAACTATGTACACACGGGGAGACCCTACCACAAGTATGGAGTTTTTGCATATGACGTCAGGGGGCGTGCCGCACTGGCCCGTTAGAGTGTGCCGCCATATTGGATGGCAAGAAACAGCAGCAGCAGGGTGAAATAAACCACATAGCTCACGTGTATCTACAAACTCCGCAAAATGGTGTACTCCTGTTGTTCCCCCTGATAAGGGGATAAGCGGGGAATTAAATGGCCGGTGTGAAATGCAAAAAAAAAAAAAAAAAAAAGTTGGATTTTTGAATAATTACCTTCACTGACATAATCTCTCGCTTTGTCATAACGGGCTGCAAGGTGGAACAGTGGTTTAGCACTGTGGCAGCACAGTTTTACCCTCGGCCGGGGGATCGCGGGGATCATGAGACCGTGGGCTCGATCCCATCCCCCGACCAACAGTGAGCTGTGTGGAGTTTGCATGTTCTCCCCGTGTTGCGTGGGTTTACTCCGGGATTTCTCCGGTTTCCTCCCACATACCAAAAACATGTAGGTTTAGGGCGCTCGCGCACGCAGCGGCCGGTGGCTTGTCACCAGACTGCAAACCAAATCTACCTACGGGTACAAATAAGTAACAAAAAAAAACAAAACTTTGTGGTTTGGGGGCACCTCTCTGCTTGCTACGATGCACACATGAAAGGGGAGAAAACTATTGTACATGTGCATAAAATCAGGTACGTTTTAACGCGGCGCGCCGTGGAGAGCCTTTAAAAAAAAAAAAAACACGCAGCACGCTTCACTCACCTCTGAGTGAGGAGCTGCTGTTGTTTTCCAACTCGTTCACCAGCCAAGACTTCACATCATCCACATCCCTTTCCGCTGACACGTTTTCCGATATTTTTTCCTCCTGCTCCCCTTCGTCTTTGAAAGATATCATCTCATCGTTTGCCCCCAAATCATCCCCGCTGAGCAGATTACTGGCAGTCATTGTTCTGCTAATTGCTCCAGCTGTTACCCCACACCCGTCACCTCCGTTCAACTGAGGCATTTCAGCACACCAGAGGAGCGCACGGGAGCAAGATTAAAAACACTTGTCTGCTGTTATGGCTGCTGACAATGACTCCACTGAATGTGACACAGACATCGCAGTCACAGTTTCAGAGGCCATAGTGTCAGTTGTTGAAGAGGATGATAGGATGTTATTATGTCAGATTGTGACTGTGTGTTCTCCTCACTCATTCTGATCGCTAAACAGTACAAGTTACGCCTGGGTTGTCACAGTGCAACTGCTGCTCTTGCCATCCAAGATGGCGGCACCTACGGCGTGTTTATGTTTACCCCAGCGAGTCACGTGAATTTTACGAGCCTACGCAAAAACTCCATAGGAGTCCCAGCGAAGAGACAATATGTCTCCCGCTCCAGGCTTATACACTCCAGGTGATGCCACCCCCCAAAGGCGGGGCATCATCCCTCCCTAGCCTAGGGCACTGCCATACTAATATTATATATATATTACGATCCTACATCCCCCCCCCTTTGAAAAAATGCAAGCACACAAATTACCCAACCAATTTACACCCGATTCACACACTAATACAAGAGGGTATAGGCCTACTCATTCACACACCACACTGGCCCAGAGGAGCTCTCCCCTATGTAAACAACAGTCCTAGAAAAGAAAAAGCGCCACTCACCAAACTAAATCAATCCCCTTAATGCTAAACATATACACACAACAATCATAGACATACACAATGGCGGTACCCGATCCCATAAACTCGCAGAATGCACATAAGTACACACAGAGAACTCCCCACAATAAAAAAGCCAAGTATTCACACTATAGGGCAATTAACATTCCCATTCACACCCAGGTGCTACTGCACCTCACACTCACTAAACAGTCATACAACAATGGTGGTCTTGTGTCTCAAATCCCTTAAACACCCCGTTAGAGTGGCAGACATTCCTTTTACTTTCAAGAACGTAAACGGCCATTAAGACCACACCACAGACATTCATTCATTTATTCATTCATTCATTCATTCATCTTAATTCATTCATTCTGCTTAATCCGTTTCGGGTCACGGGGGGGGGGGGGGGGGCTGGAGCCTATCCCAGCATCTTTGGGCAAAAGGCAGGGCATACACTGGACAGATCGCCAGTCTATCGCAGGGCCAACACAGAGAGACAGACAACCATTCACTCTTACAGTCATACCTAAGGACAATTTAGAATCCCCAGTTTGATGCCAGTTAACCAAACTTGCATGTTTTTGGCATGTGGGAGGAAACCGGAGAAATCCTGGAGTAAACCCACGCAGACACAGGGAGAACATGCAAACTCCACACAGATCACTGTTGGTCGGGGGCTGGGATCGAACCCAGGATCCCCCAGTCAAGGGTGAGTTGCTGTGCTGCCGCAGTGCTAACCACTCCGCCACCATGCCGCTGAAAGGGTTAATGTAAAGTTAGTGCCAAAATAATAATTCTGTAGGTAATCTCCCATTATGCTCTACACATATTCCATACAAATTCTGTTTGCATGCTTATGAACAATTATGTTATGGTAAACTGATAAAACAGGAATGAGACAAAGCTATAGAGCTCTCTCTCTCTCTCTCTCTCTCTCTCTCTCTCTCTCTCTCTCTCTCTCTCTCTCTCTCTCTCTCTCAAGTCAGGTCTTTCTCATTAGATACACACCCAGACTCAACACCCACGCACACTGTTGATAGCACATTCTAGAATGAATCGGCGCATTCAGTGGATGGCCTGTTCCCGCCATAGGTAGATTAGCCAATCAGATAGTCACGTATAAGTCCATCCTATTGTACTTGGTCGCCCCCACCCGAGAAAATAATTGTAACCCACACCCAGAAGTCGGGATCAGTCTGAGGATGTTCCCAAGGGGACAGCATCAAACTGATCCAGCGCTGCTTGCTTTACATGTGACTTTTAAATAAATGTTTCATCGTAAAATTGAAGAAATCTCCGGCTTGTCCTTGGATCTTTCAATCAAAGAATCGGGTATTTTTCTGACAAATTGGTGCCGTGACCCGGATTGAATTATTCTGAGATGAGCCTGAACACACCACATCGGAAGGACCCTTTTGCAGACTACTGTGGCACCTGAACAAAAATAAGGTAAGCAGAGCCTTTTGTCTACAAAATTCTGCAGTTTGGCCATTCTAAATTTACAGTTGTCTGATAAAGGGGTATATTCGATCTCGAAATTTATCATTTGGTTGGGAGTCACATGTAAAGTCTAAATAATAGTTTGAAACGTTAAAGAGAGTGCACGTGTTCTATTTTCAGTCTGAGGTAGAACGGCCGCGGCCATGGACGTACATTATGGGTGTATAGTCCATCAAATAAAACATTTTGGAGTCAGTCTGAACCAAAATGACGAGACTTAGGAACTAGAGTGACTAATAATCACCCTGGTATGTCTCCTCAAATGAAAAGAGCCAGGTTTTAGCAACCTGATGCCGGGGGGAGCCATTGAAAGTGTTTGACCCGATGCCACTCTGGGAGTGAAGCCGCAATCGTTTAATTTGCTGGACACAAGACACCGCTTGTTCTCGGAGCCGAAGGAAGACCCCGAGGGAAAGTGTCCACTGTGTATCAGAGTTAATCACGGTACCGCTTGTGCGTGGGGGACCTGCCGAGGTCTCAGCGAAAGTACTCTCTGTTTAACAAAAGATTAAATGGATCGGTGAGATTCTGGGTTGCAGTCTGTACCCAGAATTGATAAGACAATAGGAGGCAACGGCCGTGCCTGTCTTCCAAATTGATATCCAGGGTTAGCCTGATGCTGGGGGGGTTAAGTGACCGACCCGATGCCAATAAAAAGAACGATGCCACGTAGGGGAAGTATTTCGGAGCAGTCTGTTGCGAAATAATTACGAGACTTAGGGAATAGCGGGATCAGCCGCATTCGTCTGCCAAATTAAAGGACCTGGATTAGCCTGGGGGCCAGCAAATTTCAGTTGCAGTAGTGAGCATATATAAAAGTACTCTTAATATGTTATAAGAATCTCATAATCTATCATGAGTGAGTAATGTAACAAGGAGCCACAAGAATCTTTTTCAGATCAATAGTGAGTGTCGCTCATAAGTATAAAACAATAAAATAGCTTGCTAAAATCAGTATAAGACTGATCTTTATAATAAGATACCTCGTGTATCGATTACCTGACGAGGTTCCGATGAAAGTATCCTCTACACATAAGTTAAGCTATAAGTAATGAGTACATGCAAATCTGCGGTAAATTCTCCATATCGTGCAAGCTGATCTCTATAAAATTTTGTGTCTGAAATTTAATAAAAAGGGGTAAAAATGTGGTTTGGGAAATACCAGGAGTTGGGAATATTTATTAAAATTTTCCCATAATGATTTAACTTTTTCCCATAATGATTTAACTAATGGCGGGCTCGGACCGTGTGGTTAGAACAAAGGAAAGTAATAGGAAAGTAATGCGCCCCCACCACCGAGTGGAGGTGAGATTGGTAAAACAGGTTACTGACAGGAGAATTATTTGAGGTAACAGTATTAAAATGAAGCGCTAAATTAAAGTTGTAAGGTTATTCTGGTGTGTGTACAGCTGGGGTTAGGGAGGCAGTGCCCCATTTTCTTAAAAAAAAAAAAAAGTCATGGTTTGTGAACAATAGGCTCAGGAGCCATCTTGCGAGTGTCCCATCTACTGCGCATATGAGGGCACCATCTTGAATCACCTTCAAGCTGTGGCACAGTGCCTCCATCGTGTGGTCAAATATAGGAAATGCACTATTTCACAGAATTACTGCCAGCAAAACTTAAATTTTAATAATAAATCTGGAACTTTATCTCTCTGGCTGAAAGGAAAGCTTTAAATCCATGCATGGTAAACAAAATAA
Source organism: Pholidichthys leucotaenia (assembly GCA_020510985.1). NCBI lineage: Eukaryota > Metazoa > Chordata > Actinopteri > Cichliformes > Pholidichthyidae > Pholidichthys > Pholidichthys leucotaenia. The sequence continues at coordinate 233,487,224 of CM035847.1, forward strand.
GTCCTCCCATGCCTGCCAAAGCAGGTTTGTCTGTAGTGAGGCAAAGCATGCCATTCAGCTTGGAGAGAAAAGGCTCAACTTTAAATTAGGCAGACGGAGGTATAAGAATAATAATTATTCCTACTTATACAATAAAACTGGAGAATAAGGAGATTTATTCCTCAACAAAACTAGGAAATCCTAGGTGGACACTATATAAAGGTGAGAGAAGTTAAATGAAAAATGAAAACTTGCAGGTTGGTACAGATAAGTAAAAATATAAATGAATTAAATTATAAATACAAAAATAGTTGAATAAATACAATAAACTAAAATAAATGATAAAATAAATAGGAGTTTTTGTTGTGGAGATGAACCTTGTGGAGGTGAGAGTGAGCAGAAAATGGAAAGGGAAATTTGTTTTTTGAAGAAAATTGAAAACTGATGAAATGTTAAAGTTTTGTGCAGGACGCAAGACAAAAAATATGGAGAAACGATTGGAGGAAGGAAAGAAAAAAACGTAACAATAAGAGACTTATGCTGCAACGGTGAGAACAAATGCAAAATAATCAATAAACATGATATTAACAGAAAAGGACAAAAAACACGCTGTTTAACAACCTGTGTTTCCCTGTTAATTTGAGACGGTGTTGGCTGTGGACCATCCCTCCCCCAGCAGCTGCGTCCATCCTCCTCCTTTACGCCATCAGTGACCCTCTCCTCCCTCCACTTTGCTGTCCCGCTTCAGCAGTCAAAGAAAGCAACACAATGGGTCAAAGAGGAACAATTGAGCACATGTAAGTACAGTATTGTTGCTTTCCATATCAGAGATGTGCCAAGACCACATACTGAGCAGACGCAATACATGACCAATCTTCAAAAAAGCCATACCCATGCCCCATCTAAGTTGACCTATCAGTATCAGCTGCAGGGCCACAGGAGGTCAGAGTTTGAATAGAGTCAGAGGCCCCCATGGGACTAATACTTCCTAAGTTAGCAATTTGGCCACTGAGCTCAAACACCCACAAGGGCACCCGGGGGGTCCCCCAATTAGCAACACAATGGGTATCCTCCCCTACAGGATGTTGAAAAAGAACCAGCTTTGATATTAAGCCGTTCTGTTTCAAGGGGGGAGAGGTCGAGACAGGAACCGATAGAAAAGTTATTAATTCATTAAGGTTTACTGTCTTAAAGTCTGAGAGTGAGACAGGAACAGATAGAAAAGTTGCTAAGTCATTAAGGTTTACTGTCTTGAGGTCTGAAGTTAGGTATTTGAGTTGTCATCCTTTTTAACAAGCAGGGAGTGAATCTAACAGCAAAACTAAGGTAATTGATCACAATGTTCTCAACCTTATAGCTGAGAGGTCGGTGTGCTTTCTCATCTAAAATGCTACCATGTATGCAAACGATTGAGTAGCTACAGAAAGAGCGCATAAATATGAATGAATCTTTATTTTTTGGAAAAAGATTAAAAGAAAGGAATAGAACAATATATCAAGGAAAATCCAACAGGGTCAAATTAAACAATAACTCCTCTGATTGCACAATTCAACATAAGTTATCCGGAAAGAGTGATGGCTGAGGCCGCAGCTTATATTGCTCACCTATTCTCCATCTAAGAAACATCTAATAAAACAAAGGCTAGCAACTAAGACCAAAATCTGGAAAATTCTTGATGCTTGAAAGGTCATTTTTCCACAGAATATCAGGCAGTGTGAACTTTTGCTACAAGAAAACTAGCCACCTATTGACCAAGAGAAAGGGGGCAGGTTGAGGGCTCCTTAATACTTAAGGGCAAATACATATTTGGAGGTTCCCAGACCCTCCTATTTGTATTTTTCACACATTTCCCAAAACTTTAAACTTATTAGCACATTTTCTATTCTCAAAGACCACCACTAGTGCTAGCCCTCTATTCTGGGGGCCTGTGGGAGAAGGAGGTCTGGGGACAATTTGGAACGACCAATTAACCAAACATGTGAGAGCACTGCAGCCAAGAGTTCAAGAAAAGCTAGAGAAAAGTATTGCTTATGCTTTACAAATCTGCTGAAATCTAATAACATTGTTAAAGTAAGAGATTTGCAGTAGACATTTTAACTCAACATAAGGTATGAACATGTGAAGGTAAATCAAGTACAAATTTGTAAGATGGAGGTGCAAAATAAGATAAAATGCTGATTTACAATCACAACAAGACAAGGGTTGAAAATTTATGCAAAAAGAGATAAGGGTAAAACTGCAAGGTTCGGAGGAAATTGCACTATTGAGGAAATTTGCCAAATATCAGAAAATGTCACAAATTCCTGAAAAAGGAACTTGCAAATTTACAAGGAAAAAATCCAAAATTTGTTAGGAGAAAAATAACTATTAAGAGAAAAGGTTGCAAAGTTACAAGGGAAGTGTTTAAATTTGAGAAAAGCTGTAAGCTTACATGAAAGTCACATTAAGAGAAGATAAGCCTTTATTAGTCCCACAACGGGGAAATTCTAGGATTGCAATGGCACAGGGATAGCAACACTCAGAGCAATAATTTAGAAGATAAGAAAATAGGAGCAGTGAATATACATAAATATATGAATATATATACACAGTATGGAGCATTACGCATTTCCTTACACTTTGTATGGAGATGGGGAATGGCAGCGTAACAAGGGTTATGGTTTTTGATCATCCAGAGATGAATAAAAAGCACTATAGAAGAAGATGAATTAAAACAAACACGACTAGAGTAGACTAGAGAAACAAGAAGATAATTTGGGGTATAAACAGCAAACACTCGGCCGAGTAGACTCAAGAATGAAGCATATACATACATATAGCTGTGTGCACACCAGGCTTATCCAAGGGGTACAAGCATCATAGACGCACACACAGAGTGGAGGTGGAGCATAAACAATATCCACATAGATCTGCAGCTCTGACACACACAAGACAACCAGTGTAGCTTGATAAACAAACCAGCGGTTCACACCCGCGTGGTCCGTGTGTCACATGGTTAAGTCTTGATTTAAATATTATTTAGAATTGTTTTTGGGTGCTAATGAAAGTTTTATGTTTTTGTATCTAAAATTGTTATAGTTTTGTAGGCATGGTGTTAGCTCGTCTGGAGTTATCTGTTCAGGAGAAAAAGACAAGACTCCACCACACCAAGATACAGATGACTCTGTTAACTTTAATTTTCAGAGCAATCAGCAGATGTCTTATTTTAATACATTCCTTGAAAGGCAGATGTTCAGACCCAGAGGCATTATTTAATTCCAAAACAAATTCAAAAGGTCAGTAATGGAAAGGCATCCAATGCCAGGGTAGAAATCAAGAGATGAGTTTTGTCACAAAACAGAATTTTGAATTGAGCCATGTTGGTTTATTATAAAGCTGACTTTTCAAAATGAAACCCATCAGCTTTATGTGCAGGATCTTGCATGGAGCATTAGCTGTGGACAGTAGTGTGAACGATGGGACAGTGAATCATGAATAAGACAAGCAGGTGGTAACAGAATGTTGATGAAGGCTGAAGAGAACGGGGACCAGATGAACAAAAGGAAGTTTTAATACTGAAAGAGATTATAGATGTGAGATGTTTCATCAGCTAGTCCAGGGAAAGGTGAAGTCTTGTACACAGATGGATAGTGGATGGAAAAGAATTGAGTGAGTGTTTCTGATGGAAAAAGTACGTAGGGGAAGAAGAACGGTGGATTTAGTAAGTGTAGAACATATTTCTGATGTTGAGATGGAAATGGAGAAAGAAATGAAAGCAGAGTATGTGTTAGCAGGAAAAATAAGGATCCACACAAGATTTGCAGCTGGAGCTTTAAAAATCAAACAAACAGAAGACCAACAATAAATAAATTAAATTCTGCTTAAGAGTGTCAGGAAGAATGCACGAACGCAGGCAGCCATCTTAAATGTTTCCAAGTACTTAAAGTAGCAATGAGGCATTAGGTGTCCATTCTTTCAGTGCATTTCTTTTAATTGTGAATATTAACATTAATACAAGAGACAAGAGACAATAAAACACTGGATTTGTTCTACGCAAACACTAAGGAGGCGTACACCTCATCACAACTCCCCCCACTTGGGAGATCGGATCACAACTTGGTTCATCTCCGACCGGTGTACAAACCCCTAGTGCACAGACAACCTCCGGCCATGCACACTGTGGAGTTATGGTCTGAGGAGACAATGGACACTCTAAAGGACTGTTTTGAAGCCACTGCCTGGAAGCAGCTCTGCGATCCACATGGTGAGGACATCGATGGCCTCATTCACACCTTCACAGGCTACCTCAGCTTCTGTGTGGACAAATCCGTTCCCACCAAGACCATACGGCGTCACTCAAACAACAAACCCTGGATCAACCCTGAGATAAAAACACTTCTGAGAGAGAAGAAGAGGATCTTCAGGTCGGGGAACAGGGAGATGCTGAAGTCCGTACAGAGGGAGCTGAGGAGAAAGATCAGAGAAGGCAAGGACAGCTTCAGGAAGAAGATGGAGGACAAGCTGCAACAGAGCGACATCAGCGGGGTCTGGAGAAACCTCAAAACCATCTCGGGGCTCCAGAATACCTCCCCCCAGGCCACGGGGGGCAGGGAGTGGGCGAACAACCTGAATCTGTTTTTCAATAGATTTGACCAACCGCCCTCCCCCCTGTCTGCACAACAACCACTGCTGCCTCTAAGAAATCAAGTCCTGCTACCCACTCCCCACTCCACCGACACCCCCCCCCACTCCCAACACACAGCCCCCCATCCTGACCCTGACCAAGACCCAGGTGAGGACGGAGCTGAGGAAGATCAAGGCGAGGAAGGCGTCGGGACCGGACGGCATCAGCGCAAAGCTCCTCAAGTCCTGTGCAGACCAGCTGTGTGGGATTGTGACATATATCTTCAACATGAGCCTGAAACTGGGGAGGGTACCACAGCTGTGGAAAACATCTTGTGTGGTACCTGTACCAAAAACTTCCCACCCCAAAGACCTGAACAGCTTCAGACCGGTGGCCTTGACGTCCCACTTGATGAAGACCCTGGAGAGACTGCTCCTTGCTCATCTCCGCCCCCTGGTGGAACCAGCGATGGATCCACTCCAGTTCGCCTACCAGCATGGCATTGGGGTGGAGGATGCGGTGATCTTCCTCCTTCACCGTTCTCTGTCCCACCTGGAGAAGCCCGGGAATATGGTGAGGATCATGTTCTTTGACTTCTCCAGTGCTTTCAACACCATCCAACCGATGATCCTGAAGGACAAGCTGCTGCGCGCAGGGGTGGACCAGCACCTGTCATCATGGATCCTGGACTACCTCACGAACCGGCCTCAGTTTGTGAGAACCCGGGACTGTGTTTCCGACACGATCATCAGTAGCACGGGGGCCCCCCAGGGAACGGTGCTGGCTCCCTTCCTGTTCACTCTTTATACTGCGGACTTCTCACACAACACAACACATTGCCATCTACAGAAGTTCTCTGATGACTCTGCGATCGTTGGTCTCATCTCCAGCGGAGATGAAGCTGAGTACAGAGGGCTTATCCAGGACTTTGTGGACTGGTGCCATCGGAACTGCCTCCAGATCAACGCGAGGAAAACTAAGGAGCTGGTGGTGGACTGCCGCAGGCATGGGCAGCCCCTCACAGCACCAGTAAATATACAGGGAACAGACATCGAGATGGTGACATCCTACAAGTACCTGGGTATTCATCTGAACAATAAACTAGACTGGTCACACAATACTGACGCACTCTACAAGAAGGGACAGCGCAGGCTGTTCCTGCTGAGGAGACTCAGGTCTTTTGGTGTACAAGGGGCGCTGCTGAAGTCATTCTATGACACGGTGGTGGCATCAGCCATCACTTTTGGAGTGGTCTGCTGGGGCAGTGGCATTACTGCAGCCGATAGGAAGAGACTGAACAAACTGATTAAGAAAGCTAGCTCTGTCCTGGGGCAACGCCTTGATCCGATGGAGGAGATAGGAGAGAGAAGGATGGTGGCTAAACTGTCATCTCTGCTGGAGTCCGAGTTCCACCCTATGCAGGACATACTGGATGCACTGAGGAGCTCATTTAGCAGCAGACTACATCATCCCAGGTGCACAACCGAGAGGTTTCGTAGGTCCTTCCTACCAACGGCTGTCAGACTGTACAACCTAAGCAGGGCTGCTCGCAGAGATAGCAAAAAGACGTAACAAACTAATAGTTTTTGGTTTTTTTTTTTTTTGTTTTTTTGAATGCAAAAGATGCAATAGACTTACACAATGGTCCTCTCCGGCATACAACTAGGAACATACCGGTCGCTATGGAGGGTGAGAATATGTATGGGCACATAATCATACCATGTAGGATAACTAAATAGACGGTTATGCTGTTTCATCCCACCTAGCAACAATGCTCTGCACTGTGTGTGTTTATATATTTACATATTTATTCCATCTAGCTACAATGCTCTGCACTGGGTGTGTTTATATTTATATATCTATATATTTATTCCATCTAGCTACAATGCTCAGCACTGGGTGTGTTTATATTTATATATCTATATATTTATTCCATCTAGCTACAATGCTCCGCACTGTGTTTTTTATATATCTACATATTATTCCATCTAGCTACATTGCTCCGCACTGTGTGTGTTTATATACTTGCATATTTATTCCACCTAGCTGCAATGCTCCGTACTGTGGGTGTTTATATATTTACATATTTATTCCATCTAGCTACAATGCTCTGCACTGTGTTCATATATTCATATATTTATTCCATCCAGCTACAATGCTCTGCACTGTGTGTCTGTGTGTGTGTGTGTGTATATATATATTTTATAGTAATATGTACATATGTATATTAGCTGCTCTTGCTTGCTTGTTTTTTTTCTTGCCTTCTGATTGTTGCTCTGAGTGTTGCTATCCCTGTGCTGTTGCAATCCTGGAATTTCCCCGTTGTGGGACTAATAAAGGCTTATCTTATCTTATCTTATCTTATCTTAATGAGCAATAGTGGAGCAGATAACTAAAAAAATCCTTCAAATGGTGACACAAGCATGAAATTTTGCACAGATACCCTCCTGGATATACTTTTTCAGATTAGGGTCCTGGCCACGTGAAAATTCAAGATGGCGACCTTTTTTCAAGATGGCCACCATCAGTATCTGGCAATCTCACACCGAGACCATATATCTGTTGAAATAAACATGCTTTTTTCATTTAAATGAACTTTAAATCATGGGATTGTGATCATGAGCTGTTTCTCACAAGAGAGAGAGACTGTCAGGAGAATAACTGACAGTCTTCTTTCAATAGCCTTTGCTTTGACTGTACAGGACTAGCCGATTCTTGTTGGAAGAAGTCGGTCACATTCTTCTTGATGGGTTCATACATGGAGGCAGGGCGGCTTGCCAGAGCATCTGAGAACTCCTGGAACTTGGCATGGCCTCTGTTCATGTGTGTCTTGAGAAGCTCTGCTGTGTTGGGGTGGGCAATATCCTTGGTGTCAATGGAATACAAGTCAGAACTTTCTTCCTGAAAAGGACTGCCTAGGTTTTGCAAGGCTGCAGAAAGCTTGTTGACCTTGTCCAGAAAAGTCTTCTGTGCCTGTGGGTTTTGCTCATGGTGTGTTGCTTGCTCGGGAATTTCTTTGCGTTGGGCCTCTGTGTCATAAACAGATAACAAGCGACTGACCTCTGGGCCAGCTAACATCCATCGCCTGAGTGCAGATGGATCTTCTGTCAACCCAATGGCTCCACCATCAGCCTTGATGATGGCATTGGTCTGCTCATGGGCTTGATCTAGAGCCATTGCTGAGAAAGGACGACGGGTCTTGTGCACCACAAAGTTGCCAGCTTTAAACTCTTTGTCTAACTCTGGGTGTGAAATCTCTAGCATAAGCATGTCCCTGAGGTGGATGGGCAGCCAACGAGCATAGTTTGTATTGTTGTTGGCAAAGAAACAGGGTATCAGTTCATGTAGTGCCTGGCAGTAGAGAGCAAAATTTCCCTCGCGGAAAGATCTAATCAGCAGAAAGACAACAAGCTCCATGGATAGTACCATGTGCCAGAAGTGAAACTGTGGACTATCCTGTTTTCGGGAGTCACACCACTTCTCAAAGTCCAGTGCCTCTTCATCTTGATTTTCCTGCTCAGTACAGTACTCATCATATGCAGCTTTCAAGAGTTTGTACAAGCTGGAGGCTGTCACTTGGTGCATCTGTCGCGTCCTGGTAACACTTGCAGCTGACAGGAAGGACTCTGCAGTGCCAGATGAAGCCACACCAGCTTCAACTAGAGCTCCTGTCCATCCACTGGCTTGGAGGATAGTACCCAGCGACTTCAGTGCTGCCATCTCAATGTGCAGACCACCAAACATGACCAGGTACTTGTCCTCACCATACTGACCTGGCCACTGCCACTGCACCTGCTTTGCTATGGCGTAGATTGGCTGGTCAGCTGTGATGACAGGTACCTGGCCAGGGTTGAGGAAATCAACAACATCTTTTACTTTGTTCATTACATGTTTGACTGTAGCAACTGAATGAGCTGGATCCCGCAGGAGAGGAAGCAAAGAAGTAATGGTAACTTCAAATTCAGGGCTTCTCTTCATTGAAGCATGATGTGCTGACCATGTTAGGTTCAATGCATCATCAACTTCTTGTGTCACTGAGACCTTGTCCAGCCACTGGTACTCTAGTGCTAGTTGTGGCCCCAGAATATCTGTGGGTGGTTTTGGCATTGCAGTACCTGGTGGAACAGGATTTGTTGTCCGGAAGGAAGCTGGAGAGATATTTGTGAATGTATCAGGAAGTTCAGGAACTGACTTTACTTTCTCAGGCCCAAACCTGAGTTGCCCTCGTTCCTGTCCACTATTATCCTTTGTGGGATGTTGGAACAGAGAGATGCTTGTGCCATGAAAGGAGGTAGTTGCAGTTGTTGCAGAGGGATTGTGATCAATGTTATCCATCACTGCAGTAGTGAACAACCCTTTCCGCAGCACTGGAGGACAAACCACACCCTCCTCAACATACTTGCTGACTGTTGCATCTCCAAGTTGAGCAGAGATCTCCAGCACTCTGTCATAAGAGATACTGAGACCATGATCGAACAACATCTCAACCAGATTCCTCTTTCTGGTTTTGGCATAAACAGAGAGCCCCATGTACACGGGAAATGGGGTCTCTCTGTCTTTAGAATGCCTGTGAGTTGCTGCTCCTTCCTTGTAGCGGGTGTAGCAGTTGAATTGCATGAGCTGAGCAATTGCCTGGTCTGACGTTGATGCCCCGAATCTCAGCTGTGATTTTATGTCAGCACCATGCTCAACCATCCCCACAAATTGAAGCAGAAGGGGAGGTATAGCATTTTGCACACAACCCTGAGAAAATGTACCTTCAAATCTAGACTTGTGGTCAAGTATACATCTTCTGAGGATCTTTGCTGCTTTAGCAATGATAAGTGCATCTGAAAGATCTGTGGATTGAGCAAGCGCTTTGCCTACATCTTCCTGAAATGTAAGTATCACTTCTCTATGATCTGCGCCAGATCTGTGAGCCTCAAGTCCTGGAATTTCAGCCAATAGCTTTTCTTTCAGTCTAGTGGAATTCACATTTGGTGAGTCCACCCCCAGCTGTTCCAGACGCTTTTGGTACATGTGGCAGATATCTGGCATGCGAAATGTAACTGGTCCTTCTGAACATAGGTTGCTTTCAACAAGGTATGCAACCAATTCTGAGATCACCATTGGATACACATCTGGTTGTGACTTAGTGTCACGTTTCTCAAGGTTCCTCAGGCGCGCCCTTTCCCTGTTGTAGAGAGCCCGAAGGCAAACATTATGGTACTTGAACTCCTGTGCAATGACATCACCACCAGTCAATCTTGCAAGAAGCTTACCATCACCAAGCATCTCTGCAATGTCGCGCAGCCTCTTGTCTAGGCCCGTTGTACTGGCCTCTCTGAGGTCTGATGCAGGTGCCACTTTTTCACAGAAAATGCATGTCTGACTGTCATGACTTTTTCGCCGCAGTTTTGACTGACAAGCTCCAGTCTCAGTTTCACTGGTTTGACTACTGGAATGGCGCTTTTGTGCCCGTTGCAATTTAGTGTTGTTGAACAACAAGCGACAGCTCACATGGTATTTTGCCATATTTTTCCTGAGTGTGGCTTCTATGCCATCACCTTCATCCAGCCTCGTTGGATCTATTCTCAATGGCATGTCATTGATTTCGCTGAACATGGGAATGTTCCTTGCCAGCATTTTGTATCCATCATGTTCTGGGGAATGATGACTTGGAGTGGATGTCAGGCCCTCACCTATTTTGTCCTTCTGGCAAAGGCAACACAAGCTCCAATTTGTTTTCCGATTGGCAGATATCACATTCGCTTCTGCCATGATGTGTCTTGATTAAGGCCGAGGGGCTATCCTTTTACCACCCTAATCAAATTGTGCACACATTACTGTATGGGATTCAACTAGGTTCGGTTGCCCTACACCTAGCCCGATCATTCATCCAGTGCCATTTAAGTCCCGTGTGATCTGTACACCATCCGGGTAAGTACATGAACATTTGGCGAGACATGCATAACCCCCTTACCCTTGGCTCGGCTCTCCCGCACTGGCACATCCTGTCAATTCAGGTGCGACTCTCTAACTAGTATCTAATAACTAAAAAACTACAGTTTAGTAGCTACATGATATGGGGCTGTTAGAAAGCATTTGGGACACTAAACTATGCATATACTACTACAACTAGTCTAATACTGCAGTGTTAGTAAAGCTAGATCAGTTGACACTGAACCCCATGCCGAGTTACACAGCAGTGATTGACACCAGTGTGCCCTGGTTGTGTGCTGACAATCACTCTTGTTTTTTTTTAATTGCAATCACAGTCACAACTGTAGTTTATAAAAACGGTTGAATGGGATCTGCACCACACCAACCAAGATCCACATCCAGAAACGATTACATGTGTGTGTTAAATATGCTCAATTTACGATGGATAAATCATAATTTTCAAGGAGTAGCAGCCATTTTGGGCACCACATTGAAGGCTAACCTTCTTAAATTTATATCAGAGACAACAAAATCTGTAAAATTAGTATATAAGAGCATAAACATGGTTCACTTGGAAAATTAAATTAAGAAAAGAGGAAAAATAACAAAAAATTGTCACATTCTGGCAGCCATCTTGGAAAATGGCGGCCATCTTGAATTTTTGGTGTGGCCAGGACCCTTTTCTGAAAGAGAGGACATTAAAGCATATTTGTGGAGAATTTCATGCTTGTGTCACCATTTGAAGGATTCTTATGAAATATGCAATTAACCGCTGCACTAACACTCACAGCAAAGATTATAGCCTTACTATATACTCGGTTATTTAAAGTCAATCTAACACCCCAGTTATGTTCCTCCCCAACAGAGGGTATGCATAGGATATCACCAAACAGAACTCTTGGAAGATAAAAACACTGAGTGGCAAAAATGAATAGCAGCATGGAGGTGTATGCCAGTGCAACACAAAGGTCCGCGCAGCATTCAATTACAGTAGTACAAATAATATCTGTTGGCATGGTGGAGAGTTAATCTTATTAGCCCATCTTGTATTAATTAGCAAAATTAAGTAAGGGATTTGAAGCAGTTCCTTTCTTGACTCAAGGTTGGAAATCTAGATAGGAAGGGAAAATAATATTTGGAGAAAAAACTGAACTAATTTATGGAATGGCTGACACACAGGGAGCCTGAGGCTCCCCATGAATGTGTTTCTCTTATAAAAGGAGGCCAAGAGGACAAGGGGGGAGGACAGCAAGGAGGAGGAGGAGGGAGCACACCCCAAAATGGCCGCTGCTGGCAGGAGCGAGGCGTCCACATCCACCACTGAAAACTGGACTGCATACTTAAAGACTAGAACAGATAAGTGGACTCACTTCTACACGTATGCAGAAAATTAGCAAAAATTAAATTATTGCATGTAAAGTAAGAACTCCGGGTAATGACATACAGGACTTTTCAAGGTCAGAAAAGTAAAGATCAAATTCTGCAAATGGCAAGCTACCAGTAGAACTCCTATCAACATCTGTAAAGGTAGCATTGTACCCCATGTACTATAGGCAATTGAATGGATCTGATCCAAATTATGAACTACCATTATATGCAAATCCATCCTCCAGATTGATCATAAAATTAGACTGATAAACAAAGAAATGTGTGGAAGCATCCATTGTCCTAATTGAAGAGGATAAGAGACATTTCAACCTATGGGGGGTTCCACACATCCCACTGGTTAGACCCAAACACATGGATTGGAAAATGTTGGACATTTTGTCATCTCTAGTGCAGAATAGAGCCATCCATGGAAAACCAGTACCTGACCTTAACATAGAATATTCTCCCAAAACAAAACCATAAGCATTGTCTCTTAACTGGGTAACCACAGCACAAAAGGTGGCATACATTGATGCCCAGAAATCTGCTATATGACCAATCTTAACATTAACAAATGAGGGGATGAGGAAAATTTGAAGCAAATTCCAAATTGGTTATGGTAAAAGGATAACTAGATGTAGATCTAATAAAAGGAGCAGAGTACGACACTATAGGCCATATATTCAGAAGCCCAGAAGGGCGTTAAAAAATGCAATTTTCCACAGTGGGAGTCATCAGCAAGTCTTAGACCAATTGCTGGTTCAAGAGGAAGAGCTGAGGACCCCAACACGGAGGAAGATGACGGGGAAGACCATTCTGCCATCACAGATTATTTGTAAACACAGTGTGCTAATGATAATACATAAATCATACATAGCTCACCACACATAGGTACAGGTGTGAGACTTACAGGGTTCTTGCATTATCTATTCCCATCATGCTAATTACGGTTAGGTAGTCTGAATAAGGGTGAAGGTTAGAAGCTCTGAAAGCCTGAATACAACAATGCATGGATAAGGATGTCTCCTAACGTTGAACGATGTTGTCTACTACCTACCCACTGCTGAACTTATAGGTCCCATCACCCAACACACTCATCACAACACAACCACCACTTCCAGATTTCATATAGCCAACAATCACACACTCAAGGCTACTGGGAGATAACTTACAACAACACATAGGTAACTACAGATGTAGTGAATAAGGATAAAACTGTACAGGCTGCATACATTGTGATGGCAACCCCTCAGACCATTATTGGTCCTGCCCCGGCTGAGCCCTTTGTATCGGCACTTGATTAAAGGTGTAGGGTACAGGGAAGATGCATGCTGGAGAGCACCAGACTATCACGACGTGTGCCTGCGACGCAGAAAAGGTTGTAGGGCGAGTGACTGTATGACTTCAGTCCCCAGAAGAAGAATGGACTGGTACCCGAGCGCATCCACCGCACCTCCAGCATCCAGGGTGGAACCAGGAGCTCGAGCCTTACCAACACCAGTATGTCGACCTCTGTCCAGCGGCAGGGGGGGTGGCATCCCTGGGACAGCATCAACTGTTCACTGGCTGGACTGGATGTTACATACCCTCTGCTGCACCCACCAGACTGTCCTGTAGACCTCATGGGATGAGGTGTGCCTCTGAGAGCAGAAACACACAGTTGTTTCGCTTCTGTGTCAACAAGATGGAACTGTGCTCCACAGCTGCAGATGTGGGAAGCAGACACAGAGGAAGGTCAAACCTCTGTCGCAACCGTGTGATGAGTGCAGCCAAATGATGCGAGCCCTGGCAAGGGTCAACTGGTGGACAAAGGTTTCGTGGGCTTTGTGGACTGACCCTATTCGACCCTATGAGCCCCACACGGTCCACTCCACTGGACAAAGAACTATGATCAGGTACAGGACCTGGTGACAGTTCACCTCTTAGACATCAATGCACCACACTAGGGTGTCCACAAGGGGGGAGGCAAGGGTAGCAGAACAAATGATCCAAGCCTCTTGGGTTGACACACTATGCAGAGACCTGCCTTATTCACCATCTGTTAATTGCTAGAGTCTCTCACACCATACATGGTTGACATGATAAAATCATGTCAAAGGGGGGAGTGAAAGGGTTAATGTAAAGTTAGTGCCAAAATAATAATTCTGTAGGTAATTATTATTGGATCTTTCAATCAAAGAATCGGGTATTTTTCTAACACCGCCCCACACCACAGACAGGGAAATTAAAACACTGCATCAAGTGCTGGAAATAGTAATAAAACACAACATTGCAAAAATACTGTAAGTTGTTACTATTACAAAGAGGTGGCAACACAAATCTACGAACATTTCTCTCTTTTTTTTTAACAAAACGAACCCAATATCCACATGTCACACTCCTAAGTTGTACCACTAATAGGATAAATGACCATAAGAACCAACTTACGTACGTTTTACTCACATTGTAGTGGGGAAAACACCATCTTACAATTTCCAAGTTCAAAATGGAGGTTGCCAACCCCGTGTCCACCACCATCGGCAACGGCATCCAGTTCGTGTTGGGAGAGACAGTGTGGACCATTGTGGGTGCCTTCTTCTTTCCACCGTCCCTAGCAGACCTCCGTTCTTCCTTGTTGAAAATGCAGCAAACTCTGGCGAAATGATGGAGCAGACCGCACCATCCACAACACTTGCCCCTGGCTGTACACTCCCTGGCTCAATAGTGGTGCCTGCTGGATCTGCAGCCGTAGCATCGTGGTGTCCCCGGGGTGGACCATATCTTGACAATGGCCGCGTACTCATCATCGCTGCCATCATCCGAATCCAAGGCCAGGGCCTTGCCATGTGCCTCGCTCTTCTGCAAAGCGTCGTCGCAGCTGAGGTGTTTCGTCAGCCGCTCCGCTGCCTCGTGCTGTTGCGCTAGCTCCATGGCCGCTAGCAAAGTTAGCTCACCAGTGTGAGTTAGCAGGCGAACCCTCACCGAGGAGTAGGCCACGTGCTCGGCCAACTGGTCTCAGACCACCTCCTCCTCTAGGGCCCCAAACCTGTACTCACCCGCCAGCTGTCGGAGGTCTGCCACGAACTGCTGGGCTGATTTTCCGGGTCGCTGGCGCCATTGTCGGAACTGGATGCGCCGCATTATGATGTTTTCTGGGGCACGAAAGTAGCCAGCCATGAACCTCATGACGTCGTTGAAGCTGTCACCTCCTCCCAAGGTGCTGAGGATTTTCTGGCCCTCCATGCCCAGGTTATGGACCAGAATCGCCCTCACTCTCAATTTGTCCAGATCGCCAAGGTCTAACACTAGTAGATAATTCTGGAAGGCCACAAACCATCTGGCCCAAGGGACCAACGGCTCACCCGGAGCCTCCAAAAAAGGACGTAATGTGGTTGCAGCCCTCTCCATCTCCGTTTGTCCTCATGGCCAAATGTTGTGTCCAAATAAACAAGGAGACGAGGTGACGTTTTATGATGTTCATTATCAAGAACCTTGTACAATCGTGGAGACCCTACCGCGAATACAGGAGTCCCAGCGAAGAGACAATATGTCTCCCACTCCAGGCTTATATACTCCAGGTGACGCCACCCCCCAAAGGTGGGGCATCACCCCTCCCTAGCCTAGGGCACTGCCATACCAATATTACATATATATTACGATCCTACATGCGGTGTATAGGCGAAGAAGTAATTTTAAAAATTTGGTAAGTCTAAACCTCCTTACTCTTTTGCTTTTTGAAGAGTTTTTAAACTTATCCATGATGGTTTATCCTTCCATAAAAATTTACTTATATTTGACTCTAGGGACTTAAACCAGGCCATAGATGGTTGGGTAGGAATCATTGAAAATAGATAATTGATCTAAGGAAGGACCATCATTTTAATGGTTGTGACTCTTCCCATGAATGATATAGGTGCTGTCCTCCAATGCGTAAGGTCATCTTGTATTGTTTTAGAAGGGGAGTGTAATTTAGTCGCAGTAACTCTGAGAGCCTGGAGGAAATACTTATTCCTAAATTTTTAATATTACCTGACTGTATAAGAATAGTGTCATGTTCGGGGCCATTACCCCATTCATGACCTGTGGCTGTAGGTTTTGATTACTGCTTATTATTTCCAGCTGCCAGATTGAGCCTCGCTCTCTGACAGTCCTACAGCCATGCCTCCTCCTCTTACCAGACATTCACCGGATTCTTCTCATCACCACATACACACTCACACACTCATGCATGCACATACACATTCACACACTCATGCACACACACACACCCATTCATGCACACAAACACTGATTGCTACTCATTCATACACCTGTTTGCCACACGGCTGGGGCGACTCGCCGTTGTTAGTGGTTTTGTACAAATAGCAAGGCAGTACGACCAGTCGGGGTGGCAGCTTAAAGAATGTCAATGTTGGACATCCAGGTTCGCATCTGTTGGTTTTCCCCTGGACTTTACTGTGTAGTCGCTCCAGAGCCTTTCCGCTCCTACGCATTTGTAAGTCTTCCTTTTGTGCCTTTTTTCTCCACTCCTGTTGCTTAGAGCACGTTAGGCATTCCCTTGAGCCAACAAAGCTTGTAGCCGGGTGTCTTCCCCTTTTTCACTGTGACTGTTATTTGGACATTTTGTACATTTTCCCACTGTAAATAAACATGTTACTTACTCTGCGTTTTGGGCTCACTGCTATTTCATATGTTCGCTGCAAAGTTACGCAGTGAACATGACAAATAGTGGATTTATTTGAAAAATTACAGTTTATAGGCAAGACTGCTGATTTACTCCAGTTAATAATAAATTTATCAGTGAGCGCCACTGTCTGAAGAAAAGATCTTTGTGAGTTCTCAGGGAAGATTAATGCATCATCAGCATAAAGATTTATCTTGTGTTCTTTTTCTCCAGTTTGGATACCTCTAATGTCAACATTTTGTTGTATAGCTGCTGCTAATGGTTCAATAAAGATGGTAAAAAGTGAGGGAAAGAGTGGACAGCCCTACCTGGTGCCTCTCTGAAGATTAAAGCTTTGAAAAGTTTGCTCATTTGTTCTGACAGATGCAGTTGGACAGCAACATATATAGTGTCTTAATCCAGTTTATAAAAGATGAACCAAACCCAAACTTATGTAACACTTTAAAAAGAAATTTCCAATTAATGCGGTCAAAGGCTTTCTCTGCATCCAGAGGTAAAATTGTGGTTTCTAAGTTATTCATCTTACAGTAGTCTATTAAATTAAATAGCCTGTGTGTATTATTATCCGAGTGCCTACCCTTGATGAAAGCTGTTTGATCCAGGTGTATAATAAATGGAGTTATTCTTTTTCGTTTTCTGGGGAGTGCTTTGCAAATTATTTTTAGATCAACATTCATAAGTGAGATGGGACGGTAGCTGGGTGGAAGCATAGGTTCTTTTTTGGGTTTATGGAGCAGGTGGTGGTTTGTCTTTTGCTATTTGATTATATTGTGTGATCTTTTATTTATTTTCATTATTAGTCTTATTGTCCTTTGGGCTCCCCGGTCCTTAGTCTGTTCTGTCCAGCCCCTGTCTGGTCCTGGGTCGTGTGTGTGTGTACTTGTTTACCTATTGTTCTCAGTCTCTCGTGTGTTCTGTACCTATAGTCACTTTCTGTCATGTATTACCGTGCAGCCCTTGATTGTTCCCCAACTGTCCTGCGTTTTGTGATTATCTGTTACCTTATATGTCTGTTTCTGTATCTACTTGTTGTAGCATCATTATTAATGTTATCATCATTCAAGCTTGCTGTCGTTTCTCCCATGTGCTCCTGTGTCCCGAGTTACCTCTGTGAGTTTATTGTTGCCTTTTCAGTTTAGTTTTTTTTTCCAGTTCCCGTGCTGCTGTTTATTGTGTATTTCTGAACTTCTGTTAATAAATTACCATCTTTACACTGTACTCCTGCCTGTGCCCAGGGTCCTTCCTACAATCTTCATCTGCCTGGAAGGCAGACTTTGTGACACTAATTTAATTATTTGATTTCTGTCATCTGGCTTCACTGACAAATACAATTGTGCGTCATCTGCATAACAATGGAAATTTTTGAAATGTTTTTGAATATTACCTCACGGAAGCATATACTATAAACTAAAAAGGATAAGACTTAACACAGAGCCCCCTGGAACTCCGTGACTGAACTTTGAATTTGAAGAAAACTTATTGCTGACATGAACAAACTGGAACCATCCATCCATCCATCTTCTTCCACTTCATACTTTTCGGGTCGCGGGGGCCTGGAGCCTATCCCAGCATCTTTGGGCGAGAAGCAGGGTATAGTACACCCTGGACAGATTGCCAGTCCATCGCAGGGCAAACACAGAGAAACAGACATCCATTCACTCTCACAGTCATACCTAAGGACAATTGAGAATCCCCTGTTGATGCCAGTTAACCTAACTTGCATGTTTTTGGCATGTGGGAGGAAACCGGAGAAATCCCGACGTAAACCCACACAGACACTGGAAGAACATGCAAACTCCACACAGATCACTGTTGGTCAGGGGCTGGGATTGAACCCAGGATCCCCCGGTCAAGGGTGAGTTGCTGTGCCGCCGCAGTGCTAACCACTCCGCCACCGCCCTGCCCAAACTGGAAACTATCAGATAAATAAGATTTAAACCACTGCAAAGAAGTTCCATTAAGGAAGCCATTAAAGAAACCTGGGGTTAATAGTGAGCATGAGATTGTGCGCATTTTGACAAGAGTCAAGTAAACTGACATAGACTGTACTCAGTGATGCCCCTAAGTGGTTGCACAGGGTGGCAATGGCCACCATGTTTCAACACCTTGTACCCCCATTGGCCACCCTGCCACTGGACAGTCTAAACATAATTTTCTAAGTTCTAACTTGTTTTTCTGTGTCATATTTTACATGTAGTAATGTTAATGTTTCATAATAATTGATGTGTGCTGTATTTTAACAAATATTAACAAAATACAGCAAACTAGGACAGATCACTGTTGTTATGCCTTATTAACAGGAGACATGAGTCATGTTGTACTGAGCAACAAACTGACCTTTATTGAGATGAACACAGAATTTACATACCGGCCGTAGCCCGTCTGACGTCACCACATCGACTGCCTGGCGTCAGCTGTGGCAAGCTCCAAGGGCCAAATCCCTATATCACATCCTCCCCCCCTTTACAAAATGTGAAAGGCACTATAGAAAACAACCCCCGCCCCCCATTAACATTAGCATGAAAGAACCCCACAGAAAGCATGCAATATACACACTGAATGTTTTTTCTTCTTTTTTTAACATATTGGGGGGTTTTTTTAACTGAACATTTTTTAATTTTTATTAAATTTCTACCATGATCAGGCACTGTACATGACAACAAATGCTATTTAGGTCATATAATATTCAACTACTTCAGCCAAAATGAAGAAAATGCAGTACATGCTTATGTGGCTCAATGGCTTGTTTGTGTTTCTTATCAGCACCAATAAGGCGTCCGCGCTTGGCCACATAAAACTAGCCTGGTGGCTAGCAATGAGCACTCGAGCCTATTATATCTCTGTGAATGTAATATTATTAGCTCTGAAGCTTGGGCTCATCTACATTTGCAGACAGCTCTTCTGGGCAATAATAGCACAGCTGTGGGTATTAAGACTGGGCTTACCATGTTTATGACATTCTGTAGCAAACCTGGAAAAATTAAAATGAATTCTCAAAGACAGCAATAATATAAAGGCTTTGTGTTTTTTTTTAAGATAAGTGTGTGTTTTGATATTTTTTTCGATAATCACAGGATCAACAGATGAATTTCAGAAGGTCAAAACCTACAAAAACAATTTTCCAATCAATGACCCCTTTAATACAGCAGATCCTTTAGTTAACAGTTGATGGATTAAAAACAAGGCTTCACATTCATTTTTGTACTCACGGCTAAAAGTTTTCAGTCAGCATTATGAAGTTTTTTCCTTTTAAACTTGAATTTTTTCACATACAATCTGAAACTTTACTTGTAGGCCTATCAATAGAATCCCCTTTTCATGTAAATTTGATAGTTTTTCCATGTAAGCTTATTTTCTTACCTATGTACTTTTCCATAGAAATTTGTAACTTTATCCTAATAATTACCTCCGCCAGGCCGAAAGGCCAGGAGGAGGTAATGTTTTTGCCGGGGTTTGTCTGTGTGTTTGTCTGTCTGTCTGTCTGTCTGTCTGTTTGTCTGTTGGTTAGCAAGATAACTGAAAAACTTTTGGACGGATTTCAATGAAACTTTCAGGCGTTGTTGGAAATGGTACAAGGAAGAACTGATTAAATTTTGGGGATGATCCGCATCACCGTCTGCATACAGGAATTTTTTAAAGCATTTTTCCACACTGTGACATACGGCCATTTTCAACATGTGCGCAGGCGCAATGGAGGGCACTGGGCGTCGTGTCTGACCAACACAAACTCCGCCTTCTTCAGCGTTTTAGCCACAAAAGCATGCGGAAAACACTGGTGGCCTGGGCCCGCCAGCGTGCCTGTGCCAGCTATAGGCGCTGCGCACATTGCGCTGGTCGTCGTGTCTGACCAACACAAACTCCGCGTTCTTCAACGTTTTAGGCACAAAAGCACGTGGAAAACACTGCTGGCCTGGGCCCGCCAGCGTGCCTGTTTTTGCGCCACGCTGCAAAACCTGACATGGCCACCTGTCCGCCGCCCGATTATTTGCCACAAATTCCCCGCCCAGCTATAGGCGCTGCGTAAAAACGACCTCTCTGCCGGGGAAGATTCTAAATTCTGTTTTGCCGCGGAGCACAACCCCAATATAATATAAAACCCACGGCAACCTGTCTAACCAATCTGCATCCGTCAGTGGAGGAGATGGACACACCAACACTTCAGTTTATTACCTCCGCCAAGGAGGCAATGCTTTTACAACCGTAAAAACGGGGCTATAAGGGACGGCGGGGTAATATGGGACACTTTTCTAAATGTAATTCTGCTTTTTTAATTTTGCTTCCGCCTAGATTTGATGAAGGATTCATGGATATTTGACAATAACAACACAACTCAGCGTTCTGCTCAAAATAAAAAAAGCAGAATTACATTTAAAACATTTCCCAGAAAACTGTCCCTTATCAACCCGCCGTCCCTTATAGCCCCGTTTTACACTACTGAACCACTAATCCTATCACTATCACATTGATTGTCATTCATTAATTCTCTGTTTATTGCACTGTCCATGTCAAATAAACAAATAATCATTGTGAATCCAATTGCTAGTCATATCTTTTCATGCTGAGGGAATCTGAAAACGTACACACAAACACTGTATGGGGGGAGCTGTGCCGCTTGGCGGAGGTCTGCGCTCTCCGAGTGCTTTTCTAGTTAGTTTTATTTTTTCCTGCAAATTTTCTGCAAATTCCTCTCATACATTTGTAACATCCATCCATCCATCCATCTTCTACCGCTTAATCCTTTCGGGTCGCGGGGGGGCTGGAGCCTATCCCAGCATCTTTGGGCGAGAGGCAGGGTACACCCTGGACAGATCGCCAGTCCATCACAGGGCCAACACAGAGAGACAGACAACCATTCACTCTCACATCCATACCTAAGGACAATTTAGAATCCCCAGTTTTGATGCCAATTAACCTAACTTGCATGTTTTTGGCATGTGGGAGGAAACCGGAGTGCCCGGAGTAAACCCACGCAGTTACCCATTTGTAACATTTTATAATAAATTCACAACTTTTTTCCATCACAAATTTACTACTTTTCTCATAAAGTTGTGAAATTTTCTTTCCCCCATTTACATCTTTTTTTTCCAAACATTTATGACTTGCTAAGAGTGAATTTGTGACTTTTTAAATTTACATCTTTTTTGTCTCAAATCTGTGAATCTACTTAAATCTGTGATTTACACTTGTAATAAATTTCTTTGATTTTTTTTCCATATTTTCACACTAAGGATTTTTTTTCCCTCCTGCCAAAATGTGTTTTCCCTCACCAATTTGTGCCTTTTCTTGCAAATTTGAGAGATTTTTTTTTATCACAGGTTAATATCTTTTTCCAATTATAAATTTTGAAATGTCTTATAAATGTGATTTTTTTTAATGTCAGACTTGCATCTTTTTTTAAAAGTTGACTTGCAACTTTTAAAAAAAATCTAAGTTTGCATCTTGCTTACGGTAACAGTGAATTTTTTGATATGAAATTGGTGATTTTATCAGAAACATACTTTTAAAATATATAAATGCAATATGCCTAATCATTCAGTTTTTGGGGGGTGGTTTTGTTGGAATATATGACCATTTGGCTAGTCGGCTTTTGCTAATGTCAAGCCCTGGTTACAAATATTGTGCATTTGGATAGTGAGCAGCCAGCGAAAACTGCTGATCACAGTTCAGAGTTCCACCACATCATTAATAATGCTATGAACAAGTCATAGGTCCACTGTTTGAGTGTCTGTAAAAGTGAAGCTTGCTGTACAAAGTGCTCATCAATTATAACTACATGACCTTTAAGATCTCCCCTCACTAATCCTGTTTAAAGTGTTCGTGAGTGTCTGTAGTGTTCCTGCCGATGAAGACAGTCTCAGCTGTTGCTTTCAGGTACCAGGCCGTTGATAGCAAAGTATTTCACATCTCACTGCTCAGCTGAAACACGAATGAGTCCTGAAGCTTAGGCGGAGAAGTGACAACTGTCAGCATTTTCCTTCTCTTGTGGTTTGGTTTAAAGCAATCAAAAACTTGGGTGACTTCCATAGCAGGTATTGAAATTAAAAATTGAGTGGCACTGCTTCTCTTTGTGCAAATCACAGTCAAGGACATATCTTTTCACCTACTTCAGTTTTCCTGTGCAGCACGACACCCTGATCAGCCAAAAGGCATCTCTCTCTATCATAAAGTGCACTTCCAGTTTTTACTATGATCACAATGACGATGGTGATGATGATAAGGTTTTGAGGAGGAGGTCAGCAGCCAAACCAGGAGAGATGATTCCTTTAGTAACATTTTCCTCAAGGTGTGGTAGAGCTTCTCTGACACTGGGTTGATTTTGGAAATGGTGGAGGACACTCTCCTGAATAAGACTCCACATCCACATCTTCTGCTGAGCCCTCCGCCGCCTCTGCAGTTTTCTCCACTGGCCAACATGGCCTCCTTGTACGACTCCATTTTGGACCAGACCTCAGGAATTCCGTCAAAGGTGTGTGAGGAGGCACGCACCACCTTAGGGTTCCAGGACTTGGACTGTCTTCTGAGTAGCTTCAGTGCACTGGTGTACTCGGCCTGGATCCTCCTGGCTGGCACCACCAGGTCTCTGTCTGACTTCATCACTACCACTAAGTGGGCCCTCTCGATAATGCCCCTTTTGATACCCTGAAGTTCGTCCCCCCCTGCTGGTGGGATCAGCAGCACAAACATGTCGACCATGTCCGCCACAGCAAATTCTGACTGACCAACACCTACAGTCTCTACCAGGACAATGTCATAGCCTGCACCCTCACAAAGGACGATGGCCTCATTGGTTGTTCTGGTAACACCACCGAGCATTCCAGAGGTTGGTGACGGCCTGATAAAAGCATTCATGTCTCTAGAGAGCTCAGTCATACGGGTCTTATCACCCATCAGGGACCCTCCTGTAGTACAGGAAGATGGGTCAACAGCCAAAACCGCCACTTTATGTCCACGTTCTGTCAACATCTTTCCCACCACCTCAGTAAACGAGGATTTCCCTGCTCCAGGAGGACCGGATAGGCCTACTCTGAAGGCCACTGGCTTGTCACCGTTCCAGCTCTCCTGTTCCCTCCTGTAAGCCAGCACCCTCTGCAGCAGCACCTAGGCCAGTTCTTTCTTTCTGGGATGTTGCGTCTCCACCAGAGTGATGCACTCAGCCAGAGATGCTCGCTGTCCTCCGATCAGCCCCTCGTACAGCCTGTTCAGCAGTCTGAACTTGGGCCCGCTCAGGTCCTGTATGTGCTGGCTCACTGCTGTGCTCGTACTGCACCTGTGCTGACAGCAGCGTGCAGTGATAGGGATTCGGTAATGAGGGACGGAAACATTGAGGCATTGAGGACCCCTTGGTGACCGCCACATGTAGGTGCAGAGATGTGGCGGAGCAGAGCGAGTCCAAACCGTTTCATTATATGGAAAATGTGCGACGTCTTTTGTCAACTGCAGTTCTGCTTACAGGTTGTTGTTTTTTTTTTTTTTAACACACATAGAACATCAGGGCTAGTAAGCTAAATGGGCACCTGGGCAGACTGCCAGGGTACCCTCCTGTGTTGGGGTGGATTATTCTGCCGTCCATGCCCAACACGCTTCAGCTAAGACTACTTGTACTACAAAGTCATCGAGGTGCCTGGGCCTCTGATGCATCCTAGCCGAGCGCCTCACCAGAGGAGGACCTGCTCCAGGCTCCGTCGGCCGCACATGAGAGTCCCCAACACTTCCATCACAAAAGTCCCAACCCTCATCAGTAAAATCCGCCGCAGCACCAGGACCCTGGGCTGGCAATGACTTCCTGAGTTGGCTGGAATGCCACTGGGCCCGTCCGACACGCGAACGTGTCCCGGCCCAGCCGCCTCATGATTTGTAGGGGCCCCGTCCAGAAAGGCTGCAGTTTATGCATGCGGTTGGGATGCTTAATCCAGACCCGGTTCGACACATCAAGTCCATGGGCCTTCGCCTTGTGCTTCCTATCGAAACGTCGTTTCATTTTCTGCTGCTGGGCAATGACCCGGTCTCATGTGGGGTCTGTGTCCTCCGAAGGGGAGGCTATGGGGGCCTTAGCCGGGTCCAGAGGCAGATGGAATTCATGCCCCAGCATGAGTTTTGCTGGGGAACACCCTGTTGTGGCGTGGGCTGTTGCCCTGTAGTGGAGGAGCGTATTCTGGAGGGCATCAGGGAATGTGAAACTGTCTACCAAACGGGCTCTCAGACCATTTTTCAGAGTCTTGTTGAAATGTTCCATGCCCCCATTGGCTTGGGCATGGTAGAACGCAGTTCTGATGTGCTCCACGCAACTATCACCCAAAAACTCCTCAAACCCCCCAGAGGTGAACTGTGGGCCATTGTCTGTTGTGATGGCATCCGGGACCCCCCATCTGGCGAACATCAACAAGAGGAAACCTGTGACCATATCTGTCGTGACCGAGTTAGTGGGTAACACCTCCGGCCATTTGGAGAACAGATCGTAAACCACTAGCAAAAAACGGCTGTTTGGAGGAGTCGTGTGTAGTTCACCACAAATGTCCAATTGGATGTGCTTCCAAGGGCCCTCTGGGTACAGTAATGGTCGCAGGGGTAGGGGGGTGGGGGTGGCCTGCCGGTTTTTCCACTCTCCAAACACGGAACACAGTTCTTTACCATAGTTTCAATGTCCTTATTGATACCAGGCCACCAAACTGAATCCCTGCAATGCTGCTTCACCCTGACCACACCCAGGTGACCCTTGTGGAGCACTGCCAGAACTCGCGATCTCAGAGACACCGGAATTAATGTGCAGTTCCCCCTTGCCACACACACACACTGTTCCAGCAACTCAGTTTGTCTCTGAACCAGTGAAAAGGTGCCAGATTGCCCTGTACTTTTGTAGGCCAACCCTCCCTCATGACTGAGCACAGTTGTAACAATGTGGGGTCCTGTTCTGACTCTGCCTGGAGCTCCTGGAGGGACACCATGTCCTGGAGGGGTCGGTGCAGCGCATTGACCAGATCCGCCTCCAAGTGATTGTCGTCATCCAGTTGTGCGGTGTTGGCCGTGGCACAGGACAGGAGATCCGCCACTACATTCTCTTTTCCAGGGGTGAACTGGGCTAGGGTTAGCCCTAACCTGAGACATAACTGCCCCCACCGCTGAACCAGACACGTCACAAGTTACAAAAGTCAGCCATTTTGGATCAAAGTGGGCCAACACTGGGGGGGAGGGGAGTTGGGACTTCAGCCTAGCAACCGCTACTGAGCAGGCTGAAGTCCACTGCCATGGCGCGTCCTTCAGAATGGCTCGGAGGGGTTCGATGGTCTCTGAATAATGGGGAATGAAATGCCCGTAGAAGTTCACCATGCCCAGGAATGAGGAGATTTGTGTGGGTGTTGTGGGGTCGGGGAGACTCAGGACCGCCTCCACGTTTGAATGCAGGGGGCTCAGGCCCTCGGCCGCCAGCTGAAATCCCACAAACTCAATGGAATCCGCTGCGAAGATGCACTTTTCTCCATTCAGTGTGACCCCGTGTTCCAGCACCACCTCCATCACTCATCTCAAATGACTGTCGTGTTCTCCCCACAATGTGCCGTGGACCATGATGTCATCCAGGTACACTACTACACCCCTGAGGCCGGCAAGAATTGTAGACATAACTTTCTGAAAACAACTTGGTGCTGAGCTCAGACCAAAAGGCATGTGGGTGTACCTGAAAACACCCATGTGGGTCACGAACGCTGTCAGGTCCTTGCTGGCTGGGTGGAGGGGCACCTGCAGGTAACCCTGGCTGAGATCCAGCTTCGTGAACATCCTTGAGCTGCTGAACATTGCAGTGAGTTCCTCCATCGTGGGGAGTGGGTATTTGTCCGGGATGATTGCTTTATTAACCTTCCTAAGGTCAATGCACGGCCGAATGCTGCCCATCTTCTTTTTGGCCACCATGATGTTCAAAATCCACGGCGAGGCATCCACTTTCTCAATGATGCCGGCTTTAAGCAGTTTATTCAGTTCCACCGTGACATCGTCCCGCAGGGCGAGGGGGAGCCACCATAATGGTTGGATCTTGGGTGTCACGCCTGGGTCAATGAGCAGGCAGTGGTTGAATGCTTTAATACATCCCAGGCCCACGAACAATGCCGGCCAGTGGGCATGCCACTCAGGGGACACTGTCAGCACCATTGAGCCCGCTGGGTCCGTGATGGAGAATCCTAACTTGCCCAGCAGATCAATTCCCAACAAGTCTGCCCCCTGGCATAAAACCTGGAAGGTAAATGCGGGAATAGTCCTTGACCCACATGTTACCGAGAAGTTGGCTGTGCCTGCTATGCCGATTTTAGCATGACCGTACCCAAACATTTTTGCCGCCCCTGCCTTAATGGCTTTGCCCGGGAAAAATCTTTTCAATGTGGCCATGCTCAGTATGGATTTACCAGCACCCGAGTCCATCATAAGTGGCACATCGACCCCGTCAAGCTGCAAGATGTACCACTTTAACGGCAACTTCTTAGCGCCCGCCACACACACCGACATCATGCCTTCGAGCTCCAAAGCCGTTGGTTTATTGGCGGTGGTGCAGACCCTGGCCCAGTGATTAGAACGGCCACAGCTGTACCACTTCTTCCCTCTGGCGGGGCAAGTGAACGTGCCTGCCCAGTGACGAGGATAGCCACAGCCACCACACAGTCCCCAAGCTCCTGCTCCTGCCCATGCCACAGTCCGCTGCCTATTGGGGGTCCACCCCGAGGAATTAGCTGTGCTGCTAATGGCCTGACATGAAGGAGAAGCTTGGGTGGCTAGGTTCTCTTTAGCTAGTACTTGTAGACCTAGCTGGGTAGTGGACTCTATCTGGCTGGTCAATTCAATCACTTGCTTCAGCGTGAAGACATCCGTAGTTAGCATTAGCTTCTCTTTGAGCCACTTGTTGCTTATACCATGTGCTAGCTTGTCACGGACTAGTTCTTCCTCAATAGACCCAAAGGTGCACATGCTTGCTAGGCTACGGAGTTCCATTAGGAAATGTTGGGTGGACTCAACAGCTTGTTGTTGGTGATCGAAGAACCTATGTCTTCGTGCCATGATATTGCACTCAAAGAAATTGTCCATTAGGTCCAAACACTCCTTCAGCAAGCCTTTGCAACCCAGCGCACGAAACATGCGTTGGCCTTCCTCATCAAGGCAGTGAACAAGCAGGCTCTTCTGTCTCTTTTTGTTGGTGCCGCCCAGGCCAGCTGCGGCGATGTATTCCTAAAATGCCTCCAACCAGCAGTGCCATGGTGTAGCTGGCACACCCAGAGACTCTAAAAACAGAGGTGGTAGTTTCATGCACGCTCCCATGGTTTAATCCAACGTTGCCAAATGTTAAGTTAATAACGGGAGACATGAGCCATGTTGTACCGAGGAACAAACTGACCTTTATTGAGATGAACACATGATATATATACCGGGCGTAGCCCGCCTGACGTCACCACATTGACTGCCTGGTGTCGGCTACGGCAAGCCCCAAGGGCCAAATCCCTATATCACAACTGTCACACTATGAACTTGTCTCCTCCCACTATCTCTGGTAGAACACCAAGTGGTGTGAGCGCATTAATCAGGTGATGTTGACAATTACACTATCAGTCTTGAGATCAGGTTGAAAGCCTAATTGCGTTAGATGAGTTGGGAGTGGATAGTAGCTGGCTAGGTGCCGGTTATTATTTGGATGTTGAGAGAGGCCATTGCTAATGAATAAGTGCTACATAAGTCATTTAATTCTTACTTAAAAATATGTTTGTGCTTTTTTGGTTTTGTCTGTTGTTTGTGACAGTGTTATATTTGCCACTAAACTATCACTAGTAGCATTAGCTTGCTAGCTCTTGTTTTTTGTATATGCATGTGTTTGAGTAAAATGAACAATTTTGTTTTATTCTCTAACCAACTGAAAACAGCTCACCCAAATTCCAAGTCAAAATATCAGCATATATTTCCAGAAAATGACAACTGGCCAAAATAACAAAAGGATGTTGCTTTTTGATCAAATAATGCAAAGGAAACAAGTTAATGTTCATTCTTAAACACTACAATACTTAAGTTTTAACTTAGGAAGAATTCAAATCTGTATTTGTGAAATAACTGATAATTATTCACAGCTTTCATGTCTCACTGTGCTTAGATGATTGCCTAATCAGTACCTCCTTAAGTAGACTGAGTTGCCCTTGTGTTGGAATTCAACAGATACTCAAATTGAATGGCCGCCATCAGGGGCAGTTCTAGGGTCAGAGTTTTAGAGGTGCTGAGTACCCAATGAGCTCCGCCACACACACACGTATGCACACAATTTGTTAGAGTTATCATCTTTCATACATCTCCTCCTTGGCGTCTAGTGAACATGGTACGTGATGATACTGTACATAAAAACAGTGACAGCTTGGATTTAATATTTTGCTTATACGAAAACGACAGCAGCTTCTTTCTCTCAAATTCAAACAGTGCACAGTGGTTGATTGACAATGCAACCATTAAAGACAAATGTCTGCTTCTGCTTCTAGCTGTCTGAGCCAAGGCTAGACTGGGACAAAAAAAAAAAAAAAAAATCAGCCCTGGCATTTTTGGTCCAATTGGTCCAAGTGTGATTCATCCATCACACTTAGTGGTCTAACAGAGGTCAGAAGTATCCCCCTTTAGCCCTTAACAAGTGAATCCCTGTGGTTTTGAAGAATGAAAGTTACTTTATTATCTATTTTGCATAAATATTTTGTCATAATTTAAAAGTCTACAAATTTTCCAAAGGTGCAAAACTTTGCTAAAAAGCTACACAATTACCAGGGAAAAAAACATCATAAACATATATACAATAAAAGCTTCAAATTTACTAGAATAACAACAAATTTATAGGGAGGACTGTCCATTTATTTAAAATGTATACTAAATTCATGAGAGTAAAAATGCAAAATTACAAGAAAAACAAACTTGAATTTAAAAGATAAAAGTTACAAATTCATGACAAAAGCTGCACATTTATGAGGGAAAAATTCACATACAGTCATGTGAAAAAATTAGGACACCTGTGTTTTTTTTTTAACACATTTGGACATATAGATTTTTAATATCAATGTTAAAAATAATGGGAGATTCACCTAATACAACTAAACAATTAAAAATGAATTAAAGACTTTTTTCAAACTTTCTGTAAAATGTAATTCTAAACAAATAGTGAAGAATAAACTAGGACAGCCCTCACCTTTATTAGGACACCCCCACATTCATTCCCACTTACAATGGCTAAAATAAATTTAAAAAAAAAATGCAAATAAAAACAAAAACAAAGTTAGACTTAGATACATGAACATTTCTTATGTTATTTAAAAGATTTAATAAATTCTATATAAAAAAAGAAAATATATAATATAATAATATATAATAAAATATAATATAATAATAAATAAATAAATAAATAAATATAATAATATATAATAAAAAGAAAATTAATAAATTGATAAGACAAAGGTCAGAAAATCACAAGAGAAATGGAGCTCATTTGCAATAATTAAAAAAAATTTAAGGAAAAAAGATCAATGGAAAGATGACAGAAAATTATTGAGGTGTGGTCACCCAGCACAATGCAGACTGATACTATTCACGCTCAGCAGGGATTGCATACGGACAGAGAACCCCTGGGGGGACAACCAGAACAATGGACTATTGTTTTTACTGTACATCCCCGGATTAAGGAGAAGACATCCGGGCGCCAGTTGGTCACGCGATTGATATGTATTGACTGATACGTATATCAATATGCAAATGTGCCATGCATTCTCTCTCTTTGTATAACATGTATAAAAGAGCTTGCTATACATGCCTCAGTAGCACACAGCACAACACAGCGCACAGCGCTACAGTGTGTCTCATGATCTGTGTCTCAACCGGCCGGACCGGCGGCGCCACACGAGTCGGCTGCCTGTTGCAACAGCCTTTTTTTTATCTTCCTTCTTCTTTCTACACCTTTCACTCTGTATATATATCACGGACGCACGGATCGCCCCGGGGGTCTCCCGGGTCGGCGGACGGAGCCACGGTTTGCAGCGGGAGACGTTACAGCGGGGAGGAGCTAGTGCTAGCTAGCACTTGGCCGCCGCCCGGTGCTAATGGGAAACTCGACATACCGGGAGCTGTAGCGAAAACCAAGCGGGTGCCGGGCTGGAGTTTAGGCGGCGTGAAAGAAATATAAGACAGAATAATAAAGAGCGATGGCAAGAACCAAGCAGACCGCCCGTAAAATCTACTGGAGGAAGAAGCCCCCCAGGAGACAGCTAGCCACAGGGCTGCTCGGAGAGGCGCTCTGGCCACCGGCAGAGTGAAGAGGCCTCGCCGTCACAGGTCCGTGGCTCTGAGAGAGATCCGTCGCTACCAGAAATCCACGGAGCTGCTCATCCGTAAGCTGCCCGTCCAGCGCCTGGTGAGGGAGATCGCTCAGGACTTCAAGACCGTCCTGCGTTTCCTGAGTTTCGCCGTCATGGCTCTGCAGGAGACCAGCGAGACCCACCTGGTGGTCTCTTCTTCGCTAAGGGGGTCACCATCATGCCCAAAGACTTCCAGCTGGCCCGCTGCATCCGCGGAGAGAGAGCTTAGACTTTCTGCTGCACATCCACCAGCCATAATGCTCTGCACTGTGTGTCTATATATATACATTTATAGTAATATGGACATATGTTTGCTAGATGTTGTTTTTTCTTGCCTTCTGATTGTTGCTCTGAGTGTTGCTGTCCCTGTGCTGTTGCAATCCTGGAATTTCCCCATTGTGGGACTAATAAAGGCTTATCTTATCTTATCTTATCTTATCTTATCTTATGATGTTGGAGGAAAATAAAACTCTGCAACCTCTCAGCTCCTTGTACCTCGCCTGAACTTATTTGTTCTCCACAGAGGCAAAAATACAAAGACGAAAGAAAAAAAGATGCCAGTTTATGACGCAAAAGTCACAAATTCAAGAAAAAAAAATGTCAATCTATGAGCAAAAATTTTTCACGAAGTTTTAAATTTCATGAAGTTTCTTAAAAGTCTATAATTAAAAAAGAATAAAAATAATCATAAGAAAAAGTAGGTAATTTATGAGAACTTGTAGGAACCTCGAAATGAAGAGACTGAATGATTTTTCAGTATTGGTTTATTTCATCTCAAGTCCTACAGCTCCTCTCTCAATCAGGGAATGAAGAGACCGAGCTGTGATAAACCACATACCTTTATACTCTTACATCAGACACAAATCACATTCACATCAAACACAGAATTCCATTCACATTTAATCCTCCCATTGTCCTCTCGGCTTCTCTGTCTGACCTCAGGAGTCAGACAGCCTCTTCAGGTCCACTCTCAGATCTTCTCACTTCTTCTCCAGTCCGCAGGGGGTCCAGACTCAATGTCCGTTTGAGGCGTGATGTCAATACACACTGCGAGCTCAAAGTTCCCTCATGTCTGGGTCTCTGCCAAGGAATATGTGAGCTACATAATGTTACGCCACAAACTCTCCAAATTCATATAAAAATTTTCAGTTGGATTCTCCAGCGCCAGAAGATGGCAGCCAGTAACAGCAGCTCTTGTTAACATTTTTCCTAACTTTGCATCTTTATCTAGTGTATTCTGTCTCTAGTGTGTTCTTTCTTATCAAGGCTGGGTAATAAGTCTTGAGTAACGACTGGATCTGCTGGTTTTCCTGCTGTTTTTCTTCCTCGTGGCTATGGAGAACAGTGGAGTAAAAAAGATTGTTTACACATGCAACCAGCTGATTGCGCTGAATGGGATACCCGGAGCTAAGCCCTTTATCCCAGACGAGCTCAGGAGGAGTCACTGGGAGTGAAGAGCTGGAAGAAAGGTTATGGCACGTGTCCACTGGTTCCATCGTTTTTCCGCTTTCCGTTCATTGTGTATTGGAAATGTAACGAAAAGCATTTGGGTCAGGACCGGTGAAAACTGGACTGTGGTGTGCAGAATCTCCTGTGGGTTCCCCTACAGCCCATTTGCATAGTCATGACGATCGGTCAAGACATTTTCCGTACAGTCATGCACCTGAGGCAGCACTCTCATCCTGAACTTTCAAACCAGCGGTTTTTGATGTCAAATAATGACAGATTAATTAACTGAACCTACTATTTCTCACACGAAGTGATGTTAGAAACACTTGTCGCTGGTTTGTTTTAAAGATATGGAGACCAAGGATGCTATATTTTCTGGTTGCAGCCAACAGCTGAAGACCGCCCACGGACGGACCCATCGACCAATCCAGTAAATCAGCCAGCTGAAGGAGGAGACGAGAGAGGAAGGGGGATAAGAGAAGCAGATCTGTATGTTACCTGTTGTTGTGAAGATATGAAGGAGAAAGTAATATCCGCTGTTTCAGGCAACCCAATACTATTTGACCAGTCCTTGCCAGCATATAGAAACAACATACAAAGGAACGAGGCGTGGAGAGCAGTGGAACATGGGCTCATCCAGCCAAAGCTCATGAACCATGCGGTCAAATTCACCATGCATTGTGTGGGTCTGTAGGATTAGGTGAACCCAAAACTGGCGGTGATAAGGACAAAGTCACCTTTTGTAGCGCAAATATACCAGCGCTATTTAAAACAGACTTATCAATCTGCTCATGGTTAAAGCCTTATTCGTGCTGCATTTCCCCTCTAGTCTGCTTTGGTCTGCGTGTGTCATAAACTGCCCGTTTAACGGGTGAGGAATAGGACTCCACGTGCTTGTTGTAGGTTTTATGCACATTTAATAACTTAAAGGACACATACAAAGTGCTTCAGCATACAGGGCTGGTGAGCATACTGGTGAGCATATGAGAAATCCACTGACAGCAAATGACACAAATACTGAAAGAATGACCAGTTGGCAAAAAATAGTTTAAAGCTAAGGCGAGCGTGGTCGCCGGCTAACCTGGGGAAAACACAAAAGCAAAGGCAGCAGAAATGGCTAAACTACGGCGAGCGTAATCGCCAGCCAACCCGCACACCACCAATAATACATGCGGTGAAGAGCGGAGCACTGCATGTACGTAAATGGTCTGAGAGTGAGTGGACTAAAGTGACTACGCCCGACCTGAATATGAAACAGCACACACACAAAAACAAATAATACAAACACTGTCAGAGAAGTGGAAATGCATACAAAAATGTCGGAGGCCAGTTGAGCTCAACGTCCGTGGTGCCAAAACACTGGGAGTGCCAGATCAGAGGGGAAGGCTCAGCTGGAGACCCAGAGAACAGTGGAGCTCAACGGGTGAGACAGTTAGGGAGAAAACGGCACCCAGACGGAGCACACCAACTTACCTCACAGTAGACCCCCTAACCACGAAGATTGGTCACGGTGGGAACACCACAAGAGTAGAGAGTAGAGGAGGACACGGCGACAAACAGCAGTCGTCGCATCACAGAAATACCCATACAAAGATTACAAATAGGCGTAGCTCATGGAAATGGCAACTGGAAGCTGCCCAGCGCTGTCAAAATAAACAAACTGGAAACAGAAAATACAATACAGAAAAACACAAAACATCATAATAAACTGGGAAATAACAGAAAATAAACAACACAATGTTCACCAGGCAGAGAGGCTGGGCACGGCACTAACCCGTGCCCCAGGAACATGGCAGCGTGCTTTTTGGATGAGCCCGGCACGCAAGTGGCGCTGTTCCTGCTCACTTTTTTCATCTACCCAAGCCAAGTGGTTAACACATGCGCACAACCATCATCTGTAGTTTCACTCCTGTCCTATAGGTAGTGCCAATGCGCTGACGCGCCAGGATTTTCACCACACAAAAATGCTGCTTGCTTTCTGCTGCTTGACTTCCCACTTGTCACTCCTTTTCCACAAAGATGCTCCTGCTGCTGCTGAAGTATTTATGGATGATTCACATATGTTTATTCTCGTCTTCTGCTTCCTTGTTGTCTTCTTTGTCTACTTTGTCTTGGTATGCTGTGCCGATATCGCCACCTCGTGAATGGGATGTTCAGTCTTGCACATGCGCTTTTCAACGAGTTCAGGTCATGGGCAGGCGGCGAGGTCACAAAATTTGGGCTGCACGCAGTCGTCCGCGGTCAAGCACTGCGGACACTAGCGGAGTGGAGACGATGATGTAAATTTTGTCACACGAGGTTTCCGGTTACACGTACATGGACAGCAGAGGTGCAGCATGAATCCAGCTTAATAATGACTATTCCAGTATTTCCTCCCACAATGCTCTGACTCCACCTATCCGAGAACTCTACTGGCCCCATGCTCACGCCCCTTTCCCACACCTCACTGGTACAGGTGAATGATTCCTTTCCAAAAAATCCAGACCTGTGGACACATAGCATTAGAATGAGGAGTAGAAAGTTTAAACCAACCGTACCGGTGTTAGTCACAGTGAATGTGAGGTCTCTGGGAAATAAGACAGACAAACTCACAGTGCTGGTCAGGACGCAAAGAGAATACAGGGAGAGTAGCATCATGTGTTTTACAGAGACGTGGCTCTGCTCACACATCCCTGACAACAACATCGCGCTACCCGGCTTCAAGACTATCCAGGCGGACAGGGACTTTATAGGGAGTGATAAAAGGAAGGGAGGTGGAATTGTGCTTTTTGTGAATGAGAAGTGGTGTAATCCTGGACATATTTATGTCTATATTATGCAGAACGTCTCTGTAGTCCGGACATCGAATTGCTCGCCATGAGTATGCAACCTTATTACATGCTGAGAGAGCTCACATGCACCATTGTAATCGCTGTTTATATTCATCCGTCAACTGATGCAGCGGCGGCATGTGACGTCATCAGCTCCACTGCTGCCACGCTATTGGCCCAGCATGCTGACGCATTCATGACCGTCACGGGAGATTTTAACCATGTCTCACTGGACAAAACATTACCAAACCAGTTTGTTAACTGTCCCACCATAGAAAATAAAATGTTGGATCTCCTGTATGCCAATGTCAGAGATGTATACAGCGCCACAGCTCTACCCCCCCTTGGCAGATCTGATCACAACCTGGTTCTGTTATCGCCCAAGTACATTCCTCTTGTGCAAAGGCAGCCTGCTCACACACAGACTGTGAGGAGGTGGACACAGGAGACGGCTGATGCATTAAAGGACTGCTTCGAGATGGACTAGGATGCACTCTGTGGGCCACACGGAGAGTATATAGACAACATGACTGACTGCATCACAGAATACATCAGAATCTGTGAAAACACAACCATGCCAGTCCAGACCGTGCGTTGTTTCCCCAACAACAGATCATGCGGAACATCACCAGTGACCTGAATGCACTTCTTAACAAGAAGAAGAGGGCTTTTAGGTCTGGAGACAGGGAGGAACTGAGGAGAGTGCAGCGTGAACTGAGAGAGATGCTGAGGAGGTGTAAAGACAACTACAGGAGGAAGTTAGAGGATAAACTCCAGCAGAAGAATATGAGAGAGTTGTGCTCTGGAATGAAAAACATCACTAGGTGTAAGGAGAATGAAAGACAGACAGCAGAGACCCATGAGAGAGCTAATGAGCTGAATCTGTTTTTTAATAGGCTCAACTCACCATCTGTTACTCTCACAACACAGTCAGACCCCCACTCACCCCGCCCCCTCACTCCACTGTGGAGCACATCTCTCTCCCTTCAGCCCCCCTCCTCTCCACTGAAGACATCAGCACCAACCCCCACATCACTGTAACTGCAGGCCAGGTTAGGAGACAGCTGGAGAGACTTCACCAATGGAAGGCTACGGACCCTGATAGCATTGCAGCCTGGATCCTTAGGACCTGTGCCAACCAGCTAGCTCCAGTACTGAAGCACCTATACAACCTCAGCCTGAGACTGGAGGGAGTACTGGTGCTGTGGAAGACATCCTGCCTGGTTCCTGTCCCCAAGAAGTCATCTCCATTGGACCTGAACGACTATCGACCAGTTGCCCTCACATCACATGTGATGAAGGTCATGGAGAGACTTGTTTTAGCCCATCTGAGGCTGCAGGTGAAGACGTGGCTGGACCCTCTGCAGTTTGCATATCAGCCCCATTTAGGAGTTGAAGATGCTGTCATCTACCTGCTACAACAAGCCCATTTGCACCAGTATGAGGAGGAGACACTGTGAGAATCATGTTCTTTGATTTCTCCAGTGCCTTTAACACCATCCAGCCACAGCTGCTGGGTGAGAAGTTGCGGGTGATGGGGGTCGACAGCTCTGTGATCTCCTGGATTACTGACTACCTGACAGGCAGGCCACAGTTTGTCCGGCTGGGCAGTGTTTTGTCTGATATGGTGGTTAGTGATACAGGAGCTCTGCAGGGGACTGTGCTTTCTCCTTTTCTCTTCACCTTATACACCACTGACTTTCAGTACAACACTGAGTCATGCCACCTGCAGAAACTGATCTGATGACTGAGCTGTTGTTGGGTGTATAAGAGGGGGAGAGGAGGGGGAGTACAGGGCACTGGTAGACAGATTTGTGGAGTGGACCGAGCAGAATCACCTGAGGCTGAACGTCAGCAAGATCAGAGAGATGGTGATTGTCTTCAGGAAGAAGAGTACACCTTCACAGCCATTGCGGAGTAATTATGTGTTATCAGTTTGTTGAAAATAGACCAGATTTGTGACCGTCATATGACCTTGGCATGTTTGTGTATCCGTGATTGTTTGTGTGTACATATGCTTGTATGCTAATTTACATAACGTCAATAACCCTGTGACCATCTGACCTGAATGACTGTTGATCAGTTGCCCTCACATCTCATGTGATGAAGGTCATGGAGAGACTGGTCTTAGCCCACCTGAGACCGCAGGTGAAGAAGTGGCTGGACCCCCTGCAATTTGCATATCAGCCCCATTTAGGACTTGAAGACGCTGTCATCCACCTGATGCACTGGTAGACAGATTTGTGGAGTGGACCGAGCAGAATCACCTGAGGCTGAACGTCAGCAAGATCAGAAAGATGGTGATTGTCTTCAGGAAGAAGAGTACGCCTTCACAGCCATTGCGGATTAGGGGGGAGGTTGTGGGGGTAGTGGATGACTACAAATACCTGAGTGTCATGATCAGCAGTGGGCTGGACTGGAAATCTAACACCGATGCTGCATACAAGAATGAGCAGGCTCTACTTTCCGAGGAAGCTGAGATCCTTCAACATGTGCAACAAGATGCTGGAGCTTTTCTATCAGGCTGTTGTTGCCAGTGTCATCTTTGCTGCTGTCTGTTGGGGTAGCAGTGTCAGAGCCAGCGACACCAATAGACTTGACAAGATTATCAAGAATGCTGGCTCTATGATTAGTCTCAGGCTAGAGACCTTTGAATCTGTGGTGGACAGGAGGACACTGAACAAACTGCGATCTATCATAGACAATCCTGATCGCCCCCTCCATCACACACTGTACAGACAGTGGAGCACTTACTTTCTTCAGCAGACTGCTACAGCTTCACTGCTGAACGGCCAGGTACAGGAAATCTTTTCTGCCACATGCCATTTCACTGTACAATAACTCACTCTAATGTT
The DNA here is from genome assembly GCA_020510985.1 of Pholidichthys leucotaenia. Classification (NCBI taxonomy): domain Eukaryota; kingdom Metazoa; phylum Chordata; class Actinopteri; order Cichliformes; family Pholidichthyidae; genus Pholidichthys; species Pholidichthys leucotaenia. The sequence goes on from CM035847.1 coordinate 233,525,215, forward strand.
GAATTTTGGTCATAATAATACTGCCATACTGCACCTTACAGTATAATTGGTACCTCGTATTTCACCCTGTGCCTTATAGCTGATCCCAGCTTGCAATGTCACTCTTCTCCTGGCTGAATCTTAATCCAAATGGAAATTATGGATCTGGAAAGCGACTTATATGTGATTGTCACCACTTTAAAAAGTAGAAGATCGGGTCAGGGGGAACCCAAGGGAGACTCATGGTATTGGAATTCATGTGTCTGTGTGATTCGACTGAGATTGAACTGATCACAGGATCTTCTGTTTGGCCCCTGGAGTTTTCCTAGTGTATCGAAATTATCTGGGTGAGCTAATCAAATGCGGACCCCGGCGTAGCTCCCTTAACAAATTCAACAATTCGTCCAGCTGGGGGGAGCACTGACTGTCAGCGGCAGGATTAACATGGAATTTACTATCTGGCATGCATTGAAGAGAGAACGAACTCTCTGGACATGTTTTACCTATGTTTCGGTAGGTGGATAACATCTGTGGATCGCTGAGTGCTCTCCAGAGAATGATCTAAAGTATGATTCAAGCCTGTATGAAATTGAAGCACAGAATCGAAGAGAGAGAATTTTTTTATTCTCTGAGTGCACTGTGCAGATTTGACCTTGTGTTTTGGCGCCTTTGTTTACATTCCTCCTCGATGAAGATAACGCTGGGAAGTGGCTTATGTCTACCCATACATCAACAATCAGTTGTTGTCGTCAGCGGATTGGTCTCTCGAGGACATTGCCCATGTGCCTTCTGCAAGGAAGAGGAAAAGAGAGACAGACTCTGATCTCTGACTTGTTTATAAGTCACATGATTATAACATCTATCCACTGCCTGGAGGCGCCCTCTGCTGCTCACTAACAACTGTTACACTCACACTACACAATGACATGCAAATATACACACACTGCTCTCCCTCCCTCTGCTGTGTGATTGTATCTATCGTCTGCTAATGTGCATAGAGGGTTTTTTTCTGTGTAATCAAAATTTGGCTCATAAGCTTATATGAGCTTATACGAGCGTGATTCTGATAACTATGTTTTTTCTCTCTGCCTATTGTGTTTCCCCCCCCCTCCCCCCTTTACCCCCACTGCAGACAGGCGCCTCTATGGCTGCCGTGTCATTGGATGCGCCTAATGTGCGCGCCCAATGTCAAGTCAAATTCCTTGTGTGTTTACTTGTAAATATACTTGGCAATAAAGCTGATTCTGATTCTGATTCTGATTCTGATAGTAATCCTTCGTTGTGCAGTCAGTACTATCCATAGACTCATAAGGATCATCATCTGTTTAACCTAGCAGTAGCCTATGTTGTATATAAAGTTAAAGCATTTTTACTTTATTTCCCTGGGTAACTCCTTTTTCTATTATGTTGTGTGTATTTCTGATGGTTGGGTTGTCTGTGCACCCCTAAAAAAAGGCCTAATGCCACCCATGGCCGTCATACATGTAGAGATGCTAATTTAGAAAAGATGTTGCAGTGGTCTCTTAATTTTTTTCCTGAGCTGTATAGTCTAAAGGAATAGAAAACAATAACCCATATGTGGTTTTCGCCTTAAAAAGTGTTTAGGGGGAATTCATGAAAGTAGGAAACCTGATAACTCTAATGACAAATGCATTTTCTATAAGGAACAAAGCCTTATTTAATCTTGGTTATAATGTAAATGTATATATTATGAAAAATCATACTTCAGCGTTTGGGGCAGTCACTTACATGTGTGTTTTTGATGGTTGCTGTGGGATTTGTTTGAGTTTATTACCATTTACCAATCCATAATCAGAATGTCAAAACTTCACTAACTGCAGAGTTTATGGTGGGCTGGCTTTTCTTGTGTAAAAGGGTTAAAAAGTATAGGTAGGCACTGGTGGTGGTGGGCTGCTTCTGTGGCCCCAGCTGCCCTGAGACTTTTTTCAATTTTTCTGTAAAATGTAATTCTAAACAAATAGCGAGGAATAAATTAGGACACCCCTCATCTTTTTTAGGACACCCCCATGTTCATTTCCACTTATAACGGCTAAAATAAATGTTAAAAAAAGAGATACGTGAACATTTCTTAATAAAGAACTGAATATTTAAAGGGGTGTCCAAATTTTTTCACATGGCTGTACATGAGTGAGCATGAGTGGAAGGGACATACGTGAGTGCGAGTGGGAATGTGAGCAAGACTGGACAAGTATGAGAGTGGGTGAGAGTGAATGAGTCTGAGTGAGGGAGTGTGAGTGTAAGAGTGTGTGTAGGAAAGGCTGAGTGGGAATGGGAGTGAGTGAGAGTGTGAGGGGAGTGAGTGCGTGTGAGTGAGTGCGAGTGAGTGCCTGTGCTGGTCAATGGGTGCTGGACAGTCCTGGTACCTCCTGACCACGTGGGCTCCCTTTGCCTGGGGCCTGGCGTTGGCCCCGCTGGGGGGGCAGGGGCTGGCCGGCCCGAGGACGGGGGTGCACCGCGCCGGCTGCCTGGCGGCCCGGCCTCCTCCAGCCGTCCCTCCTGGGGCAGATGCCTGGCTTCCTGGGCTTGATGGCTTCGGGACATTTGTGTGCTGTGGGGGTTGGTGGTGCTGTCTTGCTTGCTTGGGGTTCTCGGAGGGGTGTGCTGCTGTGGCCTGCCACCCTCTTTGCATGTTTCCTGGAAAACCACTCACATGCACACTCTCACTTTGTGTACGCTCTCATACAGACACATACACACACAGATGTGTCTCTCTGTTCTTTTACAGGTGCAGATACCAGACTTGTGATGAGACCTCTTCAGAAGCAGAAACAGTTCGTCTTCTGTTTGTTTCAGTTGTGACAGTTTGCTTGTTTTCTGTTTGTTCCTCTCTTCCCCACCCCCCACCCCCTACCCCCTGTCAGGTCCATCATAAGCAAAACAATTTAAATAAAGTATTAAAAGTTATTACAAGATAAATCTATAAATATATTTATATGCAGTACATATCAAATATGAGAAAAGTTCCTTTTGGTAAAGTAAATGTGTTTGGCTCAATAAGGGAAGCAGATTTCTGCTCTGCTTACCTAGCTGCTAGACAGGATGGGGGGGGGGGGTAAAAAGTAAAATGCTTATTCAATATAATGTGACTGCCTCTTTGTTGTTCTTTTCCTATTTATTAACACCAGTGTTGCATTGGTTTGATCTGTGGAAAGATAAGCTTATAAGGAGGGGCTGAAAAGTTCATAGGCTGACTAAGAAGGAGTTATGTCTTTGAGGATCAAATAGAGCTTCTATATGAAGCTATATGAGCTTCTATATGCCACCATCAGTGTGTGAATGTGTGTGTGAATGGGTGGATTGCAGGATCTGTAAAGCGCTTTGGTCATCAAGAGATGAGAATAAAAGCGCTATATAAGTGAATGCCATTTACCATTTACCATTTATATCACAGGGATCCAAGCACTGCAACGCCGATGTTGAAATGTTGAAAAATATGTTGAAAAATAAACCACATTTGGTCAAATTTGACCACTGCATCATGGTCAGCATATGAATTTTTCAGCCCCCCCTCGTACACACTGCATCAAGTCACAGCTCAAGGTCATTTCTGCATGTTCCCCTCTGTCTAAAGTTGTATTATCATTTGTTCAGGAAAATGTGCATCTGATACCTTTATGTACAGGTACATGACTATGACAACAGCTTTGTTATAGGGCTCAAAATTTTAATTGTAGTTATTAGATGCATTTTGTAAAAGGTACTACAGTATAAGCAATTACAGTTTTCAGCTAGTCTATATAAGCCTATGACAAGAGCATTAGAGCATTTCTGGCCTTGAGTTTTGGCTTTTGATTTTGATGTGCCACCACAAGATTTTCAGTGGCCCCCATGTGGCCACCCCCATGAAAAACTTCTGGAGGCGCCACTGCATATATTACTGTCTCTGTTTAATAGATACATTTATGGTTTAAAATGCTGATAATGGATTGGCTGACGCACCTAAATATGCCGAATAATTTTGTCTTTGGGCAAAATTTATGAAAACTGCAGGCTCTCCTCTGGCTCATTCCAGCAGACCATCAGCCCTGTTGCAGTCTTTGCTCTCATTACAGGTGTCCACTGCTCAGTCAATGACAGCCTTCGTCCTCTCATGCAGGCCTCTTGTAATTTAACCTTTAAACATTTTCCCCGAAGCTGGTCAGACGTACACTTGCGCCTCAGAAACGGAGGCCTTATGAGGAGTTATTATCGGTACACAATCTGATTTAGGATTACTGAGATCACCTCATATTTGAATGAGGGGGAACAGGCCCGCCATTTCCCCGACTCGGTGGTCGCTTTCTTTCATATCGCTTTAAAGCGGAGCAGCGGCAGTAGGAGGAGGAGCAGCGGCGGAGGCAGGAGGACAGACGCAGGGATCCGGTGTGCCACATCGGGATGAGAGTGAGGATCAGACCGGGGTCGGATGAGTCAGCGAGTGGAGCCTCCAGTCACGGCTTCCAGGCAATCTGAATGAATCTAAACGGAGCCAAGAAGAAAGCGACAACCTAACATTTTATTTTTATTGCTATCATCAAGTAGTGTCTCCTCTTTATTCCGCCCTCCCCGGTCTGCTCCACCGTAGCCTAGTTTTGATTTTTTTTTTTTTTTTTTTAATTTCCACCAAGGTGGGAGGAGGAGAAGGGGGGGTCCGGCGAGGCTGCGGAGGAGGTGGAGGTTTAAATTCATTTATGTCAAATACCTAAATCCGAAGACAAACGCGAGCAAGTCGCATTTTTGAAAACCTGCCCTTTTGTTTGGAGTTGAAGCAACGAAGATGTCGGGGCAGAGCATCACGGACCGGATAACGGCAGCCCAGCACAGTGTAACGGGATCCGCCGTGTCGAAAACAGTCTGCAAGGCCACCACACACGAAATCATGGGCCCGAAAAAGAAACACCTGGACTGTAAGTACATTTTACACAGTAGGACATGGCTAATTTAATTGAAAAGCACAGAAAACACCGCTGAGTTATGGCGATGGTTGAAGCTAACGGCACAAGGCCTCAAAGCCCGAGTAGTGGCTATATGCTAATGCTAGGGAGATTATGTAGTAGCGTTTTAACACAGGCCTTATTGAGAGAGATAAAATGTATGTAATTAAACGTCTATTAAAGATTCGGTCCCCATCTTTTAATGCTTTGATTGAATTTCATTTAAATTTGTTAATGTCTACAAGTTGAGTTTGCCTCACCGTATATTAGCTTAATGGTTTAGCAACCTAATCACTTAACAGTTTACTCAGAAAAAACTTAAGTATGAGAGATAACCAGCTGGACTCTGATTTAACATTTCGAGAACTGCTTCTGTCTGTAGTGAAGTGAGTGGGTTGTGTGGTACCAGCTGTTTCCTGATGTTACACACACCAAGATGACACTGGTACTCGTGGACATTAGCTAATGTTATACATAGGTCAGATTGTTAGTAACTTACTGATACTTGAATGTGGTGTTTGTTTTTTAACGATACATTACTTTGTTTCAGTTATTGAAAAAGAGGAGGGAAATGTCTGTCCCAAATTAAGCTGCTGTATTATTAATGATTAGTATATCTGGGTATGTGCATGCTGTCAATACGGACTAATAGATACGTCATTGAACCATCTGTGCTTATATGATTAATATTTTATCAGATTATACCAAATTGTAATTATTGCTTCAAATTGCAGAGCCAGTGTTTTTTGCTATTTGTATCATCAGTCAAAAAATAGGTTGCAACTCCCAAAACTATACAGTTGTTTTTGAAAATGTTAAAAGTCACTCAGAATTTGTCAGGCTAGTTTATATTTAGGGCTGCACGATTTGAGAAAAAATTGCAGTTGCGATTATGGCCTCAAATTATGTTGTTTTTTTTTTTAAGGGATGTCTTCATGAGCCAGCTTGTTTTGTTTAAAGGAAAATGCAAAGTGAATTGATTGACTGAAATGTTTTCAACCCAAACATTAAGTTTCATAGGAAAAAACCCCATAAGTTTGTACAGTACATTTTGCAAAATAACATTTATTTTAAGTGACGGTGGTAGGAATAATATTGTTACCTCCTGATCATTAGGTGTTGCGCTCAGAAAGATAGATAGATGGATGTTATTGATCCCAAACTGGGAAATTACAGTGTAACAGCAGCATGACAGTAGATGACCAAAACAACAGAAACACACAGCATAATAGACAAAGGGATTACCCATGGAAAGTAAAACTGCTAAAAACTTATATACATCATAGATGAATTGATGGTTTTTTGGCATGTGGGAGGGAACCAGAGAAATCCCGGAGTAAACCCACGCAGACACGGGGAGAACATGCAAACTCCACACAGATCACTGTTGGTCGGGGGCTGGGATCGAACCCAGGATCCCCCGGCCAAGGGTGAGTTGCTGTGCTGCCACAGTGCTAACCACTCCGCCACTGCGCTGCATCAAACTGGGGATTCTAAATTGTCCCTAGGTATGACTGTGAGAGTGAATGGTTGTCTGTCTCTCTGTGTTGGCCCTGCGATGGACTGGCGATCTGTCCAGGGTGTACCCTGCCTCTCGCCCATAGATGCTGGGATAGGCTCCAGCCCCCTGCGACCCAAAAAGGATTAAGCAGAAGAAGATGGATGGATGGATGAATAGATGGTGACCTGTATAGGTACATGAATCATACCCACTGTACAATACAGGACTATCAGGAGCAGAGTGAAATGTGAGGTACCAATTACACTGTAAGGTGCAGCATGGTAGCATAGTTATGACCAAAATACAACATTAGAGTGAGTATATTGTACAGTGAAATGGCATGTGGCAGGAAAGATTTCCTGTACCTAACCGTTCGGCAGCAAAGTGGTAGCAGTCTGCTGGAGAAAGTCTCCGCTGTCTGTCCAGTGTGTGGTGGAGGGGGTGATCAGGATTGCCCATGATGGATTGCAGTTTGTTTAGTGTCCTCCTCTCCACCACAGTCTCAAAAATCTCCGGCCTGAGACCAATTACAGAGCCAGCCCTCGATAATCTTGTCAAGTCTATTGGTGTTGCTGGCTCTGATACTGCTACCCCAACAGCCAGCAGCAAAGAAGATGGTGCTAGCGACAACAACCTGGTAGAAAAGCTCCAGCTTCCTGTTGCACACGTTGAAGGATCTCGGCTTCCTCAGGAAGTAGAGTCTGCTTATCCCCTTCTTGTGCACAGCATTGGTGTTGGATTTTGAGTCCAGTCCATTGCTGATCATGACACCCAGGTATTTGTAGTCCTCGCCTACCTATACATTCATTCATTCGTTCATTCATCTTCTTCTGCTTAATCCTTTTCGGGGGGGGGGGGGGCTGGAGCCTATCCCAGCATCTTTTTGGGCGAGAGGCAGGGTACACCCTGGACAGATGGCCAGTCCATCGAAGGGCCAACACAGAGAGACAGACAACCATTCACATCCTCTTCCCTAATCTGTGATGGCTGTGAAGGCATCCTCTTTGTCCTGAAGTCAATCACCATCTCTCTGGTCTTGCTGACATTCAGCCTCAGGTAATTCTGCTTGGTCCACTCCACAAATCTGTCTACCAATGCCCTGTACTCCCCCTCCTCTTCCCCTCTTATACACCCAACAACAGCTGTATTGTCAGAGAATTTCTGCAGGTGGCATGACTCTTGTTGTACTGAAAGTCAGTGGTGTATAAGGTGAAGAGAAAAGGAGAAAGCACAGTCCCCTGTGGAGCTCCCATATTACTAACCACCACATCAGACAAGACATTGCCCAGCTGGACAAACTGTGGCCTGCCTGTCAGGTAGTCAGTAATCCAGGAGATCACAGAGCTGTCGACCCCCATCACCTGCAACTTCTCACCCAGCAGCAGTGGCTGGATGGTGTTAAAGGCACTGGAGAAATCAAAGAATGTGGTTCTCACAGTGTCTCCTCCTCCATCCAGGTGCAAATAATAATAATAAGTTTATTTATAGAGCACCTTTCACAGACAGAGTCACAAAGTGCTTAACATGGTAAAAAACAAAATAAAAACACACGCACATAAAACAGTAAAAAAAAAAACAAAGTAGACAGTAAAAACACATAAAAATACAATCAGCACATAGTTAATTAAAAAGCCAGGCTAAAAAGGTGGGTCTTTAGTTGCTTCTTAAAAACACCAATGGAAGGTGCAGATCTAAGTTCAAAAGGCAAGGAGTTCCACAGTCTAGGAGCAACAGCAGCAAAGGCTCTATCGCCTTTGGTTCTGAGCCTAGTACTAGGGACTACCAATAGAAAATGGGCTTGTTGCCGCAGGTAGATGACAGCATCTTCAACTCCTAAATGGGGCTGATATGCAAACTGCAGAGGATCCAGCCGCATCTTTACCTGCAGCCTCAGGTGGGCTAAGACCTGTCTCTCAAGGACCTTCATCACATGGAATGTGAGGACAACTGGTCGATAGTCATTCAGGTCAGATGGAGATGACTTCTTGGGGACAGGAACCAGGCAGGATGTCTTCCACAGCACCGGTACTCTCTCCAGACTCAGGCTGAGGTTGTACAGGTGTTTCAGTACCGGAGCTAGCTGGTTGGGACAGGTCCTCAGGATCCTGGCGGAAATGCCATCAGGCCCTGCAGCCTTCCACTGATGGAGTCTGTCCAGCTGTTTCTTAACCTGGTCTGTAGTCACAGTGATGTTTGGAGGGGGGGGGGGGGGATTTGCTGGTCTTCCCAGAGGAGGGGGTGGAGGGTGGAGAGAGGTGCTGCACAGGCGGGTGGGGTGGGGGGGGTCTGGCTGTGTTGTGGGAGTGACAGACGGTGAGTTTAACCTATTAAAAAACAGAACGGGCTATATACCCGACATTGTTTATATAAAGATCATTTGTACACGACATCCAGTGTTTCCTCTTGCTTAAAGACCTTGGCGCGGTGGCATCATATTTTTCCGAGGGGGGGGTAGAAAACACATGACACTATTGTAACCGGAATATGTTAATTTTATACTATTTATTTCTTTTTTTAAGTTTTGCACAGTAACTTTACATATGGAACTTATAATTTCAAGTATTGTACAACCAAGGGTTGAATGTTGGAATATTGGGCCAGTTGGGGTCCCACCCAGATGTCCTGTGTTTGGACTTTTTACTGGTGTCATCCTTCTGTCCTCCCTCTGCTCTCACCTCTCCTGGACCCTCTGCCTGAACACCTTCCTCTCCTTGGCTCATCTTGTCTGTCTCATCTTTTCCTCTCTGAGTCCTGTCTAATTCAGGTTCTCTCTCTGTCTATGCTGGTAGTTAGTTTAGTTAGTTTATTGGTTTATTTGTCAGGAACCATGTACAGAAAAAACATTAAACACAGAGTAAAGATGCTCTGTACCAGATTATAGTGTTCTCATTAATTTCCATCTGTAGTTCCTGTATACTAACAGGTTAGAAAATACCAAGTGTCACATTTTTTCCTGGAGGATTTTTTTGTCAGGTTTACATAAATGACAAAAAAAAATGTGTATTTTTTGTATTTTTATACTAGTGTTTCTTTTTTCTGTTGGGAAAGAGTAGGAAAGAGAATGGGGGGGGGGAAACATTCATAATTGTAATTTACTCATGTATACTTAAATTACATGGGGTTACAAAAATAATTTTTTTGTAAGTTGTCTGTGTTTTTTCAACTGATTTAAGACAATGTTGCACCGCTGAATCCGAAAATGACATCCGTTTCTCTCGATCAGGTGCGAAGTAAAAACCTGTGCTTACTTAGTACTTACTTAGTACTGTGCATGTACTTACCTTTATATAAAGGTAAGTACATGTAAATTGAATGTTATGTCATCATTGGTCAAAATTCAGAGAATTTCAAGACATAAAAATAAATTTTGCATCATATAAAGCGAAAATACCTGTACTTGTAAACAAAAACGTATAAAACAACATGTGGCCATAATTCAAAAAGTTGACCTGATTGAGCAAAATCAATGTGATTTTTGGATTCAGCACATCAAAATTGTCCTAAATCAGCTAAAAAAAACTTAGACAATAAATTTGGTGTTGACCAGTGTTATCTATGATCAGAGGTGGGTATAGTAAGCCAGAAATTCTACTCCTGTAAAAGCAGTGCTATGAAATTAATAATTAAAAGTAGACAACCAGAAATTTCTAGTTAAGGGTACAAAGAGAACCCACTTAAAAACTTGAGTAATGACTTCAGTCTTGAAGGTTTGCGGTTTTTCTCCAAAAGTTATGAGAATTTTCTTATAGTTTTCTACTTTTCTCTGTAAATTTATATAAATTTGCAACCATTTTCCTCATTTGTAATTTCCTCTTGTAAAATTATGACTTTTCTTTTATATTTGAGACTTTATTATAAACTTGTGGATTATTTTATAACTAATTTTTGTCTGTTTTTTATAAAATTAACATTTTTTTAATAAATTTGAAACAGATTGTGGTAAAATTTTGACTTTATTTCTTTATAGAATTTACACTTTTGACCATAATTTTCCAGAGCCAGAGCAGAACTGTTGCCTAACAGCTAGAAGATTCCAGGTTTGAATCCCCAGGCTGGTAGGGGTAGGACCCTTTCTGTGTGGAGTTTGCATGTTCTCCCTGTGCTGCGTCGGTTTACTCCGGGGGCTTCGGTTTCCTCCCACAATCCAAAGACATGCATGTTAGGTTAATTGGTTGTTGTAAATTGTCCCTAGATATCTGTGTCCTATAGGCCCTTAGAATAGAGGGTTAGTACTAGTGAAGCGCATTGAGTGGTCTTTGAGACTAGAAAAGCACTATATAAGTAGGGCTGGGAACGATCCCTAATTTCCAGAATCGATTCGATTCAGATTCTTGAGATTCTGAATCGATTCGATTCGATTCCGATTCAATCCCGATTCGATCTGGGGAATTACCATTTTAATAGCCATTTTACTTCCCATGAAACAAAAATCTTCGAGACCTAATGCTGCAAATTGTACCAAGAATCTTCTAACTTTGTTAATACATAAATTATCACATACAGAACTGACCCAAAATCAGTTACAATAATGCACTTTTTATTATTTAACTTATCATTTCATAAAGTGCTCACAGGTGCTTTCTTTAGTGTAAAGGGTGTGTCGTGTCAAGTTCAGCACCCAGAGTAAGTAAACAAATTCAATGCATGAACCATGCAGACATAATCTCACTGTATTTCAGTCCCTCCAGGATTTTGTCAGCTGTTTTTGTGATTGTTGTGGCCCAAAAAGCCTGGATTTGTGGGAGCTTTTCCAAAAAGTTATGGCACTTTTAGAGTTTTTTTGCACTCAAAGTTGTGTGAGGAAGTACAAATTTTAAAGCAGCTGCTTTTTCCATAGTTTACAGTGATGCTATTCTATGTAACACCACAAGAAAAGTACAGGATTGCCAAAGATTTCTTGTTAAACAGTGATTTATTTAGAATTAAATGCTCAGTAAAACTGTAAAAAAAAAAAAAGACCAATATTGTGTTCTTGCTGAGAACTTTAAAAAAGAAATAAAAGAATTTGTCATTACAACAACTAAATTGCATTGAATGCATGTTAGTGTGGAGAAAATGATGGCAGCACCTCCTTGAATCTTGAATCTTGAATTTGAAGGTCTTCTTCTGTGCTGAAATCCACATGAAGCAGGGATGCTCCTCCACTGACCACCTCTGACCTTCAGAAGGTCTCAGTGAGGATGAAGCTTCCAGTCTTCACACATCTGAAGGCAGATAAAAAGAACAGATTTCACAGTAAAATTAACATTCATATTTTTAGATCGCCACACCACAGTAGGGTTTAATAATTTAGTTTTTTTTTTTTTATATTTTAACTACAAATTAACTTTCAATGTTGGAAAAGGGTTTCAGTTCATTTCCTGAGAAGGTTTGTTCATTTCAATTTAGTTCTACTGAGTAAAAATAGCTTGTTGTACTGCAGCCTTTATTAATTTTATTGTGATTTATTCTCTTCACATCTCTTACTTAAGTGGCAAAAGTCCATAATCTCATAAAATATACCTTAATTCTGCATTTATTCACGGCGCTTAACCAACAGTTCTCTCTGTGTCCATAGTTTGTAAAAGAAACCACCATCATGCCAGATAAATTATTAATTGACGACACAAATGTTAAAACAAACAAATATTATACTTACAGTCTCAGCAGCTCCAAGTCTCTGCTTCACGGGCTTCAGTCTCCGCGCGTTTTCCGTTTATCAGTCGTCAACTTGATGTTCCAACACAGCGCTGCACGGAGTAAAAGTCCGTTTATCCCCGCTTTATGAAAAATATTCAGAAGCTGTTGAGGACAGTCTTTACGGTGACTTTTGCTGCTAAATGAAGAGATGCACGTTATTAACTCCGCGTCATGTAAACACAAAAGACGTGTGCACGCGCCGCAGGGAACACATAAGTTTTATTTATGAAAAATATTCAGAAGCTGTTGAGGACAATCTTTACGGTGACTTTTGTTGCTAAATTAAGAGATGCATGTTATTATCTCCGCTCGTGTAAACACGAAAGAGCACGCGCGGCAGGAAACTCTTGCTGGATGAGAACCGTTGTAACACCACAGAAGAAGAACTAGCATATCCGTTAGCTTGCTAGCTCCGTTAGCGCGTCGGCTGTTTATGCTTCTCGGCCATTGTTACTGGCTCACTGACCCGGTTTCAACCCGATTATACTCAGCAGACGTTCACAAACGTAAAAATATTATATTAAAACATATTAATATTAAAAGATCGATCCGCGGATTTTGTGGATCGATATCGGCTCAGTCAAACATGTATCGATCCATATCGATATATTGATCTTTTGAACCCACCCCTATATATAAGTACAGGTCCTTATCCTTAATAATAATTTAACTCTGACCCAACCCCCCCCTCCCCCCCCAGCACACAGCCCCCCGCTCCAGTCTGTCCCCCACTAAGACCCAGGTGAGAGCTGGGCTGAAGAAGATCAAGACGAGGAAGGCTGCAGGTCTGGATGGAATTCAATTCAATTCAGCTTTATTTATACTGCGCCACATTACAACAGAAGCCTTCTCGTGGCGCCATAGTGCAGAAAAAATCACACAGTCTCAGAAAAACCCAGCAATCAGACGATCCCCTATGAGCAAGCACTTAGCGACAGTGGAGAGGAAAAACTCCCATTTGGCAGGAGGAAATCTCTAGCAGAACCAGGCTCAGGGAGGGGCAGTCATCTGCTGCGACTGGCTGGGAGTAAGGGGATAGGGAGGATGGAGAGGACAGACATAAAGAACATAACAGTAAGATGTCAAGTACATTATTGGAGGTCAACCAGCAGTATGGATCAAATAACAACAGAACAAAAGTGGGGTTAAGAGACACAAAATCCCTCCTTAAACGTAAGCTGTATTAAAAAGGAAGGATTTTACCCTGTTCTTAAAAACAGAGACCGAGTCTGACTCCCGGACCCAGAGTGGTAACTGGTTCCAGAGAGAAGGAGCTTGGTAGCAGAAGGCTCTGCCTCCCACTGTACTTTTGGAGATTCTGGGCACCACAAGTAAGCCAGCATTTTGGGAGCGTAATGCTCTATTAGGATGGTAAGGTAATATCAGATCTTTTATATATTGGGGGGTCTGATTATTAAGAGCTTTGAAAGTAAGAAGAAGGATTTTAAACTTGATTCTAAATTCTATGGGAAGCCAATGAAGGGAGGACAGAACTGGGGAGATATGATCTCTTTTTCTAGAACCAGTCAAAACTCTAGCAGCAGCATTTTGAATTAACTGAAGATTTTTTAAGGATACTTTAGGACAACCAGATAATAATGAATTACAATAATCTAATCGAGAGCTGACAAAGGTGTGAATCAGTTTCTCAGCATCATTCAGAGACAAGATGCTCCTGATATTGGCAATATTGCGCAGATGATAGAAGGCAGTCTTAGAAACAGTTTTAATATGTGAATTAAAGAACAAATCCTGATCAAAACTAACTCCAAGGTTCCTCACAGAACTGTTCAGAGTAAGAGTGGCGGCATCTAAATTAAGGGCATAATTTGAAAAGGAATTTCTAAGATGTTTTGGGCCAACAAGAATGACTTCAGTCTCATCACAGTTTAATAGTAGGAAATTACAAGTCATCCAAGCTTTAATATCCTTAAGACAGGCATCTAATTTGGCTAATTGATTACAATCATCGGGCTTCATTGACAGGTATAGTTGTGTGTCGTCTGCGTAACAGTGAAAATGTATACAGTGCTTTCTGATGATATTACCTAACGGGAGCATATATAAACTAAAAAGAGTAGGGCCCAACACAGATCCTTGTAGAACTCCGTGACTGAGCTTAGGGTTGGAAGAAAATTCATCATTGATGTGAACAAACTGAAATCTATCGGACAGAGTCCGGCATAAGCTCGAGGCTTCTCAAGTCCTATACAGGCCAGCTGTGCGGGATCGTGGGGCACATCTTCAGTCTGAGCCTGAAGCTGGGGATGGTACCACAGCTGTGGAAAACATCCTGTGTGGTACCCATGCCAAGGACTCTGCACCCCAAGGACCTGAACAGCTACAGAAAAGTGGCCCTCACAAACCTGATGAAGACCCTGGAGAGGCTGCTTGTCACCCACCTCTGTCCTTTGGTGGGACCCACTTCAGTTTGCCAACCAGCATGACATTGGGGTGGAGGATGCAGTGATCTTCCTCCTACATCACTCCCTGTCCTACCTGGAGAAGCCTGGGAGCACTGTAAGGATTAGGGCTGTGCGATATGACAAAAATTTCATATCACAATATAAGTAATCTTTTATCACGATAACAATTAGGGATGCAAGTTATCGATTAATTGATTAATTGATAAGCGGCAATTTTCCTGAGAATCTGAATTTCCCTCTGTACAATACGGTCTGTCTTTAACAAATAAAAAGTTGCTGTTTTTTCATATACTGAGTAAAACATGAACATCATATTTGTCAGTGATTTCTTGTACCATTTGCATTTTTTTTTACTACAGACAGTGGCATTTTTTGTAGATTAACCAATTTTGCACTGTATAGTGTGTACTATGTGCTGATACATCTGAGTAAATTACAAATGTCATGAGTTTTTATTTATTTTGAAAACTATTACCAATATCAGAAAATTTATCTTTGTGAAAGTTTTTTTTAATATAATATTCTAATTTACTGAGATGCACTGGTAGACTGTTCTAAAAGGAAAATAAATTGTGAGCTGCTTCATCTTTTGCATGTTAAACATTATCAAAGTACTCTGGCATTCCAGGCAAACCCAATACAATCTGGGCTCTCAGTTGTCTGTTACCTTAGTGGGAACTTGAGTCCGGTCTGCTTTTCCGTCTAGCGTCACATTGAAGGCAGCGGGGGATGGTTTTTTGTGCTCGTGTAATGTTTTTCCTTGCTGGAGTACTTTTCTCCGCCCTGTTGATTTGAATTTGGCGGGTGGACATTGGAATATGCTATTTGAACTTGTGATTTTCCGAAGCAACCCGGAAGGGTGAGTTTTTTCGCTCTACACAGCGCATGCGGTTTGGGGACTTGGCATCTTCTGCTTTTTCGGTTGAAATGCGGCAGTGGGTGACCGCATGCGCCCCTGCCTGGACTGCGACACTGCTACCTTTCATAGAAAGAAAGCCTTCTTTCATAGAAAGATGCTAGAGCCTTGGCGGAGGTAAGCGTTCTCGGATCATCAGTAACATGTTATGGGTTCCTCTCTAGGCCAAGGACCACCTCTGGTAAAAATTTCATCCAAATCCATCTTGTAGCTTTGAAGCATTCTTGCTAACACACTGTGAGAAGATGAGAGCCTTGGTGGAGGTATGCATACTGGGATCATTACCAAAATGTTAAGGGTTCCTCTCTAGCCCAAGGACTACTGCTGGTAAAAATTTCATCCAAATCCATCCAGTAGTTGGGGAGTACATGCATGTGCAGTGAAAATAACACAACAAAAATAATTTTTTTGTAAGTTGTCTGTGTTTTTTCAACTGATTTAAGAACAATTTTGCACCGCTGAATCCGAAAATGACATCCGTTTCTCTCGATCAGGTCAGATTGTTATGCTAAGTTGTAAGCAGTTTTACAGCAGTTGTACAGTTGTACTGTAAATTGAATAGTAGACATTGATAAAGGTAAGTACATGTAAATTGAATGTTACATCATCATTGTTCAAAATTCAAAGAATTTCAAGACATAAAAATGAATTTTGCATCATATAAAGCGAAAATACCCATACATGTAAACAAAAACGTAAAAAACATGTGGCCATAGTTCAAAAAGTTGACCTGATTGAGCAAAATCAATGTGATTTTTGGATTCAGCCCATCAAAATTGTCCTAAATCAACTAAAAAAACTTAGACAATAAATTTGGTGTTGACCAGTGTAATCTGCAGTTCACATGCCCATACTGTTGGCAGCAGCCAAGAGCCACCAAACTGATTTGAACAGCTGTAAGCACAGAAGAAGAGCATGGTGGCAGACGTTTTAAATGGCGGAAGCAATGGAGGTACATGAGTACAATGACAAACAGGAGCTTTTGCTGTTTAGTGGTAGAGGAAGAAAACAGACAAAAAGAGAGACATTTATTCACCCAGTATTGGCGGATTGCTGAGTAATTTCCTCTGGTAGGGGTTTCTGGGCGCATGCGCAGTACCATTCCATTGATGGTAAAGGTGAGCTATTTTTGTGTTTATCCAAAAACAAAGCGTTATTTCAAAATTCTGGCAAATTAAAAGTCGTGAAAATATGGTGATACAATGATACAAGCCTTTAGTTCCACTTAATTTTGACCGGGCAAGCTAAAGCAGAGAGACGGACGGACAGATACACACACAGCCACAGTTTCCGGGCACATGCACAGTACCGTTCCATTGATGGTAAAGGTGAGCTATTTTTGTGTTTACACTACCGTTCCAAAGTGTGGGGTCACTTAGAAATATCCTTATTTTTGAAAGAAAAGCACTGTTTTTTTCAATGAAGATAACTTTAAACTAATCAGAAATACACTCTAATATCTAATATACATTGCTAATGTGGTAAATGACTATTCTAGCTGCAAATGTCTGGTTTTTGGTGCAATATCTACATAGGTGTATAGAGGCCCATTTCCAGCAACTGTCACTCCAGTGTTCTAATGGTACAATGTGTTTGCTCATTGCATCAGAAGGCTAATGGATGATTAGAAAACCCTTGTGCAATCATGTTAGCACAGCTGAAAACCGTTTAGCTGGTTAGAGAAGCTATAAAACTGACCTTCCTTTGAGCAGGTTGAGTATCTGGAAAAAAATATTATTTGAATGAATGAATGAATGAATTTTGAATTTATTTCGGATAGTAGAGTACAGGTTAAAAGAAACTGTATAATATAACAACAAGGTCAAATTAGACAAAGACTCCTCCTACTATACAATTCCACGTGAGTTATCCGAAATGGGTGATGGCTGAAGCCGCAGCTTATATTGCCCACCCATATTCCATCCAAGAATTCAAAAGAGAAAAAAGAGAAAACAAGACAAGAGCGATTACAATTTAAAACAAAGCTAAGACAAAATGTGACTGAGAGAAAAAAGAAAACTAAGCTAGGCTAAGTTAAGCGGTTACTATTCAAAAACAAATCTAAGACAAAATGTCACAGAGGAAAAAAAAAAAAAGAAAAAAGAAAAAAAAAACTAAGCTACAACACAACACAGGCTGGATATGTAAGATAAGATAAGATAAGATAAGCCTTTATTAGTCCCACAATGGGGAAATTCCAGGATTGCAACAGCATAGGGATAGCAACACTCAGTGCAACAATCAGAAGGCAAGAAAAAAAAACAAGCAAGCAAGAGCAGCTAATATACATATGTACATATTACTATAAAATATATACAGTATATACACACACACAGACACACAGTGCAGAGCATTGTAGCTAGATGGAATAAATATGTAAATATATGAACACCCACAGTACGGAGCAATGTAGCTAGATGGAATAATATGTAGATATATAAACACACAGTGCGGAGCATTGTAGCTAGATGGAATAAATATATAGCTATATAAATATAAACACACCCAGTGCGGAGCATTGTAGCTAGATGGAATAAATATGTAAATATATAAACACACATAGTGCAGAGCATTGTTGCTAGATGGGATGAAACAGCACAACCGTCTACTTAGTTATCCTACATGGTATGATTATGTGCCCATACATATTCTCACTCTCCATAGCGACCGGTATTTTCCTAGTTGTATGCCGGAGGGGACCATTGTGTAAGTCTATTGCATCTTTGCATTCAAAAAACTATTAGTTTGTTACGTCTTTTTGCTATCTCTGCGAGCAGCTCTGCTTAGGTTGTACAGTCTGACAGCCGTTGGTAGGAAGGACCTGCGAAACCTCTCGGTTGTGCACCTGGGATGATGTAGTCTGCTGCTAAATGAGCTCCTCAGTGCATTCAGTATGTCCTGCATAGGGTGGAACTCGGACTCCAGCAGAGATGACAGTTTAGCCACCGTCCTTCTCTCTCCTATCTCCTCCACCGGATCAAGGCGCTGCCCCAGGACAGAGCTAGCTTTCTTGATCAGTTTGTTCAGTCTCTTCCTATCGGCTGCAGTAATGCCACTGCCCCAGCAGACCACTCCAAAAGTGATGGCTGATGCCACCACCGTGTCATAGAATGTCTTCAGCAGCGCGCCTTGTACACCAAAAGACCTGAGTCTCCTCAGCAGGAACAGCCTACGCTGTCCCTTCTTGTAGAGTGCGTCAGTATTGTGTGACCAGTCTAGTTTATTGTTCAGATGAACACCCAGGTACTTGTAGGATGTCACCATCTCGATGTCTGTTCCCTGTATATTTACTGGTGCTGTGAGGGGTTGTCCTTGCCTGCGACAGTCCACCACCAGCTCCTTAGTTTTCCTCGCGTTGATCTGGAGGCAGTTCCGATGGCACCAGTCCACGAAGTCCTGGATAAGCCCTCTGTACTCAGCTTCATCTCCATTGGAGATGAGGCCAACGATCGCAGAGTCATCAGAGAACTTCTGTAGATGGCAGTGTGTTGTGTTGTGTGAGAAGTCCGCAGTATAAAGAGTGAACAGGAAGGGAGCCAGCACCGTTCCCTGGGGGGCCCCCGTGCTACTGATGATCGTGTCGGACACACAGTCCCGGGTTCTCACAAACTGAGGCCGGTTCGTGAGGTAGTCCAGGATCCATGATGACAGGTGCTGGTCCACCCCTGCGCGCAGCAGCTTGTCCTTCAGGATCATCGGTTGGATGGTGTTGAAAGCACTGGAGAAGTCAAAGAACATGATCCTCACCATATTCCCGGGCTTCTCTAGGTGGGACAGAGAACGGTGAAGGAGGAAGATCACCGCATCCTCCACCCCAATGCCATGCTGGTAGGCGAACTGGAGTGGATCCATCGCTGGTTCCACCAGGGGGCGGAACCAGCCCCCCATGGGGGCTGATTGACATATGTCAATCCTTATGTGAGTTTACATGTCGTCTTGTAAATATGTTTGGAGTATTTCTTCCTTTAGTTTTTGTTTAAATTGTCCAAGCGTTGTACATGATTTTAATTCAGGTCCAAAATCGTTCCATAATCTGACTCCTTGCACTGAAATACAGTGTTGCTTGGTGGTTGTTCTCACTGTAGGCTTTTGAAATATACATGTTCCTCTGAAGTGATATCGTTTCTCCCTTGTTTGGAACAACTTTTGGATATTTGCGGGCAGCGATAAATTCTTCACTTTGAACATTATTATTGCGGTTTTAAAGTCAAACAGATCTTTCAACTTGAGAGTTTTTTGTTTAAGAAAAAGTGGGTTTCTTGGTTCCCTGTAAGCTGCTTTGTTTATTATTCTAATAGCTCTCTTTTGAAGCATAAAGAGTGGATATATGTTTGTTTTATATGTATTTCCCCATACTTCATTACAATATGTCATGTATGGGAGTATTAATGAATGATACAAGGTGTATAGTGTGGGTTGATTCAGCAAATATTTCACTCTGTGTAATATTGCAGAGTAATTTGTATTTGTATTTCAAATACAAATCATTATTTCTAACCTTGTCAATGTCTTGACTATATTTTCTATTCATTTTACAACTCATGGTGGTAAATAAGTGTGACTTTTCATGGAAAACACAAAATAATTGTCTGGGTGACCTCAAACTTTTGAACTGTAGTGTATTTCAAAAACAAAGCGTTATTTCAAAATTCTGGCAAATTCAAAGTCGAGAAAATATGGTCATACAATGATACAAGCCTTTAGTTGCTCTTAATTTTGACCGGGCGAGCTGAAACAGAGAGGCGGACGGACAGACACACAGCCACACACAGACCACGAACAAACTACCGTATTGCCTTTCACGAGGCATAATAAGCTCCCATTGAAAAGGACTGCTGAGTTATCAATTAGTTGACAACTAATTTAATTTAGTCGACTGAATTCTTATCTACAATTAATCGCAAGTCAATTAATCATTAACATCCCTAATAACAATATATATCACAATATACATTTTCTGTAAATTCTACAGTTTAGATAATCACATAAAAAAAGACATGGTCCATTTTTTTGTGATTAAACTTTTTTTCACATGTACCTTTTTCCTTCATAATTTTGTAGTGTTGTTATAAAATAGTTTTTTAATGTCCATTTGAGACTTCATTCTCATAAATTTCAGGTTTTTCTTCTAAATTATATCATATGAATAAAAAGTAAACATCACTAAGTTAAATATTTCCTGAGCCAGAGAAGAAAAGCAAAAAAACTCGAAAATGTCTGAAAATGAGAAAATTACAGATCACTGTCATCTACAGATATAAATTAGCTGTTAGCTTAAATCAGTGAAAATTTAAGTGTAGACCTGCAGCCTGAAGATGCCATTCTGGCCTGATTTAACCTCTTTGCTTCTTAGTAAAAATATTTCAGATTGGTCACGATCTGGAAATCGAAGGCACAAAAGGTAATGTAATAAATACATGTGATGACTTTAACTTTATTCATTATCACTACTTGACTAATTAAAATGATTAGAAGCCAAATAAATCAAATTAAGAGCCAACTTGCTTCTCTGACCTGTTTTAATTTATTTATTTTATGTGTATGTGCCACAATCACGCCGTTTTACAGCTTTAATATTTTTTTTCAGACAAAACTAAGAAACGATGGTCTGATACACTAATAATGTTTCCAGTTAGCACAGCTTAGCATCATTTATCATTTGCCGTTTTATAATTAGACATGATGTTAACGTTACTTGCCTCCTATTAAAACGAGGTTAGCAGACTATCCTCTCTGACGCAGCACGATGGAAAACAGTCCCACATCCCTGGCAAACAGGAGTAGCACCTGTTTGGCCAAACCGATAGTTTGAAGTTAGCAACCACCGGAGAGCCTAGCCACCCACCACACACCTGTTTTGCTGCGCGCACTGTGGGCTGGGGAGAGATGGGGTGCTGACAAGTGGTGGTGAGGAGCTTTGCTCAAGAAATGGGAGTGCATTTTAAATCACGATATAAACAATAGAGTGTTCTAACAAACGCTAAAGGTTTTTATATCATCATCCGATATATATCATCATATCGCACAGTCCTAGTGAGGATCATGTTCTTTGATTTCTCCAGTGCTTTCAACACTATCCAACCAGTGATCCTGAGGGACAAGCTGCTGTGTGCAGGGGTGGACCAGCACCTGTCATTGTGGATCCTGGACTACCTCACAGACCGACCAAAGTTTGTGAGAACCCAGGACTGTGTGTCTGACACCATCACCTGCAGTACAGGGACCCCCCAGGGTACAGTGCTGGCTCCCTTCCTGTTCACCCTCTAGACTGCTGACTTTTCACACAACACAACACACCACACTGCCATCTACAGAAGTTCTCTGATGACTCTACGATCATTGGCCTCATCTCTGATGGGGATGACGTGGATTACAGAGGACTTATCCAGGACTTTGTGGACTTGTGCCTGCAGAACTGCCTCCAGATCAATGCAAGGAAAAAAGTAACTGGCGGTGGACTGCCACAGGCGTGGACAGCCCCCCACAGCACCGGTAAATATCCAAGGAACAGACATTGAGATGGTGACATCTTACAAGTACCTGGGTGTTCACCTGAACAATAAACTGGACTGGACACACAACACCACCATGCTCTACAAGAAGCGACAGCGCAGGCTGGTCCTCTTGAGGAGACTCGGGTCTTTTGGAGTGTGAGGGGCATTCCTGAAGACTTTCTACGATTTGGTGGTGGCATCAGCCATCACATTTGGAGTGGTCTGCTGAGGCAGCGGCATCACATCAGCCGACAGTAAGAGGCTGAACAGACTGATCAAAAAAGCCAGCTCTGTTCTGAGACGCCACCTCGACCCAGTGGAGGAGAGAGGAGGATGGTGGCAAAGCTGTCATCTCTGCTGGAGTCCGAGTCCCACCCTATGCGGTACACGCTGAACGCACTGAGGAGCTCATTTAGCAGTAGGCTTGCCATCCTTAGTGCTCGAGGGAGAGGTTCCCGCTGGAGAAATCAAAGAAGGTGATCCTCACAGCGCTCCCAGGCTTCTCCAGGTGGGACAGGGAACAATGTAGGAGGAAGATCACTACATCCTCCACCCTGATGCCATGGTGGTAGGCAAACTAAAGTGGATCCATCGCTGGTCCCACCAGGGGGCAGAGGTGGGTGAGGAGCAGCTTCTCCAGGGTCTTCATTAGGTGTGATGTGAGGGCCACTGGTCTGTAGCTGTTCAGGTCCTTGGGGTGAGGGGTCTTTGGTACGGGTACCACACAGGATGTTTTCCACAGCTGTGGTACCCTCCCCAGCTTCAGGCTCAGGCGGAAGATGTGCTCCATGATTCCACACAGCTGGTCTGCATAGGACTTGAGGAGCCTCGAGCTTATGCCGTCCGGACCTGCATCCTTCCTTGCCTTACTCTTTCTCAGCTGAGGTCTCACTTGGATCTTAGTGAGGGGCAGGTTGGGTCGGGGGGGCTGTATGCTGGGGGCGGGGTTGGGTCTGTGGGGGGAAAACGGGGGAATGTACACTACCGTTCAAAAGTTTGGGGTCACTTAGAAATTTCCTTATTTTTGAAAGAAAAGCACTGTTTTTTTCAATGAAGATAACTTTAAACTAATCAGAAATACACTCTAATATCTAATATACATTGCTAATGCGGTAAATGACTATTCTAGCTGCAAATGTCTGGTTTTTGGTGCAATATCTACATAGGTGTATAGAGGCCCATTTCCAGCAACTATCACTCCAGTGTTCTAATGGTACAGTGTGTTTGATCATTGCGTCAGAAGGCTAATGGATGATTAGAAAACCCTTGTGCAATCATGTTAGCACAGCTGAAAACAGTTTAGCTGGTTAGAGAAGCTATAAAACTGACCTTCCTTTGAGCAGGTTGAGTATCTGGAAAAAATTATTATTTCAAATACAAATCATTATTTCTAACCTTGTCAAATGTCTTGACTATATTTTCTATTCATTTTACAACTCATGGTGGTAAATAAGTGTGACTTTTCATGGAAAACACAAAATAATTGTCTGGGTGACCCCAAACTTTTGAACGGTAGTGTATGTGGGGGGGGAGGCCATGGACAGCGGGACTAGATGAAGGTGGAGGCAGCAGTGGTTGGTGGGCAGGCAGTTGGTCAAACCTATTAATTATTGTTATTGTCTCTGGTGTGGTACATGACGTACTGGATGAAAGTGGGCAGAGTGGAGGACAGTGAAGTATGGTTGAAATCACCAGAGATGAGCAGGAGAGCATTTGGGTGCTGTCTGTAGCCTGCTAATGACTGAGTAGATGACGTCATACGCGACTTCAGCGCTTGCGGAGGGGGTACATAAATAACAATTCCGACAACATGTGAGAACTCTCTGGGGAGGTATGCCGGTTGCATGGTAACAGCTAGCAACTCAGTGTTCTTGCTGCAGTGTTGTTCTTTAATTGTGATGTGCTCAGGATTACACCATGTGTTATTCACATATATTATCAGCCCCCCCCCCCCCCCGCCTCTGCTCTTCCCGCTCTCTGGTGTCCAATCTGCCTGTATTAAGTGGAAACCCTCCAGTCCGATGTTGGCATCTGTTGCTTGTTCTGTTAGCCACGTTTCAGTAAACAACAAAACGCTAATCTCTGAAGACACTCTTATATCGGGACATGGCTGCCAGTTCGTCCGTCTTGTTAAGTAGCGATCTCACATTTCCCATAATAACGGGTGGTAGGACGGGTCTGTACCTTATTCTCCTCATGCGTCGCTTCACTCTAGCTCAACATCCCCGTCGTTTTCGCCTGATTTCTCATGGAATATCGGGTCTTTGCGTTAGCACCATGGGGCAGCCCAATGCTAACAGCTGGCTCCTACTGTAAGCAATAGCTCTTCCGCTCACTGGGTCAGAAGTCATTGGCGATATGAGCAGAAAGATGGCTAATATCAACACCAGTGTGGCAATATATGTGTCCTTGGCGTCCGTGATGGATACAGGGTAACAGGATCAGAAAGTTGTGGCAAGAAAAAAATGGATAGTAAATAAAAAAACGAGAAAGAAACTCAGAATTGAGCTGCTGCTGCAAAAAGGCAGCCGACTTGTGTGGTGCCAGAAGATGTGTGGTTTATAATATTTTCTGGTAATATTTGATACAGAATTAAAAAGAAAGTTTGAAACACATTCTAAACTGCTCTTTATAAACTGGAAAAATAAGAGTTTTTGTTTTGTTTTTACTGAATATGTTGAACATAATTTATGCTGGCCTGTGAAACTGTCCTTTATAAATTTAAAAGAAAAAACTATTCCGTGATACTGTGACGAATTTTGTTATCGTGAAAATTCACAGAAATATCATGATATCATTTTTAGGCCATATTGCTCACCCCTACTGCTATCCCTGTGCTGCTGCAATCCTGGAATTTCCCTATTGTGGGACTATCTTAAAGAAAAAAATATTAATAAAATTATATTTAATGAAATAAATTAACTTAAATTAAATTACCAAAGATTCTGATATTTCTTTTATAATATTTCTACATATTTATAGTTTTAAAGAAATCTCCTTACCACACACACAGCAGGAAAAACCTCCCTTATTTTGAAATCCAAGTGTTGGCACGTTTAGTTTGTCTGATGGCTGTTGACGGATTAAAGTAATTGACTTCGTGAATTTCAGTCATCTTAATTTGTCAGGTACATAATAATGAACATAGATTAGTTAATATTGTAGTGGCTGGTGAAGTCAGTCCTCAGTGATTCAGTCACCCTTGCCTTTCCCGGCAAATGAAGCTGAGCCACACCTGTTTGCTAAGCGACCCTTCATTATTGTTCCCATTACCAGCAGGTTACAACCATGATAAATGTCTCCACTGCTTACATACCTCTTCTGCTTTTTTTCCACGTTAAAAGTACTTAAATAAGCTCATGCTTCTCTCAGACAGCGACACCAGAGAGACACTCTGCCTGGTGACCGACAGTCACGTGGGTGGCGTGCTTCTGAACCCCGATGTGTGGATGACTGTCAAACACATTGTTTGCGTGCTTGCGGAGTGTCATTCCTTAATTTATTTTTCTTAAATTTATATTTCCTTAGCATGGCAACATGGTTTCAGGGTTGGTGGTGCGCAACGTGGAAATGTTACCAGCGGAAACCCTGGCATCATGTATATTGCACTGTATGTAAACGACAGGTCTTTTTGTTGTTGTGTACATTATTTGTAATATACACAACATCTAACCCTAACCCTAACCAGTCAACATGCATGAGCCATGTCGTGCACATAACCAGTCAACATGCACAACCATCTTGTATATAGCCAATTCAGTTCAACTTTATTTATTTATATAGCACCATTTCACAACAACAGTCATCTCATAGCACTTTCAACTGTAGGGGAAACCCCCACAACTGCAGAAAGACCCCAGCAATCAGGTGATCCCCTGTGAGCAAGCACTTGGTGACGGTGGAGAGGAAAAACTCCCTTTTAACAGGAAGAAACCTCCAGCAGAACCAGGCTCAGGGAGGGACAGTCATCTGCTGCGACTGGCTGGGGGGTGAGGGGATAGAGAACATGAAAAGAACAGACATGTAGAGAGCAAACAGCATGATGGGGACTCAATCTATGGGAGAGGACAAACAGATGTTAATGCCCAGTGCATTATTGGAGGTCCCCCGGCTATCTAAACCCATTAGCAGCATAACTAAGGGAGGGTTCAGAGACACATGATCCCTCCCTAATTGTAGGCTATATCAAAAAGGAATGTTTGAACCCTATTCTTAAAAACAGAGATCATGTCTGACTCCCGAATCCAGATTGACAGCTGGTTCCACAGGAGAGGAGCTTGATAACTGAAGGCTCCGCCTCCCATTGTGCTTTTGGAGATTCTAGGTATTGCAAGTAATCCTGTATTTTGGGAATGTAGTGCTCTGATCTGAGAATAGGGTAGTATCAGATCTTTTAAATAAAAAGGGGCCTGATTATTTTGAGCTTTGTAAGTGAGAAGAAGGATTTTAATTCTAAACTCTATGGGAAGCCAATGAAGGGAGGCCAGAACCTGAGAGATATGATCTCACTTTCTTGTACCTGTTAAAACTCTTGCTGCAGCATTTTGGATCAACTGAAGACTTTTTAAAGATGTTTTAGGACAACCTGATAATAAAAAGTTACAATAATCTAATCTAGAGCTAAGAAAAGCGTGGATTAGTTTCTCAGCATCACTCTGAGACAAGATGCTCCTAGTCTTGGCAATATTACGCAAATGATAGAAGGCAGTCTTAGAAACGAATTTAATATGTGAATTGAAAAACATCTTGATCAAAAAATAACTCCAGGGTTCCTCACAGAGCTATTAAGAGAAAGAGTAACTGCATCCAAACTAAAAGTTTGATTTGGAAAGGTATTTCTAAGGTTTTTTGGACCGACTGACGGAGTCGGATTTCATTAACGCCAGCGTGGATAACAATTGTGGAGTATTTACAGTTACTTTTAGCCAGCATTTTCAAATTTGACTCCATGTCACCTGCTCTGGCCCCAGGAATGCATTTGACTATGGCTGCTGAAGTCTCTAGGTTCATGTTTCTGACTACAGAATCTCCAGTGATCAGAGTTTTTTCCTCAGCGGGTGTGTCGATGAGCGGGGAAAAGCAATTAGAAACATGAACAGGTTGGTGGTGAACTGGGGCCTTGCGACTAGGCTTCCTTCTCACCGTCACCCACCCAGTCTCCTTGCTGCTGAGGACTGGAGGACTGCTAGCAGGCCGCCCTATGCTTGGGAGCTCTGCTGCAGCTAAGGGGCGTCCGTCATTATTAACTGGCGCAGATGGTGTTTCAATGCAGCGGAGCCGGGATGCCAAATCAGACAACCTCGCCTCGAGCGCCTCAAAAAGACAACATTTATTACATTTACCGTTATCACTAAAAGAGGCGGAGGTGTAGCTTAACATTCTGAACCTTTCCAAAAGTTTTGTGGATGTGTTATTTCTAGAGAATTGTTTTCATGAAAATGTCATCAGTATGACCTTTAAAGGTGAACAAGATGGTATTTTCATGAAAACAAACATTTAAAAAATACATGAAAATGTTTAGAAAGATATACAGTAGATTTAAAATCTTTGTATTCTTCAAAAAATAATATATTGATGACAATTTTTTAAATAATTTTTACAGGACCGAAATAATCATAATATTTACATCTGAGCAGCTGGATGATGAGAGTGTGGTGACTGGTAACATAGATGCATAAACACTAGATAGGACATGGCTAACATTTTCATGGCAGAGGTTCCATATTC
This sequence comes from Pholidichthys leucotaenia, assembly GCA_020510985.1. Classification (NCBI taxonomy): domain Eukaryota; kingdom Metazoa; phylum Chordata; class Actinopteri; order Cichliformes; family Pholidichthyidae; genus Pholidichthys; species Pholidichthys leucotaenia. The sequence continues at coordinate 233,552,871 of CM035847.1, forward strand.
TATAGGTAATTATAATGGTGGACAGCACCTTCAGCATTGTGATAACAGCATACACAGCATATAGGTATTCATTGTATTTATTGTAATCATATAAGTAAGCTATGTACTGTATATGAAACATGACTAGTCTACCGACTAGCCATTTTCCATCTAATATTTACATATCTATGGCCAGTAAAGATATCATAGCTGGTTACATGAACAGCATGACTGGCTTGATGTCACGTGTCTCTACCAGCCAGTTGGTACAAGAAGAAGTGTGACACCTACTGGCCAGGAGGGCAGAATCTTGTCTCTAGCACATTTAAATTGAAATTGCAGCACAATTGCAGTGTCTGTCATTGTGATTCGATTAATTGTGCAGCCTTATTTACAATCCTGACCTGAATCCCTAATTTTTATCATCCCTTTTGCCTGGTAAAAAAAGAGAGATCGAATTGATTTAGATTTAGATATGAACCCCTGTAGAAAAATATTAGATGATTTCTTTAAACTGGCACTCTGCCAAAAATCTAGTGTTTTTTTTTCTTGTTAACATGTCTGTACCATGTTTTTTAAACTTACAAGGCATATCAAGAGCTAAATCACTTGTGTGTCTTGCCTTTATTTTTGGCTGTGAAAATTCAGTTAAGCTCCTCCCCCAGGAAAAAGGCAAGTTTAGAAGGAACATTTTTGGATCTAACTATAACAGGTTCACAGTGTTGAGCCAATTGGAACTAACTGGCTGTTCAAATTTGCCTGCTTGCAGACTTCTGTGTCCTGGTGGGCGGGATGTGGGTGGGCCTGATTAGATGCTTGTATTTGAAGGAGGTGGAAAAGGGAGAAAATTTTTACAAGCAACTGTAAGACAATGAAAATTTTTTTGTTGAAAAAAGGGCACAATTTACATTGTAGTAGTGACAATGTAGATTTATTTTTTTAAGGAGCTTTATAGCCACTGGAGTGCATCTTTATGAAAACGGAGGACAAAACTAGGCCAAATCATTGATGTGTATTAAGAGTTTGCCTTTCAGACTACACAACATATTTGGTAGAACAAAATTAGTTCAAAGTTTTAATGTTTATGTGGTGTTCCAGGTATTTCATAAAGTCAAAAACCCTGACTCATGTTAGTCATTGCTTTCAGTGCAGACTCAAAATGTTGTAGTACATGGTAATTTGTCTATAAAAACATCATAGTGACATACTGGCAGATAGAATTTGGCAGTATTGTGTGTATGATCAACTAGAAGAGACATAACACAGAGGTCCTAATAAATAATAGATTTCACACCATGTTAATAATGTGTGGTACATGGGCACAGCCGTATTGGATAGTAAGGTCAAGTATGATGATTGCTGTTTGACTTTACGAGTTGGAAATCCAACTTCATGGAACAATCCATGTAAAAGTTACAGTTGGGAAGTTGCAAAATACAGTCTTCACACAAGTCCTGGAATAGAGCATCATTAAAGCAACATTATGTACGATTTTGACCTTGAAATAATGTTTCCAAAATAATTTTGGTGTGACATGAACTTGACTACTTCCACCATAGCCTGCTTTGGCCTGCATCAACTATGTAACTTTTCTTTTCCTGGTGAGATCACTGAAAAGACAAGTGGCATATTTTATGGCCTGAATCCCATTGGCTAGTCATGTGACATGACTAGTCACCAGCTAACAAAGTAGGTTGTGATTAGCTATTGGGACTCAGGCAGAGTTTGTGCTTGGCTTTTTTGTTATCTGTCATTTTGACATATAGGGTTTTCAAAATTCTATCATAATCTAGTTTTGCCTGTCATTGCAATTTGCCAATTGCTTTTAATTAAATCACCCTTAGTGTAATCTGTCAAAATGATTGACAGCTTTCAGATTTTTCTGTCACTGCTGAAAAAAAAATCTGTCAATGAAGGACATTTTTCAGTTAATGCAGCCTCTGGACTCAGGTCATAAAATGTACAAGTTGTGGTCTTTTCAGCATTTGTGAAAGCAACAGGAAAGTCACATAGTTGTGTTTTGGCACCGGGAGTTGGATTAATTGTTGCCATACAGTTTATGTTAGACTGTGGGATGAAACTGGAGCATGTGGACTAAGTAGTACAGGGAGAACTTGCAAACTCCTCACAGAAGGGCCTTACCTGGGTTTAAACTCAGAGCTTCTTTGTAAGGTCACAATACTAATGAAGTAAAATTATTAGTGGTGAAGGACAATTTAAAAAAATCATGATTGATCTTCAGAAATCACTCGTTAATTGCGATTAATAGCACATTAATCACTTTTTTTTAAAGAATGCACTGTACCTTAAATTGGTAATTTTTCAAGTTTCTCATACTCTTACCTCTTAAAGGTGCACTGTGTAAAATTTTTGATCTTCATGTATAAACATGTTTTTAGTAGTGTACAGTCTTTGAAAAAAAAGTAAACATACCAGAATATTTTAATTTTATACTATTTATTTCTTTTCAAAATTTTACACAGTAATGTTGCATATGGAACTTACCATTTGAAGTATTGTACAACCGAGGCTTGAATATTGGGCCAGTTGGGGTCCCACCCAGACATTCTGTGTTTAGACTTTATAGTGGTGTTATCCTTCTCTCCTTCCTCTGCCTGAACACTTTCCTCTCCTTGGCTCCTCTCTTCTGTCTCATCTTGCCCTCTCTGAGCTCTGTCTAATTCAGGTTCTCTCTCTGTCTATGGTGGTATACAAACAGGTTACAAAATATCAAGTGTCATGTTTTGTCCTGCAGGATTTTTTTTGTCATGGTTTACATAAATGACAAAAATATGTGTATTTTTATTCTAGTGTTTCTTTTTTCCATTGAGAGAGTAGGGAAGGGAAAGAACATTCATAATAGTAATGTACTCATGCATACTTAAATTATATGATCAGGTGGGTATATTAATCAGAAATTCTACTCATGTAAAAGCAGTGCTTTGAAATTAATAATTAAAAGTAGACAATCAAAAATTTGTAGTTGAGTTTAGGGTACAAAGAGCGCCCACTTAAAAACTTGAGCAATGACTTCAGTCGTGAAGGTTTGAGGTTTTTCTCAAAAATTTATAATAATTTTCTTATAGTTTCGAATAAGTTGTTTATATCTACATGGTGCTGGACCTGTACCATTATGGATGTCACCATTTTGCACTGCCATGTTTCTACAGTAGCTCTGAAGGGACAAATATACAGCTGGCTGTAGAAGAAACCGTTTATGTTGTATTGACGAACGGTCTTTAGAATTTGGTGGCGCTGTAACGTTAGTTGACCGTTGGCTGACATAAAAGAGGATACGAAAAAGAAACACACAGAAGAGCTTTTTTTTAACCAAACTTTATTCAGCTGAAGCAAGGCAGAGACATAAAAAAACATCAGCTCAAATTGTAAACATATTACAATGATAGGAGTGATACAAACAAGTAATGAAATAGAAATGAAATACCAATAATCTGAGGATGATAATTTTAAGATTAATTTAAAAAAGTAAATAAGATAAAATTATATCAACAGAAAAACAAAAAAACACAAAAAGAGCATCAATGAATCAAGTAAGGGGCGTTGAAAGAGCAAGGACTGGGAGATGGATGATAATTTTTTAGCTTTTCTATTCTTTTTTTACCATAATTTTTAGAGATCTGATGTAGCTGGCAAAACTGCATAAATGCTTTAAAGGATGGAGAGGCTTTACTTCACTTACAAGTATGAAGCGATTAAAATATAAACATTTTTGTTAGGAGTTGGACTTTTTTGGCTGCACTTATAAAAATGGCAAATCATACTTATTCTTGTCAAAAAGAGAAAAACGAGCATGAATAGTCTTCATCAAAGAAAAAAGAAAATATGAGACGACGTCTTTTTTTTGGCAAGACATTGGGACAGGCAAAGAAACAAGACTTGCGTAAACATCGGTTTTGCCTTTACTCAATGGAAATGGCTGATGAGGGACAAAAGTTTTTAAAAGTGATGCTGAAGTCACCTGCTTTCTCCTAGACAGGTAATGTACCCTACCAAAATTAATGCAAATTGTAACATATTTTTTCACCAATAAACGTTTAGCGTTATAAAATGTCATTTTGTTGATCACGACAGCTATAGTTTAATAACATGCTTGTGCGTTACAATCGCTGCATGAACGTTATCCGTGTTGTAACATTTCAGTTTCAGATGAAAATATGAGAAATAACCCATGATTTCAACAAAAAAGTATCTATTTAGTTAACCCAAATCAAGGCATTAGTTGAAAATAACATTATAATGACTTAAAATATATGTTTAAAAGTTGTTTTTGAAGACGCATAATGCAGCACAACTATCCACCTTAATCCTAGGGGTGCCACTGTAGGAACGATGATGGGCGGGACTTCCGGTTTCGGCTGAGGTAGCGTTAAATCAGTCAGCAAGAGTGGAGTAGCAGGGGCATTTAAAATAGCATTTTTAAAAGTTTTCAAATTAATTTTAATGTATAGTCCACATATATGTTTTGCATTCAAGTGGCAGCTAATTTCAGCTCTTGTAGTTTTTGTATTTTTTGAATGTCTTGGCATAGTTCGGGTACTTGTTGCTGGTGTTCGTGGTTGTGCCATAGACTGTATAAATGGAGGCTTCTTTGTGGCTCTGAGTAGATTCTATGTCTGCTCTGAGGTAAATCTGATTATGTCCAACATCCATCCATCCATCCATCTTCTTCCGCTTAATCCTTTTCGGGTCGCGGGGAGGCTGGAGCCTATCCCAGCATCTGTGGGCGAGAGGCAGGGTACACCCTGGACAGATGACCAGTCCATCGCAGGGCCAACACAGAGAGACAGACAACCATTCAGTCTCACAGTCATACCTAAGGACAATTTTAGAATCCCCAGTTTGATGCCAATTAACCTAACTTGCATGTTTTTGGCATGTGGGAGGAAACCGGAGAAATCCTGCAGTAAACCCATGCAGACACGGGGAGAACATGCAAACTCCACACAGATCGCTGTTGGTCGGGGGCTGGGATCGAACCCAGGATCCCCCGGCCAAGGGTGAGTTGCTGTGCTGCCGCAGTGCTAACCACTCCACCACCGCTTTAACAAAATGCATCCGACTTTATTGCGGTGGAGACATTGATCTCAGAGCTTTTATTTGTTTACAGCGTTAGCATCTTGGCGGCGGCGCTAACAAATGGAGCTACTGTCTGCCAGGCCACTTTTTAAGGTCATCTTCCCGTCCCTAGATAGTTGTGGGAAGTGGTATGTTTGTATTACTGTTTCTGAGGTGCAAAAGGCCGTGTTCCTGCATTTCTGATGCCCAAGTCATTGTTTTTTAAAAAGGAAAAGTGTCCCGTTTCAGTGACAACCATACGCTCTAAACTAGTATTGGAAGTTGCTACTTTAATTCACGCAAGGCATCATGGAGCCTAGGAATAAGTTGGATACTCTTATGTTATAATGTTGTGTTTTTAGCTTTGCTTAAATCTCAGAGTGCATACCTCCACCAAGAGCGGTGTTCTTTGTGCAGAAGGATTACACAAAACTACTAAATGGATTTGGATGAAATTTTCACTCGAGGTGATTCTTGGGCTACAGAGGAAGCCATTACATTTTGGTTATGATCTGAGAATACATACCTCAGCCAAGGCTCTTATCTTCTCACACAGTGTTAGCAACAATGCTTCAAAACTAATGACAGACTTTGATGCAATTTTCACCAGAAGTGGCTCTTGGCCTACACACAAACCCATTACGTTTTGGAGGTGATCCATGAGGGATGGAAGGAGCCTTGGTGGAGGTATGCACTCTCTGAGTGCTTTTCTACTTTGTTTATATTTTAACTACAAATCACCAGCCCCTGACCAACAGTGATCTGTGTGGAGTTTGCATGTTCTCCCCGTGTCTGCGTGGGTTTAGTCCGGGATTTCTCCGGTTTCCTCCCACATGCCAAAAACGTGCAAGTTAGGTTAATTGGCATCAACACTGGGGATTCTAAATTGTCCTTAGGTATGACTGTGAGAGTGAATGGTTGTGTGTCTCTCTGTGTTGGCCCTGCGATGGACTGGCGATCTGTCCAGGGTGTACCCTGCCTCTCGCCCAAAGATGCTGGGATAGGCTTCAGTCCCCCTGCAACCCGAAAAGGATTAAGCAGAAGAAGATGGATGGATGGATGGATGGAAGTACCTTTCAATTTTGAAAAGGATTTCAATTAATTTCCTGGAAGATTTGGTCATTTCAGTTTAGTTCTATTGAGTAAAAATGGCTCATTGTACTGCAGCTTTTATTAATTCTGCCATTTTTATTTTATTGTAGTTACTTCGGCCAAGGGAGGAAGTAATGTTTTTAGTGGCATTGGTTGGTTTGTAGGTTTGTCTGTTGGTTTGTCTGTCTGTTAGCAATATAATTCAAAAAGTTATGGACAGATTTTGATGAAATTCTCAGGAAAAGTGTTTATTGACACCCGGAACAGATGATTAGATTTTGGTGATGATGTGAGAGTGCATACTTCCACCAAGGGGTTTGTATGTATTTGTGCAGCACGAATACACAAAAACTACTGGATGGATTTGGATGAAATTTTCACCAGAGGTGGTTCTTGGGCTACAGAGGAAACCATTACATTTTGGTGATGATCCGAGAATGCATACCTTCACCAAGGCTATTATCTTCTCACAGAGTGTTAGCAACAATATTCCAAGATTACTAGATGGATTTGGATGAAATTTTCACCAGAGGTGGTTCTTAGGTTATAGAGGAAGCCATTACATTTTGGTGATGATTTTAGAATGCAACCTCAGCCAAGGCTCTTATCTTCTCACAGTTTGTTAGCAACAATACTCCAAAACTAATGACAGACTTTGATGCAATTTTAACCAGAAGTGGCTCTAGGCCTACACACAATCCCATTACATTTTGGAGGTGATCCATGAGGGACGGAAGGAGCCTTGGTGGAGGCATGCGCTCTCTGAGTGCTTTTCTTATTATTATTATCTTCAAACCTCTCACTTAAGTGCTAGAAGTCCAAAATTAAATGTGTCATTCAATAGAAACGTTACATGAAGGCAGCTGCCTCCGTCATGAAGTCCTGACTAGAAATGTACCTTTATTCTGCATTTATTTACAGCGCTTAACCAACAGGTAACTACTGTATCCATAGTTTGTAAAACACCATCATGCTGGATGAATTATTAATTTACTACACAAATGTTTAAAAAAACAACGATGTTTTACTTACCCACAGCAGCTACAACAGTCTCCCTCTCTGGTCTGTTGTTCGTTCTCCATGTGTTTTCCATTTAAAAATTGGTTATCAGTCATTGACTTTTATGTTCCGACACAGCGCTGCACGTAGTGCAAAACCATTTAACCCCGTTTTATAAAAAATATTCAGGAACTGTTGAGCACAGTCTTTAGCTGTGAGTTTTTGTTGATAAATGAACATTCGCAAGTCTGATCTGTGGGTGCCAAATGTAAACACGGAAGTAATGTGAGCGTGCAGCGATGTGAACTCTCACACAATTGTTCATTACACGAGACTTCAGCTGGCTGCTTGTGTTTCACAGACTGCAAAAACATTAAATTAATAGATCGATTGGTGGATTATGTGGATTGATATCGGCTCAGTCAAACCTGGATTGATTGAATCGTTGGATCAATCTTTTGAACCCACCCCTACTGTCAAACACATTGCAGCAGTCTTTCATTTTATACCACGTTGCCATGTGAAGAGATGCTGCTCATGTTTACCAAACGCTTTTGCCATTATCCTGCGGTAGCGACGGCGTCATGGCATTGCTTGGTAATGGCAGTGTGTGACATCATGACTCATGCCATTTTTTTAAAGAAAACACGGAAGTGTAAACCCGCGGCATTGATAACCTCAGCGACGTACATTTCCGGGGGATCAAAAAATTTAGAACTGCTTCTTGTTTGGAATCAGTTCTCAATTCCCATCCCTATTAAACATTGCATTTTTTTTCCTTCTTTTCTGAATAGGTGAGACCTTATGTGTAGTGATAAAACAAAGCAAAGTTTGTGATGTAGAAGTTTTTGTCAGAGTACCAGACATGAAGGAGATAGATGCCTTCTGCACCCTGATGTAAACGTAGAAACTTAAATCTTTGTCTGATGATCTGTTCTTGGAGATGCAGGGGAAGATTTTCAGCACATCGATTTGCACAATTGCCAGTAATGAAAATGGCTTCATGAAGGCCTTGTATCATCGTAAAAGTTATTGCACTGTGGGAACAAAAGTGCATTTGTCTACTGGATCTTTGTGTTTCATGTTGCATATCCATTATAGTGCTTTGAGGATTGAAATGATTTGAGCTTGATTTGCTTAACCTGATCATTACTGTTACTTGTAGGGAGTATTTTGGCTGGTGACGATAAAGCTGCAGGTTCTGCACCTGTTGTGCCACTCAGTTGAATCCCCTGAGGTGACACGAGTGAAAGTTGGCAGAATGACACAAAGTTGGCTCCATCCCAGCAGCAGCAGCAACAGCAGCCAGCGCTCCAATGTGACTGACATGTCTGAGCACACCTGGGACAGACGATCTGCACACATGATAATAATGGCATGGTGTCCTCTTATTTTATATTGTCACTTGGTTTTGTTGGCTACCAGGATGAGCCAAGAAGTTTTCCATGCTTATGATTTAGCACAGTGGACTTTGAAAATATATATTGAATGTATTCTCAGGGGAAGTATTTGCTTTTATTGGAGAGTTGATTGCACTCTAAATGTCAATTGCTGGAGATGGATCAAGACCATTGTCCCACTGTGTTTTAACTTTTCTTAGTTTTTGTCCCCCGCCAGTCGAAGCCCAAAGGGGTCGAAGAGCCCTTTAAGTGAAGACCGAAGGGGGATTATGTTCTGGGTCATCCGTCTGTGTGTCCCACGTTTGTGAAATCAGCTCCTCCTACAGTTTTGGTCCATTTGTTTTGAAACTTGGTACCATGGTGTGATATACATTGAGGATGCACATATTGCAATTGGGTTCTGATCGGATGATTTTTGCGGGAATTGTAGCCCCTGACCAATGACCTCCTGTTTCACCTCACTTCATAGACAGTAACTGTCTTTTGAAATCAACTCCTCCTGCAGTTTTGTTCCGATTGTTTTGAAACTTGGCACCATGGTTTGATATACTCTGATGATGTGCATATTGCAATTTCACTGTCATCAGATGACCTTGAGGTCAAAGGCAAGGTCAGATTTTGCCCTAAATCTTCTAAACACAGTAACTACTGAAAGAAATAATGTAGGCTTTTCAAATCGACACAGTAGTTGTATCTAAAACACATCTTGCATGACTTACACCCTCACCTAACTATGGGTTTGGGGTCAAGGGGTCAACGCTTCAAAGTTAACATTGCAGTTGCACTATGGTAAATGCTTCATTTACTATTACTATAAAATGAGTAAAGTTAGGGCCACCAAACCTGGTACACAGGTTCACCTTGGAATCCTGACCTCTGACTATGGGTTTGGAGTCAAAAGGTCAAAGTTAACATTCTCTGTGCCTCATTACTGTACAACGAGTGAAGTTAGGGTCACCAAACTTGGTACACAGGTTCATCCTGTGACCCTGAAGTGTGACTATGGTTTTGGGATCACAAGGTTAAAGGTCAACATCAAAATGGCTTATAAACTATAGGTGTTTCTCAAAGCCAAGGATGTATCCTTCCAAGGCTGCAAATCAAGGACGTGACACCATCACATCTTGTCGAAGGACTGTTCCAGAGTCGAGGATCCTTGCAAGGACAGAGTCCTTCTTTCTCTCAGTTTTCGAGGATGCACAAGTGGATCCTTCATGCTCTTAAAATCCCCACAGTGCTTTGTGAATATTAAACGGTTTTGCGGAGCGGGAGAGGAACCACAGGACATGTTTAAATATAAGTGTTTTTACATATCTACTGCACAATGAGTTACTATACAAAATACTTTACCGTTTTACCGATTAAATTGTGGCTTTTCTGACTGAAATAAAAATGTTCTCAGACATTTAAATATCCCGGTGAAAAGAGCTTGTCTGACAGCAAAGTAAACCGGTTAAATATTATACGTTTAAATGTAATATATCATTCTGCCTCACACAGTCAAAAGTTATCAGAAATTGTACTCAAGTTAAGTTACTTGATGTATGCAGAAACAGTCATTTAAATAGCAAATAAATGTACTATTTACTGAAAAAAAATATGTATGAGGTTATGGTTTTCTCTCCTAAATCCATGGAGCTGTATAACCTTATTGTTAAATCTGACTCTTTTCCTCATAAATGTGTGAGTTTTCTTCTTTTAAATTTAATATGTTTGTCTTTAAAGCTTGGGATTTTCCTTTTAAATTTGTTTTTCTTTTTTCTCCCTTAATTCAGCAGTTTTTCTGCTCATTTCTGAGATACATTTGTGGCTTATTTTATGGAAAATTTAAAGTTTTTGCCCTTAAATTTGTAAATATTATTGCAACTTTTCTCTTTTACATCTGTAACTATTGAGAAGCAAATTAACAACTTTTCCATACATTTTTTTACTTAATACTTTTGATTTTTTTCTTCAATGTGTTAGTCTAAGGAGAATAAAATATAAGCATGTTCCTTTTAATATCATCCAAATGCTTCTACCAACCTCTTCCTTAATAATGTATGCTACAGTGTGGACTGGCATGGAAAAGAAGCAAGACAGACAACAGATGATGATTCAAACTTTATATAAAAATCATAGAAACATACAGGTGTATACAGATGATTAAGAGATTTACAAATTTAAAACATTAACACAATGAACTGGTTTGAAACTGAAGTTATAAATATACACTACCGTTCAAAAGTTTGGGGTCACCCAGACAATTATTTTGTGTTTTCCATGAAAAGTCACACTTATTTACCACCATGAGTTGTAAAATGAATAGAAAATATAGTCAAGACATTGACAAGGTTAGAAATAATGATTTGTATTTGAAATAATAATTTTTTCCGTCAAACTTTGCTTTCGTCAAAGAATCCTCCATTTGCAGCAATTACAGCATTGCAGACCTAACATGATTGCACAAGGGTTTTCTAATCATCCATTAGCCTTCTGATGCAATGAGCAAACACATTGTACCATTAGAACACTGGAGTGATAGTTGCTGGAAATGGGCCTCTATACACCTATCTAGATATTGCACCAAAAACCAGACATTTGCAGCTAGAATAGTCATTTACCACATTAGCAATGTATAGAGTGTATTTCTGATTAGATTAAAGTTATCTTCATTGAAAAAAAGTGCTTTTCTTTCAAAAATAAGGAAATTTCTAAGTGACCCCAAACTTTTGAACGGTAGTGTATAACAAATGAGAATACATCTGGTAAACACTTCAGTTACAAATTTGCATAAAAGCTTACTAAGAAAAATGAAAATGTATATTTAAAATGTATTTATTTAAAGAACAAATGTGCATGTCTTTGAACCAGTATGTGTGAACTAGTAGTGTTTGTGTAAACTCTCCGATGATGGTGGTGAGGCGGTAGAAGGAAGTTTTTGGTGCCGGTTTATCACCACAGACACCAGGAGCTGGTTAATGTCAGAACGGCTCAGTCAGAAGTCAGGATGTGTGTTGGCTCCACTGAAGTTCCTCTGCAGAACTGGTACCACAGGGTTCAGTCAGCCGTAATCATGGACCTGCACAACAAAATACGGAACAAATTGAGAAGGACCATCAGCTTGTATGGAATTACGATGGGGCAAAAAAATATTTAGTCAGCCACCAATTGTGCAAGTTCTCCCGCTTAAAAGATGAGAGAGGTCTCCAATTTTCATCATAGTAGGGATGTGATTTTTCCGCTAATTCGCGGAATTCTGCTTTTTTTTTATCTTCCAAAAATTTTCAGACCAGATGGTGGCGCGTGCACAACGTGAGGCTCAGCGTCTCTTCAGATTTTGTGGATTAGCAGCGATATTTCTGCTCATTTCGGGTCTGTTCGTTCAGAACAGCTTCGCTTTTATATCCTACACCCGAAATGAACTTTTGGACATTGGATTACAAAATAACGACCTTTTTATCAGCAACCTACGTTTCATCCCTGAGCTCTGGAGAACACCCGACGCTAGGTAAGCTACCTGGTCGACCGGAAGTGCTCGCAGGCGGCGTAGAGACCATAAACAAAGGCAGGGGAAGCGCAGAGGGCTAAGAGCTAAGCTAAAGCTAACACCGCACCGGCTTTCTCTACCCAGCATTTTCCTCGCTAATGTACTGTCAGTGGCGAACAGAATGGATGAGCTACGGCTTCGGATCACCAACAGTAAGAAACTTATGAACTGCAATATCATGATTTTCACGGAAACATGGCTACATAGTGGAGTACTTGACGGTGCTGTCGAGCTGGCCGGACTGCACACTCTCCGGGCAGACAGAGCAGCTTATGACTCCGGTAAGACCAGAGGTGGGGGAGTATGCATTTTTATTAACAAGGCTTGGTGCACGAACTCTGTCACTGTTGGGAGACACTGCTCAGCTAACCTGGAGTTTCTCATGTTTAAATGTAGAGCTTTATATCTGCCACGCGAGTTCACTTTTCACTTTTCTTCATCTTGCCTGCTGAAGATGTTTTGGACTTTATTTAAAAAATATTTTTAACGCCACACATGTGATGGATAATGCTTGTTGGAATATTTTAGGAATGCTATCTTCTTGGAACATAAGTCAATATTATACAGTAATAAGTGACATTCAGCTGTTTGTTTTATGTCATTTAAGCACAGTTCTGGTACTTAAAAATCATAAAAACCCAGGAGCTTCAGGGGGCTTCGCCCCCCTTGCCCCCCCACCGGGGCTCTGCCCCGGACCCCACTAGAGGACTGCGTCCCCTGGGCCCCCTGCTAAATTTTAAGATAATTTCCCCAACCCCAAATCACATCCCTATCATAGGTATACCTCAACTATGAGAGACAAAATGAGGAAAAAAAAATCCAGAAAATGACATTGAAGGATTTTTAATGAATTAATTGGTAAATTCCTCGGTAAAATAAGTATTTGGTCAATAACAAAAGTTCATCTCAGTACTTTGTTATATACCCTTTGTTGGCAATGAGAGGTCAAACATTTTCTGTAAGTCTTCACAAGGTTTTCCACACACTGTTGCTGGTATTTTGGCCCATTCCTCCATGCAGATCTCCTCTAGAGCAGTGATGTTTTGGGGCTGTCGCTGGGCAACACGGACTTTCAACTCCCTCCAAAGATTTTCTATGGGGTTGAGATCTGGAGACTGGCTAGGCCACTCCAGGACCTTGAAATGCTTCTTACGAAGCCACTCCTTCGTTGCCCGGGCGGTGTGTTTGGGATCATTGTCATGCTGAAAGACCCAGCCACGTTTCATCTTCAATGCCCTTGCTGATGGAAGGTTTTCACTCAAAATCTCACGATACATGGCCCCATTCATTCTTTCCTTTACACGGATCAGTCGTCCTGGTCCCTTTGCAGAAAAACAGCCCCAAAGCATGATGTTTCCACCCCCATGCTTCACAGTAGGTATGGTGTTCTTTCTCTTCCAAACACGACAAGTTGAGTTTTTACAATAAAGTTCTATTTTGGTTTCATCTGACCATATGACATTCTCCCAATCCTCTTCTGGATCATCCAAATGCTCTCAAGCAAACTTCAGACGGGCCTGGACATGTACTGGCTTAAGCAGGGGGACACGTCTGGCACTGCAGGATTTGAGTCCCTAGCGGCGTAGTGTGTTACTGATGGTAGCCTTTGTTACTTTGGTCCCAGCTATCTGCAGGTCATTCACTAGGTCCCCCCGTGTGGTTATGGGATTTTTGCTCACCGTTCTCATGATCATTTTGACCCCACGGGGTGAGCTCTTGCGTGGAGCACCAGATCGAGGGAGATTATCAGTGGTCTTGTATGTCTTCCATTTTCTAATAATTGCTCCCACAGTTGCTTTCTTCACACCAAGCTGCTTACCTATTGCAGATTCAGTCTTCCCAGCCTGGTGCAGGTCTACAATTTTGTTTCTGGTGTCCTTTGACAGCTCTTTGGGCTTGGCCATAGTGGAGTTTGGAGTCCGACTGTTTGAGGTTGTGGACAGGTGTCTTTTATACTGATAAAGAGTTCAAACAGGTGCCATTAATACAGGTAACGAGTGGAGGACAGAGGAGCCTCTTAAAGAAGAAGTTACAGGTCTGTGAGAGCCAGAAATCTTGCTTGTTTGTAGGTGACCAAATACTTATTTTAACGAGGAATTTACCAATTAATTCATTAAAAATCCTTCAATGTGATTTTCTGGATTTTTTTTTTTCTCATTTTGTCTCTCATAGTTGAGGTATACCTATGATGAAAATTGGAGACCTCTCTCATCTTTTAAGTGGGAGAACTTGCACAATTGGTGGCTGACTAAATACTTTTTTTCCCCACTGTACATCATATAATTACCTCCAAATAATTATTACCTCCGCCAAAGGGGGAGGTTATGTGATCATCGGCGTTGGTTTGTCTGTCTGTTTGTTTGTCTGTTTGTTAGCAAGATAACTCAAAAACTTATGGACGGATTTTCATGAAATTTTCACAGATTGTCTGAAATGGGGTATCCTACAGTTGATTACATTTTGGTGGTGATCCGGATCACCGTCCAGAAGAAAACCGCCATTATGGAAAATGCCATTTTCGTGAATAACTACTGAACCACTAATCCTATCATTGTCAATCCAATTGCTAGTCATATGTTTTCATGGCCAAGGAATCTGAAAACTACACACAAACACTGTATGGGGGGAACTGTGGCCGCCATTACGGAAAATGCCATTTTCATGAATAACCACTGAACCACTAATCCTATCATTGTCAATCCAATTGCTAGTCATATGTTTTCATGGTCAAGGAATCTGAAAACGTACACACAAACACTGTATGGGGGAGAACTGTGGCCACCATTACGGAAAATGCCATTTTCGTGAATAACTACTGAACCACTAATCCTATCATTGTCAATCCAATTGCTAGTCATATGTTTTCGTGGTCAAGGAATCTGAAAACGTACACACAAACACTGTATGGGGGGAACTGTGGCGCTTGGCGGAGGTCTGCGCTCTCCGAGTGCTTTTCTAGTTATGAATGAAACATTTTCCTTTTTTTTTTTTTTTTTTTTTTTTTTGGGTTGTGCCTCACTTAAATGGGGAAAAAAACTTTGCTTACACTACAGTTATAAATCTCATAAGTAAGCCAAAACATGTAGTATAAGTAATGTGTGCAATTTTGGTTTAATCAGATTTTACAAAACTGTAAATGTGAAAATGCGCTAATTTAAAAAAAAATGATAGATTTAACTACCCAGTTTAACCCTTCTTATCCTATTAATTGTTTACTCCATTTTAAATATATTCTCTGGGAAATTATGCTGTGAAAAATGTGAATATGAAATCCTTTTAAGTGACATGCTGCAGTAATTCAACAACACAGGGAGATGGCTAAGAGTTTTTCCACACTTTTTAAACAAAGTTCATGCTGTAACAATTTATTTTTGTGCTTTTATAATCTCATCAACTATAATTTATATGTTACCAATTGTGTAATATCTGATGTGGTAATGTTGCCATATATTAAATATAACTTACAGATCTACTAATATCAGAATATTTTTTCTAACAACAATGACAATTGTTAGAGATTTTAAAAAGCACGTGACACTGGAGGCTATAAGATTGTCACAAAAAACCTACGGTGCTTCGTTGTTGTTGAGGGCAACATCCAGCTGCTGTAGTAATATTTAACAGCCCTCAGGTACACTAATTAATAACTAATGAGGTAGTTAGCCATTTATATGATATATTATCTGACCATACGGGCTGCAGAGGTACAGCAGTACAGCTGTGTCCTCCGAACGTCTTGCTGCCTGTTTGTGATGATGATCTGTTTTTATTTTCATGAATTTGAGGAGAAAAAAGTTGTAAAAGAGCAAAAACTGCCGGTAGCCTGAAAGCAGAAGTGACACAACTTGTACACTTGTAAGAGCTGTTTCATTCCTTGCCATTCTCTGACATCAAGGAAGGACTCTTGCACTCTACCAAGGATTCGACTTGGAAAGACATGTACTACCAAGGAAGGATCCTTGACTTTGAGAAACACCATATATCTCAACAACAAAGAAAGCTAGGGTCACCAAACTTGCTACACAGGTTCACCCTGGGATCCTTTTTTATTTTTATTTTTTTAATTTAACCTTTATTTATACAGGGTAGTTCTACTGAGAGGCAACCTCTCTTCTTCAAGGACACCCTGTTCACACTTACACAGTTTAACATTCACACCAGGAAGTTGCCCAGTGCACAGGGATGAGAATCCTCCGCGGATCCGTGGAATTCCTCGGATTTGATCATGTCTAGGGTCATTCTCGTGAATCGTCTAAATTCGAGGAGCAAATTTTAGGGGGGGTGGGGGGGGGGGTATGTTAAGAGCGGCGAGTTGTATTTTTGATCGGCTGCTAAAATCCACCATGCAGAACGCGCTGCCCAGCGAGATCAGTAATGTAATGTAACAAGGCCACTGATTGGCTGATACTTATTGAAGCAACCAATCGACGATTTTGTTATTCCTTTGTCATATCCAACACGCGGAGCGAAATGTAAATGGTGACAGTTCAATCAACCGAGTTTTCCCGATTTCGTGAAAATGGTGAACCTAAAACTCACGAAAGACAACAAAGCAAGAATTTTAGAAATCGACAAAGGGATAAGGAACAAGTTTCGTTGGGAATGGCTCGAAAAAACTGTGTCAATGACTGTAAAGATCGGTAAAAATACCAAAGTTGTGGTTGAAAAAATGGCCGACTTCATAGCGAAATGCAAAGTACAGGTTCAGGTTCAGGTTACTTTATTTGTACCCGTAGGTAGATTTGTTTTGCAGTCTGGTGACATCCATATTTACAAGCCACAAATTACATTCAGCATAGACACAAACACAGGCACATATGAAGCTGACTATAAACATGATAAGAATACTCAAGGCTCCATCAATCAAGGTATAAAAAGACAAAGAGATGGGAGAAAAACCAGAGGTAAGAGAGAAGGGTCATATCAAAAGTTAAAAACTAATCAAAGAGGTTAAAAACTCAAAGGTCTAAAACCCAATAAACTATTTAGAACCCAAGTGACATCCTACAAAAATAAGTAAGTATAAAATGGAGTTAATAAATAGGTACCTAAATTATGTGCAATATATTGTTACAGCTTGTTCAACTCTTTGACAGCAGCAGGGACAAAGCTGTTTTTGTAGTGCTGGGTCCTACTTTTTGGGACAGCAAACCTCCGTCTTGAGGGAAGAAGCTGAAAGTGGCAGTGCAAAGGGTGGGAGTCATCATTTAAAATGGAGGTAGCCATCCTCTGTACTTGTCTGGTGTACAGGGATGTCAGGCTCAGCTGTGGCTCACCAAGCAAACGACTGGACCATCTAACTACCTGATCCAAGGATTTCCTCTGTTTCAGTTTTATCTGGCCAAACCATGACACTAAAGAAAAGGATAAAACAGATTCAATAAAAGCCCGATAAAACATTGTCATTATGGTTCGGTCAACTTGGAAGCATGCAAGTTTTCTCAAGCAATGCAAATGTTGCTGACCCTTTTTGCACACCCTTTCACAGTTCTCTTCAAAGTTTAAATTACTATCAATAATCGTCCCAAGATATTTGTAGGATTGTACACACTCGGTGGTCTGGCCTTTTAGTACGGTGACTTTGTGCCTGGGATTTTTCCTTCTAAAGTCAATAATCATGTCTTTAGTTTTTGTCGTATTCAGCTGCAGGTAGGAATCCTCACACCAGTGAACAAAATCATCAACTACTGGGCCGTGGCCACTCACCATCCTGGAGGAGACTGACAATAACTGAGTCATCAGCATACTTTATAATGTGTCTGTTGTCATGTCTGCTCCGACACATGTTTGTGTACAGGATGAAGAGTAGTGGTGACAACACACACCCCTGAGGAGCGCCAGTAGAAGAGCACTTTAGGTCAGACAATGTACCATTGACCCTTACTCTCTGCGTCCTGTTGGTTAAGAAATCCAGAATCCAACCCAGCATATTATTGCTCAAATCAAATTGCTGCAGGAGCCTTTCAACTAAGATATGAGGTTGGATTGTATTAAAGGCGGAGGAAAAGTCCACAAATAAAAGTCTGGCGTGTGTCCCATTAAAATCCAGATGTTTAAAAAGCATGTTAAACAGAGTGACAGTGGCATCCTCCACTCCTCTGTGAGGCCTATAGGCAAACTGCAGAGGATCCAATGCATGCTCAGTCTGCTTTAGGACCTCACATCTGACCAGCTTTTCAAAAATTTTCATTAAAATTGAAGTCAAAGCAACTGGTCTAAAGTCGTTTACCGTTTTAGGACAGCTGGATTTTGGAACGGGAACAACCACGGCTTCTTTCCAGATCTTGGGCACATGTTGTGTCTGTCAGGACTTATTGAAAATGTAATGAAATATAGGACTCAGTTCATGTGCACAGGACTTTACCAAGCGCCCACATATATTATCAGGGCCCTGACTTTTGTTCACTTTTACAGCGCAGAACTCCCTTTTAACATCCTGCACCTCAGTATTAAAGTGCTGATTGTCTTTGAGTTTCTGTTTCAAATTTGGGTTTCTGTGCTAAAATCAAAGGAGTCAAAACGACCGTAAAAACAATTAAGAGCATTAGCCAGCTCTGTGTCTGAATTAAAACCATCTAAAAACACACGATTACTGCGCTCTGTGCTCTGAAGGCCTGCAATAGTTTTCATACTGGCCCAGGCTGAACCAAGTTTCTTTGTTGCCATCTTGCTTTCCAATTCTGATTTATAATTCTGTTTTGCTCTTAAAATTTCGGGCTTCAGCTCTTTTGTGGCAACCTGTAGTTCAGAAACAGACCCCTGTTTAAAGACAAGTGCTTTCCTCTGTAAGCAGGATTTAACTGATTTTGTAACCCATGGTTTGTTGTTGAGATATATTTTGATATGTTTACGTGGAACGATCTTATTTTTACAGAAAGCCATGTATGAGCATGTGACGTCCACCAAAGAGTCCAAATTATCCCCGCAGGCCAGTGTGAACATCTCCCAGTCTGTACAGTCAAAGCATTCCTGGAGGCTGTGCACTGAATCTTCTGTCCACACATTAATGTCTCTCGTCTCCACCTTGCCTCTTCTGAGAGCAGTTTTATATGTGGGCAGCAAATGTACACAGTTGTGATCTGAGGATCCTAAAGGAGGAAGGGGGAGTGATTTATAGGCCCTCTCTATGGATCCATAGCACAGGTCCAATGTCTTTTTTCGTCTGGTTGGGCAGGAGACATACTGATAAAAGTTTTTAAGTGTCTTCTTTAAAGAAACATGGTTAAAACCCCCAAGAATGAAGTTTGGCGCCTCTGGAGAAATTGATTGCAGCTGCTGGACCACATCAAAGATTGTGCTGCAGGCGGAGTCAGCGTCTGCCCTCGGGTGAATGTACACAGTTGTGATGAAAAGTTGGGGGAACTCGCGAGGCAAATAAAAGGGGCGTAGTGACACAGACAGCAGCTCCACATCGGGTGTACAGATGCGCTCTCTGACCTTGACAGATGTGCAGTACTGCTTATTAATATATAAACATACTCTGCCCCCCTGACGTTTCCCCGTTACCTCTTCCTGCCGATCCGAGCGCAGCGGGGCTCCAAAGCCGTCAATCCACAGGTCTGCATCTTGGTCATGCGCAGTAAGCCAAGATTCCGTGAAAGCCATGACACAGCAGTTCTTAAAGTCCTTCTGGTAGCGTACATTCCCTTGAATTTCATCCACCTTGTTTCTCAGAGACTGTACGTTCCCAAAAATCATCGAAGGAAGAGGAATGTTACCAAACTGACGTCTCCTCAGGCGCAATTTCACACCTCCACGCCTTCCGCGCTTCCTTCTGCCGTTTCTCTTTTCACCGCTATGGCCGTCTCTCAAAATAAAGTCTGGCAGTTGTGGCTTAGGCTCAATCACAGCCGCTGCATCAACCATGTTTAAATGCAGCAACATGTCCCTGGAATAATGTATCCTGCCCGCCATGATGCCGAATGCGTTTACCTCATAGACAAAGAGCCGGAGGAAAAGTAGCAGCAGTGCAAGAAAGGGAAGGAAGTCCATGTTGTTGGGACCAGGGAGCGCTTCGCCATACAGTTCACAAACACTCCAGGGCAGAAACGACAGAGGATTTCGTAAAAACATATAAAAGTACATAAAAACAGACACAGACGACGGACTTTTTTCACCAGCTGCCGGTCGCTGCGTGCTCATGCGCCCAAATCGGGAAAGCCCAGTGTGTTTATTGTAACGATTTCTTGAGTTATGGATCTCGTGGTTGTGTTGCCTTAGTTGAGCACTGTTCAAAACAGAAACATCTCAAAATTGTGGCTACAAGGAGATCGAACTACTCGCTTGTACTGCGTTCAAAACGATCGATGGACACGGTCAAATTCAGATGCCAGTCAATCAGAGTTCATCACAATCGGCCCCGATTACAGTAATTAGTGATCGGAAGACACATTCCAAGGTAAGATTTTTTTCTCGTTATAAGTAATGTACTTGAGAATTTTCGCGTAATGAATTTGTTATGAAATAGCATGTGTAAGTTGTGACATCATGCCTGTTTTGAAACACTAATTGCATTTGAATGCTGATTATTGATTGTTAATAGACAAATGTTATTACATATTTTCTCACAATTTGAAATGCAATCTAAGAATTTTGAATATAATTTATCATTTTTTGTTTCATTATGAGGAGTTACATAATGCATGTGTAAGTTTTTTTGTCATGGGTGATGATGGGTTGCCTTTCCTAAGATATCTTTGCTTTTATTAGTAAACATTTCTTTATGGTCATTGCATAAAAATATTAAACATCTTTTAGGTTTTACTTACTTTCTTAGATTATCTTTCAAATATTAAAATATACTAATATGCAACTTTTTTATATTGCTAGTAACACTAACAAATGCACACATTAATAAATCAAAATTTTTGCAGAATGTCAGTATATTTTAATAAATGGGTGATGGACTTGGTGATGGAATTTTGTTAATATTTATAATTTATTTTACTTATTATTTTGTCTGTTCTAGAACTATGTAAATGTAATTCTGTGTCAGTTCTAAACATATTAAATAGTAGTAAAATATAATTTAGTATTATTACATCACCATACCATTCAGATATCATAAATTTACACATGTGATGCAGCAGCAGATTAAAAAGGTAAACTATAAGTGCATTTGTACTTATTTCTAACTTTAAATATAAGACCACATTTGAGCATTCTAAAACACCAGATTTCGTTAGCTTCTGGGGGGCGTTGCCCCCAAGGCCCCCCACCAAGGCTCCGCCTTGGATCCAGCTTGGGGGCCTGCGTCCCCCAAGACCCCCGGCTTAGTTTCCTCTTTTTTTCCCAAACCCCATTCTCATCCTTGAGTACAACCACAGATTGACCTGCGGCCACTGAGCAGCTCCACTGGAGCAGTTGGGGTTAAGGGCCTTGCTTAAGGGCACTACAGTGGGGTTAAGGAGGGTGGGGCAAACACTGTTATTTGTCCCACCCAGATCTAATCCTGCCAGTTCAAAGATCAAACCTGTGACCCTCCTCTCACCAGTCCACATCCCGAACCATTAGGTTACCACTTAACCTCTGACTATGGGTTTGGGGTCCAAAGGTCAAGGTTAACATTCCCTATACCTTATTACTGTACAATGAGTGAAGTTAGGATCATCAAACTTGGTACACATGTTCACCCTATGACCCTGAAGTGTGACTATGGTTTTGGGATCGCAAGGTCAAAGGTCAACATCATAATGTCTTATAAACTATATCTCAACAACAAAAAAGCTAGGGTCACCAAACTTGCTACACAGGTTCACTTTGGGATCCTAACCTCTGACTATGGGTTTGGGGTCAAAAGGTCAAGGTTAACATTACTTATGCCTTATTACTGTACGAGTAAAGCTAAGGCCACCAAACTTGGTACACAGGTTCACCCTGTGACCCTGAAGTGTGACTGTGGTTTTGGGATCCCAAGGTCAAAGGTCAACATCAACATGGCTTATAAACTATATCTCAACAACAAAGAAAGCTAGGGTCACCAAGTCTGGTACACAGGTTCACTCTGAGACCATAACCACTGACTACAGGTTTGGGGTCAAAAGGTCAAAGGCAGTGTTTCCTCTGGCATAAAGACCTTGGCACAGTGGCAACATATTTTTCTGGGGGGAAGGGGGGCAGAAAACATGACATTATTGTAACTGGAATATGTTGATTTTATACTATTTATTTCTTTTTTTAAATTTTGCACAGAAAGTTTGCATATGGAGTTTACCATATGAAGTACTGTACAGCCAAGGCTTGAATGTTGGAATATTGGGCCAGTTGAGGTCCCACCCAGATGTCCTGTGTTTGGACTTTTTATTGGTGTCATCTTTTTCTCCTTCTTCTGCTTTCACCTCTCCTGGACCCTCTGCCTGAACACTTTACTTTCCTCGGCTCCTCTCTTCTGTCTCACCTTTCCCTCTCTGAGCCCTGTCTAATTCAAGTTCTCTCTCTGTCTATGGTGGTATACAAACAGGCTAGAAAATACCAAGTGTCATGTTTTGTCCTGCAGGATGTTTTTGTCATGGTTTACATAAATGACAAAAATATGTGTTTTTTTTTTTTTTTTTTGAATTTTTATTCTTGTGCTACATTTTTCCATTGAGAAAGAGTAGGAAAGAGAAGTGGGAAAAAACATTCATAATACTAATTTACTCATACATACTTAAATTATATGATCAGAGGGTGGGTATAGTAGCCAGAAATTCTACTCATGTAAAAGCAGTGTTATCTTACGAAATTAATATTAAAAGTAGACAACCAAAAATTTCTAATTGAGTTAAGGGTACAAAGAGCACCCACTTAAAAACTTGAGTAATGACTTCAGTCTTGAAGGTTTGAGGTTTTTCTCCAAAATTTATAACAATTTTCTTGTAGTCAAAATACCATCTCAGCCGCTTCACACTTAGCAGCAAACTGTCCCAGTAAGACCTGTAGGTCAATGCTGGATGAAGCCAACAGGACAATATCATCTGCAAACAACAGAGATGAGATCCTGTGGTCACCAAGCATGACACCCTCCATTCCCTGGCTGTGCCTAGAAATCCTGTCCATAAAAATTATGAACAGGATCAGTGACAAAGGGCAGCCCTGGCGGAGTCCAACTCTCACTGGGAATGAGTACGACCGAGTTTTGGCAGTATCAACCAAACTCTCACAACGGCCGTATAGAGACCGGATAGCTTGTAATAACAAGCCAGATACCCCATACTCCCGGAGCACCCCCCACAAAAAACCACGAGGGATGCGGTTGAATGCCTTCTCCAAGTCCACAAAACACATGTAAATGGTAAATGGCATTCACTTACATAGCGCTTTTATTCTCATCTCTTGATGACCAAAGCGCTTTACAGATCCTGCTATCCACCCATTCACGCACACATTCACACACTGATGGTGGCATGCTGCCTAACATGGCTCTTCCAGACCTGCCAGGAGCAATTGGGGTTGAAGTGTCTTGCCCAGGGACACAACGGCAGGATATCTGGGGAGAGTGGGATTCGAACCGCCAGCCATATGGTTATTGGACGACCTGCCCTACCTCCTGAGCCACTGTCGTCCCCCCATGTAAACTGGTTGGGCAAACTCCCGCGAACCCTCGAGGATTCTTGAGAGGGTCAAGAGCTGTTCTGATGTGCCACGGCCAGGACAAAAACCACATTACTCCTCCTGAATCCGAGGTTTGACCAACGGCCGGACTCTCCTCTCCAGTGCCTTGGCATAGACCTTCCCAGGGAGGCTAAGGAGTGTGATCCCTCTAAAGTTGGAGCACACCCTCCGGTTCCCCTATTTGAAGAGAGGAACCACCACCCCGGTTTGCCATGCCAAAGGCACTGTCCCCAACTTCCACGCAGTGTTGCAGAGGCGTGTCAACCATGACAGCCCTATGACATCCAAGGCCTTGAGGTACTCAGGGCGAATCTCGTCCACCTCCGGGGCCCAACCACCAAAGAGTTTTTTAACTACCTTAGCAACCTCAGCCCCTGTGATGGGCTAGTCGTCCCCCTCGTCCACAAGCCCTGCTTCCTCTGTGGAAGGTGTGTCAGTGGGATCAAGTTGATCCTCGAAGTCTTCCTTCCACCGCCCGACGGTATCCACGGTCAAAGTTAGCAGCACCCCATCCACACCATACACAGTGTGGACAGGGATCTGTTTCCCCCTCCTGAGCTGCCGGACAGCTTGCCAGAATCTCTTCGAGGCCAACCGAAAGTCTTGTTCCATGGCCTCACCAAACTCCTCCCACACCTGAGTTTTTGCTTCAGCAACCACCCGAGCTGCACACCGCTTGGCCTGCCGGTACACCTCAGCTGTTTCAGGAGTCCCACAAGCCAACCAAGCTCAATAGGATTCTTTCTTCACCTTAATGGCCCCCCTCACCACTGGTGTCCAGCACTTGGTTTGGGGGTTGCCATCACGAGATGTATCGTCGACCTTGCGGCCGCAGCTCTGGGCTGCTTCTTCAACAATGGAGGTGGAGAACATGGCCCATTCAGACTCCATGTCTCCAGACTCCCTCAGAATGTGGTCGAAGTTCTTCCGGAGGTGGGAGTTGAAGACCTCCCGGACAGGGGCCTCAGCCAGACATTCCCAGCACACACTTACTATATGTTTGGGTCTACCAGGTCTGAATGGCATCCTCCCCTGCCATCGGATCCAACTCACCACCAGGTGGTGATCAGGTGACAGCTCTGCACCTCTCTTTACCTGAGTGTCCAAGACATACAGTTGCAGGTCTGATGACACGGTAACAAAATCGATCATCGACCTGCGACCTAGGGTGTCCTGGTGCCAGGTGCACATATGGACACCCTTATGTTTGAACATGGTGTTTGTTATGGGCAAACTGTGGTTAGCGCAGAAGTCCAGTAGCTGAACACCACTCGGGTTCAGATCGGGCAGGCCGTTCCTCCCAGTCACCCCCCTCCAGGTTTCACTGTCATTGCCCACGTGCGCATTGAAGTCCCCCAGTAGGACAATGGAGTCTCCAAGACGAGCACTCTCCAGTACCCCAGTCACAGACTTCAAGATGGGTGGGTACTCTGAACCATCATTTGCTGCATAGGCACAAATGATGGTCAGGACCCGTTTCCCAACCCGAAGGCGCAGGGAAACAACCCTTTCGTCCTCTGGGGAAAACTCCAATATAGAGGCAGCAAGGTGGGGGGATACAAGAATGCCCACCCCTGCTCATTGCCTCTCACCCAGGGCAACTCCAGAGTAGGCCAAGCTCCAGCCCCTCTCCAGGAGACTGGTTCCGAAACCGGAGCTGTGTGTTGAGGTGAGGCCGACTATATCTAGCCAGTATCTCTCAATCTCATGCACCAGCTCAGGCTCCTTCCCCACCAGAGAGGTGACATTTCACGTCCCAGAAGCCAGTTTAGGAAGCGTGGGAGCAGACTGCCAAGGTCTCCGCCTTTGACCACCACCTGATCCACATAGCACCGGACCCCCATGGCCCCTCCTGCAGGTGGTGAGCCCACTGGGGGGAGGACCCATGTAACTCCTTCGGGCTGAGCCCGGCCGGGTCCCGTGGGTGGAAACCTGGCCGTTAGGTACTAGCCATCGAGCCCCTCCCTCGGCCTGGCTCCAGAGTTGGGACCCGGTAACCCCATAATGGGCAGGGTACACAGAATCCTTGTTCTAACATTCATCATGAGAGTCTGTTGGATCGTTCTTAGTCTGGCCCTTCACCCAGGACCAATTTATCTTGGGTGACCCTACCAGAGGCAAATTGTCCCGGACAACATAGCTTCTGGGATCACTATGGCACGCAACCCCCCCACCACGATAAGGTGACGAGCCATGAGGGGAGGAAAAAAAAAAAAGGAAAAACCGCCCTTATTTTAAAATTCAAATGTTGGCATGTTTAGTTTGTCTGATGGTTGTTGACGGATTAAAGTCATTGACTTCGTGAATTTCGGTCATCTTAACTTGCCAGGTGCATAATAATGAAAATAGATTAGTTAATATTGTAGTGGCTGGTGAAGTCAATCCTCAATGATTCAGTCACTCTTGCCTTTCACTGCATATGAAGCCTGCATATGTGCCCTTCAGAGGTAAAGTGGGCTATCCCACAAAACCATTATTTTGAGAAAATGAGCTCTAAAGTTTATGTGATTTAAATATATTTTCATATTTAAGTCACACCTTGAAGGTAATTATAGGGGGTAACTTTTTAATGATATAGGCACACTGATTTTTTTGAGAATATTTCAACTTTAGAGCTCATTTTCTCAAAATAATGGTTTTGTGGGATAGCCCACTTTACCTCTGAAGGGCACATATGAAGCCTAACCACAGCTGTTTGCTAAGTGACTCCTCATTATTTTTCCCCTTACCAGTGGGTTAAAACCATGATAAATGCCTCCATTGCTTACGTACCTCTTCTGCTTTTTTCCCGCGTTTAAAGTACTTTAATAAGCTCATGCTTCTCTCGGACAGCAATGCTAGAGAGACACTGCCTGCAGACTGACGGTCACACGGATGGGCGGGCGGGGTGCTTCTGAAACTCAGAAGCGCGGATGACTGTCACATGCATTGTTTATGTCCACACTTGTAGAGCGTCATTCCTTAATTTATTTTTCTTAAATTTATATTTCCTCTTAGTGTGGCGGCATAACTTCAAGGGCGGCGGTCCGCCACGCGGAAATGTTACCAGAGGAAATTCTGAAAGGTCAAGATTGGCATTCCCTATGATCTCTTTCTGTAGAACGTGTAAAGCCCTCTAGGGTCACCATACTTTCTACACAGGTTCACCTTGGGATCCTGACCTACAGTTATGGGTTGTATACTTTGTTGTGTATTTGTGGATGATGGGCTTATCATAATTTGGTTCTTCCACAGTAATTATATTGAAAAGTTGAAAACTGCTCTCTGTCAGTAAGTACTGGGATCTTCAAAGAAAATGGAGACAGGGGATATTGCACTTGCCTCAGATTGTTCTTGTTAGAAGTAGAGGAACCTGCAGTTTTTTTTTTAATAATCTATTTTTCTGTTGTTGTTCTATTGTTTTGTTGCTATGCACTGTCGATAATGGCTATGGGTGAGCGTATAATGTACCATGTGTGATGCTATTGTTCTTATCAGTTAATTTTTAGGTGATTCCCCAACCTTCTGCCCTCTTTACTGTTCTATCTCATAAAGTCAATAGTCAATAATGTGCCCCCCAGTTGCTAAAGGGATGGTGATTGTTGAAAGCATATAGGGTCCTAGCAATTGTTAGGTTCTGTATCCCATTTCATTCTTCTCATGTCAAGATAATGTTATATATGCTTGCTGTTGTTTGTGTGATTAATGGCATCAATGATTATAAAGTTCACAGACTGATCAAGCAAGGAGTCAGCTCAATATGCGTACAATATTTTTAGTTGATGAATCTTGATTAAGGTATCATTCTGTGGCAAAATAAACTGAAATGTTAAAAAAAGTTGAAATGCATTATTTTTGGAGCCATTGTTCCCTCATTGTGATAAATTTCTTATTAAGGGTGCATTCAGACGGCCACTGTTTGGTCCGGACCAAAGGACCAAACAGTGGCTTCTGCGGATAGTTCGGTTCATTTGGTGCAGGCTGAATGCATGTTGGAACTCTGGTGCACACCAAACAAGCGAAGTCTGGCCCCCCTGAAAACAGGGGTCTCAGTTATCTTGCAAACAAAGTCTGGTGCGCTCCGCTTGCAGTGTGAATCAGAACGGGGTATCCAGCGGACCAAAATGCCCCTCGGCATTTGTGTAACCATAGCAACACGTAGTAGGAAGTGGTGTTTACCGTAGTACATTTTGGGTAGAAAATAACAATAAAGACAACCACGCAAATCTGAGAAATCCTTTTACTGGTGAAAGCCGAGGAGAAAAGTTTAAAAAAATGTCTCGTTTGTGGCAGACAAACAACCCAGCTGAATGGAACGGATTTCCGTTTTTGGTCCTGGCCAGTCAATGAGCCTGATTTTCTTCTTCGCTGAGATTTTTTCTTCCTGGTCAGTGGTGGCTTCGGTTACAGCGCCCCAAACGAGCAGTTGTTGTAACTGCGTGATGTTGTCCAGGCAGTTTGGTCCGCTGCAGTTTGAATGCAAATCAAACGAAGGTATGAAAATTCTTGGCATTCTCTGCCCAGTCGAACCAAGACCCCCGGACTATCCTGGTCTGAATGCAGCCTAAGAGAGCATTTTATTTTTTAAATTCATCTTTTAAAATTTTTAGTAACCAGGTAAGTCAGAGTTGTCAAATAACATCATGGTAGTAAGACATAGAAGAACGTCTAACAGCAGTGGCGTTTTTATTAAATCTGGAACTTTTGGATCAAACAATAGTGTTAAGTCATCTTTGCAACAAGTTAATTTGAGAATATCATTGAGTAATGAAATCCACTTTTATATTCATTGTTATTAGGGTACAGTTTCAATTTTAATTGTAGCTTTCAGAGAATTTTTTTTCCCCACAATTTTCCTCAATTTCCTAATTATGAACTTTTTTTCTTTTAGACAAAATTTTTCAGTCGTGTCCTTTTGGCACTCGCCCACTGAGGAGATTTACAGAAGGGTTTTAACATCCATCCATCCATCTTCTTCCACTTAATCCTTTTTGGGTTGCGGGGGGGGGGGGGGGGGGCTGGAGCCTAAATATAATGTGATGTTGTATGCAAAAACGCCAAAAAACACATTGCCTGCTTCACATTTAATTTGTCAAAGAACACACACACACAAACTGTAATGAATCCAACAATATTCCCTAAAGTGTCATATAGAAACATTCAAAAATGGGTAAAATAAAGTCAGTAAACCCTCAAATTTTATTCAACATATACGGTATACCGCAAGACTTGTCTCTCATCTACCTGCTCTCTCAGATGAGACAAAAAAGACATAAGGAGCCAAAAGTTGAGAAAATGTTATGTAATTATACCATTGAATGCTTGAGTGATAAAATGGTCTCCGTGAATAACAGCATGCATTTATTTCACCTTGTAACACAGATTTGATCACGTTTTCTTTTTAAAATGCAGCCTTTCATTCAGCCGCATCAACCATTGTTGTGACTGTTAACATGAATGCATTTGTGTCTGGTGGATTGGTTCACTTAGAAATCGTTCATGTTGACCACAGTTGACATTTAGCAGACTGATTGTAACATGACAGCGCTGTCAGTACATTCTCCTCCTCCTCCTCCTTGCTGGTCTCTTCCCCATCATTGTCAGCTCCTTCTGTGGGCAGTTCAGCCACCCATGCTAACTGCTGCTGCTGCTTCTCTGGAAGGTTATCCTGTCCTACTTAGAGTCTCCCCGCCTTTTGAAAAGTCAAATATAGGACAGAAAGGGAGGCCCAATTACCCCGTCAGTCTGATCGCTGCTGTGAATGAATGGCAGGGTCATTAACGTTGATGGACTCAGCGGCTTCGACTAACATTGTTCAGCCAGAATGCAGATGCAGGGCAAATGTATGAGAAGAGGAAGTGGGGCACAACATCTTATGCTTTGTGGTTTATTGTGAACAATATGAGTTTCAGCTGCTGTTCCAGTGATCTGACTTTGCTGGTTCTATATTATGCAGATATTAATGTAAAGCATACTGACTTTCTCATTTTACCCTGAGCTTTAGAGCATTTAGAGACATATAACTTTGACACGGTTGGAAGCCAGTACCTTTTTTGTTGTCAACCTGTCACAGTTTAACTGTTTAGACTGTTTGGGAGAAATTTGGCTGAAATTGGCAAAATAGCAGGCAATAAACAGGTATGCTGTAATAGTCTTTTTTTAAAGCAGCGATAACAGAGGTAAAAATTCTAGTTGTACATCTTCATATTGATGTTTTTTTGTTCAGATATTACATTCTGTATTGCTTTCTCTATAAAATTATGTTCTAGGCATTTGATCTTAATGATCACTTACTGTAAAATGAAAATAAAAAAATCAAATTTTGTTGTATTGAGTTTACTCTCAACTCACTAATGAAGCAAAGAAATTCACTTCTGTGCAACCTATGTTCCTTTTCTCACCACAGGTTGAGAAGGGCATTCCTTCTAGTAAGTCTGGCTCTGAATTCTGTGTATTTGTAGTGACCATAGCCCAGACCAAGTTGAAGTAAAAGTTGTTGCCTTTTGCCTATTTTAGATAGATAGATGTACTTTATTGATCCCAAACTGAGAAATTACAGTGTAACAGCAGCAGCATGGCAGTAGACAACCAAAACGACAGAAACACCCACAGCATATAGATAAAGAAATTACCCAGGAAAGTAAAACTGCCTAGATAACGTTATATACAGTATATCGCAGATACAGGACTTATCAGGCGCAGGGTGCAATGTGAGGTACCAATTAGACTGCAAGGTGCAGTATGGCAGCATTGTTCTGACCAGAATTCAACACTAGAGTGAGTTATTGTACAGTGAAATGGCGTGTGGCGGAAAAGATTTTCTGTACTTGACCGTTCGGCAGCAAAGCTGTAGCAGTCTGCTGGAGAAAATGCTCTACTGTCTGTCCAGTGTGTGGTGGAGAGGGTGATCAGGGTTATCCATGATGGATAACAGCTTGTTCAGTGTCCTCCCCTCCACCACATTCTCAAAGGTCTCCAGCCTGAGACCAGTTACAGAGCCAGCCTTCTTGATAATCTTGTCAAGTCTGTTGGTTTTTCTGGCTCTGATACTGCTACCCCAACATTTTGGATCTTTGACCAGTGATGAATACCAAGGTACTCCTTTATGAAGATCAGCTTGTGGTCTAATAAACTCTCCTATCTTGTTTTAAGATTTGATCCACTGCACCAACGAGATGAACGTGAACATTCCCCAACTGGCTGACTCACTGTTTGAGAGAACCACCAACACCAGCTGGGTGGTTGTGTTCAAATCTTTAATCACTACACACCACCTCATGGTCTATGGGAATGAGGTGAGATACTTAAGTATATCAGTCTTCATTTACCTTTACAGAAACATGTTTCAAAGACGTTGATACTGTTCTTTTTAACCATTTCCTCTCTTTCGTGCAGCGCTTTGTCCAGTACTTGGCTTCAAGGAATACACTTTTCAATCTGAGTAATTTTTTGGACAAAAGTGGGCTACAAGGCAAGTCACATTACATACTAAGTTTTAATTTTAACAATAGCATTTGATTCAAATCCCAATTCCCTGCCTGCTTTTTCATGTTCCAGGCTATGACATGTCTACATTTATCAGGCGGTATAGTCGATACCTGAATGAGAAAGCCGTTTCATATAGACAGGTTGCCTTTGACTTCACAAAAGTTAAACGCGGGTGAGGAGTCAGAACATTTTTTTTATAGTTGTTTGTTAATCTTACATAAAGACAACTGGTAAAATAATGAGCAATAAAATTAAATGTTTCATGTTTTAACACAGAGTGGATGGCGTTATGAGGACCATGAATACAGAGAAGCTGCTCAAGACTATCCCCATTATTCAGAACCAGATGGACGCCCTTCTCGATTTCAATGTGAGTTTAAGGTGAAACCCTGTTGTTTTGCTGCTAATAAAAAGCTGCTTGACTGGAGAGTGCAGGTTGGACCAATGCTATGCAGTGTCTTTATTCACATACCCCCCATTTTGAGTATCAACAAATTGCTGTGATGAAGCTTTAAAGATAAATGTCTCGGGTGATTGCTTCCCCTCAGGTCAATGCCAATGAGCTGACTAATGGAGTCATCAATGCAGCCTTCATGCTGCTCTTCAAAGACTCCATCAGGCTCTTCGCTGCTTATAATGAAGGCATCATCAACTTGCTTGGTAAGACCTTTGAGGATTGATCTTTTTTTTTTTGCTATTTTTTTTAGTTTATAATTTAGAATTAATGCAGTGCTGTTTTTTAAATCACCAAACAGAGAAGTATTTTGACATGAAGAAAACGCAATGTAAAGAAGGTTTGGATATTTACAAGAAGTTTCTCACCCGTATGACAAGGATATCAGAATTCCTCAAAGTGGCAGAGGTATGTTTCCTTCATTTCTTTGACTGTGACACCTGCTGAATGAATCAAATCTTGTATAAGGAGCTGTCATAGGGTTTTAGGACTTGAACATTAATATAAGAAATTTAAATCTGGGCAGTCATCCCTTCAAAGTCATGTCCTCCTACACCTCTGGACCTCTCACAGCATTTCACCCATGCTTATGCTTCATTGATGTTTGGTTGTTGTTTTCCCAAAGAGTGTCAGTTGAAAGCCATCTACCTTTAACTCTAAATTTACTATGTGGAAAATTGACTGGTGGTGAGTGAAGATTGTATAGACAAGGTGCATGTGCTTTGTCATCAAGACATTGTCTGAATTTTGTAGTATATAGCTCCTTTCAGAGTACCCCACCAATCCAGGAAAACCCAGTATGGTCTGGATTTCCTCTGTTGTCTGAATAGGTTACCAGCGCTACTTGACATGGGCTAAATGACTCTACAACCAAAGTGGGTTGTTTCCCACCTCAGCTCACCTCAGTTTGGCAGGCATTTGAATAGGAAATGTGGATAAACGCAGGATGAAGTGGGTATCATTATCACCATGTCACAGCACATAGACAGAGAGTGGAAATTTATCACAAGGCTGGCTGTCATTATTCTGACAGATTATGTTAATTTTGAATCTGCAGCAGACATCTGTGTGGGTCACAATTACTCAAACATGACAGCTGAGAGCGAGAGGTTTCTTTTAAGAGCATTTTTTTTTCAGTCACTCCCACGGAGCCTCCCGCAGCTGTGACTGTCCTCGGCTGCTGTGGAGCTGATACCAGCCTGTCCTGTTTCGGGGAGGGACATTCTCTTGGTTCAGCTCCACTCTGTGCTCATTCCTGCATCCCGGTTCACCTTGCATTAATTTATACTCTGCTTCTCTTTGTTTTTGTTTTTTGTTTTTTTCTGTGACCGCCCCCTCCGAAATAAAACGTATCCTGCTTTGTGTGGCGCTGGACATGAAACGCAACAAAAAAACACACGTCCTCACAAAATAGAAGTGCAAGCCTTTGCATACAAACAAACACACAGTGTCTCTTGTAAATATGAAAACCAATTAGTGCTGATGTGAGGAAAAAAGACTGTAATTCTGTAAAATGTCAGGTGCATTTTGCAATCTTCTCCATTTTAACAAGGACAAAGAGCAGCAACCATTGAACTATATACAGGTACATCTCAAAAAATTAAAATATCATGAAAAAGTTCAATATTTTTTGTCACTCATTTCAGAAAGTGAAACCCATATATTATATAGATTCATTACACAGAGAGTGATATATTTCAAGTGTTTATTTATTTTAATTTTGATGATTGTGGCTTACAGCCCATGAAAACCCCAAATTCAGTTTCTCAAAAAATTAGAATATTACATAAAATTAATTTGAAAAAATAGTTTTTTAATAGAAATGTTGGCCGACTGAAAAGTATGTCCATGTACACACTCAATACTTGGTCGAGGCTCCTTTTGGATTAATTACTGTATCAATGTGGCGTGGCATGGAGGTGATCAGCCTGTGGCTCTGCTGAGGTGTTATGAAGGCCCAGGTTGCTTTGATAGTGACCTTCAGCTCGTCTGCATTGTTGGGTCTGGTGTCTCTCATCTTCCTCTTGACAATCCTCCATAGATTCTCTATGGGGTTTAGGTCAGGAGAGTTTGCTGGCCAATCAAACACAGTGATGCCATGGTCATTAAACCAGGTTTTGATACTTTTGGCAGTGTGGGCAGGTGCCAAATCCTGCTGGAAAATTAAATCAGGTTCTCCATAAAGCTTGTCAGCAAAGGGAATCATGATGTGCTCTAAAATTTCCTGGTAGACAACTGCGGTGACTTTGGTCTTGATAAAACACAGTGGACCAACACCAGCAGATGACCTCTGTTCAGATAAAAGTAAATTTTGCATTTTATTTGTAAATCGAAGTCCCAGAGTCTCGAGAAAGGGTGGAGAGGCACAGAATCTAAGTTGCTTGAGGTTTAGTGTGAAGTTTCCACAGTCAGTGATTTGAGGAACCATGCCATCTGGTGGTGTTGGTCCACTGTGTTTTATCAAGACCAAAGTTAGAGCAGTCGTCTACCAAGAAATTTTAGAGCACTTCATGCTTTCTTCTGCTGACAAGCTTTATGAAGAAGCTAATTTCATTTTCCAGCAGGACTTGGCACCCCCCCCCCCCCCCCCACACACACACACACACTGCCAAAAGTATCAAAACCTGGTTTAATGACCATGGCATCACTGTGTTTGATTGGCCAACAAACTCTCCTGACCTAAACCCATAGAGAATCTATGGAGGATTGTTGAGGGGAAGATGAGAGACACCAGACCCAACAATGCAGATGAGCTGAAGGTCACTATCAAAGCAACCTGGACCTTCATAACACATCAGCAGTGTCACAGGCTGATCACCTCCTTGCTACACCACACTGATACAGTAATTAATCCAAAAGGAGCCTCGACCAAGTATTGAGTGTGTACATGGACGTACTTTTCAGTCGGCCAACATTTCTATTAAAAAAAAACTATTTTTTCAAATTAATTTTATGTAATATTCTAATTTTTTGAGAAACTGAATTTGGGATTTTCATGGGCTGTAAGCCATAATCATAAAAATTAAATAAACACTTGAAATATATCACTCTCTGTGTAATGACTCTATATAATATATGGGTTTCACTTTTTGAAATGAGTGATAAAAAATATTGAACTTTTTCATTATATTCTAATTTTTTGAGATGTAGATCAGTCATGTATTCCTATATCCACAACTGATCTGCGCTGAGTTTGGCACGGGTTGACAAAATGAAAAGACTAAAGGTTAAAAATGCCAGTGACTGTCAGCTAATAGCGGCCGGCATCACCAGTTTCCGGGTTGACCACATTCGTGTAACATCAGTGATGTGAGGACATGAAACTTGATATCCCTGAGTAACGCACTGTTATCTGTGGGAGATTAGACCCATGTCTCCTTGAAGTTTGAAAAAAAGCATGGAGGGTTGTTGAGGTGTTAATTTATGTTAATGGAAACATTGCCTGTGGCTCGCCAGTTGAAGTTTGAAAGCGACTTATCTTAATAACAATAAAGGCTCCATTTTGGGATGTTTTGGTAGTGTAGTGGTTATGATTCATACCAAAAGGACATGTTGCTCAAATGCAGTAATCACTGGGTTGATTTCTGGTTAGAACGATCCTTCCTGCATGTCTCTTACCTGCTCTCTCTTCCATTTCCTGTCTTTCTTTTCACTGTATAGTTCAATAAAGGAAAATGTAAAACAAATAAATCCACTAAAGGCATCATTAATTAATTTGTCCTGTGTTTCTGCATGATGGGACATAGCAAAATTGATATGTTTCCAACAGATATTTTCCCCACACTATAGTACAGTTGAATATTAACGGCCTCACTATAAAGAATATGTTGAGTGCCAGATGAGAGAAGAAAAGACAAGCATCTCCCCCCTTACAGCTGTAGACTCGAGCCTAAAAGCTACTATTTAGTGTGTTGATTGTTGCACTAACAGCAGTCTGACCACTAATAAAGAGGCTTCACACCAGATTGACACACACAGGTTGGCATTTGCTTTGGATGCAAGTTTATGTTCTGCAGTGGAAGGGGTTGGAGAATGAATGGTCAAGGGTAGGGGTCACGATATTTTGCTGAGACAGTATTGTATCAGTTAAGAGCCAGCAGTATAGCAATATTTTATTTAAAACCTGTAAACAAATGTTGCAAATACAAACTGAACTTTTTGGGTATTGGAGAAATATTAAACAGTTGACTTTTCAGTCCACTTTGTAGTGCTAAGTGCTTGGTATCTGGTGCAGTCTGTACAGCAAAGGTGCAACTCAAGATCTAACCAGGCGTTAGACAAGACTGTTAAGGGATGGGAAATCGCAATACATGCAATATTCAGTGTATCACAAGATTATGATAATACTGCATCACAGTCGTGGTATCAGGATAATATCGTATTGTGGGGAAAATAGCGGTTCCCACTAGGGCTGCAACTAACGATTATTTTGGTAGTCAACTAATCTAATGACTATTTTTTTTTCATTAGTCGACTAATCGCGATTATTCCTCTCATGGCCTCCATCTCTGCTTTCTGTTGGCACAGCTCCTGTTCGGGGCTCTAGGTCATGTTTTACCTCACCTGTTTAAGCCTGCAGACCTGTGAAAATCACTTTGTTGTCAGTTTCTGACTTAATATAATACAGCCTACACCAGCGTCTCCCTTGGCAGTTACTCTACTCACAGTTATGCGAGGGCAAACGCAATCAGGGTAGACCAAGGTTCAGATTTAAAGACACTGTAAAAAGAAACTTGAAGAAGCTGGATACAGACAGGAGTTCCTGGCAGTGGAAGGCTAAGGACAGAGCTGCGTGGAGGAATCTGATCGACCTACTGCTATGATGATGATGATGATTGTAACAAGTTCCCATAGCTAAATAAAATAATGACCCATCAAACATGAGTTGGAAACTTGAACTTGATAGCTTAATCTGAAGTGTTTGTAGCAGCACAATTAAATAATAGATGCCAAAGAACAGTCTTTTAACCGCCAAATTAAAGTTCAAAAACTCAAATAGCAGCCTCTGCTACTCCTTAAAGGGCTGTTGTAATGCTGCATGTTCAAAACAATCTAGAGTAATATTCAACTCCATTAAAATAAAAAAAATAAATAAATAAATAAGCTACTCCATCCTGTTTGAAACCTTCAGTGCAGGAATGTGAGCCTTCACCTCACATACAGTGAAATATTTATCAAGCCATTTTAATTTATTTGTGATGATTATGGTTATCTTTTTAAATTAAATTACAAATCATGGTATTCTAATTTACTGAGATGCACTAATATTCAGAATGAGGGCTATTACCCTGACAATAATAGAGAATACGAAAAAGAGTAAGCTGCTCCTGTAATTCACCCATTTACTGCAGCTAACATATTAGCCAGCATAACTGAAGCAGCTCAGCTGTCAGCAACCATTGTAAGAGAGAATTACTGTCTGACAGTAGGTAAACTGTTTAAACAGCATGTACTAATAGTGTGGTTAGTTTTCTAAAGCTAAGAGTGTTGCTCATTGAAAATAAGAAACGCTAACCTTACCGGTGCAGTCCGCTGACAGACGGCCAGAGACGGAGGAACAGAGGAGGAGGGAATGGATGCATTGCTGTAGAGCAGCTGTGGTTTGACAAACTGATTTATGGTCTACATTTACCTTGTTTCATTTATTTATTTTCAGTAAAATCCTCCCATACTTTGGAAACTTTTGGCCTTTTCTGTGATTTTCTCTCCGTGTCACCATGATGCGTTCCTCTTCTTCTTTGCTGGAACAGTTAAACTGAACATTCCCGTGGCATGCATACAGTATAAACTTTAAAATTAAACGACTCGTCAACAATAAAAATCTGCGTCGACAAATTTTTATGATTGATGTTATCGACAACATCGACTAGCCCTAGTTCCCACCCAAAGGTGCAGAGAAAGGCAACTTGTTGGTCAGGCAGTTCTAGAGGTTTCATTCATGCTGCATATGTTCTGATATTGGAGAAAGTAAACTGCAGTGTGCTTTTTCCTTTCAACAGCAAGTGGGCATTGATCGAGGAGACATTCCAGACCTTTCACAGGTAAGCACTGACCCCTTAAAACCCCCCAAAAAATGAGGTTTCCACTCTTAAAAAGATATATATTCCCTTCCTATATTTCTGTTATTACCAGCTTGGATTGCCCTTTTATCATCAGCCTTGTCTTTGTCCAACTAGAGTATAATACAATCAACACACGTTTTAAAACACTTTAACTTTGCATGTTTTCCTTCTTGGACGCATGTTTGCCAGAGGAGGTGTTCTCCTTTTCTTCCTCTTCTGAATCTTGTTACCTTCACCTCCTTCTAATTCTTCCAACAGTAAATAAAGGTGTCAAGTTCTCACACTGTAGTTTGAAATATGCACAATGGCATGTTTCATTATGTAAAGCAAACCGCACACACTGTTGTGCTCTTATACTTTTGGGGACCAATTCTACATGAATATTTTACTCAGAACGACTGCACATAAAAAGCATTTCCTCTGACTGTCACCACCTTTATATTCTGTATTTTCCCCCCTTATCTTTCCACTTTAGTTCACAGTTTGTGTAAGTACTCTCATTCCACTGTTCTTCTATGTCCATGACTTGCCTCAGTGTTGTCTTTTTGCATGCCTCTGCCCTGACTCTGTCTCCTACATCGTGGTGAAAAACAGTTGCAGGAAAAAACACTCGCTGTGGTAAATTCTCTTCATTCTGGTCGTGTAGCTCATCTCCTTTAAGTTGGCTGCCCTGTTGTGCTTAAACACAGCCAATTCAACAATACCCTGGTTGTTGAAAGTGCTGTGGTGCAGTACATCACCCTATACAGATGTTATTTTCATCCAAAGTAGCTTTTTGGCTGGAATGCAGTCATCGATCAGTGGTGGGTAACCAATTGCATGAAGTTGTTACAAACCTCCCGAGCAAAGGTTTATACAGTACATTGGCTGTCTACACCTGTGTTTTAATGGTGTAGTCTGATCATTCTTAGTTGCCCACCACTTGTCCTTTATGTCATGTACATGTATTTAAATACAAATTACACTTATCAGAGAGTTGCTGATTGTGTGTTTTTGTCACAACAGGCTCCCAGTAGCCTTCTTGAAGCTCTGGAGCAACACTTGGCCTCTTTAGAGGGCAAGAAGGTAAAAGATTCAACTGCAGCCAGCAGGTACATCGATCCTCTCACCTTGTCCTTCAGTCGCCTCTCAGACATGTCCTCATATTTGATCAATATCACTGACTTGTCTGTGCTGGATCTGGTGTGAATTTGTGTTTCCCCACAGGGCCAGCACTCTGTCAAATGCAGTGTCATCACTGGCCAGCACAGGGATGTCTTTCACTAAAGTGGATGAGCGGGAGAAGCAGGCAGCTCTAGAAGAGGAACAGGCCCGACTCAAAGCCCTCAAAGTTAGCACGTTCTTTAATAAACCTCATAGATGTGTCTGTCTGCCTGTATATTCCACCAATTGCCTATTTGCCTTAAATTTAGGAACAAAGACTTAAAGAGCTGTCCAAGAGGCCGTCATTTGCCACCACTGATACATCACCAATATCCACTTCGGGGGGCACAATCAGCACAGCACCAGCTATTGACCTCTTCTCTACACCCAGCTGCTCTAATGGGTAATGCTTAGATCTGAAGTAATTTCGGTTCTGGTAACTAATTGGGCAGGCCTAATTATAATGCAGTCACATTCTTTTTGTGAATGAGAGCTCTTAATTTTGATCAGTTGACCTTTAAAAGGTCTTCAGAATTCTTAAATTTAGCTTAGTTGCAGTTGTAGATGCCCTGCGTGTAATGTAGGTGATCCAGAGGAGAAGTCAAGCAGTTCAGCCACTTTTTCGGATTTGAACAAAAAAGATGGTGCCAGTGATCACTGCTATGGTTGTGCTGAAAAAGCAGTTTGTTCCGTCTTCATTTTTGTTTTGAGATATTAACTAGTCTAATAAATCAGGTCACAGCTCAGTGTCTTTGTTCAATTCTAAAGAAAACAGTGGCATGGGTTTGTGCTGTATTTGCACTGAGTTGTGCTAAAAATAGCATTTGTGCTTTTATTTCCATTTATGGGATAACTATAATAAAGGTCACCCAGGTCAAGCACTAACCTCTAGCTCTATTTTCTTTAAAATTAGACACAGTGGCTCAATTGTATGATATCAAGGTGACATTGATTTTGATGGTTATTATCCCAAAAATGGAGACTACAAATAATTCCTTTTAAAGCACGAATCAGCACAAATATTGCACTCACCATTGGGATCATTTATTCAAATTAAGCAAAATGGATGAGCTGCTTAACTTCTGGATGAAACAAAAGTGGCATAAGTAATACCTTTTGTTAGTACAAATGTAACTGTCCAGTGGTGCTGTTTTTTCATTATCTCCATAAAGTAGCTGAGTCAACAATCATCCGTTTCTAATGTCGTGGCAAAAGTTTAAATAATCAAAGTTTTGAAAAAGGCAGAAAAAAACCCTACATTTTATTAACAAATGGAGCCTTTAACACAGCATCGTATGATCACTATTATAAGGTTCATAAGTGTGCAACAAAAAAAATCACTTTTAAATGAGTCAGTTTTTTCTGACCCTGTAGTGCTGTGAAGATGGAGAGTGACCTCTTTGACCTGCAATCGACCTTCCAGCCCTCCATGCAGTCAGGCTCCACAGGGCTTCCCGCGGCATCAGCGTGGGCAGGTAAATTTGTCGGCTCTTCATCACCACCAACCAATGTGTGTTTTGGGATTCTCGTTCTGCATGCTCTCCTTCTCTTGTTGATGTTGTCTGACTCTGATACCCACCTCTTCCTCTCATCTCTCTTCTGTCTTTTCCTTCTCACTCTCTCTATGTCTCTCTTTTCTCTGCCTGCGTAGATCCTTTCACCTCTGCTGAAGCCGGAGATGATTCCATGCCAAACCTTAACCCTTTCCTGTCAAAACTCGTTGTCGATGCCACTCACTTACCTGTCGTGTCTTCAGACGGTGTTAGCTTTTCCTCTAGGACATCTGGTCATGAAATGTTTGGTGGTAACGACTCATTTTGTTTCTCCTCTGAAGTCTTGTCACGCTTGTTCATTTCTCTGTATTTGCATATGAGCATGAGTTTGCATGATTACTTGTGCTGCTGTAGTTTCACTGTGTATTATCTGTCTGTGCAAATGTCTAAAGTTACCTTCTTTTGTCATTTGTGTTCATAACGATTTCAAAGTCAGTATTTTTTTAGCCTTTTATGTATCTGCAAAGATTGTCCATTCTCCCACTAGAGGCCATACACTTCACAGCTGCCTTTCATCAACAGTTTGATGTTGCATTGTAGTGGAACGATGCCGTAGAGCTACTAAGTTGAAACCTGTTCTTTTTTACCAACACTATGTTTGATTCTCCAGATCGTTACAATCCCTTTATTGACACAAACTCATCAGTTTCAACCAAATACAAACGCACAGTGCGGATAGAACACTCCATCTCAGGTACTATGATGGCTCACCATCTCAACCTATGTTTGCTGGCAAACATAGGCTCTTATGCAATTCCTCCAGAGCCCTTATTTTTATATTTATGGTAGAACTTTGGACGCAAACAACTTTTAAAGGAAAAGTTTGACATTTTGGAACAACCATTAAAGGAACTTCCAGGAACATCAGGAAACTTTTTAGTAACATCTTGTTTGGCAAATGAATTGCAGTCTCATTCACTCATTGCACATTTATGTGAAAAATAAGAGCACCCAATTCCTGATCAGTCAGTATACAGTGTTCTTTCAAAATGTGTCTGTAGATAAAAATAATGGAATTACTTCACTAATGTAAATAAATAAATGAATGTATTTTTAAAGAAATTACCAAAGATGCCAATTTCTAGCTAGGAGAAATTAGAAAATCTTATGCCTTAATAACTAATGTGTCCCTCTTGGGCTGAAATCATCTCAATGAGACATTTCTTCTAATCGTCTACCAGTTTCTGACACCAGTTGGCAATAAGTTTTCCACTTCTTCATGCAAAGTTTTTTTCAGTTTTGTAATGTTTGAGGTGTTTCTTGGATCCAGATCATCTAAATTGGATGTGATTAGGTATAGGATTCCAGAACAGTCCATTTCTTGTTTTGAAGTCATTCCTTGGTGGAGTTACTGGAATGTTTGGGTCATGTTTCATGGTCCATGCTTGCTTTAGTGACAATTTTTCAACAGATGGTCAGATTTTTTTAAGCACCCCCTTGATGTAATCAAAAAATTTTAATAGATTCTGTGATGGTAATTTGGCCAGCCTCTACTGCACCAAAGTAGCCCCAGACCATGACATTTCCACCGCCATGCTTCACAGTTAGTATGAGGTCTTTTCACTCAAATACTGTCAGGTTTATACCAAACATACCCTCATTATATCCAAAGCACATTGTTCTAGAAGTTCAGGTCTTTGTCTAGGTGTTCTGTGGCAAACTTGAGTCCTACAACTCTCCTCAGAAGATATTTGAGTAGTTGTTAACGGAAGAAAAAAAACATATGATAAGGAACTTGAAGCAGGCAGAGAGACACTGTCAAAAACAAGGAGCCACAATTTAGTTTTTTTCTTGATATGAAACAAAAATTATACTGCAGTCTTGGTGCATAAAATATACACCTCTTAAAGGGATCATAGACTGCACTTTTTCCAAATTTTAACAGCTCACACATGTCTTAATGAAGTGTTTGTGACATATTTTGTTCACATTTTCTTTATTTTTTTAATTATTGAGGCAAATTTGTTTTGTATTTTTCCAGGCTTTCTTGAAATGTTCTGATTTAAAGCTTATCACTAAGAAATATCCTTCATCTATTCAACTCCGTCCTCTCTCATACATCAGTTATCCATTAGGTGACTAGCTTCTATCCTTTAGGTTTTAGCCTCCTTCTAGCTTGGATATGCGGCACTGGTTGAGCTGAGCCACAGTCGATGGTGTATCTTGCATCACTCCGGCCCATCTCCCAATAATTTCACCGTGATTCCACAACATATTGCTAGCACTATGCGCCGGATAGCCCCCCGATCGCTGCAACTGGTCTGGCCCGGGACCCTAGGCCGCTGGCCAAGCCGAGGCAGAGCTTGCCGATCCGAGCTGCAGAGCCCCGGGATCTCAAAGGGTAGTGTCTTGCTCTGCGAGATGCCACTCCACTGCCACAGCCAGCTGAGGGACGCCCTGTTATGAGGCGGCTGCCCGCAAGAGTGGAGCAGAGTTGCATGGAGCCCCAGAGGATGGTAATGGAGCTGGCCGTGAGAGCCAGCAGCCTCCAGCCACCAGGTTGGTTGCCGCAACTGGAACGCCAGTGCTGGCGATTTGCTGTGGAATCACGGCAAAATTATTGGGAGATGGGCTGGAGTGTGGACTGGTGAACCAGGTGGCAACAGAGGTGGCTATTAGGGTGACTAAGATCTCAGGAAAATAACAGTATAAGCCACATTTGGTGCGAACCTCCTGGTACCAGTGTTAGCTGGGGGGCAAATAGCTCAGGGGCTAATAGGCTACCTTTAGCGCCCCTTCCATCTACATGACAGACAGCTAGGTGGGCCAATAATAGAGTATTGGGTACGTCTCAAGGACGGTGGTGGGTTGGCTTTGTCAAATCATGACGTTTACAATTTACTCGGAAGAGTCAAAAACGTTTCTGGGAGAGAAAAATGACATAAAGGCTGTGTGTGTGTTGTTGTTGTTTTTTTGTTTTGTTTAGTTTTTTTAATAGAATTGACTGTTTTGATATTTATTGGATAATTACTTTACCAGCAGACACATTTCAGACAGTTAATGACCCCTTTAACCAGGTGTTGATAGTGAATATTTGATGGTCGAATGTAGGAGTCTGGCGTAGTTTAGGAAGTCAGCCATACTCATTCAGGTAAATTTGCACCTCGGTGCTGGAGTGGAGGGCTTTGATGCTTTTTTGCATTTTTGTCATCACTTGTGCCTTTTTAGCTGTTTGCACCTTGCTCCAAGCTTCTAAAGGCTTAACACTTACAGCTCACACATGAGAGTGGCTTCAGTCAGATCAAACTCTCAGCAAAAGAAGTAAATATGTTATCTTCCAAAATGTCAAGCTGGTCCTTTAATCCTTGTCTCTGGGTGGCGGCAGTACTGCTTTGCACCATTTTATCCTCCTAAAGATCTTTTATTTTGTTAAGAAAAACATAATTTTAAAGATACTGCCAATGTTATATGTCTTCTTTCTGTTTCTATTATTTCTGTATTTTTCCACCTGTCACTCTACCCCGGTCTTGATGTACCCTTACCTTTGCTTTCTTTCTTCCTGTCTTTCTATTCTTTGTCTTCTTGTTTCCTGTGGCATGTCAGACTCCTTCTGTGGTCCAGTGTCCGTTGCGCAGCACCTCCCACACCAGGCTCCTTTTCCCACTGAGCCCTCTTCTGTAGCAGGTCTATTCAGAGGTAGAGTACCGATGGCTCTCTTTAGCACATTTCACTGTAGGTTCAATTCTGGGTTTCCTGTTCTGTAGGTAATTAATCTGCCCCTTGTTTTTATGTATGTATGCTTATTGTTAAAAGGCTGCAGAAATCACAATAATCCCTGCAGTCTGTAGTTGTCAAGGTAATTTCAAGTCATGCTGCTGTGTCACTG
Organism: Pholidichthys leucotaenia; assembly: GCA_020510985.1. NCBI lineage: Eukaryota > Metazoa > Chordata > Actinopteri > Cichliformes > Pholidichthyidae > Pholidichthys > Pholidichthys leucotaenia. The sequence continues at coordinate 233,597,043 of CM035847.1, forward strand.
CAGTTGTCTTTTTGGTCTCTTCCTGAAGGATACTCAGCACCACAGGCCCCGCCGCAGCAGTCAGCAGGGGGACTCCAAGTGGACTTTGAGTCAGTTTTTGGAGCCAAAGCCACCGGCAGTAGTAGCCTCAATTCTGATGGTGAGAGCATTACATTTTTATACAAGTGCAAAGTAACATGCAGTATGTGGAGTAGTTTTTATTTTCTTCTTTAATAAGGTAATGCTGCTATTAGGGATGTTAATGATTAATTGACTTTTGATTGTCGATAAGAATTTAGTCGACTAAATTAAATTAGTTGTCAATTAATTGATGAGAACTCGGCAGTCCTTTTCAGTGGGAGCTTATTCTATGAAATGTAGTGGCATTGCCATCCATCCATGTGGTCACCCATTGCCGCCTTTCAACTGAAACTAAAGAAAAAAGCAGAAGACGATGCCAAGCTTTCCAGAGCACATGCATTGTGCACAGCAGAAAATCTCGTCCTTCTGGGTTACTTCGGAGAGCCAAAAGAAGTTCCAGTGGCACTCAAACTTGAAGAGCCACCTGCCTGCTTCAAATCAGCAGGGTGGAGGAACGGACTGGATCAAGGAAAAAGACTACACAAGCATAAAAACCCATCTTAACCCATTCTAGGGCTGTCAGGGTGGAGGAATTTCCCCTGCGGTGACAGTGGATAGCTCAACAGCACAGTATGCGGTATTGCAAATGTTTTTAGGATCCTGTGTTCTCGTAATCCGGTACTACCTGTCTCATGGGTCGGGCCGTCAGCGACTCATCCGGCAACCCCGCCCTTCTGAGGGCGTGGAGGGTGAAACTGGGCATCCTGGCAGAACTAAAAACAATATCTGTCACAGATCTATGGTGGACCACTCCCAGTTACACGGGGTGAGACTGGACATCCTGTCAGATAAGCACATCTGTCACAAGGTCTGTGGTGGACTTTTGCCAGTTGGTGCATTGTGACATGCACTACACAAAACATTCTTGGCAGAATTTTTTTTTTTTTTTTTTTTTGGGGGGGGGGAGACTTATTTTGTACCCGTAGGTAGATTTGTTCTGCAGTCCGGTGACAAGCCACCAGCTGCCTGTCGCTGCGTGCGCAAGCGCCCCTTAACTCCCTAACCTGCGCTGTTGATACCTAGATAGAGGTATTATCAGTGGCAAGGACAGGCCAAGACAAACTGACTCCAGTATCTGTTGCAGTGACTGACCAGATGATAGGTTTGCTTATCTCTGCTCTTTGTGTAGTGTATGTCACTACTTTGCAAGCAGTTTCATGAAATGGTCAGTCAGAAAGCAACTCACACTGGCTCGGACGTCGCCTGGATTAACAAGGTCAGGAGTTCCTGGCAGCGGAGGGTGAAGGACAGAGCTGCGTGAAGGAGTCTGATCAGACCTAAATGAAACAGTCATTGTCGCCTCCGACAGACTGCTATGATGATGATGATGATGCTGATGGTCTCGTAATTTAAAGAGGGTTCATAACTTATGTGGCAAACAATGGAAGCTGTGAGAAACTCATTGCAGCTTTGCTCTCAACTTCGTGTGTGTGTGTGACAATTGTGTGGAGCTCCGGTCTTCCTAGGCATGAACTGCTGATTCTGTTTAAAAAACAAACCCCAAAACAATCATTTTCATAAAGCAGTGGTGATAATTCCAGTATTTCAACTACAGGGTGCGTGGACTGGAGACTGCAGTGACATTCAGCTTATTTAAACAGGACAGCCTCTGTACAGGACCCTGCGTGGCTTTTGTCTCAGTGATTTTGGGATTTTTGCCGCTGTCTGAAAAATCATGTTCAAACAAGCAATGCACTATACAGTACTAGTTTTGCTCTTGGGGCTCAGTTGTCAGGATCATAAACACTCCGCTCAGAAGGAAATAACATGCTTTGTGCCCTTTCAGTGCTCACTGTCACGGCTGTATTTAGCAATTTGTCCAAACGTCCACTAACTGCCTGCTAGAATCTGTCTGGAGAGAGAGTGCTCCACACGGTGTTGGTGGCGGCGGCAGCACCCGGTGCCGTGGAAGCTTCCACAACACTGGGTACAAACATGCTGTTGGCAATAAAAATACACTTAACATTTAACAGTTTATTTAATAATCAATAGGGGCATATAAGTGAACAACGAGATATAGACACACTCACAAAAAAGTGAACACCATGGTTGTTGTGGTTGCTCGTTATCCTCCGCTGTAGGCTTGTCCATAATGCGGTACTACATAATTGCTGTTATCGTGGCAGTCCTAGTCACCAAACTTTGTACACAGGTTCACCCTGTGACCCTGAAGTGTGACTATGGTTTTGGGATTGCAAGGTCAAAGGTTAACATCAAAATGGCTTATAAACTATATCTCAACAACAAAGAAAGCTAGGGTCACCAAGCTTGCTACACAGGTTCACCTTGGGATCCTGACCTCTGACTATGAGTTTGGGATCAAAAGGTCAAAAGTCAAGGTTAACATTCCTTATGCCTTATTAACTGTACGGGTAAAGCTAGGGCCACCAAACTTGGTACACAGGTTCATCCTGTGACCCTGAAGTGTGATTGTGGTTTTGGGATTGCAAGGTCAAAGGTCAACATCAACATGGCTTATAAATGGGGCTGGGAATCATCACTAATTTCGATTCCGATTCTTGAGGTTCTGATTTGATTTGATTCGATCCAATCCCAATTCAATCAGGGAAATTATCATTTTAATAGCTATTTTACATGCCGGGGGGGAAAAAGATCTTAAGAGACCTATTGCTGCAAATTGTAGCAGGAATACTCTTTAACTTTGTCAATACATAAATTATCACGTAAAGAACTGACTGAAAATCAGTTACAATAATGCACTTATTATTTAAGTACTTTCTGTAGTGCAAAGGGTGTATAGTGTCAAGTTAATCCAGAGTAAGTAAACAAATTCAATACATGAAGCACGTATACATATTGTCACTGTATTTCAGGCCCTCCAGGATTTCGCCAGCTGTTTTTGTGATTGTTGCGGCCCAAAAAGCCTGAATTTGTGGGAGCTTTTCTAAAAAGTTGTGCTAAAAGTTGCAACATTTTCAGAGGTATTTTTTTGCACTGAAAGTTGTGTGAGGAAGTACAGATTTTAAATATACATAGTTTACACTCCGTGATGCTATTCTATGTAATGCCACAAGAAAAACACAGGATTGCCAAAAATTTCTTGTTAAACAGTGATTTATTACCTCCGCCAGGCCGAAAAGGCCAGGAGGAGGTTATGTTTTTGCCAGGGTTTGTGTGTTTGTCTGTCTGTCTGTCTGTCTGTTGGTTAGCAAGATAACTCAAAAAGTCTTGGACGGATTTCCATGAAACTTTCAGGCCTTGTTGGAAATGGTACAAGGAAGAACTGATTAAATTTTGGGGATGATCCGCATCACCGTCTGCAGACAGGAATTTTTTAAAGCATTTTTCCACACTGTGACATATGGCCATTTTCAACATGTGCGCAGGCGCAATGGACGGCGCTGGGCGTCGTGTCTGACCAACACAAACTCCGCCTTCTTCAACGTTTTAGCCACAAAAGCACGCGGAAAACACTGGTGGCCTGGGACCGCCAGCCATAGGCGCTGCGCACATTGCGCTGGTCGTCGTGTCTGACCAACACAAACTCCGCGTTCTTCAACGTTTTAGGCACAAAAGCACGCGGAAAACACTGCTGCCCTGGGCCCGCAAGCGTGACTGCTTTTGCGCCACGCTGCAAAACCTGACACGGACACCTGTCCGCCGCCCGATTATTTGCCACAAATTCCCCGCCCAGCTATAGGCGCTGCGTAAAAACGACCTCTCTGCCGGGGAAAATTCTAAATTCTGTTTTGCCGCGGAGCGCAACCCCAATATAATATAAAACCCACGGCAACCTGTCTAACCAATCTGCATCCGTCAGTGGAGGAGATGGACACACCAACACTTCAGTTTATTACCTCCGCTAAGGAGGCAATGCTTTTACAACCGTAAAACGGGGCTATAAGGGACGGCGGGGTAATATGGGACACTTTTCTAAATGTAATTCTGCTTTTTTAATTTTGCTTCCGCCTAGATTTGATGAAGGATTCATGGATATTTGACAATAACAACACAACTCAGCGTCCTGCTCAAAATAAAAAAAGCAGAATTACATTTAAAACATTTCCCAGAAAACTGTCCCTTATCAACCCGCCGTCCCTTATAGCCCCGTTTTACACTACTGAACCACTAATCCTATCACTATCACAGAATCAGAATCAGAATCAGAATCAGGTTTATTGCCATTGTTCATGTAGTACACAAACTAGGAATTTGTCTCGGTACAATGCTGCAACATTAAACATGATAAGATAAGAGAAATAAACTATACATGTAATAAAGTGTAGGATAAGATTAAGTGATACTGGTCAACAGTTAAAATATATATTAGCCAGCAGCAGATACTGTGGAGAACTATATAGTGCAGTCGGTAATGCAGGAAGAAAACAGTGATGATTGACATGAGTCTGGTTGAGCTGCTGTACATGGTGCACGAGAGTCACTTAGTGTTCAGCAGTCTAATGGCAGAGGGGAAGAAGCTGTTCATGTGACGGGAGGTTTTAGTCTGGATGGACCGAAGTCTTCTACCAGAGGGGAGGGGGGCAAACAGTACATGACCAGGGTGTGAGGGATCGGCTATGATCCGGCCAGCACGCCTCCGGGTCCTGGAGATGTACAGATCCTGGAGAGATGGGAGCTTGCAGCCGATCACCTTCTCAGCAGTGCGCACGACGCGCTGCAGCCTTAGTCTGTCCCTGGCAGTGGCTCCTGCGTACCACACGGTTATGGAGGTGGTGAGGATGGACTCGATGATGGCTGTGTAGAACTGCACTAACATCTTGGTGGGTAGCTTGAGCTTCCTCAGCTGCCGCAGGAAGAACATCCTCTGCTGGGCTTTTTTGATGAGTGAGCTGATGGTCAGCTCCCATTTGAGGTCCCTGGTGATGGTAGTGCCTAGGAAGCGGAAGGAATCAGCAGTGGTGATGGGAGAGCCTGAGAGGGTGAGGGGGGGCAGAGGAGTAGTGACTTTCCTGAAGTCTACAATCATCTCCACTGTCTTCAGAGCGTTCAGCTGCAGGTTGTTATTGCTGCACCAGGACGCCAGCTGGGCCACCTCTCTCCTGTAGGCGGACTCGTCGCCGTTGGAGATGAGCCCGATGAGGGTGGTGTCGTCCGCAAACTTGATCAACTTGACAGACTGGTGGCTGGAGGTGCAGGAGTTGGTGTAAAGGGAGAAGAGTAGGGGGGAAAGTACACAGCCCTGGGGTGATCCGGTGCTGATGCTAGTATAGTCTGAGACAGTCTTTCCCAGCCGCACATGCTGCCTCCGGTCCGTCAGGAAGTCGATGATCCACCTGCAGAGGGAGTCAGGCACGTTGAGCAGGGACAGCTTGTCCCGGAGCAGAGCGGGGCGGATGGTGTTGAATGCGGAGCTGAAGTCCACAAACAGGATCCTGGCGTAGGTTCCCGGGGAGTCCAGGTGCTGCAGGATGGAGTGGAGGGCCAGGTTGACTGCATCGTCTACAGACCTGTTGGCTCGGTAGGCAAACTGCAGCGGGTCCAGGAGAGGGGTGGTGATGGACTTGAGGTGGGACAGGACCAGGCGCTCAAAGGACTTCATGACTACAGAGGTGAGCGCTACAGGTCTGTAGTCATTAAGTCCAGTGATCCGTGGCTTCTTGGGGACAGGGATGATGGTGGAGGATTTGAGGCAGGATGGCACGTGGCATAACTTAAGGGAGGTGTTAAAAATGTCTGTGAATACAGGAGCCAGCTGTTTCGCACAGAGTCTCAGGGTGGAGGGAGACACGCCGTCTGGGCCGGGGGCCTTGCGCGGGTTCAGTCTGGAGAACTGTTTGAGCACATCCTGCTCATTGATGATAAGGGGAGGGGGGGAGGAGGGGGGGGGTGCCTTAAATGAAGTAGGGAATGTGGAGGCTGTGGAGCTGGAGGGAGGGGGGGAGTTGGACACAGATGACGAGGTGTCAAAACGGGCATAGTGTTGGGACAGTCTCTGACAAAGGGCTTTGTCATCCTGACCTTTAGGAGCCTGAGGCCGATAGTTGGTGATCTGCCTCAGTCCTCTCCACACGGAAGCCGAATCATTAGCAGTGAACTGCTGCTGGAGTCTCTCTGAGTACACAGATTTAGCCCTCTTCAGCTCTCTGTTAAACCGGTATTTAACCTCCCTGTAGCAGTCCCTGTCTCCACTTTTCAGCGCTGCTTCCTTCTCCTTCCTGATCTGTCTGAGCTTAGCTGTGAACCAGGGTTTGTCATTAGAGTAACTCACCCTGGTGCGTGATGGAAGAATGTTCTCTTCACAAAAGTGGATATATGAGTTCACAGTGTCCGTGTACTCATCCAGATCATGCGTGGCTCCTTTAAGCATGCCCCAGTCAGATATTTCCATGCACGTTTCCAGCTTCTCCTCAGCATCACTGGTCCGTATCTTCGTAGTGCTCACAACAGGTTTAGTGAGCTTCAATCTCTGTCTGTATGTGGGAATGAGGTGAACCATCACGTGATCAGATAATCCCAGCGCAGCTCGAGGGACAGCGCGATATGCGTCTTTCACTGTGGTGTAACAGTGATCCAGTGTGTTTAATCCTCTGGTGGGGCATTTAATAAACTGTTTGTAGCGGGGGAGATCGTGGCTCAGATTGCACTGATTAAAGTCGCCAGCCACAATAATCAGCGAGTCTGGAAAACTCCGCTCTGTGTGTTGAATGTGATCCGCGAGCACGCGCTGAGCTTCGCGCGTGTCCGCGTCGGGAGGGGCGTACACAGCGATCATTATAAAAGAAGCAAACTCCCGCGGGGAATAGAAGGGCTTGCAATTGATAACAAGAAATTCCAAGGCAGGAGAACAGTGTTTGGAAATTACCGTTACATCAGAGCACCAGATGCAGTTGATGTAGAAGCAGACTCCGCCTCCTGTGGTCTTGCCGGAAAGCTCTGTGTCACGATCAGCACGGAAGAGCTGGAAGCCGTCGAGGCGCAGCGCGCTGTCCGGTATATTTTCCCGGAGCCAGGTCTCAGTAAAGCAGAGGACAGCTGAGGAGGCGAGGTCCTTAAAACGCATCAGCAGTCTCAGTTCATCCACCTTGTTAGAGAGAGAGTTGGTATTGGACAGAAATATGCCAGGCAGCGCCGTTCGCGAGCCTCTCCTGCGAAGTCGCATGAGAGCGCCCGCTCGTCTTCCTCTCTTCCGCCGTCTCACTTTCCGAGCCAAACAATAAACCAGATCGGCGGCAGGGGCTAGAAAAACTGGGAGGAGGTCCGTGGGGGTGAAAGTCCTGATATTTAAAAGTTCTTCACGGGTATAAGTGCAAGCAGACACACAATTGACAAACAAAAACAAACAAAGAGCGCAGCGAAGCACCATGTCGACCGCTGTGGGCGCCATCTTGGATCGAAATATCACATTGATTGTCATTCATTAATTGTCTGTTTATTGCACTGTCCATGTCAAATACACAAATAATCATTGTGAATCCAATTGCTAGTCATATCTTTTCATGCTCAGGGAATCTGAAAACGTACACACAAACACTGTATGGGGGGAACTGTGCCGCTTGGCGGAGGTCTGCGCTGTCCGAGTGCTTTTCTAGTTTAGAATTAAATGCTCAGTAAAATTGTCAAAAAATGATCGCAACATTGTATTCTTCCTGAGAACTTAAATAAAAAGATAAGTAAAACAATTTGCCATTACAACAACTAAATTGCATTGAATGCATGAGAAAATTAAGGCAGCACCTTCTTGAATCATGAATTTTGAAAACTAAGACCCCTGAAAAATTTGAGGTCTTCTATGCTGAAATCCACAATGAAGCAGGGATGGCTCCTCCACTGACAACCTCTTCTCCTTAGAACGTCTCAGTGCATAATCAGGGATGAGAATCCTCCGCGGAATTCCTCGGATTTGACCATGTCTAGGGTCATTCTCGTGAATCATCTAAATTCGAGGAGAAAATTTTAGGGGGGGTGGGGGGGAGGTATGTTAAGAGCGGCGAGTCGTATTTTCGATCGGCTGCTAAAATCCACCATGCAGAACGCGCTACCCAGCGAGATCAGTAATGTAATGTAACAAGGCCACTGATTGGCTGATACTTATTGAAGCAACCAATCGACGATTTTGTTATTCCTTTGTCATATCCAACACGCGGAGCGAAATGTAAATGGCGGACAGTTCAATCAACCGAGTTTTCCCGATTTCGTGAAAATGGTGAACCTAAAACTCATGAAAGACAACAAAGCAAGAATTTTAAAAATCGACAAAGGGATAAGGAACAAGTTTCGTTGGGAATGGCTCGAAAAAACTGTGTCAATGACTGTAAAGATCGGTAAAAATACCGAAGTTGTGGTTGAAAAAATGGCCGACTTCATAGCGAAATGCGAAGTACCAGGGAAAGCCCAGTGTGTTTATTGTAACGATTTCTTGAGTTATGGATCTCGTGGTTGTGTTGCCTTAGCTGAACACTGTTCAAAACAGAAACATCTCAAAATTGTGGCTACAAGGAGATCGAACTACTCGCTCGTACTGCATTCAAAACGATTGATGGACATGGTCAAATTCAGATGCCAGTCAATCAAAGTTCATCACAATCAGCCCCGATTACAGCAATTAGTGATCGGAAGGCACATTCCGAGGTAAGATTTTTTTTCTCGTTATAAGTAATGTACTTGAGAATTTTCACGTAATGAATTTGTTATGAAATAGCATGTGTAAGTTGTGAGGTCATGCCTGTTTTGAAACACTAATTGCATTTGAATGCTGATTATCGATTGCTAATAGATAAATGTTATTACATATTTTCTCACAATTTGAAATGCAATCTAAGAATTTTGAATATAATTTATCATTTTTTGTTTCACTAGGAGGAGTTACATAATGCATGTGCAAGTTTTTTTGTCATGGGTGGTGATGGGTTGCCTTTCCTAAGATATCTTTGCTTTTATTAGTAAACATAATTTCTTTATGGTCATTGCATAAAAATATTAAACATCTTTTAGGTTTTACTTACTTTCTTAGATTATCTTTCAAATATTGAAATATACTAATATGCAACTTTTTTATATTCATTTTATATTCAACATTAATAAATCAAAATGTTTGCAGAATGTCAGTATATTTTAGTATATTTGTATAGTATAATAGTATATTTATTATATTTGGATGATGGTCTTGGTGATGGAATTTTGTTAATATTTATAATTTATTTTACTTGGTTAAATTATTTTGTCTGTTCTAGAACTATGTAAATGTAATTCTGTCAGTTCTAAGCATATTAAATAGTAGTAAAATATGATTTAGTATTATTACATCAACATACCATTCAGATATCATAAATTTACACATGTGATGCAGCAGCAGATTAAAAAGGTAAACTATAAGTGCATTTGTACTTATTTCTAAACATAAATATAAGACCACATCTGAGCATTCTAAAACACCAGATTTTGTTAGCTTCTGGGGGGGCGTTGCCCTCAGACACCCCACCAAGGCTCCGCCTTGGATCCGGCTTGGGGGCCTGCGTCCCCCAAGACCCCCGGCTTAGTTTCCTCTTTTTTTCCCAAACCCCATTCTCATCCCTGCATAATGGATCTTGGAGTGGAAACCCAGTCTTCACAGATCTTAAGGGGATATGAACATATTTCAGAGTAAAATTAAAGAGCATATTTTGAGAGACCCACACCACAGTAGGGTTTCATAAGTTCTTTTATTTAGTGTTGCTTATATTTTAAATACAAATTAACTTTCAATTTTTGAAAAGGATTTCAATTAATTTTCTGGAAGATTTGGTCATTTCAGTTTAGTTCTATTGAGTAAAAATGGCTCATTGTACTGCAGCCTTTATTAATTCTGCCTTTTTCATGGATGAATTATTAATTTATGACACAAATCTTAAAAAAACAACGGTATTTTACTTACCCGCAGCAGCTGCAGCAGTCTCCCTCTGGTCTGTTGTCATTCTCCATGTGTTTTTGTTTGAAAATTGTCAGTCATCGACTTTTATGTTCCAACCACTGATCTGAAAAACTGGATAGATTGCTAGCTGCCAGAAGTGTGAGCCACCAGGCCACCATATTGGTACACCATATTGCATTAGTAATAGTACATACAGGGGTGGCGGCCTGCCATGCCTGCAAATTTTCCGCCACTCTATGAGGGAATATAAGAAAAATATATGAAGCAATGACGGTCTGCAAGCACACACACGAACAATGCACGTGGCTGTCATCTGCGTTCAGAAGCACCCCGCCCGCGTGTTCCAGTCAGCAAGCAGAGTGTCTCGCTACGAGCGTCGCTGTCCGAGAGAAACATGAGTTTATTAAAGTACTTTAAACGCTAAAAAAAAAAAATAATCAGAAGAGGTATGTAAGCAGTGAAGGCATTTATCATGGTTTTAACCTGCTGGTAACGGGAAAAATAATGGAAGAGTCGCTTAGCTAACACGTGTGGTTAGTTTTTTTTTTTCTTATTTCAGACAAGAATAAAAAGGAGATGTTTTTACCTTTACCTTAGTTAATATTAATTAATTTCTGTTCATTATTATGTACCTGGCAAGTTAAGATGACTGAAATTCATGAAGTCAATGACTTTAATCCGTCAGCAGCCTTCAGACAAACTAAACGTGCCAACATTTGGATTTCAAAATAAGGGAGGCTTTTCCTGCTGTCTGGGTGGTGAGGAGATTTCTAAAAAAAAAAAAAAAAAAAAAAACTATAAATATATAGAAATATTACAAAAGAAATAACTGCATCTTTGGTCATTTATGTTAATTTATTTCATTAAATACAATTTTATTAATATTTTTTTCTTTGAAATCAGAGTTAAATTATTCTGTTCTGGTTCTGCAAAATTATGGTCAAAAATTTAAATTGTTATTAGGAAAAAGTTAAAAAAAAATTATCACGGTTTGTTTCAAATTTATTAAAAAAAACAATAATTTTGTTTTAAAAAAAAATAGACAAAAATTAGCCATAAAAATAATCCACAAATTTATAATAAAGTCTCAAATGTACAAGAAAAGTCAATTTTACAAGAGGAAATTACAAATTTGAGGAAAACTGTTTCAAATTTACATAAATTTACCGAGAAAAGTAGAAACCTATAAGAAAATTGTTATAAATTTTGGAGAAAAACCTCAGACCTTCAAGACTGAAATCATTACTCAAGTTTTTAAGTGGGTGCTCTTTGTACCCTTAACTAGAAATTTTTGGTTGTCTCCTTTAATTTACATGGCACTTGATATTTTCTAATCTGTTTGTATACCACCATAGACAGAGAGAGAAGCGGAATTAGAGCTCAGAGAGGGCAAGATGAGACAGAAGAGAGGAGCCAAGGAGAGGAAAGTGTTCAGGCAGAGGGTCCAGGAGAGGTGAGAGCAGAGGAAGGAGAGAAGGATGACACCAGTAAAAAGTCCAAATACAGGACGTCTGGGTGGGACCTCAACTGGCCCAATATTCCAACATTCAAGCCTCGGTCGTACAATACTTCAAATAGTAAGTTCCATAATCAAAGTTACTGTGCAAAATTTAAAAAAAATTAGAAATAAATAGTATAAAATTAATATTTTCCGGTTACAATAGTGTCATGTGTTTTCTGCCCCCCCCCCCCCCGAAAAATATGTTGCCACCGTGCCAAGGTCTTTAAGCCAGAGGAAGCACTGATAGTGCATTGCCCGTAGAAAGCAACTATTCCTGTATGAAACAGGTTTCCCAATTAGGCTTTACAGGCCCAAATGTAGGCTGTGTTTGAAAGTGGAATACAAAGAGGTGTAGACGATATGTCGGCAATTACATGTTAGACTTTGACAAATATAAAAGGGAGTAAATGGCACTGAGATTTATTTAATTGTGTGAATATTAATTACAGAATACCTAATTACTGAAAATGAATGGGACATCCAATATTATCGACAATTTCAGATCCCTTGTTTATTTGTTTGTCAGATCACTTATTTGTGTGATCTTTTATCACTTATATTCTTTATATATGTTTGGGCAGCTCGGTGCACTGGTTAGCACTGTGGCAGCACAGTAAGAAGGTCGTGGATTCGATCCCACCCCCTGACCATCAGTGACTCTTCTGTGTGGAGTTTGCATGTTTTCCTCTTGTCTGCGTGGGTTTACCCCGGGTACTCTGGTTTCCTTCCACAGGCCAAAAACATGCAGGTTAGGTGTGTTTAAGGTGTCCTAATTGCCTAATGTGTGTTATTAGTATTCATTGGTATTAGTGTTGAGTATTAAGATGTGTTTATTACCTTTATTAGTATTGATGTGTGTGTGTTCGTTTGGAGAGCAGAGTAAGAATTTCATTGCTCAGGAAATGTTGCATCTCTTAACTGTGCACATGATAATAAAGCCTTTGAATCTTGAATCTAAAGTGGCCCTAGGTGTGATTGTGTGTGTGAACGGTGAAGGTATTGGCACTGCACCATGGCTGCCTCATCCATCCACGTGGATGCCCTGAATTTCCCTCTGGGATTAATAAAGTGTACAAAATACAAAAAAAAATACAAATATTCATAATAGTGTATCTTGCACTTTGGGGAGTGGGAGTTGTTCATTCATTCATTCATAATTATTTTAGTTTATATCACTGTTCTGTGATGGAGTTCAGTGCAATATTGAATTTCTTCTGTGTATCGTCAATAAACTCATGCAGTACTATAACAGGACACATTTATAAATATTTAAAAAAATATTTATTTTATATTTTAGCAATATTTTGTTATTAAAAGGTTTTTTAAAACTGTAATCAACCAAATTAACTACAAAACACCCAACATTATTATACACAGCAGAAGGACCTATTAGACTGCAACTACTGCATCAGTGCTGCCCATTTGTCAGTCAAATTTACTGACAAAAATATTAAATAATAAATATTTAATATTTAACTAAAAATGATTTATTTCATTATTTGGGTGTTTTTGTGTCCTGCGTTTGGTCAAGTCATTCCAGCTATTCCGCTCCACAGTCATGGTGGTATTAAGTTTTTAATTTTTAGATACTTAGGCGGGAGGGGGGACTCACAGTCCTGCAAAGTACAATGGTACCACACGGGTGAAGAAGAAGCAGGGACTCCCATCTACCACTGACTGGGCAGGCTGGGCGTGCCTCCCCGCAAAGTATCATGGTCTGCCCAGTTGGGCCGCTGCTTCTCCTGGCATGCATGTTTGATACACCAGTGTTCTTTGTCAGACCTGGGTCCCCACTGATGCTCCACCCAGTCTGCTCACGTGCCTCATGTTCTCCACATATGCTGAATTATCCTTTAGACCTACGCAGTCATGGCAACTTTATGGTATAATTTTTTAAGCATTAAATCTTCAGTGTTATCTTTTTCTAGTCAAATTTGTTGCTTTTCGCTTCCTTGTTTTGCTCACGGTGCGCTGTAGTTACTGATACCGTGATGTTGCATGTTATCCAATCAGTACGGAGTCAATGTAAAACCCCACCCACACCTGTAGAAGCCAGAGCATGAGGAGAGAGCAATGACTAAACTTTTATTGATAAAAATTACATATTTTGACTGAACAACTCCATACTCACACCCTTGTAACCTCAGCAAAACACATATAAAATCTTAGGTCAGTCTGACGAATGGTTCAAGAGATATGTGTGGAATAGATGCACAGACAGACACACACACAGACGGAGATTCCGTGCATTTACAGATAGATTAGTATGCTAATATGGCAGCCAGATGGCTTCACTTGGCTCTGTTCCCGCTAATGGGGCGTGAGCTATCCAGGTTTTTCTATAGAGATCAGTGGTTCCAACACAGCACTGCACGTACAAAACCATTTATCTGCGCTTTATGAAAAATATTCGGGAACTGTTGATTGCAGTCTTTAGCCGTGACTTTCGTTGATAAATTAACATTGGCAAGTCCGCTGTGTGACTGCCGGACAAATGTAAACACGGAAGTAATGTGAGCATGCAGTGCATGGAATTCTCGCGCGATTGATCAACACACGAGACTTCAACCGGCTGCTTGCTTTTGTGTTTCACAGACTGTAAAATTGTGATATGAAAAGATCAATCCACAGATTTTGTGGATCGATACTGGCTCAATCAAACATGGATCGATTCAAATCATTAGATCAATCTTTTGAACCCACCCCTACTTATAAACTAGATCAACAACAAAGAAAGCTAGGGTCATCAAACCTGGTACACAGGTTCACTCTGAGACCTTAACCTCTGACGACAGGTTTGGGGTCAAAAGGTCAAGGTTGGCACTCCCTATGATTGCTTACTATAGAACGTGTAAAGCTCTGTAGGGTCACCAAACTTGCTACACAGGTTCACCTTGGGATCCTGACCTACAGTTGTGAGTTGTATACTTTGTTGTATATTTGTGGATGATGGGCTTATCATAATTTGGTTCTGCCACAGTAATTATATTGAAAAGTTGAAAACTGCTTTCCGTCAGTAAGTGCTGGGATCTTCAAAGAAAACAGAGGCGGGGGATATTGCACTCACTTCAGAGTGCTCTCGTGATTTAATGACATTATTTTGTCCTTGCAAAACAGACAAAATAGGTAAAACTGAAAGGCAAGGTATATTTTGAAGAAACAGATCTAACTCTGTCCTATCTTTTCCTTCTATCAGATATAGCTGGGGGCATCCTGAAACCGACTCTTGCCAGCTCCAACCAGCCATCCAGTCAGCAGCCAGAGAAGCTGGTGTTAGATGACCTTGACTCCTCCCTGGCCAATCTTGTGGGCAGTGAGTGTTACATTTTGATTTCAGCTGCAATAATCAGAGCACATGTTCATGAAGGCACAAAATGACAACATTTGGAGGCTAACAGCTGCTTGTTGAATCTCCCTTTTCAGACCTTGGCATTGGAAACGGCACGATGAAAAAGTAAGTGAACTCTTGTCTGTGTGCACTTTAGCAGCTTGGAGCTATCAGGGCAGCTTGGAGCTGGTGGTAACATCAGCTGTGTTAATCCACAGTGACATCCACTGGAGCCAGCCGGGGGAGAAGAGGATGACCGGTGGCACCAACTGGCAGCCAAAGGCGGCACCGACTACAACCTGGAACCCCGTCTCCATGGTGACACAGACTTTTAACTGTAGTGTTGGTTAAAACATCTTCTCTTTCACCCTCTTTCATTTTATGGACATATAGTCAGAATGAGGAACCACCACCTTAGTTTGTCATGCCAAAGACACTGTTTCCGACCTCCATTCACTGTTGCAGAGGCATGTCAACCATGTCAGCCCTGCAACATCCAGGGCCTCTAAGTACTCAGGGCGAATCTCGTCCACCCCTGGGACCCGGCCACCGAAAAGTTTTTTAACCACTTCGACAACCTCAGCCTCTGTGATGGGCAAGTCGTCCCCTTTGTCCTCAAGCTCTGCTTCCTCTGTGGAAGGCGTGTCATTGGAATTGAGGAGATCCTCGAAGTATTCCTTCCACCGCTCGACGATGTCCCCAGTCCAAGTCAGCAGCGCCCCATCCACAACACACACAGTGTGGACAGGGAGCTGCTTCCCCCTCCTGAGCCGCCAGACAGTTTGCCAGAATCCCTTCGAGACCAACCGAAAGTCTTGTTCCATGGTCTCACCAAATTCCTCCCATATTCGAGTTTTTGTTTCAGCAACCACCCGAGCTGCACTCAGCTTGGCCTGTCGGTACATCTCAGCTGCTCCGGGAGTCCCACAAGCCATCCAAACTCGATAGGACTTCTTCTTCAGCTTGATGGCCCCCCCACACCAATGGTGTCCACCACTTGGTTTGGGGGTTGCCACCACGAGATGCACCAACAACCTTGTGGCCACAGCTCTGGACAGCAGTTTCAACAATGAAGGTGGAGAACATGGCCCATTCAGACTCCATGTCTCCAGACTCCCTCGGAATGTGGTTGAAGTTATTCTGGAGGTGGGAATTGAAGACCTCTTGGACAGGGGCCTGAGCCAGACGTTAGGAGGATCACACTTCTCAGCCTCCCTGGTAAGGTCTATGCCAGGGTACTGGAGAGGAGAGTCCGACTGCTAGTTGAACCTTTGATTCAGGAGGAGCAATGTGGTTTTCGTCCTGGCCGTGTCACATCGGACCAGCTCTTTAGCCTCTTGAGAATCCTCGAGGGTTTGTGGGAGTTTGCGCAACCAGCCCACATGCGTTTTGTGGACTTGGAGAAAGCATTTGACCGCGTCCCTCGTGGTCTCTTGTGGGGAGTGCTGCAGGAGTATGGGGTTTTGGGCTCATTGTTAACGAGCTAATTACACTATATGACCATTGTGAGAGTTTGGTTCGTAATTGCCAACACCCAGTCAAATTTGTTTCCAGTGAGAGTTGGACTCCGCCAGGGCTGCCCTTTGTCACCAATCATGTTCATAATTTTTTATGGACAGGATTTCTAGGCGCAGCCAAGGAACGGAAGTTGTCATGTTCGGTGACCACTGGATCTCATCTCTGTTGTTTGTGGATGATGTTGTCTTGTTGGCTTCATCGAGCAATGACCTACAGGTCTTGCTGAGATGGTTTGGTCCTGAGTGTCAAGCGGCTGGGATGAGAATCAGTACCTCCAAGTCCGAGTCCATGGTCCTCAGCCGGAAAAGGGTGGATTGCCCTCTCTGGGTTGCGGACAAGCTCCTGCCCCATGTGGAGGAGCTTAAGTATCTTGGGGTCTTATTCACAAGTGAGGAGAGAATGGCGTGTGGGATTGACAGACAGATCGGAGCAGCCTCTGCAGTGATGCGGACGTTGTATCGGTCTGTTGTAGTGAAGAAGGAGCTAAACTGTAAACCAAAGCTGTCAATTTACCGGTCAATCTACGTTCCTACCCTCACCTATGGTCATGAGCTTTGGGTAATGACTGAAAGAATGAGATCGCGGATACAAGCGGCTGGAATGAGCTTTCTCCGTAGGATTGCTGGACTCACCCTTAGAGATAGGGTGAGGAGTTCAGTCATTTGGGAGAGGCTTCTCCTCCACATTGAGAAGAGCCATTTGAGGTGGTTTGGGTATCTGATCAGGATGCCCCCAGGACACCTCCCACTTAAGGTGTTTCAGACATGTCCCACTGGGAGGAGACACCGGACAAGACCCACCACATGCTGGAGAGACTATGTCTCCCAGCTGGTCTGGAAACGTCTTGGTATCCTCTCTGAAGAGCTGGAGCAGGTGACTGGGGAGAGGGAAGTCTGGGCTTCTCTGCTTGAGCTGTTGCCTCTGCGACCCAGACCTCTGCAAAGGCAGTAGAAGATGGATGGATAGTCAGAATGAAACTAGAAATTTGTAATACTGTTGCAGAATTAAAATGCCTTAATCTTGCTATTTCCTATAATTGTTATTCTCTTTGACTCGGCATGGGATTGCAACTTTTTAGATAAAAAAAAATCTGTTTTAACCTTTTATTTTCTACAAGTAGCATCAACCTCTTGCCTCTGGATTCTAAGTGAAGTAATCAATATCTGATTGATGGGCTCACTTTGGTTCAAGGGGTTGCATGTTGTATTAAGCATTGTACAACTTGTTCCACAGCTCTGGAGTAACACTAAAACGGAATTGGGTGGACAATCGAAGGATGATTTTAATGCCTTGAAGCAAATGTGTTGCAATCACTGCCTGCATGAAACCTGGAACCAGGTGACCAGATGCCAGCGAGCAAAATATGGGACACAGTACATTTGCTCAGTAGAATATGGAATGTGATGCTGAAAATGAAAAAAAAAAAAATACACAGTTTAGGTGAATGCAACTTTCCTGATGGATTTGCAAAATGAATACTAAAGCATGAATTTAAAATTTCTTCAGTGACATGAGTATAATGACTTTCCTGCAGCATTTACTTTTAAAACTAGAGACAGTTCAGCAGGCATTGTCTCACTATTTGGAACTGTTTGTAAATCCAATTTACATTACTTAATGCTGAGTTTTCTCCCTTGAGATCCTTTGCCTGGTGTTTATTAAGCAGACACTAATGTTCTAGTTGCTAAATGTCTTCACTTCATTCAAACCTTAAGTAATATTTCAAAGGCTGTGGAAGTTCTGGGACAGTGAGTATTCTCAGCTATAAATTTGGAAAACTAAATATAGCATCATGTTATATAGAAATAGACATGCCTTAGCATGTTTAGTCACATGTTGCTGTAGCTTCTTCAGACTTAGTTTTGCAGAGGTTTCTGATTGTGCATATTTGTTTATTTCATAATATAAAGTCAACCTTGCAGGCACAGAATTAGAGATTAACAAAGAGTCTGTAAAGATGATAAAAGTGATGTGACATCGCCTTTACCTCAGCTCTCTATACCTGTAAATGAGGCTGGGTGGTATGTCTAAAAAATTTTATCATGGTATTTTTTTCAGCTATTTATTTATTTGACATGAAAGGGCTTTTGTGTAAGAATATGCTGTAGACAAATATTTCACCATTTAGCTACATTAATGGCTTTGAGCTGCTGTGTTCCACAGCTGACACAATTATATGAAGCAACCAATATGAGTGAGCAGGTTAAGGAAAGTAAACTATTTTAATCATGCAAACTGTAACATAATACAAGCATATTGGAAAAAAAAAATTTGCATTCAAAACATATTTCAAGATTTTCTTTCTATTGGAAATAAGAAATTAGCTTAGTACAGCAGATTATGTATTTGTATTTATTTATTTTAGTATGCCACTATCACTGAGACCAGTCAGTTCATGTTGTTCTAAAGGTAAATGCTCCCGCACTTCTGCTGCTGTCCTCCACTTACACTGTCTTCAGTGGAGCATATCTCAACTATATTCCTTCATATGATGGAAGAATTTCTGTCATTAGAAGGGAGACGGTCAGATCGACTGGATTGAAATTGCACAGGCATGTAACTCGGGCAGAGGGAAGGAATGTGTATTTATGTTAGTCCCGCTTTTCGTGAGGCCAGAGGGCTGCACGGAGACACTGGAGCTTGGCCGGGTTCTCCACTCCACTGCCGAACATATGCGGCTGCCTCACATCATGGTTCACCTATTCGCGAAAAATCACATACATGATTTGTGACAAGGGTGGCTGCATGGTGGCACAGTGGTTAGCACCGCGGCAGCACAGTTTACTCTCGGCCAGGGGATCGCGGGGATCATGAGATCGTGGGTTCGATCCCTGCCCCCGGCCAACAGTGATCTGTGTGGAGTTTGCATGTTCTCCCCGTGTTTGCGTGGGTTTACTCCGGGATTTCTCCGGTTTCCTCCCACATGCCAAAAACATGCAGGTTAGGGAGTTAAGGGGCGCTTGTGCACGCAGCGACCAGCAGCTGGTGGCTTGTCACCAGACTGCAGAACAAATCTATCTACGGGTACAAAATAAGTCAAAAAAAAAAAAAAAAAAGGGGTTAGACAAGTAGCACACACCACCAAAATATAAAGTGAAAACTGTTGTGGTGAACAGTGGAAGGGTGTTGTGGCCGTAAGGAGTGGGGCTACTACTGGTCCAAGGAGCGGTACTCCAGTTGAAACCATCTCTCATCTCCAGGAGAAATTTCACATTTTTCACGTGGCTCAGTGTCCCCCCTTCCCGGTGTTGCTTTTACCACAGTTTTTCAAGGCGCTCAGCATTTTTCATCTACAAAAAACCTATCTGGCAACGTTGCAGTTGTTAATTCATCAATGCTGCAGTATGATCAAATTTCAAATTCCATACCATGTGGGAAATTAAGATTGGTATACCGCATGAACTGATGTATCGCCCAGCCCTACCTGTAGCTGTTGTCTGTAATGTTATGCTGTCACAAGTTCTTATGGGATGTGTTTGTGTCCTCAGCCTCCGTCAGTCATGGCCTTCCCTGCGACCACACCCACAGGCATGATGGCATATGGCATGGTAAGTCTGGCCAATAAGCCTGTGCTACTTCTGCTTTCTGAAATGAAAATGAAAAAAATAATTTGGGTAACCATTACTTATGGATGCTTGTGTTAGATAAATAAGTTTTTATGTTCCTTATTGTTTGGGAAATTAATTAAACTGGGCTAAGGCAATGTTTTGTTATATAAAAAAAAGTGATTTTAGTGATAATTGTGCTTGTAAACATTCATTTTTGAAAATTCATTTAGTTGAAAGTACAAAGCTGCCTGTACTCTTTTTCATATCTTGTACAGTCCATCCGGAAAGTATTCACAGCACTTCACTTTTTCCAGATTAAATTCATTTTTTCCTCAAAATTCTACACGCAATACCCCATAATGACAGTGTGAAAAAAGTTTGAGATTTTTGTAAATTTATTGAAAATAAAAAACTAAGAAATCACGTAAGTATTCCCAGCCTTTGCCATGAAGCTCAAAATTGAGCTCAGGTGCGTCCTGTTTCCACTGATCATCCTTGAGATGTTTCTCCAGCTTAACTGGAGTCCGCCTGTGGTAAATTCAGTTGACTGGACATGATGTGGAAAGGCACACACCTGTCTATATAAGGTCCCACAGTTGACGGTGCATGTCAGAGCACAAACAAAGCATGAAATCAATAATAATAATAATTAATTTTTATTTATATTTCACTTTACATTTAAAAGGAAATAAATCTCAAAAGTGCCAGTGAGTATGGCCTCAGTTTTGTTGTTGTTTAGCTGAAGAAAATTCTCACTCTCACTGGGGTATTGTGTGTAGAATTTTGAAAAAAAAAAAAAAATCCCTTTTGGAATAATGCTGTAACATAACAAAAGGTGGAGAAAGTGAAGCACTGTGAATACGTTCCGGATGGACTGTAGATTTGAAAATCACAGGAACAGATGTCAACTGAGTAAAGTCCAAAAACATGTCCAGTTAAAATTCAGATGAATTTATGCAGATTTAGTTTTTTTTTTTCTTCCCGGCATTTGTTTTATTACTGCATTGTGGTTTTTGCTTCAAAATTAAGCATCTGTCTGGAACAACAGGTGAAGCACCTTGTTAGTTGGAGTTCAGCTTCATTAGCAAATACGAATAATTAAAAAAACTAATGTCATACAAAGAACGGCCTGCGGATTAAAATGATAGAGCTTGAAATGACCATAGTAAATCTTCAGTGGGTGAGAGAAAAGAAGCCCCCCCCCCCCAATATTCATATATTGTTGCTGTCCAAACAGAAGAAGATCCAACTATATTTGTATTTATTTATAACATCCAACTGAATAATATAACAACAGGCTTGGGGAAAATATAATAAAAAAAAACATTAAAAAACTGAGTTGAATAAAGGCTTACTCCATGTGTCAGTATTTTGCTGAACCACCTTTTGCTTTATTTACAGCCTTTAGTCTGTTGAGATATGTCTCTACCAAGTTTGCACATCTTGACTTTGCAATATTTGCCCACTCGTCTTTGCAGAACTGCTCAAGTTCAGTTAAATTTGATGGTGACTTGGTGGACGGCAGTTTTTTAAGTCATTCCACTGAATTTCACAAGAACACTCTGAGACGAGTGCAATATCCCCCACCTCCGTTTTCTTTGAAGATGCCCATACTTACGGAGAGCAGTTTTAAATATAATTACTGGTGCAGAACAAAACTGATAAACCCATCACCCACAAATATACAACAAAGTATACAGCCCATAGCTGTATGGCAGGATCCCGAGGTGAACCTGTGTAGCAAGTTTGGGGACCCTAGAGAGTTTTACACGTTCTATAGTAAGAGAGCATAGGGACTGTCAACCTTGACCTTTGACATTTTGATCCCAAACCTGTAGTCAGAGGTCATGGTCTCAGAGTGAACCTGTGTGCAGGGTTTGGTGGCCCTAGCTTTACTCGTTTTATAGTAATAGTGTAAATGGAATGTTAACTTTGACCTTTTGACCCCAAACCCATATTCAGAGGTCAGGATCCCAAGGTGAACTTGTGTACCGGGTTTGGTGGCCCTAGTAAAGCTAGTGGCCCGAGTTTGGTGGCCCAAGTAAAGCTAGCTAGCTTTACTCGTTTTATAGTAATAGTAAATGTAGCATTTATCATAGTGCAACTGCAATGTTAACTTTGAATTTTGACCCCTTGACCCCAAAACCCATAGTTAGGTCAGGGTGTAAATTGTCCAAGATGTGTATTAGATACAACTCCTGTATCGATGTGAAAAGCCCACATCATTTCTTTCAGTAGTAATTGTGTTTAGAAGATTTAGGGCAGGGGTCACCAACCTTTTTGAAACTGAGAGCTACTTCAAGGGTACTGAGTACTATGAAGGGCTACCAGTTTTATACACATGAAAAAAGTTTCACCATTTAAGTTTATATATTCTTATTAATGATCTTATTAATTATTAATGAATGAACGAAACAACCTGCTCTGCAAGCTCGCTGGTGCAAAATGGGGGGCGGCAGTCTCCACCCTGCGAACCTCAGCACTGGCCCTTTCATACTCTGTAGCAGAATATTGTGCCCCTGTCTGGTCCAGGTCATCTTACACACACCATGTAGACACCCAGCTCAACTCAACCATGAGAACTATAACTGGAACAATCCGCTCAACACCACTCCCCTGGCTCTCTGTACTGTCAAACATAGCCCCTCCACACATCCGGCGAGCAGCATTAAAGGATGCTCCAAAAAGTTAAAGATTTTCCTCACTTACCAATCCATGCAGATATCTACACCCCACCCACTGCCCGACTTTCATCCAGACGGCCGATTTGGAAAAACCCTCCCCCAGCTGACTTTACCATCCAGACAGCTTGGCAAGAGGAATGGGAGACCAAGGAGGTCCCAAACAAACAGCTGGTGATAAACCCCAACCAACAGGTCCCGGGCACCAACCTCCCAAGGAGACAGTGGTCTACACTCAATCGCTTCAGGACTGGACATGGCCCCTGCTTGGCCAGCCTTCACAGATGGGGCAGTAGCCCTAGCCCACTGTGCGCATGTGGAGAGGAGCAAACTATGGAACACATCATAGAGGCTTGCCCGCTCCAAAGACTGGAAGGAGGATTACACACCCTCCATACAGCAAACCAGGAGGCAACTGCTTGGCTTAAGGACTTTGCATTCGCTAAATAAAAAAATAATTAATGATTACTGTTATTCATCTGCATGAAGACACTGATCGCATTAATAAATTCCCACAATAATTATTAAAATGATTTAACAAGGTAGGAAACAGATACATTTTAACAGACAACACTTTATTTCTAATCTCTGTCAATGTCTCATTTTCAAATGGTCACTTCTACACCATTTTGTAGGAAATCTTCAAATTGTGAACCATGTTTGTACAAGTTATCAATTATGCAAGACTACAAAAATCAACTCAGATTTTTTTAAAAAAATCATATCACATTTTGTAATAATCACCAAATCTACAGGATTTTAACAAAATCATATCTCTAACACTTAATGTAAATATTTGAATCAACTTTTTAATATTTATATTTAATCTTGCCATGCCACTGCCATGTTGCCACTTACATCATCTGGTGTCTGTCAGATAGTGAGGAGCCTGGCATTGCATACTGTTCACCAGTGTGCTGTAATCTGGGCTGTAACTTGACATTGCACTGATCCCTGGACCAGCAGGATCAGATCTGCGTGGGACAGATAACATAGCAGTGTGTGCCCCACCCTCCTGAACCCCACTGTGGTGCCCTTGAGCAAGACCCTTAACCCCAACTGCTCCAGTGGAGCTGCTCATTGGCCACAGGTCAGTCTGTGGTTGGACTGGGCAGCTTCCTGGTCTGAATGTGAACAGGGCATCCATGACAAAGAGAGGTTTCCTCTCAGTGGAACTACCCTGTATAAATAAAGGTTAAATAAAAATAAAATAAACATGGACAATTTTATCTTGTGCTTTTAAGAACTGTCACCCTTTCATTGACGTTCTTTCAGAAGACCACAGCTGTCTGCAGACAGGCCAATATCATTTAACTTGCTTTCACACATTATTTTATTAAGCTCATGTTTTAGCTGCTTTTAGCTCTATATTAATTTTTAAACAAAAAATATTAAAATGAATTCTTTGTTCAATTTCAAACAAAACGTAATATAAACTTCTATAATACAGGAGAATACTAAATGTGTTTATTGACTCCACATAAATAGGTCTAAAATTCTACAATCTACAACTGAAATCCTAAAAATGTTTCCCAGGAGAACACAAACTAAATTGTATTGCACTAAAAAAAGATTAATATCTAAAAAAAACCCACACAATTTCACAAGAAGTCCACCTCTATACAATATTTCCAGTGCAGAAAAAAATGTTTAAAACTGTAAGACAAAAAAACGGACACAAAATATAACTGCAGAACAGAATTCCTCAACAGAGTTTTTACGTGATAACCAGCGACCTCACCTCTGCATCCCAGCATGAACTACTCTCGCCTCACAACAGTGCTTCTTTTTGTGGGTACACACCGGTGTGTCCGGGGTGGATGTCGATCCTGTGTGTGTGTGTGGGGGGGGGGGGGGGGGCAGCGAACCTGATTTTGCAACCCACTGCATACTCTCTGGGGCAGTTGGAACTACAGAGTCTCTGCTGTCTGAAGAGGGCAGTCTGCAGCAGGAGAGTGCCCAAGGCCTCGTGTTGGCCGGTCGCTGATGCAGCAGCTCAGTTCAGCTTTTTTCCCCACCAAAATAAAAGTCTCCCTTTTCCCACCAGTTGGTGGCCCCTGATTTACACCATAAAAATGCCTAAATCACAGCAAAAATAATAATAAACTCAGGTGTTAACGTTGTGTCTGTCCTCCTGAAGCACCACGCACGCTCTGACAAATAGAGTGAATCCCAGGCTTTCCTGGCACGCTGTACAACGTCACTTGCGGGATCATATATCAATGGAAAGTGCAACGTCTCAGCTTTCAGAATCCGCTGAAGTGAGTGCGCTAAGATGAAAGCTCAAAGAGTTACAGTACGCTGAATGACACGACGGTACCCAAGGGTTAATGAATTTAAGATGAAGCTCATTGGACTAATGCTATTTTAAGAACAGGCTCATGGGCGACTCATGCTGTCCCTGCGGGCAACCTGGTGCCCGCGGGAACCGTGTTGGTGACCCCTGATTTAGGGATAATCTGACCTCTGACCTTTGACCTCAGAGTGATCCAATGAGAGTGAAATTGCAATATGCACATCATCAGTGTATGTCAAACCATGGTACCAAGTTTCAAAACAATAGGAACAAAACTGCAGGACGAGTTGATTTCACAAAAGTGGGACAGATGGACGGACTGACCCATAAGCCCTTTGGGCTTTGTCCAGCGGGGGATAAAAAGGGTTTATGTCTGGGATCTGACTGGGCCATGCAAGGACATTAACCTTTTTTCCCTTCAACTGCTTTGTGGTCAGTTTTGCTGTGGGCTTTGGGTTATTGCCATGTTGGAAGGGAAAACTTCTGCCCATTGACAACTTTCTGGCAGGGGGCAGCAGTTTTTCCTTGGGAATTTGATGGTTTTAACCCATCCATTATTCTTCTATTTTGACAAGTGCTCCAGCCCCTGCTGCAGGGAAACAACCATGCAACAGGATATTACCACCCCTATTCTTTACTGTAGGTATGGTGTGATTTGGATTGTGAGCTGTACTGACTTTTTGCCAGACATACTGTATCTTTTGGTGTTGAGAAAAAATGCCTAGATTTCAGTCTCATTTTTCCACTTGGCCTCAGAGTCATCAAGGTGAATTTTGGCATAGCTGCATGTGGCCCTTCTTGAGGAGTGACTTTTTTTTTTTTTGCAACCCTCCCATACAAGCCACATATGTGAGAATAGGTGATGGGGTCACATGTTCACAGTGGCTACTCTGTCATAAATTCCACTGCTTCAAACTTGCTGTTAGCCTCTTGGTAGCTTCTCTCCCTAGGTTCTTCCTCGCCACTTTATCCAGTTTGGTGGGGCGTCCTAACCCAGGGAAGGTCTGAGTTGTATCAAACACCTTCCATTTCTTAATGGCTGATTTCGCTGTGCTTCTAGGGGTTGATAAAGCTTTTAAATTTTTTTTGTATCCACCTCCTGACTTGTGCCTGTCTACAACTTTATCCCAAAGATTTTTGCCAGTGCCCTGCCTCCCATAGCTGATGTTTTGCTTCAGTTGCGCTACCAAAGACTGAACTGATCCAGGAATAGCTCTTTTTTTATGGTGAGCTAATCAAAATGACCAAAATTGATCAATGTAGGCAGTGAAATGACTTGATATGCAAGGGATTGAGTTTAAAAATCATTTTTAGGAGTCCTTTAACCAACTCAGTAATTCTGATTTTTTTTTTTTTTTTCCTAACCTGTTGCTGTTAAATCTTTCAGTTGGACGTTGTAAGTTGCACTGAGTGAATACAGCTGGATAAAACATTTCTAGCTGCAAAGTAATAAAATGTGATGCTTTTCTGTACCTACTGTGATTCAGGCTTGTATATTTTGTTTAAGAAAAGCAAAGTAGTTTCTCTGATCTCATTGAATTTCACTGCAGCCTCCACAGATGGGCTCCATGGGAATGATGAATCCACCCACAATGATGTACAACCAGCCCATCATGAGGCCACCCAATCCCTTTGGCTCGGTGTCTAGTGCTCAGGTGGGTGCACCACAGTCGGGCTCTTGCACTGAGGTGATGCAGAGTAAAGTTTGCACAGTTACCAGGCTGAGTAAATGGGTGTTTCCATTGTGCCGTGATGTGTGCCGTTGTTAGTCACTGTGTAAGCTTCTTTCTTGTCAGTGTTGATACTGCCAAGGATGATGATGACAGTTTTAACAAACGAGTCCTTCACTCTGTGGAGCTGAAGGGAACAAAACTGAATCATCCCTCTTGTTCCAAACAGATCCATTTTTTATTATTAACCCTTCTCTCATACATCACAGCTTCTCTCATCTAATCTCATCCCACCTTCAGTCTCTTTACTGACTGACTTCTCCTCTGGTCCTCCTACTTCCTGTATTTTTCCCTGAAATAGCCCTCTGCAGCTTCTAGTCCTTCCAGCCAGAGTCCTCTCCGAGCCCCTGGACAGGACCCGTTTGCACACCTCTCTCTCAAGGATTTCTTGTAGAGCGTCTTTTTAGGTACATCACGCTCTTTGCTTACAGATGCACCTGCATGCGTTGCATGTCCTGTGCTGATACTTCTTTTTTTGTCTTTCCCAGTCTTGGTGTCTGTCTGAGCTGATATGATGCTTCATGTACTGTTATTTGTTTGACCTTTTGCTGCTTGGATTTCTTGCTTATTTAACAGATTTAGCCTGACTTTATTTTAACCCCCTGCCATCACATGCTGTGCAGTCCTGTTTGCTCTGAACTGTGCTGACATTTATGGATTTAATTAAATGTCTGTTAGCTAAGCTCCATCCCCAAAGTTATTATTTTATAGAGGAATAAAAGCTCCACATTTGGCATTAAAATGCAAAGTTTTCTTTTAGCTAATCATTAAACTGATCATTCTGCTGTTGGAATTAAAGCTGTTGCTTGAAGATTTAAACAACTTTCTAGTTCCTTTCCTAGATCCATTAGTATTACTGACAGTAGCTATCTAATTAGTTAAGTGCTGGCAATGTAAGTTTACTCAAGTTATCTACCCAGTTAAACTTATGTTAGAGATAGTATTTCTTTTCTTTTTTTTTGTGTGTGTGTGTATACTTTATTAATCCCAGAGGGAAATTGAGGGCGTCCACCTGGATGAGGCTGCCATGGTTCGGCACCAATCCCTTCACCATTCACACCTAGGGCCACTTTAGAGTCTCCAATTAACCTAACCTGCATGTCTTTGGCCTGTGGGAGGAAACCAGAATACCCGGAGTAAACCCACGCAGACACAGGCAGAACATGCAAACTCCACACAGAAGGGTCTCCGATGGTCAGGGGGTGGGATCGAACCCATGATGGTCAGGAGTGGAATTGATCCCTTGACCTTCTTACTGTGCTGCCACAATGCTAACCACTGCTCCACCAAGCTGCTGCTAGTTATTGATTAAAGGTTTCCAGGTGTAAGTCTTCATCTTCAGACCATTAGAGACAATAAATGTAGAAAATGAATACTGGGTATTACAGTGCTCTTATTTTGCATTGTAGGTTTTCTTAAACTATTATTTCTTTTTAATATTATATGTTTATTTTGTTTGTACAAGAGAAGATGCCTAATTTGAGAACTGATCAGCATTAAATGTCATTATTAACCTAAATCTCCAATTTAAGTAACCTCCAGATAAGACTTAGATGTAATGTACAACACTTATAAAACACCCTTTGGTTGCTGAGGGAACAGAAACCCTTTCACTTGATGCAAGGTAAGCTCTGTACATTTTCACCAAGTCAGCTGGGGCTGCAAATTACTTGACAATCTCAAGGTACCTGTCACTACTAGTCAGTGATGTGCACAGACATTTCGGGGGGCAGGTGCTCAACCAAAAACATGGGGGCACTCCTGAATACTGCAAAAAGTAAAGATGCTTATACAGTAGTAGTACAAATTTTACTCTACTTAGTTGGTATATCAATTTTATTATTAGCTCATTCTGTCAAGGCCGAAAGAAGCTAATGCGATGACATGGCGTCAGTCATCTGTCCGTCCATCCACATTTCATAGGAATCACTACTCCTCGGCATTTTCCCCAACGCTCACCAAACTCACCCACAATGATCCTCAGGTGGGTCTGCATCAAGTTGTGCTCAAGGTCAAAGGTCAGGAGATCTGGGCATTTATGATTTCATGAAAGACAATACTCCTCCTAGGTCATTGCCTGTGACTTTAAGCACATCCTAGATGTGTCTGCATCTACAGTCGTGAAAAAATGAGGACAGCCCATTAAATATTCAGTTCTTTATTAAGAAATTTTTAACATTTATTTTAGCCATTGTAAGTGAGAATGAATGTGGGGGTGGCCTAAAAAAGAGGGGGTGTCCTAATTTATTCTCATGACTGTAAGCTGTGCTTAGGGTCAAGGTCAGTAATCAGGAGTTCTGAGCGCTCCCAGGGTGATTTTGTCAGGCCACAATAAACTACTTTGTCACTGATGATCTGGTTTTAATACCTATACACTCATGGAGCTACAGTATTTAATACCTCATAGATTTTTACAAAATTGTCAACTCACACTGTTGATGTCTTTGTGGGGGAAAATTAAAATCCGTAATACCTTAAAAAAGCTCTCAAAAAGAGCACTTCAGGGGGCAAAGGGGCAGTCCTCGAGCTTCATTTCATATCAGTCTGTGCACGTGGGTGATACTAGTTGTGACCAATTGCCAACCCTTCCACCATGTCTGGATCCACACCAGATTCTGCCGTCACAGACACCTACCTTCCATATACACCTGATTTTTCCCCATCAAATTCCATGCATAATTCTCATAAATTTATAATCTTAAAAAAGTCCCATCTCACATCAAATGCTGATCTGTTTGATAGTGTCATACCAGGACTGACCTGATACAGGGGTGTCAATCCATCCATCTTCTACCGCTTTTCCAGAGGTCCGGGTTGCGGAGGCAGCAGTTCAAGCAGAGAAGCCCAGACTTCCCTCTCCCCGGCCACCTGCTCCAGCTCTTCAGAGAGGATACCAAGGCATTCCCAGACCAGCTGGGAGACATTCAGGTACATCTCAAAAAATTAGAATATCATGAAAAAGTTCAATATTTTTTGTCACTCATTTCAGAAAGTGAAACCCATATAAAGATTAATTACACAGAGAGTGATATATTTCAAGTGTTTATTTTAATTTTGATGATTATGGCTTACAGCCCATGAAAACCCCAAATTCATTTTCTCAAAAAATTAGAATACTACATAAAATTAATTTTAAAAAAATAGTTTTTTTAATAGAAATGTTGGCCAACTGAAAAGTTTGTCCATGTACACACTCAATACTTGGTCGGGGCAAATTCTGGATTAATTACTGTATCAATGTGGCGTGGCATGGAGGTGATCAGCCTGTGTTACTGCTGATGTGTTATGAAGGTCCAGGTTGCTTTGATAGATAGTAGATAGCATTGTTGGGTCTGGTGTCTCTCATCTTCCTCTTGACAATACTCCATATATTCTCTGTGGGGTTTAGGTCAGGAGAGTTTGCTGGACAGTCAAACACAGTGATGCCATGGTCATTAAACCAGGTTTTGATACTTTTGGCAGTGTGGGGGATGGGGGGGTGCCAAGTCCTGCTGGAAAATGAAATCAGCTTCTCCATAAAGCTTGTCAGCAGAGGGAAGCATGAAGTGCTCTAAAAATTTCCTGGTAGACGACTGCGCTGACTTTGGTCTTGATAAAACACAGTGGACCAACACCAGCAGATGACATGGCTCCTCAAATCATCACTGACTGTGGAAACTTCACACTAAACCTCAAGCAACTTAGATTCTGTGCCTCTCCACTCTTTCTCCACACTCTGGGACTTTGATTTCCAAATGAAATGCAAAATTTGCTTTGATCTGGTATAAACAAAGGTATCAACATTATTTGCTGATAGAGGTATAAACATTATTTGCTGAAAGGATATATGCTGGAGGGGTAGTATTAATATGTACGATTCACTATGCTCACTCTGGGACACTATGGTATGGTAGGTGGGACAGTACTGTGCATATCTGTGTATATCTGTGTTGTTTGGGGCTGGGTTTAGATGTATGGACTGTATGTATGTTGGGATGGATGGGTGTCAGTGTTGATATGTACAAAATAATAAAGTAAAATACATAAAGTAATATGTATATATTTCACATGGGTTGTATTTAGGGAAAAGAGTTGGAGTAAATAAGTGTTAACTTCTTCCTTCTCCCTTTCGAGCACTGTATACTGTCACTTTTATTGCACTTGTCATTTGTTTGTTTGGGTTTTTTTTGTTTTTTTGCTTTTTTGTTCGAAATAAAATATGTATCTATGTCTGAACAGAGGTCATCTGCTGGCGTTTGTCCACTGTGATTTATCAAGACCAAAGTCAGCGCAATTGTCTACCAGGAAATTTTAGAGCACTTCATGCTTCCTTCTGCTGACAAGCTTTATGGAGAAGCTGATTTCATTTTCCAGCAGGACTTGGCACCCCCCCCCCCCCCCCACACTGCCAAAAGTATCAAAACCTGGTTTAATGACCATGGCATCACTGTGTTTGATTGGCCAGCAAACTCTCCTGACCTAAAACCCATAGAGAATCTATGGAGGATTGTCAAGAGGAAGATGAGAGACACCAGACCCAACAATGCAGACGAGCTGAAGGTCACTATCAAAGCAACCTGGGTCTTCATAACACCTCAGCAGAGCCACAGGCTGATCACCTCCATGCCACGCCACATTGATGCAGTAATTAATCCAAAAGGAGCCCCGACCAAGTATTGAGTGTGTACATGGACAGACTTTTCAGTCGGTCAACATTTCTATTAAAAAACTATTTTTTCAAATTAATTTTATGTAATATTCTAATTTTTTGAGAAAATGAATTTGGGGTTTTCATGGGCTGTAAGTCATAATCATCAAAATTAAAATAAATAAAACACCTGAAATATTTCACTCTCTGTGTAATGAATCTATATAATATATGGATTTCACTTTCTGAAATGAGTGACAAAAAATATTGAACTTTTTCATGATATTCTAATTTTTTGAGATGTACCTGTAGTTTCTCCAGTGAGCCCTGGGTCCGCCCCGGGGCCTCCTCCCAAAGGGACGTGCCTGAAACACCTCAAGTGGGAGGCATCCTAATCAGATGCCCATACCACCTCAACTGGCTCCGTTCAAGGATAATCACACAGGGGTGTGTGATTATAAATAATTAAAACTTCAGGCATGCTCTCTGGTTCAAATCCCCACCTGCATGTCTCTTGTGCCTTCTCTTCACCCCATTTCCTGTCTTTAGCTTCACTGTTGCTATTGAATAAAGCCAAAAATCCCCCCAAAGCTTTTTTAAAATGACAGGGATGCTTCTGAGTAAAATAAAACCTTTCCAAACTGAGAAAAACTTGGGGAAATGCTTAGCAAACAGAATCCATGGTCATTATTTTGCTGCTTGTTTGAGCCTTTCTCTGACATTCTTCATCACGTCTCTTGCAGATGCAGTTCATGTAATCTGAAAGAAGGGTCTCTTGGAAAACAAAGCACTTGGCGGCAAAATCTTTTGTCCTCGTTGCAGTCTTCAGAGAAGCATTCACATACAGCCCCCAAATACAGACGAACAAGAACATGAGGGTGCAACAACTTGTCAGAATCCATGCTAAAAATGTGCAAATGACGTTTGGCGATAACTCACCCATTATTCTGTAATGTCGAGTGACAATGCGGTCTAACCCCCTTAAGAGGATCCCCCCCATACGTTTTACAGTGTAATCTGTAAAGGTAGTTTGGGTGCTGAGAAACTTCAGTGTTGTGTATTTGGAGACTCTGTGGTTGGATGTAAAGGCTTGTTCAGCAGGGAGGGGGTGAGCAGAAAAGGAGAGCAGTCCTTCCCTTTATTGATCATCAGTCATCTATTCCCTGCGGTTATTTAACTGTCACTAAGTAGTGATGCTAATGACGTTTACACCTGTTTAGTTTCTTTTTTACCGTGTTTACAGTAGACATTCCTTGTGTGTTGTTTGTATTTATTTATGATTATCGGTTTAAAGACTTGGGGATAAAATAATAATGTAAAATCAATGAACACATGTGGGAGTGCTTCAGCATTAAACAAGGATCTCAGACTATCATTAAGAGGTAGAGTTAAAAATAGCTATTATATAAATTACACCTATTAAGCGGAATGATAGAGCACTAAATATTCAGAGTTTTGTGTTAAGATGATTTTCTACTAGGTGGAATATTTCACAGTCTCCATTGTACCTGCAGTACAGGGGGTAGAGTACAAGTCAGTTAACAGTATATAGTCGATTCTGTGCCTAGGGTTTTATTTCACAATGGATTGGTTTTCCTGGTGATAGATGGGGAAAAAAAAAACTTCATCCATGATTTGAAGGTGTCGCACTTGGGTGGTGGGCTCCATTTGCTTTAAGCTTGGCATGCCATTGACTCACTGACTGTAATCAAGGCTGCCTTTACTCTGAATGTGAACGAGTTGTCTTCATGTTGCACACATCTTTCAACGCTACAGTTTCTTATTGAGAGGGGTAGGGGCGGGCGGGAAGACGAGAGATTTCTGTTTAGCTAGTCACTACACAGATTTGTGTGTGTGTGTGTGGGGGGGGGGTTACGAAGGTTTGATGTAAATTAATTGTATAAAAGATCCAAAGGAGCAGGATGGAGCGGAGGAGCGCTGTTGATCGGTGCTCTGTGTACATAAAAATTGACTGTTCTTTGAATGCTAAGATGAAAGATGTATGAAATATGAAAGCAATTCAATCAAAATTGACTCTACCTAAGTTTGATTCAGGATATTCTCTGCGTTTGTCTCCGCAGATATTTTTTCTTTATGTAATTAGAACGTGTAGCAGACAACAACTGAAGTCTTTTCTTTCTTTTACAAATAAAGAGCAGCTTCCACAAAGTAATATTGATGTATGTTTTGTTAAAGGGAACATTAAAACTATAATATTGAAACTTTTCTCTGATTGTATTATGGTGTTAATTTATTAGGAGCAGTCACCAGTATATAGACAGTTCCACCAAAAAGGTAATTTTTATTTTGCTTTGTCTGTTAAAGGTACACAAAATTTTTAAGTAATCTGAAATCGGAAATTTATTGTTACAGCGGGGAGGAGCTAGTGCTAGCTAGCACTTGGCCGCCGCCCGGTGCTAATGGGAAACTCGACATACCGGGAGCTGTAGCGAAAACGACGCGGTGCCGGGCTGGAGTTTAGGCGGCGTGAAAGAAATATAAGACAGAATAATAAAGAGCGATGGCAAGAACCAAGCAGACCGCCCGTAAAATCTACTGGAGGAAGAAGCCCCCCCCCCCACCAGGGCTGCTCGGAGAGGCGCTCCGGCCACCGGCAGAGTGAAGAAGCCTCGCCGTCACAGGCCCGTGGCTCTGAGAGAGATCCGTCGCTGCCAGAGATCCACGGAGCTGCTCATCCGCAAGCTGCCCGTCCAGCGCCTGGTGAGGGAGATCGCTCAGGACTTCAAGACCGTCCTGCGTTTCCTGAGCTTCGCCGTCGTGGCTCTGCAGGAGGCCAGCGAGGCCCACCTGATGGTCTCTTCTTCGCTAAGGGGGTCACCATCATGCCCAAAGACTTCCAGCTGGCCCGCTGCATCCGCGGAGAGAGAACTTAGACTTTCTGCTGCACATTCACCAGCCATAATGCTCTGCACTGTGTGTCTATATATATACTGTAGCGAACTCAATATGAGCACCCTACTTGGCTTGCTAAGTGGGTTGACCCTATTGGCGACACAGGTAGGGTGCGGGACTCCGGAGCGGGAGGCGTGAGTTCAAATCTCCCAGTGGGATGTCGCCATGTCGAGCAGCACGTTACAATACATTTATAGTAATATGGACATATGTTTACTAGATGTTGTTTATTGTTGCTCTGAGTGTTGCTGTCCCTATGCTGTTGCAATCCTGGAATTTCCCCGTTGTGGGACTAATAAAGGCTTATCTTATCTTATTGCCGCAAAAAAATCTTACCTAATCACTCCTAATCAAAAGTTGTTTTTTTTTATACACAAAAAGAGCGTCCTTCTCCATGTAAGCAGCCATCTTGGCTTCTACAGATTCTCCTATTTCCTTTGGAAAAGGGTGATGACTGATAAAATGTGAATTGGTTGTATTTTGTAATCTGATTGCTAGATTGTACTGAGTATTACACACTGCACCTTTAACTCCAAGTAAAGGATCAGTTTGCAAAAATCAGAGGTGGGGTTTGGTGCAACTGACGAGTTGATTTTCAGTGTGATAAGTGAAAGATGAAGGTCACAAAATAACATGGGACAGTCCTTCTAGAAACCACAGTTCTTTAAACACATTTTAAGATTTAGGATGTTCTTTTTTTTAACTTATAAATGTGACATTTGTTCCTTGTAAATATGCTGTTTTTAATATCCCCCCAAAATTAAAACTTTTTTTTGAATTTGCAACCTTTTTCTTGTCAAGGTAAAAATCTTTAAACTGCACCGAAGAGGCATGCTGTGTTTCAGTTGTTCAGAAGAACATGACTTCCTGACGCAGTTCAAACCCGGGACTGCCACCATACTAAGCTGTCACTTTAATCACCACACAACTGCTTCATCTTCAGCTCAAACTTTCTCAAATGACAAATGTTTGAAAGGATTTCCAGTATCACAACATTTAAAACTTGTGCTATACATTGTTTTCAAATGCACAGAAGAGGTATACTGCATTTCAGAACAATGACACATTGCCAGGAGGATTTCAACCCTGGTCTCCAGCATGACAAACGATCGCATTAACCCCTGCACCACATGATTGGTCTGGGCCACACCCTGACTTTCTCACACACTTAACAAAATGTTCCAGTCACAATTGACGGAGGCTAATAGACATCTTGTGAAATTTGGCATCTTGCTGAAGAATACTGTTGTGATTGTGGGTTTGTAGTATCATCGAGTTTGGATCACTACATCAGAAGATTAGTAAGAAAATACAGTGGGGGGAAAAAAGTATTTAGTCAGCCACCAATTGTGCAAGTTCTCCCACTTAAAAGATGAGAGAGGTCTCCAATTTTCATCATAGGTATGCCTCAACTATGAGAGACAAAATAAGAAAAAAAAATCCAGAAAATCACATTGAAGGATTTTTAATGAATTAATTTGTAAATTCCTGGGTAAAATAAGTATTTGGTCACCTACAAACAAGCAAGATTTCTGGCTCTCACAGACCTGTAACTTCTTCTTTAAGAGGCTCCTCTGTCCTCCACTCGTTACCTGTATCAATGGCACCTGTTTGAACTCTTTATCAGTATAAAAGACACCTGTCCACAACCTCAAACAGTCAGACTCCAAACTCCACTATGGCCAAGACCAAAGAGCTGTCAAAGGACACCAGAAGCAAAATTGTAGACCTGCACCAGGCTGGGAAGACTGAATCTGCAATAGGTAAGCAGCTTGATGTGAAGAAATCAACTGTGGGAGCAATTATTAGAAAATGGAAGACATACAAGACCACTGATAATCTCCCTTGATCTGGTGCTCCACGCAAGATCTCACCCCGTGGGGTCAAAATGATCACAAGAACGGTGAGCAAAAATCCCATAACCACACGGGGGGACCTAGTGAATGACCTGCAGAGAGCTGGGACCAAAGTAACAGGCTACCATCAGTAACACACTACGCCGCTAGGGACTCAAATGCTGCACTGCCAGATGTGTCCCCCTGCTTAGTACATGTCCAGGCCCGCCTGAAGTTTGCTAGAGAGCATTTGGATGATCCAAAAGAGGATTGGGAGAATGTCATATGGTCAGATGAAACCAAAATAGAACTTTATTGTAAAAACTTGTCGTGTTTGGAGAAGAACACCATACCTACTGTGAAGCATGGGGGTGGAAAGATCGTGCTTTGGGGCTGTTTTTCTGCAAAGGGACCAGGACGACTGATCCGTGTAAAGGAAAGAATGAATGGGGCCATGTATCGTGAGATTTTGAGTGAAAACCTCCTTCCATCAGCAAGGGCATTGAAGATGAAACGTGGCTGGGTCTTTCAGCATGACAATGATCCCAAACACACCGCCCAGGCAACGAAGGAGTGGCTTCGTAAGAAGCATTTCAAGGTCCTGGAGTGGCCTAGCCAGTCTCCAGATCTCAACCCCATAGAAAATCTTTGGAGGGAGTTGAAAGTCCGTGTTGCCCCGCGACAGCCCCAAAACATCACTGCTCTAGAGGAGATCTGCATGGAGGAATGGGCCAAAATACCAGCAACAGTGTGTGAAAACCTTGTGAAGACTTACAAAAAAACGTTTGACCTCTGTCATTGCCAACAAAGGGTATATAACAAAGTACTGAGAGGAACTTTTGTTATTGACCAGATACTTACTTTACCGAGGAATTTACCAATTAATTCATTAAAAAATCCTTCAATGTGATTTTCTGGATTTTTTTTTCTCATTTTGTTTCTCATAGTTGAGGTATACCTATGATGAAAATTGGAGATCTCTCTCATCTTTTAAGTGGGAGAACTTGCACAATTGGTGGCTGACTAAATACTTTTTTGCCCCACCGTACATGCCAAAGAGAAACTACAACTTGAACGGCCTATAAAATCAAAAACAGACTGACATTTTTAACATATTCTCATTATCTGTAGATGGTATCTGCTTAATCTCAATTAATAGCTTTCAAATGAGGGTCATGTTGTACTTCAGAAAGATGACATGTAGCTGAGAGGATTTCAACATGGGTCTCCAGCATGCTAGGCCATCTTCTTAAGCAGTAGACCGAAGGATTATTGTGGGTCATTCACCAACTTTTGCATATTAACAAAATGTTCCATTGACAAGACCAACACTGGTAGACATTTCATAAACATAATTTTTGGAACATGAACAGAATTGCATGAAATTTGGTGTTTTGCTGAAGAATACTGTTGTGATTGGGAGTGTGAATTTTCATCAGGTTTGGATCACTACAGCAGAAATTCATTCCGAAAATGCATGCCAAAGAGAAACTGTACAACTTGATTAGCCTATAAAATCGTCTTTTCATTATCAATAGATGAGTTGTAATTAATTTCAAATAGTCTGGAATAGACTGTGCATTGGGGGCGGAGTGGTTAGCACTGCGGCAGCACAGCAACTCACCCTTGGCCGGGGGATCCTGAGTTTGATCCCAGCCCCCACCAACAGTGATCTGTGTGGAGTTTGCATGTTCTTCCCGTGTCTGCGTGGGTTTACTCTGGGATTTCTCCGGTTTCCTCCCACATGCCAAAAACATGCAAGTTAGGTTAAATTGGCATCAAACTGGGGATTCTAAATTGTCCTTAGGTATGACTGTGAGAGTGAATAGCTGTCTGTCTGTCTGTGTTGGCCCTGCGATGGACTGGCGATCTGTCCAGGGTGTACCCTGCCTCTCGCCCAAAGATGCTGGGATAGGCTCCAGCCCCCCCGCAACCCGGAAAGGATTAAGCGGAAGAAGATGAATGAATGAATGAGACTGTGCATTTGAGAACAATGCACAGAGGTATGCTGTACTTAAGAAGGATGACATGTTACTGAGAGGATTTGAAGCTGGGTCTCCAGCATGGCAGATGACCTTCTTAACCACCAGACCACAAAACTGCTGTGGGTCAAACACTAACTATCTCACACACTAATCAAACGCTCCATTGACACTTGCTAATCAGTTCAGTTCACTTTATTTATATAGCACCTTTCAAGCACGTGTGCAACCCAACGTGCTTTACAGAACCATAGTCAAACAAAAACACAAAAAGGTAAGAGGTTAAAATATTCAAAAATATGAAGGCAAGAAAGGAATTGATTAAAACAACTGTAAGACAATAAAATCACAAAGACAAGTCGAAGTGAGAGTGTCGCACATTGTACTGATCCATTTCTAGGTCTTAACTCCGTCTGTGGCTGTTTAGGTGAAATGACTCCGTCATCAGCAATGCTAGCACAGCGAGCCATTCTTTAGTGACTAACTTTGTCAGAGCATGTTTTAATCAGACACTTCTGAAGATTTGAGTTACTATTTTTTATGTGGAGTAGGTCACGTAGTTTGCAACTCACCAATATATTTTTTCCTTAGCCTTGAGAAAGGAAAGATAATGTGCATATTTCCATGAGAAGAAATCCACTGCTTCTTGTCTGTTGGTCACTGTCAAATTGATTGACTGGGGGGGGGGGGGGCAGTGGTAGGGTTTCCTCACACCCAGAGAGACAAAGGGAGGAGAGGGCAATGGACTAAAGGAAGAGGTGCCACTGGGGGGTATCAGACAGGACAATCAGGTTGAGGCAATATCCCCCCCCCCCCCCCCCCCCCGGGAGAATAAGATCACCGGAGCTGCAGAGAGAAGGAAGGTGTTGAAACGGCACCTGTTTATATTATGTTAATGATGTGCATTGTCTGACAATCGGAATGCTGATGTGCCACACATTCTCTTTGTCCATGCAACAAGTATAAAAGAGCTATGTACAGGAACCTTGACAGCACAATAGCTCGTGCCGGGCTATGAAGCGTGTTTGCTGTAGGGGAAAAATAAAGCCTTGTGTCATCCAGCTCGTTGCCTTCGCCCATTCCTTATTATCCACAGTGGTGACCCTCGACATGCCATGGAGCACCTATCCTTTCCTCCACACTGGTGAACCCGATGTACTATGGAGAGCGTGCGCCGGTTCCTTTCTCTACACTGGCGACCTGAAAGGCCAGGGAGAGCAAGCCACACTGGGACCCAAGACGCACCATGGATAGCGAGCCGAGCATAGCCCCGGAGCCTGGAGAGAGAAAATCAGTCAAGCTTCTGGACCCTGGCTTCACCTTCCGACAGCGGGGTTTCAGCGCACAGAAGCCCTATGTGCACTCTGTGGGATTACGGGGATAACTATGGATGACACATAATGCTGCAACGTGGTCGCTGCACTGGA
The DNA here is from genome assembly GCA_020510985.1 of Pholidichthys leucotaenia. NCBI lineage: Eukaryota > Metazoa > Chordata > Actinopteri > Cichliformes > Pholidichthyidae > Pholidichthys > Pholidichthys leucotaenia. The sequence continues at coordinate 233,636,378 of CM035847.1, forward strand.
TGTGCGCGCCACGCACCAGGGACAAGCCAGTTCCAAGAACTTATATATTGTCCTCAGTCGCTGCAAATCCCCAGGGAATAGGGCCAATCACCTTCCCCGGATCCTTTAGGCCTGCGCTACACACCTAAAGGAGTCGGGCAGCCTCACTGAAAGGACTTATATTGGTTTCTCAGCCGCTGCACATCCCTGGGGAAATTGGGCCGATCGCCTTCCCTGGATCCTTTAGGACTGCACCCGCACCTAAAGAAGATTTGGCAGTTTCCTTGACAGAGCTTTTATTTTTTTCTAAGCCACTGCTGATCCCTGGAGAGATCTACTGGAAGATCCCGTACCCGAGACGGATCCACCTACACAATTTTTGTGTGTCCCGGAGGCTTTTAATTTACCGGGACGGCCCACCATTGCTTCCCCCACACCTTCATCCCAAAAAGCCTGCAGAATGCCGGTTTTGTTTCCGTCAGGCACGACGCGCACAGGACTCCACTGCGCCCATCGTACAATGGACTGTTCAATGTGCCGGAGCCTGGGGTGAAGTATAAGGTGTTTTCCCACCCTCCCTCTTTCTCTCCACAGAAAGACATGCCCTCCGATACACTTCACCAGCAGGACGGTTCTACTGAATCGACAACCCCTCCGCTGTAGCCGCTATGGGCCCCGACTTGAGCCCAAAGGACCGGGGGCTTAGAGCCCCTTCTGGGTGTTTGGGGGGGCCTGTGGGGGGGGGGGCACAGTGGTAGGGTTTCCTCACAACCAGAGAGACAGGGAGGAGAGGACAATGGACTGAAGGAAGAGGTGCCACTGGGTGGTATCAGACAGGACAGTCAGGTTGAGGCACCCCCCTCCCCTTCCCGGGGACAATAAGATCACCGGAGCCACAGAGAGAAAGAAGGTGTTGAAGTGGTGCCTGTTTATATTATGTTAATGATGTGCATTGTCTGACAATCAGAATGCTAAGGTGCCACACATTCTCTTTGTCCACGCAACAAGTATAAAAGATACAGGTACAGGGACCTTGACAGCACAATAGCTCATGCCAAGCTATGAACCATGTTTGCTGTATGTTGGAGAAAAATAAAGCCTTATGTCATCCAGCTCATTGCCTTTGCTGATTCCTTTTTCTCCACAGACTCACTTTTTGCAACAGGTCACGTGGAGCGACAACTGTGTGACTGCATATGGTAGATAGACTGATAAGAAAAAGTGCATTTGTCATGTAAAGTAAAAGTAGCAAGTGTGTTAAAATTTCAGTAATTGCAATAGCTATTTAAGCTGAAAAGTAATTTCATTATACTGTGGTCGCAGCGCTCGACGCCCGCACAGCTCAGCAGGTAGCGAGCCTGCTTGATCAGCCAGCAGCAAATACGAGGCGCTCAAGGCTGTGCTCATCCAGCGCTACACGCTCTCGGACTGTGAGAGAGCGGAGAGGCTCCTGACGCGGACCGAGTTAGGAGATGGTTCGGCCGTAGACCTGATGAAGAGATGCCATGAAACTTAAGAGGAGAGTGCCTGCTTAAATGTTCAGTCTGTTCTTTGCTTGTGAGTTGTGAGTGTGTAATAAATCGTCTGAAATGAATCTACCTCTTCATTTACACACTCCACAATACACCAATTACTGCACCCCTCATGGATCATCACCTTATCATGGTGGGGGGTTTGAGTGCCCTAGTGATCCCAGGAACTTTGTTGTCCGGGGCAATTTGCCTCTGGTAGGGTCACCCAAGATAAATTGGTCCTGGGTGAAGGGCCAGACTAAGAACAATCCAACAGACTCTCATGATGAATGTTAGAACAAGGATTCAGTGTACCCCGCTCAGTATGGGGTTATGTGGGCCCCACCCTGGAGCCAGGCCTGGGGGAGGGGCTCAATGGCTAGCGCCTGGTGGCCAGGTTTCTGCCTATGGGACCCAGCCAGGGTCAGCCCAAAGGAGTTACATGGGTCCGCCCTCCAGTGGGCTCACCACCTGCAGGAGGGGCCATGGTGGTTGGGTGCTATGTGAATCAGGTGGCAGTTAAAGGTGGAGACCTTGGTGGTCTGATCCCAGGCTTCCTAAACTGGCTTTAGGGACGTGGAATGTCACCTCTCTGGTGGGGAAGGCGCCTGAGCTGGTGCATGAGGTTGGGCAATACCGGCTTGATATAATCGGCCTCACCTCAACACACAGCTCTGGTTCTGGAACCAGTCTCTTGGAGAGGGGCTGGAGCTTGGCCTACTCTGGAGTTGCCCCGGGTGAGAGGCGACGAGCAGGGGTGGGTATTCTTGTATCCCCCCCCCCCACCTTACTGCCTCTATATTGGAGTTTTCCCCGGTGGACGAAAAGGTTGTTTCCCTGCGCCTTTGGGTTGGGAAATGGGTCCTGACCGTCATTTGTGCCTATGCAACAAATGATGGTTCAGAGTACCCACCCTTTTTGGAGTCTCTGACTGGGGTGCTGGAGGGTGTTCCTCTTGGAGACTCTATTGTCCTACTGGGGGACTCCAATGCTCATGTCGGCAACGACAGTGAAACCTGGAGGGGGGTGATTGGGAGGAACAGCCTGCCCGATCTGAACCTGAGTGGTGTTCAGTTATTGGACTTCTGTGCTAACCACAATTTGTCCATAACAAACACCATGTTGAAGCGTAAGGGTCTCCATATGTGCACCTGACACCAGGACACCCTTGGTCGCAGGTCGATGATCAATTTTGTTATTTGTGTCATCAGACCTGCAACCATATATCTTGGACACTCGGGTAAAGAGAGGTGCAGAACTGTGAACTGATCACCACCTGGTGGTGAGTTGGATCCGATGGCAGGAGAGGATGCCATTCAGACCTGGTAGACCCAAATGTATAGTGAGGGTGTGATGGGAACATGTGGCTTCAGGCCTCTGTCTGGGAGGTCTTCAACTCTCACCACCGGAAGAACTTCGACCGCATTCCGAGGGAGTCTGGAGGTATGGAGTCTGAATGAGCCATGTTCTCCACCTCCACTATCAAAGTGGCTGCTCAAAGCTGTGGCCGCAAGGTCGTCTGTGCATCTCGTGGTGGCAAACCCCCAAACCAAGTGGTGGACACCAGTGGTGAGGGGGGCCGTTAAGCTGAAGAAGGAGTCCTATTGAGCTTGGTTGGCTTGTGGGACTCCCGAAGCAGCTGAGGTGTACTGGCCTGCCAAGCAGAGTGCAGCTTGAGTGGTTGCCGAAGCAAAAACTTGGGTGTGGGAGGAGTTTGGTGAGGCCATGGAACAAGACTTTCAGTTGACCTCAAAGAGATTCTGGCAAACTGTCCAGCGGCTCAGGAGGGGGAAGCAGCTCCCTGTCCACACTGTGTATGGTGCGGATGGGGCGCTGCTGACTTCGACTGGGGATATCGTTGGGCAGTAGAAGGAATACTTCAAGGATCTCCTCAATCCCACTGACACACCTTCCACAGAAGAAGCAGGGCTTGTGGATGAGGGGGAGGACTCGCCCATCACAGGGGCTGAGTTTGCAAAGGTGGTTAAAAATCTCTTTGGTGGCCGGGCCCTGGGGGTGGACGAGAGTCGCCCTGAGTACCTCAAGGCCCTGGATGTTGTAGGGCTGTCATGGATGACACGCCTCTGCAACATTGTGTGTCGGTTGGGGACAGTGCCTTTGGCATGGCAAACTGGGGTGGTGGTTCCTCTCTTCAAGAAAGGGGACCAGCGGGTGTGCTCCAACTTCAGAGGGATTACACTCCTCAGCCTCCCTGGGAAGGTCTATGCCAAGGTACTGGAGTGGAGAGTCCGGCTATTGGTTGAACCTCGGATTCAGGAGGAGCAATGAGGTTTTCGTCCTGGCCATGGCACATTGGATCTTTACCCTCTTGAGAATCCTCGAGGGTTTGTGGGAGTTTGCTCAACCAGTTTATATGTGTTTTGTGGACTTGGAGAAGGCATTCAACCGCGTCCCTCGTGGTTTTTTGTGGGGGGTTCTTCAGGAGTATGGGGTATCAGACTTGTTGTTACAAGCTATCCAGTCTCTATATGACCGTTGTGAGAGTTTGGTTTGTATTGCCAGCACTCGGTCAGACCCATTCCCAGTGAGAGTTGGACTCCACCAGAGCTGCCCTTTGTCACCAATCCTGTTCATAATTTTTATGGTCAGGATTTCTAGGCACAGCCAGGGAATGGAGGGTGTCATGCTTAGTGACCACAGGATCTCATCTCTGTTGTTTGCAGATGATGTTGTCCTCTTGGCTTCATCCAGCAATGACCTACAGGTCTTACAGGGACAGTTTGCCACTGAGTGTGACGTGGCTGGGATGAGAATCAGCACCTCCAAGTCCAAGTCCATGGTCCTCAGCTGGAAAAAGGTAGATTGTCCTCTCCAGGTTGGGGACAAGCTCCTGCCCCAAGTGGAGGAGTTTAAGTATCTCGGGGTCTTATTCACGAGTGAGGGGAGAATGGAGCAAGAGGTTGACAGATGGATGAGAGCAGCATCTGCAGTGATGCAGACATTGTACCGGTCTGTTGTGGTGAAGAGGAAGCTAAGCTCTAAGGTAAAGCTGTCAATTTACCGGTCAATCTACATTCCTACCCTCACCTATGGTCATGAGCTTTGGGTAATGACCAAAAGAATGAGATTGCAGATACAAACGGCTGAAATGAGCTTTCTTCTTAGGATTGCTGGATTCACCCTCAGAAATAGGGTGAGGAACTCAACCATCCGGAAGAGGCTCAGAGTAGAACCGCTGCTCCTCCACGTTGAAAGGAGCCAGTTGAGGTGGTTTGGGCATCTGATCAGGATGCCTCCTGGACGCTTTCCACTTGAGGTGTTTTGGGCATGTCCCACTGGGAGGAGACCCCGGGGAAGACCCAGGACTCGCTGGAGAGACTGTGTTTCCCAGTTGGTCTGGGAATGCCTTGTATCCCCTCTGAAGAGCTGGAGCAGGTGGCTGGGGAGAGGGAAGTCTGGGCTCCTCTGCTTGAACTGCTGCCTCCCTGACCCGGACCTCCGGAAAAGTGGTAGAAGATGGATGGATGGATGGATGGACAATTACTGCAAAAGTAGTGGTGTTACATGTTATGTCTGGGAACCAGGAATGACCAACGGAGAGTGGGGTTTGCTTGGAACACGAACTTTCTTACACAAAGCTATATAACTTACAGTGCTGGTATCTGCTACGGGAGGCTGTGCCAACAGAGAAAGAGGCAAGAGGCCGTAAGATGGCCGACCCCCACATTATATACACTCGGCGTGGTGATGTCAACAAGTGGCTAAGTCACCATGCCGATACCAACCTAACCTGTGGTTTGTTACACCCCTCCCCCCTTGGAAAAACAGAATAATATGAAACCAAATTGACCCTCCCCAATTTGGTACCATAAAGTCCCCAAACTAGCTAGGGCCAGTGGGTAGATTACTGCGTAGCCCAGCATGGCTGAGTGGTTTATTTTGCCACTATCCATTGGCAGCTGAACCCCTAGCTAAACACAGTCCTCTTTTTTTTTCTTGAGGAAAGCCATTCAGTTGGAGGGGCCCTGAGGCGAGCTTGAGGTGGACGCACCCCTGGAGGTGCCAGCTGCAGCAGACCTGGGCACCATCCTGCTGGAGCTACGGCACACTCATCAACAATGTCCCAGCCAGGATCCCACACCAGCTGGGTCAACTCCAACACTGCATCTTGATCCGCGGCAACTGCACTCACCTTCCGCAGATGGCTGGCTTGCCATCTCGATCCATCCACCATCTGAATTGCGGTTGGTTTCAGCTGTGCGGCGATCTTCATAGGTGTTGTGGTGGTGATGATGTTGAGTCCGACTGTGGGTCTGGTCGCTTGGCTCTGCGAACCCAAACCCAGTCCATCACTGTGAGTGGTACTCTCTTTGGCTGCATTCGGCATTGTGGTTGTGATGGTGTGGCTCTTGTCTGCTGCGGGGCATCCACCAAGTTGCGGTGGTTCTGCTGTATCCTGTTGGGTCACGGACTCTTCATTCTGCGTCTCAGTGGCGGCTCCTGGGGGCTAATGCTGGTTGTGGATTCGGAAGACGTCCGGTGGTTCTATTGCGTTCTGTTCGGTCGTGGACCCTTCACCCTGCAGCTCAGCCGCGGTTCCTGGAGGCTGGTTGTGGGTGTGGATTTGGGAGCAGTTCGGTTTCTTCTCTCCCTCACCTGGCGCTGGTTGAGGTCGGGGTGATGTGTCACTGTCTTCGGTGACGGGACGCGCGCTGGACGGTATTCAGTCACTAGGGTCCCCTTTCTCCACGAACTCCCTCTCCTGCGGCTCCACAGCAGCTGTCTGAAGCTCATGCCAGGCGAAGATCGGAGGTGAATCCGGTTGTTCTCCCCCTATCCTGGGAAATCTGGTTGTGGTGTTATGTTGCTGTTGCTGTTGGTAGAAGTGTGCGCCAGGTTGTTGTGTCCCGGGGTTCCCGATAGACGTGGGCTCCCTTTCCTGCAGCTTTGCAGCGGCTCACTGAGGCTTATGCTGGGCAAGGATCTGAGGCAAGTTTGGTCGCTGCTGTCTCTCTGCGCTACAGTATGTTCACTCTCCATACTGTGCTCTCCCTCTGCACTGTGTTCACTCTCTGTGCTGTGCTTTTTGGTTAGCTTGTCATGAGTTAGCTTGTTTTCTACAGTGAGTTTGTCACTGGGTTGTTGCTCTGTGGTGCCCTGCTGTCCCATGGCGTTCACCTCGGGGCCCTCCCGAGAAGGCATAGGGTCGGCAGGCTTAGCACCCAACTCAACCGTTTGCACCAGCAGAGCTGGCTGCGAGGAACATGGATGTGGTCCTGCCAGCCGCTGTGCCTTCTTAGCCATCATCTCCAGCAGCAACACCCATTCTATCACCATCGTCAGGTCATCCTGTGCTATGTCCAGCATTTTCAGTATCCTCGGATCTGTGACATAGCACTTCAACTGTGACAATATTGCTATATCCTCCGCACGTCCGAACTCACATGTGCTAGCCAAACAGCAATGAGCGTCTATATACTGTATGGATGATTCGTCCTTTCACTGTCACCTCTGGTACAACACTAAACTCTGGGCCGCCACATCGTCTGGTATGGCAAAGTAGTTAGCTAGCAGCTCGACCGCCTCAGCAAACGATTTTGTTAGTCCTCGCGTAAAGTCGATGTGTTGGTCTTCTGTACCCAGACTGTGAGCCAGTAGAGCTTGTTTCCGTACCTTGTTTAGCTTGTCCAGGTCCAACGCCGCCACATAAGTCTCGAAAGCATCGAGCCAGCGCGGCCACGGTACGGACAGCTTACTGGGGTTTTCCAGAAACAATCGTAGTGTCCTTACACACGCTTCCATGGTTTACTCTTGTCGCCAAATGTTATATCCGGGAAACGGGAATGACCAGCAGAGAGTGGTGTTTGCTTGGAACACAAACTTTATTACACAAAGCTACATACGTAACTTACAGTACTGGTGTCTGTTATGGTAGGCTGAGCCAAAAGAGAAGGAGGCAAGAGGCTGTAAGATGGCCGACCCTCACATTATATACGCTTGGCGTGGTGACATCACTAAGTGGCTGCGTCACCACGCTGATGCCAGCCAAACCTGTGGTTCCTTACACCACATTACAGTAACACATTATTTTTTAACCCTTTACTCCAAACACCGGTGATCATCATCTTCTTCTTTCGTATGACTAAGCAATGTCATGTAAGCTGTGAAGCCAGGTCACTGCCTCCGGGGTGGGGTTGGTGAGATCCACATGGATACCCTCAGGTGGACCAAGGTCAGGGCACTCTTAATAGGACACAAATGGGTTGCCACAAATACTGTACAAACTGGTGACGAACGAAGGCCCCAATGATACATGCTGGCATGAAAGCAGCCAACTCCCGTTCGCAGACGGTTGAGTATAACCCAATCTCTGTGGCCAAGCTGGGCACCTGGTGGTAGTTTTGTGCTTGGAGTGATGTTGACCCGAGGTGGTTTTCTCGTCTCTTGCCAAGTGAGTCTCCAGCTTTCCAGAAGATTGAAGTTGGAGATTTCAGGGGAGACAGCATATCTACTGAAGGGTTTGCAAAAATGTAGGTGTTGAGCACCTAGATCTTGGGCAACTTGGATGCAATGATGTAAAGATGCTTGTTTTCTTTAGTGGCCTTCTTCACAAGCATGTGTGTTTGGTGTTTTCTGCAAAGGGAAGGAGGAGCGATGCCAGATAAAACAGGCAGGTAATCCACAGGTGTGGCACGAAGGCAGCCTGTGATTATCCTCCTCCTTAAAAAAAAACCCCGACTGGTGATGACTGAGGAAATGTCAGTTGGTTGCATTTTGAAATCTGACTGCTAGATTGCAAAGAATATTACACACTGCACCTTTAAACAGGTTTCATTTTTTAAGAAATGAAAATCGATGACCATGTGGTTCCTGCAAGTGTAGCTGTTGCCAATTTAAAAAAAAAAATGCTCAGGTGTGTTGCATCTGCAGATGAGTTCCCCCTATTAAACAATTAACAGAGGTGGGCAACAAGGAAAAACACCAGAAGAGCATCACAGAATTACACCTGCCGAGAAGGGACAAAGGTCATAAAGAATATTTTCAATATGCACAAGACAACCCGGTTATTTTATCATCTTATTGCTTTGTCTTTGGGGCTGCATTCTTCATTGTGTGTCACTGCTATTTGCCTTTTTAGTTTACTCGAGTAAATATAAGGAGTCACGTCCCCTGTGGGGATGATTACGCCCTCTTGTTAAACAGACAGAAATCAACACGTGTAAACTGAGGCCACCTACTGGGCACTTCATACTATTATTACCCTATGTTTGAACTTAAAGCTACATTAAACTAATATAAATGAAACTTTGAACGCACTATAACTTTTTTAGACATCCTCAAATTCCAAAAATGTAGTGGTAAAAACCAATCATGTGCAATAGTGCTTCCAAAATATCAGGTGGTCTGATCCTCCCCACCCACAGGCTCTGAATCCTCCCCCTCTCCACCGCTAGGTCCACAGACTGTGGTACATCCAGCAGCAGCAGATCTGTGGATGACAGTTTTATTTACACTCCCCCCCCCACCCCCAGAGCAACATGGGAATCACAAAAGGAGGAAGTCTGTGACGAGCCTGCGAGTATCTTCTAAGGTAAGCAAGTTGATTCCAAATATTTGAAATAAAGTCAGAAATGGTGATGAGTTAAAAGTAGATGATGTCGTCTTGTTGGCGTTTAAAGATTAACTTCTACATGTCGAATCAAATAATTAAGATTTCATCGACTTCAATTCTCCTTTAGGTGTTTCGAGACAAAATTAAAATAAGTTTGGAACAACTGATAAATGATCAGTGATAAAGTAGATTTTTTTTTTAATTTCAGCCTTTGCTTTCATTGTCTTCAGTGAAATGTGTGATAATTATGCCACTCAGATAATGCAGTCGTTTAAATGCAGTAGCAGCTCGGTTTTAGCTCCTTCGCAGGACAGCTGTTTCTGTTTTGAACTGGGATAATGGGTGCCACATTACTCTTAATGAGAAGCCTGTTGTACTGAAGTTGAACTGGTGGAAAAAAACAAAAATATCCAGCCTGTCCTTTGGCCATATGAACTCCCACAATAGTTTGGCTGAGTTTGTTCTGTATTTTATACTCCAATTTTCTTTGTTTTCAAAAAGGCTCACCTTGACTTTCTCTTTTTTCTGTGAGAATGTTTTGTTTTGGGGTTTTGTTTTTTTTTTTAAGATTTCACTTTGTTGCCACATAACTTGTCTGATGTTGACTGATCAAATGTTTCTCCAGCTTTTCTGACCAAAGCAGCAGGAGGAAGGATGATTGACCTGAGCCACCTGACAGAGGAGGAGCAGGGGGTGATAATGGAGGTGCTGATGAGAGACGCTGAACTGAAGAAGTCTGAGGAGGACAGATGCAGGTTTGGGGAAAAAAAAAACCAGTCTTTCTTGAAGAGGCTTACCATGCTTATTTGCACCTTTAGAGTTTCATCACTGCATTGAAAAGCTTAGCACACCAACTTTCTTTTGATTTGCTGCACCTCAGAATTAGCAGCTGGATGGAGATGGTATGTGGCTGTTATGACCATATACAGCAGGGGTACGCAACCCCCCCCCCCCTTTTTTTTGACAGAAAGTCTACATTTATTTATTTTTTTCCAGTGGGCAACAGGACCAGAACAATACCAACATGCTAGATGGGAGGGACATTTAATTTCCCTGTTGGGGGTTGGGGGCAATAAAAGTTAAGAGAAAAGATGTATACACTTATGGGGTAGAAATGCAAATTTACAAGAAAAAGAAGCAAATTTACAAAAAGTCAATTTTACTAGAAAAAAATCCAAACGTATGATTAAAAACATAAGTTTAAATAAATCCACGTATTAGAAAAAGGTTGCACACTTACAACAACAACAAAAAAACAGATTTTAGATTCATTCAAAAAGTAGTGGATTTATGAGAAAAAAAACTGGTGAGTTTGTGGCAAAAAAAATTGCAAATTTACAATAAAATCAAGAAATTACTAGGAAAAAGTTTCAAATTTAAGATGCAAAAAGTTAATTTACAAGAAGAATAAATGTAAGAATAAAAAGTTCTAAACAAATGTAAAGTAATGAAAAAAAGTTCAAAATTTATGAGAAAAGTGTAAATTTTAAAGAAAAAATATAGTTAATGGTTAGCATTAGTGCTTCAAATGCATTTTATTCAGTTATGTAACAAGATATAGAAAGGGTAATAATGATTTGGGAGGACAATTCTCTTTCTTCCAGGTTGGGAGGGCATGTTCCCCGTCCCCAGAGCTGGATTAAGGAGGTTGTGGGCCCCTGGGCTAAAGCAATTTTTGGGGCCCTCCCACATATTTATAGGAATATGATATGCAAAATGGCCATGTTTTCATGCACGGTAATAAACCGTTTATAATCAGACTTCTGGAGTTATCGGATTATTAAAGTAGTCATGTAAAAACAATCAGATAAAAGGCAATTATTGTGTTACATAAAGTGAAATTACATTAACTGACATAGTTTATTGTCCAGTAATCCATTTATTCAGTGCATGCAAACATGTCAAATCCAATTACCATTATCTGATTATTCCTAGTTATCAGGTTATTGTGGCCATGTAGCTGGGGTCACTGATGGATCAGCTTGACCTTCAAGGTCCTAAATTACTAAGGCAGTGGCTATGGTTCCGGAACCGTGCCCACAGAATTCTTGTTACAGATATGTCTCAAATCTGGTTGGCCAGTACGTTCTATTAATGTGTATCTTAAACGCAGCAGGCTAAAGGTATGGAAATCTGAGGCATTTATTTGTTTCAAAATTTTAATCAATACCTATTTACTATCTTTTTAACCTTATCCACTCCCAAATCCTAAGGATGACCTCTTAATTTTAAGTCTAAATTTCATCTCATAGTAAAATGGTTTGGCTAAGGTGCCAACAGCAAGATGCAAACCAGCAACCTTCTGATCACAGATCCAACGTACTATCTACCTATCAGCTGGCTTGGAGCTGATCTGAAAAGGTTTTGTCGGATTGTCAACTCTTCCGTACCAATAGACATTTCCGTACCCATAGCCACTGCCAATTACTAAATAAAGTGAATGACCACAAAGTTCTAGGTTTAGCTTGAATAGCAGAAAAATATAGCACCATCAGGACTAACACCCGACAAATATCTTGCATCAACCTATAACTTTAATTATGACAATGAAAAAACACACTCAGCTGGTGTGTTCTGTTCAAGGGTTAAATAGTAACTATTTGAAGCCAGAACAGGGTTTTTCACTACACAGAGTTAAAAAAAAACGTTGCCAGACTAGTCTGCCCTACTACAAAAACCCCTGCTCTTCTCTATGACGCAGAAAAGAGCAGGTTATGTGAGCACAAATCTGATATTCATTGTCTAATGACAGTTTTTACAATGTTAACCTCATTCACTGTCATTCTTTTAAAAGAATGATTCAAAATGAAAATATCCTGACAGTTGTTTTGAATTAAATCTACAATTTTGGATTCACCAGAGCAGATTAATATAACTCCGGCCGAGATGAACGATAATATAACTGGAAATTTTACAACCACTGGACAAAGAGAAAGACTGGCATCATCTCTGAATTGTAGCAGACAACTCTCATCCATGGCCAAGCAACGGTTGCACTAAATAGTGAACGGGACTGGACAGGACCAAACGAGACCCCCGGGACCACAACCCCCTAGAAAACATCCAAATAATAAATTAAATCATTTTTTATGGGACACCAAACACCCCAAAAATCAATTAAATCATTTTTATTTTAATATTTAATGACAAATGGCCATTCTTGTAGTAACTAACATTACACAAAATACCCAAATAGCACATTAAATTATATCTAATGGGACCAAGGAACATCAAGTCAACTAACGGAACACATTTACAAATATTCGAGACCCATTGTAATATTCTTTGAAATTTAATTTAATAATTTTGGCATTTTGTGTCCCGTTCGGACATGTTCGTTGTTTAGTCCAAATATTAACCTGTCATTTAAAAAGCCCAAATAATGAATAAAATAATTATTACTTAAATATTTACGACAAATGGGCATTGCTGTAGTACTGAATGGCATTCAAAATGTGTTTCTTTTATAATTTAGCACAGTTTGTTTATTAAAAGTGTTCTGAAATCGTAATTAATCAATTGAAGGACAAAATACCTGACATTACCCAGCAGAAGGGCCAGTTTGGCAGCAGCCATCCTTCTCCATACTTGCACTAGAGACACTTATAATTTAACATGGATGAGAGCTGTACTGTAATGGCTGCTACTTACTTATTTTTCTCTTACTTTCTGTCTCTGAGTTTGCTGGGAGTGAATGACTGCTGCACCTGCAATCAATTATGACCCATAATCCAGCCTCAGACAAAAGCGATGTGGGTTTTTAAATAAGTGAATGCAATATATGGAAGTATGTAAACTTGGTGATGTGATTTGTGTGGTCACAACTAGATTATTGGAATGCTTTGTTTACTGGTTTAGACAAATCATCTCTTTCTCATCTCCAGTATATACAAAATGCTGCAGCCAGACTACTTACACATTCTAGAAAACGAGATTATATTACCCCCCATATTATATACATTACATTGGCTACCAGTGGAGTTTAGAATTCGTTTTAAAGTTCTTACACTTACATACAGCATGGAAAATAAGTATTGAACATGTCAACATTTTTCTCATTAAACATATTTCTGATGGAGCCATTGACCTGAGATTTTCACCAGATATCAGTAACAACCCAAGTAATCCATAAACACAAAGAAATCAAGGCAACTGTGTTCACAAAACAAGTTGTATTTAATAAAGTAGAATGACACAGGGAATAAGTACTGAACACATGAAGAAAAAGAGGTGCAAAAAGGCATAGAAAGCCAAGTAACCAGCTGAAATCCATCAGAATTTAGGAAGCCGTCCCATCCCCCATCAGTGCAAATTAATTTCAGCTGGTTCAGTCCTGACTGATAGCCTTTCAAAAAGGTCTGTGAATATCAGCTTGTCACACCACAAAGAACTCATGCTAGGTAGACGCAAAGCGCTCTCTCTAGACCTTCGCAACCTTATTGTTGCAAAACATAATGATAGCACTAGTTAAAGGCACATTTCTAAACTGCTGAATGTTCCATTGAGCACTGTTGGAGCCATCATTTGGAAGTGGAAAGAACATCATTTTACCATAAACCGGCCACGACCAGGAGCTTCTCGCAAGATGTCTGACAGAGGAGTCAAGAGAATTATCAGAAGAGTTATCCAAGAGCCAAAGATCACTCGTGGAGAGCTCCAGAAAGACCTGGAGTTAGCAGGTACTGCTGTTTGAAAGAAAACAATAAAGCCTGTTTTCCACTAGCCCAGCACACCTCGGTACGGCTCGATTCACTTCAGTACGGCTCGGAATGCTTCTGTCTCCATTAGCACGGTGTTGTGCTTGTGCTGTGATGGTTTGTGTTAGGAGGTTTTAGAAGCGGGGCAGCAGCAGATTCTCAGCGAGGCGGGGCCACACTCCCGTGACTTTACACACCGGACTGAGTCCTTATTTACACGAGACAAAAAATGGAGGATCCAAGGATTATTGCCTTGCTCGCTCTGTGGTTTTATCTCACAATTAATTTTATCTCATAATTAAGCTGCAACAACACAAGTCACTTTTGTTTTGAATTAACTGCCAAATGACCTAGAAATAATGAGCTGAAACTTGTTTTTATTCGTATTAAATAATGAGACGGTGGCACATTGGACTACACCACATCCTAGGGCATTTTGGATGTACTGAATTAAAAAAATTCATGTTTTTCACCTTCAGGTCAACGTTTGGAACAACAGTATTATTATTTTCCGTTTAGATGATGCTACACTCCTTCTAAAATATTGTAAATCTCTGAATTTGGAATGCCGATAGAACATTCAATTTACATATACTTGTACCTTTGACTTGGTGCTAATTTTTTATGATATTTCAATAAAAAGAACAGAAAGCTTACAAAAAGATTTCTTTTTTGGTCTAGTTAAAAATTACATTACCTTTACAATGGTTGACCCTCAGCATCATTTTGATCAGACTAGGCAATGGAATTTCTATGTAATTATACTGTTTTATAATTCAGTGTTATAACAGACAAACCACACTTTCCAAAACAATTCCATTTTATTATATACAAAATATTAAAATAAAAAAAAACTTTGCAACACAACATGAAGGTTAATCGACATTTTATACACGCCGACCACTGAGTGCTGAGGCTCGGTAGAATGAAGCGTCTCTGCCAGCTCTGGGTCAGGAAGGCTCGGTTGAATTAATCCAGACGGGCTGTCGCGGCGGACGCGTGGGATGATTCTACAAGGAAAATGCACACAATAAAATACAGCACGAAAGTGCAATATATACAGAAAAGACAATAGTTTTTAACAAGAATACATAAGCTTATTTCAGCGTATTGTTCACATGAATAATTACAATAAGATAAGATAAGATAAGATAAGATAAGCCTTTATTAGTCCCACAACGGGGAAATTCCAGGATTGCAACAGCACAGGGATAGCAACACTCAGAGCAACAATCAGAAGGCAAGAAAAAAAACAAGCAAGCAAGAGCAGCTAATATACATATGTACATATTACTATAATATATATATATACACACACACACACAGACACACAGTGCAGAGCATTGTAGCTGGATGGAATAAATATATGAATATATGAACACACAGTGCAGAGCATTGTAGCTAGATGGAATAAATATGTAAATATATAAACACCCACAGTACGGAGCATTGCAGCTAGGTGGAATAAATATGCAAGTATATAAACACACACAGTGCGGCGCAATGTAGCTAGATGGAATAATATGTAGATATATAAAAACACAGTGCGGAGCATTGTAGCTAGATGGAATAAATATATAGATATATAAATATAAACACACCCAGTGCAGAGCATTGTAGCTAGATGGAATAAATATGTAAATATATAAACACACACAGTGCAGAGCATTGTTGCTAGGTGGGATGAAACAGCATAACCGTCTATTTAGTTATCCTACATGGTATGATTATGTGCCCATACATATTCTCACCCTCCACAGCGACCGGTATGTTCCTAGTTGTATGCCGGAGAGGACCATTGTGTAAGTCTATTGCATCTTTTGCATTCAAAAAAAACTATTAGTTTGTTACGTCTTTTTGCTATCTCTGCGAGCAGCCCTGCTTAGGTTGTACAGTCTGACAGCCGTTGGTAGGAAGGACCTACGAAACCTCTCGGTTGTGCACCTGGGATGATGTAGTCTGCTGCTAAATGAGCTCCTCAGTGCATTCAGTATGTCCTGCATAGGGTGGAACTCGGACTCCAGCAGAGATGACAGTTTAGCCACCGTCCTTCTCTCTCCTATCTCCTCCATCGGATCAAGGCGCTGCCCCAGGACAGAGCTAGCTTTCTTTAGTCCGCAGTGTGCTGCAATAAAGCAGCGATCATCCACAAATGAACAGCTTTTTTATTGCATAAATAAACTGAGCGTCTTACCGAATATATTTGCAAAAAAACGCACAATAAAAAAAAATTAAAACTCACCGTTAAAAGGACTCCGATGTCGAGACCTCCCGGTATATTTTTTCATTCCGGGCGGCTCCGTCTAACTCGCACTGAATACGTTCGTCTGACAATGCAGTGAGCAGACACTGCAGCTCCTTATTGGTCCATGGAACACCCTTATTACGCGAAGCCATTTTTGATAGAGAATAAATGAAAATAGCACAGCAATACACTGAAAAGGAACCGCCAACAGTGGTTGCGTGCTTAGTAAAGGCGGTCGTGAAGATTCTTTTTTTTTTTTTTTTCAAAAACTTTATTGAGAAGGTCGTGAAGATTTGGTAGATGAGGAGGAGGAGAGGGGCGGTTACAACCTGACCAATCAGCGCCGGTTACGACCTGACCAATCAGCGGCGACCAGTCTGTTAACGTCACAACACGGCACAGCTCAGCACTGCTGTACCCTGCCCTGGAGTGGGGCTGAGAATCGCAGCTGTTAAACCGTGTTGGGGCTTGTGGAAAAGCGTACAAAGCGTGCTGAGCCGTCCCGTGTCGCGCTAAAGCGTGCTAGTGGAAAAGGCCCTTAAGTAATGCATTCAACCGACATGGGCTCTATGCTCGCTCACGTCACAAGACTCCATTGCTGAAGAAAAAGCATGTTGAAGCTCATTTAAAGTTTGCTGCACAACATTTGGGCAAGCCAGTAAAATACTGGGAGAATATAGTCTGATCAGATGAGACCAAAATTGAACTTTTTGGAAGTCACAACACACAGCATGTTTGGAGGAGAAATGGCACTGCACATTCCATCATGGTGTGGGGATGTTTTTCAGCACATGGTACAGGTAGACTTCATATAACTGAAGGAAAGATGAATGGACAAATGTACAAAGACATCCTTGATAAGATCCTGTTGCCATCTGCCAACATACTGAAGATGAAATGAGGGTGGATATTTAAGCAAGACAATGATCCCAAACAAACAGCCAAGAAAACTCTCACCTGGCTCCGGAGAAGGAAAATAAAGCTGCTAGAATGGCCCAGTAAGTCACCTGACCTGAATCCAACTGAAAATCTATGGAATGAACTGAAGATCAAAGTTCATAGAAAACACAAAAAGAACCTTCAAAATTTGGCAGTTTGTCTGGAAGAATGAGATAAAATCACTCCTGAGCAATGCCTGCACCTAGTTTCTCCATACAGGAGGCGTCTGGAAGCTGTTATTACCAACAAAGGCTTTTCTACTAAATATTAAATTAATTTCACCAAGCATGTTCAATACTTATTCCCTGTGTCATTCCACTTTATTAAATATAACTTGTTTTGTGAACACAGTTGCCTTGATTTCTTTGTGTGTATGAATTATTTGGGTTGTTACTGATATCTGTTGAAAATCTCAGGTCAACGGCTCCATTAGAAATATGTTTCAGAAAAATGTTGACATGTTCAATATTTGCAGTGGATATAAAAAGTCTACACACCCGTGTTCAAATATCAGGTTTTTGTGATGTAAAAAAATGAGACCAAGATAAATCATTTCAAAACTTTTTCCACCATTAATGTGACCTATAACCTGCACAACCCAATTGAAAAACAAACTGAAATCTTTTAAGGGGAAAAATAAAAATCTTACAATAACCTGTTTGCATAACTATGCACACCTTTAAACTAATACTTTGTTGCAGCACCTTTGGCTTTTATTACAGCACTCAGTCTTTTTGGGTATGAGTCTGTCAGCGTGGTACATCTTGATGTGGCAATATTTGCCCACTCTTCTTTGTAAAAACGCTCCAAATCTGTCAGATTGCGAGGGCATGTCCTGTGCACAGTCCTCTTCAGATCACTCCACAGATGTTCGATCAGATTCAGGTCTGGACTCTGGCTGGGCCACTTCGAAACAATGTTCTTCTGGTGAAGCCATTCTTTTGTTGATTTGGATGTGTGTTTTGGGTCATGTCATGCTGAAAGAGGACTTGCTGAAGCAAGACTGGACAGAAGTCTATGTATCAGATGTAAATGAAGCCTATGACACATTTATAAACATTGTAACCACTCTTTATGAAAAAAATTGTCCATTAGTAAAAAAAAACTTAAACATAAATTTGCCGATAAGCCATGGTTAACCAAAGGATTACAAAAGGCGTGTAAAAAGAAAAATTTATTATATAAAGCTTTCCTAAAGAAAAGGACAAAAGAAGCAGAGCAGCGGTATAAAACATACAAAAATAAGTTAACATATATAATAAGATGTAGCAAGAGAGACTATTACAGTAAAGAACTGGAGAAAAACAGAGCCAATATTAAAAATACATGGACAATACTTAACAGTATTCTTGGAAATAAAAGCAGAAATACAAGCTACCCAACCGATTTTTCAAAAAATAATAAAACGACTCAGAGTGTGAATGCAGCTTCACCTGCAGATGAATTTAATAACTTTTTTGTTAACATTGGTCCTAATTTGGCTCAAGAAATACCCATTACGGCCCCTACAGGTGATACAATAAGCAATAACACTGCTATTAAAGACTCCATTTTCATAAAGAACACAGACGAGAGAGAGGTCATTGAAAATGTTAAATCGTTTAAAAGTAAAACATCTACGGACTGTGATGGTATTGACATGCTCTTAGTCAAAACTATTATTGAATGCTTAGTGAAACCACTGACGTATATCTGTAACCTGTCTCTCCAAACAGGTATATTTCCCAATGCAGTGAAAATAGCTAAAGTAATTCCGATATACAAGATGGGTGATAGAGGGGAATTCTCAAACTATAGACCAATTTCACTATTGCCGCAATTTTCCCGGATACCTGAAAAAATATTCTATGAGAGAACTGACAACTTCATACTGAAGAATAATTTATTGTGTGAGCAGCAATATGGGTTCAGACACAAGAGGACAACTGCATTTGCTCTAATGGAATTTATAGAAAAAATATCAACTGCCATTGAAAATAAAGAGTATTCAGTTGGGGTATACCTGGATCTTAAAAAAGCATTTGATACAGTGGATCATAATTTATTATTAAAGAAACTACAAAATTTTGGTATTAGAGGGGTAGCACTATCCTGGTTAAGTAGTTACTTAAAGAATAGATATCAGTA
This sequence comes from Pholidichthys leucotaenia, assembly GCA_020510985.1. NCBI lineage: Eukaryota > Metazoa > Chordata > Actinopteri > Cichliformes > Pholidichthyidae > Pholidichthys > Pholidichthys leucotaenia. Next base: position 233,655,449 of record CM035847.1, read on the forward strand.
TGTATGTGTTGGTAACAAAAACTCACAGTTGCTGAAGGTTACTTGTGGAGTCCCACAGGGTTCAGTTTTGGGGCCATTGTTATTCAATATGTATATAAATGATATATGTAAAGTGTCAGAAAAAATGGACTTAATATTGTTTGCTGATGACACTAATCTATTATGCAGTGGAAGCAATTTGGAACAACTTCTGGATACACTCGGAAAGGAATTAGGAAAGCTTAAACTGTGGTTTGATTCAAACAAATTAATGCTCAATTTAAGTAAGACAAAATTTATAGTCTTTAACAACCATCACGACAACTCAGTATCTAAACTCAGTGTAAATGGTGTAGAGATTGAAAGGGTATCTGAAACTAAATTTCTTGGAGTAATAATTGATAATAAACTGTGTTGGAAGTCACATATTAATTATATTAAAGGTAAAATATCCAAATCAATTGCAATACTACACAGAGTGAAATAGTTACTGAATCAACTCACGCTATATACCTTGTATCATTCATTAATACTCCCATACATGACATATTGTACTGAAGTATGGGGAAATACATATAAAACAAACATATATCCAGTCTTTATGCTTCAGAAGAGAGCTATTAGAATAATAAATAAAGCAGCTTACAGGGAACCAACAAACCCACTTTTTCTTAAATTAAAAGCTCTCAAGTTGAAAGATCTGGTTGACTTTAAAACTGCAATAATAATGTTTAAAGTGAAGAATCTATCACTGCCCGCAAATATTCAAAAGTTGTTCCAAATAAGGGAGAAACAATATCATTTCAGAGGAACATGTATATTTCAAAAACCTTCAGTGAGAACTGCCACCAAGCAACACTGTGTTTCAGTGCAAGGAGTCAGATTATGGAACGATTTTGGACCTGAATTAAAATCATGTACAACGCTTGGACAATTTAAACAAAAACTAAAGGAAGAAATACTCCAAACATATATACAAGATGACATGTAAAATCACATAAGGATTGTCATATCCAGCCTGCGTTGTGTTGTAGCTTAGTTTTTTTGTCACATTTTGTCTTAGCTTCGTTCTGAATTGTAATCACTCTTGTTTTGTTTTTTTTCTTTTGAATTCTTGGATGGAACATGGGTGGGCAATATAAGCTGCAGCTTCAGCCATCACCCATTTCGGATAACTTATGTTGAACTGTATAATCAGAGGAGTTATTGTCTAATTTGACCTTGTCGGATTTTCTTTCCCCCTTTGTTATATTATTCAGTTTCTTTTAACCTGTACTTTTAATCTATCCAAAATAAAGATTCATTCATTCATTCATTCATTCATTCATTCAAAGATGAAGTTTCTCTTCATCTTCAGCTTTCTAGCAGAAGCCTGAAGGTTTTGTGCCAACACTGACTGGTATTTGGAAGTGTTCATAATTCGCTCCACCTTGACTAAGGTCCCAGTTCCAGCTGAAGAAAAACAGACCCAGAGCATGATGCTGCCACCACCATGCTTCACTGTAGGTATGGTGGTTCTTTTGGTGTTGAGCAGTGTTGTGTTTGCACCAAATATACCTTTTGGAATTCTGGCCAAAAAATTCAACCATGGTTTCAACACCATGACACATTTTCTCACGTGTTTGGGAGATTTCAAATGTGTTTTTGCAAAATGTAGCCAGGCTTGGATGTTTTTCTTCATAAGATAAGGCTTCCATCTTGCCACCCTAGATGGGAGATTGTTGTCACATGTACTAAACAGCCAATACTTACCAGAAATTCTTGCAGCTCCTTCAATGTTGCTGTTGGCCTCTTGGCAGCCTTGACCAGTTTTCTTCTCATCTTTTCATCAATTTTGGAGGGATATCCAGTTCTTGGTAATTTCACTGTTGTGCCATATTTTCTCCACTCGACAATGACTGTCTTCACTGTGTTCCATTGTATATTTAATGCCTTGGAAATTATTTTGTACCCTTCTCCTGACTGATACCTTTGAACAATGAGATCCCTTTGATGCTTTGGAAGCTGTCTGCGGACAATGGCCTGTGCTGTAAGATGTGACTACAAACATGTCAAGAAAAGCCTACTAGAACAGCTGAACTTTATCTGGGGTTAATCAGAGGCACTTTAAATGGTGGCAGGTGTGTGCTGATTCCCATTTAACATGAGTTTGAATGTGATTGGTTAATTCTGAACACAGCCACACCCCCAGTTATAACAGGGTGTGCATATTTATGCAAGCAGGTTATTGTAAGTTTTTTATTTTTTTTATTTTTTCCCTTAAAAGATTTCAGTTTGTTTTTCAATTGGGTTGTACATGTTATAGGTCACATTAATGGTGGAATAAGTTTTGAAATGGTTTATCTTGGTCTCACTTTTTTTACATCACAAAAACCTGGCATTTGAACAGGGGTGTGTAGAGTTTTTATATCCACTTTATTTTCCCTGCTGTTTTGAGCACTACATGGACAACCCCATCTTATTTACCTGATCTCCTTCTCAAATCTACTCCTGCTTGCACTCTTAGATCTGAAGCCCAGGACTTGTTAGTTGTTCCTTTTACAAGGCTCAAGACCAGTGGGGACAGAGCCTTTCAAATTGCAGCTCCGAGGCTTTGGAATAATCTCACACTCCAGCTACGTTTAGCTAACTCTGTGGACTCTTTTAAAAAGCAGATGAAAACTTTTTTGCTTCACGAGGCTTTCCATTTAATTTCAATTCAACTGCTTTTTAATGGTATGTCTGATAGATTTTTGAATCTTTTAATCTTGTGTTTTAATTTGTTCTCTTTAGTTTTTTTTCTTTTCTTTTTAATGGTGGCTCTTTCAAGTTGTTTTTTATTCTATTTTGTTGTACACCGCTTTGTGACTATATGTCTGTGAAATGTGCTTTATAAATAAACTTTACTTACTTACTTACATCTTAGGAACCTCCCAAACTGGCAAGCATAAAATCACAAACTAACAAAAAAAATTCAGTTACATAAGACAAAAGTTGAAAATTTACAAGAAAAATGTCTCAACTTTATGAAAATTTTAGTTTTATGAGAATAAAGTCTCAGATGCACAACAAAAAAGTCACAATTAATAGGAAAACAATTTGCTGCAAGTTTGCATGATAAAAGGTGAATGTTTTTGCAAAAGGTTTCAAATTTACATGGAAAAAGACACATTTCTGAGGAGGAAAACCTGCAAATTTATGAGAAGAATCACAGGTTAAAGCAACACTGTGTAACTTTCTTGTTCAAGGAAAGAACACTGAAAACACTACAAGTATGGAGACTATGACATCAGTCCCAACAGCCAATCACAGTGTGCTTACCAGTTGGTGGCTACAGTTGTGCCCTCTGCTGTTGGGATTTGGGTCATAGCCACCATAGTTGTAGTCCTTTCAGTGATCCTGCCAGATCTGTTGCACTCAATGTGAGCCCACTCAGGTTATGAAGGAAGTGGCATTCACCCAGTCAAAGGTTGATGTAGCTTCAAAATAATTTTGGAAACATTATTGTAAGATGAAAATCTTACATAGTGTTGCTTTAAAGATAAAAACCTCAAAAAATGGAGAGACGGAAGTGTTATTCAGCACTTAAGTACCTTTTTTAGTATACTTTTTAACTCCAGTAAATTCTTTGGGGACTATTGCTACTTGAGTTATCATTATCATCGGGTAATGCTTCTTATACTTGAGTACAGTTTCTGGAAACTAAGCCCAGCTCTGCTCATCTGCCTCTTTAAAGCTTGACAGAAAACAAGAAAAACCATCATGTATGCTCCTTTAGTCATTGGCTTTACCGTTGTTTTCTATGTAGACCATTTCTACTCGAGTTATTTAACATGAGTTGAAATCCTTTCTTCCAACATCTAAGATAATATGTTGTTGAGCTAATGTCATTTGAGTGATTTAATAAGAGCTCCCAAATGCCCCCACCCCCCCCCATCACCCATTTTGTGTGAAGAGCCCTTTGTGGGATCGTCAAAATAATATTTGACTCCTCATAATCAAATAATGCAGTAACAGCTTGCCAGAACACAGGCTGAGAAACCTCAATGTGAGATGAGCAATTAAATTACGGCCAACTTGAAGTCCACACATGGGAGAGGATCATGCTGGCATGTGGGCAGGAATAGAAACCCTTAAAGGCCTCAGAAGGAAAAACTCATCACTTGATGGCCAAATAGTTTAATTTATCCAACTAAGAAACCTGATGGATTATTTCAGCGTGGAATTCAATAAAAATGACAAACCGGGTAGCTCTTTTTCCACGGTCAGACATTCCTCCCTGTGTATGTTCAGGGAACATGAAGACAAACATAAGTCTCTACCTTGTTCTTAAACAAAAGCACTTAAACATCTTCTGTCCCAGTTAAAATGCAGCCATGCACATAAACAACCCAAAATCCCCAAGGTTGTTTGAGCAAGTGTTTCAATCCATTTTCAAAAGTCTAGAGTGGCACAAGAACAATGAGCTTTTCATCGTTAATTTAATGCAACTGGCCCAGCCTGACTTCTTTCCTATCAGCATGGGGCTGAATGTTGGCCGTGTCTTGACCAGTCCACTGTAAAAGGATTAAGGCAGTAGCCGGTAATAATGTGCTGCCTTTTATTCACATGACTGTCGTGCTTCTCTGTTGAGAGGAAAGATGAGTTGGAGTGGTTCTTTTCAAAGCAGAAGGATTTTTTGTGTTCCCTTTGATTCCATTTGAACTTGGAAATATTGCCAGAATTCATTCCTTTCTAATAAAAAAATAAATTTATTTCACCTTAAAACAGAGGCTGGGGTATTTTCAACAATGTAAAGAGGCCTGTTGAGCAAGTTTTGTACAAAAAAGAAAATCTGCATGGGGGTACAGAACACACAGCAGGAAAAATAAGTATTGAACACATCAACTTTTTTCTCATTAGACATATTTCTGATGGAGCCACTGACCTGAGATTTTCACCAGATATCAGTGACAACCCAAGCAATGCATACATACAAAGAAATCAAGGCAACTGTGTTCACAAAACAAGTTATATTTAATAAAGTTGAATGACACAGGGAATAAGTATTGAACACGCTTGGTGAAATTCATTTAATATTTAGTAGAAAAGCCTTTGTTGGTAATAACAGCTTCCAGACGCCTCCTGTATGGAGAAACTAGGTGCAGGCATTGCTCAGGAGTGATTTTAGCTCATTCTTCCACACAAACTGTCTTCAAATCTTGAAAGTTCCATGGGTGTCTTCTATGAACTTTGATCTTCAGGGCGTTCCATAGATTTTCAATTGGATTCAGGTCAGGTGACTTACTGGACCATTGTAGCAGTTTTATTTTCATTCTCTGGAGCCAGTTCAGAGTTTTCTTAGCTGTGTGTTTGGGATCCTTGTCTTGCTGAAATGTCCACCCTCATTTCATCTTCAGCATTTTGGTAGGTGGCAACAGGTTCTTACCAAGAATGTCTCTGTACAGTGCAGCCGGAAAGTATTCACAGCACTTAATTTTTTTTCCACATTTTGTTATATTACAGCCATATTCCAAAAGGGATTAAATTATTTTTTTTCCTCAAAATTCTGCAGAAACTACCCCATAATGACAAGGTGAAAAAAAAGTTTTGGGGGGGATTTTTGCAAATTTATTAAAAATAAAAACTAAGAAATCACATGTACAAAAGTATTCACACAGCCTTTGCCATGAAGCTCAAAATTGAGCCCAGGTGCATCCTGTTTCCACTGATCATCCTTGAGATGTTTCTTTATCTTAATTGAACTCCACCTATGGTAAATTCAGTTGGTTGGACATGATTTGGAAAGGCACACACCTGTCTATGTAAGGTCCTACAGTTGACAGTGCATGTCAGAGCACAAACCAAGCATGACATCAAAGGAATTGTCTGGAGAGCACCGAGACAGGGTTGTCTCGAGGCACAAATCTGGGGAATGGTACAGAAAAATTATCTGCTGCTTTGAAGGTCCCAGTGAGCACAGTGGCCTCCATTATCCATAAATGGAAGAAGTTCAGAACCACCAATACTCTTCCTAGAGCTGGCTGGCTGTCTAAACTGAGCAATCGGGGGAGAAGGGTCTTAGTCAGAAAGGTGACAAAAAAAACCCATTGGTCACTCTGTCAGAGCTCCAGCGTTCCTCTGTGGGGAGAGGAGAACCTTCCAGAAGGACAACCATCTTTGCAGCAATCCACCAATCAGGCATGTATGGTAGAGTGGCCAGATGGAAGTCACTCCTTAGTAAAAGACACATGGCAGCCACGTGGTGTTTGCCAAAAGGCACCTGAAGGACTCTCAGACCATGAGAAACAAAATTCTCTGGTCTGATGAGACAAAGATTGAACTCTTTGACGTGAATGCCAGGCATCATGTTTGGAGGAAACCAGGCACTGTTCATAACCATGCCAATGATGATGGCAGCATCATGCTTTGGGGATGTTTTTCAGCAGCAGGAACTGGGAAACTAGTCAGGATAGAGGGAAAGATAAATGCAGCAATCTACAGAGACATCCTGGATGAAAACCTGTTCCAGAGCACTCTTGACCTCAGACTGGGGTGACGGTTCATCTTTCAGCAGGACAACGACCCTCAGCACACAGCCAAGATATCAAAGGAGTGGCTTCAGGACAACTCTGTGAATGTCCTTGAGTGGCCCAGCCAGAGCCCAGACTTGAATCCATTTGAACATCTCTGGAGAGATCTGAAAATGGCTGTGCACCAATGCTTGCCATCCAACCTGATGGGTCTTGAGAGGTGCTGCAAAGAAGAATGGGCGAAACTGGCCAAAGATAGGTGTGCCAAGCTTGTGGCATCACATTCAAAAAGACTTGAGGCTGTAATTGCTGCCAAAGGTGCATCAACAAAGTACTGAGCAAAGGCTAGAATACTTATGTACATGTGATTTCTTAGTTTTTTATTTTTAATAAATTTGCAAAAATCTAAAAACCCCCCCACCTTTTTTCACACTGTCGTTATGGGGTATTGTGTGTAGAATTTTGAGGGGGAAAAAAAAGAATTTAACCCCTTTTGGAATAAGACTGTAACATAACAAAATGTGGAAAAAGTGAAGCCATTGTCCATTCATCATTCCTTCAGTTATACTGTATGAAGTCTGCCGGCACCATGTGCTGAAAAACACCCCCACACCATGATGCTCCCACGTCCAAACTTCACTGTTGGTATGGTGTTTTTGGGCTGATGTGCAGTACCAATTCCTCCTCCAAACATGCTGTGTGTTGTGGCATCCAGAAAGTTCAATTTTGGTCTCATCTGACCAGACTGTATTCTCCCAGTATTTTACTGGCTTGCCCAGATGTTGTGCAGCAGACTTTAAATGAGCTTCAACTTGCTTTTTCTTCAGCAATGGAGTCTTGAGAGGTGAGCAGGCATACAGCCCATGTTGGCTGAGTGCATTACTTATTGTTTTCTTTGAAGCAGCAGTACCTGCTAACTCCAGGGACCTCAGGTACAAAGAGTACTTATGCACAAAAACATGGTGTACATCCTCTTCCATCGAAATTTTCACATGTATCAAGAATAAAATTACTGTGGAAATATGCGCAGCCCCACGGCAACTTCATGGCTGGCATACGTATGTTTCTACTGTTATTGGTCCATTGGCGACACTTTGAGATGATGTTGGGAGACTGATAATGACGTGAAAATTATTGTACACACCAGAGGCACATGATGAATAAGCATCCAAGTGTTCACAATTAGATGAGTGTCTATAAAAGCAAGCACAAAGAAGTGCAGAAAATGTATCTAACAACAAAGGTGTTAGCATTATTGGAGGATATTGAAAATATATTTATATATAATATATTTAGAGACAGAGAAGATTTTCTGGAGCAGGATGATGACTGACTTCTCAACCGATTTAGGTTTCCACGGGCAGCCCTTATGGAACTGTGCTCAGAGCTAATGCCCCTCTTGGAGCACACCATGGCGAGAAGCCGTGCACTGCCCGTCCCATTGCAGGTGCTGACAACACTGGGGTTCCTGGCTACAGGGGCATTCCAGAGGGAGCTGGCAGACCGATCGGGAATTTCCCAGTTGACCCTGAGCCGAGCTATGCCAGCTGTGTGGGATGGCATTATCCCACTGTCATCAAGGTACATCATATTCCCATACAATGTAGTTGAATAGGCCAACATCAAAGCGCAATTTGCAGTGAGAGCCAGTTTTCCTAAACAGAGCTATCGACTGCACACACATTACTATAAAATCACTTTCACAAGATGAATATGTGTATGTTAACAGGAAACATTTCCATTCTATCAATGTACAAATTATATGTGATGCGCAAATACGACTAACCAACATTGTTGCAAGGTGGCCTGGTTCAACGCAAGATACGTTCATTCTAATGAACGGCATTGTTGGGGATAAGCTACAAGCTAGCACTGTGTGGGATGGGTCGCTTCTTGGTGAGTAAATTCATGTAATGGCCCTAATCCACCTCATGCGCAACGTGCTTGCGCACCCCCAAATATCACCCTGTCTTCAAGGCTTCATTACAAGTCAGTGGGTTTGAGTAAATGACTTCCTTTTTTGCTGATAAAACTACAGTTTCACAACATTTTACCAAGCCCCCAATTGTCTCTGTGTGTACAGTAGTTACTGTATATGTTTATATGTATGTGTGTGTGCATGCGTGTGTGTGTGTGTGTGTGTGTGTGTTGTGGTTTAATGCCTTTATTGTGAAGTGTGGTGTAGTGGCAGCTACTTCCTGTTCTGCCACTGCACTGCCCTATAAATAGCAGAGAGCATCCATTGCGCAGTCTCTTTGACCGGTGCCCTCTGCCTGGTGGCTGTTGTGTGTCCATTGTGGCTCAAGCCCTAATAAAGTTGAGTTCGTCCATTCACTTGGCCTCATCATTTCAAAGGCATTTCTACAGACATAACATTTGGCGATCGAGGATTAACTAATGGAGGCGTGTATTAGACCTCTTCATCCCTTCCTGGAGCTCCTGGGCGAGCCGCCTGTGCCCTGGCCAAGATGGTTTGCGGCCTTCTAAAATGTCGCGCTCAACCTGGGTGAGCTCAATAAATTAAGAGCATGTGCGCTCCTTGTACACAATTTAGGGGTTGAGGGCCAGCTTATTCTGTGCACACTCAGGGCTTCAGACTCGTTTGAGGACGTCGTTGAGTTGCTAGTGAGCCATTTTCATACCCTGGATAGCACGACTGTCCGGAGGATTCGGTTCCGGCAGCGACATCAACATACAGGTGAGCCCGTCCACCAGTTTGTTGCCGACTTGAGGCAGCTAGCTAGCGAGTGTTGTTTTGGGCTACTGGAGGAAGAAATGGTACATGACCAACTGGCGGAGCACATGAACAGGGCCGCTTTATGAGCTAGGCTACTCACGGTGCCAAGTAACTTAACGTCAGCCAGAGCTGCCGAGCTAGCTCTCAGAATGGAGACCGCAGACAAGCTAGCCTTTGAGCTAAATTGGCGCCAGTCACAACGGCAGCTGGAGCCTTTGGCCACAGCATTAGTAGCAGACCCGGATAGCGAGGATAGCTTGGACAATAACAGTACAGAAGCCAATGCTACCAGCTGAAGGTCTGCCCCGGGAAAACCCCGTTGCATGGGTTGTGGGTCCGTGAAACACCAAAATAAGGCTAAGGACTGCCTGGCTAGAGGGAAGCGTTGTAGCAAGTGTGGACGCTTGAACCATTATGCTAGAGTGTGCCATGTATCTGAGCCGGAGAGCCCATGGAAGAGATTATTCCACCCGCCCCCAACAACTATCCACACGGTGTCCCCGAGTACCAATGGGTACACGTTCTGTGCAGTAACACTGGACAGTGTGGAGGTGCCGCTGCTGCTCGACACGGGGGCAGAGGGATCGTTGCTGAATTGGGCCTCTGTGAAGAAGTTTTTTCCCCTCGACAGGATAAAAGCTAACCCAGTGCCACTGTATGGTTATGGAGGTGGCAGACTATGCACAGTTGGAACGGTGGAGTTAACGGTTCGGTACAAGTCTGCGACGATGGCTGACTTCACGTTCCACGTGACGGCCTGAGGCGACAACATCATGGGCTGTGAGTTGTTTTACGGACTGGGTTTTGCTATCAAAGACAACGCTGGGGAAGAATGGTCTGGTTGTGGCCAGTGGAACCCTCTGGTTCCGGTGGTGGAAGAGGAAATTGTGTGGGACAAAAAACTAACAAGACACCACAGCGGTCAATCAAGACCAGCCTCACTCAGGTTCGACGGAGGAGGGTCTCAGTGCAGGTGCTCGAGGAATGGTAGAAGGGGGTACTGAGCATGGCGTCGATGAGTGATGTCGATGCGCTAGCCCCCGATTCTTCCGGAACTTGGTCGCAGAGGGATGGAGGATTGGCAGCTATGATGGCAACCACTGCAACAGCTTGAGAAGAGGATGGGGCCAAACTGGCAGACACGGAGAAACCGCGTGCCAAACAGCATCATATCAGGCTGAGCAGAGTACCTCTTAGGGTTATGGACTTGGTCTGGGTTCGAGAAGAGGAACGTCTACAGTGGATACGGGCCAGACGACAGCCAGTGAAACACCAGGAATAACTGCGTATCGTGGCTAAGCTGGGCGCAGCTTACTTCCAGCTGTCTGATGGTTCGGTAAGGCATGCCAATGAGCTGTGGTGTGTCTGGGAAGAGGCTTCTGGTGGCGAGGCTGGACGAGAGAGGCGATCGGTGGCGATGAGGAAAGGCGTTTTCATCCATGAGGTCAGAGGTTACCTTTTATGTCTGTGTTGTTTGTTGCAAAGAAAATTAATTTAAAAAATAGAAGACAAGCCTCCGAGCTCCACGAGGCTTCTCCTGACAAGCAAGAATAAATGCTATAGCTCCTCAATAGTATTTATTCTTGTTTAAAAGCAGCCTACTCTGTACATTTACTGCTGTTTTCAGTCTATTAATACGGTTTTAGCAGGCAACATACCTTAAAAACATGTTCTCCGCCGTGCACTTTTGCCTCTGTGGCTTCCTCACTCTCGCTCTCTCCTTGACCACTTTTACACAGAGCGGCACCTAAGTTTCAATTAGCGCTCCTTCTGCTGGTGGACTCTATAATTGCATTTAAGAATGCGGTTCCAAAATAGGGCAAACATGATATACAGTGGTGTGAAAAAGTGTGTTTGTCCCCCTTCCCCCTTATTGATTTCTCATTTTTTTGTATGTTTGTCACACTTAAACGTTTCAGATTATCAAACAAATTTAAATAATAGACAAAGATAACACAAACACAAAATGCAGTTTGTAAATGAAAAATATTCCAAACGTATATGGCTCTGTGTGAAAAAGTGATTGCCCCCTTCCCTTCCCCGTTAAAACATAAATTAACTGTGGTTTATCACATCTTTGAAAGCTGAGTTCAATTTCTCTAGCCACACCCAGGCCTGATAACTGCCACACCTGTTCTCAATCAAGAAATCACTTAAACCTGACTGACAAAGTGAAGTAGACCAAAAGAGTCTCAAAGGCATCATGCTGCAATCCAAAGAAATTCAGGAACAAATGAGAAACAAAGTAATTGAGATCTATCAGTCTGGAAAAGATCATAAAGACATTTCTAAAGCTTTGGGACTCCACTGAACCATAGTGAGAGCCATTATCCACAAATGGCGAAAACATGGAACAGTGGTGAACCTTCCCAGGAGTGGCCGGCCGACCAAAACTACCCCAAGAGCACAGTGATGACTCATCCAAGAGGTTACAAAAGACCCCACAACAACATCCAAAGAAATGCAGACCTCACTTGCCCCAGTTAAGGTCAGTGTTCATGGCTCCACCATAAGAAAGAGACTGGGCAAAAATGGCCTGCATGGAAGAGTTCCAAGACGAAAACCACTGATGAGCAAAAGCAACATAAAGGCTCATCTCAGTTTTTCCAGAAAACATCTTGATGATCCCCAAGACTTTTGGGAGAATACTCTGTGGACTGACAAGACAAAAGGTGAACTTCTTGGAAAGTGTGTGTCCCATTACATCTGGCATAAAAGTAAGACAGCATTTCAGAAAAGGAACATCATACCAATAGTAAAATATGGTGGTGGTAGTGTGATGGTCTGGGGCTGTTTTGCTGCTTCAGGACCTGGAAGACTTGCTGTAGTAAATGGAACCATGAATTCTGCTGTCTACCAAAAAATCCTGAAGGAGAATGTCCGGCCATCTGTTCGTGATCTCAAGCCGAAGCACACTTGGGTTTTGCAGCAGGTCAATGATCCAAAACACACCAGCATGTCTGCCTCTGAATGGCTTAAGAAAAACAAAATGAAGACTTTGGAGTGGCCTAGTTAAAGCCCTGACCTGAATCCGATTAAGATGCGGGGGCATGACCTTAAAAACATGGTTCATGCTCCAAAACCCTCCATTGTGGCTGAATTACAACAATTCTGCAAAGATGAGTGGGCCAAAATTTCTCCACAGCACTGTAAAAGACTCATTGCCAGTTATCGCAAACACTTGATTGCAGTTGTTGCTGCTAAGGGTGGCCCAACCAGTTGTTAGATTTAGGGGCAATCACTTTTTCACACAGGGCCATGTAGGTTTGGATTTTTTTCCCCTGTTTATTTAAGACACATTTATAGATGCATTGTGGGACACGTCATCAGTGATGTACCTGAACTCACTGGGTGTTTTGGGTCTTTCAACATCATACACCCTCCCTCAGGTGACCCAGTCAGGGTTGATCAGGCCCTGGCTTGTGTTCCAGCAGCAGTACTGGCCCACGAATCACTCCTCTTGATCCACAGCCATCTGGAGGCCCTTTCTGCTGCCTCCATGGTTGATTTTATGGCTTTTCTTCTCGCAACAGTGATACCAGTGATACCAGTGTGTACACCTTATGCAGTGGTTGACCAGCGAAGTCTCTGCAACCCACTTCAATGGGCTCACAGCACGTCTTCCAGCGTGCCCTCCTGCATTGCTCCACCAGCTCTTGGTACTTGGCCCTCTTGCGTTCATTTGCCTCTTCAATTCAATCCTACCATGGAATAGTCAGGTCTAGCAACAAAACATGCTTTGAGGTGAGAGATGTTAATACCATGTCTGGTCTCAAGGAAGTTGTTGTGATGTCGTCTGGAAACTTAAGCTGTCTTCCCAGGTCTACGCGAAAATCCCAGTCCAACGCCAAGTTCAGCAATGTATGTGAAGGTTTGGGCTGAATACATGGCTGCTCTCCAGCTCTGACAAAGCTGATGCTTTCTCACTTGCAGACTGGCTTGTTGTTAGCCACAGCATTTGAGATGGTTTCTGCTATGGACTTGAGGACCTGGTCGTGCTACCAGTGGTCCCGGCCATCATTTAGGGCTGTTGGGCAACTACTTAAAATATGCTCTAGGGAAACCCTTGCTGAGCACAGAGGACAAGTTGGTGAGTGCTTCTTCCCCCAGATGTAAAGATTTGTAAGGCTGGGAAGAACATCACAGTCCGCACGTATCAAAAATTTGATTCGTTCTGATTCTGCTTGCCAGATCTTGGTCCAGGAAATCTTTTTCTCAATTGCACCCTCCCACCTTTTCCATGCACCCTGTTGCCGCATGGCCACCATCTTGGTGGTTCTCTCCTCTTCAACGCCAGCTCAAACTTCATTTAAGACCAGTTGGCGTCTTTCTTTGCCATAGACATTGTCATACTGGGGCTGGATGATGGCTCCCATACCAGCTCGGCCCATGGCTACAGTGCCCACCAGAGCCCTATGTCTCAGTCGTGACTCAGCCACTTCCAGACCTTCCTGAGCACTCCACTTCCTACCTGTCTAGACAAGAATGCCAGCTGATGCTACTCGTGAGTCGTTGGAGTCCTGGTATAACAAGGTCTCCCTTGTGTGTGACACCATGAACTCTTCCTCAAGACTGCTGAAAGGGAGCTGGAACTTGTTTCTCTTCCCATAGAGTGCTGTGCTGCTCAAACTACGTGACAGACCCAGCCATCTACGGAGGTAACTGCTAATCTTCCTCTCCATATTCTCCATGGTTGACAAAGTTACCTCATACACTAAAAGCGGCCATAGGACTCCAGGTAAGATGCCATGTTGGTAAATCCAGGCCTTATATTGGCCTGGTAGACCTGACTTATCAACACTTGTGAGCCAAGAGTGCCAGAGGCCTCATGTGCAAAGACTTGTGTGGATTTCCTACTGAAAGATGACATATTCCGGTTATGGCGGCCACGTAGGAAGACGTGGTTCACTCTGCTCTGCTCCTAAAAATAAAAAGTTGGCAAATAACTCTCCCAATTGGAACAAAATCTATCCCAGCGTTTGGGTGCAGATATGCCAGTAAAGCCTAAGGCTGGGAAATTAGGTGGAGGAAAAACTGAATCGTCGAAACAGTCTAAGTTAACAGACTTTCACGCTCGTGACGAAGCAGGAAAATCGCCAGAGGCTATGGCGGAGCAAGCTAGTGGCGGAGCGGTGACTGCTGGCAAGGGCACAGGTGCGGTGCTCGCTGCCATTAGCGCAATGAGAGCAGACTTTTCCGCTAAATTTGATGGGATTATAGCAGTGATAGAAGGAATGAGGAAGGAAATAAGCGACTGTATGGAGCGAGTATCGCAGGTGGAGCTCCGAATTTCCAGCACTGAGGATGACGTCACCAGCCTACAATTAAAGGTGCGCACATTGGAATTAAAAAATAAACGTCTGGAAGATAGTGCCCTGGACTTAGAATCCCGGTCGAGACGGAACAATCTGAGGCTGGTGGGCCTCCCGGAGGGAACAGAGGGACGGGACCCATGTTCCTTTTTGGAAAAGTGGATTCCAGAAGCGCTGAACAACGCGGAGCTGCAGTCATCGGTCGTCTTAGAGAGCGCCCACCGAATCGGCCCACTGACAGATAATAAGGCACCACCGAGAACGCTGCTTATGAAGTTCCTCAGCTACAGAGACAAGATGACGATCTCCAACGTGGCGCGAGCTAAAGGAGAAATTAAATATCAGGATCAACAGGTGCGGTTTTACCCAGATCTGGCCACAGGAATCCAACAATTAAGGAAACAGTTTGACCCCGCCCGTAGAGAGCTGCGCAACCTCGGGATTCGTCATGGAGTGATTTATCCAGCAAGACTGCTGGTCACATATAAAGGGAGAACCCACACCTTCAAGACCCCTGAGGAGGCGCAGGTGCTTATCAAGCAGATCCAAGAGGAGACTGGTGGGAGCTAAGCATGAAGCATGAACAAAATATAAAGGTAGAATATTTAAGTATTTGCACAGGCATCTGACTGATCTGAAGCATATAGCAAGTTTACAAAATATAGATTGTATTATATAAAAAAAAACAACCTATGATGTACAAAGTTGCTATAAAATTTTGGAGTTAAGTTGGAAAACTACAGAAGAGAGTTAATGTTATGTCATTAAAAGCAGTAGAGTCAGGGTGACTGAGAGGAGAAAGAGTGGTTTTGACTGATCCTCGCGGGTGTGGACAGTCAATGGCTATAGCGGGAGATGGAATTTTTTTTTTGATTTTGGGGGGATTACCACGAATGTGGGAAAGGGGAATTTGTTTGTGTGTAGTTTGTAGGATGAATGTTCAACCACTCATGTTTTCCTTCTCTGTATGAGCATGTTTATATTGCGAGGTAATCTCAAACTCCTTATTGATCATAGACCAAAGCATTAATCTTAATTTAACTTCATGGAATTGCAGAAGTCTACAAAATTTAAAAAAACTTAAACAAGTTATGAATAAAATAAAAGACATAGGTTCCAAAATTGTGTTTTTACAAGAAACTCATCTAATAGAGGAGGATGTAAAAAGAATTAGGAGAAGATGGCAGGGAAGTGTGTTCACCTCATCATTTTCATCTCAAGCCAGGGGAGTTATGACTCTCATGCATAAATCAGTCCCATTTCAAGTGAAAAATGTAATTGGAGACAAATTAGGACGATATCTAATCATCCAAGGATCTTTGTTATTAGAAAATATAAATTTGGTGAACTTATACGGTCCCGATATAGATGATCAAAACTTCTTTGCTAATTTATTTCTTATTTTATCATCACTTACAGGGCAACATATAATAGCAGGGGATTTTAATTGTACATTGAATCCCGGTATAGACAGATCAACAGGACTGGACTGTACGCACAATGGATGCAGGATGATCATTAATCATTCTATGAAAGAATTGAGATTGCTAGATATATGGAGAGAAATGAAACCACAAGTTAAAGCCTATTCTTGCTATTACCTACAAGACATTCTCATGTATTGACTATTTTTTGATCTCCACAGAATTAAGGTCCAAGATTCAAAACTGTTTCTATGATAACATTGTGATCTCTGATCATGCACCCTGCTGTTTAATATACAGTATGTAGATAAGAAATTGACAAAGGAACCAGGTAGGTGGCAATTTCAGCATAAATGGCTTCAGGATGAGGAATTTGTTAAGTACATATAAAAACAGATAGATGAGTTCTTTGATATCAATACTACACAAACATCAGCATGTATAAAGTGGGAGGATTTCAGAGCTTTTATTAGGGGGCATATTATTAGTTATACAGGTTCAAAATCTAAGCAGACTCGAGAGGAGACAGCCCAGTTGGAACATAAAATAAAAATTCTCCAAGAAAAAGTGTATGCAGGAAGTGACCCAAAATTAGAGAACGAATTACTGATTCTGAGAGCTGAATATGACAAAAAATCAGTGAATAGAGCTGCCTCGAGTCTTCTAAGATTGAAGCAAACCTTTTATGAACAAGGTGAAAAATCAGGGAAATTATTGGCATGGCAGATTAAACAATTAGAATTTAAAACACCAATTACCAGTATTATAAGTAACGGACAGGCAGTTGTAGATCCTTTAGAAATTAACAGTGCCTTTAGAGATCATTATGAAAAACTATATGATACAAAAAATGAAACTGACTTAACAAAACTAAATGGGTTTTTGGACGGATTATCTATACCGTGTATTCCAAATGAAAACAGGGAGATACTGGAGTCTAAAATTAGTCAAGAAGAAGTTGGGCTAGCCATTGATAATATGAAATCAGGAAAAAGTGCGGGACCAGATGGTCGTCCAGTTGACCTCTATAAAAAATTTAAGAATAAATTAATAAAGCCATTTTTGGAAATGGTTTTAGAAGCATTTCAAAATGGTAATTTACCACTATATATGAATAATGCCTTAATTATACTGTTGCCAAAACCAGGTAAACCCTCTATTAAATGTGAAAATATGAGACCAATAAGCCTATTAAATGCTGACCTTAAGATAATCTGTAAAATTTTAGCAAGACGACTACAAGAAATATTACCAAATATTATTAACCGAGATCAGAATGGCTTTATAAAGGGAAGACAAGGCTTCCTTAATGTAAGAAGACTATTTAATATTATCTATTCTAATAAAGAAGCACCGGATACAACTCTCCTATCATTGGACGCCGAAAAGGCCTTTGATAGGGTCGAATGGCCCTTTCTTTTGGAAGTCCTACAAAGGTTTGGACTTGGAAATAATTTCATAAAATGGGTTCAGATAATATACAATAATGCTACAGAAGAAATCCTAACAAACAGCAATATCTCAAAATCAATAAATATCAATAGAGGATGTCGACAAGGCTGTCCACTTTCACCTTTACTGTTTACTATGGCAATTGAACCTTTAGCGATGGCGGTACGTTTGCATCCACAAATAAATGGAATTAAAGTAGGACCAACAGAACATAAAATCTCCCTGTATGCCGATGACATAATTTTGTTTATGTCGAATCTTAAAAAATCAATTCCGACCTTGTTGCATTTAATAAAGAATTTTGGGGAAATATCAGGATATAAAATAAATAAAACTAAATCTTCAATATTAATGCTAAATGAGACCCAGAGAAATCACCCAGCCCCTGAGGTAAATCAATTCAAAGTTGTAAATCAGTTTAAATATTTAGGAATTCAAATTGTGCCTAAGCTAGAATCAGTCGCCAGTGCCAACTATGAAGCCTTAATGACAGACATTAATGAGTTACTTCAGAGATGGATGTCACTACCAATGTCGATGATCGGGAGAATTAATATACTTAAAAGTAATATCTTACCCAAGATACTTTATTTATTTCAATACATTCCTTTACCACCACCTTCAGATCTATTCTCAAGAATTAAAAAAAAGTTAGTGGAATTTATATGGAACAATAGGAAGGCTAGATTACGTCTGTCCTTACTATATTTACCATTTGATCGTGGATGTCATATCCCGAGCGCTTTTGTCCGCGCTCGGGTTATTCCTCATCCTTGTCAGGTTTTGACAGCAGGTGTCGTCACACGGGTTTCCCGGGCTCTGATTGGCCAGACGCTCGGGAGCTCTCAGCTGTCAGAACCTGAGCAGGTGCGCCGCGTTTCCAATCATGAGCAGCTGGCTTTAAATGTCAGTGCGCGTGAACTGGACTCTGCGGCTGTCTCGTCAGAAGTCTTATGACTTACCCCTGTCTCCTTACCACATGCTCCCTGGGTTCCTCGACGTATCCCGCTGCATGTAAGTGATTTATTATTTGGAATTGTCTTCTCCCTCGCTGACGTTCCTTCCTTATTACGGCGGACGAGAGCTCCTCGTCTCTGCCATAACTCTCTCCCTGTTCCACGTTTTATATTCCCTGCCTTTGCGGCGTACGAGTGCCCCTCGCCCTAGCCGCTAATCTCTGTTGTGAATTTATGTTGTGTTGTGTAACGAAGTCTGCGTGGCAAAGTTGTGTTGTACACCTAAGTCCTGTGCATTATAAATAAAAGAACTGAATTGCAACTTACTGAACTGTGGTGTCTTATGCTGGCTCGTGAGGGCCAGCCTTGACAGTAGACAGCCGCCAGAAGGAGACGCCGTTCTCAGTAAGTTGCGTTCTGGGAACTTTGCCCCTTCCTGTCCAGGTACGTGGCGTTGGAAATATGCCATCTCAGCGGAGTCGTTCTCGGGGTTCCCACGGCCTGCTGACCAAGGTGCTGGAGGAGGTAGATGAAATCCTCATCATCGCCTCCGACCTCGATGGGCATCCAGACACCTCACTCGCCCCTCCTCTCCTCGGTTATCAGCCCGATGAACAGTGGTATTTAGACCGGGCTGAGGAGGTGCTTGACCGTCTGCCTTCCCGCTACAACGGTCACCCCGAGGTCGACGCGAGGAGACTCGACATTGCTGCCCAACGCCTGATAATTCGGATGTACGAAGAGGAGGAGGCTGCAAGGTGGGATGATCTCTGGCTCCAGCTGCCTGAGGCGCTGGAGGAGGTGGATGACTTCATCAGCGCTTCCGCCAGCCTTGACGACTCATCCGAAGCGCACTATTACCTGGACTGCGCTGAGATAATGCTCGACCGATTGTCTCCCCGCTACACCGACCACTTGGACGTCCAAGCGAAGAGACAAGAGATCGCCGTCCACCGCGAGGCGCTCCAGGATATCGAGGAGGAACAAGGCCAAAGGCGGAGTAATCGGAGCTCCCGCTGCCCGCTCTGGAATCCGGATCCTTCCCTCGATCCAGTCCTGAAGTTCGCACCACCCGGGGCCCGTCGTAGACGTCGGCGCCGTGGCCAGAGACGTTCTCAGCGTGACTCCCTTCCGGAACCCGCTCCGGTTCACTGGGCTGACCCCATTCATCCCACTGCTGTCTCCCCAGCATCTCACCAGGAGGAGATCCCTGCAGCCTTTCCCCTCGGGCCTGCTTCCCCCGCTGAGCTGTCAGCGCGTCACGCCCGGCCCGACTTGGCTGTTGCCCCCTCCGCCTCGACGCCTTCTCCGGCGGCTGGGAGTTTGAGAAGTTTTGCTCCAGTGGACAGCGCGGCTACACCATCCCGAGTGGCCCCCTCTCCTCCTTCAAGAGAGTCTCCGGCCACCACCTGGTGGGAGGAGGATGGAATGACGTTCCCTACGGCAGGTTCCACCGCCCCTCCGGGAGGCAGGCAAGTACAAGTTCACTTTTTTCCATCTAATAGTGATTTGTTCTGTCTGACCCCTGGGGGTGAGGCTCGGGGTTTGCAGCCCCCCGAGCCTCAACTCCCTGCTGATATGTTAATTAAACCCACTGCCTCTGTGTCTCCCCCTGCTGAGAACGCTTCGACTTCAGAGGAGCGTCATCAGATGAGGAGTGAGCCTGCGGCCCTCGGGCAGAAGACCCCAACCCCGCAGCCATTTTCTGGGCAGAGGAGATCGGACGACTGGTTGGAGCCTGTGCCGACGACGGAGCGTCCCCGGGACTCCACAGATGAACAGTCTGGTCCAGCAGGCCGAGAGCCCCCCACCTCCACGCCACATGAACCGCCAGCGTGGACGATGACGTTGGGGGGTCCTCGAGCTGCAGGAGCCCCTCTTCCAGGGGCAGATGACGTCACGACGGAGTGGGAACCAGACGACGACCTCCTCCCGTTTGAACCCGGAGCATCGAAGTCCTGGATGGCGGCAGAACCCGAGATCAGGCGAGTGCTCTATTTTCTATCCCTCTTCTTCTTTCTGGAGCATTATTGCCTGTCTCTCAGGGGGGCGAGCCGGGTGCAGCCGTCTGCTGCGCTCGAGCCTGTCTCGCCGGGCCCTGCCGCTGCCGGTGATCCTGATCCTGGTTCCTTTTGTCCCTCTGAGCCTCTCCCCAGGGTCACTGGAGGCGAACCTGCTCTAGGTGCCACCTTGGAGGTTCCGGCTCTCGGCATGGGGTCCACCGGGAGTGCTCCGCCGGTTCAAGCGGAGCTCGACGTCATGGAGGTTCCGGCCCAATCGGGGTCCGATGCGGGTGCTGCCCTCGCCCGATCGGAGCTTGACGTCATGGAGGTTCCGGCCCAATTGGGGTCCGACGCGGGTGCTGCCCTCGCTCGATCGGAGCTTGACGTCATGGAGGTTCCGGCCCAATCGGGGTCCGACGCGGGTGCTGCTCTCGCCCGATCGGAGCTTGACGTCATGGAGGTTCCGGCCCAATCGGGGTCCGACGCGGGTGCTGCTCTCGCTCGATCGGAGCTTGACGTCATGGAGGTTCCGGCCCAATCGGGGTCCGACGCGGGTGCTGCTCTCACCCGATCGGAGCTTGACGTCATGGAGATTCCGACCCAGTCGGGGTCCGACGCGGGTGCTGCTCTCGCTCGTTTGGAGCTTGACGTCATGGAAGTTCCGGCCCAATCGGGGTCCGACGCGGGTGCCGCTCTTGCTCAATCGGAGCTCGGCGCCGTGGTCGTTTTGACCCAGGCGGGTTCCGGAGATTGTGTAGCTGACCCACCGCTGAGCGCTTTCCAGGCCATGCCCCATCCTCGCCATGGCCCCTTCTTCCCCGCTTTTGAGACTGCGGGAGTTAATTCCAGCTGGCCCGGTTCGCCGACCTTCCCCCAGCCATTCTGTTGGCAGGCCGATACTGCCCGACCACCGAGTCGGTGGTCGAGTTGGTGACCACCCGACCGGCTCTGTCCTTTTGGCGTCCGGGCCCAGTTTCCTGACGAGCAGGATGATTCTTTCGGCGCCCTGGTCCGCCCGCCGGAGACATGGTTTCCCTCGGCCCGGGGTTTGGCTTAGCCATTAGGGCACGTTCCGCTGCTTTTGCTGGCGGCCTGGATGCTGGGTGCTGGGAGGCCTCCTGAGCGGAGTTATTTAACACTATTCCCCAATGGTTTTTTCCCTCTCCTTCTCTTGCCCCACCACTGGCTTGTGACTGGTTTTTCTTTTTCTCTCCTCCCCTCTCAGACTGAAATACCCCACAGGGGATTGAACTTCATGTTTAAGGTGACTGTTTTCCGTTGATGGACATATGTTCTCTTGCCGTAGCTGTCTTTCATGTTATTTTCTGGGATGACTGTTTGGGTTTGTTCCTTGCACTCCCGATTTGAGACTCTTCTGAGCAGAATTTTCTTTTCATTTTGACAGTATGCTATCATGAGTATTGTATGTTTCTTTAGGGTGTGATTGTATATTTCCTATGTTACTCCCTTACTCGGGTCTAGTTCTTTTTTTTGGCACCTGTGTTGTCTTTTGGTTTTGAAGATTTTCTGTACACATTAACTTGGAGAAGAAGGTATTATTTGTCCTTTTATTTTCCTTGATCCTGCCTTGTGGTATTGACTGGTGTTCCCTGTATCCTCATCTTGGCTTTCTTTTTTGTGGTTATATGTGAGAGATGTCCATCTAGCGTTGACTTTTCTTTTTATTCATCTTTTTGTCCCCGTTTATGTACGGTTTCTGCCTTTTTCTTTTTTCTCTCCCTCCCTTCCTCGATGTTTTTGTCCCCTTGTTGTGAGTTGACCCTGCTCCCCCTCCACCTGCTTCCCCCTCCACCCTCCCTGGGGTGGGGTGGGGGGGTCTGGATGTTACGTGCGACCAGGAGTTCGCTTAGAGGGAGGGGCTCTGTCATATCCCGAGCGCTTTTGTCCACGCTCGGGTTATTCCTCATCCTTGTCAGGTTTTGACAGTAGGTGTCGTCACACGGGTTTCCCGGGCTCTGATTGGCCAGACGCTCGGGAGCTCTCAGCTGTCAGAACCTGAGCAGGTGCGCCGCGTTTCCAATCATGAGCAGCTGGCTTTAAATGTCAGTGTGCATGAACTGGACTCTGCGGCTGTCTCGTCAGAAGTCTTATGACTTACCCCTGTCTCCTTACCACATGCTCCCTGGGTTCCTCGACGTATCCCGCTGCATGTAAGTGATTTATTATTTGGAATTGTCTTCTCCCTCGCTGACGTTCCTTCCTTATTACGGCGGACGAGAGCTCCTCGTCTCTGCCATAACTCTCTCCCTGTTCCACGTTTTATATTCCCTGCCTTTGCGGTGTACGAGTACCCCTCACCCTAGCCGCTAATCTCTGTTGTGAATTTATGTTGTGTTGTGTAACGAAGTCTGCGTGGCAAAGTTGTGTTGTACACCTAAGTCCTGTGCATCATAAATAAAAGAACTGAATTGCAACTTACTGAACTGTGGCGTCTTATGCTGGCTTGTGAGGGCCAGCCTTGACAGTGGAGGTCTGAAATGTCCAAACTTTATGTTGTATTACTGGTCAGCACAACTGAGGTCTATGACATATTATTTTTCATCAAATGATCTCCCTCACTGGACTGAAATGGAATCATACAATTTACCTTTACCTCTTCCCATATTCATATACTCAGACTCGGCAAAAAAATTACAGAAACAAGTTAAAAATCCATTTGTAAAGCATATGATCAAAATATGGTGTGAAACCAAAAAATATTTAAAAGAACCACACTTATTGTCACAATTCAGCCCAATATGGGGTAATCAATATTTTAAACCAGGGAGAGCGGATGCTGTATTTAAAGTATGGAATTTAAAAGGGATTCAAAAGATTCAAGACTTATATTTGTCATGTTCAGATAACATAATATCTTTTGAAGAACTGAGGATCAAATTTAATCTTAATAGAACACATTTTTTTAAATATCTTCAGCTTAGGAACTCTATTCGATCAAATCAAAATAATGCTCTCATCCGACCTACTTATTCATCCTTGGAAAAAATCTTGATGAAAGATAGTAAGAGAAAGTGTATTATTTCAGAGTTTTATAACTCATTGACATTATCCTCAAGTGAAAACTCACAGAAAAGACTGAATTATTGGAAAGAAGACCTGCAAACTGAAATTTCAGAGGAACAATGGGAATTGGCTTGTACAGAAGCTCAAACCAAATCAATAAATGTACGTCTTAAATTGATACATTTTAAATGGTTAATGCGGATGTATGTTACACCGGTGGAGTTAAATAGATACAACAAAAACATACCAGATACGTGCACAAAATGTATGGAAAGTAAAGGAACCCTATTTCATTGTTTATGGGAATGTAGAAAAATTAGAATGTTTTGGGAAGAGGTGAGGGTAACAATTGAAAAAATAATTTCAAAACAAATCATATTGAATCCTAAATTGTTTTTGTTGGGTCTGTATCCAGAAAAACATAACTTTAATAAGAGTGAAAGGGCATTCATTGACCTCAGTTTGCTTAACGCCAAAAGATGTATTGCACTATTGTGGAAAAAGACTCATAGACCAGATGTGACTCAGTGGTTAAGACAGATGTTAACAAACCTTCCACTGGAAAGAATAACATACATACTGAAATCAAAGAAAATTGTGTTTGAGACTATATGGAGACCATTCATTGATTATGTAAAGAATTTAAACATAACTTTTGAAGAAGAAGGTGAATGATGTGTGTGGACCTTGTAAATTCCAAACTGGTGAATATATAATATGTATACTTATGTAATGGAGTACCTAGACTAAACAGAGGAGCATTGTTGAAGACCTGCTTTTGTTAGTGGTTGTTGGTGTTTTTAGTATTTTTTTTTAATCACTTTAGTGTTA
The DNA here is from genome assembly GCA_020510985.1 of Pholidichthys leucotaenia. Taxonomy (NCBI): domain Eukaryota; kingdom Metazoa; phylum Chordata; class Actinopteri; order Cichliformes; family Pholidichthyidae; genus Pholidichthys; species Pholidichthys leucotaenia. Next base: position 233,679,658 of record CM035847.1, read on the forward strand.
GTGTTTGTTTGTGTTATGTTTGTAAAAAAAGGTTCAATAAAAAATATTGTGGAAAAAAAGAAAGATGACATATGTTTAAATCAAGAAAACGCTCTAAGTAAAATAAATAAATAAATAAATAAATCAGATGTATGAAACGGTGTGTAGGCAGGAATCCAAGCACATTTCCTTTGAACATACTGATCTGCCTGAAATTGAACGCATGTGAGGAAATACCGGACTCCTCTCTTGACACACCTCTCTCTTTGAATATGCAATTAGAAGCAAATAAGTATGCAAATAGATATATACAAGCCCTGCACATTTGATTCTCCTGTATCCATGATCAAAAATAATGGATTTAATGGAATTTCATGGACTGTGAGCTAGAGGTGCTCCTGAATGAGGTAGAGGCATGTAAAAAATGTTTTGTTTGGCACGCTGTCCTCTGGCATTAATGCTGGATACAGGCAATTTAATAGCCTGCTCACAGCCATATAAGATTAGTTTACTGTTTCCTTTATTCAGACAGGGATGAGAAGAAGATGTTTTTAACTTTGACATGTTTAGACCGATGTCTGCAGTTGTCCTCAGAAGCGTCATCTGATCACTGTGATCCGTGCCATGTATAGCACAGTGGTTAAACTGCCAGATTTCAAAGCAGAAGGTTCCAGGTATGAGACCAACTGCGATTTCTTTTAGGGACCACAATGGAAATAAGTGTGTGCACTTTGTTGTGTCATCTCATTGTTTTTAAATGTATGTTGTATCTTTTATACAAAGTTATTTTAAACAATGAATAAATCAGTCAATCAATTTGTGACCAGCTGGGTGGATCAGCTGGTTGAATTAAAGGAAAACGGTCAAGAAAAAGAAGACAATATGAGCCTGTTTAGTGGGTAGCCACCGTCACCTGTCAGTTGAAAGCGGATTATATTAGGCTCGGCAAGTACATATTTTATGTCCAAAATGCAAATCTCATCCTTTGTAGTTATATACAACTTACATGGATTACACACACTACTAAATGAATGAAGTGCGCTGGGAAAAGGGTGACACTGTTGCATTTCAAACTTTACGCATGTGTTTATTGACATAACTACTGTACACACAGCTGGCATAGCTCGGCCCAGGGTTGACTGGGAAATTCCTGATTGGTCTGCCAGCTCCCTCTGGAATGCCCATTTCCAGAAACCCCAGAGTTGTCAGCATATGCACTGGGACGGGCAGCACATGGCTTCTCGCCGTGTCGCGCTCCAAGAACGGCCGTAGCTCTGAACACAGTTCCAGAAGGACTGCCCTTGGAAACCTAAACTGGCTGACAAGCCAGTCATTATCCTGAGCCAGAAAATCTTCTGTCTCTAAATACCCTTTCTCTTCTCACTGCACAATTTGCAATATCCTCTAATCCTCTGTTGTTAGAGCCATTTTCTGCACTTCTTTGTGCTTGCTTTTATATCCACTCATCTAATTGCGCACACTTGAATGTTTGTTCATCATGTGTCTCTGGTGTGTACAATAATTTTCACGTCATTATCAGTCTCCCAACATCACCTCTGTGTCGCCAACAGACCAGTAAGAGTAGAAACATGCGTACACCAGCCATGAAGTTGGCGTGGGGCTGCGCATATTTCCAGGGTCATTTCATTCTTGATACATTTGAAAGTTTCTCTGTAAAATGACGTATGCCATGTTTTTGTGCATAAGTACCCTTTGTACATGAGGCTCCAGCTCCTTTATGGTTGCTCTGATAGCAGCTACTGTATATCCTTTAGGCTGCTGTCAAAAACCTTACCAAGGCTCTTGACTTGTTTCTCAGTGATAGATGGAATTGTGATGCCATCTAGCTGAAATCGAAATTTGTCAACCACCTTTCTCTTTCTCAGTACCATGGATCTGGATTTGGATGGTTTAAAACTCATTCTGGCCCAAGATATGAGTTTTTCCAGGCCCTGGAGAATCCACTGGCTTCCTGGAACTGATGTTGTGGTGACTGTGAGGTCGTCCATAAAGGCTCTGATGGGTGGCTGTCGCGCAACAGATTTGGACCGGGGGCCTCTGCACTTGGCTTTTGCTAACTTAACTACCATGTTCATGGCAAGGGCAAAGAGGATAACTGAGATTCTGCACCCAGTTATAATCCTCTTCTCTAGCTGATGCCATTCTGATGTAAAATTCCCAGCAGTAACTCTAAGCCTGAAACTCCCATAGTAGTTCAGGATGAGGTCCTTGATCTTACTGGGTACATGTTGTCAGGCCAGGGTTGTTTCCACGAGTTTGTACGGAATGGAACCATAAGCATTAGCCAAATCAAGCCAAAGCACCACGAGGTCACCGTTCCCCTCACGGGCTTCCCTGATGAGTTGTGTGATGACCCTAGTATGTTCCAGACACCCTGGAATTCCTGGGATGCCACCTTTCTGAACTGAGGTGTCAATGTAGCTGTTTTATAAGAGAAAGACTGTCAATTGTCTAGCTAAAACACTGAAAAAGATCTTGCTCTCCACACTAAGAAGTGAGATGACTCTGAACTGCTCTAGCTTGGTAGACGTTTCCTCCTTCAGTATCCAGACTCCGTCTGCTTGCCTCCACTGGGCTGCCACTCCTCCCCTGAGCCACACTGTTTGTAGGATCTTCCCGAGAACTCTTGAGAAGTTCTGGACAGCGCTTATACACCTTATATAGTACATGACTTGGTCCTGGTGCAGAGCTGGATCAGGGTGCTTTCACCACCTCTTGTACCTCCTTCCATGAAGGCTCACTGATGTTAAACTCCACTGATGGAGAAGGTACATCCAGTATGGCTTGAAGGGGGAGAGGTCATAAATCTTTTTCCCCCCTGTGAATCACTCAGTACATTATGCAAGGAACTATCAGCTTCCTTCTTTGAGCAAGTCAGTCGTCCATTGCACTTCTGCCCTAAGAGTTGTTTAGTAAACCCAAAGGGGTTAGCAATAAATGCTGTTCTCTTCCTGGCTCTCTCCCTCTGCCACCTTCTATGCCATTGTGCTCTTCGCAGGGTTATCAGTCTCTTCCTTAAGATGTAACGGAGCTCAGTGAGTGGCAGTTTCTTCTCCTCAGTTACTCGCTTATACTGCTTTGGCAGAACTTGAAAATCGTGGCGGGATTGGTGGATCTGCACTGCTCTATGGTTCATGGTGTACTTTGGTCCGCTGGTCTTTCTCTCTTCAGCACCGAATCTCTCAGTCACAAAACTGGTGATGATGGTAGTCATAAGTTGGAGCCTCTCATCCACATTGCCCTTTGCAGTGGTGATATTTATTTGTGCCACACCTTCATCAAACTGGGACCAGAGACTGTTCTGGTTAATAATGAACACCTTCATTTAAAAACTGCATTTTGTGTTTACTTGTGTTATCTTTGTCTAATATTTAAATTAGTTTGATGATCTGAAACATTTAAATGTGACAAACATACAAAAAAATGAGAAATCAGGAAGGGGGCCAACACTTTTTCACACCACTGTAAATAAATAATTGATTTTTGGAAATTGACTGGCGGGCTACAGTGGAAGAGCGGGCGGGCCGCCAGTTGCCCATCCCTGCTCTAAGCTGTCCCTTCATGGGAAAAAAATTATATCAGTATTCACCCATCCACTCTAAAGTAGCAACTACCATCTGGCTGACCTTGAATATGCTGATAATACCATCCTGCTCAGCCCATTCTACAATCAGCTGAGAGATGTTCTAGTTGTCTACCATGAAGAGGCAGCGAAGCTGGGCCTTCAGGTGAGCTGGAAGAAGACTAAGCTAATGCATGTCGGTGACAGACCGGACCCACCCTCGTTACAGCTCTGGAATGATGCTGTTGAGTTTGTCAATTCCTTTATGTATCTGGGCTCCACAGTGACCAACAATGGGGACATGAAACCAGAGATCAAAACCAGAGATCAACTGCAGACGTGGCATCGCTGCATCAGCCCTGCAGGCACTATGGAAACCTCTCTGGCACCATCGTTCAGTCTCCCGAAAGATGAAGCTCCGCATATACAATGTGTCAGACCTCTTCATTCTACTATACAGCTCAGAGACATGGCCACTGAATAAGACTCTGGCCTCGAGAGTAGATGGGTTTGATAGTCAGGCCCTCAGAACCATCGAGAACATCAGGTGGCTCCAGTGCACTTCTAATGACATGCTCCAAGCCCGCACACATCAGCATGCAGCATCCCACCTTTTTACACAGTGGCATATCCGCTGGTTTGGCCATGTCTTCTGCCTCCCACTAGAGCACCCAACAAAAGCCATGCTCATGTTTGACCTCAGGGCCTCAGGGTGGAAAAGACCTCGGGGCAAGCCACGCACCAGATGGTTCAATGTGGTGGAGAGAGACCTCTGACAGCTCGGAGTTGCTGTTGACGACGCAGAGAAGCTGGCCCAAAACCGGCAATGCTGCACACACTGGTTAACCTGACTGGCTCTACGGATGGTGATGGCCACCCAGCACACGTACAAGCTAAAACTCTACCATGCAAAGCAAAAGCCATATATCAACAACACCCAGAAATGCTGCCAGTTGCTCTGGGCCCAAGCTCATCTGAGGTGGATTGATACAAAGTGGAAAAGTGTGCTGTGGTCTGATGAGTCCACATTTCAAATTGTTTTTTAAAATCATGGATGTTGTGTCCTCCGGGTTAAAGAGGAAAAGGACCATCCATATTGTTATCAGTGTTCAAAAGCCAGCATCGGTGAGGGTATGGGGTGTTTTAGTGCCCATGGCATGGGTAACTTGCACATCTGTGAAGGCACCATTAATGTTGAACGGTACATACAGGTTTGGAACAACATATGCTGCCATCCAAGTAATTTTTTTTTTTTTCAGGGACATCCCTGCTTATTTCAGCAAGCAAGCCAGATTATGCATGTGTTACAACAGCGTGGCTTTGTAGTAAAAGAGTACGGGTGCTAGACTGGCCTTCCTGCAGTCCAGACCTGTCTCCTATTGAAAATGTGTGGTGCATTATGAAGCGCATAATACAACAATGGAGAGCCTGGACTGTTGAGCCACTGAAGTAGTACATGAAGCAGGAATGGAAAGAATTTCACCTGCAGAGCTTCAACAGTTAGTGTCATCAATTTCTAAATGCTTATTGAGTGTTGTTAAAAGGAAATGTGATGTAACACAACCCTGTCACAGCTTTTTTTTATACAGTATGTGTTGCAGGTGTCAAATTCAAAATGAGCGTATACCTGCAAAATAAATAAATTAGAAAAGCACTCAAAGAGTGCATATCTCCGCCAAGGTTCCTTCCGTCCATCATGGATCACTGCCAAAATGTGATGGGTTCATGTGTAGGCCACGAACCAGTTCTGGTGAAAATTGCAGCAAAGTCTATCGAGTAGTTTTGGAGGATTATTGCTAACACTCTGTGAGAAGATAAGAGCCTTGGCAGAGGTATGCATTCTTGGACATCATCAAAATGTAATGGGTTCCTCTGTAGCCCAAGGACCACTTCTGGTAAAAATTTCATCCAAATCCATGCAGTAGTTCTTGTGTAATCCGGCTGCACAAATACAAACAAGGTCCTTGGTGGAGGTATGCACTCTCAGATCATCACCAAAATTTAATGGATTCATCCTTGGCCCAAGGGCCACCTCTGGTGAAAATTTAATCAAAATCCATCCAGGAGTTTTGCGTAATCCTGCTAACAAACAGACTTACAAACAAACAGACGGACAAACAAACCACCCCGATTACATTACCTCCTTGGTGGAGGTGATAAAGTTTATCAGTTTGAACATTAAATATCTTATCTTTGTAGTGTATTCAATTAAATATAGGTTGAAAAGGATTTTGAAATAATTATATTTTGTTTTTATTTACATTTTACACAACGTCCCAACTTCACCGGAATTGGGGTTGTACTTTTTTTCAGTCGCTGACTTTCTTCCCTCAGACTTATGTTTCATCACATATTTAGAGGCCGGTGCTTCTCAAAATTAATTAAAATGGTGTCAGGTTCTCCATTCAGTGCAACCAAAAGCCACCATTGTCTCATCTTTGATCTTCTATTCAGCTGGAAGTGCCACTTAGCCTGGACCAACATGATACGTAACAGATCTGTAAAGACGGCTAAAAAAACATATTGACTTGAGCCTTTACACACATCTCTTTTGTGCTTTCACTAACAGGAAGCTGGAGAAGATTCTGACCAGTGACTCGCAGTATGACGCCAAGCTGAAGTACCTGACAGGAGAGTGGTTTTATGAGGCCAAGTCTCGCAGACACATGGACAAAATCCACGGCTCCGATATCATTCTAGCTTCCATGAAACAAGGAAAAGCAAATAGTTTAGGTATGTCCCTTCTCTGCTGTTGACAAAAAGTTTGTGAGAATGTTCATTTTGTGGTCAGGGAATCCAGATTACAGTATATCATATAGCATCGGTTTAGATAGTTTCCTTTAGATACAGTATAAACTGTGTATTCAGAAATTTAAAATCTCTCAAATACAGATGCACACAGACCTGTGAATTGGACCACCTTCCAGTATTATATCCCTTTAATATGGGGTATTCAGCAAAGAAACTTAGTGGTTGGAGTGTGGCAATAAGATAAATTTAGAATATTCTGATCTGTGAAACATGCAGAGCTACATTAGTAGAGTCCAAGAATACAACTATAGAGGAAGAAAGGGGCATAATAGCTTTTGGCATCAGACCGCTGTGAGGTGCCAAAATGGACAAAAGCTGACCGCAAAAAATACGCACAAGAGAAACTGAAAGTGCACCTGAGAGACTGAAAGGAATGAAGTCACAGGAATGTATAAATAAAGAACAATCCAGGAAATTGTATGAGACAAAATTAAACATAAGAATTGTTCAATAATGTGTAAATGACCACAATTAGTGTCTTCAGTAAATAGTTTCATTTGTTAGTTGTTATGTCTGTAAATGATGGAGAGCGAGGTGAGTCTTCATACAGCGAACAACTCTCTTACTTTATTATACAGAACAGGGTTTATATACAGAATGGGTCGTGCCTGCCTGACGTCACCCTGTGGGTGGGCACGGCATCCCAGACACACATATCCATACACCACATTTCGCCCCTCCCCCCCTCAAAAAAAATCAAGCACACAGGAAACCCACCCAAAACTGGTAACCCGACTCACACACTAAGAACAGGGAGAAAACAGTAATAAAACAACCTATCACATTCACACAAACAATATAACTGGACCTAGTCTCTGCAAAATAAAATTAATCCCATATTACCACTCACTCACATGCACACCAGCATCAGATATACATATACATATATACATATTTACACAAATAAATTATTAAATGACACCATAGTCTCTGGGCAGCCACCATTCACATAGCAGCCACAGAGGGCCTGGACACCCCCACAGCATCCCCAAGTTAGGCTGCCGCCCCCCAGGGTCGAAACACTCCTTTCTGGCCAGCCTGTCTCCACCTCTCCAAACTGACTTCTTCTCTCTGGGCTGAGCCCCGCTGTCGACCCACAGGGAAACCCGACCCGGTCTCCCGTGCCTGCCACGTCGTCTTCGGACCTTCATTCTGTGTCGCACCGTCCAGCCGACCCAGTCCGAACTCTCGCTCTGACGATGGCGTTTGGCGCTCAGCAAAACCGCGCCAAAATGTCCCGCTCTGCTCTCTTTTCTTTTGGCACCCGAACACTCCAAACTCCCGTGGTCGTGGTCCTGGGACCGCCAAAACCCACTCGTTGGCACCGCTCGCTGCCACCGTGTCTTGCGGCTGCCGTCGCTCCCCTCCGGGGCCCGCACCATCACCTTCGCCGGGCTCGTTCACCAACCCGGGCTCCTCACCACTGCATCCAGCACTTTCAGTCCCGGTGCTCCGCTGCACTGTCACCGTGCCCGGCCCTCGTCATTCATTTTTGGGGTCCGCACCATCACCGTCGTCAGGCTCGCTCACCGACCTGGGCTCCTCACCACTGCATCCATTGGTTTCGGTGTCGGTGCTCCACTGTGCCGCCATCATGTCCGGCTGCGACTCTTCCCCAAAGTCCTCGGCCTGCACTGTCCCACTCGCCCGCTGTACAGCTTCCAACAGCGGGGCCGAATCCTGCTGCATCACCCCTCCGGGGCTCTCGATGTCATCCTCACAGGTCACGTCCTCTGACACCGGCTCCTAGTCGTCTGTCCCAGCACCCCCGGTCTCGCTGCTCCTCTGTGCCGTTACCTCGTCAATGGCCAGGGGCTCCTCCACATGTGGTCCCGGCTCTGCCTCGAGGCCCAGTTTCGCACCATTAGCCTCATTTTGGCGTGAAACTAGCTTGTCAGCTAGCCTATCCATAGGCTCCGACTGAGCCGTTAGCTCTCCAAAGCTAGCTAGCTCCTGCTCGACCAACGCCATCAGCTTCTTCGCCCGCAACTCTCTGGCCCTTGACTGCTCCACAAAGTGTGCCTTCATGAGCCTGACAGCCTCCACGTAGTCCTCAGTCGTGCCCAGTGAGTCGAGAATCCTTTGGCCCTCTGCACCGAGGTTACAAGCCAGGAGGGCCCGCCATTGTCTCCCCTCAAGCCAAGGGAAACCCAACGAGGCGACGTACCCCTCAAAGTCCTGTCTCCAATGTGGCCACGAAATCAACGGCTCACCCGGGCTCTCCTAGAAACGGCCACAGCCGCTGCTCAAACCAGCACGCACCCATTTTGCTCCTCGTCGCCAAATGTTATGTCTGTAAATGACGGAGAGTGAGGCGAGTCTTCATGCAGCAAACAACTCTCTTACTTTATTATATAGAACAGGGTTTATAAACAGAATGGGCCTTGCCCGCCTGACGTCACCCTGTGGGTGGGCACGGCATCCCAGACACACATATCCATACACCACATTAGTCAACTTTGTAATCACCAGAATTTGTTAGTACCATTCAAGTACAACTAAGTTTGCATGTTTTTAATATTTGGAAATTATAGAAAGAAAATAAGAAATAAAGAAATGTATTACTGTATATTTTAAAGACCCACTCCAGTGGCTATAAAAACAAATCTATATTATCTAAAATGGTATCTTATGCCCTTTTTTCTACAAACAAAACCTTTCATTGTCTTACAGTTTTGTGTCAAAATCTTTTCACTTTTCCACTTCAAAACACCATAATCGGTGACTAGACCCAACCCACATACCACAAGGCTAATAATGGCTAGCACTATATTTAACAGCATGAATGCTGTGATAAAAAGACTTACTGGTTGAAGGACATGCCCAGTTGTATGCACAGTGGCCCAGGATAATGACTGACACTGCACCGGTCCTTAAAAGCAGTTTAATGGTAAAACCCATCATAATTTGGTCAAGTTTTCAAAGCAGCTGTCCAAAAATGGTAACTGGCCATGGAAGTTAACTTCAGTCAAGCCAGAGAGTCCTGACTGGGTCATCACTACAGACGTGCTGGCATGCCATCACGATGTATAGTCTTACATCACCAAAAATGCTCTGTCTAAACTTGCCTTTTTCCAGGAGGCGGGGCTTAAGTGAAACTTTAGAGCAAACAAGAGCACTCTGAGGCGAGTGCAATATCCCCCGCCTCCATTTTCTTTGAAGATCCCAACGCTTACTGAAGGAGAGCAGCTTTCAACTTTTCAATATAATTACTGTGGCAGAACCAAATTATGATAAGCCCATCATCCACGAATATACAACAAAGTATACAACCCATATTTATAGGGCAGGATCCTGAGGTGAGCCCTTGCAGCAAGTTTGGTGACCCTAGAGGGCTTTACACATTCTATAGTAAGAGAGCATATGGAGTGCCAACCTTGACCTTTGACCTCTTGACCCCAAACCTGTAGTCAGAGGTCATGGTCTCGGAGTGAATCTGTGCACCAGGTTTGGTGACCCTAGTTTTCTTGAGATATAGTTTATAAGCCATTTTGATGTTGACCTTTGACCTTGCAATCCCAAAACTATAGACACACTTTAGGCTCACAGAGTGAACCTGTGTACCACATTTGGTAACCCTAACTTTACTTGCTGTACAGTAATAAGGCATAGGCAATGTTAACCTTGACCTTTTGACCCAAAACCTATAGTCTGAGGTCAGGAGTCCAAGGTGAACCAGTGGACCAGGTTTGGTTGCCCTAGCTTTGCTCGTTTTATGGTAATCATGTAAATGGAATGCTAACCTTGACCTTTGACCTTTTGGCCCTAAACCCATAGTCAGAGGTCTGGATCCCAAGGTGAATCTGTGTACTAAGTTTGATTGCCCTAGCTTTACTCATTGTACAGTAATAAAGCATAGGAAATGCTAACCTTGACCTCTGGCCTTTTGACCACAAACTTGTAGTCAGAGGTCAGGATCCCAAGGTAAACCTGTGTACCAGGTTTGGTGACCCGAGCTTTCTTTGTTGTTGAACAATAGTTCATAAGCCATTTTGATGTTGACCTTTGACCTCGCGATCCCAAAACCTTAGTCGCACTTCAGGGTTATAGGGTGAACCTTTGCACCAAGTTTGGTGACCCTAGCTTTACTCATTGGTCAATAATAAGACATATGGAATGTTAACTTTGACCTTTTGATCCCAAACCCCATAGTCAGAGGTCAGGATCCCAAGGTAAACCAGTATACCAGGTTTGGTGGCCCTAGCTTATGTGTTTTATAGTAATAATAAATGTAGCATTTACCATTTACCATAGTGCAACTGCAATGTTAACTTTGAACTCTGACCTTGATTTTTGGCAGAGTGTCACTTTAAAATATGTCATAGTTTGATCTATGAGGAGTAAATTTTTAATTGAAACAAATCACGTGTAATGTACAAAACAATTATTATTTATTTGGGCATGTATATTTATTATTTATGAATTATTTTGTTTTGAAGAGGGTGTTTGGAATGATTGTGGAGGACATCTGTGATATTAGTCCAGTGTGAATGTGCCATGCCTGTAATTTCTAAAGCAAAAAATTCCACTTAAGTTACCTACTGTACTTCAGCCAACACAGAGGTCACGGGATAATTTCAGTCCCATGCAAATGCACATCTCAGTATTTTAGTGAATCAAGAGTGTAATTTTTTATTTTTTTCATCTTCCTATCTTCACTGCCTTCGGAATTACGGCAGCTGCTACGTCTTCATCTTTTGGCTACTCCCTTTAGTAATAATAAATAATAGTGCATTGGATTTACCTATATATCGCACTTTTCATGGACACTCAAACATGCTTTACAATGAATACATTATTCATTCACTCCACAGACAATGGTAGTGGTAAGCTACTACTTTAGCCACAGCTGCCCTGGGGCAGACTGAAGGAAATGTGGCTGCCAGTCTGCACCAACGGCCTCTCTGACCACCACCGAACATATATACACATTCATATCCAGTATCATGAGCACTGGAGAAAAGGTGGGTAAAGTGTCTTGTCCAGAGACACAACGGCAGGATGGCTGGGGAGACCAGGGATTCGAATCACCAACCCTCTGGTTGGATGGAGCAGTGCAGGTTTTTCCACCTGCCAAGAAAGCTCACGTCGGTGATTATAATAGCAATGTACGTGCAGCCGAAAGCTTAAGTAGCTGTGGAAATGCTACAATGCTCCATCAACCAGCAGCTATCGGCACACCCAGACTGTGTTATAATTGCGGCAGGAGGCTTTAACCAGGGAAACCTGAAGTCTGTCCTACCAAGATTCTTCAATAATGTGAATTTTTCGATGAGGGAAAATAACACTCTTGATCAGCTCTACAACAACATTCCAAATGCCTGTAAAGCCCCCCCCCCACACACACACACATCTTGGACTCCCTGATCGTCTCTCTCTGTCACTGATTCCTGCTTATAAACCTAAAATCTGTAAAGAGAGACCAACACTAAAAACAGTTCAGGTGTGGACTGAGGAAGCTACCACAGCCCTACAGGACTGTTTTGATTCTACAGACTGGGGAGTATTTGCAGAGGGGACAGACCTAGATGGCCACACATCTGCTGTGCTCTCATATATCAGCTATTGCCCTGAGAGTGTGCTCTTGACCAAGACGGTCAAAGTGTTAATAAACTAGAAACCGTGGCTCAGTGGTGAGGTGTGTACCCTGCTGAAAACACGGGATGATGTCCTCAAGTCAGGAGACCAGCAGGCTTATAAAGAAGCACGCCAGTCCCTGCAGAGAGGCATCAAAATGACCAAGCGCAAATATAAACAGCATATCGAGGAAAACTTTGACAAGAATAACACCAAGAACATGTGACAGGAGATCAAGAAACTCACTGGTTACAAGGACAAGCAGACATCAGTAAACTCCTCAGACAGTAACCTACTGGACACCCTGAACCAATTCTTCACCCGCTTCAACCAATGTAATGGAGAAGCCCGCACCTATCTTCCTCTTCCAGGGACAAGAAATGCCCCTATCCAGCTGCAGCAACACCAGGTCAGAACCATCCTGCACAGAATCATTGTGAAGAAAGCTGCTGGTCCAGACGGAGTCACAGGAAGGATACTTAAGGCATGCACAGACCAGGTAGTGGAGGTTTTTAACTACCATCTTCAACTTCTCGCTACTGTAGTCTGTGGTTCCCACGTGCCTTAAGTCAGCCACCATAGTTCCAGTGCCCAAGAAGAACACAGTGAGCTGCTTGAATGACTACCGCCCAGTTGCCCTAACCCCCATCATCACCAAATGTTTTGAGAAACTCATTTTGCCTCATATTAAAGCTGTCATTTCTGCTGACCTTGATCCACATCAGTTTGCAAACAGGTCAACAGATGATGCCATCATAACGGCCCTCTACACAGCCCTCACACACTTGGACAGCGATACCTATGTGAGGATGCTGTTTGTGGATTTCAGTTCTGCCTTTAATACAGTTCTACCCCATGAACTGGTTCAGAAGTTGGGCAACTTGGGCCTGAGTAGTTTACTTTGCACCTGGATACTGAACTTCCTCAGCAACAGACCCCAGAATATCAGGATAGGAGACCACATCTCTTCCACTCTTATCCTGAACACCGGCACATTGCATGGTTGTGTCCTCAGCACCCTCCTTTTCTCCCTCTTCATGCATGACTGTTCCTATTGCACATCAGCAACACCATTGTCAAATTTGCTGACAACACCACCATCATAGGACTGATTAAGGATAACAACGAGTCAGCCTATAGGGAGGAGGTCAGGCATATGCGGCGATGGTGTGATGACAATAGCCTGGACTTGAACACATCCAAGACCAAGGAGATGATAATGGACTTCAAGGAGATCCAGATAAACTGAGCCCCCCCCCCCCCCATATCGACGGAGTGGAGGTTGAGCGGGTGAAGAGCTTCAAGTTTCTTGGAGTCCTCAACCTGGCGCCTCATGTACAAAGGGTACTTACGTACAAAAACATGCCGTACGTCCTTTTCCACAGAAAATTTCAGATGTGTCAAGAATGAAATGACCGTGGAAATATGCGCAGCCCCACGCCAACTTAATGGCTGGCGTACATACGTTTCTACTCTTATTGGTCCATTGGCGACACTTAAAGGTGATGTTGGGAGACTGATAATGATGTGAAAATTATTGTACACAAAAGAGACACATGATGAACAAACATCCAAGTGTGCGCAATTAAATGAGTGTCTATAGAAGCAAGCACAAAGAAGTGCAGAAAACGCCTCTAACAACAATGGCGTTAGCATTATTAGAGGATATTACAAATTGCACAGTGAGAAGGGAAAGGGTATTTAGACACAGAAGATTTTCTGGCTCAGGATAATGACTGGCTTGTCAGGTGGTTTAGGATTCCACGGGCAGTCCTTGTGGAACTGTGCTCAGAGCTACGGCCGCTCTTGGAGCGCGAAATGGCGAGAAGCCGTGCGCTGCCCGTCCCAGTGCAGCTACTGACAACACTGGGGTTCCTGGAAACAGGGGCATTCCAGAGGGAGCTGGCAGACCAATTGGGAATTTCCCAGTTGAACCTGAGCTGAGCTATACCAGCTGTGTGGGATGGCATTATCCAACTGTTACCGAGGCACACCATATTCCCATACAATGCAGTTGAACAGGCAAACATCAAAGTGCAATTTGCAGCACGAGCCAGTTTTCCTAATGATTCTAATGAACAGCATTGTTGGGAACAAACTATAAGCTGGCACTGTGCGGATGGGTGGCTTCTTTGTGAGTAAATTCATGTAATTGTCCTAATAATAACCCACCTCATGCGCAACGCGCCTGTGCGTCCCCAAATATAGCCCTGTCTTCAAGGCTTCATTAAAAGTCAGTAGGTCGAGTAAGTGACTTTCTTTTTTTTTTTTTAAAGATAGGATAAGATAAGCCTTTATTAGTCCCACAATGGGGAAATTCCAGGATTGCAACAGCACAGGGATAGCAACACTCAGAGCAATAATTTAGAAGATAAGAAAATAAGAGCAGTGAATATACATACAGTGGGGCAAAAAAGTATTTAGTCAGCCACCAATTGTGCAAGTTCTCCCACTTAAAAGATGAGAGAGGTCTCCAATTTTCATCACAGGTATACCTCAACTATGAGAGACAAAATAAGAAAAAAAAAAAATCCAGAAAATCACATTGAAGGATTTTTAATGAATTAATTGGTAAATTCCTCAGTAAAATAAGTATTTGGTCAATAACAAAAGTTCATCTCAATACTTTGTTATATACCCTTTGTTGGCAATGACAGAGGTCAAACGTTTTCTGTAAGTTTTCACAAGGTTTTCACACACTGTTGCTGGTATTTTGGCCCATTCCTCCATGCAGATCTCCTCTAGAGCAGTGATGTTTTGGGGCTGTCGCTGGGCAACACAGACTTTCAACTCCCTCCAAAGATTTTCTATGGGGTTGAGATCTGGAGACTGGCTAGGCCACTCCAGGACCTTGAAATGCTTCTTACGAAGCCACTCCTTTGTTGCCCGGGCGGTGTGTTTGGGATCATTGTCATGCTGAAAGACCCAGCCACGTTTCATCTTCAATGCCCTTGCTGGTGGAAGGAGGCTTTCACTCAAAATCTCACGATACATGGCCCCATTTATTCTTTCCTTTACACGGATCAGTCGTCCTGGTCCCTTTGCAGAAAAACAGCCCCAAAGTATGATGTTTCCACACTCATGCTTCACAGTAGGTATGGTGTTCTTTCTCCTCCAAACACGACAAGTTGAGTTTTTACCAAAAAGTTCTATTTTGGTTTCATCTGACCATATGACATTCTCCCAATCCTCTTCTGGATCATCCAAATGCTCTCAAGCAAACTTCAGACGGGCCTGGACATGTACTGGCTTAAGCAGGGGGACACGTCTGGCACTGCAGGATTTGAGTCCCTGGTGGCGTAGTGTGTTTCTGATGTAGCCTTTGTTACTTTGGTCCCAGCTCTCTGCAGGTCATTCACTAGGTCCCCCCATGTGGTTCTGGGATTTTTGCTCACCGTTCTCATGATAATTTTGACCCCACGGGGTGAGATCTTGCGTGGCGCCCCAGATTGAGAGAGATTATCAGTGGTCTTGTATGTCTTCCATTTTCTAATAATTGCTCCCACAGTTGATTTCTTCACACCAAGCTGCTTACCTATTGCAGATTCAGTCTTCCCAGCCTGGTGTGGGTCTACAATTTTGTTTCTGGTGTCCTTTGACAGCTCTTTGGGCTTGGCCATAGTGGAGTTTGGAGTCCGACTGTTTGAGGTTGTGGACAGGTGTCTTTTATACTGATAACGAGTTCAAACAGGTGCCATTAATACAGGTAATGAGTGGAGGACAGAGGAGCCTCTTAAAGAAGAAGTTACAGGTCTGTGAGAGCCAGAAATCTTGCTTGTTTGTAGGTGACCAAATACTTATTTTACTGAGGAATTTACCAATTAATTCATTAAAAATCCTTCAATGTGATTTTCTGGATTTTTTTTTCCTCATTTTGTCTCTCATAGTTGAGGTTTACCTATGATGAAAATTGGAGACCTCTCTCATCTTTTAAGTGGGAGAACTTGCACAATTGGTGGCTGACTAAATACTTTTTTGCCCCACTGTATGTACACATAAATATATAAATATATATATACTGTATATATATATATACACACAGTGTGGAGCATTGTAGCTAGATGGACTAAACAGCATAACTGTCTATTTAGTTACCCTTCATGGTATGAATATGAAGTTTAATTTGCTAATTAAACTACAGTTTCACAGCATTCTACCAAGCCCCCAATTGCCTCTGTGTGTACAGTAGTTATGTCAGTAAACACATGCGTAAAGTTTGAAATGCAGCAGTCTCATCCTTTCCCCGGTGCACTTCATTCATTTAGTGTGTGTGATCCATGTAAGTTGCATATAACTATAAAGGATGAGATTTGCATTTTAGACATAAAATATTTACTTGTAGAGTCTAATATGATCTGCGTTCAGCTGACAGGTGACTGTGGCTACCCACTAAATAGGCTCATATTGTCTTGTTTTTCTAGACTGTTTTCCTTTAATTCAACCAGTGGATCCACCTAGCCGGTCACAAATCACAGTGATCAGCTGATGCTTCTGAGGACGACTGCAGACATCAGTCGAAACATGTCAAGGTTAAATAAACATCTCCTTCTCAATAAAGGAAACCAATAAACAAATCTTATAGGGCTGTGAGCAGGCTATTGAATTACCTGTATCCAGTGCAAATGCCGTAGAACAGCGTGCCAAACAAAACGTTTTTACATGCCTCTACCTTGTGGCCCTTGGTCCACAAATATTTCTCACCAGGTGGGGAAGGCACAACAAAAACTGTACTTCCTCAGGAAGCTCTGTCAGGCTTATCTACCACAACTCCTGCTGATTAACTTCTACTGCTCCACCACTGAGAGCCTCCTGAGTTACTGCTGTTCAGTGTAATTCGGGTGTTGTACTGTGGAGGACAGAAAACACCTGCAGTGGGTGGTGAGGGCAGCAGTGTGGGTGATCGGGACAGCACTACCCCTCATCAGTGACATTTACACTGGCAGACTCTAGAGGAAAGCCGGTATTATAATCAGAGACCCCTCATACCCTGGACATTCCCTTTTCTCCTCCCTCCCCTCCGGTAGAAGATGCAGGATGCTCATCAAATCAAATCAAATCAAATCAAACTTTATTGTCATATTGCTGTACATACAACTGTAGTGCAGGCAAGATGAAATTGCGTTTCTCTCGGCATCCATATAAATAGAAGCAGCATGATTTAAGACACACTCCCACATAGCTCCACCCCCCCCCCCACCCCCCCATCCATTCACACATCCCTGAGACATACTTGGGGGGAAAAAAAAACAAAAAAAAATAACTAACTATAATATACAAATAATATACAAAATGTCCGTAGGTGCAGTAGTGTGTATGAGAGATTCCGGGTCAACTGTTCAGCATCCTGACAGCTTGCGGAAGGAAGCTGTTGATCAGTCTGGTGGTTCTGCCTCTGATGCTCTGGAATCGTTTACCAGATGGAAGAAGTTCAAAGTGTTTATGCAGAGGGTGAGAACGGTCCTTGACAATGTTCAGTGCCCTGCTCCTACAACGGTTCTGAAAAAGTTCTTGGACAGAGGGGAGGGAGACTCCAATTACCCTCTCAGCCCCCTTGACTATCCTCTGCAGGGCTTTTTTGTCTGACATACTGCAGCTGGAGTACCGTGTAGCAATGCAGTATGTCAGAACACTCTCCACCACACCTCTGTAGAAGGTCCTGAGGATGCAGATGGGGAGAGAGGCCTGTTTGAGTTTCCTCAAGAAGTGCAGTCTCTGCTGAGCCCGCTTCCTGATCTCCAAAGAATTCTTGCTCCAGGTCAGGTCCTGCAAGATCTGCACTCCGAGGAACTTGATGTTCTCTACTCTCTCCACTAAACGGCCGCCGATGCTGAGGGGGACGTGCTCAGGCTGTGACCGCCGGAAGTCGATAATCATCTCCTTCGTTTTGTCCACATTGAGCACCAGATTGTTCTCCCTGCACCAGCCCTCCAGGTCTCTCACTTCTTCCCTGTACATTGATTCCTCATCCCTCTGAATAAGTCCCATCACCGTGGTGTCGTCTGCAAACTTAATAATCTGGTTCCCCTCGTGTCTGGATACACAGTCATGTGTTAGAAGTGTAAACAACAGTGGACTGAGTACACAGCCTTGAGGGGATCCGGTGCTCAGCGTGACAGAGTTGAAGATGTTGTTTCCAACCCGGACAGATTGAGGTCTCTCAGTCAGGAAATCCAGGATCCAGAGACATGTGGCGGTGTTCAGACCGAGAAGGAGTAATTTCTCCATCAGTCTCTGGGGAATAATGGTGTTGAATGCTGAACTGAAATCAATGTACAGGAGTCTGGCGTAGGTGTCTTTCTGGTCCAGGTGGGTGATGACAGAGTGTAGGGTGGTGACTATAGCATCCTCCGTGGAGCGGTTTGAACGATATGCAAACTGGAGCGGGCCGTGTGATGCAGGGAGGCAAGCTGTAATGTGTGGTTTGACAAGCCGTTCAAAACACTTCATCACAATTGGTGTCAGTGCAACAGGATGATAGTCATTCAAACAGGACACAACTGGTTTCTTTGCCACCGGTACAATGATAGAGGTCTTGAAGCATCTGGGAACAATGGCCTGACTCAGGGAGATGTTATAAATGTCAGTCAGGACATCCGCCAACTCGCTCGCGCAGTCTCGGCGCACACGTCCCGGAATGTTGTCTGGACCTGCAGCTTTGCGTGGGTTGACTCTGGTTAGGGTCCTCCATGTGTCCGCTGTGTTGATGGTAAAAGCTGGTCCAACCGATGGTGGGGGTGGGCCAGCCCTCCCTTTGGTTGTCGAGTTTGATGCTTCAAAACGTGCAAAGAAGTCGTTAAGCCTGTCTGGAAGCGAAGCGTCGTCATCATCGACCCCCTGCCTAGACTTATAGCCCGTCAGTGTCCGAACTCCCTGCCACATCTGTTTGGTGTTCCTAGTGTCACAGAGGTGTCCCTGGATTTTCTCCGCATAGGCGCGCTTTGCCGCCTTAATTCCCTTTGAGAGCGCAGACCTGGCTGAGCAGAGGGCGATCCTGTCCTTCGCTCTGAAGGCTGCATCTCTGGCAGCGAACGCACCTCTTCAGTCATCCAGGGCTTATGATTACCCCGCATAGTGATGGTCTTCACTGTAGTGACATCCTCTGTGCACTTCGCGATGTAGCTGGTGACTGTATCAGCATACTCCTCCACATCTGTCTTGTCTTCCTGGGAGGCTGCTATTTTGAAGACCTCCCAGTCTGTGTGCAGAAAACAGTCTTTCAGTGCAGAGGTTGCACTCTCTGGCCAAATCCTGATTTGTTTCACTGCTGGCCTGCTGCGCTTCAATAAAGGTTTGTAGGCAGGCAGCAGCATCACGGACATGTGATCAGAACAGCCGAGATGGGGGCGGGGTCATCATCATCATAGTAGTCTGTCGGGGGCGACAATGACTATTTTATTTAGGTCTGATCAGATTCCTCCACACAGCTCTGTCCTTCGCCCTCCGCTGCCAGGAACTCCTGACCTTGTTAACCTGGGCGACGTCCGAGCCGGTATGAGTTGCTTTCTGACAGGACAAAGACAGATTCGAGAACACCTTCTATCCACAAGCTGTTAAATGCACCCCCCCAGTTCCCTTACTAACTGAGCAACCATCCACCCTCAGTCTAATGGGCAATGCATTATTCACTTACTCATGCACCTTGTTTGTAATCTTGATGTGTTTTTATATTGTGTGGTAGTTGTTTTATATATAGTAGTGTTTGTACAGTGTATAGTTTTTATTCTGCACTTTAAGAATCTGCTGCTAAACAGAACAGAGCTGCTAAACCAATTTTCATTGTTCATGCAACAATGACAATAAAGGTCTATTCTATTCTGTTCTAGTCTAGTCTATTCTTCTATTCTGTCACCACCGTGACAGAGGAAATGCTGTCTAAACGGTGACCATCAATGAGCATGCAGCATTGATGTACCCTCTTCTGGTAGAAGAGCTTCAGCCAACAGCAGATTTGGGATTTTTGGCAGGCAGATGATCATCAGTTGTGTAGATGACAATGGCTGGCAACACTAGTCAAGTTAGAAGACTACTGCTGGTGAAGAAGGTAACGGAAACCCACTTCACTATTTTTCCAAGAGAACCTTGATGATGAAGAAACAGAGTAGTGGAGCAGTCACTATCCTGGTAGACCAAGGTGATACCTCTGGGTCCAGAGGGGAAAGTAATGGGCAACAACCAAGTTCTTCTGAGAGGTCCAGTAATGATGCCTCAATGGCTGAGGAAAGGGCCCAATGGAAGGACAAAATGAATCTCAGGAGTCACAGACGTGTCAGCACATGGAATATCAGAAGTATGACAGATCTCAGCAAACTTTACATACGTACATCTTGAAAAGGGAGTTGGAGAAATACAAGATTCCAATCTGTGGTTTGTCAGAAGAAAGATGGACAGGAAAGGGGCATTGCTCACTGGAAGGCAGATATATAATCTATTATTCTGGCTCTGAGACATTACGTAGAAATGGGGTAGGCTTTATACTGACAAAGGAGGTTGCTAAATGTGTGCTTGGATATAACCCAGTTAACGAGTGAATAATATCTATTCATCTCCAAGCAAACCCAGTAAACATTTCCATCATTCAAGTTTATGCACCGACCTCAATGGCAGGTGAGGAAGAAGTTAACTCTTTCTACCCTGTGCTCCAAGAAATTATCAACAAAATTCCTAGTAGAGACATTACCATCATCACTGGGGATTTCAATGCCAAAGTCGGCAATGACGTGGAAAGCAGTAGTGTTATAGGAAGGTTTGGTCCTGGTACATCAAATAAGAGAGGTGAAAGACTGATTAATTTCTGTAATGAAAATGAGTTTAGTATCACCAATATACTCTTTCAACAACACCCAAGGTGCCTTTACACCTGGGTTTTGCCAGACGGAAAAAACAGAAATCAAATGGACTACATCCTGATTAGACGAAGATGGAGTTCAAGTGTGAAGGTAGTAAGAACTTATCCGGGATGCAAGGAGGGTGAATCGCAATCATCTTCCAACCATTCAAGAGGTCACTACACAGTGGTGAAAGAAATCACAGGGAAGAAAACACCAAAGTTGAATGTAATAAAGAATGAAGCTGGAGAAATTCTAACTGAGGGAGATGAGATCAAGCAATGGTGGAAACAGTACTGCCAAGGGCTATCTGCTAGCAAAGATAGACTTGGAGGTACATCAACCCCAACTGAAATGCAGGAGGAAGAACTTTTTATTCTAGCATCAGAAGTTGCACGAGCAATTCAGAAACTTTGAACTGGCAAAGCACCAGGCCATGACGACATTCCAGCTGAGCTTATCAAGGAAACAGGAGAAAATGGAATTAGCCTGATACAAAAGTTATGCAGTCTGTTTTGGAAAGATAAGAACTGGCCAAAAGACTGGACAAGATCTGTTTTCTTACCACTTCCCAAGAAAGGTGATACCCAGGAATGTAAGAACAACAGGACTATTTCCCTAATCTCACATGCAAGGAAGATCCTGCTCTACATTATTGTTGGGAGAATAAAGCAATTCATGTGTCATAAGATCCCCCCAGAGCAAGCTGGCTTTTTAGAAGGAAGGGGCACAAGAGAACAGATAGCAAACATTAGAAACATCATGGAGAAAGCTCTGAAATTTAACTTCCCAGTCTACATGTGCTTCATAGACTACAGCAAAGCTTTCAATTCTGTCCAACACCAAAAACTATGGACAATTTTGATAGCAATGGGATTCTCAAAACATGTTGTGGAACTGCTCCGAACACTCTATGACCATCAAGAGTCCACAGTAAGAACAGCATGTGGCGATACAGATTGGTTCAATGTTGAACAAGGAGTGCGACAGGGTTGTATACTCTCGCCTTATCTGTTTAATACATATGCAGAATATATCATGAATATATCATGCAAATAGCCCTTGAAAATTTTGCTAGTGGAATAAGAATTGGAGGTAGAACAATTAACAACCTGAGATATACTGATGATATGACCCTACTGGCAAGCAGTGTAAAAGACCTGGAGACATTGATGGAAAGAGTAAGAGAAGGAAGTGAAAAATATGGTCTCTTTCTCAATGTTAGTAAGACAAAGGAGATGGTAATGAACCAAAATGAAGAGAATCCATCTATTAAGGTAGGAAGTGAATTAATTGAAGCCATCGACCAGTTCAGTTTCCTTGGTTCAATGATATCTAGCCAAGGTGGTTGCACCACTGAGATAAAACGTAGAATTACAATGGCAAAAACGTCTATGTGCTCAATGAATAAGACATGAAAGAACAGAAGTATTAACAGAACAACTAAAATCAGGCTAGTCTCCACCTTGATCTTCCCAATTGCAACATATGCTTGTGATACCTGGTCTATCAATGCTGCAGATCGAAGGAGGATTGAAGCATTTGAAATGTGGTGTTGGAGAAAGCTTCTGTGCATTCCTTGGACAGCCAAAAGAACCAATGAGAGCATCCTTTGTGAAATGGGTGGAGGGATTAATCTCTTCAATGCAATCTCAAAACAAAAATTGCAATATTTTGGACACACTGCCAGACGAGAAGGAAAAATCTGGAGAAATTAATTATATTTGGTATAGTTGAAGGGAAAAGGAGCAGAGGGAGACAAAAACTACGGTGGACAGATGGAACTGTATCATTCTCCAAAAAGTCTATCTACACCTGTTACAACATGGCCCAAAACCGACACTACTGGAGAAACTTTATTATTGAGGTCACAAATGCTCAGACATGAGTAGAATGATGACAACAACGTTTCTATTCTACTAATTTCTAATCCTGTTCCTCCTAGTCACTCCCAGTGAGAATCTTAGCATCTTCAACTCTGCCACCTCCAGCTCCACCTCCTGTCTTTTTGCCAGTGCCACCATCTCCAAACTATACATCACAGCAAGTGTCACTACTGTCTTGTAAACCTTTTCTTTCACTCTCGCTATTACCCTTCTAATACAAATCACCTGACATTCATCTCTACCCACTCCACCCTGCCTGCTCTCTCTTCTTCACCTCTCTTGTGAATTTTCCATTGCATTGGTTGGTTGATCCCAGGTATTTAAACTCATCTGCTTTCACTACTGCTTCTCCTTGAATCATCACTGTTACTCCTGCCTCCCTCTCATTCACACACACGTCTTCTGCCTTGCTTCTACTGACTTTCATTCCTTTTGTCTCCAATGCCTAACTCTACCTCTTCTTCTTCTTCTTCTCTTAGATTTGATTGGTGGTTGGCAATCAACTTACAGGTACATTACTGCCACTGACTTGATTCTCATCACTCTAAATCTTTGTATCAGCGACGAGTGTCTTCTTCTTCTTCTAGACTTGATTGGCAGCTCGCAAGAAGCCCACAGGTGCATCACATTACCACTGACTTGACCATCATCACTCTATATCTTTGTATAAGGAGTTCTTATAAGGAGCTCTGAACAATTGTCTTCTTCTTCTTCTTCCTCTTTTAGACTTGATTGGCAGCCGGTAATCAGTCCACAGGTGCATCACCACCACGCACCCCACTCCACATCCTCACTCCATCTGGTCAAGAGCTGTAGTCCGTATCTGCATCTCATCTCATTCTTCTTCTTCTTCTTTTAGATTTGGTTGGTGGCTGATCCACCAGCCCATGATGTCTGTGAACTTAAAGATCCCCCACAGATCTGCATAGTGCAGTTTATCACATCTACCACAAATAAGACAAAATTATTTTCCTTCATAACCGGAGAATCTTCCTTGATTCTACTGCATGCACTGCAAGCCTGCACACTTTCCCTGTTAAACTCCACTCCCACTTTTTTAGCTGGCACCCTTTTCATAGTGTCTGCATATGTTAATCTCTGGAAGACTTTTACCTGCTGAGTTTCTGCTGCTCTTTTGCTGGC
Source organism: Pholidichthys leucotaenia (assembly GCA_020510985.1). NCBI lineage: Eukaryota > Metazoa > Chordata > Actinopteri > Cichliformes > Pholidichthyidae > Pholidichthys > Pholidichthys leucotaenia. The sequence goes on from CM035847.1 coordinate 233,703,462, forward strand.
TTCACAACCTTGATATGCAGAGCTATGTTCACCATCGCAGTTACAGCACTTTAATTTGGCTCCTCTTTCACACTTGCCATATTCATGTTCACCGGGGCATCTGGCACATCGTTGTCTACCTTTGTATATTGCTGCTACATGACCAAACTTTTGACATTTGAAACATCTGAGTGGAGGAGGAACATAAAGTCTGACTTCATAGCGCATGTAGCCAATATATACGTACCTTACTTGGCAGTTTTGTTTCATCAAATTTTAACATTACCGACAGTCACATTTTTCACCATTTCTATTAGTTTTCAATCTTTGTACCTCTGTCACTTTTGCTCCAGTTAAGTTTTTAATTATTTCATCAGTTGAGACAGCCGTTGAGATACCTCGAGATTCTCTTCCAACTGCTCCCGACTCACTACAGATTACAATATCATCTGAAATCATCTGCTAACATCGTGATCCACTGAGACTGCTGCCTGACCTTATCTGTCAGCCTGTGCATCACAATTTCAAACAAGAACAGGCTCAGAGCTGATCCCTGATACTTCTCCATCAACACTCTTAAAGCAAACATTGCATATGTAGTACTCTTTCTTGGCATTAAACAATAATGCTGCTCACTGATCATCACCTGTCTTCTTAACCTGGCTTCAACAATTCTTTCCCATACCTTGATGGTATGGCTGATCAACTCAATCAACTGATCAACCTCTGTAGTTACTACAGCTCTGCACATCATCCTTTTTCTCAAAGTGGTACCAGTACACTTGTACATTCCTCAGGCATTTTCTAAGTCTCCAAAGTTGTGTTAAACAATTTGGTTAAAAACCCCACTACCCTCTCTCCTAAACAATTATGTTAGCTGCTATTAATTGTCTCCTCTCGCATCTATTGGCAGTTTTTCTTTTTTTGATGGTATTGGTGTTTCTTGTCTGATTGCAGCAGCAGATGTTGCACAAGGCCTTGATGATATATCTGGGGATTGTCTGTAAATTCTAGTGAAACTCAGACTTTGTTTATCCCACATGAATGTGCTGTATGAAACAGACATAGTTGTGTATTTTTTCTAATTTGCTACAGGTCCCCAGGTAATGCTAATCCTCTGCAAATAGGTCTTAGCATACAGGGTGCTGAGAAAACATTAAATATCTGTTAAAAATCTTGACTTGTCAAAGATAAATTTCTCCTTTCTGCTGCAGATGGTTCTCTTCGATTGGAAAGCTCCAGACCTGTGAGCAGTCGAGGTGTAGACGTTGTTGCACCCCCAAAACCTGCCAGATATTTGGAGTCACTTCCGCCACAACAGATGAAGTACGCAATCCTTTGATATTTAAACTGAACCAGTCTGTCTGTGAATTACCATGATTGTTGGGTCCTTTCTTTATCTCATCTTAAAGAAGGGCTTGACTCATTATACAGTGCATCCAGAAAATATTCACAGTGCTTCACTTTTTCCACATTTTATGTTACAGCCTTATTCCAAAATGGAATAAATTAATTTTTTCCCTCAAAATTCTACACACAGCACCCCATGATGACAACATAAAAAAGTTTTTTTTGAGATTTTTGCAAATTTATTAAAAATTTGCAAAAATCTCTTAAAAATTTCTAAAAAAAAATAAGAAATTGCATGTACATCAGGTAAGGATGTTATTGACCTGGTGGTGAGTGGCGCCTGGTTTCCTCCAAACATGACGCCTAGCAATCACATCAAAGAGTTCAATCTTTGTCTCATCAGACCAGAGAATATTGTTTCTCATCAACCAACCAACCAACAAACCAACCAACCAACCAATCTATCAAAACTTCATTTATTTAGTACTTTTCGTACAAAAATTTGTAGCACAAAGTGCTTTACAAATTAAAAGTATAACACAACTACAACCCCTTCATCCACCCAACCCCCCCCCCCCCACACACACACACACAGGCACACACATGCACGCACACACACACACATCAATATGAGACATGGCCGCACGCCGAGGAACCAGGTGTACAAGAATCATCTTAGGGAGCCATCAACACGAGGGAAGCGTCAAGTCCGTCATGGTCTGAGAGTCCTTCAGGTGTCTTTTACCAAACTCCAGGTGGGCTGCCATGTGCCTTTTACTAAGGAGCGACTTCTGTCTGGCCACTCTACCATACAGGCCTGATTGGTGGATTGCTGCAGAGATGGTTGTCCTTCTGGAAGGTTCTCCTCTCTCCACAGATGAACTCTGGAGCTCTGACAGAGTGACCATCGGGTTCTTGGTCACCTCCCTGACTAAGGCCCTTCTCCCCCAATCACTGAGTTTAGACAGCCGGCAGACACTCTGGTGTTTAGACACCAGAGTCCTGGTGGTTCCAAACTTCTTCCATTTATGGATGATAGAGGCCATTGTGCTCATTGGGACCTTCAAAGCAGCAGAAAGTTTTCTCTACCCTTCCCCAGATTTGTGCCTTGAGAAGATCCTGTCTCGGAGGTCTACAGACAATTCCTTTGACTTCATGCTTGGTTTGTGCTCTAACATGCACTGTCAACTGTGGGACCTTATATAGACAGGTGTGTGCCTTTCCAAATCATGTCCAATCAACTGAATTTATCACAGGTGGACTCCAGTTAAGCTGTAGAAACATTTCAAGGATCATCATTTCAAACAGGATGTACCTGAGCTCAATTTTGAGCTGTGTGGCAAACGCTGTGAATACTTATGTACTTGTGATTTCTTAGTTTTTGTTTTTGTTTTTGCTTTTTTCCCCTTGTCCTGTCAAGCAGTTAGGTGAGCAGAACAGAAATCTGCTACCCTTATTGTGCCAAAACAGATTTACTTTGCCAAAGGGAGCTTTATACAGTACCTATCTATGTACTGTATATTGTTATAAACTCCTCTTATAATAACTTTTAATACTTTATTTAAATTATATTACCCATGAAGGACCCGACAGGATGGGGAATGGTGAAAGGAGGTGTGGGGAGGGGGAAAGAAAAGGGAGAGGAATAGACAAACAAGACAAACAAACCAAAAACTAAAACAGAGACCTCTTCCACCGAAGAGGTCTCAACACGATTCTGGTATCCGTGCCTGTAAAAGGAGAGACATTTGTGTATGTGTATCCTTGTGTGTGTGTATGAGAGCACGTGTAAAATAAGTGTGCGCATGTGAGTGGTTTGTCAGGAAACATACAAAGAGGGCGGCCGGTGGCAGCAACCCCCCTTCCCCCCCAGAAACCCGGAACAAGCAGGACAATTCCACCAACCCCCACAGAGCACAAATGTCCAAGGCCAACAAGCCCCAGGAAAGCCAGGAGGGAGGGCCAATGGCCAGTGGGGCCAACACCAGCCCCCAGGCCCCAGGTGCCGGGAGGCCAGCACCCCCACCCGGACCGGAGACTGGCCCGCGCCCCCAGCATGAGCCCCCCCCAGGCACCCCCACAGCGGTCCGCCCCCACCCCAGCACTACCGCTGCACACCCTGGGGACCCCACGCCTAAAGAAGCCCCCCCCCCCCCGCCAGGAGAGCCCACGTGGCCAAGAGGCACTATCCCTGCAATCCAGCACCTCCCGACCAGCAGACACACCCATTCCCACGCTCTCATACGCACCCGCACACACTCACTCATTCATGCTCACCCTCTCCCCCACACAATCCCACACTCACACTCCTGGACCCACCCACTCTCTCTCACTCCTGTACCCACTTAATCTCGCTCCCACTCCCACTCGCCTTCAGAGTCACCCACACTCACTCATGTTCACCCATTCACACACTCTCACTCATGCTCCGACCTACTCACATCCATTCGTGCTCTCCTCCACACACTCACCCACACTTATTCACCCTCATTACCTAGGGTGACTGAGATGCAGATGCAGCAAGTATGAACACACACCAGTGCCCGGCAGCAGCCGGGGAGACCGCCGACGCAGGCCAGCAGCCACACCCCTGCTGACCCACCTCAGGGCAGCCACGGCCACAGAAGCAGACCACCACCCCCAATGCCCACCTGAGCGATTGATCAGCGGACCACCGCAGGCGCTCCGAGATGCCACCTGACATGCAAAGCCCTCACAAAACCACCCCACCATTATGATCTTAACTCATCACTCTTACTTGCTCTCTTGCTCAATCACTCTCTTTCTCCCTTGCTCGCATCTATTCATTCGGCAGTACCCGGGGATTTTGACAACATGACAGGTCCCAGGCCCCCCACCGTGCTCTCAGGCCCTCGGCAGAAAGAGGGGAACAAGGATGGGAAAAAGCCCCACCCCCCATGGGTGTGTATCAGTTGTGTAATGTTATTGTGTGCAGATGTGTGAACTACCATAGTGCAGTTAAAATTGGGGGGATGGTGGTTGGAGCACCGCTAGCCACTGCCATCGGCAGTGGGGCTCCCATCCCCCCAAGCCCTCAGTGTCTATAATGCAATTAAAATTGAGGTGAGGGCGGCCCTGCTGCACAGCAGACAGAGGGATCCCTTTCATCGACACAGTATGGCACACCCCCACCTCAAAACCCAAAGTGTATCCAAGAAGATGAATGTTCCACCCAGAATCAAGGAGGGGGGGGGGGTAAGACTGGGAGGGAGGCAGTCCACAAAGGAGCACGTCCCCCCCCAGAAGCCAGCTCGCAAACTGGTTCAGGAGGCCACCCACTGCCCCAAATCAAAACCCAGGGTGAAGGCCGCCAGGCCCCAGGACCCGCCAGCGTTGCGCCCCGGCACCCCTAGCACCACAAGTATGATGGAGCAGCCACAGCCACAGCCACACCCACTCCCACATATCTTGCACACATGAACATACACAACAACAATAATCACAACAATGAACAATGGGGCGGACCCACACAGCGCCCCACACGCCAAGCAACACCCCCGAGTGCCCGTCGCAAGCCCACCAACCACCCACCCCAGACACACACCGACAGCGGCAGGTTGCCCTGCAGCCACAGCCGCCCCAGAGCAAACCGATGGCAACACGCTAACCCAAGCCAATGACCCTCCAACCACCCCCGAGCATCTACACACACCTGGCCTCAAGGACACCAGAGGCAATGTGACAAAGTGCCCTGCCCCATGACACAACGGTAGGGCTGCCAGGAAAATCAGGTCCCGAACTGCCAATCCCCAGGCCACCAGATGGCCCGCCCCACCCCCACCACCCAACGAGGTCCCACTACCCACACACACATCCTCCACCCCTGCAGGTCCACCCACAGGTACACACACACACACACACACACACACACACACACACACACACACACACACACACCCTCATGTGCACACACATACTCACCATCACACATGCCCACCTACACCCACACACAGCCCTGCATGCCCACACACAACACACACACGCGCATGCACCCACATCCGCACCCGCACACACACACATGAACCCACTCACACTCACACACCTGCACTCATGCATGTGCACACACACTCACACACGTACACACACACACACATACACACGCACACTCACACCCACAGGCCCCAGAAGACGGGGGGAGGCGACCCTCCCCCAGGACGCCAGCACCAGCCCCCAGAGTGCCGCAGGGCCCCGGGGAGGGCATGACCTCCATCGCACAAGGACGCACTGGGGCCGGCCTGCACCACCGGCGCACACCTGACCACGACCCAGAGGGGGAACGCCCCCAGCACCAGGGGCCCAGAGCCAGCCCCAGCCCCACCCAGAAGCCAAGGCCAGCTGGCCCGGGGCCATGGGCCACCCCCCCAGCCCACCCTGCAGCTCCCCACCCCCACCAACCCCCCCAGGCCAGACACACAGCCACCTTGGAACAGGGTCCCTGGACACTGGCCCCAGTGGGTCACAGAAACCCCTCGTGGTCAGGGCGCAGCCAGCCGCCAGAGGCACCAAGGAAAGTGAACCACCACCCGTCACTCCTCAGGCTATAGAATTAATAAGCAGGGATCAGAGAGAATTGAATTCAGCCAGTTGGTTGTTTGAGGAGCCAGACATTCTCCCCAGGCTAATAGAACCTGGTAGTAGGTCATTATATTGAGTCGTACATAAATTATTTCTTGATTTCCAATTCATGAGGATAGTTTTCTTTGTGATGCATAAGGCAGTGAGAACCATATGTGACATCCTTGCCTCTATATTTATTTCACTTAAATCACCTAATATGCAAAGTGTGGGAGAGGATGGGATACAATACCCAAGCCATGCTGATAAGTTTTCACATGTCTTCTGCCAGAACATTTGGACTGGTGGACAGGACCACATAGCACGCATATAACTATGCGGGATGCTGCTGGTGCAGTGGGAGCAGATATTTGTGTAACTCAGGCCCATTTTGAACATCCTTTGTCCTGTGTAAGGAGTACTACAGTGCATCCAGAAAGTATTCACAGCGCTTCACTTTTTTCACATTTAGTTATGTTGCAGCTTTATTCCAAAAGGGATTAAATTTATTTTTCCTCAAAATTCTACACACAATACCCCATAATGACAACGTGAATTTTTTTTTTTTTTTAGATTTTTGCAAATTTATTAAAAATAAAAAACTAAGAAGTCACATGTACTTAAGTATTCACAGCCTTTGCTCAATACTTTGTTGATGCACCTTTGGCAGCAATTACAGCCTCAGGTTCTTTTGAATATGATGCCACAAGCTTGGCACACCTGTCTTTGGGCAGTTTCACCCATTCCTCTTTGCAGCACCTCTCAAGCTCCATCAGGTTGGATGGGAAGCGTTGGTGCACAGCCATTTTCAGATCTCTCCAGAGATATTCAATTGGATTCAAGTCTGGGCTCTGGCTGGACCACTCAAGGACATTCACAGAGTTGTCCTGAAGCCACTCCTTTGATATCTTGGCTGTGTGCTTACGGTCGTTGTCCTGCTGAAAGAGGAACCATCGCTGCAGTCTGAGGTCAAGAGCACTCTGGAGCAGGTTTTCATCCAGGATGTCTCTGTACATTGCTGCATTCATCTTTCCCTCTATCCTGACTAGTCTCCCAGTTCCTGCAGCTGGAAAACATCCCCAAAGCATGATGCTGCCACCACCATTGGCATGGTTATGAGCGGTACCTGGTTTCCTCCAAGCATGACGCCTGGCATTCATGCCAAAGAGTTCAATCTTTGTCTCATCAGGCCAGAGAATTTTGTTTCTCATGGTTTGAAAGTCCTTCAGGTGCCTTTTGACAAATTCCATTGGGCTGCCTTTTTTTTTACTAAGGAGTGGCTTCCATCTGGCCACTCTACCATACAGGCCTGATTAGTGGATTGCTGCAGAGATGGTTGTCCTTCTGGAAGGTTCTCCTCTCTCCACAGAAGAACTCTGGAGCTGAGTGACTCTGGAGTGACCATCGGGTTCTTTGTCACCTTTCTGACTAAGGCCCTTCTCCCCTGATTGCTCAGTTTTGACGGCCGACCAGCTCTAGGAAGAGTCCTGGTGGTTCCGAACTTCTTCCATTTACAGATGATGGAGGCCTTTCTCATACCATAGTGGAAAATCTAACGTCCTCTTTTGTTACAGGATATCAGGATTATTCCAAATGGGCGTGAGTTAGCAAGGGACAAGTGAAGACCCCATTATTTTTTAAAAATTTCCACCAGGCTGTCAGAGAGGAGCTAATGTTAATGCTTTTAAAACAGTCATGGCATTTGATACAGGGACTCATGAAAGGTTAGTCAGAGAATTTTAGTGACCCACAGAGAGTCTGTTCAGCATCTGCTCGTGAGTTTCCTTGTGAGGTAGATTTTGTCCATTAAGAAACAAACTGCAGTACATTGGCTAAGAAGTAATTAAGAATAAAAAAAAAAAATTGGTAAATCTAAACCTTCACACTCTTTTGCTTTTTGAAGAGTTTTTAAACTGATCTGTGATGGTTTATCCTTCCATAAAAATTTACTTATATTTGAGTCTAGAGATTTAAATAAGCCATTGATGGTTGGGTAGGAATCATTGAAAAAAAAAATAGTTGATTTTATGAAGGACCATCATTTTAATGGTTGCGACTCTTCCCATTAGTGATATAGATAATGTCCTCCAACGCGCAAGGTCGTCTTGTATTGTTTTTAGAAGGGGAATGTGATTTAGTCGCAATAACTCTGAGCGCCTGGGGGAAATATCTATTCCTAAATATTTCATCTTAGCTGACTGTATTGGAATGGTGGATATGTTTGAAAAATTACAATTTATAGGCAAGACTGTTGATTTACCCCAGTTAATAGAGTAGTCTGATAATGATGAAAATTTATCAATGAGTGCCACTGCCTGAAGAAGAGATCTTTGTGAGTTTTCAAGGAAAACCAATACATTATCAGCATGAAGACTTATCTTGTGTTCTTTTTCTCCGGTTTGGATACCTCTAATATCAACCTTTTGTCGTACGGCTGCTGCTAATGGTTTGATAAAGATGGCAAAAAGTGAGGGAGCGAGTGGACAACCCTGCCTGGTGCCTCTCTGGAGATTAAAGCTTTGAGACGTTTGATCATTTGTTCAGACAGATGCAGCTGGACAGCTATATACTGTTTTAATCCAGTTTATGAAAGATGAACCAAACCCAAACATGTTTAACACCATAAAAAGAAATTTCCAATTAACACGGTTGAAGGCTTTCTCTGCATCCAGAGATAAAATTGTAGTTTCTAAGTTATTAATCTTATAATAGTCTATTAAATTAAATAGCCTGCATGTATTATTAGCCAAGTCCCTACCCTTGATGAAAGCTGTTTGATCCGGGTGTATAATAAATGGGATTATCCTTTCTAGTGTTTTGGCGAGAGCTTTGCAAATTATTTTAAGATCAACATTCATAAGTGAGATGGAACGGTAGCTGGATGGAAGTGTAGGTTCTTTTCCAGGTTTAAGGAGCAGGATAATGCTAGCCAAGTTCATATTTGGAGGGATTACATTATCTTGTTTAATTTGGTTCACAATTTTAAAGAAAGTAAGTGCTATCACAGGCCAAAATTCTTTATAAAATTCTACTGGAAAGCCATCTGGTCCTGGAGCGCTGTTGTTTGGGATGTGCTTAAGTGCCTCCTGGAGTCTGGACATTAGAAGAGGTGCATCCAGAGCTGTAATCTATTATTTAATCGTGGTAAGTTAACATTATCCAGAAATTCATTTATCTTTGAATCAGATGGATTAATCTGAGATGAATAGAGGCTTTCATAAAACTTTCTGAAGGCGTTATTTATTTCTTCAGGCTCATGGATGGTATTTCCAGTCGTATCCTTAATAGAGTGGATAGTTGTTTTTTCTTTATTCAATCTAAGCTGGTTAGAAAGATATCTCCCTGATTTATTACTGTGTTCAAACTTCTCAAGACATAGTCTTTGTATTAAAAACTGTCTCCTTTTGTTTGTAATTTCTTTTAGTTCCAGCTTTAATATTCTCAGATTGTTTAGTGCCTGTTCCTGGGGAGAAACAGCACAGGCCATCTCCAGTGATTTAATTTTTCTGTTCTAACTCCAGTACCAGTGCTTTTTCTTTTTCATTCTTATACGAACAGTAAGAGATTGTTTTACCTCGCATGACCGCTTTTGCTGCTTCCCAGAGAACACATGGCAATATTCCTGGCACGTCATTATATTCCAAATATGATTCCCACTCTTTATTGAAATAATTAATGAAGTCGTTGTCTTTCAGTAGTGACGTATTCAATTTCCAGCTCCTAGTTTTCCTTGTAACTTTCCTGTTTACCATTGTAAGATATACTGGATGGTGATCGTTGATAGCTTGATTTGAACAAATTTCAGTGTCTGTGATATCCCTCACAATGGAGTTACTGGCTAAAAAGAGGTCTAAACATGAATGTAAACTATGCACTGGTGAAAAAAAGTATATTCCCTAAGAGCTGGGGTGAAAAGAACACCATTCATCGCAAAGACCAAAATCATTCATGTATTGTTTGACAGTGTCAGTAGCCTGCCATTTTCGATAATTCCCCGATGTATGGAGCCTGTCGATTGCATGGTTTAATACCAGGTTGAAGTCTCCTCCTATTATGAGTGTGGTGTCCAAAATGAGTAATGATTTAACGTAGCAATAATGATACAGAGTGAAGTACATGTCGGTAATGCACCTATGAGCTGGTTGCCAACCGCCAATCAAATCTAAAAGAAGAAGAAGAAGTGCTCAGAAAGAGAAGTGAAGAAAGTATGAAAATAGGATGGTTTGTCAGCATTTGGGCCATAAACGCTTGCAATACAACTCTACCTTCTGGATCTGCTATGGTGTTATTTACAACAAAGCATATTCTTCTGTTTATCAATATAGCTACCCCCCTTTGTTTGGAATTAAAGCAGGCCGAGTACATGTGGGGAAATTCAGGGGAGGTGAATGCATTTACAGACGACTTAGAAACATGTGTTTCCTGTAATAAGACAAAGTCTGCCTGTAGATCCTTTAGTCGGTTAAAAACTTTTAGCCTCTTCTCCCTGGTACCGATTCCACAAATGTTCAACGTGACAAACTTTAATGTGGACATGTTTTCACTAACTGGTTTTGTGCTAAGTGTGCCTATGTGTTTACAGTTAGGCCCAAAAATATTTGGACAGTGACACAAATTTTGTTATTTTAGCTATTTACGAAAACATATTCAGGATACAATTATATAATCACTGTGGGCTTAAAGTGTAGACTGTCAGCTGTAATTTGAGAGTATTCACATCCAAATTGGAGCAAGGGTTTAGGAATTACAGCTCTTTAAGCACTCAGCTCTTTATAGCACTTACCGGGAGTGCTCTCTCCTTTTGTTTACTGAGACGTGGCTAACTGAACTAGCAGCAGATGCTAACATTGAGCTGGAGGGTTTTCACATGATACGAGCTGACCGAACACCAGAGAGTGGCAAAACTAGGGGCGGTGGAGTGATAATGTATGTTAACAACAACTGGTGTAGACCGGGACATATCACTATTAAACAACGACACTGCAGCAAAGACATTGAGTTGCTAGCTGTTAGCATGAGGCCTACATATCTCCCGAGAGAACACTCACACGTGATCTGCATTGTTGTTTATGCAAATCCGACGGCGAACGCTGGGACAGCGCGTGACGTCATCCATTCAGTAACCAGCAGGCTGCAGACAGAACACCCAGATGCTCTTCTCCTCATCTCAGGCGATTTCAACCACGTTTCACTGTCTCCCATTCTGCCCACTTTCACCCAGTATGTCACATGCCACACTAGAGACAATAAAACACTGGATTTGTTCTACGCAAACACTAAGGAGGCGTACACCTCATCACAACTCCCCCCACTTGGGAGATTGGATCACAACTTGGTTCATCTCCGACCGGTGTACAAACCCCTAGTGCACAGACAACCTCCGGCCATGCACACTGTGGAGTTATGGTCTGAGGAGACAATGGACACTCTAAAGGACTGTTTTGAAGCCACTGCCTGGAAGCAGCTCTGCGATCCACATGGTGAGGACATCGATGGCCTCATTCACACCTTCACGGGCTACCTCAGCTTCTGTGTGGACAAATCCGTTCCCACCAAGACCATACGGCGTCACTCAAACAACAAACCCTGGATCAACCCTGAGATAAAAACACTTCTGAGAGAGAAGAAGAGGATCTTCAGGTCGGGGAACAGGGAGATGCTGAAGTCCGTACAGAGGGAGCTGAGGAGAAAGATCAGAGAAGGCAAGGACAGCTTCAGGAAGAAGATGGAGGACAAGCTGCAACAGAGCGACATCAGCGGGGTCTGGAGAAACCTCAAAACCATCTCGGGGCTCCAGAATACCTCCCCCCAGGCCACGGGGGGCAGGGAGTGGGCGAACAACCTGAATCTGTTTTTCAATAGATTTGACCAACCGCCCTCCCCCCTGTCTGCACAACAACCACTGCTGCCCCTAAGAAATCAAGTCCTGCTACCCACTCCCCACTCCACCGACACCCCCCCCCACTCCCAACACACAGCCCCCCATCCTGACCCTGACCAAGACCCAGGTGAGGACGGAGCTGAGGAAGATCAAGGCGAGGAAGGCGTCGGGACCGGACGGCATCAGCGCAAAGCTCCTCAAGTCCTGTGCAGACCAGCTGTGTGGGATTGTGACATATATCTTCAACATGGGCCTGAAACTGGGGAGGGTACCACAGCTGTGGAAAACATCTTGTGTGGTACCTGTACCAAAAACTTCCCACCCCAAAGACCTGAACAGCTTCAGACCGGTGGCCTTGACGTCCCACTTGATGAAGACCCTGGAGAGACTGCTCCTTGCTCATCTCCGCCCCCTGGTGGAACCAGCGATGGATCCACTCCAGTTCGCCTACCAGCATGGCATTGGGGTGGAGGATGCGGTGATCTTCCTCCTTCACCGTTCTCTGTCCCACCTGGAGAAGCCCGGGAATATGGTGAGGATCATGTTCTTTGACTTCTCCAGTGCTTTCAACACCATCCAACCGATGATCCTGAAGGACAAGCTGCTGCGCGCAGGGGTGGACCAGCACCTGTCATCATGGATCCTGGACTACCTCACGAACCGGCCTCAGTTTGTGAGAACCCGGGACTGTGTTTCCGACACGATCATCAGTAGCACGGGGGCCCCCCAGGGAACGGTGCTGGCTCCCTTCCTGTTCACTCTTTATACTGCGGACTTCTCACACAACACAACACATTGCCATCTACAGAAGTTCTCTGATGACTCTGCGATCGTTGGTCTCATCTCCAGCGGAGATGAAGCTGAGTACAGAGGGCTTATCCAGAACTTTGTGGACTGGTGCCATTGGAACTGCCTCCAGATCAACGCGAGGAAAACTAAGGAGCTGGTGGTGGACTGCCGCAGGCATGGGCAGCCCCTCACAGCACCAGTAAATATACAGGGAACAGACATCGAGATGGTGACATCCTACAAGTACCTGGGTATTCATCTGAACAATAAACTAGACTGGTCACACAATACTGACGCACTCTACAAGAAGGGACAGCGCAGGCTGTTCCTGCTGAGGAGACTCAGGTCTTTTGGTGTACAAGGGGCGCTGCTGAAGTCATTCTATGACACGGTGGTGGCATCAGCCATCACTTTTGGAGTGGTCTGCTGGGGCAGTGGCATTACTGCAGCCGATAGGAAGAGACTGAACAAACTGATTAAGAAAGCTAGCTCTGTCCTGGGGCAACGCCTTGATCCGATGGAGGAGATAGGAGAGAGAAGGACGGTGGCTAAACTGTCATCTCTGCTGGAGTCCGAGTTCCACCCTATGCAGGACATACTGGATGCACTGAGGAGCTCATTTAGCAGCAGACTACATCATCCCAGGTGCACAACCGAGAGGTTTTGTAGGTCCTTCCTACCAACGGCTGTCAGACTGTACAACCTAAGCAGGGCTGCTCGCAGAGATAGCAAAAAGACTTAACAAACTAATAGTTTTTTTTTGAATGCAAAAGATGCAATAGACTTACACAATGGTCCTCTCCGGCATACAACTAGGAACATACCGGTCGCTATGGAGGGTGAGAATATGTATGGGCACATAATCATACCATGTAGGATAACTAAATAGACGGTTATGCTGTTTCATCCCACCTAGCAACAATGCTCTGCACTGTGTGTGTTTATATATTTACATATTTATTCCATCTAGCTACAATGCTCTGCACTGGGTGTGTTTATATTTATATATCTATATATTTATTCCATCTAGCTACAATGCTCAGCACTGGGTGTGTTTATATTTATATATCTATATATTTATTCCATCTAGCTACAATGCTCCGCACTGTGTTTTTATATATCTACATATTATTCCATCTAGCTACATTGCTCCGCACTGTGTGTGTTTATATACTTGCATATTTATTCCACCTAGCTGCAATGCTCCGTACTGTGGGTGTTTATATATTTACATATTTATTCCATCTAGCTACAATGCTCTGCACTGTGTGTTCATATATTCATATATTTATTCCATCCAGCTACAATGCTCTGCACTGTGTGTTCATATATTCATATATTTATTCCATCCAGCTACAATGCTCTGCACTGTGTGTCTGTGTGTGTGTGTGTATATACGTATATATTTTATAGTAATATGTACATATGTATATTAGCTGCTCTTGCTTGCTTGTTTTTTTTTTTTCTTGCCTTCTGATTGTTGCTCTGAGTGTTGCTATCCCTGTGCTGTTGCAATCCTGGAATTTCCCCGTTGTGGGACTAATAAAGGCTTATCTTATCTTATCTTATCTTATCTTAATACGTAGCCGCCTCTTTTTCAAGGGACCAAAAGTAATTGGACAATTGACTCAGAAGGCTGCAAAAAAAAAATAAAATAAAAAAAAAAATAACAAGGCTGCATGGGCTCTTCCCTCGTTAACCTGTCATCAATTAAGCAGTTAAAAGGTCTGGAGTTGATTCCAGGTGTGGCGTTTGCATTTGGAAGCTGTTGCTGTGAACACACAACATGCGGTCAAAGGAGCTCTCAATGGAGGTGAAATAGACCATCCTGAGGCTGAAAAAAAAAGAAGAAATCCATCAGAGAGATAGCAGAAATGTTAGGAGCGGCCAAATCAACAGTTTGGTACATTCTGAGAAAAAAGAGTGCACTGGTGAGCTTGGGAACTCAAAAAGGCCTAGACGTCCACGGAAGACAACAGTGGTGGATAATCACAGAATCCTTTCCATGGTGAAGAACAACTTCTTCACACCATCCACTCAAGTGAAGAACACTCTCCAGGAAGTAGGTGTATCAGTATCTAAGTCTACCATAAGGAGAAGACTTCATGAGAGTAAATACAAAGGATTCACCACAAGGTGCAAACCATGAATCAGCCTCAAAAATAGAAAGGCCAGAATTGACTTTGCCAAAAAACACCTGAAGAAGCCAGCCCAGTTCTGGAACAGCATTCTTTGGACAGATGAGACTAAGATCAACCTGTACCAGAATGATGGGAAAAAGAAAGTTTGGAGAAGAATTGGAACAGCTCATGATCCAAAGCACTACATCTTCTGTAAAACATGGTGGAGGCAGTGTGATGGCATGGACATGCATGGCTTCCAATGGCACTGGGTCACATGTGTTTATTGATGATGTGACAAAAGACAGAAGCACCCGGATGAATTCTGAAGTGTATAGGGATATACTTTCTGCTCAGATTCAGCCAAATGCAGCAAAGTTGATTGGCCGGCGCTTCACCAATGATCCAAAACATACTGCAAAAGCAACCCAGGAGTTTTTTAAAGCAACAAAGTGGAATATTCTGCAATGGCCAAGTCAATCACCAGATCTCAACCCAATCGAGCATGCATTTCACTTGCTCAAGACAAAACTTAAGGCAGAAAGACCCACAAACAAGCAACAACTGAAGACAGCTGCAGTAAAGGACTGGCAAAGCATCACAAAGGAGGAAACCCAGCGTTTGGTGATGTTCATGGGTTCCAGACTTCAGGCAGTCATTGCCTGCAAAGGATTCTCAACAAAATATTGAAAAGTAACATTTTACTTAGGGTTATGTTTATTTGTCCAATTACTTTTGAGCCCCTGAAATGAGGAGTGTTTGTATAAAAATAGCTACAATTCCTACATGTTTAATCATATATTTTTGTTCAACCCCTTGAATTAAACCTTGAAGTCTGCACTTCAATTTCGTTGTAGTTGTTTCATTTCAAATCCAATGTGGTGGCATGCAGAGCCCAAATCATGAAGATTGTGTCACTGTCCAAATATTTCTGGGCCTAACTGTATATGTCCGTAGTGTATGTATGTGTGTGTGTAGATGAATGTCCTGTGTATGCTGTGTGGCTGAATGTACACATGTGTGTAGGCGTGTGTGTTGTGCGTAAAATATATACCTATGCATGTGTGCTTGGGTGTGCACGCATGATGTCTCTGTTCCATTTGCTTGCATTTGCAAGAGTAAGTGGGGTGCATGTATTTAAGGTTATTTCCTGTAAACCAAATATTTGAGAAAAAACATAAAGGTTAGTAGTTGGTGAGAAGATACAGATAACATGCAACAACAACCTAACAACATCAACAAAATTAGCTACAACAGACAACAATCTCAACAAAAAAGAAAAAACATTAGTCAAATGTTAACAAATTAAGCAGGGATCAAATAAGAGACCTGCGCGCAATCGCACTTTTTCACATCATCACTCTATAGTATATAATTCAAGAAATCTGTCTGTCAGTGTGTTTTACTATCATAGGACTGCCTATGATGTGCCTGTGATGTCTGCATGAATCCTATGATGTTCCTATGATGTCGACGATCATAGGACCGCCTATGATGTTCCTACAATGCCTACATGATGTCTATATGACGTCATATAAGCCATTAGACTGATGTTCCTATGATCTCTACACGACGTCTACATGACATCATATAGCCCATAGGACTCACCAAAAAGATCATATAATTCAAGAAATCTCTGTCAAGATGTCACGATAATAGGACTTGCTAAAAGATCAAAGGCAGGCATCACTCAGCGTCCCTTCCTGGGGACGGCGTGAAGACGACTGCGGCCGCCTGTAGTTTTCCACCACTGGGGCTACCATATTCCGGGACATGGACGCTGCTGGTGGCGCTGCTCTGCTGCGACCCGGGCTACCCTGTGCTGCTACTGTGTGTGTATGTCTGTAGTACTTAGTTTTTAGTGCTCAGTTTTAAGTGTCATAATGACGTTTTTGCTGAAGGGACTGCTTGTGATCTGGTTGCTGGGGATAATATGCCACTGTACCCAAGTGGATCTGGACTTGAGGCCGACCACGCTCCTGAGCTATACTCGAGACCAGCTCCTGCTTCTTCGTTCCAGCCACGTCTTGGCACCCCTCCTACCTAGGGAGCTCTTACGAAATCCGACGGGAGGACGTAGAAGCCGGTCACGGAAGAGAGGGAAACGTGGCGGAGTACGACAGAGACTGCGGAGGAGAGAGAACAGGCCGCCACTGCCATCCATGTTGCTGTGTAATGTCTGCTCGCTGAAGAGCAAAATGGAGGAACTCAGAATCAACGCCAGGTTCCTATTCGAGTACCGGGAGTCATGGCTGCTCGTTTTCACGGAATCGTGGCTTCAGGAGGACGTGCCTGACTCACTCCTATCTGTGGATGGCTTCTCCCTGGTGCGGCAGGACAGGGACGCGCTCTCCGGTAAGATCAAAGGAGGAGGCATTTGTGTGTACGTCAAGAACAAATGGTGTTCACAGTTCACTACGAGAGAGTCTCTTTGTACCCCGGACATAGAACTGCTGTGCTTAAGCCTGAGGCCTTTTTATCTCCCCCGCGAATTTGGAAACATTTTATTATGCACCGTTTATATCCCGCCCAGTGGGAATGCTTTCAACGCGGCGAATGCTATCGTGGACTGTGTACACAGACAACTGGAACACACTCCTGAAGCACCTTGTTTGATTTTAGGGGACTTTAATCACTGCAAACTGGATGCAGCACTGCCTGGCTTCAGCCAATATGTGAACTGCAGTACAAGGGGGAGAAATATTTTGGACAAATGCTATGGGAACGTCAAAAATGCCTATATAGCAAGGGTTAAGCCCCCCCTGGAGTCCTCAGACCATAATGCTGTTCATCTGATTCCTACTTACAAGTCTTTGCTTAAAAGCAGCAAACCACAGACAAAGACAATCTTCATATGGGACAATGAAGGTATAGAAACTTTGGGAGGTTGTTTTTCTTGTACCGACTGGGGACTCTTCCATAACTTGGAGTTGGAGGAGGCCACAGATACCATAACTGAGTACATAAAATTCTGTAAAGAAAATGTTTTACCTCAGAAAGTAATCACTATGTACCCCAATAATAAGTCTTATATTTCCAAGGTATTAAAACGGTGCATAGTACAGAAAAAGATTGCTTTTAAGAATGGGGACATGTTAGGTATGAAAAATATACAGAAAGAAATTAATTACAAACTAAGAACAGCTAGAGATGAGACGAGGAAGAAATTTGAATCTGAATGCCTAGGAAAAAGTTCTAGGAAACTGTGGGACTCAGTTAAAGTAATGACAAAGATGACTCCATCCAAAACCTGCATTAATGTAATGAATGAGGAAGAAAAGGCAAACGAGTTGAATAATTTCTTTTGCAGATTTGAGACTAGAGATTTTTTTCATGAACGAAAAGCTGCTCTGGATGCTATATCAGTATTAGGCTCCGAAAAAATTATAGTTGACCAGCATGTTGTGAAAAGATTTTTCTCACGTATGTGCCCCAGGAAGGGATCTGGACTTGACGGGATCTCTGGGCGCTTACTGAAGTCATGTAGTGAGGAGCTAGCAGAAGCCTGGAGTCCCATCTACCAGAAGTCTTTAGATAGTGTTCTGTCCCAGTAATTTGGAAAAGCTCTATTATAATTTCTGTACCAAAAAAAGCAAGCTGTAAAGAGAATAATGACTATCGTCCTGTTGCACTGACCTCACTGGTAATGAAGTGCCTCGAGAAGATTGTCATTGACATTCTGAGAACTGATTTTGGAGGACTTTTGGATCCTCTGCAGTTTGCTTATAAAAATAATAGAAGTACAGAGGATGCCATTTTAACCTTAACTCATTCTGTGTTTAAACATTTGGAGGAGACAACCTCATATGCATGTCTTTTATTGGTTGATTTTAGTTCAGCTTTTAACACACTGCAGCCACACCTTTTAATTAAGAGGTTAAATGATTTTAAAGTGCATCCTGTCATTATTAAATGGTACCACTCATTTTTAACTTATCGTAAACAACAAGTTATTGTAAATGGAACTTTATCTAAATCCAGAACCCTCAGCACAGGAGCTCCCCAAGGCTGTGTTAGTTCACCATTTTTGTTCACCTTGTACACTGATGAGTGCAGAAGTGTCTATCCAGGCAATCAAATTATTAAATTTTCTGATGACACTGCTATTTTATCACTACTTCAAAAGACTCATGATCTGTCAAGCTATTTTATAGAAATTCAGAGGTTTGTCAATTGGTGTGATGACAGTCATCTCATTTTGAATACTGATAAAACAAAGGAGATGGTGTTTGACCCTCGGGGAGTTGGTGACCACAGGCCTGTGGTCATCCACAACCACACTATAACACAGGTTAGTTCCTATAAATATTTGGGAGTATTTATTGACAATTCATTAACCTGGAGCCCACATATTGATTACCTCTGCAGTAGACTACAACAGCGGCTGCATTTCTTGCGTAGATTAAGAATACATGGCGTTGATAAAAGGATTATGCTAATATTTTACCAGGCTGTGTTGGAGAGCTGTATTAGATACAGCATTACAGCTTGGTTTGGCAACCTCTCTGTGAAACTTAAGAACAGAGTGTTGCGTTTAATTCATACATTCATAAATTATTGGAGTTAAAGAGTATTTACCCATGCAGATCTTACATGACCAGGCAGCCTGTAGACAAGCTCAAAAAATAATCAGTGACATGAGCCATGTACTAAACAATGAATATGTGCGGCTGCCCTCAGGGAGGAGATACAGAGTCCCCAAGTGCAGGTTCAATAGATACAAGAACTCATTTATCCCGACGTCAGTAAAACTTTTAAACTCAGATAAATAGGTCAGGGACACTTATAACTCCTGTTCTTAATGACTGCTGTTATATATTTATGTATGTACTGTATGTACTTGTATTATTTATTGGGTTTTATTTCATTCATTATGTAGTACTACATCCATTGTGTATGTGTGGATTGTGTGGTTGCAGCACGGGTGACAAGCCCAAGACAAATTTCCCCTTGAGGGACAATAAAGTTTATCTTATCTTATCTTACACACGATCATAGGACTGGCTATGACATCAATAAAGATCAAAGGCAGGCATCACTCATGATCATAGGATTCTCTATGACATCAGCAAGGATCAAAGGGCTCGTTATGACATCATGAAAGATCAAAGGCAGTCATCACTCATGATCATAGCCCTCGCTATGACATCAAAGATCATAGGACTCGCTATGACACCATCAAAGATCAAAGGCAGGCATCACTGAACGAGTGCTGACATGCTTGCTTACACCCTTGCTTGCACCTGCTTTCTTCTTCTTCTTCTTCTTCTTCTTCTTCTTCTTCTAGATTTGATTGGCGGTTGGCAACCAGCTTGCAGGTGCATTACCGCCATGTACTTGGTGTTGTTCACATTACCGTATAAGTTCACTTCTTTTCTACACATGCTTTCTATGGGCATGCAGAAATACATGCTTATACTTGGTTTCTACGGGCATGCACGGGTATGCACTAGTGTAGCTAAAAAAACAAAAGAGACTCTAGAACAGGGGTGGGCAGTGAGGGCCATTCCAGTGCAGATTTTCTGTTCCACTCAGTGTCTTCAGCAGGTGTTTTCAATTATTAGCGATCCTTGAAGCTGATCAGAGCAAACACCTGCTGAAGACACTGAGTGGAACAGAAAATCTGCAGTGGAATGGCCCTCCATGGCACATGATTGCCCACCCCTGCTCTAGAATAACCAGGGGCTTATGGTTCCATCCATAAACAGCGTACCATCTATAAACAATCTATCCACAGAGATAATGGCTCGTTTACCTTCTTGGATTTTTTGTTTCCTAATGGGAAAAAGCTTCATTCTCCTTTCCATGATTTCCTGTGGAAATTGATTGTTTAGACCATAATTGGTGTTCTTAAGATGCCTGTCCTGTCTCTGTACCAGAATTTTTTGCTTGAAATGTTCAAATTTAGCAGCAATGGGTTTGGGACATTTATTCTGAGGATTTGTCTGTCGAATACGGTGGACTCGGTGAAAGGTAATTGATTTCTCAATGTCGGGGGACAGTTTCAGCGGCATAGACATGAATTCACGGATCAGCTGTTTTGGATTTTCATTGTTTTTTTCAATAATTCCAGAGAAAACCAAGTTATCCCTCATATTGCCTGACTGTTAGTCGAGAATTGTTTCCTTCATTTTCCGGTTTTCTCACAACGGTGTCAAGTTGCATGGTTAGCGTGTTTACTGACTTTTTCAAGCTGTTGTGTTCTTCTAAGAGAGAAACAAGCTGCACCTGGCTGAATTCCAAACTCTCCCGTATGCTCTGGAATTCTTTATGGAGCAACTCTACCAGCGCAAGCCTACCATCCATGCTGGTAAGTTTATTTTCAATAGAGAAAAGGATGTCACTAATCTTCCTAAGCCATTTAGCCATCTCGTGAGTTCTCGGGTATTAATTTCGGAGAGTCTGCGGGTCTGGGTCATTTAGGCAAGGAAGAAGAAGGAAGACCGGGAGATACATTCACCTCCATTTCACAGCAGCGATAATAAAACTCGTCTATATAATTCTCAAGTTCCTCCAGCTCCGTTGAGAAGATGGCGAAATAATATATGAAAAAATAAAGATAGGAGCAGATAGTCAGTTAGCGGATTAATTACAAAAAAAGAAAACTACCTGTGAAAAAGTTTGTTTATGCTCGGTTGACGCGAGTCGCCGTTTTGGATTATTGCGTATCAGTCTCGGAACGTCTCGCAATTGCAGAGTCATGCCCCTACTCATAGCGTCATGCCCACAGTTTCATGGCAAAGTTTTATATACTTATGTGATTTCTTAGTTTTTTGATTTTTAATAAATTTGCAAAAATCTCAAAAAACATTTTTTTCCACATTGTCATTATGGGGTATTGTGTGTAGAATTTTAAGGAAAAAAAATGAATTTAATCCATTTTAAGGCTGTAACGTAACAAAATGTGGAAAAAGTGAAGCCCTGTGAATACTTTCCATATACACTTGTAGTTTGGTTAAGTGACCAAAATGTTGCACTCCTCTCTTTTGCCATTCCGTCAGTCTGTGTTCTCAGTATTTGGTGTCTTGTGACTCATTTGTGTAAACATAGGTGGTGCTGACATGGAATGTGCCTGTTTTACAACCCAGCAGCTACTGTACCACTCACAACATTAAAAACGGTTCAACAAACTCTGCATTGAGGCACAAAACATGTTTAAACACTAAAATGAAGGTAAAACAGCCCAAATTTATTTGAATGAACTGTCAAAGTTAATTGTCTTTTAAGACTTTTCATCAGAAATATGCAACTTTTCTCTCATATCTTTGGATTTTTGTAAAGTTGCAATCTTTTTCCTGAACATTTGCCTTTTTTTCTTATAAATTTTCAGGGTTTTTTTTCGCAGTAGCCACTTTTTTCCACTTAAAATTGTGACTTTTTCTCATAGATTTGCAGCCCCACCACAAATTTTTCAGTGGATTTCCTTTAACTTTACAGTCTTTAGTTCTTCTATGTATGTTTATGAGCTCTTTCCTATAACTCACAGGTTTTGTTCTTGTAAATTTACTGCTTTTTTGTGAATTTGCAACTTTCTTTGCTTTTCTCATAGATTTACTGCTTTATAAAATCACTCCACATTACTTTCAGATAATGCCCCCCAAAATAGTTATTTCAAATATAGTTGTAAAATTCTTGCAATTTAAAACATAAACTGTCTTTGTTTATCTGACAGAAATTCTATTGCTATTTCTTTCTTGTATATTTAGGAGTGACTTTCTAGTGTAACTTGGCTTTTTGTATAAATTTGTGGCTTTTCACATGTTTTTCTCAAACTACAATAAGCCACTCGTTATGGGCAAAACTTTCAGCCTGATAATTGTGATTATATGCTTGTCATTTTTGGAATGAAATTTTACAGATAAGCTCAAGATCTCAATGTCCTGTGGCTCTCAAATCTCATATAAAAATTATATATTATGCTATTCTGACATTCCTCACACTTGCACGGTATATAAATATATTTTTGCAGCTGCTCTTGTGCAGCCAGTAGACAAGCTATCTCTGTCCCACAGCTGACATGCATTCAGACTTGACTATAATATGTCAATATTTGTCAAGAAAAGTCTTAACCCTTCTCAGGTATTTGCAGTCTGAAAGCTCTGGTGTACAGTGTTGAAGCAGAACTTTATTGCATCTTATGCCAGTTTAATTCAATTGGTATAATCAGATTGTGTTTGAAATACCAGAGATTGTGAGATTTTATGAGGTCGAAATCTTTTAGAATTCGGGAAGCCCCAATTGTGCTTTCTGCAGTCTGTGCTTTCTGCAGACTGCTTAGATGTTTTGAAGCTGAAAAAATGTAAAATGTCTCTCATCTTGTACCTTATTTTCCCTCCAACTAAATATTTCATTTATTTGCCCCCCCCCCCAGTGATGCAGAAAAAGAGAATCAAAATTTTATGGTTCACTCACCAAGAATGGTAAGCAAATTTGTTCCAAACCAGTAATGCTTTTTACTTCCTTCAAAGAGATTATGTGATTTTAGATTGTCTGCAAAGTGTCTGAAAAACTTTTTTTTTGTTAATTACCTCCGCCAAGGAGGTAATGTGATCATTGTGGTTTGTCTGCCTGTTTGTTAGCAGGATTACACAAAAACTACTGGATGGATTTTGATAAAATTGTCACCAAAGGTGACCCTTGGGCTATGGATGAACCATTAGATTTGGGAGGTGATCCATTTTCTTTAAAGGTGTACTAGACAGTATTTTCATGGAAACATTTTTTATATTAAAAAAAAAAATCAAAAAAATGTTTAGAAAGGTATAGAATTGAAGTCTTTATATTTTTCAAAAAAGCAATATATTGATGATTTTTTTTTTGTTTTTTTTACTTTTATGGGTCCGAAGTTATCATATTATTGAGCAATGGTGACAAAAGACAAAACTACAGTCCCCAGTAACATAGATATATGTAAACACTAGATTGGACCTGGCTAATGTTTTCTTGGCAAATGGAGACACCATATTCTGTAGGTAATCATATTGGTTGACAGCATGTGTAGTATCATGATAACTAGATACTCAAACAATTAATTGTTGTATTTATTGTAATCATATAAGTAAGCTATATATATATGGAATGTGACTAGCCTGGCAGCTAGCCATGTTATATCTAACTAACTAACTAACTAACTAACCTGCACTTATATACAGTATATCTGTGGAATATTGTCTGTATGACCTTTAAAGGTGAACTGCATTGTATTTTCATGAAAAAAAAAGATTTTTACAAAATAATACATCAACAAAATATTCAGAAAGGTGCATTTATATTTTAAAAAATATATATATAAATATAATATAATATTATATAATATAATATATAATATAATAAATATAATATAAATATAAATATTTATATTGTATATGGAATGTGACTAGCCTGGCTGCTAGCCATGTCCTGTCTAGTGTTTATATATATATATATATATATATATATATATATATATGTCTGACAAAGATGTCACAGCCAATAGAATAACTGGCTTGACGTCATGTGTCTCTACCATGCAGTCGGTGCAGGAGTAAGTTTGACACCTACTGGCCAGGAGCTCAGAATGTTGTCACTAATACCTTTAACATTGCAAGGAAGGGCCTTGGTGGAGGACTACCCTCTCTGAGTGCCCTCTAGTTCTGATCTGGGTCTGGATCAAAGCGGAGCAGGGTAGCGAGAAATTATACTCAAGTAAGAGAGGCATTACTATTATGATTTGAAAGAATACATAAGAGTAGCTACCAAAAAATTACTTGAATTAGATGAAGCCATGTCTATTGTCATTCATTCCATACAGCCAATCATGTACAGTAAAACAAAATTACATTTCTCCTGTGTACAATGTTAATCACATGTAGAATCAGAGGGGTCACTGCCATGCAAGGCGCTGCCACAAACAATTTCTCCTTCCCCCATTCTATTACGCTGAGCACTAAACTAGAAGGCAGGAAGTACCATTTTTATATAGGCTGTGTCTCAATTCAGGTTCTGCGTCCTCCAAGTCCACATTTCTAGGCCAGATACGTCACTGTGCTTCGTCCAAGACTGTCCCATTCCGTGGGCTCCTTCACATGCGACCGACAAATGCAGCCTTCAAAAGCCTGAAAACCAAGGATACATGAAGAGGATCCTTGTGGCCCTGACATATCCCAGCATTCAGCGGTGGGTCAGCCTGGTTTTTTTTTCTTGGCTCAGGCAGAAGCAGAACAAAGTCAGAAACAGTTCAAAGTAGGTTTTTTGCTTGAATTATGCAGCGGTTTGAACGTGAAAGCACCAATAATCCAGAAAACAGCAACATCTGATTATTTAAGCTCATGTTATGTGACATTATGTTTTTCTGATGTGTTGTATGCTTTGCTTAATGTATTAAATAAACATGTTGAACTTTATTTTTTCTGAAGTCAAACCTTTTTTTCCCATTAATGTCAGTTTAACTAATGTAGTAATATAAAAATACAGGATGATGTGGTTGAAATAACTTGCTTTAAGAAAACTTTTAAAGTCCCGTAGAGACATCGGGAAGTTGATGTTATTTATTTGCTTATGTGATGTTGTTAAAAAAAACACCTAAGGTTATTTTTAGAGAAAAGGGAGCAGTTTATGAAGCTGAGGACGGACCGGACATCTGGAATGATTTGATTATGCTGATCTTAAAAATATCCATCACATCTGAAGTGATAATCAGACTTTTCTGATATCTTTTTCTTTTTTCTGGTTTATTTCTGAGGTCCACGGTGGAGAACTTGCAGGAACCGAGGGTCAGCTGTGGAGGGAACGGGCTGGACTCAGGATTGATAAAACTGATATTTGACTGAAATAACCACAATAAGAGATTTGATGAATTGTTTTGACTGTGATTTTTTAGCAGTTTACTTTGCAAACTGAAACAAGCTAAATAAAAATGTTGCATGTTTACTGTTAATAGAAAAACTGCATTTCAATGAAGTAGTTTTTGGAAAAAGATGATTTTTTTGCAAGATAATTCTAAGAGACTTTCATATATTTATTACACACAGAGTGAAACATTTTAAACCCAATTTAATATTGATGATAATGATTATAGTTTTTAAAATTAAATGCCAAATCATGATTTTCTAATTTACTGAGATGCACCAGTACAACTGAGGTGAAGCTGAAGATGGAATCTGTTCTACTGCTGCTGAAAATCATTGAGGGTCATCATCCTACAGTACAGGACTGTGGTCTGCTTTAGAACATTAGAAACTAAATGTCAGAGCTGATACAAGGCAGAACATCTAATTATTTAGCTACATAATGGTCATGAATGATAACAGTAAACTGTTGTATTTTCTACTGGTCATGTAATTAAGAATATATTTTAGAGTTCAATCTAACTGGTATACATATTTAAAATAATAATTTATCTATTTTGTGGTTTTAA
This sequence comes from Pholidichthys leucotaenia, assembly GCA_020510985.1. Taxonomy (NCBI): domain Eukaryota; kingdom Metazoa; phylum Chordata; class Actinopteri; order Cichliformes; family Pholidichthyidae; genus Pholidichthys; species Pholidichthys leucotaenia. Next base: position 233,729,551 of record CM035847.1, read on the forward strand.
TTTACCTTAATTTTACCTGCTGACTTTAACATGAGTTAGTCTTATTTTATCTGTCATGGTCCTCTGTCTGTCTGGTGAAGATTCTCAAGTAAAAGGTAAAGAAAATACAACAATAAAAAAGATAAAAAAAAAATAAAGTTCTGTCTCTGTCAAGAATGTCAGCAAAAAAAAAACCAACAACCCTCAACCGATGCTGTCATGGTTGCTAGGCAACAGGGTAGTGTGTGGCCATGCAAACATACATCCTCCAAAGACTAGACCATCTCATTTAACAGTCATAAATCAGCCTTTAGATGCAGCCTACCGACCATTGAGTGCTCTGGCCTCCAGGGCCACGGTCTACGAGGCTGCAGCACCTGAACTGAGACACAGCCATAGTCTTTGGTATGACGCGGCCGGGACTTGAACCCCCAACCTCCTGGTTGTGGGTGGATGCTCTATCAACTAGGCCACCACTCCAGCAGAAGTATTTACTGACTAGAAAGCACTCGGAGACCACAAACCTCCACCAAGCATGCTCTGCTGACATCTGACAAGGCACTGCATTATTTTCCAGGTAGAAAGATTGTAATTTGGATCACCCCCAGAATCTAACTGAATCTAAAACTGCTCAGAAAAGTACCATTTTGTGAAAAAGTTGCTTGATGAAACTCAGTACTAATGATATGATATCAGCAGGGTCATTTCATGATGACAAATGCGTTATATATCAAACTAAACTGAAAAAAATTGGTTTGATTTTGACCATTTGCTGTATGTCTTTGCTCCTGTTTCTTTACACTCATTCCTCCTGTATCAGTCTCTAATATGGTCAAAATCTAGAAATCAAACTTGAGATATAAATGATAATCAACAAGCAGATATTATCCTGATGTTCTCAGCAAAAAGTATCTCAAACTAGTTCCAGATATCCAAGCCTTAGCTGTGCAGTCTTAATGCTAATGTAGTATTCACTGTTTATTTTTTCTTTCCCTTCAAGTCAAGGTACAACCCTTTTAATCATGCTTCACTCATTGTTGTGGATCCTTCTGAAAATAATCATTACCCAACAACCAGTCAGAAGCAAGAGTTACTGGAGTCGGGTATGAATTATAACCCAGAAATCACATTTAAAGAGCGCCACATTGGGAATCTGATTTTTTTTACCCTTGTTCTCTTTAGAGCCCATCTCTCGAGTTAAGTATCACTCATTAGGTTCAGCCAATCAGACGTTAGAGTCCTCCTCTGAAGGTTTCAGGCCTGTGCCAAAGAAAAGGACTTTTCTCTCAAGACGTAACACCTATCAATCAGAAAACAACGGCCTGTGGTTAGATGCTGAGGTGGGGTCAGCGGGGGTTGCACCTGCCCCCAGACGGAGCTTCCAGCAGGGATCCAGTGGGAGCTCTATTCAGTCCAGGTGGAGTAAGGATGAAATACCTCAAAAATGTGCTGCAGCATCTTATCAGATAGCTCAGTCTGCTCACATATCAAGATCTGTAGATAAATACCCATTGCAGCTGCTGTATGACACATCTCAACTTTCCTCTAATTTAAGCACGGAGAGAGAGAGAAACCCACTTTCTACAGCACGGGACAGGTCAGTGGAAAGCTTTTACCCAGAATCTCAAATTAACATCATCCTCCCACTTAAAATTGCAATCTGTGCAGGTTCAAATCGACTCTGTACTCCAGGAATGATGTGTCCTCTGAGAGAGAAGTGATGCAAAGGAGTGAAGAACAAGAAGATCCGACCCAAAAACTGCACGGAGCATCACACCCCGTCACCCTGTTCACCACCTGCAGCCTTCAGGACAGAGAAAACAGCAGCAGTGTGGGAACAGCAATGAGGCAGGAGCTCAGTTTGCCGAAAAGCACTGTGGGTAAGTTCAGTAGCAAGATAATTTACATTTAAAAAATTAAGGTAAATTGGAGGGTAAAACAAATAAAGGCAAGACTGAGCAGCTTTTAAGGGAGATATTAGGGAGAGAAAAAAAATCCTAGAAATCAATTTTTAAAAGGCACTTCAACATAATGTTCTGTTTTTAGTTAATCTGACTCAGTAGATCTAGAGTTGAGCTTGTGCATTCATTCTAGCGTCTGTGGTAGTCAGAGCGACAGCATGAGAAAACGTTAAGGTGCAGGATAAAGATTTTTTAGATGGGTGGTGCTCACTAATACATTGTTATTTCAACAACAACCTTGCTGCAGCAATACTACATGCAACCTTCTACAGATGGATTCATTTTGAGGTGAAAGGTCGAGGTCTTGGGATCGCCAGGTGTTTCTTTTTCTTGACTCCAAAACGAGAACAACTACAGCTATCCACAACAAACTTGGTGCAGGAGAACTACAAGCAAAATTGTAAACATGCAATCATTTTGTTGTTAAACGGTCACAGGTTACAGGATGCATGTATCATGTACAATAAGTGTATTCACGAAATCAACCTTTCGAACCAAATTGGATCAAATCAAAGGGATCTTGGTATCCATTCCACATTATTATTAAGCTTGTACTTTATTTGATTCTGAATTCGCACTCATGGTTGAGGGCAGCACTAGACGATAGATCCGTAACACCTTGGTATAGAGAATGCACACTGACATCATCGGCACAATGAATTGTGGGATAGATCCTCCATGTTGGGAGAGTAGGCGCAGCACTTGCAGCATGTAGGAGAACAATAGCTATTGGAGTAGCTATTGAAGTGGGTTTTTTTTTTTTCTTTTTTTGCCAGCCGTTGTGTTCTTTCTAAAACCATAAAGTATTCAGTATTGTTGTGTAGTGGCTGCAGTAGCTGCTCCCGTGACCAGTGCATAAAAAAAAAAATAGCCAACAGAATGTCATTCTACCATTTCTGTGCTTGGAAGTAAAGAGAGGAAGAACAGATGAGCTAGCTAACAAGGAGACGTCGGATGGCCTGGGTGTCTGCAGTAAGATGCAAAGAAATCATCTTGACAACATCTCAGAGTCAATAAGAGTGTGCTGTCTACATTTCCAATCAGGTATGTACTCATTTCAAATCACATTATGATATAAATACACCTGCCCTGGATAGCCAACTAGCTGATTGTTACTGTCTGTGTTGCATGTACAGGTGTTATTATTACATCAGTGCTCCCTGTGCATCAAACCCTGTGTGTTAAGACTTTTACAGTGATCTTCTCATAGCTACCTTAGCTGGAGCTTTATGTTCTACACCAGCAGGGCTACAGACTCCTCTGCACTTTATCATGGGGATCACTTAGCAAAAATGGAGTCTCCACTTTCTCTCCACTTTATGGAGATTTTTGATATAAATTATTACATTAGGTTTAAGTTATCATAGGATTGTCTTCATGTATTTATTTATATTTTAAATGTAACATGTAAGTGATTACATATTAAAAGTATTAATCTGAACACTTTTTGTGACTCTTTTTGTGTTTGGAGGCAAACCAGCATATGAAATGCAGACCACACGTCCAGACTGACTGTCAGTAGGGCCATCACAGATAGACACGACACCTTCAGTCCAGGACGCTGAGATGTGCCCATCCATCCATCCATCTTCTACTGCTTTTCCAGAGGTCCAGGTTGCAGATGCAGCAGCTCAAGCAAAGAACCCCAGACTTCCCTCTCCCTGACCACCTGCACCAGCTTTTTAGAGAGGATACCAAGGTGTTCCCAGACCAGCTGGGAGACATAATAGTCTCTCCAGCTCATCTGATATAAAGGACAGTGTGGGCTTGATGTCATTATTGTTCCTTTTCCGAAATGAGATATCAAGATATGTTAATTAAATTTTTGTATAACATGTAAGGCCTCTTTTCTTCATTTTTTTCTTAGAATATTTGTGTATCTCAAATTATTTTGTGAAAAATAAATTTTTAAACAGAGTTAATTTTAGATTTCTCCCCCCCCTCCACCTTGTCCTATAAGGCAGCTAGGTGAGCAGAACAGAAATCTGCTTCCCTTATTGTGCCAAACAGATTTACTTTGCCAAAAGGAGCTTTATACAGTACATATACAGTGGTGTGAAAGTATTTGCCTCCTTTCTGATTTCTTATTTTTTTGTATGTTTGTCACACTTAAATGTTTCAGATCATCAAACAAATTTAAATATTAGACAAAGATAACACAAGTAAACACAAAATGCAGTTTTTAAATGAAGGAGTTTATTATTAAGGGAAAAACAATTGAAACCTACTTGGCTCTGTGAAAAAGTGATTGCCCCCTTAACCTAATAACTGGTTGGGCCACCCTGAGCAGCAACAACTGCAATCAAGCATTTATGATAACTGGCAGTGAGTCTTCTACAGTGATGTGGAGGAATTTTGGCCCACTCATCTTTGCAGAATTGTTGTAATTCAGCCACATTGGAGGGTTTTTGAGCATGAACTGCCTTTTTAAGGTCATACCACAGCATCTCAATCAGATTAAGGTCAGGACTTTGACTAGGCCACTCCAAAGTCTTCATTTTGTTTTGTTTTTTCAAGCCATTCAGAGGTGGACATGCTGTGTTTTGGATCATTGTCCTGCTGCAGAACCCAAGTGCGCTTCAGCTTGAGGTCACAAACAGCTGGCCGGACATTCTCCTTTAGGATTTTTTGGTAGACAGCAGAATTCATGGTTCCATTTACCACAGCAAGTCTTCCAGGTCCTGAAGCAGCAAAACAGCCCCAGACCATCACACTACCACCACCATATTTTATTGTTGGAATGATGTTCCTTTTCTGAAATGCTGTGCTACTTTTACACCAGATGTAATGGGACACACACCTCCCAAAAAGTTCAACTTTTGTCTCGTCAGTCCACAGAGTATTCTCTCAAAAGTCTTGGGGATCATCACAATGTTTTCTGGCAGAACTGAGATGAGCCTTTATGTTGTTTTTGCTCAGCAGTGGTTTTCGTCTTGGAACTCTCCCATGCAGGCCATTTTTGCCCAGTCTCTTTCTTATGGTGGAGTCATGAACACTGACCTGTTGTTGTGGGGTCTTTTGTGACCTCTTGGATGAGTCATCGCTGTGCTGTTGGGGTAATTTTGGTTGTCCGGCCACTCCTGGGAAGGTTCACCGCTGTTCCATGTTTTTGCCATTTGTGGATAATGGATCTCACTGTGATTCACTGGAGTCCCAAAGACTTTAGAAATGGCTTTATGATCTTTTCCAGACTGACAGATCTCAATTACTTTGTTTCTCATTTGTTCCTGAATTTCTTTGGATGACAGCATGATGTCTAGCTTTTGAGGATCTTTTGGTCTACTTCACTTTGTCATGCAGGTCCTATTGAAGTGATTTCTTGATTGAGAACAGGTGTGACAGTAATCAGGCCTGGGTGTGGCTAGAGAAATTGAACTCAGTTTTCCAAAGATATGATAAGCCACAGTTAATTTATGTTTTAACGGGGGGGGGGGGGGTGTCACTTTTTCACACAGGGCCATGCAAGTTTGGATTTTTTTTTTTACCCTTAATAATAAACACCTTCATTTAAAAACTGCATTTTGTGTTTATGTGTGTTATCTTTGTCTAATATTTAAATTTTTTGATGATCTGAAAAATGAGAAATCAGGAAGGAGGCAATCACTTTTTCACACCACTGTATATGTACTGTATATTGTTATATTGTTATGAACTCCTCGTGTAATAACTTTTAATATTTTATTTAAATTGTTCCACCCATGAAGGACCCGACAGGGGGAATGGGGAAAGGAGGGGTGGGAAGGGGGAAAGAAAAGGGAGAGAAACAGACAAGGGAAGACAAACAAACTAACAACTGAGACAAAGAGAAGACAGTTTCTTCCACCAAAGATGTCTCAATACGAGTCTGGTATCTGCACCTGTTAAAGGAGAGACATATCTGTGTGTGCATACGTATGCATGTGTATGAGAGCACGTGCAAAATACAGTATCTCACAAAAGTGAGTACACCCCTCACATTTTTGTAAATATTTTTTTAAATCTTTTGATGGGACAATACTAAAGATATGACACTTTGATACAATGTAAAGTAGTCAGTGTACAGCTTGTATAACAGTGTAAGTTTGCTGTTCCCTCAAAATAACTCAGCACACAGCCATTAATGTCTAACCTACTGGCAACAAAAGTGAGTACGCCCCTAAGTGAAAATGTCCAAATTGTGCCCAATTAGCCATTTTCCCTCCCTGTGTCATGTGACTTGTTAGTGTTACAAGGTCTCAGGTGTGAATGGGGAGCAGGTGTGTTAAATTTGGTGTTATTGCTTTCACACTCTGTCATATTGGTCGCTGGAAGTTCAACATGGCACCTCATGGCAAAGAACTCTCTGACATAAAGATGGTCTAGGCTACAAGAAGCCTGCACGGTGGCGCAGTGGTTTAGCACTGTGGCAGCACAGTTTTACCCTCGGCCGGGGGATCGCGGGGATCATGAGATCGCGGGTTCGATCCCAGCCCCCGACCAACAGTGAGCTGTGTGGAGTTTGCATGTTCTCCCCGTGTTGCGCGGGTTTACTCCGGGATTTCTCCGGTTTCCTCCCGCACACCAAAAACATGTAGGTTTAGGGCGCTCGCGCACGCAGCGACCAGCAGCCGGTGGCTTGTCACCAGACTGCAAACCAAGTCTACCTACGGGTACAAATAAGTTAAAAAAAAAAAAGAAAAAAAAAAGAAGATTGCCAACACCCTGTAACTGAGCTGCAGCATAGTGGCCAAGACCATACAGCGGTTTAACAGGACAGGTTCCACTTGGAACAGGCCTCGCCATGGTCAACCAAAGAAGTTGAGTGCACATGCTCAGCGTCATATCCAGAGGTTGTCTTTTGAAAACAGACGTATGAGTACTGCCAACATTGCTGGAGAGGTTGAAGGGGTGCGGTGGGGGGTCAGCCTGTCAGTGCTCAGACCATACACCGCACACTGCATCAAGTTGGTCTGCATGGCTGTCGTCCCAGAAGGAAGCCCCTTTTAAAGATGAGACACAAGAAAGCCCGCAAACAGTTTGCTGAAGACAAGCAGACTTAGGACATGATTACTAGAGCCATGTCCTGTGGTCTGATAAGACCAAGATAAATTTATTTGGTTCAAATAGTGTCAAGCATTTGTGGCGGCAACCAGGTGAGGAGTGCAAAGACAAGTGTGTCTTGCCTACAGTCAAGCATGGTGATGGGAGTGTCATGGTTTGGGGCTGCATGAGTGTTGCTGGCACTGGGGAGCTACAATTCATTGAGAGAACCATGAATGCCAACATATACTGTGACATACTGAAGCAGAGCATGATCCCCTCCCTTTGGAAACTGGGCTGCAGGGCAGTATTCCAACATGATAACGGCCCCAAACACACCTCCAAGACGACCACTGCCTTGCTAAAGAAACTGAGGGTAAAGGTGATGGACTGGCCAAGCATGTCTCCAGACCTAAACCCTATTGAGCATCTGTGGGGCATCCTCAAACGGAAGGTGGATCAGCGCAAGGTCTCTAACATCCACCAGCTCCATGATGTTGTCATGGAGGAGTGGAAGAGGATTCCAGTGGCAACCTGTGAAGCTCTAGTGAACTCCGTGCCCAAGAGAGTTAAGGCAGTGCTGGAAAATAATGGTGGCCACACAAAATATTGACACTTTGGGCACAATTTGGACATTTTCACTTAGGGGCGTACTCACTTTTGTTGCCAGTAGTTTAGAAATTAAAGGTTGTGTGAGTTATTTTGAGGGGACAGCAAATTTACACTGTTACACAAGCCGTACACTAACTACTTTACATTGTATCAGGGTGTCATATCTTCAGTGTTGTCCAGTGAAAAGATATAATAAAATATTTATAAAAATGTGAGGGGTGTACTCACTTTTGTGAGATACTGTAAATGTGTGCATGTGAGTAGTTTGTCAGGAAACATACGAAGAGGGTGGCCGGTCACAGCAACTCTCCCCTCTCTGGAAACCCAGAGCAAGCAGGACAATGCCACCAACCCCCACAGAGCACAAATGTCCCAAGGCCAACAAGCTCCAGGACAGCCAAGCATCTGCCCCAGGAGGGACAGCCAGGGAGGCCGGGCCACCAAGGGGCCCACATGGTGGGCCCACACCCCCAGACCAGCCAACCACCGCCCCCCCCAGCAGGGCCAACGCCAGCCCCCAGGCCAGCATCCCCATCCCCCAGGCTGGAGACCATGAGCTCCAGACACCCCCACAGTGAGCCTGCTTCCACCCCAGTGCCACCGCCACACACTAATCTACTACTACTACTACCCCTGGAACCCTCACGCCCAAATAAGGTAGCAGCAAGGCACAGGGGCCCCACGGGTACCGCCCCCCACCCCCATCCAGGGAAACCCACACAGCCAAGAGGTGCTACCCCCTCAATCCAGCACCTCCCAACCAGCACACACACACACACACACACACACACACACACACACACACACACACACACATTCCCATGCACTCACACCCTCATGCTCCCATACACACCCACTTGCACCCACACGCACTCACTCACTCTTGGTCACCCTCTCCCCCACACAATCCTACACTCGCACTCTCAGAGCCCCCCACTCTCTCCCACACCTGTACCCACTCAATCTTGCTCCCACTCCCACTCGCCCTCAGAGTCACCCACACTCACTCACGCTCTCCCATATACATACTCTCACTTGCGCTCTGAACCACTCACATCTGTTTGTGCTCTCCCCCACACACTCACCCACACTCATTCACCCTTATTACTTAGGGCGGCTGCGGCACAGATGCATCAAGCATGAACGTGCACCAGCGGCCGGCAGCAGCTGGGGAGACTGCCGACACAGGCCAGCAGCCACACCCCACCGACCTGCCCCAGGGTGGCCGCGGCCACAGAGGCAGACCACCACCCCCAATGCCCACCCGAGCGACTGATCAGAAGACCACCGCAAGTGCTCTGAGATGCCGCCCGACATGCAAAGCGCCACACAAAACCGACCCACCATCTCCACTCATCGTTCCCTCACTCTCACTTACTCTCTTGTTCAATCACTCTCTCACTCCCTTTCTCGCACCTATTCATTCGGCAGCACCCAGGGATTTTGACAACATGATGGGCCCCAGGCCTCTCGCCAGGCCCCAGGCCCCCGGCAAAAGGAGGGCAACAGGGGTGGGGGAAGACCCCACCCCCCTCTCCCATGCACAAATCATGATCGGTGTGGGTTAATTGTGTGATGTGTTTGTGTGTAGGTGTGTTAACTGCCAGAGTGCAGTTAAAATTGGGGGGATGGTGGTTGGAGCACCGCTAGCCACTGCTATAGGCAGTGGTGCTCCCATCCCTCGAAGCCCTGTGTCTATAGTGCAATTAAAATTGAGGTGAGGGCGGCCCCACTGCGCAGCAGACAGAGGGATCCCCTTCACTGACATAGTACGGCACACCCCACCCCAAAATCCAAAGTGTATCCAAGAAGATTTATGTTCCACCCAGAATCGGGGGAGGGGGAGGGTAAGACTGGGAGGGAGGCGGTCCAAAAGGGAGCCCATCTTCCCCCCAGAAGCCAGCTCACAAACTGGTTCAGGAGGCCACCCACTGCCCCCAGATCCCAACCCAGGGCGAGGGCCGCCAGGTTGAGCAGCCCAGGACCCACCAGCATCGCACCCCAGCGCTCCCAGCACCACAGGCATGATGGAGCAGCCACACCCACACCCACTCCCACACATCCTGCACACATGAACATACACAACAGTAATAACAATAATGAACAATGAGCTGGACCCATACAGCACCCCACACGCCAAGTGACACCCCAGAGCATCCATCGCAAGCCCACTAACCACCCACTCAGACACACACCAACAGCGGCAGGCCGTCCCGCAGTCACAGCCGCCCCGGAGCAAACCGCCGGCAGCACGGCTGCCAACCCGTACCAACGGCCCCCCTGGCCACCCCTGAGCACCCCCCCCACACACACACGCCGCCAAGGATACTGGAGGCAATGCGACAGAGTGCCCCGCCCTGTGACACAACGGCAGGGCAGCTTGGAAAAGCAGGCCCCTAACCACCAACCCCCAGGCCACCAGATGGCCTGCCCTATCCCTGCCACCCAACAAGGTCCCCCCGCCCACACACACATCCTCCACCCCCGTACGTCCACCCACAGGTACCCCCCCCCACCCCCCCCACACACCCTCATGTGCACACACACACATTCACCATCACACATGCCCACCTACACCCACACACAACCCGCAAGCCCACACACAACACACACACGCGCACACACCCACATCCGCATCCTCACACACACACACACACACACTCACGCACACCTGCACACATGCATGCGCACACACACTCACACACGTACGCACACACATACACACACACACCCACAGGCCCTGGAGAATGGGGGGTGACTCCATCGGGACGCAGGCACCAGCCCCTGGAGCGCCACCGGGGCCCCGGGGAGGGCACGGCCCCACTGCACAAGGACGCACCGGGGCCAACCCGCACCACCAGCGCACACCCAACCCAAGCCTTTACAGCTTTAAATTTTGATTAGAAATTAGTTATTTGAATTAAATTATGAATTGTGATATTTAAACTTTGAGACATGTTAGTATATTTATTAAGATTAAATGAATGTACACAGGTGAATAGGTAATTAATTTTTATGTAAGAATCAAAATATCAAACCCAACATGAAAATATGCATTATGTTTAAAGATAATGCAAACAGAGTGAACAGGTACAGTGTAGTAAGTTATGAATGTGTGCTTTTGTGAATTCACAAAAATATAACAAAGTTTAGTAAATGCACAGTGATAGGTCTTTAACAGAAATAAAAATTCACATATGCAAAAAGATGTAACTATGAATCTAGCACAGTGTGTACACTCAGCATGTCCATCAGATGTCAGGGTTACCCACGGCTTTAGCGAATTCATAATATTGATGATGCAGGACCTAAAGAAACAGGAGACAATTTAGGATGTTAATTATGCTCAGGTAAGCATAAAGAGGTTTCCGATCACAATTTGAAAAGGTTTATGAAATAGTTACATGAGTTTTAAAAATGGCCAGCCCTAGATAATGTTTTGCAAAAATCTGGACAGTTCATATTCTTAAGTTGAAAAAATGTTTACACATTCTCTGTCATACATGAAGGTATATATTCTATGTTTAGCAAAATGATCAGAATTAAAATTAATTACATAAACTAGAGGGCACTCAGAGAATGCATACCTCCGCCAAGGCTTCGTCCCGCCCTCCCTTTTGTCTTTCCCCCGTCCCTTTGTCCATCCATATCGCCATCCATCTGTACATTGCAAGATGTAACAATAATAATAACAAAACTGTCATAATTGTATTACCATATATTGGTGCTGGGCAATTCCACCTTAAATGAACATCATAGTTTACTGAATCTTTCAGGTCGGTTTTCGTTTTTTTCCCCCTCCTCTCTTCTCCATTACAGTTTACTGACAAGGTTCACAGTTATTAAGCAATATTATACAGCAGTGTGGTATCATATCATTTTTTTTTGTGCAGTTATCAGCTACACATTCACATAGTATCATAATACAAATACATATTACAAACGCTCACCTGACACGCTGACAGATGCAGACATGTTCCTCCAAGCGTTTGCTTTCAAATTTTGATCATGATATCCTTTTAGTGTCAGATCAAAGAGTACCGGGTTGTTTGATGCAGCAAAGTTCAGCCTCCACCGTCACCATTGTCGTCTTCCTGTACCGGGGTCCTATGTCCTGCCCTTCCTTAATTCTGATTGGCTGCTTAGAAAGTTGTGACATTGACAATCATACAGCTGTACAGTAGTCTGACAAATTGGACTTTTTTCAGCCTTGAGCACTGTGACAAAAAGCGGCCACCGGTGAAAGCGTTTCAGCACCGAGGGCACTCGGCACAGTAAACACTGGACTACATAGAGAATGAATAGAAAATAGTCACCCACAGTGGGAAAAATGGGTTTGGTGGACACCCCCCCCAATACTTTTTCTGCAGTGTTTGGCTTCCAGGTTGCCGAGGCACGTGGCCCTAAGGTGTGACCACGTACGTTAATGAGTAGACATGTCTTAAAGGGGCAGTACATGAAAAACACCAGATTAATATATAAAATAATAATTTTAAAAATTCCTGCATCCACATCATGATCCAAATCACCACCAAAATCTAATCATCTGTTTCCCGTGCCATTACACACCTTTCCTAAAAATTTCATCAAAATCCGTTCATAACTTTTTGAGTTATGTTGGTAAAACACAAACCAGCCAACCAACAAACAGACAAACCAATGCTACCGAAAACATTACCTCCGTCCTCCCTTGGCGGAGGTAATAAATACACAGCTGTGAAAGTGCAAAGGTCCAGGCACCCCACATCCATAATTAATTACACACACCAATTAAACAACCAAAATATGCTATTTTTCAATGAGTAGCACCATTTTTGAATAGAACTACAGCATATTACAGTAATTTTTTAATGGTGTGTTTCATTTATTAAGTACGTTGGGTGCCAGATTTTTTTCCATTGCTATTAATTGCTATTGTGTATTAATTAATTTATCTCGCTTTTAATTCATGAATTAAAAAAAATAATATATAGTTTACTGGTAATACTTTACTTGTTTCCTTATCCTAAAAAGATTGTGTTTACATATAATCAATTTCAAAATATCAAATTATCAAAATATTTTATCAAATATGCTATTCAACAACCGCTCGCCATTTTTTGCATAAACCTGTGTATCCAGATAAATATAAAGAGATACGGTTAACAGTTATAACCAGGTTAATATAATAACTATACCTAGGTTAAAAAAAGTGATGGATCACAAATATAACCTGGTATCCCTAGGGTGTCTCTTGATTGCCAGTGAATCTCAGAAAATTTTAATCTAAAATAATGGGTTTAGCTCTATGGGCAAAATTAGGAATTACTTTTTTTAAATGGTCTTTAATGGGGTTTTTTTTTCTAGCTATTACTACAGCTAGATTTGCAAACATCTGTTATGGGAACAAACAAAGACAAATAATTCATAACACTTACCTTCTGACATATTTAGTGAAACATAAACATACTATAGTGCTACTCTCCCAACATGGCAGCCACAACAGGAAGTGACATCAGAGTGCCGTTCTCTATTCTTTGTTACATGTCTGGTTTATTTATGTGCTATTGTTATTGTAGTTGTTGTATGAGAATGTCAGGAGTGGCAGAGAAGTGAGGGTGGTGCAGGACATGTGTGAAGACAATGAGACAGTGGTGAGGTGTGCTGTAGGAGTGGCAGATGGATTCAAGGTAGGGGTGGGATTACATCAGGGATTAGCTCTGAGTCCCTTCTTGTTTGCCATGGTGATGAATAGGCTGGCAGGTGAGGTCAGGCAGGAGTCTTCGTGAACCATAATGTTTGCAGACGACATTATGAGCAGTAGTGAGCGTAGGGAGCAGGTGGAAGAGAATCTGGAGAAGTGACAGTATGGTCTGGAGAGAAGAGGAATGAATGTCAGTAGAAGCAAGACAGAATACATGAGTGTGAATGAGTGAATGAGAGGGAGGCAGGAGTAATGGTGAAAATGCAAGGAGTAGAGGTAGTGAAAGTAGATGAGTTTAAGTACAGTACCTGGGGTCAACCACCTAAAGCAATGGAAAATGCATGCAAGAGGTGAAGAAGAGAGTGCAGGCAGGATGGAGTGGGTGGAGACGAGTGTCGGGGTTATTTGTGACAGAAAGATAGCAGCTAGAGTGAAAGGGAAGATTTACAAGACGGTAGTAAGACCTGCTATGATGTATGGTTTGGAGACAGTGGCGCTGACAAAAAGACAGGAGGTGGACCTGCAGGTGGGAGAGCTGAAGATGCTAGGATTCTCCCTGGGAGTGACAAGGAGGGGCAGGATTAGAAATGAGTATATCAGAGGGACAGCTCAGGTTGAGCAGTTTGGAGACAAAATAAAAGAGGCAAGGCTGAGATGGTTTGGACATGTGCAGAGAAGGGATAGTGGATATACTGGACAAAGGATGTTGAATATGGAGCTGCCAGGCAGGAGGAAAAGAGGAAGACCACAGAGAAGATTTATGGATGTAGTGAAGGAGGACATGGAGAGGGTTGGTGTTACAGGGAAAGATGCAAGGGAAAGGGTGAGATGGAGGCAGATGATCTGCTGTGGAGACCCCTAAAGGGAGCAACCAAAAGAATAAGAAGAAGCTGTTGTTATTGTTGTTGTAGTTGTTGTCAGTGTGGGATATTATTAAGCTTCTGGTTACAGTTTGTATAAACCTAGAGATGATTTGGAATGCTTTGTTACAATCCCTGCTTTATTTACTGCTGTTTTTTAAAAAATTCCCAAATAATTAATCAAATATTGTAATTCGCTGCATAACATATTTGCTAAAAAAAAATGACTATAAGAGCTGGGTGATAAGACCGCAAATCAGCATCAGAATTAACTGAACAATTTACTTTGGTTTTTGTTTTACATTTTTTTTATTTTATTTTTTTTTATTTATTTAGGGACATATATGGAGGTACAGTTCTGTAAAAAAGGTACTTGCCCTTTCAGATTTCTTAGATTTTTGCATATTTGTCATACTTAAATTTTAATAATAGACAAAGATAACCTGAGTAAATACAAAATGAAAATACAGTTTTTAAACGATGATTTAATTTATTAAGCGAAAAAACCTAACCAAACATACCTAGCCCTATGTGAAAAAGTACCCCCCCCCCCCCCGTTATATCATGAATTAACAGTGATTAATCACATTTTTTTGGAAAGCTGTGTTCAGTTCACCTAGCTACACCCAGGCCTGATTATTGCTAGACCTGCTGAATCAAGAAATGACTAATGTAAAAAAAATCTAAAGAAATTCAAGAACAGATGAGAAACAAAAACCCAGAACAACATCTAAAGAACTGTAGGCTTCACTTGCCTCAATTTGGACACTGGTCCATGATTCAGCAATAAGAAAGTGAAAAAATGGCATCCATGGGAGAGTTTCAAAGTGAAAACCACTGCTGACCAAAAAGAACACAAAGGCTCATTTCACATTTGCCAGAAAACATCTTGATGATCCCCAAGACTTTTGAGAAAATATTCTGTGGACTGACAAGACAAAAGGTGAACTTTTTGGAAGGCGTGTGTCACGTTACATCGAGTGTAAAACTAACACAGCATTACATACAAAGAATATCATACCAACAGTCAAACATGGTGGTGGTAGTGTGATGGTTTGGGCTGCATTGCTGCTTCAGGACCTGGACAACTTGCCCTAATTGACTTAATCCTGAATTCTGCTTTCTACCAGAAAATCCTGAAGGAGAATTTCCGGCCATCAGTTTGTGACCTTAAGCTCAAGCCCTCCAGTATGGATGAATTAAAACAATTTTCCAAAGAAGAGTGGGCCAAAATTCCTCAACAGCGATGCTTGATTGCAGTTGTTTCCACCAAGGGTGGCACAACCAGTTATTAGGTTTAGGGGGCAAATAATTTTTCACATCAGGCCAGGTAGGTTTGGACAGCTTTTTTCCCTTTAATAAATGAAATCATCTTTTAAGAACAGCATTTTGTATTTACTCAGGTTATCTTTATGTGATATTAAATTTTGTTTGATCTGAAACATTTAAGTTTGACAAATATGCAAAAATATAAGAAATTGGGAAAGGGGCAAATACTTTTTCAAAGCACTATATGCCAGTAAGTAATATAATTTATCAGGAGAAATATTTTATATTTTGCATAAAAAGTTAATGAGAAGCTAAAGCAGCTATCACTAACTAACTAAAGAACAACTCTACATCACTTCAACTGATCTTCTGCCTGTCTAGCATCACGATAAATTCTAAGGAAAAGAGAGCTGAGCTGGACAAGCCACTGCTGCACCGAAAGACTCATTAAATACATTAAATGTTAGCTTGCACCAGATTGCTGCTCAGTTATTCACTGGCACAAAGCACGGTTTTTTCATGCTGAATTTAAAATAGTTCATTTAAAGTCCCCATATATAATGGGACATGTATGAACACGCACACAGTAGGGAAAGTATTAATAGAGGGGGAAAAAATCAATTGACATGGGAAAGATTACTTCTGTTCGAGAGTCTAACTGTTGGTTGCTTGTAAAAGCTTGCTATTTTACTCTCTGCTGTAGCATCATCTATGCCTGTTATTTAATTCTCATTTTGAAAATGTATTTTTTAGGCCCAGATCCTCCTGTATCGTATGATCTCAACTTCATTGATAAGTCTGATCAATCAACCCTGAAGTCAAAGCAGTCACACGTCTTTAAACTATCCACTCAGGCCACCAGTCCCACTGGGGATGACGAGCACTCCATTGCTAAGGTGCTGGATTGGTTCAACCGTAGCACAGACAGCAGTGACTGGCTAAACACAGACAGTGGTCCAGAGGTCATAAAGAGCTCAGATAAACATTCAGAAGTCAAATTAAAAGGAGAAGATGCATTAGTGGAAGTTGCGAGGAATATCACAAGTGACGGAGAGAAGGAAATAACTGAAACAAAGAGGAATCGCATACAAGAACAGATCAGTGAGGATAAAGAGCTGAGAGCAGCAGACAGAATGAGCAACAAGGTGAGATCACAAGAATCAGCAAAGATGGACACCAGAGAGAGAATTCATCCACAAGATAGAAAAGACGATGTCGATGAGAACCAGCAAATTAAAATCTTGTATCTGAAGTCATTCTGGGAGAAAACCACCTCTGGGCCTAAAATAATTGTCAACAGATCGGTCTCACCTGACGAGAAAGGAAAAAAACCTGCTCCCCTGTCAAGGGAGAAAAATTCTGATGTACCCACTGTTCCTGCCACATATGGGGAGAAGTTCACCTTGAGTCCTGGTGATGAGAGAGAACAGCAGCTGGTGATCAGTCCACAGACTGATCTGGAAGACTGTGCTGACCTTAATAATCAACAGATTAATGTAATGCAATTAAATGGTAATGATTCCCAGCACAACTCAGAGTATGTTAAGCTGCTATCGAATGACAGAAAAAGTTCAGACGTTGGAGATTTATGTGTACACAGTCCATCAGTAAAGACAGCATTGCATCCTGAGTTGAAGAGCATTCATTTAGTTGAACGAACCACAGAAAATGACAGTGTCTCTGAATCGGAAGAAACTATACCACAAACAGAGCTACCAAAGACCATTGCTCTCTCACAAGCAGATACAGAACGGCAGTCCAGGAGCATTTTAGACTCTGAAAAGCTCAGTTTGTCCCGGAAAACCCAATATGTCAACTATAAGCATGGTGAGAACAATATGCAAATTCCCTCGGTAGCACAGCTTCACAGAGGTTTGGGTGATGATCCAAAGAGGAGGGACACCGAGGACAAAACCATGCAATCAGGTATATACCAAAAAAGAAAAGAGATTGCAACCAATAAAGACAACACAAATAGCCCTCACTCAAACAGACAAGGAGTCCCACAGCAAGAAAGTATAGAGAGAGCAGAGAGAATAAAGCAGCTCAAGTCCTTCTGGGAGCAGGAGAGGAACAAGCCAGTGTTTTATACTGGGAAGCCTAAAGAACCTGGAGATGGTATAGTTGCCCGTCTAGCTAATCAAGCAAGACTGAATAAAAGATTCACCAAATCAGAGTTTGATCTGACATCACTAGGAAATGAATTGGGCAGTGAAGAAGCAGACAATGCCCAGAATAATCCAAACTTCACCATTGCTCCATTCAATCAGAGATTAGATAAGATCTCACCAAATCTTGGCACAAGCCAGGCACAGTTTAACACTCTGCGGGAATTCTGGGATGAAGCCATGTCAGACTCAAAGGGATCATCCTCCTTTGACAAATCCAAAAGCTCCAAAAGAAAGGAATCATTAAGTCCACAGCTTTCATCTCCGGAGTTAAAGGGTGAAAACCCAGAGCTTTACCGTGTACTCACTGCTGTCGACAAAACAAGATCGACTGTTGGGAAATCATCTCCTCCTCCGCTAAATCGATCAAAGCTGTCAAATGACAGACAGGCGGGATCAGGGTCAAGAATATCAAGTGACAGCAAAAACAACCCTCCAAATTACATGTCTGCTGAGTCAGCACAAAAGAGACAAACCAAAAGGAGCTCAAAAGAGTCAAAGAGAGATGAAAAGTCTTCAAAACCACAAAGCAATTCAGGAAAAGAGTTTCGTTCTCCTAAGAGCAGAAAAGACAGCTTCGGCCAGTCCAGCAGTCGCCAAAATTCTTTGCGCCGTGCCAAGAGTATGTTCGCTCTGGGCATTACTGAAAATGATCAAAACCAACTCAAAATGGATGTAAGCCCTGTCCATTCTCAGAGCAGCAAGCAAAGGCAAAGCTCTGATAAAGCAGCACTTTCCAGAAGATCATTGGAGGAAACTGAGACTCAGACCCCACGGGCACGGGCCTTTGTCCCCACGAACTACCGCCACTACCTGGGAATGGCAGACAAGACCAGCGTCCACACCTCACTTGCTCCAACTGTGAAGGACGAGGAGTCAGAGTGCAAGTCTGGCTATGAACTCAACCTGAGTGGACCAGTGAGGGCCAGCACACCAGTGAACTCCGAGAAGCGATACAGCAGGAAGAGCAACAAGATGAGCCAGCACCCCCTGTGGGCCCACTACAGCAGCTCAGACACCGGACAGGAGTCCTCGATGAGCAGCACGTCAGAGACCTGGTCCAACTCAAGAAACAGTTCATATCGTGAGAATCTAATTAAATTTTTTAAAGCAGAATCGCATGTCTAAATGCTTTTGGGTATACAGTAGTTTTAGTAACATATTGTAAGGTGAAATTAAATAGTCTTTTATGATATGAAAACAAGGTCAAAAGTGACTAAATACCATTGAACAAAATTAATTCACTCATAGATATGATTTTACACAAATATCCCATTGTATAGACAGCATACATTTTGTAAATCTTTTATTCTGTTCCTTTTAGTTTTGTATTAACAGTGCTTTGAAAAAATATTTGCCCCCTTCCTGATTTCTTAAAATTTTCACATGTAAATGTTTCAGATCATCAAACAAACTTTAATATTAGACAAAGATAACCCTAGTAAAAACAAAATGCAGTTTTTATTAAATGATGACCTACTAAACCTACCTGGCCCTATGTGATAAAGTAATTGCTCCCCTCCCCCCGTTACATCATGAATTAACTGTGATTAACCACATTTTTGGAAAGCTAAGATAAATTTTACTAGCCACACCCAAGCCTGATTATTATCAGACCTGTTGAATCAAGAAATTACCTAAATAGAACCTGTCTGACAACGTGAAGTAGGCTAAAAGATCTCAAAAAGCAACACATCATGCTGTGATGTAAAGAAATACAAGAAACAAAAACCTAGAACATCTAAAGAACTGACTCACTTGCCTCTGTTTGGACAGAGGTGCATGATTCTAATAGTAAGAAATAGATAAAAATGGTATCCATGGGAGAGTTTCAAGGTGAAAACCACTGCTGACCAAAAGAACACAAAGGCTCGTCTCACCCCCCCCCCCCACCCCCCAAAAAAAAAAAAAAAAAAAGCATCTTGACGATCTCCAAGACTTTTGTGAAAATATACTGTGGACTGACAAGACAAAAGTTGAATTTTTTGTAAGGTATTACGTCTGGCCTAAAACTAACATGATGGTCTGGGGCCGCTTTGCTGTTCCAGGAGGACTTGGAGTAATTGGTGGAACCATGAATTCTGCTGTCTAGCAGAAAACCTTGAATGTCCGGCCATCAGTTCGTGACCTCAAGCTCAAGCCCTCCAGTGTGGATGAATTAAAACAATTCTGCAAAGAGTGGACCAAAATTCCTCAGAAGCGATGTAAAAGGCTCATTGCCAGTTATCGCAAATGCTCGATTGCAGTTGTTGCTGTCAAGGATGGCACAACTAATTCACTGGTCAACACCAAATTTATTGTCTAAGTTTTATTTTTGCTGATTTAGGACAATTTTGATGTGCTGAATCCAAAAATCACATTGGTTTTGCTCAATCAGGTCAACTTTTTGAATTATGGCCACATGTTTTTTACGTTTTTGTTTACATGTACGGGTATTTTCGCTTTACATGATGCAAAATTCTTTTTTATTTCTTGAAATTCTCTGAATTTTGAACAATGATGACATAGCATTCAATTTACATGTACTTACCTTTATCAATGGTCTACTATTCAATTTACAGTACAACTGTACAACTGTTTACAACTTAGCATAAAAACCTGACCTGATCGAGAGAAACGGATGTAATTTTTGGATTCAGCAGTGCAAAATTGTCTTAAATCAGTTGAAAAAACACAGAAAACTTACAAAAAAATTATTTTTGTTATGTTGTGTTATTAGATTTAGGGAGCAATGACTTTTTCAGATAGGGCCAAATAGATTTGGATAGATTTTTTTCCCTTAATAAATGAAACTGTCATTTAAAGACAGCATTTTGTATTTACTTTGGGTTATCTTTATCTAATATAAAAATCTGATTGATGATCTGAAACATTTTAGTGTGACAAATACCGAAAATTTAAGAAATCAGGATGGGGTCAAATACTTTTTCACAGCACTGTGCATAAATCTGACCCAGAACAGCTCAGAGTAAGTGTTGAGAAGTTTTTGGCATCTGTTGTGAGATGGGAACTCCCTCTGCTTGCTGACTCATGGATAGTTTATTGTCACCTTAGTTTGGATCCTGCCATATCCTTGATAACATGTCCGTGTTGGGTTATTAGTGGTGGCAGAAGCAAGTCTCTGTAAACAGTATGTTTGCCTGCAGTCAGCTGCTGCTGTTTAGCTTGTGGGCTGGGCATCTCTAAATTTAGTGAAACAAACAAAAAAATTAGTGTACCAACTCACACCCTTGATTAAGCATGATTAAAACACTATATATGTTTAAACCTCTACTTTTAAATGTGCAGTACAAGAGTACCACGTTATTTTATCAGGAATTTTCATATATATTGGTTATTTGAGCACCTGGACTAATTTAAGTGCATCAAAAGCAAAACAATTTCCAACTATGTTTACATTTATCAGTTTTTCACCATAAATGACAGAATTTTAATTCGAGGTTCTCACATTAGAGAAGGTGCAGATTATGTTGGCGTTGTTTTATGCTGAACTGAGACTGCTGCTTTTATACAATGAGATTTTTTTGATGGATGTTTTTGTTTCCAGAAACAATGAAAATAATCTGTAACTTAATCAGTCTTTCAAATATTTTTAGCTGCTACCAATTTAGACATCCAAACTTCTTTAATAAATTAATATCTGCTTTCACTACAGCTCAAAATGTCAACTTTTTACAACAGTAGGTTTAGTGCAGTTGGATGCTTGAACAGTCCTACACTTTGTTCACTATTGGTGACTGACACCTAGAGCATAGAGTTTCAGAAACAAGTGTAAAGCAGACTTTGCTAAATTAGAGTGTGTGGTGCAACATGCAGGTGAAAATGATGAAGAAAATCCAGTGAGAAAGGCACTGAGGCGAGCAGAAGCACGGCCTAAAAATCTGGCTAAAAGCCTGGAGGACATTACCGCATCTTTTTCGCCACGTGAGCACTTTCTCAACTTTTTAAGTGAAAAAAAGTTTTGGGGGAACAAATGTTTGGATAACTGTTTTTTTTTTGTCATTTTGTTTCTCACAGGACAAGAAAGGAGACAAGACCCAATTTTTGATAGACGCATCAGTGACGGTAAGGCATTCTCACCATTTGAGTATTTTTTCAAACAAATTCATAAAAAATATATATAATTTTTTCTGCTTGATAATACCCCTTCTCCAGCCATCCCGTCCCCCTCCCCAGCCTTATACTCAAATCCAGACCACCTAAGGAAGTTGAGCAAATCAGTCCCATCATTCTTACAGGAGGAGGTGAAAAAAAAACCCTAGTTGTACATGTTTTAATCCAGTAGCACAACCCCAGTTCTGCATCACTGCACAGAGCTGTCTGTCCATGTTTGTGTGTATTTCAGGACACTGGCGGAGACACCGACTCCACCTGCAAAACCATTTACCATCGAGAGAGACTAATAACAGGCAGCTCAATGTCTGATCTCACCAACTCCTCTGACATGGCTACTGTGTCTTCTGTATGATTACGCACGTCCACCACTAATGCACAGTTCATTTTCAGACACTCACCTTAAACGTCACTGCCTGCCTGTGGCTATTAAACGGACAGCCAGAGATGTCAGTTGTCATTAATCTTTTAGTGGAACACAGAAATGATCATTTGAAGCCATTTTTCATGATGCAATGCATTTTTTTTTTATAAATTTAACAGTGGTGCATATGGGAACACAAATATGGAAACACCATTGTTTCACACCTTAGTTCATCTTTAACAGCCTGCTCCCTTGTAAAATGTTTATGTACTACTATTACTATTATCATAGTTTTGCAAAATGTAAAAGAAATATCCTACCACCACTCCTTAGGCCTAATAATGAGCCTATTATTACCTGGTACATTAGAAAATACAGTCCATCCATTTTAATACAAGCTCCAAGTTATATTATGCATCATAAGGGTAAAAATCTAAAATAATTTCATACATGTTTTTGTGCTCTCAGCGAAGTGGAAGTGTGATGACCATATACAGTGGTGAATTTGAGAACGTGGAAGTCCAGGGAAGTATCCAGTTCTCCATCAACTACGTTCACAAACTCAGAGAGTTTCACATATTTGTCGCCCAGTGCACAGACTTGGCTGCAGTCAATCCAAAGAAGGCCTGCTCAGATCCGTGAGTGCTGAACCTGTTGTTTGATTACCAGCCAATAAATAATTAAAACTCAAATCTACTACATCTAGCATTCATTTGACTTTTTTTTGGTACAAATAAAGTACAAACACAGATATACAACTACATATATAATTAAAGCTGTAGAGCACTTTCTATCAAGAGATAGTAAGTGGTAATATACAGTATGTACCAGGGGTGTAACGGTACTCCTAAAATCACGGTTCGGTACGTACCTTGGTTTTTAAGGTCACGGTTTGGTTCATTTTCGGTACAGTAAGGAAACAAAATGCAAAACATAAAATTGCTTATCTTTTGTATAAGTGGGAACAGCTTTATTGACAAAAAACTGCAAACTGCCACCAGTATATTCTCAACTAAACAAAATAAAAATAAAATAAATAAATTCCCTTTTTAGGAAATTAATGATGCAGACAAGTGCAACAACAGAGGTTTGAACAGCCTTTATAAAAAGTTCCCACAGCTAAATACGACCCATGAAACACGAGTTGGAAACTTCAATTTGACAGCTTTATTTGTTTTTGTAGTGTGTTTGTAAGTGGTTGTAGCAACACAAATAACTGACATTAAAGTTTGGTCTCTTAACCCAAAAACTAAAGAAATAAAACTCAGATATCAGCCGTTGTAACTCTGCATGTTTAAAACAAACTGGACTAATAATATGAATAATATTCAACTCCATTAAAGTCAAAAAGACAATAACTAACCAGTCCATCCTGTTTGAAACCTTGCTGGGTCTAGAAGTTGAAAAGTTTAATTAGGCTTCAGATGAAAATTATAATAACTTCTTTGAGTCTAAAATATCAGTTTGCAAATGTTTTAAGTTAAAGTGCAAGAATGTGAGCCTTCACTACACATACAGTGAAATATTTAAGCTGTTTTAATTTATTTGTGATGACTATGGTTATCTTTTTTGTAAATTAAATTACAAATCATCGTATTCTACTTTCCTGAGATACACTAATATTCAGAATGAGGGCTTATATTACCCCAACAATAACAAAGATGAAAGAGTAAGCTACTCATGTAATTCATTCATTTACTGCAGTTACCATGTCACCAGCAGAACTGAAACAGCTCAGCCATCAGCAACATCATCCAAGAGAGATTACTGTCAGAAAGGTAATGTTAGCACTTACGAACAGTTTAACTAGTTTTCTAAAGCTGAGACAGTTGCTCATTGAAAATAAGAAATACTAAATTTACTCACTAAAACTCGCAAACCTTACTAGTGTGGTATTTAGAAATGCCCCCACTTCAGTTGTTCATCTCCGGGGCGGAGAGCAGCAGAGGTCCACTGACAGGCAGCCGGAAACAAGGAAAGGAGTGGAGGAGGAGACGTGATATGACAGTTATACTTTCTGTCCATGTTGCACCTTGGTACGCATCTGTACCATACCATGAGTGGCATACCAATACGAATACAAGTACCGTTACATCCCTTGTATATACTAGTTTCCATGATACACACCATGTGACTCATGAAATTGAACTAAAAGTCAGACATGACCTTTAAAGACACACTCCGGTGGTAATAAATAAATCCCCTATAAAAACAAATCTACATAGTCTAAAATGGTTTCTTGTGCCCTTTTTTCTAAAGAAAAAACATTTCTAACAGTTTTGTGTCAAAATCTTTTCAATTTTCCTCCTCCCTTCAAATGCCAGATTTTTTGAATAATCCCACCCACATCCCACAAGACTAATAGTAGCTAGCGTTACATTAAACATAATAAATTCTGTGATTGAATAAAAGACTTACTGGTTGAAGGACATGCCCAGTTGTATGGTGGCCCAGGATAATGACTGAAACTGCATCGGTCCTTAAAAGCAGTTTAATGGTAAAACCCATTTTAACTTGGATCAAGCTGTCCCAAAATACTAACTGGGTCTCGAAGCTAAATTCAGTTAGGTCCAGAGAGTCCTGATTGGCTCAACACTACGGACCTGCTATAGTTACGTTGTGGAGGTAAAAAATATGTTCAGGCGTGACACGGCGAGCTGGAAGTTTTCAGAGTTTTATTCCTCCATCATCAGACGAGACACACTGTAGCGCTTTACATACTGATATACATATCAGTCAATACATATCAATCTCGTGATTAACTGGTGCCGGAATTCCTCTCCTTACTCCGGGGATGTATAACAATAGTCATTGTTCTGGTTGTCCCCCAAGGGGCTCTCTGTTCGTATGCAAATTGTTGTGCATATTTATGCCCTAGCTGAGTGTTATGAATGTCCATGTAGATTGTGATGGATCACCACAGTGCTCCCCCTCAGAACACTCAGCAGGGGTTGTGACCCCCCCGTCGTTTGGGCTCCAGCTCCGGTAGAACTGTCGGAGGGCGTGTCAGTCCATGGGGGGATGGGGGATGGGTGGAAAAGGCAGTGTTCTCCGCTCCAAGTTCCAGCACGTTGAACGGCCGTGGATCATGGGCGCACGGGCCGGTGTGTTGTCTTGCGTAATGGAACAACATGGCGATCGGTCAGCTTAGGGAGTGAGGTGCGGGAAAAGCTCTGTGCAGGAAGAGGGGGAGGGGGTGGGAGTAAGCGAGTGCCGGCCCGGGACATCAAAGGTGTCTGGGCCGCGCAAAAATTGCGTGTGGATCCGCGATGGTGAGGGACTTCCCCATTAAGCCTGGCAGAGGTCCACAGCGGCTGTGAAAAAAAAATTATATCTCTGACTTCTCTCGCGGCTCGATCCAGCAAGGATGTGGGGAAGGCGAGCGGCCAAATTCCCCGAAGATGCGTAGCAGCTGTGATAAACTGAAGCTGTGTCAGGGACTTGGCAATTTGGGTTTAGGTGCAGGAAGCAGCCCTAAAGTCATCGGGGAAAGCAATCGGCTAAATTCCCCTTGTGTGCTGTGGCTGAGAAACTCATACAATGTCCTGTGTGTGGGCTGCACGTCCGCTCCAGGTGCGCGAGCAGCCCTGAAGGTTCTGAGGGTGGCGATTGGCCATTTTTCTCGGGCATGTGCAGCGGTGGAGGACGAATGTATCAGTCTGTGGAGCCAGTTTTGTCCCGTGCGTGGCGCGTGCTTGGCGCAGTGTCCACATAGCTGACAGTTGCACTGTCCTCGTAATCCCGCAGTGTGCGCGCATGGCTTCTGTGCGCGGAAGGTCCGTTGTCAAGAGGTGAGTCAGGGTCAGGGAGCTTGATGGAAATCAACGCAGTCGGCGCCGATGGTCTTCCCTGTTCAGGCTGTTGCTGATCCTCATGCGTCTCGGTCTCAGCGCCGCGCTCTCCGTCCGGCCCTGGAGGTCGCCATCATGGAGAGAGGACAAGGCGTGCACGCTCCCGTGTGGATGCAAAGGATGTAGGCGATCACCGGTCTCTGGAATCCACAGTGCGGTGAGAGGGAGCAGACGGTCACCAGTGTGGAGGTAAAAGATCATGTGAGGGGCTCACCATGACTCGTACTGGGGCTTCCCGTCCGGGTGATCTCCGGGGTGTTCGCTTCATGTTCCATTCTTCCTCAAGGGTCACCACTGTGGAGGTAAAAATATGTTCAGGCGTGACAAGGCGAGCTGGAAGTTTTCAGAGTTTTATTCCTCCATCATCAGACGAGACACACTGTAGCGCTGTGTGCTGTGCTGTGCTGTGTGTGTGTGTGTGTGTGTGTGTGTGTGTGTGCGTGCTGTGAGTGCGCTGTGTGAGTCATGTAAAGTCAGCTCTTTTATACAGACAAGAGAGAATGCATGGCATATTTATATATTGATATACATACATATCAGTCGATACATACCAATCATGTGATTAACTGGTGCCTGAATTCCTCTCCTTACTCCGGGGATGTATAACAATAGTCATTGTTCTGGTTGTCCCCCAAGGGGCTCTCTGTCCATATGCAAATTGTTCTTCTTCATGCCCTAGCTGAGTGTTATGAATGTCCATGTAGATTGTGGTGAGTCACCACAACGTCACCAAAAACACTCTGTCTGTACTTGCCTTTTTTCAGGGGGTGAACCAAAATTTCAAAGCAAACAAACAGAGACATGACAAATTTGAGTGATTTCACTTGATATGTCTTGTAAGTCATAAAACATGTTACAGACATGTTCAAAAGAAAAAAAAACTCAGTTTTTAGAACAGTGTAACTTTAAGGCAAGGCATGTTTATTTGGATAGCACATTTCGTGTACAAGACAAGTCAAAGTGCTTTACATAAAGCATTACAGCAAGTGGCAAAAGGAATACATAAGAATTTACAGTAAAAGCAAACTGAAAAGTGAATTGAAGAGAAACAAAAACAAGCTAAAATAGAATAAGACAGAAATAAAAGTCACAGTACATTGTAGGGGATAAACAATTGTTCTACTGAAAGGCCGCGGCAAATAAAGGAGTTTTTAACCTCAGTTTAAAGCAGCTGAAAGTTTCAGCAGCCCTGATGCTTTCTGGGAGTTTGTTACATGTGTGAGGGGCATAAAAAATGAACGCTGCCTCACCATGTTTGGTTCTAACTCTGGGCACAGATAGCAGGCCTGACCCTGATGATCTGAGGGCTCTGGGTGGTTCATAATGGACTAGCAGATCAGAAATGTATTTTGGCCCTAAACCATTCAGAGCTTTATAAACCAACAGCAGTATTTTGAAATCTATTCTTTGACCGACAGGAAGCCAATGTTAAGATCTGAGGACTGGAGTTATATGATCCACTTTCTTGGTCTTAGTGAGGACTCGAGCTGCAGCGTTCTGAACCAACTGCAGCTGTCTGATAGACTTCTTTTAGGGACACCTGTGAGGACAGCATTACAGTAGTCCAGTTTACTGTAGATAAATGCATGGACAAGTTTTTCTAGATCCCACTGAGACATCGGACGTTTAATCCTCGGTATGTTCTTTAAGTTATAATAAGCTGACTTCAGTACTGTCTTAATGTGGCTGTTAAAATTCAGGTCTGAGTCCAGAACCACACCTGTTGGCTGTTGGTTTTTAGCATCATTGATTGAAGCTGAGTACTAACTTTGAGTCTTTCTTCTTTGGCTCTAAAAACCTGAAGAAAATTCTGGCACATCCACTCTTTAATTTGACCAATGCATTTGATCAGGATTTTAATTGGACCATAGTCTCCTGGTGAGATGATTATGTAGATTTGTGTATCATCTGCATAATCATGGTAATATATTTTGTTGTTTTTTTTATGATTTGAGCTAGTGGGAGCATATAGATGTTGAAAAGCAAAGGTCCCAAAATGGAACCTTGAGGAACTCCACAGGTTATTTTTGTTTGCTCAGATTTGTAGTTACCTATAGACACAAAATAGTCCCTGTCTTAAATAGGACTCAGACCAGCTAAGTGCTGTACCAGAAAGTCCCACCTAGTTTTTCAGCTGGTCTAGTAAGATGTTATGGTTGACTGTGTCGAACTGAGGTCCAGTAGAACAAAGACTGAAATGTTGCCATTATCTGTATTGGAGTGGACGTCATTAAGGACCTTAACTAGAGCTATCTCAATGCTGTGGTGTAACTGAAAACCTGACTGGAAGACATCAAATCAGTTATTTAATGTCAGAAAGTTGTACAATTGTTGAAAAACAGCTTTTTCTATTATTTTACAAAGAAAGGGGAGGTTTGATATGGGCCTATAGTTGTTCACGAGTGAGGTGTCTAGGTTGCTCTTTTTTTAGAAGTGGCTTGATAACAGCTGTTTTTAAGCACTGAGGGAAAACACCTGAATGCAGAGACATATTTATGATCTGTAGGAGATCTGAGCCCATACAATTTGAAACTTTTGAAAAAAAAAAAAAAAAAAACACTGTTGGGAGGGTATCAAGGCAGCAGGTAGTGGATTTCAGGTGGCATATGATGTCATCCAAGATTTTATGATTGGAAAAATTTTCACCATGGTGTTCACATCTTCTCTACATGGACACAGAGGAAGCACATGTCCAGCACCTGGCATAGGAGCACTGACTGTTTAATTTTCTGAATTTTTGTCAGTAAAGAAAAAGGCAAAGTCATTGCAGACACGGTTGGATAGAAGTTCAGGAGCTACTGACACAGGGGGATTTGTTAGCCTGTCAACAGTAGTGAACAAGGTGCATGGATTATTGTTGGTTTTTGCAATGATGCCAGAAAAATATGCTTGCCTTGCATTTCTCAGCTCCAGATTATAAATGCTCAATCTCTCATCGATTTCATAATGAACCTGTAATTTAGCTTTTCACCACCTGTGTTCAGATTTTCAACACTCTTTTTTCAGCTCTTACTAGTTTGGCATTTCTCCATGGAGGTTTCTTTTTAATAGTGACCACCTTCACCTTGATGGAAGCAATGGCATTGATAATATTATATAAAAATGATGATACTTTAAAGGTTTATTTACAATGAAACAATGGGCTCTAGTCATCTGAGCTGTCCAATATATGATATTGTGCATATTCTCATAGAGCTACTTTGTTTGGCTGCTGGGACTGTATTGAATGGCAGACTTACCTCACATTACTTTGGGTCCATTCATCCACCAAGTTGGTTCCACACATGTTGCAGGCTTGGTCTGTTTATGTGATAATGGTTTTATGTCATCTCAGTGAACCTGTAACCACGTGACTGATCCTCGGGACAGGAGCATTATACCAAATTAATCACACCTGTGGATGCACACCTTATATACAGTATACACCCCTTGCATCCACCCATTCTTCCTCTTTCTATCCTCCTGGCTGGCAAGAGCTTACACCAGTCTGTTTAACATTGTGTTTTTTGTGCTGTTTGGGCTGCCTTGCCCTGGGTACCCCATCGCTGTGTCATAAAATTGTTGTGTTTTCTGCTGAATGAGAGGTTTGCAGCAGCTGTGCAGCATGACATGCACTGTCCGTACCTGCTTGGAGGTATGTAATGTACACTTGCCTTCTTTTCAGCTGGAACTGTTAACAGTTTAGCAGCAGGAGGTATGTCTACCCTTACCTGCTTAAGGTTTATGATGTATTTTTGTGCCTTTTGTTCAAGCAGAAAAACTGTTTAACAGCTTAATAGCACATGATATGTTTATCTGCTTGGGGTATGTGGTATATTTTGCCTTCGTCAAGCAGGAATTGCTTAACAATTTAACAGCACGGTACAATTTGCCGTTAATTCTGTATTGTTCTTTTCCTCCACTGACAGTCTTCCTAAAAAAAAGGGAGGCGTCTTCTTTGTCTGGGTGCTGAGTGCTCCTGTGCTTGGTGCACTCTTGCCACCTTTTGTGGGGGAGTGGTACTGCATACAGGTAGGAACTGAAAACTGATATTGCTATGTTGTCTTCTGATTAGCACACTTGTGTCATGATCTGGTGCACGGGCAGGGGCTGTGCTTAGTTATTAGGTTTATTTTGTCTTTTTCTGTTTGTTTATTATTCTGTTCTCCTTGTTGACTGTATTTGGTTTTTGTTTTTGGTTAATTACCTCCGCTAATTAACCAAAAAAAGTGAGACGGCGAAAGAGAGGAAGACGAGCGGGCGCCCTCGTGCGGCTTCGCAGGAGAGGCACGCGCATGGCTTTGCCAGGGATCTTTCTGTCCAACGTCAACTCTCTTTATAACAAGGTAGATGAACTGAGACTGCTGATGCGATTTAAGGACCTCTCCACCTCGTGTGCCCTCTGCTTCACTGAGACATGGCTCAAGGAAAAGACACCGGACAGCGCGCTCCTCCTTGAGGGATTTCAGCTGTTTCGTGCAGACCGCGACACGGGGGTCTCCGGCAAGACCACAGGCGGAGGAGTCTGCTTCTACATCAACAGCAGCTGGTGCTCCGATGTAACTGTGATCTCCCAACACTGTTCTCCCGCTCTGGAATATTTATTCATCAACTGCAAGCCATTTTATTCCCCGCGTGAGTTTGCTTCATTCATCCTGGCCGCTGTTTACGTCCCGCCCGACGCGGATGTGCGCGAGGCTCAGCGCACGCTCGCGGATCACATTCAGCAAGCGGAGCGGACTTTCCCGGACTCTCTGGTTATTGTGGTTGGCGACTTTAACCAGAGCAACCTGAGCCACGAACTCCCCTGGTACAAACAGTTTATTAAATGCCCCACCAGAGGAGAGAACACGCTGGATCACTGTTACACTACAGTTAAGGACGCGTATCGCGCTGTTCCCCGTGCTGCGCTCGGACTGTCTGATCACATGGTGGTCCACCTGATTCCCACATACAGACAGAGACTGAAGCTCACAAAACCTGTTGTGAGCACTACGAGGAAATGGACCAGTGAAGCTGTGGAGGAGCTGCGCACATGCTTGGAAATAACTGACTGGGACATGTTTAAAGGAGCCACGCATGATCTGGATGAGTACACAGACACTGTGACCTCATATATCCACTTTTGTGAGGAGAGCATTCTTCCATCGCGCACCAGGGTGAGTTACTCCAACGACAAGCCCTGGTTCACAGCTAAGCTCAGACAGATCAGGAAGGAGAAGGAAGCAGCGTTGAAAAGTGGAGACAGGGACTGCTACAGGGAGGTCAAATACCGGTTTAGCAGAGAGCTGAGGAGAGCTAAATCTGTGTATTCTGAGAGACTCCAGCAGCAGTTCACTGCTAACGACTCTGCTTCTGTGTGGAGAGGACTGAGGCAAATCACCAACTATCGGCCTCAGGCTTCTAAGGGACAGGATGACAAAGCCCTTTGTCAAAGACTGTCCCAACACTATGCCCGTTTTGACACCTCGTCAGCCGTGTCCAACTCCCCCCCTCCCCCCAGCACCACTGCCTCCATGGTCCCCACTTCATCAAAAGCGGCCCCCCCTCCTCCCCCCCTGCCCTTGCCATCAGTGAGCAGGACGTGCACAGACAGTTCTCCAGACTGAACCCGCACAAGGCCCCCGGTCCGGACGGCGTGTCTCCCTCCACCCTGAGACACTGTGCGGAGGAGCTGACTCCTGTCTTCACAGACATTTTTAACACCTCCCTGAAGTCATGCCACGTGCCGGCCTGCCTCAAAACCTCTACCATCGTCCCTGTCCCCAAGAAGCCACAGATCACTGGACTTAACGACTACAGACCTGTAGCGCTCACCTCTGTAGTCATGAAGTCCTTTGAGCGCCTGGTCCTGCCCCACCTCAAGACCATCACCACTCCCCTCCTGGACCCGCTGCAGTTTGCCTACACAGCCAACAGGTCTGTGGACGACGCAGTCAACCTGGCCCTCCACTCCATCCTGCAGCACCTGGACTCCCCGGGAACCTACGTCAGGATCCTGTTTGTGGACTTCAGCTCTGCATTCAATACCATCCGCCCCACTCTGCTCCAGGACAAGCTGTCCCTGCTCAACGTGCCTGACTCCCTCTGCAGGTGGATCACCGACTTCCTGATGGACCGGAGACAGCATGTGCGGCTGGGAAAGACTGGCTCAGACTCTGTTAGCATCAGCACCGGATCACCCCAGGGCTGTGTACTTTCCCCCCTGCTCTTCTCCCTGTACACCAACTCCTGCACCTCCAGCCACCAGTCTGTCAAGCTGATCAAGTTTGCGGACGACACCACCCTCATCGGGCTCATCTCCAACGGCGACGAGTCCATCTACAGGAGAGAGGTGGTCCAGCTGGCGTCCTGGTGCAGCCACAACAACTTGCAGCTGAACGCTCTGAAGACAGTGGAGACGATCGTGGACTTCAGAAAAGTCACAGCCCTTCTGCCCCCCCTTACCCTCACAGACTCTCCCATCACCACTGCGGATTCCTTCCGCTTCCTGGGCACCACCATCACCCGGGACCTCAAGTGGGAGCCGACCATCAGCTCCCTCATCAAAAAGGCCCAGCAGAGGATGTTCTTCCTGCGGCAGCTAAGGAAGCTCAAGCTACCCACCAAGATGTTGGTGCAGTTCTACACGGCCATCATCGAGTCCATCCTCATCACCTCCATCACCGTGTGGTATGCAGGAGCCACCGCCAGGGACAGACTAAGACTGCAGCACGTTGTGCACGCTGCTGAGAAGGTGATCGGCTGCAAGCTCCCATCCCTCCAGGACCTGTACATCTCCAGGACCTGGAGGCGTGCAGGTCGGATCATAGCCGACCCTTCACACCCTGGACACGCACTGTTTGCCCCCCTCCCCTCAGGCAGAAGACTTCGGTCCATTCAGACTAAAACCTCCCGCTACATGAACAGCTTCTTCCCCTCTGCCATCAGACTGCTGAACACTAAGTGACTTGTTAGACTCTCGTGCACTACGTACAGCAGCTCAACCAGACTCATGACAATTATCACTGTTTTCTTTTTGCACTACGGACTGCACTATGTGGAACTCCACAATATCTGCTGCTTGTTAATATATTTAAAAATTGCATAGATTAGTATTACGTATTCATATTCTACCTTTTATTGCTTGCATAGTTTTTTTATTTTTATCTTTAGTGCTACTCCATGTTTAATGTTGCAGCATTGCACTGAGACAAATTCCTAGTTTGTGTACTACATGAACAATGGCAATAAATCTCATTCTGATTCTGATTCTGATTCTTATGTGATCATCGGCGTTGGTTTGTCTGTGTTTGTCTGTTTGTCTGTCTGTTTGTTTGTTAGCAAGATAACTCAAAAAGTTATGGACAGATTTTCATGAAATTTTCACAGATTGTCAGAAATGGGGTATCCTACAGATGATTAGATTTTGGTGGTGGTCCGAATCACCGTCCAGAAGAAAACTGCCATTACGGAAAATGCCATTTTCGTGAATAACTACTGAACCACTAATCCTATCATTGTCAATCCAATTGCTAGTCATATGTTTTCATGGTCAAGGAATCTGAAAACGTACACACAAACACTGTATGGGGGGAACTGTGGCGCTTGGCGGAGGTCTGCGCTCTCCGAGTGCTTTTCTAGTTCATTATTAGAGTCTGTATTTCCTTCTTTGGTTTTTTGTTTTGATCATTGCTGGTGCTGTGACAGCTCGTGTGTCACTTCCGGCTGTCAAATTCTGTTCATGGGCTGTCACGGCTGCCAGCAATAATCACCACTCAGGACTCCACAGGTGTTTGTGATCAGGGGTGGCCTATTTAAGCCGTGGGAACCATTTCCCGGGTGCAGCAGCATCAACAACGACTCTGTCCAGTAACCCGAGGACCTTCAAGCCAAGTTAAGTAATTATTTATCTGTGTTTGCTCGGGTTATTGTCTGGTCTAGTTATTATTCATCGGTCTTTGTCCACATCCTTGGTTATTCTTGCTTTTTTGGGCTCCAGCTTCAGCGCTGTTTTATATTGGTTTGTATTCTGGATTTTGTGTTATTTTAGTTAATACATTTGAAAACTCACAGTCTGCGTTTGGTGTCCTGTTTGCTCTCAGAGAGGGCCGGTTTATGACAGAATGCCGCTGCAACTC
Source organism: Pholidichthys leucotaenia (assembly GCA_020510985.1). Taxonomy (NCBI): domain Eukaryota; kingdom Metazoa; phylum Chordata; class Actinopteri; order Cichliformes; family Pholidichthyidae; genus Pholidichthys; species Pholidichthys leucotaenia. The sequence continues at coordinate 233,763,508 of CM035847.1, forward strand.
GGACACCAGCGGACTGTGAGTTTTGTTCTTGTTTCCCTCTCATATTTTTTCTTTAGTGTGTGTTTTTTCCCACTGGTATGGCAGCGTCATTGGATTTCAGTTGAGTTGGGCTTGACGAGGAGGATTGTTAGGTGGCTGAGGAGTTGCTGAATATTATATCAGATGTTCACCTTACCTACACTCCCGAGGAGGAGCTCCAGGTTTGGGACTACGCAGCACAGGTGACTGAGGGGTTCCCCCACCTGTAGAGCATCCTGGAATTCACAGACCTCCTCATCTCTGTTTTTCGTGCTCAACACCAGCTTTGCGGGCTGTGGAGAGCCCCTCCACCACCTGAGCCTGTGCCGCGGAAGAAACGCTCCCGGGGACAGAAGTCCCAAGCTCAGGACCACTGCCCAGCTGCAGTCCCATCTCCCTGGGTTGAGCCAAGTCCAGAAGCTGGCTGCATGGGATTTGCAGCCTTCATGCCTCCTGAGGGACCCAGCGTGGAGGAACTGGAGGAGCGGCAACAAGTGGTAGCAGCTGAGAAGGAGCTCCTTGTGGGTTACAAGCCGTGGCTCCTCCCTGAGTTGCTGCCACAGCTGCAGAGACTGCCACCAGACCAGATGGAGCCCGAGCTTACGGTGGAGCTTTCTCTGACTCCGGTGCTCCGCCCTCCACACCAGATGACCTTCACAGCCCCCAGGAAGATGTTGTCTGGCCTGACGGCATCACCAAACCCTGGGAGTTAAGGCAAGTGTCTTTTCATTCTTTAACAACCAATAATGAAATGCCTTGCCTTATTCCCAGTGGGGAAGCTCAGCCACAGCAGCCCGGCTTGGCTGAGCTTTCACCATCAGCTGCTGCAACTTTTACCTCTTTCGTTTCTCCCGTTCCTCCTCCTTCATCCCCAGAGGGTCTGCTGGCCCTGGGAGGGAACCGGTGTGTGGTGGAGAAGGCTGCAGTGTTGGAGGGTCCAGCACCAACCGTCCAGCCGGAGGTCTGGACCGCAACGGTGGAGTTGTTGGAGTCCTTGACGGTGGTGGAGCTCAAGCACAGGCAAGTTTCCTTTTGTAGCCCCGAAAAATCTTGCCTGGCTCTTGGTGGGGAGAACCAGGTGCAGCCCTCAGCCACACTTGAGTTTCCCCCGCTGGGCTCCACTGCTGCCGATGACCCTGATCTGGTGTGTGTTCCTGTCTGTTCCCTTGTCCGAGCCACCATCTAGGGTCACCGAGGTCTCCTTGGGTGCTGCTCCCCCTCTGTCCGAGATCTTCATGGGGGCTGCTCCCCCTCCATCCGAGATCTCCATGGGTGCTGCTCCCCCTCCGTCCAAGATCCCCATGAGTGCTGCTCCCCCTCCGTCTGGGCCATCGTGGGTGCTGCACCCCAGCCTGGGGCCATCACAGATGTTGTGTCCCAGTCAGAGTCCGTTGTGGGTGCTGCGCTCCAGCTTGGGTCTGTGGAGGGTGTTGTGCTCCAGCCCGGGGGCCATGGTGGGTGCGACGTCTCAGTCTGAGGCCACCATGGGTGCGACGCCTCAGTCTGAGGCCACCATGGGTGCGACGCCTCAGTCTGAGGCCACCGTGGGTGCGACGCTTCAGTCTGAGGCCACCACGAGTGCGACACCTCAAACCAAGGCCACCGCGGGTGCTGCCGTCCCGCTGTCTATGACCCCCGAGGGTGCTGCTGCCCCACCATCTTTGGTCCTTGAGGGTGCTGTTGTCCCGCCGTCCATGGTCCCCGAGGGTACTCCTGTCCCACTGTCCATAGTCTCCGAGTGTACTGCTGTCTCGCCGTCTATGGTCTCCGAGGGTACTGCTGTCCCGCCATCTATGGTATCTGAGGGTACTGCTGTCTATGGCCGCCGCGGGTGCAGCTATGACCCAGCCCAGTGCTGCCACAGGTGCAGTTATGCCCCAACCCGGGGCTGCCGTGGGTGCTGCTATGCCTCAGCCCGGGGCCGCCATGGGGGCATCATGGGGGGTTCCTGCTGGTTGGCTACTGGCCGCTCATCTTAGGTAAACGCCGCCTCTCGGCTCCTGTGCTCTGGGGGGGGGGGGCGTGTTGTGAGCTGCAGCTCGCCAGCTTATGGATGCCGGGAGGCCGCCCGATGGTCTGCCCCTCTTGCTCGGGTGGTTCTGGGTCACGGGGAAACCACCCGACATGTTCCAGCATAGACGCTGGCGATCCTGGGACTTTGGTAGGCTACCTGAGCTGTCCCGGTTTCTCTCCTGAGGCCCTTGAATGTTTGCCACCTGTTATTCTGGGTTGGGGGTTTTGAGTGGTTTCTTTTGGTTTTCCTTTTGTTTTTAGGTTATTTAGGTTGTTTTTGTTTTGCTCCCTCCGTGCCTGGGTTCCCCCTACTCCCCCCGGGGTGAGTTGTTTTTCTGGTCATTTTATGTTATGTTTTCCTTTTGATGCAATGTTTTTTCTGGGTTCTTTTTCTGAATATGCTTAGTTATTTTCTCCTTGCCTTTGAGATGTTGAGTTCCTGCTAAGTCTATGATTTTTTTTGTTTTTGTTTGTTGGTTTTTGCTGTTATTTGTTTTTCTGTTCTTTTTGTTTCTTTTCTTTTTGCAATTGAAGAGTTCTTTTGCAAAAAGTTCTTTTGCAAAAATAGATAAATTCACAAGTCCCGAAAACCATGCTATTTTGTCTGGAACATACTTAAATGTCTATAAGCATCAATGTAGTATGATTGGCACGCTGATTTAAGCATATCCACTCAGTAAAATGGTATAATATAGCTATAATAAAGCTATAATTCAAGATTCAAAGATTTTATTGTCAATACTACTATACATACAGGACATACAGGAGAACTGAAATGGCGTTTCTCTTTCTCTTCATTGGTCTGCACAGTATAAAAAGAAAAGGAATAAGGCTGGAATAAAAAAAACAACAACAGCAGCAGTCTAATATATAATATGTACAGTAGTGCCACCCGTGGTGCAAATGGCGACAAGAAAGACCCAGACCTTCCATGGTGCAAAATTGAGATAAATATTTTAACGATGATAAAACCCAGCAATCCTATATACAGACAACTAGAGATGTAATACCTGTCGTTGCAGTTCAGTGTGGTAGTGTAGGTGCAGATAGTAACAGATACATAGGACTGCACATGATCAGTATTGCAGTGACAGACAGACAGAAGTAGATATGGCATTTGTGCAAATGGTTGTGGTTAATGTTAATGTGCAGACACATACAGCAGCAAAGTAGCAAGAATTCTGATAATAGAAGATAATAGTAACAAGAATTCTGATTATTGTTCGCTGTTCTAACCTCATTTGCGCCCTACTGGTGAACACATCACTGGTTCGTCTGCTTCATCAAAATTATCTAGTTTTATGTCAAATATGGATAATATTTGACATAAAATGCTGCTTCCCAATGTAGCCCCTTAATGCCAAGATATTTTTCTGCTGCTTTCACAATGATTTTGATTTTTTCTGTTTTCTTGGAAGTCTGCGCAGTGCAGTTTATCACTTCTACTACAAATAAGACAAAATTATTTTCCTTCAAATCCAGAGTATCTTCCTTAATTCTACTGCATCCACTGCAAGTCTGCACAATTTCCCTGTTCGAGTCCACTCCCACTTTTTTAGCTGGCACCTTTTTCGCAGCTTCTGCATATGTTAATCCCTGGAAGACTTTTATCTGCTGAATTTCTGCTGCTCTTTTGCTGGCTTCACAACCGTGATATGCAGAGCTATGCTCACCACCGCAGTTACAGCACTTTAATTTGGCTCCTCTTTCGCACTTGCCATATTCATGTTCACCGGAGTGTCTGGCACATCGTTGTCCACCTTTGCATATTGCTGTTACATGACCAAACTTTTGACATTTGAAACATCTGAGTGAAGGAGGAATGTGAAGTCTGACTTCATAGCTCATGTAGCCATATACACTTTACTTGGCAATCTTATTTCATCAAATTTTAACATTACTGACAGACTATCACATTTTTCGCCATTTCTGTTAGCTTTCAATCTCCGTACCTCTGTCACTTTTGCTCCAGTTAAGTTTTTCATTATTTCATCAGTTGAGACAGTCGTTGAAATGCCCGATATCACTCCTCTCATTGCCTTATTTCCTTCCAATACTGAACACTGCACATTTTTCCCTCCATCTTATTGTTTTTCCTTGTTGAACACTATCTTTACATGTAACCAGCAACGAACCACTACGAAGAACCCTTGCATTTAAAACTTCTCCAAGTAACCCAGTAATTGCATTTGTGAGCTTAATTGGGTTCCACTCACGAAACGATGCCCCTTCCTGAGTAAGTTTAATGATTACTTTACACTCCTTCTGTTCATTCCGGGATCATTCATCCTTTGCTCCCTCAGCACTTGATAATGGTCTTGAGTTTCTTGACGTCTACGTTTGCTTCTTTTCGACTCCACCGTGCTCCAAACTTCCTCTTCCCCGCTTCCCACCTCCATTTCTCCTAGTTATAGCCACTTCTAGATTTTCAGGAGCTGTCCTCTTCCGCATCTGCCTTGTCTCCTCCAGTTCTTCTCTCCATAAAGAGTCGTTATACATAGGAACATCACAGGACATTTCACACATAAGGAGTCGTTCCACATAGGAACATCATAGGACATCATGCAGACATTATAGGAACATCATAAGCGGTCCTATGATCTTTGGTGGTGATACACACCCCAGCCCACCGCAGGTGCAGCTATGCCCCAGCCCGAGGCCGCTGCGGGTGCTGCTATGTTCCAGCCCGGAGCCACCGCAGGTGCTCCTATGCCACCTCTCGCCTCCTGCGCTCCGGGGGTCGGGGGGGGGGGCGCTTTGCCTGGCTGCCGCCCCCCAGGGGGGTGGGGGAACATGTTGTGTGCTGCAGCTTGCCAGCTTACGGATGCAGGGAGGCCGCCCGATGGTCTGCCCCTCCTGCTCGGGTGGTTCTGGGTCATGAGGAGACCACCCGACATGTTCCAGCATAGACGCCAGCAATCCTGGGACTTTGGTAGGCTGCCCAAGCTGCCCCGGTTTCTCCCCTGAGGCCCTTGAACGTTTGCAACCTGTTGTTCTGGGTTGGGGGTCTTAAGTGGTTTCGTTTGGTTTTCCTTTGTTTTTAGGTTGTGTGTTTTTGTTTCAGTCCCTCTGTCCCTGGGTTCCCCCTCCTTCCCCACCGGGGGGTGAGTTGTTTTTCTGGTCATTTTATGTTATATGTTTTCCTTTTGATGCAATGTTTTTTCTGGGTTCTTTTTCTGAATATGCTTAGTTATTTTCTCCTTGCCTTTGAGATGTTGAGTTCCTGCTAAGACTATGATTTTTTTTTTTTGGTTTTTTTTGTTTTTGCTTTTATTTGTTTTTCTGTTCTTTTTGTTTTTCTTTATGCAATTGAAGAGTTCTTTTACAAAAACAGATAAGTCCAGTTGTGTTCAAAATGAGAAAAAACACTTTTTCCATCTGTAGGTTTATAGGTGTTAGTATTTCCAAATCAGCTTCTAAGCCATGGTCATTTGAAATATGAGTATCTCAGACATAATAAAGCAAAAAATCAAACATCAACTCATTGTTACTTTTTGTCAATTTATGAGTACTGTTTTTTTGCAAAAACAGATAAGTCCGCAAGCCATTCTTTTGCAAAAACAGACAAGTCCCGAAAACCATTGAATGTCTATAAGCATCAATGTAGTATGATTGGCACACTGATTTAGGCATATCCACTCAGTTAAATGGTGTAATATCACTATCACTTTATTAAAGCAAGACATCTCAGTCTGTCTGCATGTCTGTGTGTCACGTTTACAGGACATCATAGGACGGCCTATGATGTCTGCCTGATGTCCTATGATGATCCTATGATCTCAGACATCATAGGACTCGCGATGCCATCACAAAGATATGATGTCCAAATGACGTCACATAGAGCACATGACTCTCAACAAGACATACTGTACACTACCGTTCAAAAGTTTGGGGTCACTTAGAAATTTCCTTATTTTTGAAAGAAAAGCACATTTTTTCAATGAAGATAACTTTAAACTAATCAGAAATACATTCTATACATTGCTAATGTGGTAAATGACTATTCTAGCTGCAAATGTCTGGTTTTTGGTGCAATATCTACATAGGTGTATAGAAGCCCATTTCCAGCAACTATCACTCCAGTGTTCTAATGGTACAATGTGTTTGCTCATTGCGTCAGAAGGCTAATGGATGATTAGAAAACCCTTGTGTAATCATGTTAGGTCTGCAATGCTGTAATTGCTGCAAATGGAGGATTCTTTGACGAAAGCAAAGTTTGAAGGAAAAAAATATTATTTCAAATACAAATCATTATTTCTAACCTTGTCAATGTCTTGATTATATTTTCTATTCATTTTACAACTCATGGTGGTAAATAAAAGTGTGACTTTTCATGGAAAACACAAAACTGTCTGAGGTGACCCCAAACTTTTGAATGGTAGTGTATATATAGACACAGGTAAGCAACATAACGCAGAACACTGACAGGCAGGAGAAGAAGTAACTAGCATGGCAGGGCATGGTTACAGAAAACGCGATGGGTGGGGCTGCACAGATAATCACACACAGGGGATAGGACATCATAGGATGGTTTGTCCTATGATGATCCTATGATCTCAGGCATCATAGGACTTGCGAGATGCCTGAGATGCCGTCATATAGAACTCGTTCGTGATGCCGCCGTCATAAAGATAAAGTCTGTCACAACCATAGGACTCGCTAAAAGATCATAGGAGTCACTATGACATCATCAAAAATCAAAGGCAGGCATCATAGACAGGCATCACTCACGATCATAGGAATTAAAGATCAAAGGCAGGCATCACTGAAAGTGTGGTGATGTGCTTGCTTACACCATTGCTTACACCTGCTTTCTATGGGCATGCAGAAATACTTGCTTATCCTTGGTTTCTACGGGCATGCACAGGTATGCACGAACATGCACAGGTATGCACTAGTAGCTATAATAAAGCTATAATTCAAGATTCAAAGATATTGACAATAAGTCAATACTACTATACATACAGGACATACAGGAGAACTGAAATGGCGTTTCTCTTTCTCTTAACTGGTGTGCACAGTATAAAAAGAAAAGGAATAAGGCTGGAAAAAAGAAAACAACAGGAGTCTAATATACAATATGCACAGTAATGCAACCCATGGTGCAAATGGCGACAAGAAAGACCCAGACCTCCCATAGTGCAAAATTAAGATAAACGATTAACGATGATAAAACCCAGCAATCCTATATACAGACAACTAGAGATGTATAATACCTGTCGTTGCAGTTCAGTGTGGTAGTGTAGGTGCAGATAGTAACAGATAGGACTGCACATGATCAGTATTGCAATGACAGACAGCAGCAGATATGGCATTTGTGCAAATGGTAGAGTGCATATGAGGTCGGAACAGCGAACAATATTCAGAATTCTTGCTACTATTATCTTCTATTATCAGAATTCTTGCTACTTTGCTGCTGTATGTCTCTGCACATTAACATTAACCACAACCATTTACACAAATGCCATATCTGCTGCCGTCTGTCTGTGACATAAAACTAGATATATAGAGTGTGTGGCGGATATATAGAGTGGAGATAGATGATATAGAGTGAAGTAGGTGGCAGTAATGCACCTGTAAACTGGTTGCCAGCCGCCAATCAAATCTAAAAGAAGACAAAACTAGTGCATACCTGTGCATGCTCGTGCGTACTCGTGCATGCCCGAAGAAAGCAAGTGTAAGCAAGCATTTCTGCATGCCCATAGAAAGTTACTGTTACCATGGCAGCAGCAACCATGGTGAAACCTGCCTTTAATCTTTGATGTCACCACTCATTCAGTGATGCCTGCCTGTGATCTTTGATGATGTCATAGCAAGTCCTATGATCTTTACGCGAGTCCTATGATAGTGAGTGATGCCTGCTTTGATCTCATAGCGAGTTCTATGATCTTTTAGTGAGTCCTATGACGTATAGCAACACAGCAGTACGTGGCAATCACATGTGATGGCTTTGTGCCGTCATATAGACATCATCTGGTGGGTCTTCTTCTTTGTTCAGACCACTGAAGGGTCTCCTCCTGTCTCAAGACGGCTGTGTTGTTCACAGTCATGCCTGCAGCGTACTGGTGGAACCTGAGGTGTTTCATGTTCACGGCATCCTTTCTGATGTGCAGTAGTTCTCCTCGTTCTATTGCTCTCCATCTGATGGGTCTTCTTCTTCTTTGTTCAGACCACTGGTTGAGGAATAGGTGTGTTGTAATTCCAGTTCATGGGCACGATCCTGAAAAAGTGGCTTTCGACCCTGTTCAGGAAGTGCCGTGCATGCCTGTAGAAACCAAGAAACCAGACACCCGGAGAAAATCAGCACTTTGCTTGGCATTTTATACATTTGTAGTGTAGACTGGCATTCGTCAAGGTTACACATTTGCCGTCATGTAGGCATCGCGAGTCGTCCTATGATGCCTGAGTTCATAGGACACGCTATGATGATGAGGCAAAGATCATAGGCCGTCCTATGATGTCCTAGAAACATGCTTTAAAGTCTGTCGTACCCTATGCTGGTGAAGGGCGTCCTCCCGTCTCAGACGGGTGCGATGTACTGCTGGAACATCAGGTGTTTCATCTTCATAGCATTTTTTTTAACGTGCAGCAGTTGTCGTCATTCTATTGCTCTCCATCTGGTGGGTCTTCTTCTTCTTCTTCGTTGAGACCACTGGTTGAGGGATAGGTGCGTCGTAATTCTAGTTCATGGACAGAATCATGAAAATGGATCTGAGCAAAAGCAGGCTTTCTGGCATGGACTCACTGTATATGACATCATAAAGACATGAAGGCAGCCTTGATGTACATGACATCATCAAGACATGTTGCCTGATGTCTGTCACTGTATATGACATCATAAAGACATGAAGGCAGGCTTGATGTATATGACATCATAAAGACATATTTGCCTATGTGCCATGGGCTTGATGTATATGACATCATAAAGACACATGGCAGACAGCAGAAGACACCAGAAAACTGTTTGGAGCAGCACCGGTCACCAGTGAGGACGCCGACACAAAGGAGAGACTCTGCCGCCGGTTCGTCTCACCGACCCGGCATCAGCCCGGTAGATGACGGCTGAGCCTCCCGCACAGATTCTTAGAATCTTGTGATTGGGACTCGGCGGAGGAGCTAGCTGAGGCCCCAGCTGGATCGGAGCTCAAGTGCAGGGGTGGTAAGCGGCAGGGCTCGGCGAAGGAGCTAACCAAGGCCCCAGCTGGATAGGAGCCAGATCGAAGCTCAACTACAGCAGCGGTGGGTGGCGGGGCTCGGTGGAGGAGCTAACCAAGGCCCCAGCTGGACACGAGCCGTATCGGAGCTCAACTACAGCAGTGGTAGGCAGTGGAGCACAGCGGAGGAGCTAACCAAGGCCCCAGCTGAATCGGAGCTCAACTACAGCAGCGGTAAGCGATGGGGCTAGCAACGGAGGGGCTAGCTGAGGCCCCAGCCGGATCTGAGGTCAGCTGGACCAGATACCGACAACACCAGCAGAAATAATCCTGCTATCATCAGGTCAGTAAAAAATGCCACCAAAGAAAGAGGAAATGGAAGAGATTAAAAAATCTCTTAACTTCATGTCAGAAGAATTTAACAAAATGGCCAATCAGCAGTCCAAATTATTAGGGCTAATGGAGGACATCCGAGAGTTGAAATTAACAATTAAGGAAAGAGACAAAAAAATTGCAGACTTGGAGCGACGCATCGAGGATCTTGAACAATATACTCGTATTGATGATTTAATCATTAGTGGACTAGACATTAAATATCAATCATATGCTCATGCTACAGCAGGAATGAGAGGTGAGGAGGCTCCCCCAAATGAATCAGTCTCCTTGGAAAACCAGGTGCTTCAGTTCCTTGAAAGCAGAAACATAAAGGTTGATGTAAATGCAATTTCAGCCCACCATACTCTACCTAGAAAGGATAATAAAACAAAGAAATGAATTGTGATGCACTTTGTGAACAGAAGAGTAAAAAATGACATACTGAGGCAGGCCAGAAAGCTGCGGGGAACAGAAGTTTACCTAAATGAACATTTAACAAAGACTAATGCTGAAATAGCACGGCAAGCACGGATGTTGAAAAGACAAAACAAGATACAGGCAACATGGACAAGAAACTGTAGTCTGGATTAAACTAAATGGAACACCTGAGGAATTACGACACACTTATCCCTCAACCAGTGGTCTCAATGAAGAAGAAGAAGAAGAAGAAGACCCACCAGATGGACAGCAATAGAATGACAACTGCTGCATGTCGACTCACGAGAAGGGCTCATTTCTCTTTTTTAAATAACACAGGATTAAGTCATAGAATTTAGGGGTCGGGCTCAGATGACGTAATGTTACACACTCTTGTACAGTAGGTGACGGTATGCACCTTTCAGTTGTTTGCTATCCGCCAGTAACCGAGAGACGAAGAAGAAGAAGAGGAAGAAAAGGCCATAATAATAAGAGATCTCACTGACTTAAATAATATAGATGAACACTGATTAAGAAAATTAAGAGACTACGATAATCCATATCCACACACACCGCAAGAACAGTCCTTTTATGACATAACATGATAATGTACTTTAAAAAAAAAAAAACAAGCTCATGACTGACTTTAGTAGACATCAATCATCCCCAATTGGAGGAAGTCATTTGACATAGAGGAAATTCAGACTCTGAAAATATCTCATTATACTGAACACAAACTACAAGAAATGGACAATGATATTGATCCTGACAACCACTTCTTCAATAATATTTATAATCACTGTGAATATTACACTGAAAAGCAATTCAAAAGTCAAGTGCAAGTAGATGGTAAATTATCAATAATACACTTTAACAGCAGAAGTCTTAACAAAAACTTTTCATAGATTCAGGACTATTTAAAACAGCTAGATAGAAAATTTACAGCTATCACAGTATGAAACTTGGCTCAGTGAAGAACAGGCTTCTTTGATGGCAATAGAGGGATGTCAGGTGTTTCATATTAACAGACCTCAAAAAAGGGTGGTGGTGTTGCACTGTATATTGATGAACTGCACAGGTGTAAACTTGTAAATGGAATGTCCTTTGCACTACCAGGGATTCTGGAATGTGTTACTGTTGAGATTGACCAAGACAAAACAAAAAAATCTAATTATAAGTTGTATATATAGAACGCCAGGAACTTGCGTTGAGACATTCAGAAGTATGTTAGTCAAGCTGTACAATAATATAACTAACTAAGTTAAATAACTTGGGGCCCAATACTGACCCCTGGGGGACCCCACAGGCAATTCCCATACACCCAGACAGATATTCTCCCATCTTCACAAACTGTTGTCTCTCAGATAAATAACTTGTAACCCAATTCAGAGCCATTCCCCTAATACCATACATTTGCAGTTTATCAAGAAGTATTGAATGATTTATTGTATCAAATGCTTTTCTAAACTCTATAAATACACCAATTGCATATTTTCCTTGATCTAATTAATGCATTTATTTCATCTGTTGCTTCCATTATTGCCAATGATGTTGTACTCTTTGCTCTAAATCCATACTGATTCTGATTAAGCAGACCATGTTTATTTAAAAAGTCTTCTAATCTGTTGTTGAAAAGTTTTTCCAGAATCTTTGAAAATTGTGGGAGGAGCGATACTGGTCTGTAGTTTGTGTAGTGGTGTTTATTTCCTTGCTTGAATAATGGTATTACTTTTGCTATTTTCATTTTCTACGGGAATGTGCCAGTTTGAAATGATAGATTACAAGTACGTATATGTAAATGGTTTTAATAAGCCATCAACAGTTCTTTTTACTAGTGCCATATCAATACCATCACAATCAGTACTACATAATTTATTTTTACACTTTCAACAACAGATTTTACCTTTAGTTCATCCACCGCTGAGAGAAAGATTGACTGAGGGTTATTTCCAATCAATGTCTCACTCACGGTGTCTCTTCTTTGGTTTGTAAATTTTGCTGCCAACTCCGGTCCAATATTTACAAAAAAATTATTCATTGTATTTACTACCATGTTCTTATCATAATTATCACCACAATTATCAGTAAAATACTCTGGATATATTGTTTTCTTAGTTCCATTTTTCCTTAATTTATTTAATATACGTATGTCCCAGACTCCTTTTATATTATTTTTATTTTCATTTAACATTTTCCTATAGTATAACTTTTTACTAGTTTGTGTTGTTTCAGTTAATTTATTTTTATATGTTTTATATCTTTTTTCAGATTCTTTAGTTCTTAATGAAATTTTTATAGAGATAATTTTTCTTTTTACAAGCATTTTGTAGCCCCCTGGTTAACCACGGGTAATTTTTGTATTTTTGTTTTTTTATTAATTTCTTTAATTGGACAGTTTTTTTTCATATAATGATTTAAATATATCAATAAATTTATCGTATGCCAAGTCCACTTCTTTCTCTCTACAGACAACATCCCAATTCTGTAACGTTGTCATCTTTTAAAACACTGATTGTATCTTCTGTTCATATTCTTTTATAAATAACCTTTTTACATTGTTTATTATTATTCTTACTCTCATTAACCCCATAATTAACGTCTAAAGAAACAAGTGCAGGCAAGTGGTCACTAATGTCATTTATTAGTATACCACTCACCATATTGTATTCAGTAACATTGGTAAAAATGTTGTCTATTGGGGTTGCACAGTGTGTCGTTATTCTTGTAGGTTTTGTAATCTTTGGAAATAAGGTTAAGCTATACATTGTTTTCATTAAATCTATATTGAAGTCACCCCAAATAAAGATATCTTTTTGTCTTATTTTTGTATACATCTTTTCTATACCATTTCTAAATTTTTCCATAATAGATCCCAGTGCTCTATATATACAACTTACTATTATGTTTTTTCTATTTTCCATCGTAATTTCAATTGTTAAATATTCCATAATTTCATTCCCTATTGATGTCATGCTGTCCACTTTTTTACTTTTTAAATTTCTATCAACATACAGTGCTACCTCACCACCACTTTTACATTTCCTAATTTGTGTATACATCTCATATCCATGTAGTTCAAAATTTACATCTTTTTCGTCATTAATCCATGTTTCACTTATTGCTATAATCCTAAATGGGGTGTTAAATTGATTTAAAAACTCCTTAATACTATCAAAGATGGCATAGACTCCTACTATTAATATGTATTATTGTCAATGTCTGATCCGAGTTCATAATTCTATTTAATTGTTGTCCATCATAATAAGTACACTTATTGTTAATATGATTAAAGTAGTTATCTTTTTATCTATTAACATAGTTGTTATCTGGGTCAATATCACCTAAAATATCTTGTGGCTGCTGTTCAATATTTACAAAGGTTTCAGCTTCAATTTGACCTAATACACTTCCATTATTAAATGAAGAAGGATGATTGGTTAAAGTGCTGATCATAAGTTGTGTCAACAATGTACACCAAAAGAAAAAGAGAAAAAAACAAAAGAAAAAACCCCCACAAACATTTCCACTCATAATCTTACTGCGCTGTTATTCGTGCATAAGAGCTAAGGTTTAAATTTGTCTAATTCCTCCATTTCTCTAATCATTATTGTTTTAGCTTCTTCTGGAGTGCCAAGCAGTTTTATCCACACCTTACAGTTCTTTGTCCATGTTAATTGTATTTTCCCTTTTTTCTGAGAGCCCTTGCTTGTCTAGCTATTCTTTTTTTCTAGTTCTAGTTTTTTTAGTTCTTTTTTGTTAAATGTTCGTTTACATAGACAGCCGTTCCTCTCAGTTTTCTTGCTTGTTGCAGAAGATCAGTTTTTGCTTTTCTGTTGACAAATCAGATGACGATCACTGGCTTTCCTTTACTGTCTTTTCTAGGCAATGTGTGGCAAGCTAAAATAGTCTTATTGTCCACAACAGTGTTTTTTGAGTTGAAAAAAGTTAACACCTGCTGCTCAAGAGTGTGTGATTCTCCCAGTGTCTCATCCTCCCCATCCTGGTTATCAGCTCTAGCTGTCACACGTGCATAGGAGTGGTGTCTGGTGTTAAGGCCGCTCACAATGACATCATCCATTCTTGTATATTGTTCTAATTCATCTACACGACTTTCTAAGAAATTAATTTTCTTGTCTTTTTCCATAATTCCATCCGCACTTGATCCATAAGGCCAATAAGCAGAGTTTGTTGTTTTGCTATCTTTGTCATGAATTGTTTTGACTTATTATGATTTGTCCTAGTTTCCTCCTGACACCTCTGGCACACCCCCTCCTCCTGTCAAGCACCGTCAGCTGCTCTGTCACCGGTGCTCACACACATACACCCCCACCCCCCCACACACACACACACACATGCTCACGCTCCATTCATTCTCATTCACATGCCCTCTCACTCACCTGTTCCCAGTCAGTTCTGCCCACACATTCTCACACCGGCAATCTCTTTCCTCGTTAGTTTCTGGAGTATTTGTTTGCCGCTGTGAAGGAAGGAGATTGTCGGGGCATTCCCCTTCATACGTAGCAGCGTGTTCCTCTGCATATGGTATTCACTCTGTGCGTTCAACTCTGCCAGACATTTAAAGACGATCTATTCCTTGGTGTTTCGGCTGGTCCACTTCTCTGCCTCTGCCTCCAGACTGCACGGCTTGCCCCGGATTAGCTCCAGATCAGTAAGTGTGTCTTAGTCTTTTCTCCTGTGCTAGCAGCCCTGCAGCATTAGGCTGCTTGCCTTGCCTGTTTCATGCGTAACGCAGCCCTGCAGCACTAGGTTCCAAATTCACCAGGCTGTTGAGCATTCGGCAGACGCCCTGTATGTTTGGTGGCTAACTCTGTCATTACACTACTCCATATATTGTGTGGTAAACTGAACTGCATTTGGTGATTATTGAACTGGTTATTTGGGTGAACTTCAATAAACTTGGCACTCTCTACTCCTGCGAATGGGTTTTTCATTCTCTCCCTCATGCACCGTGTAATGGCACACAGGAGCTCATGACAGAATGCCCCAACCGTAAAAAAAAAAACAAAACAGTGGAGTAGAGTTGTGTTTTTTTCCCTTCTCCTTTCTCTCCTCATACGTGGACATGATGACTTGGACAGACGAGGAGCAGGAAGCCCAGGATTTGCTGGAGGAGGCGGGCTTCGCCTTTCAGTGGTCTCAGTTTCCCGAGGACCGGAAGTGGGCACGACTCGTCGCGGAGGACTTCAAGCGGCACTACCCTCACCTCCGGGGAATCCATAGGGTAGACGCCATCTTCTCTGTCATCCTTCCCGTTCCTGACGCTGAGCCGGAGGATGCCTCTCTGTGATAGGAGCCGGCCCCTCGCCAGAAGAAATGCTCCCGTCAGAGGAAGATTTCCTCCCTCCTTGGATCCCCTTTCATCTCCCGGGCCAGCGTCCGCCCAGTCTGCGGATGAGAAGACGGAGATGGAGTTAGATAGGGAGCAGCGCTCGTTGTGTCTACTGGAGGAAGTTCTCTCCTGGACGCAGAGGCCCCGTCCCTCTCCGACAGTTTGTCAGGCTCGGGACACCGCGAGGAGGGTGATGGAGCGAGACAGCCTCTGGGATCATCCGGAGGCGATGGAGATCCACCGGGACATCTTCGCCGCGCCATGTGAGGAATCGGCTGAGGATCTCCCTGTGCTTGAGCTTCTCGCGGCCACTTCGCTCGTCTTTCCTGAGGATGCGGGGTCTCTCTGCGTGGGTGACCCGCTTCCCGGCACGGTGCTCCATGTCCCGGATTACCTCATCCCCGCATCACCCAAGAGGAGAAGAGGGAGGAAGCTCCACAGCAAGAAGCATCCAGTCCCGCGAACTGCAGCTTCGCCTTCCCGCTCCGAGCAATGCTCCGTCCCATCACGGGAGGAGATGAAGAAATGTAGGCAGCCTCTCCTGGCTGAAACGGACCTCATTTTGGAGGTGAAGCCGTGGCTTCTCCCGGAGATGGCTGAAAGACTGAAAGAGCTTTCCCCGAGGGAGGAGGAACCTCAACCCAATGAGGAACGCCAGGAGAGTAGAGAGGACACCTCGGAGGCTGCTGGGGACCTCCAGTGCCAGGAGAACAGGCAAGTTTCTTTTCATTCGAGTTTCACAGTCAATGATCAATTTTTCCTGCCTCCTGGCGAGGAGACTCGGGGTGTGCAGTCCCCTGAGTTCGCCGCCCCAGTGGCATACAGTGCTCTTGTGCCTGGTCTCAATGACTCTTTTCTATGTGCCCCCATGATCCCATCGGTCCCGGATCCAGGTCGCTTGGGGGAGGAGGAGCCAGAGGACCAGGAGGGTCCAGCCCAAGGGCCAGCGAAGGAGTCGCCCTTGGCCGCCACGCCGGAGGAACCAGAGGCGTGGAAGACGGCGCACGAGAGTTCCACTCCTGCTACCATAATCACACCCGCGGCGGGGGCCGCCGCAGTGGAATCATCCCCCGGACCAGACCTCGAGCCGATGGGACCCGGGGCATCATTGTCGGAGTCCTGGACGGTGGTAGAGCTTAAGTACAGGCAAGTAGTCTCTCCTGTAGTTCATTTGTTAATGGTGGAGGGATCTTGCCTGGCTTTTGGGGAGGGGAGTCGGGTGCGGCCCCCAGCCGCATCTGGGCCCCCCTCGCCAGGCTCTGCCACTGCTGGAGACCCTAATCACTCTCCCTCTCCTACCCCTTTCGAGCGCCATCCTAGGGTCGCTGGAGAGGAGCTGCCACCACCTGGGCCGCCCATTGACGACAAGGCAGGTCCAGCTTCCTCAGAGGAGGCTGACAGTGGTGAGGCCCCCGACAGACCGGAGGAACCCACGCACCCAAGATCGCTGGAGTCCTGGATGGTGGTGGAGCTGGAGTTCAGGCAAGTGTGCTCCATTATATCAGGAATTTCAATATTAATGTCACACTGCCCAACTCATGGTGAGGTGGACCCGGGGCAGCTCACAGTAGCCCTCGGGACCGCCACACCGGGCTCCGCTGCTGCTGGCGACCCTGACCCGGTTTCTCTTTTTCTCTCTTCAGACTCAGAGTCTCCAGCCAGGGTCACCGGAGAGCTGTTGAAGGCAATCAAGGATCGGGGTTCGACTCCTGAGGATGTGAGGAGCATTACCTCCCTCACTGGGGAGGCCACCACAGGTGCAACGGTGCTCCAACCGGAGCCCACCACGGGTGCAACGGTGCTCCAACCGGAGCCCACCACGGGTGCAGCAGAGCCTCAGCCAGAGGTTACCACAGGTGCAGCAGAGCCTCAGCCAGAGGTCACCGCGGGTGCTGCAGAGCCTCAGCCAGAGGTCACCGGGGGTGCTGCAAGGCTCCCGCTGGAGTCCATCATGGGTGCAGCGAAGCTGGCCCGGTTGGGGTCCACCATGGGTGCAGCCACGTCCCAGGCCGGGACCATCGCGGGTGCTACGGCGCCCCTGCTCCAAGCCTCAAATGGCAGGGGGGCCCCTGTTCCTCGGCTTGGCCATCAATATTCCCGAGTATGGAGGCTGCCGCTCCGCCTTCCTCGCAGGTCCTGGTAGCTCCACCACACTGGTCGGCCACCTGTGGGACTTGGTTTATGGGTCGAGTGGTCCATTGGCTCGGGCAGGCCGCCGGACACTATCCCATGGGCTGCCTGCTGGACTTGGGACTTGGGCAGGCCACCCGATCTGCCACTCCTCACCACACTGGGGGCCTGGGACTCTGGTCGACCCCCCGAACTTTGGACTTCTGGAGACGGGGGTTAGTGCTCCAGGTTGGGGGTTTGTTAGAAGGGGTTGTTCTTTATTCTGTTTTTGTGCTATTGTGTTTTCACTGGTTGCTTCCCTCCTAACCGGTTTTCCCCCACCTCCCATCCTGGGTGAGTGTTTGTTGCTGGTGGGGAGGGCTTCCCTTGAGGGGTGCTGTTTCCTTTCGTTTTTGGCTGATGGTACTGGGGTGTCTGGTATCCACCCCTAGAGGAGGGGGGGCTGTCATCTGGCCTCCAAACCCGGTTCTGACTTATTATTATGATTTGTCCTAGTTTCCTCCTGACACCTCTGGCACACACCCTCCTCCTGTCAAGCACAGTCAGCTGCTGTGTCACCGGTGCTCACACACATACACACAACCACACGCACACACACACACATGCTCACGCTCCATTCACTCTCATTCACATGCCCTCTCACTCACCTGTTCCCAATCAGTTCTGCCCATGCATTCTCACACTGGCAATCTCTTTCCTTGTTAGCTTTTGGAGTATTTGTTTGCTGCTACTGAGGAAGGAGATTGTCGGGGCATTCCCCTTCATATGTGGCAGCGTGTTCCTCTGCATATGGTATTCACTCTCTGCGTTCAACTCAGCCTGACATTTAAAGACGATCTATTCCTTGGTGTCTCGGCTGGTCTGCTTCTCTGCCTCTGCCTCCAGACCGTACGGCTTGCCCCGGATTAGCTCCAGACCTGTAAGTGTGTCTTAGCCTTTTCTCCTGTGGTAGCAGCCCTGCAGCATTAGGCTTCTTGCCTTTCCTGTTTCATGCGTAACACAACCCTGCAGCACTAGGCTCCATATTCACCAGGCTGTTGAGCATTTGGCAGGCGCCCTGCCCTGTATGTTTGGTGGCCAACTCTGTCATTACACTACTCCATATATTGTGTGGTAAACTGAACTGCATTTGGTGATTAATGAACTGGTTATTTTGGTGAATTTCAATAAACTTGGCTCTCTCTACTCCTGCGATTGGGTTTTTCATTCTCTCCCTCGTGCACCAGGAGCTCATGACAATCTTAGATATTTCTTCAGACATAAAATGTAGTGAGAGTTTGATCTCCTCCACCTCCTCTCCATTTGTCTGATTCTTTTTTGGAGGCATAATGACTAGTCTGAAATTAAAGTGCTTCTTCTTCTTTTAGATTTGATTGGCGGTTGGCAACCAGCTTACAGGTGAATTACCGCCATGTACTTCACTCTATCTGGTCAGGAGCTGTAGTCCTTCTATCATAATTGCTGTGTCCAATCGAACCTCAACTCTATCTTCAGACATCACTCTTCTTCGTCTCCTTGTACTTCACGCTATATCATCACTCTACACATCTTGGTCGTGGCCTCGGTGGTATACTCGATGTACATACTTGCTGTCCTTTGACCTAATAAATTAAAGTGCTGTAACTGCGGTGATGAACATAGCTCTGCATATTGATGTTGTGAAGCCAGCAAAACAGCAGCAGAAATTCAGCAGGTAAAAGTCTTCCACGGATTAACATATGCAGAAACTGCGAAAAAGGTGCCAGATAAAAAAGTGGGAGTGAACTCGAACAGGGAAGTGTACAGGCTTGTAGTGCATGCAGTAGAATTAAGGAAGATACTCTGGTTTTGAAGGAAAATAATTTTGTCTTATTTGTGGTACATGTGATAAACTGCACTGCACAGACTTCCAAGAAAACAGAAAAAAACAAAATCATTGTTAAAGCAGCAGAAAATATTCAATTCAAATTTTCAATTCAAATGTTTATTTTGAACTCAGAGTTCATAGTATATACAAAACATGTGTAAAAAGAAAAAAATAAAAGTGTATAAGATTCAGCAATCACACAGCGCTCATATAACAACAATAGAATACAATAATGAACTCAATATAAAATAGAACGCCACGACTTTCAAATACTGGAGTAAAGTGTGAGTGACGAATTTACAATTACAGATATAAAATGGTTGTTACATGCCAGCAACCTTCTCATAAAACTATAAACATTCTTTCGTAACAACTCACCAAAAGACGGAATATTCAAGGACACAAACATCTCGCTTGCACTCGACCTACGAGGTATAGCTAACATCCTTCTTAGGGAATTATTATATGCAATGCGGATTTTGTTCCTGACAGCAACATTGCTATTAAACCATAGAGGCGAGCAAAACATTGAGGTACAGAAAGTCTTGAACAACATACATTTAACATCAGGAGAACACCTATGGAAATTCCGCAACAGTAAATTTGTTTGAGCATAGAGTTTCCGGAGTTGCCTATTACAATCAACATTGGTCTTATCACATTCAGTCCACACACCTAGGTATTTGGCTTTTTCAACAAAGTTCAAACTATTACCACAAAGTGGCATAACAGGTTCCGAAGTTTTAACACCCTTCAGTTTGAATGCCATACACAAAGATTTAGTACAGTTGAACAAGATGTCATTTTTTTCACCAAATTTTTCACATACCAAGAGGAGATGTTGCATAGCTGCAGTAGACAAACTTAACAAACAAAGATCATCAGCATAGAAAATGTGATTTAACAGTGCACCATCGATGGAGCCACCAACATTAGTATTGTTCAACAGTACACTGAGATCATCAACATAGACATTAAACAACAAGGGTGACAGTATACCACCTTGTTTAACACCATTGGTCACACAAAATTTAGATGAGGTAACATTGCCCCACCTAACAACCATAGACTGCCTTCTGTACCAATATACCAAGATGCTAACAATATAAATAGGAATGCCTGGATCGATCAATTTTCTAAACAAACACCAGTGGTTAATCCTATCAAAGGCTTTGCTAGCATCTAAAAACGTAACATAAACACTAGTGGATTGACTTCTGAAGTAGTCAACAAATTCATGGAGTAGATAAACAGCCTTATCAGTTGAATGAGCTGACTTGAAACCAAACTGATTATCATTTGTCCACAGATAATCCTCAATTCTATTCAGGAGTAAACCCTCTAACAATTTAGATATAACATTTGCAACAGCTATAGGTCTGTAATTGTTCATGTCACATAGACTAGCACACTTGTTTTTCACCAAGGGAATAATAACAGAATCCATCAACATATCTGGCATGTAACCATGAACAAACATACAGTTAAAACACAATGGTAACATAATACACAAATTAAAATCAGCATTGATAAGGCATTCACTAGTGAGACAATCAGGGCCAGCTGATTTGCCTTTCTTGAGAACTTTGATCAGTGAAACAACTTCAACAGGAGTAACAACAAAAATATCAAAGATATCAAACATGTCATCATACAGGTGAACATCACACATAACAGAATCCTTCATAGAAACATTCTTAACTGAGCTGAAAATAGCTTCATAGTGACATTTCCACTTTTCAGCAATATTAGCATCACCAGTCACACCATCAATAGTGTTTGATCTAACAGACTGGGAAGAACTCATATGCTTCATTTGTTTCCAGAATTCTACCATGTTCAGTTCACTCATATGACTAGCTAACTGGTCACATTTGATATTTTCTTCATTGCGCCTACATGCACGCAGAGCATATTTGAACCTAGCCCTACAACTTTTCATGTTATCAAATATTGGACCGTAACGTGGTTTACTATTACTCCTCCACCACAAGAAAGCATCCCGAGCAGCTGTATGAGCCTCGCTAACACCATCATTCCAGCCTGGGACATTATATTGGGTGGATACAATGTGACTAGGAATGTATTCACTCACAAAAATTTAAAACACCAACAATATCACCATAAAACCTATCGATATCATCCTTGTGGGCCTCACAATTACGGTCCTGACACCTAATGGCATCCGTAGGAACACGGATGTTACAGAGTTTCCTACGAGTAAGTAAGTTCCTTGTACCTGGACAAGTCTGACGCTGTAGCATCACGCCATTTATATGTCCTACTACCTGCTGTGGCCGAGGAAGCTCCCCGAGAGCCGCTTACAACACTTGATACCTCAATATCCACAGATAAAGGTAAATGATCGGAACTCACATAACCATACAGAACTCTGTTGGACACATTATCATGACCCGAGGAAGTAGTCACACAGTGATCAAGCCATGGTGTAGAACCATGGGCCATGCTAACATGAGTAAAAGTATCACCTGGTAAAATAATCCTGTCTGAGATATATACTAACTAACTAACTAACTAACCTGCACTTATATAGCGCTTTTCTAGTCACAAAGACCACTCAAAGCGCTTTCATTAATATTAACCCTCTATTCTAAGGGCCTATAGGAAACAGATATCTAGGGACAATTTAGAACAGCCAATTAACCTAACATGCATGTTTTTGGCATGTGGGAGGAAACCGGAGAAATCCCGGAGTAAACCCACGCAACACGGGGAGAACATGCAAACTCCACACAGATCACTGTTGGTCGGGGGCTGGGATCGAACCCACGATCCCCACAATCCCCCGGCCAAGGGTAAACTGTGCTGCCGCAGTGCTAACCACTGCGCCACCGTGCAGCCCGAAGACAACAGTTCATTTCCAAAACTACTTGAACGTAATATATTAGCATTGAAGTCACCAAGTATATACACATATGGAGTTGGAAAATCCTCAGTGATTTGTTTAACAAGACTCATGCAATGCAAATATTCATCCAAGTTTTCAGCACTATCACAGGGGAAATATACACACAATATAAGACAGTGAAAGTCACCCAGGTTAACTTCAATACCAGTAACTCTTTCACACTCATAAGTTTTCACAACACAACGGTCAGCAAGTGACTTCCGCCATAGGATACCAACGCCGCCATAGGGGCGACCTAAAATGACACTTTCTTCTGTATCCATAAAAGAAACGCCCTGACCTATAAAATCACCATGTATTCTGCTCAGAATAGACAATTCATGTTTAAACAACCAGTGTTCCTGCAACAACACAATGTCATGGTTATCATATAAACTGGAGAGCTCATTAATTGAAGTTTTTACATTCTGACAGTTGAATGAACATATTCTTAGGTTGGTCCTACTACTAAATGGATATGTTGACAAACACAATAATGACAATCACAAATAGTTAATTTCTTCTCAAAAAAACTGTCTATAGTATAAACCAGATGGCCACACATTTTTTCCAAGCAACTTCTTGCTACAACTCGCAGGATATGTAATTTTGAATGAGGTATAACCATCATGCTTGGTTTCTAATTGCTCAATCATGAGATTGAGCAATTTATATTGAGCAAGATATATTCTTAATACCAAGAATATATCTTGGTATTAATATCTTGGTATTAATACCAAGAATATATCTTGATATTAAGGGGCTACATTGGGAAGCAGTTGAGGACTAAGTTCACAGACATCATGGGCTAGTGAATCATAATGGTAATCACGATTTTGCAGTGGAATTCCAGGAGTTTAATATCAAATGGGCAAGCAAACCCCAGGCAATCTGTATACAGGAAACATGGCTAAAACCTGTTGGATTTTGTACGTTAGGAACTGCAGTCAAAGAAATATATGTAGGTCTATTTAAAGATATTTAAGTACAACTGGATTAATTAAAAGAATTTAGTTTTTTGTTTTTTTGTTTTGTTTTACTTTTGTTTTTCCTGCCATTCTCTTGTCCACACTCCAACCTGGTAGGTGGCGGTAATGCACCTGTAAGCTGGTTGCCAACCGCCAATCAAATCTAAAAGAAGAAGAAGAAAAAAAGATTTGATTTAATACATACTGTATTTACTACAAATTACATGCAAGTATTAATTTTTTTTTACCACCGTTAGTCTGTTACATTTTACCGTCTCACGTTATGACGTCATTAACCGTGCCACGAAAACAAGCCCAGTAGTGTCTGAAAGCAGTTAATTTTATTGTTATATTGAGTTTACTGTATAGTTCACTACAGCCGTGGACAAAATTGTTGGTACCCCTCTGTTAATGAAAGAAAAACCCACAATGGTCACAGAAATAACTTGAATCTGACAAAAGTGGTAATAAATAAAAATTCTATGAAAATTAACCAATGAAAATCAGACAGTGCTTTTGAATTGTGGTTCAACAGAATTATTTTAAAAAACAAACTCATGAAACAGGCCTGGACAAAAATGATGGTACTCTTAACTTAATATTTTGTTGCACAACCTTTTGAGGCAATCACTGCAATCAAACGATTTCTGTAACTGTCAATGACACTTCTGCACCTCTCAGCAGGTATTTTGGCCTACTCCTCATGAGCAAACTGCTCCAGTTGTCTCAGGTTTGAAGGGTGCCTTCTCCAGATGGCATGTTTCAGCTCCTTCCACAGATGTTCAATAGGATTTAGATCAGGGCTCATAGAAGGCCACTTTAGAATAGTCCAATGTTTCAGTCAGAGCGAGCAGACCCAGAAGGCAGCCAAGATGAGTCACGTGACCCAAATTCCAAGCACTGATTTGCCCTGTGGCGTTATCTGCTTTTGTAAAAAAAAAAAAAAAAACACCCCTGGCATTTATTGGCTTTTCTTCTTCTTCTTTTGGATTTGATTGGCTGTTGCCAACAAGCCTACAGGTAAAAAAACATGAATTTGTAGTGTCTATAACATAGGACATATCGGCTTTTGAGACAAAACGATTTGAACTTCTATAAGTAGGTAATGTTAACAGTTATTTGATGTAAAGAGTGAAATTTTCATGGAAGTGGCATTTATTGGTTTTTGCAAACAAACTCTTCAATTGTTTGAAGAAATGTATTTACTAATTTGTTTTGAGTTATTATCTCAAGTTTGGAGCCTGTCTTATTTCATTTTAGGCTGGCTTTATTTTCTTTTTGTTACATTTTGAACATACACCCTCAGTTTGATTATATCTTGGTCTCAGGTTAATTTTTTCATTGTCTATTTATTAGTATTTATTTTTAGTGTCATAGTTATGGTTAGGTTTGATTTATTTATATTTACCTTGTATCTGGATTTGATTGTGTCTCGGCTTTAGTTTATCCTCATGATGTCTTCTTCTTCTTTTAGATTTGATTGGTGGTTGGCAACCAGCTTACAGGTGCATTCCCGCCACATACTCCACTCTGTATCATCACTTTATCTGGTCAGGAGCTGTAGTCCTTACAAATTCATCACTCTATATCACTCCCATCACTCTATACATCCAGCGTCATGGTTATAGTGTCATTTTTGTGTTACGTTTTGGTTTTGGAGGGGTCTTCTGTGTGTGTGTGGCGGGGGGAGGGGGAGTTGTTTTTTGTGATGCTACTCTGAGGGTGTCTGGACTCCACCCCTTGGGGATGGCCACTCTGTCATGATCCGGTGCACGGGCGTGGGCGTTGATTAGTCATTACATCTACTAGTGCATACACCTGTGCATGCCTGTGCATACCCATGCATGCCCGTAGGAACCAAGTATAAGCAAGTATTTCTGCATGCCCGTACAATGCAGGTGTAAGCAAGCACGTCACCACTCTTTTTCTCTGTCTTGGTTACTGCCGGATAGCAAACACCTGAAAGGTGCATACCACCACCTACTCATTCAGTAATGCCTGCCTTTGATCACTCTATGCTATGGTGTCTATATGGCATCATATAGACATCATGTAGAGATCATAGGAACATCATACACAATCGTATGATCTTTTAGCGAATCCTATGGTGATGACAGTGTCTATATGACGTTAGACATCATGTAGAGATCATAGGAGTATCAGTCCTATGGTCTATATGATGTCATGTAGACATCATGTAGACATCATAGGAACATCATGGAACATCATGTAGACATCATAGGAACATCATAGGTGGTCCTATGATCTTTAGTGAGTCCTATGGCCGTGACACACAGACAGACAGACAGACAGACAGAGATGTCTTCTTTGTCTTCTTCTCTCGGTTACTGGCAGATAGCAAACAACTGAAAGGTGCATACTCCCACCTACTGTACAAGAGTGTAACATTATGTTATCTGAGTCTGACCCCTAATTCTATGACTTAATCCTGTGTCATTTAAAAAAGAGAAAAGAGCCCTTCTCGTGATTCTTAGTGCATCTCCATTGCAGTTAAATCCGGCCTCTCAAACTTCATTTGTCATTCTCTCTCTTTCATTTCCATACTTGTGACAGTGTAATACGATGTGCTCGACATTTTCTTTTACTTCACGTTCTCTACATTTGTCAATTTCACTTTTCCCCATGATGAATAAAGTGCCGTTTAAACCTGTGTGTTCCAGTCTGAGTCTTGCCATAATGATGTCTTCCCTCCTGTTTGTTGCTTTATAATTATTTATTGCAATAGATTTTTGTATTTTGTAATACGATCTACCTTTACGATCTTCATCCCATCTTTTTTGCCATAGCTCAGTTCCTTTTTTCTTGATTAGTTTTCCCTTCTCCTTTTCCAAGTGACAATGGTATAGTTATTTCTTTCCCAAGTGCACTTTTTGCTAATTTGTCTGCACAGTCATTTCCTTTCAACCCTTCATGCGCAGGAACCCAACAAAACTGACCATCTCCACCA
Source organism: Pholidichthys leucotaenia (assembly GCA_020510985.1). Lineage (NCBI taxonomy): Eukaryota > Metazoa > Chordata > Actinopteri > Cichliformes > Pholidichthyidae > Pholidichthys > Pholidichthys leucotaenia. The sequence goes on from CM035847.1 coordinate 233,789,655, forward strand.
CCCCTGTGTACCCAAAATAACTGTGATATAGCTCAATCACCAAGACTTCCCTTGTAGATTTTAGTGTCTGTATGGTTTTTAAAGCTGCAAGTCAATCTGCGCACACCACCACCCGGTCCGGTCTGACCTCCACCCACTGCAAACCAATAATTATTGCCACCATCTCTGCTGTATACACATATGTATTGTTGGACAATCATTTTGAGATGGTCACATTAAACTCTGGAATGTATACTCCAATTACAACAGAGCCCTCTTTGTTCTTTGAACCATCAGTATAGAGCTGTAAGTAGTTATAGTAATTATTCCTGAGGTAAATGCTTGTTTTAACACCAACTTCACTCATATGCCAATCCTTTTTCTTCATTAGCAGACTGATGTCTACTTCTTTTCCAGGAAACAGCCAAGGGCGAACATTACTCACTGGACTGGTGTTAGCTATATCAGTAGTGTCTAGTCCATACATTCTGGCTTTTCTTTCAACTGTCCACCCAAACCCCTGTCCCTGGAAGTTAGAATATTCACAGCAGTCTTGTAGTGTTGTTTTTGAAATATTCACTACCTCATTTCCTTTCAGCTTGACCCAGTATGACAATGTGAGATGATCTCTTCTCAAATCCATTGGCATTTCTCCTGCTTCTATTAAAACTGCATTGTTTGGTGTTGTTTTGATAGCTCCATTGCACAGGCGAACCGCTCTATGTTGCATTCTATTTTTTCCAGAGTCGTCTTTGCTGCTGCTTCATAAATCATGCATCCATAGTTTATTGTTGATCTCATTAGTGCTCTGTAAATGTCAATTAATGCCTGTTTATCTGCACCTCATTCGTGTCCACCTACAGCTTTTATGAGATTAATGACTTTTTTGCACTTTGTCTCCAGATTTTCAACATGAACTCTCCATGTGTATCCACTATCAAATCACAATCCTAGATATTTGAACTCAGTCACTTTCTCTATTGGTTGATTGTATAACGTTAATGGTTCTGTACCAGTTCTGTGTTTTTTTGTGAAAGTCATATAGCAGGTTTTACTGTTTGAAAATTTAAACCCCCAGTCATATAACCACTTTTCCACTTTCTCCATTGCTTTCCTGATATTTTTGAACACAAATTTCTCATTTCTTCCCCTCGTCCATATGGCTCCATCATCTGCATATAGTGCTGTTTTGATGGATCCCTCTTGATCCTCAAACATGTCATTAATCATTATATTGAATAAAACAGGGCTTATCACACTCTCCTGAGGAACACCATTTTCTGTTTCAAAGTCATTAGAAACTTCTGATCCTACTTTAACCCTAATTGTCCTGTGTGTTAAAAAAATCCATTATCCAATTATACATCCTACCACCAATCCCATTTTATTCAATTTCATGAGAAGTCCATCCCTCCACAATGAGTCATAAGCCTTTTCAATATCCAGATAAACTATAACCATTACTTCTTTCATTTTAAGAGTCTTTTCAATATCATTACTTACCCTAATGAGAGCATCCACTGTGGATCTTCCTCTTCTAAAACCATTCTGATAGTTGTTTATTAATCGTTTTTGCTGTAATACATATGAGAGTCTGTAAACTAACACCTTCTCCATCCATTTCCCTAAATGTGACATTAATGCTATTGGCCTGTAGTTGCCTGGATGAGCTGGATATTTCCCTGGCTTATTAAAAGGTAAAATTACAGCCTTTTTCCACCCACTTGGGATAACCCCCTCCTTCCACATCCTGTTAAACAATTTCAGCACCACTTGCATTGATTGCATAGGCAGCTGCCGGAACATAGCATAGCTTAACTGATCATATCCTGGAGCTGTGTATCCACTATTTTGCAAAGCTCTCTTAAGCGCTGACATTGTGAGCTCAAGGTCTAACACAGTCGTGTCCTCTTTCACTTCATTTTTTAAGTTTGCATTTTCTCTGAGTTTATGCTGCCTTTGCTGTCTATGGCTCTCACCAAGATGGTCTCCTCTATGCACTGCTGCAAATGCTCTTTCTAGGACTTCTGCCTTTTCTTTGTCTGATACAGCCATCTTGTCCCCATCCACTAAAGCTGGAATTTTAACTGATACCCTTTTCCCACTCGTGTTTTAAAACATACCCCAGACATCACCTAGTTCTGTTTTCCTACCAAGGGTGGAACAAAATTCTCTCCATGTTGACCTTTTCCTGTTTTTAATAATCCTTCGAGCTACTCCCCTTTTCTTTTTATACTCTATTAAGTTTTCACTAGTCATATTCTTCCTCAACTCTCTGAATGCCTTGTTTCACTCTTTTATTGCAATACTACATTCCTCATTTCACCAGGGTACAGCCTTCTTCCTACCCTGTTTTTTTTCTTAGGTATACTTGCTATTGCAGCATTCAGAATATGATTGGTTACCTGACTCGAACACTCTTCTATGCCACCTTCTAATGTTACCAAATGGCACGACTGAACACAGTATTGCTTAAATTTTCCCCAATCTGCCTTGTCAAAACACCAACTTGTAAAACATCTTCCCTCTTGTATACATACTTCAGTTTTAATGACTGTAAGTATTGGGAAGTGATCACTTCCCATAGTTGTCCTGTTCATAACCGTCCATTCACAGGTGCTCACTAAAGAATCAGATACCAGAGTCAGGTTAATACATGATAATGTGCCCCTATGCACATCCACTCTGGTCCCTTCACCACTGTTTAGACAAATTAATGATCTATCATCTAGCATCTCTTCCACAACATTCCCATTGTTGTCTGTATGTGTGCTTCCCCACAAGCTAATGTGGACATTAAAGTCTCCACACCATACCTCTTTCATATGCCCTTCCCCTGCCATAACATTGAAAATATCTGCTGTTAACTTCCTACTTGAGTTGTAATAATTAATCAGTTTAATATTTCCTTGTCCATTTGGCCTACATATTTCAATAATATTACACTCTATATCCTCAGGGGAGGGAATCACCCTATACGCCAAGCCATCTTTAATGAAAGTGGCACATCCTCCTCCATTTACATTGTTAATTTTATCCTGTCTGATTGAACTGTGCCATTACCACCACCTACTCTATATATCACTCTATATCATCTTCTTCTTTTAGATTTGATTGGCAGTTAGCAACCAGCTTCTTCTTCTCTTGGTTACTTTCGGATAGCAAACAACTGAAAGGTGCATACCACCACCTACTGTACAAAATATAACTCAAGAAATCTCTTGTCTGTGTGTCTGTCTGTCTTTGTGTTTGTCACGACCATAGGACTCGCTAAAAGATCATAGGAGTCGCCTATGATGTGCCTATGATGTCTATATGACATCATAGACATCATATAGACACCATGTGTCTGTCACGACCATAGGACTTGCTAAAAGATCATAGGATAGCACTCGCTATGACTGAGTCTGTCATGATCATAGGACTTTGTGTTGCCATGGTAGCCATCAAAGATCAAAGGCAGGCATCACTCACAACCATAGGACTCACTATGACATCATCAAAGATCAAAGGCAGGCATCACTGAACGAGGGGTGACATCAAAGATCAAAGGCAGGTTTCACCAGGGTTACTGTTGCCATGGTAACCATGTCAAAGATCAAAGGTAGGCATCACCATGGTTACTGTTGCCAAGGTAGCTATGTCAAAGATCAAATGCAGGAATGCAGAATATGTGTCTGTCTTTCTGTGTGTGTGTTTTTCCTCATAGCTTTGTGACATTTTCCTTATAGCTTTATGATGTTTTCCTCCTAGCTTTATGACATTTTCCTCATCGCTTTGTAACATTTTCCTCATAGCTTTGTGATGTTCTTCTTGTTCTTTACTCTCATATCTGGGTCTCTGTAGTCCATATCTGCGGCTCATCTCATTATTATTATTCTTCCTTTACACTTGATTAGTGGTTGATCCACCAGCCCATGATGTCTTTGAAATTTATGATCTCCCACTTAAGTCCTCAACTGCTTCCCAATGTAGCCCCTTGATGCCAAGATATTTTTCTGCTGCTTTCACAATGATTTTGATTTTTTTCTGTTTTCTTGGAAGTCTGTACAGTGCAGTTTATCATACCTACCACAAATAAGACAAAATTATTTTCCTTCAAAACCAGAGTATCTTTCTTAATTCTACTGCATGCACTGCAAGTCTGCACACTTTCCCTGTTTGAGTCCACTCCCACTTTTTTAGCTGGCACCTTTTTCACAGCTTCTGCATATGTTAATCCCTGGAAGACTTTTATCTGCTGAATTTCTGCTGCTCTTTTGCTGGCCTCACAACCTCGATATGCAGAGCTATGTTCACCACCACATTTACAGCACTTTAACTTGGCTCCTCTTTCACACTTGCCATATTCATGTTCACCAGAGCTTCTGGCACATCGTTGTCTACCTTTGCTATTGCTACTACATGACCAAACTTTTGACATTTGAAACATCTGAGTGGAGGAGGAACGTAAAGTCTGACTTCATAGCTCATGTAGCCAATATACACACGTGGACAAAATTGTTGATACCCCTCTGTTAATGAAAGAAAAACCCACAATGGTCACAGAAATAACTTGAATCTGACAAAAGTGGTAATAAATAAAAATTCTATGAAAATTAACCAATGAAAATCAGACAATGCTTTTGAATTGTGGTTCAACAGAATTATTTTAAAAAATAAACTCATGAAACAGGCCTAGACAAAAATGATGGTACTCTTAACTTAATATTTTGTTGCACAACCTTTTGAGGCAATCACTGCAATCAAACGATTTCTGTCACTGTCAATGAGACTTCTGCACCTCTCAGCAGGTATTTTGGCCCACTCCTCATCAGCAAACTGCTCCAGTTGTCTCAGGTTTGAAGGGTGCCTTCTCCAGATGGCATGTTTCAGCTCCTTCCACAGATGTTCAATAGGATTTAGATCAGGGCTCATAGAAGGCCACTTTAGAATAGTCCAATGTTTCGCTCAGCCATTCTTGGGTGTTTTTAGCTGTGTGTTTTGGGTCATTATTCTGTTGCAAGACCCATGACCTGCGACTGAGACCAAGCTGTCTGACACTGGGCAGCACATTTCTCTCTAGTCTTGATAGTCTTGAGATTTCATTGTACCCTGCACAGATTCAAGACACCCTGTGCCAGATGCAGCAAAGCAGCCCCAGAACATAACAGAACCTCCTCCATGTTTCGCAGTAGGGACAGTGTTCTTTTCTTGTTATGCTTCATTTTTGCGTCTGTGAACATACGTAGAGCTGATGTGCCTTGCCAAAAAGTTACACTTTTGTCTCATCTGTCCATAGGACATTCTTCCAGAAGCTTTGTGGCTTGTCAACATGTAGTTTGACAAATTCCAGTCTGGTTTTTTTATGATTTGTTTTCAACAGTGGTGTCCTCCTTGGTCGTCTCCCATGAAGTCCACTTTGGCTCAAACAACGATGTATGGTGCGATCTGACACTGATGTACTTTGACCTTGGAGTTCACCATGAATGTATTTAAAGGTTGTTCTGGGCTCTTTTGTTACTATTCGTATTATCCGTCTCCTCCTGCGGCCACGTCCAGGGAGGTTGGCTACAGTCCAGTGGATCTTAAATTTCTGAATAATATGTGGAACTCTAGTCACAGGAACATCAAGCTGCTTGGAGATGGTCTTATAGCCTTTATCCTTAACATGCTTGTCTATAATTTTCTTTCTAATCTCCTGAGACAACTCTCTCCTTTGCTTCCTCTGGTCCATGTTAGTGTGGTACACACCATGTCACCAAACAGCACAGTGACTACGTGTCACCCTTTAAATAAGCCGACTGACTGATTACAAGTTTATAGACACCTGTGATGTTAATTAGAGGACACATCTTGGTTGAATATGTCTCTATGGTCACATTATTTTCAATCTTTTCTAGGGGTACCATCATTTTTGTCCAGGCCTGTTTCATGAGTTTGTTTTTTAAAATAATTCTGTTGAGCCACAATTCAAAAGCATTGTCTGATTTTCATTGGTTAATTTTCATAGAATTTTTATTTATTACCATTTTTGTCAGATTCAAGTTATTTCTGTGACCATTGTGGGTTTTTCTTTCATTAACAGAGGCGTATCAACAATTTTGTCCACGGCTATACACTTTACTTGGCAGTCTTGTTTCATCAAATTTTAACATTACTGACAGACTATCACATTTTTGCTATTTCTATTAGCTTTCAATCTCCATACCGCCGTCGGTTTTGCTCCAGTTAAATTCATTATTTCATCAGTTGAGACAGCTGTTGAAATGCCCGATATCACTCCTCTCATTGCCTTATTTCCTTCCAGTACTGAACACTGCACATTTTTCCCTCCATCTTAGTGACTCTGATCGCTTTTCCTTGTTGAATACTACCTTTACATGTAACCAGCAACAAACCACTATGAAGAACTTTTGCATTTAAAACTTCTTCAAGTAACCCATCAATTGCATTTGTGAGTTTAATTGGGTTCCACTCTTGAAACGATGCCCCTTCCTGAGTAAGTTTAATGATTACTTTACACTCCTTCTATTCATTCCGGGATCGTTCATCCTCTGATTCCTCAGCACTTGATAACGGTCTTGATTGAGTTTCTTGATGTATACGTTTGCTTCTTTTAGACTCCACCGTGCTCCAAACTTCCTCTTCGCAGCTTCCCATCTCCATTCCTCCTAGTTGAATTATATCCACTTCTTCCAGATTTTCGGGAGCTGTCCTCTTTTGCGTTCTACCACCACCAATCCTGGACTTTCTGTGTCATCCTGAACGAGTGGTGACGTCAAAGATCAATCATAGGACTCGCTACAACATCAAAGATCAAAGGCAGGCATCACTGAACGAGTAGAGACGTCATAGATCAAAGGCAGACATCACCAAACAAATGGTGACGTCAAAGATAAAAGGCAGGTTTCATCATGGTTACTGTTGCCATGGTAACAGTAACTTTCTACAGGCATGCAGAAATGCTTGCTTACACCTGCTTTCTGCGGGCATGCAGAAATACTTGCTTATACTTGGTCTCTACAGGCATGCACAGGTATGCACTAGTATTTAATAATTCAGCAAAAGCAATTTGATTTAATATACATTTACTACAAATTACATGCAGGTATTCATTTTTTTTTTTACCACCTTTAGTCTGTTACATTTTAGTCTCACGTGATGATGTCATTGACCGTGCCGCGAAAACAAGCCCAGTAGTGTCTGAAAGCGGTTAATTTTATTGTTATATTGAGTTTACTGTATAGTCCACTATATCTAATTACACTATGTGAGTAGGGAGGGAGGGAGTGAGTGAACATTCCGAACACTGCCAGGGAAATCAGTCAGAGCGAGCAGACCCGGAAGGCAGCTAAGATGAGTCACGTGACCCAAATACCAAGCGCTTATTTGCCCTGTGAAGTTATCTGCTTTTGTAAAAAAAAAAACAACAAAAAAAAAAACGCTCCCGGCGTTTAATGGCTTTTGAAAAAAAACCAACATGAATTTGTAGTGTCTATAACATAGGACATATCGGCTTTTGAGACAAGATGATTTGAATTTCTACAAGTACGTAATGTTAACAGTTGTTTTGTGTAAAGAGTGAAATTTTCATGGAAGTGACGTTTATCGGTTTTTGCAAACAAATTCTTGATTTGGTTTCTGTTTTTGGTTAATTCATTATTAGAGTCTGTATTTCCTTCTTTGGTTTTTTGTTTTGATCGTTGCTAGCGCTGTGACAGCTAGCGCGTCACTTCCGTCTGTCAAATTCTGTTCGCGGGCTGTCACAGCTGCTAGCAATAATCGCCACTCAGGACCCCGCAGGTGTTTGTGATCATGGGCAGTGTGGGGAGCGTGAAATAACGAAGCTGAATTGGCTTTTAATTCAGGTTTTATTCAAGCACTTCATCCCCAGCCTTCTATCAAGAACACAAGAGAGTGAGCTGCATCAGACCTTCACATTTATACATCTCACACAAAGGGAGAATCACATATCCCTGTCAAAACCCCCTATTGACATTAACTCCCCCTCCGGTCTCTCAGTCCTCCACCTGTCCCCCAGGAGGTCAGGAAGTCCTTCCAGTCTCTTATCCCCGTACCGCCGTCCTGTTGTTGTTAACCGCAGGTGGTCCAGACATATTGTTCCATTCAGGACGTGAGGTCAATCCACACATGCAATCTCCTTTATGCTTAAGCATATGTAGGCAAAAATACATGGGCTACATAACCCCCCCCAAACGTCGAAGAATGGACAATATATTAAAATTAAGAGAACATGTTAATATCTTTCTTTCAAAGGTCTTTTTATTATTATTAATTGAAGTATCAATACAATACAAAGTATTAGAAATTTTCATTTTTGTTTCAACCAAACAGTGAAAAACTAGAACTTAAAGCCAACAAATGTAAATGCTTCAAAGCACAAAAACCTTTAAATAAACAATAATTAAAAAAAAAAATACAAAGAAAAATTGTGTGTGTGAAGTGGGGGTGGGGTAAAGGGGATATGAGCTACTCAGAAACTATAATCGTGGGTCTTTCAAAGAAATCAAGAAACGGGCGCCATAATTTATAGAATTTGTTTTCAGAGCCACAGACTCTATATCTGATTTTTTCTAAATCCAAACAGGACATTATATCTTTTATCCACTGTAAATGTGAAGGGGGCGAAGAGTCTTTCCACTTCAGTAATACAGCACGTCTGGCCAATAATAATGAAAATTTGAATACTTTTAATTTGGAACTTGGCAAGACAAGTTCTGGAGCCACACCAAAAATGGCGCATAATGGATCAGGTTTAATTTGATATTGCAGGACTTCAGACATAGTGATAAAAACAGAATGCCAAAAATTCATCAATGCAGGGCAGGACCAATACATGTGAAGCAAAGTGCCAGGAGCGCTACCACACTTTTCACAAGTTGGGTCTATATCCGAGTAAATACGTGCTAACTTAACCTTGGACAGGTGCATCCGATGTACAATCTTAAATTGAATAAGAGCGTGACGAGCACACATTGATACAGTGTGAACCTGGCCAAGAATAGAGTCCCACAGTTCATCAGTAAAAGTAAAATTAAGATCTTGTTCCCAGTTCAATTTGATAGCGGCCAGAGAAGAAGATTGTAAATTTGAAATTAAATTATATAAAACTGACATTACCCCCTTAGAAGTTGGTTTAACTAATAAAAAATCATCTAGAGGATTATCAGAAGGTTTTTGAGGGAATTGTTTTGTCATGGTTTGCACATAATGTCTGACCTGGAGGAAGTGGAAAAAATGTGTAGAAGTGATGTCGAATTTGGTGGAAAGTTGAGAAAAACTTGCAAATTGACCATCAAAATATAAATCCGCAAAAGATTTTAAACCTTTTCTGTGCCATATATGAAATGCACTATCAATAGTTGATGGGGTAAATAAATGATTTGCGGCAATTGGACTTCTAATGGAAAAAAACTGAAGACCGAAATTTTTCCTGAATTGAGACCAAATTCTAAGAGACTGACGAACTACTTTATTATTACCCAGTGTAGACAAAGCAAGGGGAAGTGGTAAACCTACAGAACATGTTAATATCAACAGCACAGTCTATACCACATGACCACATCAAAAATCAGTGATAACATCAATAGCATAGTCTATACCACATGCTCACATCAAACATCAAACACCAAACAGTCAAATTCAGAGAACATGTTAATACCAACAGCAAGTCTATACCACATGACCACATCAAAAATCAGTGATAACATCAATAGCATAGTCTATACCACATGATCACATCAAACACCGAACATCAAACTGCTGTAAGCAGGTCTCGGCATCCCTGCAGCACCGTCCTGCAAAGAATCTGCTGACTGAGGAAGAGAGTGGTTATTTGATCCCTGCGGGGGCTCCGGGACGCGTTCCCTGGGGCGTCTGCCGCGTTGAGGTGCCCTCGCTACCCGTACAGACTCATCGTTCATCACAAAAGCAGGCTTTAGTCTGTCAATACTGACTGTTTCCTTTCTGTCTCCCAAATCTAGCACAAAATGCTTATCACCTGTCTCCAGCACCCTATATGGCCCATCATATGGCGGTCGGAGGGTTGGTCTTAGAGCCTCGTGCCTGACAAAAATGAACTCAGCATTTTTTAAAGCTTTGGGAACAAAAACGCGTGGAAAAGTGTGATGAACGGGGCCCGGGAGCATATCTGCTCCCATGCCGATCGGTGGTCCAAGAGCCGGGAGGCGTCCCGGCTCTTGGACGGGTGTCCCGGATGCTCTGGTAGAAACTCACCGGGCAGCCTGAGAGGTTGAGCAAAAACTAACTCCGCTGGGGAGGCATTTAAATCCTGCTTAGGCGCAGAACGCAACCCTAATAAAACCCATGGTAGTTTGTTTACCCAATCTGCATCCGTAAGCGACGCTCTGAGGGCTGCCTTCAAAGACCTATGAAAACGCTTGCACAAACCGTTAGCCTGAGGGTGATAAGCAGTAGTGCGGTGAATTTTCGCTCCTAAGCTGCTGGCCATCGCTGACCACAGCTCAGAAACGATTTGAGGCCCTCTGTCGGACGTAATATCCGACAGGACCCCGAAACGCGCTACCCAGGCCGTCAAAAAAACGCGAGCCACTTCTGCGGCCGTGGTCGATGTCAGTGGGACCACTTCCGGCCAGCGTGTGGTTCGGTCCACCATTGTCAAAAGATGTGTGAACCCCTGCGACGACGGTAGGGGGCCCACAAGGTCAACGTGCACGTAATCGAATCTTTTGGCCGGAATGTGGAACGGTTCTAAAGGGGCTCTTGTGTGCTTATGAATTTTGGCCCGCTGACAAGCCATGCAGGTCCTCGCCCACCCTTTCACGTGCTTGCGCAGGTTCGGCCAAACAAACTTCTCCGCTACCATTTTCACAGAAGCGCGCACCCCTGGGTGTGCCAGGGAGTGAACCGAGTCAAAAACGCGGCGGCGCCATGCGGCCGGGACTACCGGGCGTGGCCGCCCGGTTGACACATCGCAGATTTCGGGGGGCATACCGGTTTGCAAACACCTGCTCTCCAGCCTTAACCCTGTTGGTCCAGACTGGAGCGCGCGCACGTCTGCATCTCTGCCCTACTCCGCTGCCATGGCTGCGTAATTTATCCCCACGTGAACTGGGGCCGCGTGCGCTTCTGCACTGCTATTTTGCTTCGTGGCTGCTGCAGTATAATCTGCCTCTGCGCACGCTGGTGCTGTGGCCGCGCGAGAGAGGCAGTCTGCTACTATGTTGAGTTTACCCGCTACGTACTGAATATCAGTGGTAAATTCCAAAATTGCGGCCAGCTGCCTCTGCTGCCGGCCCGACCACAGATCTGAAATTTTGGATATCGCGAAAGTGAGCGGCTTATGGTCAACAAAAGCGGTGAAACGCCGACCTTCCAGCCAGAACTGAAAATGGCGGATGGCCAAATGGAGCGCTAACAGCTCCCTGTCAAACGTGCTGTATTTCCGCTCAGCTTCGCTCAAGGATTTGCTGAAGAAAGCTAGTGGCTGCCAAACACCAGCAACGTGCTGCTCTATAACTGCCCCTATGGCCAAATCTGATGCATCGGTAGTTAGCGCGATGCGGGCCGATGGGTCCGGATGAGCTAGAAGCGCGGCTTCAGCCAAGGCTTTTTTTACCTCCGTGAACGCGCGCTCCCGCTCCGGGGACCACTCGATTGTATTGGAGGGTTTTTGCTTTCTGAGCGCGGCGTATAATGGCTGCATGAGCTGCGCTGCGTGGACTAGGAAACGGTTATAAAAATTCACCATTCCTAAAAATTCCTGCAATGATTTGACCGTTTGTGGTCGTGGAAAATCTGCTACTGCGTGCACCTTATCCGGCAGCGGAACTGCCCCTTCTGGGGACACGCGGTGGCCCAAAAAATCAATCTGCGCAACGCCAAACTGGCACTTGGCTGGATTAATTATTAAGCCATGCTCTTCCAACCTCCGAAAAACCGCAGTGAGGTGTTTTTCGTGTTCTTCCTCTGAGGAACTGGCGACCAGAATGTCGTTGAGGTAAACGAACACGAATGGAAGATCACGTAACACGGCATCCATCATGCGTTGGAATGTTTGTGCGGCACCTTTCAAGCCAAACGGCATGCGCAAAAACTCAAAAAGTCCAAAAGGGGTTATAACCGCCGTTTTAGGAATGTCCTCCGGCCGGACCGGAACCTGATGGTAGCCGCGAACCAGGTCTATTTTAGAAAAAATGCGCGCCCCCGCTAAATGCACCGAAAAATCCTGGATGTGTGGGATGGGGTAGCGATCGTGTGCCGTGGCGTTGTTTAGCCTGCGGTAATCGCCGCAAGGTCTCCATGAGCCGTCGGCTTTCTGGACCATATGCAGCGGCGAAGCCCATGGGCTTTTCGAACGGCGAATAATGCCCAGCCTCTCTAGGCTGGCGAACTCCTCACGCGCCATGGAGAGTTTAGCAGCATCCAGGCGCCAAGCTTTCGCGAAGACAGGGGGGCCAGTTGTAGTGATAAAATGCTCCACCCCGTGTTTCGCAACTGTTGCCGAGAATGTGGGAACCGTGAGTGCTGGAAACTGGGTGAGTATTGTGTTAAACTTACCACCTGCTGTGGCAACGTTGGTCTGCACCGGTGGCGGGGACACTCGAGCTGCACAGGGAATAGAGTAAAAAGAGAGTGCATTTACCAGCCGCCTATTGGCAAGATCAACTAACAAACCATGTGAGCACAGAAAATCAGCACCTAACATGTTGAAACTCACCGCCGCTATGACAAAAGTCCATTCATAAGAGTGGCCATGTAAGGACAGAGACAAAGTCCTTTCCCCGTAGGTGTTGATGCTCGAGCCGTTCGCCGCCGTTGCCCCGTTTCCACGGCAGCCAGCCACCCGGTCAGCATAGGTTGGGGTGATGAAACTCACTTGGGCTCCGGTGTCTATAAGGAACTGGCGCCTGGAGCTCGTATCTGTGATGTATAGCAGCTTATTTCTTTCGCTGAGACCCAAAGCTGCTAACGATTCTCGGTCCTGCAGTTTCCCGACTTCTTGAAGTTGCACGGTGGCACACACCTGTGCGCCCTCTCTGCGAACCGCCGATGATAAAAGCAGAGATCCTCTCCTCCGCTGCGTCGGGACTGCGCCTCTGCCGCTGGGCCATCACCTCTGCCGCGTCGGGGCCGCGCCGCTGCCATGGTTGGTAGGTTCGGCTCGGCTGTCTCCGGCTTGTCGCTGCCTCGGGTCGCCGCCGCGGTCGCCTGCTCGCCGCAGGAGCTGAGGAGCCTCTGCGCCTCTTGGGCCAGGTCACGGAAATCCTGCTGGGTGTCACAACGCATGCTGGACAGCGTTCCTCTCATATGCTTTGGGAGGTTAGTCAGGAAGATGTACTTAAAGAGGAAATCGTCGTCGTCTGACCCCCTCAGCTGCAGCATGTCTTCCATCAAAACTTCCCACCCCAAAGACCTGAACAGCTTCAGACCGGTGGCCTTGACGTCCCACTTGATGAAGACCCTGGAGAGACTGCTCCTTGCTCATCTCCGCCCCCTGGTGGAACCAGCGATGGATCCACTCCAGTTCGCCTACCAGCATGGCATTGGGGTGGAGGATGCGGTGATCTTCCTCCTTCACCGTTCTCTGTCCCACCTGGAGAAGCCCGGGAATATGGTGAGGATCATGTTCTTTGACTTCTCCAGTGCTTTCAACACCATCCAACCGATGATCCTGAAGGACAAGCTGCTGCGCGCAGGGGTGGACCAGCACCTGTCATCATGGATCCTGGACTACCTCACGAACCGGCCTCAGTTTGTGAGAACCCGGGACTGTGTTTCCGACACGATCATCAGTAGCACGGGGGCCCCCCAGGGAACGGTTTTGGCTCCCTTCTTGTTCACTCTTTATACTGCGGACTTCTCACACAACACAACACATTGCCATCTACAGAAGTTCTCTGATGACTCTGCGATCGTTGGTCTCATCTCCAGCGGAGATGAAGCTGAGTACAGAGGGCTTATCCAGGACTTTGTGGACTGGTGCCATCGGAACTGCCTCCAGATCAACGCGAGGAAAACTAAGGAGCTGGTGGTGGACTGCCGCAGGCATGGGCAGCCCCTCACAGCACCAGTAAATATACAGGGAACAGACATCGAGATGGTGACATCCTACAAGTACCTGGGTATTCATCTGAACAATAAACTAGACTGGTCACACAATACTGACGCACTCTACAAGAAGGGACAGCGCAGGCTGTTCCTGCTGAGGAGACTCAGGTCTTTTGGTGTACAAGGGGCGCTGCTGAAGTCATTCTATGACACGGTGGTGGCATCAGCCATCACTTTTGGAGTGGTCTGCTGGGGCAGTGGCATTACTGCAGCCGATAGGAAGAGACTGAACAAACTGATTAAGAAAGCTAGCTCTGTCCTGGGGCAACGCCTTGATCCGATGGAGGAGATAGGAGAGAGAAGGACGGTGGCTAAACTGTCATCTCTGCTGGAGTCCGAGTTCCACCCTATGCAGGACATACTGGATGCACTGAGGAGCTCATTTAGCAGCAGACTACATCATCCCAGGTGCACAACCGAGAGGTTTCGTAGGTCCTTCCTACCAACGGCTGTCAGACTGTACAACCTAAGCAGGGCTGCTCGCAGAGATAGCAAAAAGACGTAACAAACTAATAGTTTTTTTTTTTTTTTTTTTTTTTTTTTTTTTTTTTTTTTTAATGCAAAAGATGCAATAGACTTACACAGTGGTCCTCTCCGGCATACAACTAGGAACATACCGGTCGCTATGGAGGGTGAGAATATGTATGGGCACATAATCATACCATGTAGGATAACTAAATAGACGGTTATGCTGTTTCATCCCACCTAGCAACAATGCTCTGCACTGTGTGTGTTTATATATTTACATATTTATTCCATCTAGCTACAATGCTCTGCACTGGGTGTGTTTATATTTATATATCTATATATTTATTCCATCTAGCTACAATGCTCCGCACTGTGTTTTTATATATCTACATATTATTCCATCTAGCTACATTGCTCCGCACTGTGTGTGTTTATATACTTGCATATTTATTCCACCTAGCTGCAATGCTCCATACTGTGGGTGTTTATATATTTACATATTTATTCCATCTAGCTACAATGCTCTGCACTGTGTGTTCATATATTCATATATTTATTCCATCCAGCTACAATGCTCTGCACTGTGTGTCTGTGTGTGTGTGTGTGTGTGTATATATATATTTTATAGTAATATGTACATATGTATATTAGCTGCTCTTGCTTGCTTGTTTTTTCTTGCCTTCTGATTGTTGCTCTGAGTGTTGCTATCCCTGTGCTGTTGCAATCCTGGAATTTCCCCGTTGTGGGACTAATAAAGGCTTATCTTATCTTATCTTATCTTATCTTATCAGGGCGACTGGCCTGTGATCTTCTTAGTTTGAGCATAGCCAGGAGCCTCCTAGCCCTCTCTTCGGCTGAGGGCGTGAAACACTTGGTGAGGGCAGCCTTCAATCTGCCGTATTTGTCTTCGGCGGGTGGCTGCTGTACCAAGCTCCGCACGCATCGAGCTGTGCGGTTGTCGAGTCTAGCGATGACGTGGTAGAACTTAGTGTCATCCGCCGTTATGCCTGCGAGCGTGAACTGTGCCTCCGCCTGGAGGAACCACGAGTCTGGGTTGTTCTGCCAGAATTCCGGCAGTTTGACGGCGATGGCGCTCGCTAGGGCAGACTCCAATGAGTCCTGATCGTGGAGAGCATTTCCAGGCATTCTCACACGTCACTGGTCACCAATGTGGGGAGTGTGAAATAACGAAGCTGAATTGGCTTTTAATTCAGGTTTTATTCAAGCACTTCATCCCCAGCCTTCTCTCAAGAACACAAGAGAGTGAGCTGCATCAGACCTTCACATTTATACATCTCACACAAAGGGAGAATCACATATCCCTGTCAAAACCCCCTATTGACATTAACTCCTCCTCCGGTCTCTCAGTCCTCCACCTGTCCCCCAGGAGGTCGGGAAGTCCTTCCAGTCTCTTATCCCCGTACCTCCGTCCTGTTGTTGTTAACCGCAGGTGGTCCAGACATATTGTTCCATTCAGGACGTGAGGTCAATCCACACATGCAATCTCCTTTATGCTTAAGCATATGTAGGCAAAAATACATGGGCTACAGGCAGCCTATTTAAGCCGTGGGCACCATTTCCCTGGTGCAGAGGCGTCAACAATGACTCTGTCCAGTAACCCGAGGACTTTCGAGCCAAGCTAAGTTATTGTTTATCTGTCTTTGCTTGGGTTATTGTCTGGTCTAGTTATTATTCATCTGTCTTTGTCCACGTCTTTGGTTATTCTTGCTTTTTTGGGCTCCAGCTTCAGCACTGTGTTTTTCGTTTTGTGTTCTGGATTTTGTGTTATTTTAGTTAATAAATTTGAAAACTCACAGTCTGCGTTTGGTGTCCTGTTTGCCCTCTGAGAGGGCCGGTTTATGACAGATTGTACCTCATGGAACAGCCCTTTGGCCTGTTTATAATGACAATAACAACAATAATAATAACTGTCTTGGTTTCTCTCTTGTTGTTCTCTTGGAGGAATAATGGCTTCTGTGGGGAGTGAAGAAGGGGAAAATAGCCCGGACACTGGTATGCCACCAGTCCAGGGCTCCATCCCTCCAGGTTTAAGTGCTCCAGCTGGAACTGGGAAGGCCAGCAGGAAGCAGAAGCAGATTGAAGGAAGCCAGCCACGCGATCCAGCTGGTGGATTTCATGCAGAGCCAACTGGATGAAGTGTGAAAGACCATTGAACATATGGCTACAAATCACCGTCGCCTTTGGGTATACCACACCAGGCTCCTGTATGTGCCTTGAGACCACAACCTGACGCAGTGTCTCTCATGGCCTCTGATAACTTGGGTAAGACCATCGGCTCTGGCTGTGGCGCCATTGGGAAAGTGGATGTCTCGCTGAGGATAATGATGAAGTCGATGGTGACTCTCCAGTCGAGAAGACCTTCCTGAGCCCTATGATATATCTGTCAGGGCACAGCTCTCTGGGGCAGCATCAGCTGCTGGGCTTCCTCCCCCATTTTCTCCAACTATGGCTTCAGCGTTGGACAGAGGTCCTGCAACCCAGAGGCGGGTTCCCTTGTCAGCTTATTCTGACTGTGTGGAACATCAGCAGAAGTCATGGGCTCGGCTAAGGAGGCTGCTGCTCCTCGTTCTAGACTCAGTATTTTGAGTGGTGCTGCGGAGCAGGGCTTGGATGGTTCATTGAAGGTGGGCTCTACCTTTGCATTGCTGGCTGGAGCTCCTCCCTGCAGGCAGCAAGTCTATACACCACCCTAACGATAAGTGCCATGCTATTGATGGGTTAGTGGCTATGGCCTCTAGGCTGGCAAACACTAATACACTTCTTTTAGTGTATTTAGAGGGTCTGATAAGGGACCTAGAGTCAAAAGCGAAACTGACCTTTGACCAGAGTTGGTGAGGATTGTGAACACTGTGATTCAAGGAGCTAGGTTTCAGACTACAGCACTTGGGAATTCCTTGGCCAGCTGACCATGGCCGGCGGCATGTGTGGTTGAGCCAGTCTGGAATGGCGGATACCTACAAGGCTGCTATTTGGAGCTTGCGGTAATGCCTGGTGAGGTCTTTGGGCCTGCAGCAGAGGCGGTGTTGGATGAGGTGCAGAAGGTGAGACTGTAAACGCAGTCCTTTCATTGGCCAGGACCATCCAGGTCAAGTGTCCGGAGGCCTCTTGAGGGGTGTGAGAACCCACAATGGCTTCGCTTCACAGAGCCAGGTTCCTTCAGAGCTTGGGTCACCCGAGGCAGAGGCCCTCTTGGCAGCGGGTGCAGGTTGAGCAGCACTGACATTAGCACTCTTTGGAGTGTGTAGGCCATAGTCCTGCAAAAGCCCTGCCATCATCTCTGACGGTACGCTTTCCCTGATGCCAACCTTCTCCTCAGCGCACCTCATGAGTTGGCATCGGTGCATCTCATGTCCATGGGTGATTGATACACTGGAGTGTGGATACTGCCTACAATTCATATCCCATTCCCCAACTTCAAGGGGCTTTGGAAGCAAAAGTAAGGAGGACTCTCTTTCCACAGTTCCAGGCAGCGAGATCTCTGCCCTGCTGGAAAAGAATGTAATACGGTTTCTGTCTCTAGGAGAAGAGAGGTGAGGCTTTTTACACTGCCTATTCCTTGTCTCCAAGCGAATTGGTGCGTAACGCACAGAGCTACCAGAGGATTGACACCCCCACTGTAGCTTTCGCTACTTACAGTGGCTGTGTGGCCTAAGGTCAGAGAAACGTAGATAGGCACCACCCTATACACCGTATGGTGTCCCACATGCTGTGGGAGGGAATTAACTAACTAAGCGAACGGGGGAAGGGGGGGCCATCCAGTTCTGGACCTGAGGCATTTGAGCAAGTATCCCAAGTGGGATTTTCCGGTGTTCAGGCTGGGGACATTATTCAGGCCATAGGGCCAGGCGATTGGTTCACAGCAGTGGACCTTTGCGATGCTGATTTTCATATTCCCAAAAATCCGGCCCACAGGAAGTTCCTCAGGGTTCCTTCAGGACTAGCCTTCAGTTACAACATCCTGCCTTTTGGTCTGTCCCTGTCGCCTCGGACATTCACCAAGTGCATCGACGCTGCAGTCACCCCACTGTGGCAGAGGGGTATTTGAGTTCAATTATCTGGGTGATTGGCTGGTTTGTGTGCCATCAGGAGCCATAGCGAGGAGCCATGTGGAGACCATATTGGCTCACCTGGCAGCACTCGGGTTAGATTTAAATGCGGTGAAAGACTGCCTGGTTCCAACCAGGGTTGTTGAGTACTTGGGGCTCACCCTGGATTCAGTTTCCATGAGGGATTCCCTGACTCCAGGAGAAGACATACTATCAGGGAATGCATCAAGATCTGCATCTCACAAAGGACTGTATCAGTGCAGCAGTGCCAGAGGATCTTGGGTCTCTTTGCTGCAGCTTCCCAGGTGGTGCTATTGGGTCTTTTACACACTCGCCAACAGGAGGAGTTTAGTTCTTTTCGAAGGAGCCTCATGGTTCTCAGGTGGTGGAGACATTCCTCAGCAGTCCGAGATGGTGTTCCCCTGGGCCAAGAGGGCTGTAGAGTGACCATTACAACCAACACCTCCCTAACAGGCTGGGGTGAAATCTGGGAGGGCAGGTTTGTTTGGGGACATTGGGCTCCGACTCAGCAGTCTTGACATATAATCATCTCAAGATGGAGGTGACGGCATTCAGAAATAGTAGAGCAGATCTAGCTTCGGTTGGCCAGGTGGAAGCAGACCTGTTTGCGACGGCGGAGAACACCCACTGTGCTCTCTGGGCCTCGATGCACGGCCTGCCAGGTCGACTAGGAGCAGATGCTCTGAGTGTTGCCTGGCCTCCAGTGAAACTGTTTGCATTTCCACTACTGCTTCTTCTGCCAGCTTTCCTCACGAAGGTGAGGATACTGTCTGTTCAAGTAATTTGATGGTCCCGAACTGGCCACAAAGACCATGGATGACGGAGATCCACGAGATGTTGGGGGGCCTCTCCCAATCAGACGGGATGAGCTCTCACAGGCGCAGGGCAGGATTTGGCATCTGAATCCCCAACTCCTGAGGTTTCATATATGACCCTTGAATGGGAGCCATTGTGTAACTTGGTTAGTCAAGGAGGTTAGACACCATGCAGGCTTCATGGTCCGTCTACCCAGCTGCAGTGCAGTGTGAAGTGGAGAGTGTTTTGAACTGATGTCGGACTAAGGGTTAGAATCCCTTGACATGTCACATCTCTGTCATCTTGTTTTTTCCTCCAGTACCTTTTCGCCAAGGTTGGGTGAAGTCAGCTATCGGGGGCTGCCTGGTAGCAGTGTCAACTGCCCATGAAGAATGTATGGCTTGCTGCCTGGGGCACATTCCTTGGCGAAGCAATTTTTGAAAGGCGTGAGACGGAGCTGCCCACCTCAGCGTCTTTGATGCTCACTTGGGGTTTCCGGACAGTTCTCAGGGTTCTGTGCTTCCCCCCCTTTTGAGTCACTCTCTATTGCCAAATTTTGTCTGATCTCTGGGAACACTGCTTTCTCTTGACGATTGTCTTGGCCAAGAGGGTCAGTGAATTGAATGTGGTCTCTGTGGATGCAGCATGTCTTAGGTTTGATGGTGATTGGGTGGCTCACCTGTGACCCAACCCAGCTTTTCAACCCAAAGTGCTACAAGTGGGTTTGTTTTCCCGCCATCTCGTGCTTCAAACCTTCTACCCTCCCCCACACACTTCTTCGGAGGCTGAGAGGCTCCTTAGTTGTGCCGGTAGAGCCTTTTAGGTTTATGTTGACCGTACGATGTCTGGCCACTCTTCAGACAAGTTTTTTTGTGTTCTATGGGGAGTCCACAATGGGCAGGCCTATCTCTAGCAGCACCTGTCCCATTGGATAGTTGCATTGATTGCCTTTGCGGATGTGCAGGTTGGGGCAGAACCATTAGTTGGGTTGGTGGCTCACTTGACACAAGGATTGGCCACTGCGTGGGCATTGTTTAGGGGTACACCCGTGGAGGATGTATGCACAGCCGCTGGCTGGGCTTCTTCCTCAACGTGTTCCCGTTTCTATAGGCTCAACTTGGCCTCATCAGTTGTCCTCTCATCTGTTCTGGGGGTCACAGCAGGTTATTAAGTTGCATCTTAGTTTTCCCTCCTGTAAGCCGGCATGTGTGCCTTGTGTTCGAAAGGTTTTTGTTTCAGCTCTGGTTACCTGGAGGAACCGGTTTAACTTGTATGCACTCAGTTAAGTACAATTAAGGAGCCAAACTTATCTGATTGTGTTTGTGCTTAGTGGTGTGATTGGGGCATGGTGCTCCTTCGACCTGTGGGTGACGCCACCTCCATTCTCCACAGGACTCATTTGGTATACGGTTGCCACGTGGTTATAGGTTCACTAAATGAAATAAAACGTATGTTTACAGATGTAAACGCAGTTTTATGATTGAAAGTGAACCTGTAACCATTCATTGTCCTTCGTTGGTGGAGACAGGCTCCTCCCAGTCGTTAGAAAGAGGAAGAATGGGTGGATGCAAGGGGTATATATAAGGTGTGCATCCGCAGGTGTGATTAATTTGATATTATGCTCCTGTCTCAAGGATCGTAGTCATGTGGTTACACGTTCACTTTCATGCATAAAACCACATTTACATTCATAATTGTACAATCCTCTGTATTCTCATCTCTCTTGTTATTCTAATCATTCATCCGTTTGGCAAGTTTGGGCAGCTTTAGCACTGAGTGGTTAACAGCTCCTGGATAGTATGTAGTAGCCAGTGTTATTGTTAGATGTGAAAAGTAAGAAAAACATAAAAATGCTCTCCTTAAGGTGAAAACACTGGAGCTGGGGGATTTTTTTTTTAGCCCTGACACACAGCTGCACAGCCCCAGCCAAGCCTCACCAAGTCAAAGTTGTGATGGTACATTTTCAAATAATTTCTAATAGGAATAGGAATCTCTAGCCACATCTTGATTCAATTCCATTACGATTCAGAGTGCTGCCATGTGATTATGAAACAATTATCAATGCATCCTGATGCATCTTTTTTTTTTATTCAGAATTTTTTTCCCCCAGTGTTTGAGGAGGGAAAAGGGGTGACTATTTAGTACTTATTAAAAGCAAAGTGTAATTATCCTTAATGAATTTACTTATGATGTCTTTGATCACTAAAACAAATGGAATAGAGGTATGACAAGTCCACTGGGATGTTGCATTAAGCCAGGGTATATCCCACTGCAGATACTACAGTGCAGTACCTGGTTACTCCATCTTCAGCTCTGAAATGTTATGAATGAATGAATGAATTTATTTATTTCGGATAGTACATTACAGGTTAAAAGAAACTGTATAATATAACAACAAGGTCAAATTAGACAAAGACTCCTTCTACTATACAATTCCACGTGAGTTATCCGAAATATATCCGAAATGTTGTCACTTGAATGGCTTGCTGTTGAACTGAGAATAAATTCTCTGACATCTGTACATCGATTCAGAAACTTCCATGTATCGTGATGCAATGCACTCAGTTATTTCCATCACCCGTACTCTTCACTGCTGATGTTCAGTATTCCTCCTGATCGCACTATGTCAGTAACTTGATTTAAGTTGCATCACTGTTCGGCCAATGAGATTGCTCTCTGTGGTCATATGTAGTCTGTTTCCTTTGCATCGCTGGACAGCCAACTAATGTGTATGTATGTGGGCATGACAAAATGAACAAATGAGTGACAGAACTACAACAAAAATCCAACCTTCATGGCATTTCAGGAAAATATCAAACACATTGGTTTTCCATTCTTTTTAAACAAGACTTAGAATGAATAAATATAGAAAATGCACACTAGTTATTGTCATTATACTAAAATTGACACATTACATTATGTAAATAAGATAACTGTGACTAATTCACTGTATCTTTTTTCTTTTTGAGGTATGTCAAAAGCTACTTGGTTCCTGATAAAGCAAATCTTGGGAAGAGGAAAACATCTGTAAAAAAGAAAACTTTAAATCCGACTTTCAATGAGATCCTCAGGGTTAGAATTTGCAGATATTACATCACCACAGACATTTTCCCACACCCGTTAAGCTTTTCTGTCGACAAACAAAAGCAGCTCACGCTTCCCTCTCTTGACAGTATCGTGTTCGCATGGAGTATCTCAAAACCCAGACGCTTATTCTCTCAGTTTGGCATCATGACACCTTTGGCAGGAACAGTTTCCTGGGCGAGGTCGACATGGACCTCTCCAAGTGGGACTTTGACCACACCCAGATGAACTACTTAGTCCTGAAAGCAAGGGTGAGAACACACAAGCACATGCACACAAAGGCTGTTTGGCTGCTTTATCTCCTCTTATTGTTTTCTCATCACATTACAACATGGCTAGCCTACTCATCAATTCCCAAGAACATGTTTTTTATGCTGGTAGTATCACATGGTGAATTTTTGGTTTTACTACCTATGTAACCTCTCCTATGTCTCAGACAACACCCACTCTAGCGGCATCACATGAGCGAGGGGAGATGAAACTTGCCATACGATTCCTGCCACAGATCACCCACAGTAAAGGTCTGCATGCACTCTGGCTTTAGGTCAAAAAGTAGCATAAGCATACCATTCTACAAATGACAAGAGAGGCAACAGCCAAAGTAGTGATACACACATACACTACCGTTCAAAAGTTTGGGGTCACTTAGAAATTTCCTTATTTTTGAAAGAAAGCACTTTTTTTTCAATGTAGATAACTTTAAACTAATCAGAAATACACTCTATACATTGCTAATGTGGTAAATGACTATTCTAGCTGCAAATGTCTGTTTTTTGGTGCAATATCTACATAGGTGTATAGAGGCCCATTTCCAGCAACTATCAGAATCAGAATCAGAATCAGAATGAGATTTATTGCCATTGTTCATGTAGTACACAAACTAGGAATTTGTCTCGGTGCAATGCTGCAACATTAAACATGGAGTAGCACTAAAGATAAAAATAAAAACTATGCATGCAATAAAAAGTAGAATATGAATGAGTAATACTAATCTATGCAATTTTTAAATATATTAACAAGCAGCAGATATTGTGGAGTTCCACATAGTGCAGTCGGTAGTGCAAAAGAAAACAGTGATAATTATCATGAGTCCGGTTGAGCTGCTGTACGTAGTGCACGAGAGTCTAATAAGTCACTTAGTGTTCAGCAGTCTGATGGCAGAGGGGAAGAAGCTGTTCATGTAGCGGGAGGTTTTAGTCTGAATGGACCGAAGTCTTCTGCCTGAGGGGAGGGGGGCAAACAGTGCGTGTCCAGGGTGTGAAGGGTCGGCTATTATCCGACCTGCACGCCTCCGGGTCCTGGAGATGTACAGGTCCTGGAGGGATGGGAGCTTGCAGCCGATCACCTTCTCAGCAGCGTGCACAACGCGCTGCAGTCTTAGTCTGTCCCTGGCGGTGGCTCCTGCGTACCACACGGTGATGGAGGTGGTGAGGATGGACTCGATGATGGCCGTGTAGAACTGCACCAACATCTTGGTGGGTAGCTTGAGCTTCCTCAGCTGCCGCAGGAAGAATATCCTCTGCTGGGCCTTTTTGATGAGGGAGCTGATGGTCGGCTCCCACTTGAGGTCCCAGGTGATGGTGGTGCCCAGGAAGCGGAAGGAATCCGCAGTGGTGATGGGAGAGTCTGTGAGGGTAAGGGGGGGCAGAGGGGCTGTGACTTTTCTGAAGTCCACGATCATCTCCACTGTCTTCAGAGCGTTCAGCTGCAGGTTGTTGTGGCTGCACCAGGACGCCAGCTGGGCCACCTCTCTCCTGTAGGGGGACTCGTCGCCGTTGGAGATGAGCCCGATGAGGGTGGTGTCGTCCACAAACTTGATCAGCTTGACAGACTGGTGGCTGGAGGTGCAGGAGTTGGTGTACAGGGAGAAGAGCAGGAGGGAAAGTACACAGCCCTGGGGTGATCCGGTGCTGATGCTAACAGAGTCTGAGACAGTCTTACCCAGCCGCACATGCTGCCTCTGGTCCATCAGGAAGTCGGTGATCCACCTGCAGAGGGAGTCAGGCACGTTGAGCAGGGACAGCTTGTCCTGGAGCAGAGGGGGGCGGATGGTATTGAATGCAGAGCTGAAGTCCACAAACAGGATCCTGACGTAGGTTCCCGGGGAGTCCAGGTGCTGCAGGATGGAGTGGAGGGCCAGGTTGACTGCGTCGTCCACAGACCTGTTGGCTGTGTAGGCAAACTGCAGCGGGTCCAGGAGGGGAGTGGTGATGGTCTTGAGGTGGGGCAGGACCAGGCGCTCAAAGGACTTCATGACTACAGAGGTGAGCGCTACAGGTCTGTAGTCGTTAAGTCCAGTGATCCGTGGCTTCTCGGGGACAGGGATCACTCCAGTGTTCTAATGGTACAATGTGTTTGCTCATTGCGTCAGAAGGCTAATGGATGATTAGAAAACCCTTGTGCAATCATGTTAGGTCTGCAATGCTGTAATTGCTGCAAATGGAGGATTCTTTGACGAAAGCAAAGTTTGAAGGAAAAAATTATTATTTCAAATACAAATCATTATTTCTAACCTTGTCAATGTCTTGACTATATTTTCTATTCATTTTACAACTCATGGTGGTAAATAAGTGTGACTTTTCATGGAAAACACAAAATAATTGTCTGGGTGACCCCAAACTTTTGAACGGTAGTGTACATATACACACACATGTTATATATATATATATATATATA
This sequence comes from Pholidichthys leucotaenia, assembly GCA_020510985.1. Taxonomy (NCBI): domain Eukaryota; kingdom Metazoa; phylum Chordata; class Actinopteri; order Cichliformes; family Pholidichthyidae; genus Pholidichthys; species Pholidichthys leucotaenia. The sequence goes on from CM035847.1 coordinate 233,814,839, forward strand.
TATATATATATATATATATATATACACACACACACACACACACACATACACACACATAAAATATGGCAGAACGTAAAAAAAAGATCTTATTTTGCACACAGTCAGTAGAATAACTGCCTAAGAATCATCTTTAATCCTGACAGTTGTAAGCATAGACTGTACATAAGAAATGGAGGTAACTTTCCAATCAGAAATGTGGAAGTCCTCTCACAAATCAAGCAGAGGATGACACGTGGCAGTAAAGAGCATTCAAATATTTAAAGCAACATAGGTAGTGTAACAAAGCCTTGATGAAAATACAGTTCTACTATCATAATTTTTTTAGCTTATTAGTTGCTGTACAATTTTCAAGGGGGCAGCAAAATCCCAGATTCTAAACATTTTCAATCTTTTCTTTAAAGACGTAGTAAAACATGGTCCAAGCACCGGAGAGATTCACATTTGGGTGAAAGAATGCAAGAACCTGCCTCTAATCAGGGCCACCATCGACCCATATGTTAAGTGGTAAGCAGTAATGATACATGTTGAGGAAGAGTATCCAGATCCATTTTCAGCTGTCAGTAACACCCCTCCCCCCACACTTAAGCTTTGTGTTGCCAGACACGAGCAGGAAAAGTCGGCAAAAGACACGTGTGCTGCGGAGGACAGTGGATCCGGTGTTTAACCACACCATGGTGTATGATGGCATCAGAGAAGTTGACCTCACAGAGGCCTGTGTGGAGCTCACTGTGTGGGATCGTGACAGGCTTGCAAGCAACCTGTTGGGAGGCCTGAGGCTTGGTGTAGGAACAGGTAATAGTGGCTGAACGACATGACCACGTCACCACTAATGCTGCGTTCACATCTTGATTGTAACGCTGAAAGTTTCATCATTTCAGTAAAAGGGTGACATGAGATTAGATTGAAGCCTGCTGGAACACTCCTACACCATGTCACCAGTAGGAAAAAATTGCTTATTTGTATGGTCATATGCAATAATTTGGGTTCCCTTTACATTTTATGTGATTGAAACTTTTTAAAAACAGTCTCTTAGCATATGAAGAGAATAACAATATTACAAGCAAACATTAATGCATAACACTTGGTAAGATACTGGGCCATATTTCAATGACGGGGTCGGATGATCAGTTGTCACTGATGCAGAATGCATTTATGGGCATGTCCAAGTTAATTTCCTTATCACAACGGCATAAAAACTAAACTTCCGCAGGCACATGACGCAAAGAGGCCGGTCTAATCATTCAGAGGTGTGTGTTGGATAATCCAATCCAAAGCGCTCCTTCCTATCTATCTATAAATGCACCAAATCTCTGTGTGTGTGTGTGTTCCTCAGATATCGCCCAAACCATTCGTCAGACTGGCCTCTGATTTTATAAGTGCTTTGCTGAGGTTGCGAGGGTGTGCATCCCCAAGTGTGGAGTTGTTCAGTCAAAATATGTCATTTTTATCAATAAAAGTTTAGCCACTGCTCTGTCTCATGCCCAGGCTTCTAGAAGTGTGGGCGGGGTTGACGCTGTACTAGGAATGGGCGATACCAGTAGTTTTTCTTTCGATGCGATACCATCTCCGATACCGATACTTCTTGCCCCTTAAAGGAAAATAACATGATTGCAGTTTCATTAACAACTTTATTACAAGGGCAATATGAAATATGAATAAAATTCATGAACATAAATACTTGAAAGAAATGCTTATGTAATAAAATCGAACAATGAGTGAAGTAAATAAAAATAAAATGTTTTTTGTTTTTTAAATTATAATAAAAAATAATTAGGACTTAAAATGAATGCAAAATTAATTCAATTTCTTAATCTGGTGAAGATTCTCAGTCATCCAGGTGGGTAAGCATGCTGTATGAAAGCTCAGTCAAGTCATCTGGATTCAAGTATTTTTTACTTCTGAAATGTTTCACCATTCATCCAAATTATATGGTAATATATGTGTAATTTTTTTCGCAATGCAATGTTTTTTTTATTTTATTATTTATTTATTTTATTTTTACACTATTATTTTACAAACTTAATTAGTGCTTATTTTATTCATTTTTCAAAATTATGCAACCTGGTATCACCATAGAATTTGGATGAATAGTGTAACATTTCAGAAGTAATACTTCTTCTGCCGCCCATGATGTTACTGAGCTCACTCTGTGCAGTGCGCAGTGAGTCTTCAGCTGTGACATCTGACAGGCTGCCATAATCATGTGACATGGCAGACCATCTCTAAAATTTGCCTGGGCTGGTTTTTCACTGGTTTTCACACATAAATTTAATGCCTAAAACTCTCAGAAGTGAAAACAAATTGCACGTTTTGTTTTAACACGGTGGTATCATGATATTTTGAAAAGTATCGACTCCAAAGTTATCGACTAGCTGGTATCGAAGTACTGATACTTGCATATCGATACGCTCATCCCTACTCCGTACTAACTGGATAATACGCAGCATCACTGCATCAGTAACCACAGTGCTCCATGAGCAAAACAAGGAAGGCAAAAGTGACACATTTGACTAGAAAAAGATAATACTTAAGATTTAATGCTTAAACAAATTATACCATAAAGTTGCCATGGTTGCGTAGGTCTAATGGATAATTCAGCATGGAGAACAGGAGGTGCGCGGGTGCGCTGGGGGGACCTGTGGTGCTGAGGTTCCTGTTCACCGGGCAGGCTGGGCTTGGCTCCTCGTGAAGGACTGTGATCCACTGGTTCAGTTGCTGCTTCTCCCAATACTGGTGTCCGACCGGGCGCACTACGATCCTTCATGGGGAGGCACGTCCAGTCTGCCCGGTCAGAGGTAGATGACAATCCTGACTGCAGCTTCACTGGTCTTTTTCAGGACCGCGAGTATCTAAAAATTAAAAGCTTAATAATAATACCACCATGATTGTGGAGCGGAATGGCCAGCTCAACTTCATATCATATGCGGACACATATGCACGCTTTGACTAAATGACAAGAAGACACAAAAATGCCCAAATAACAAAATAAATCATTTTTATTTAAATATTTACTGACAAATGGGCAACACTGATGCAACAGTTGCAGCCAAACGTGTCATTCTGCTGTGTATAATAATGTTGGGTGTTTTGTACTTATAATATTGCTAAAATATAAAAGGATGCAGTACAATGGGTCTCAAATATTTGTAAATGAGTCCTGTTATAGTACTGCATGAATTTATTGACGATAGACTATAAACTACACACTTCCGGCACCACACGAGTAGGCTGCCTTTTTGCAACAGCGGATCATTTCTTCCTATTTCTATTTACTATTTGGCTTCTCTTGCTAATCTTTCTGATCCAGTGACACCTTATCCATCACGGACACACGGATCGCCCAAATGTCTCCTGAACCAATGGACGGAGCCACTGCTGTTAGGATGCAGTACGATAGAGACCAACTGTTAGCACTTAATCAGCCCACGATGCTAACGCGAGAATTCGACATACCGGTAGAAATAAGACAGAAGCGACATGGATGTCGTGCTGGAGCAAGACGACGGGTGAGAAATATAAGGTACAGACCCGTCCTTCCATCTGTTATTATGGGGAATGTACGATCGCTACTCAATAAGACAGATGAGCTAGCGGCTATGTCTCGTTACCAGAGCGTCTTCAGAGAGATTAGCGTGATGTTGTTTACTGAGACGTGGCTAACAGAACTAGCAACAGATGCTAACATCGAACTGGAGGGTTTCCACGTAATACGGGCAGACCGGACACCAGACAGTGGGAAGGCAAGGAGCGGAGGAGTGATAATGTATGTCAATAACAGCTGGTGCAAACCAAGACATATCACAGTTAAAGAACAGCACTGCAGCAAAGACATTGAGTTGCTAGCTGTTAGCATGCAGCCTACCTATCTCCCGAGGGAATACTCACACATGATCTGCATTGTTATTTATGCAAATCTGACGGCGAACGCTGGGACAGCGCGTGACGCCATTCACTCAGTAACTGGCAGGCTGCTGACAGAACACCCAGATGCTCTTCTCCTCATCTCCGGTGATTTCAACCATATTTCACTGTCACCCATTCTGCCCACATTCACCCAGTATGTCACATGCCACACTAGAGACAATAAAACACTGGACTTATTCTATGCTAACACTAAGGAGGCGTACACCTCATCACCACTCCCCCCACTTGGGAGATCGGATCACAACTTGGTTCATCTCCTGCCGGTGTACAGTACACAGACAACCTCCAGTCATGCACATGGTGAAGATATGGTCTGAGGAGGCAACGGACGCTCTAAAGGACTGTTTTGAAACCACTGCCTGGGAGCAGCTCTGCGATCCACATGGTGAGGACATCGATGGCCTCACTCACACCATCACGGACTACATCAACTTCTGTGTGGACAACACCGTACCCACCAAGACCATACGGTGCTGCTCAAACAACAAACCTTGGATCAACCCTGAGATAAAAACACTTCTGAGAGAGAAGAAGAGGATCTTCAAGTTGGGGAACAGGGAGATGCTGAAGTCCGTACAGAGGGAGCTGAGGAGGAAGATCAGAGAAGGCAAGGACAGCTTCAGGAAGAAGATGGAGGACAAGCTGCAACGGAGCGACATCGGCAGGGTCTGGAGAAACCTCAAAACCATCTCTGGACTCCAGAACACCTCCTCCCAGGCCACAGGGGGCAGCGAGTGGGCAAACAATCTGAACCTGTTTTTTAATAGGTTTGACCAACCGCCCTCCCCCCTGCCTGCACACCAACCACTGCCACCTCTAAAGTCATCGAGACCTGCTGTCCACACCCCACTCCACCAACACCCCCTCACTCCCAGCACACAGCCCCCCAACCTGACCCTCACTAAGACCCAGGTGAGGACAGAGCTGAGGAAGATCAAGGCGAGGAAGGCCTCGTGACAGGACAGCATCAGCGCGAAGCTCCTCAAGTCCTGCGCAGACCAGCTGTGTGGGATTGTGGAGCACATCTTCAACCTGAGCCTGAAGCTGGGGAGGGTACCACAGTTGTGGAAAACATTTTGTGTGGTACCTGTACCAAAGACTTCCCACCCCAGAGACCTGAACAGCTACAGACCAGTGGCCCTGACGTCTCACATGATGAAGACCCTGGAGAGACTGCTCCTTGCTCACCTCCGCCCCCAGGTGGGACCAGCGATGGATCCACTCCAGTTCGCCTACCAGCATGGCATCGGGGTGGAGGATGCAGTGATCTTCCTCCTTCACCGTTCCCTGTACCGCCTGGAGAAGCCTGGGAACACGGTGAGGATCATGTTCTTTGACTTCTCCAGTGCTTTCAACACCATCCAACCGATGATCCTGAGGGACAAGCTGCTGTGCGCAGGGGTGGACCAGCACCTGTCATCATGGATCCTGGACTACCTCACAAACCGGCCACAGTTTGTGAGAACCTGGGATTGTGTGTCCGACACAATCATCGGCAGCACGGGGGCCCCCAAGAGAATGGTTTTGGCTCCCTTCCTGTTCACCCTTTATACTGCGGACTTCTCACACAACACAACACACTGCCATCTACAGAAGTTCTCTGACGACTCTGCAATCGTCGGCCTCATCTCCAATGGAGATGAAACTGAGTACAGAGGACTTATCCAGGACTTCGTGGACTGGTGCCATCGGAACTGCCTCCAGATCAACGCGAGGAAAACTAAGGAATTGGTGGTGGACTGCCGCAGGCAAGGACAACCCCTCACAGCACCAGTAAACATCCAGGGAACAGACATTGAGATGGTGACATACTACAAGTACCTGGGTGTTCATCTGAACAATAAACTAGACTGGTCACACAATACCGACGCGAGAAGGGACAGCGCAGGTTGTTCCTACTGAGGAGGCTCAGGTCTTTTGGTGTACAAGGGGTGCTCCTGAAGACCTTCTACGATTCGGTGGTGGCATCAGCCATCACTTTTGGGAGTGGTCTGCTGGGGCAGTGGCGTTACAGCAGCCGATAGGAAGAGACTGAACAAACTGATCAAGAAAGCTAGCTCTGTCCTGGGGCAACACCTTGACCCAGTGGAGAAGATAGGAGAGAGAAGGATGGTGGCTAAACTGTCATCTCTGCTGGAGTCTGAGTCCCACCCTATGCAGGACATACTGAACGCACTGAAGAGCTCATTTAGCAGTAGACTACATCATCCTAGGTGCGCGACAGAAAGGTTTCGCAGGTCCTTCCTATCTATGGCTGTCAGACTGTATAACCTAAGCAGGGCTGCTCGCAGAGATAGCAAAAAACGTGACGACATAATAGTATTGAATGCAAAAGACGCAACAGACTTACACAAATGGTCCCCTCCAGTATACAACTAGGACAATATCAGTCGCTACGGAGGGTGACAATATGTATGGATACATATTCATACTATGTAGGATAACTAAGTAGATGGTTATGCTGTTTATTGTATCTAGCTACAATGCTCCGCACTGTGTATATACATTTATATATTTATGTGTACATACTTATATTCACTGCTCTTATTTTCTTATCTTCTAAATTATTGCTCTGAGTGTTGCTGTCCCTGTGCTGTTGCAATCCTGGAATTTCCCCATTGTGGGACTAATAAAGGCTTATCTTATAAATGGTAAATTAAATTCACTTATATAGCGCTTTTATTCTCATCTTTTGATGACCAAAGCGCTTTACAGATCCTGCTATCCACCCATTCACACACACATTCACACACTGATGGCGGCATGCTACCTAACATGGCGCTTCCAGACCCACCAGGAGCAATTGGGGGTGAAATGTCTTGCCCAGGGACACAACAGCAGGATATCCGGGAGAGCGGGATTCAAACCACCAACCATGCGGTTATTGGAAGACCTGCTCTACCTCCTGAGCCACTGCCGCCCACATTTATAAACTAAATTATAATGATGACTGAACAACTCCCATTCCCCAATGTGCAAGATACACTATTATGTATATAAGTCATAAAAGATCACACAAATAAGTGATCCGACAAAAAAAATAACCAAGTGGTTCTTAAACCGTGGCTAATATTGGATGTCCCATTCATTTTCAATTATTCTGTAATTAATATTCACACAATCAAACAAATCTCAGTTCAGTCCCTTTCATATGTGTCAAATTCTAACATGTGATTGCCTACATATAAGCTACACCTCTGTATTCCACTTTCAAACACAGCCTACATTTGGACCTGTAAAGCCTGATTGGGCTACCTGTTTCAGACAGGAATACTTGCTTTCTACGGGCAATGCTCTAGTCCCTTTAATGCAAAGAGGTGCATTATGTAAAGTGAATTGTGATCATGATGGTTTAAGGCAGGATTTGCGCTGACCAAAGCCTGTGCATGTAAGCCAAAATGCATGCGATAATAATACTGCTTGGTAATAAAGAAGACATCTATCTCAGCTGATGCCCAGTTAGTTATGTTAAAAAGAACAAACGGGTAAGAATGGGCTGAAAAATCAGCTGAATGTGCACGGATGGTCATCTGCGCACTTTTCACACACTTTCCGCCGTGCACCAATGTTTTTCTGTCAACGCATTGTCTGTTTTTTACGTGTTGCATCATGCCATAAAATTACAAGCAGACAGTGTGCCCGCTATGTGCGCTCGGAGGAGGTGCCTCATTTCAAAGAGGTGTTAAGTTAATCCCTCCCACAGCATGTGGAACGCCATGTGGTGTATGGGGCGGCGCCTGTCTCCGTTTCTCTGACCCTAGGCCACACAGCTACTGTGAGGAGTGAAAGCTACAGTGGTGGTGGTGGTGGGGGGTGTCAGTCCTCTGGTAACGCTGTGTATTAACTTTCCTTTCCCCCATTCTATTATGCTGAGCACCAAGCTAGAAGGCGGAAAGTACCATTTTTATATGGTCTTTGGTATGACCCGGCTAGGATTTGAACCCACAACCTCTCGGTTGTGGGGCGGATGGTCTATCAACTAGGCCACCATTCCAGTTCAAAGAGGTGTGGCGGCACACAATCTAATGCACATTACTATTATAGTGCATTCCATGAGAATCCGCTTTTGATCAGGGAAAAGGAGGTCTATTGTCAGAAGTGCATTGTTTAATGATATTTCAGTGGCGTGTTTTGACTTTGTGCAGCTCCGGAGATCAGGAAATGGCATGCGCTGGGATATTGTAACAGTCATAATCGCCCGTCATTTTAATTATATGATGATTACACACTAGTTGTTTTTTTTTTATTCCATCCACACTCTCATTTTAATTGCAGAGTCTATAGATTAGGCCTTAATGTATGATTTTTTTTTTTTTTTAGGGGAATGAATGAGTGAACATGCAGCATGTGTGCCAGTGTGTTCCAGTGTGATGCGCGGCGCACATGGGGGGCGGGGGGGGGGGGGGGGTTCGTTTTCATTACGGACTTATTAGGCATTAATGTGTTTATTTTTAGGGGACTAAATGAATGAACAAGGAGTGTGCAGCCTTTTTACTTTTCGCTATCTCCCCAGAGAGACAGAAGATGCGCCCACATCTGTGTCAGCTGTGCGCCCCAGGTTTCCAGCCCAACAAGCTCCCCGACAGCCACTCGTCAGCCCCCAGCAGAGGCTGCTGAGAGCGGGCTTGCTTCATGGCAGGAGCTGGAGGTGGCAGATCGCCTCTTTCCCTCCTACCCAGGACGGATAGGGGGAGACCCTTGGTCAGCAAAAGCAACAGGAGAGGAAACACTCCATCTCCCCACAGCCGGGAGCGACTTCCATGTCATCGTTAATGAAAGTTTATCAAAGTTTGCACAGGCATCATCCTCTTTTCTTCCTGTCTGTGTTGCATCCATGCGTATATTAAACAATTAAGCTGAATTTTTTTCAGCCCATTCTTACCCGTTTGTTCTTTTTAACATAACTAACTGGGCGTCAACTGTGATTGTCTTCCTTATTACCAAGCAGCGTTACTATCGGGTGCATTTTGGCTCACACACACGGGTTTTGGTCAGTGCAAAACCCATCTTAACCATCATGATGACAGTTCACTTTAGGTAATGTGCCTCTTTGCATTAATGGGATGGGAAGGAGTGCTTTGGATTGGATTATCCAAAACACACCTCTGAATGATTAGACCAACCTCTTTGTGTCATGCTGCAGTGGAAAGTTTATTTTTACGCTGTTGTGATAAGGAAATGAACTTGGAAATGCCCATAAATGCGTTCTGCATCAGACAACTGATCAACCGGCCCCGTCGTTATATTATGGCCCCATGACTGTCCAAGCGCATATCATCTTCTTCTTCTTCTTTTAGATTTGATTAGCGGTTGGCAACCAGCTTACAGGTGCATTACCACAACGTACTTACTCTACATCCCCCAGTGCATGTCGTTTCCTGAGCTCCGGAGCTGTGCGATGTCAAAACAAGCCACTGAAATATCATGAAACAATGTGCTTCTGACAATAGACCTCATTCCTGATTAAAAGCAGATTCTGATGAAATACACTAAAAATAGTGTAATGCGCATGCGCCAACACACCTCTTTGAAATGAGGTACCTCCTTCGAGCGCATGGTGGGCGCACTGTCTACTGGTAATTTGATGGCATGATGCAAGGCATAAAAACAGACAATGCACTGACAGAAAATAACAAAAACACTGGCGCACGGTGGAAAGTCGATAAAAAAAAGTGTGTGGATGACCGTCAAAATAGGGCCCACTCTATCCTTGGCAGATATCAGTTTGAAAATGCTTTTGTAGATAGTAAAAAGTCTCTCAGATCATTTATTTGAGATTTTCTCCTATTCTTCCCAGCAAAAGACCTCTACTTCTGCAATATTCTTGGGCCATCTTGCACACACAGCTCTTTTTTAGATATGTACTGTATACCTATAGATTTTATGGTGTTCAAGTCTGGCAACTGTGAGGGTCATTCTAAAACCTCCAACTTGCTTCTCTTAAGTAGTTTATTGGGAATTTTAAAGTATGTTTTGGATCGTTATTCTGTTGTATAATTTATTCTTTTAAGACAATGTTTTTCAACCAGGGTGCCCTGGTACGTTCAGGTTTCTGTGGGAAATGATCTAACTTCACTGCGTAATTGGTACAAAAAATGCAAATAATTTGCCATTATTGTGCATGATTTCTATAGGGACTCATGCAAAGCAGCTACAAATTATTTGCATTTTTTTGGACCCATTATGGATAAGGGATAAGGACCTGTACTTATATACAGTATTACGAAGTGAAATTAGATCACTGAGGAGCGTAAACCACAAAAGCTCATTACGAAAGAAGCTGGCTGTTCACAGGGTGCCGTATCCAAGCATATTAATGGAAAGTTGAATGGAAGGAAAAAGTATTGCTGAAAAAGGTGCACAAGCAACAGAGAGTGATTAATCTTACAACTGGGGAGGAAGGATGGATAATTGACAGACAGAGATTTCTTGAATTATATATAGAGTGATATGCAGGCTGACTAAAGACAGAAGATAGACATCATGTAGAAGAAGGAGAAGAAGAAGAAGAAGAAGAAGAAGAAGAAGAAGAAGAAGAAGAAGAAGAAGAAGAAGAAGAAGAAGAAGAAGAAGAAGAAGAAGAAGAACAACAACAACAACAACAACAACAACAACAACAACAACAACAACAACAACAACAACAACAACAACAACAACAACAACAACAACAACAACAACAACAACAACAACAACAACAACAACAACAACTCCTCCTCCTCCTCCTCCTCCTCCTCCTCCTCCTCCTCCTCCTCCTCCTCCTCCTCCGCCTCCTCCTCCTCCTCCTCCTCCTCCTCCTCCTCCTCCTTAGTAATGACCAGAGGGTGACATAGCCCGACATGGAAATCTCACTGTTTGGAGAAGAGGATTGGTCAGAACTCCTTATAAGAACTCCTTATCCAAAGATATAGAGTGAAGAAGAGGTTGCCAACTGAGAAGAATTCTGACTTTTGATACACAGAGTGACGCTTACTGAGTGAAGTATGTGGCGGTAAGGACTACAGCTCCTGACCAGATAGAGTGATGATATAGAGTGAAGTACGTGGTGGTAATGCACCTTGTAAGCTGGTTGCCAACTGCCAATAAAATCTAGAAGAAGAAGAGATAACCACAGCCTTGAGAGGATTGTGAAGCAAGGCCCATTCAAGAATGTGGGGGAGATTCACAAGGAGTGGACTGCAGCTGGAGTCAGTGTTTCAAGAGCCACAACACACAGACATATCCAGGACATGGGCTACAACTGTCACATTCCTTGTGTCAAGCCACTCCTGAACCAGAAACAATGTCAGAAGCATCTTACCTGGGCTAAGGAGAAAAGATTGGATTGTTGCTCGGTGGTCCAAAGTCCTCTTTTCATATGAGAGTAAATTTTTTATTTCCTTTGGAAATTAAGGTTCCAGAGTCTGGAGAAAGAGTGGAGAGGCACAGAATCCAAGTTACTTGAGGTCCAGTGTGACGTTTCCACAGTCACTGATGATTTGGGGAGCCATGTCATCTGCTGGTGTTGGTCCACTGTGTTTTATAAAGTCCAAAGTCAGCACAGCTGTCTGCCAAGAAATCTGAAAGCACTCCATGCTTCCCTCTGCTGACAAGCTTTATGGAGATGCTGATTTCATTTTTCAGCAGGACTTGGCACCTGCCCACACTACCAAAAGTACCAAAACCTGGTTTAATGATTATGGTATCACTGTGGTTGATTAGCCAGCAAACTCTCCTCACCTAAACCCCATAGAGGAAGATGAGAGACACCAGACCCAACAATACAGATGAGCTGAAGGCCTCTATTAAAGCAACCTGGACCTCCATAACACCTCAACAGTGTCACAGGCTAATCGTCTTATGCCACGCTGCATTGATGCAGTAATTCATTCAAAAAGAGCCCCGACCAAGTATTGAGTGTGTACATGGACATACGTTTCAGTAGGCCAACATTTCTACTAAAAATCATTTTTTTAAAATTAAATTTATGTAATATTTAAATTTTTTCGAGAAACTGCTTTTGGGGTTTTTCTTCAGCTGTAAGCTTCTTCTTTTTCTTTTAGATTTGATTGGCGGTTGGCAACCAGCTTACAGGTGCATTACCGCCACGTACTTCACTCCATATCATCACTCTATATTCTGTTTAAACCCTGTCTCTCAGGAGCTGTAGTTCTGTCATCTCTTTATATTAAACATCACTCTATATATAGTTCAAGAAATCTGTTTTTCCTCTTAACTTTTCATCACTCCATATCTTTGTACAAGGAGTTCCCACAAAGAGCTCTGAACAACTCCTTATGTGTGAAAACATTATCCGTCCTTGGACTGTATCTCATGGCCATAATCGTCATCACTCTTCACTCTATATATAATTCAAGAAATCTCTGTGTGTCTTGTCACGACCATAGGACTTGCTAAAAAGATCATAGGATCGCCTATGATGTTCCTATGATCTCTACATTATGGCTATATGTCATATAGATCATAGGACTCCCTAAAAGACCATAGGATTTGCTATGACATCATCAAAGATGACAGGCAGGCATCACTCACAATCATAGGACTTGTTATGATATCTTCAGAGGTCAACGGCAGGCATCACTCGTGATCATAGGACTCGCTATGACATCAGTCATCACTGAACGAGTGGTGAAATCAAAGATCAAAGGCAGGTTTCACCATGGTAACTGTTGCCATGGTAACAGTAACTACGGGCATGCAGAAATACTTGCTTACACTTGCTTTCTAGGGCATGCACGGGTATGCACAGGTATGCACTAGTCAAAACTGAAAGTAATAAACACTTGAAATATATCACTCCGTTTGTAATGAATCTACAAAATTATGAGTTTCATTTTTTGAAGTGAATTACTGAAATAAATCAACTTTCCAATAACATTGTAATTTGCTGAGATGCACCTGTAGTTTCTTTGGCATTCTGACCTTGCTGTTTGGACCCCAAAAGTTTAGCCATACAGTTGCAATGAAAATTATTCAACTCCCACTGCAAATTAGGTTTACTGGCAAAATATACAAACTAGCAGCTGTTTGCAATAAACAAATCAAACAAGAACAATTTAAATAGCTCAACACAACCAACATTACAAGTGGCTTCTCTGAATTCAACACAAAATGTCACTTTTACTGCTGCAGTTTCAAAATTATTGAACCCCTTCATGACAAACATCTTTAGTGCTTAGTAGAGCACATAGCCAGACACCAGCTTCTGGTAGCGTTCCTGAGGAATCTCAGCCCATTCCTCATGGGCAAAGGCCTCCAGTTCACTAATACTTTTGGGTTTGCATGCTGCAACCGCCTTTTTCAAATTCCACCAGAGATTTTCAATGGGGTTAAAGTGCTTCTGTGTGTGTGTGTGTGTGTGTGTGTGTGTGTGTGTGTGTGTGTGTGTGTGTGTGTGTGTGTGTGTGTGTGTAGGCTAGGCAACGAGCCAGGACACAGTCCAAGGATGGATAATTTTTTCACACATAAGGAGTTGTTCAGAGCTCCTTATAAGAACTCCTTATACAAAGATCCATCCATCCATCTTCTTCCGCTTAATGCTTTTTGGATCGTGGGGGGGCTGGGGCCTATCCCAGCATCTTTGGGCGAGAGGCAGGGTACACCCTATACAAAGATATAGTGATGATAATCAAGTCTTTTCTTCTTATTCTCACGGTTACTGGCGGATAGCAAACAACTGAAAGGTGCATACCACCATCTACTGTACAAGAGTGTGTAACATTATGTTACCTGAGCCCGATCCCTAAAGTCTGTGACTTAATCCTGTTATTTAAAAAAGAGAAAAGAGCCCTTTTCGTGATTCTTAGTGCCTCTCCATCTCCATCTGTTCCCAGAATCCCAGTTAAATCCCATTCCCTACCGGCCTCTCGAACTTCATTTTTCATTCTTTCATTTCCATACTTGTGACAGTGTAATAAGATGTGCTCCATATTTTCTTTTACTCCACATTCTCTACATTTGTCACTTTCACTTTTCCCCATGGTGCATAAAGTGCCATTTAAACCTGTATGATCCAGTCTGAGTCTTGCCATAATGATGTCTTCCCTCCTGTTTGTTGTTTTATAATTCTTTATTGCAGTAGATTTTTGTATTTTGTAATGGTCTTTGTGACTAGAAAAGCGCTATATAAGTGCAGGTTAGTTAGTTAGTTAGTAATATGATCTACCTTTATGATCTTCATCCCATCTTTTTTGCCATAGCTCAATTCCTTTTTTCTTGATTACTGCTTTCCATTCACCTTTTCGAAGAGACAATGGTGTAGTTATTTCTTTCCCAAGTGCACTTTTTGCTAATTTGTCTGCACAGTCATTCCCTTTCAACCCTTCATGTGTAGGAACCCAACAAAACTGAACTTCTCCACCACCCTGTGTACCCTAAATAAACTATGATATAGCTCAATCACAAAGTCTTCCCTTGTAGATTTTAGTGTCTGTATGGTTTTTAAAGCTGCAAGTCAATCTGTGCACACCACCACCCTGTCCGGTCTGATCTCCTCCACCCACTGCAAACCAGTAATTATTGCCACCATCTCTCCTGTAAACACGGATGTATTGTTGGAGAGTCTTGAGATGGTCACTTTAAACTCTCGATTGTATACTCCAACTCCAACAGAGCCCTTTTTGTTCTTTGAACCATCAGTATAGAGCTGTACGTAGTTATAGTAATTATTCCTGAGGTAAGTGCTTATTTTAACACCAACTTCACTCATATGCCGATCTTTTTTCGTCATTAGCAGACTAATGTCTACTTCTTTTCCCGGAAACAGCCAAGGGGGAACATTACTCACTGGAGTGGTGTTAGCTATCTCAGTAGTGTGTAGTCCATACATTCTGGCTTTTCTTTCAATTGTCCACCCAAACCCATGTCCCTGGAAGTCAGAGTACTCCCAGCAGTCTTGTAGTGTTGTTTTTGAAATATTCGCTTCCTCACTTCCTTTCAGCTTGACCTAGTATGATAATGCGAGTTTATTTCTTCTCAAATCCATTGACATTTCTCCTGCTTTTATTAAAACTGCATTGTTTGGTGTTGTTTTGATAGCTCCAATGCACAGGCGAAGCACTCTATGCTGCGTTCTGTCTTATTTTTTCCAGTCATCTTTGCTGCTGCTCCATAAGTCATGCATCCATAGTCTATTGGCAATCTCATTAGTGTTCTGAAAATGTCAATTAATGCCTGTTTATCTGCACCCCATTCGTGTCCACCTACAGCTTTTATGAGATTAATGACTTTTTTGCACTCTGTCTCCAGATTTTCAACATGAACTCTCCATGTGTATCCACTATCAAACCACAATCCTAGATATTTGAACTCACTCACTTTCACTATTGGTTGATTATATAATGTTAATGGTTCTGTACCAGTTCTGTGTTTTTTTTGTGAAAATCATAGCAGGTTTTACTGTTTGAAAATTTAAATCCCCACTGATATACCACTTTTCCACTTTCTCCATTGCTTTTCTGATGTTTTTGAACACAAATTTCTCATTTCTTCTCCTTGTCCATATGGCTCCATCATCTGCATATAGTGCTGTTTTGATGGATCCCCCTTGATCCTCAAACATGTCATTAATCATTATGTTGAGTAAAACTGGGCTTATCACACTCCCCTGAGGAACACCATTTTCTGTTTCAAAGTCCTTAGACTACTTTAACCCTAATTGTTCTGTGTGTTAAAAAAAATCCATGAGCCAATAATTGGCTCAATGTATGGATGTACAATTATTGTACATCCTACCACCAATGCCCATTTTATTCAGTTTGATAAGAAGTCCATCCCTTCACAGTGAGTCATAAGCCTTTTCAATATCCAGATAAACTATAACTATTACTTCTTTCATTTTGAGAGTCTTTTCAATATCATTACTTACCCTAATGAGAGCATCCACTGTGGATCTTCCTCTTCTAAAACCATTCTGATAGTTGTTTATTAATCATCTTTGCTCTAGTACATATGAGAGTCTGTAAACTAACACCTTCTCCATCCATTTCCCTAAATGTGACATTAATGCTATTTTGGCCTGTAGTTGCCTGGATGAGCTGGATCTTTCCCTGGCTTATTAAATGGTAAAATTACAGCCTTTTTCCACCCACTTGGGATAATCCCCTCCTTCCATATCCTGTTAAACAATTTCAGCACCAGTTGCATTGATTGCATAGGCAACTGCCGGAACATAGCATAGCTTAACTGAGCTTAACTGATCATATCCTGGAGCTGTGTATCCACTGTCTTGCAAAGCTCTCTTGAGCTCTGACATTGTGAGCTTGAGGTCTAACGCAGTCATATCTTCTTTCACTTCCTTTTTTAAGTTTGCATTTTCTCTGAGTTTATGCTCCCTTTGCTGTCTATGACTCTCACCAAGATGTTCTCCTCTATGCACTGCTACAAATGCTCTACCTAGGACTTCTGCCTTTTCTTTTATCTGATACAGCCATCTTGTCCCCATCCACGAGAGCTGGGACTTTAACTGACACCCTCTTACCACTCATTTTTTTTTAAACATGCCCCAGACATCACCTAGTTCTGTTTTCCTACCAAGAGTGGAACAAAATTCTCTCCATGTTGACCTTTTCCTGTTTTTAATAATCCTTCGAGGTACTGCCCTTTTCTTTTTATAATCTATTAAATTTTCACTATTCATATTCTTCCTCAGCTCTCTGAATGCCTTGTTTCGTTCTTTTACTGCAATGCTACATTCTTCATTCCAGCAGGGTACAACCTTCTTCCTACTCTGTTGTTTTCTGAGGTATACTTGCTATTGCAGCATTCAGAATATGATTGGTTACCTGACTTGAACACTCTTCTACGCCACCTTCTAATGTTACCAAATGACATGATTGTACACAGTATTACCTAAATTTTTCCCAATCTGCCTTGTCAAAACACCATCTTGTAAAATATTTTCCCTCTTATATACATACTTCAGTTTTAATGACTGTAAGTATTGGGAAGTGATCACTTCCCATAGTTGTACTGTTCATAACCGTCCATTCACAGGCACTCACCAAAGAATCAAGATACCAGAGTCAGGTCAATACATGATGATGTGCCCCTATGCAAATCCACCCTGCTACCTTCACCACTGTTTAGACAAATTAACAATCTTTCATCTAACATCTCTTCCACAACATTTCCATTGTTATCTGTATGTGTGCTTCCCCTCAAGCTGTTATGAGCATTAAAGTCTCCACACTACCTTTTTCATATGGCCTTCCCCTGCCATAACACTGAAAGTATCTGCTGTTAACTTCCTACATGGGTTGTAATAATTAATCAGCTTAATATTTCCTTGTCCATTTGGCCTACATACAGTATTTCAATAATATTACACTCTATATCCTCATGGGAGGGAATCACCCTATAAGCCAGGCCATCTTTAATGAAAGTGGCACATCTTCCTCCATTTACACTGTTACTTTTATCCTATCTGATTGAACTATATCCTGGAATAACAAACTAAGTGAGCTTGAAGCCATGTCTCCTGTACACACACTACCTCTGGAACAACTTGTAGTTCGTAAAGATACTTCTTGAGTTCTAGTCCGTTTGCTATAAGACTCCTCGCATTCCACTGTAGTATGTGTAGTACCATAATTCAGATATTAAGTTTCACCATCTGTTTCAGCTTTCAATAAAACATGAATCTGGTCGGCTTTAGATATCTTTCACTTCTAGGAATCTTCCTGCTGCTTCCACAATGGTTTTGATTCTGTCACTTTTCTTCTTTAGCTGTTCTGCAACATTAATGGTGTGGCAAATAAACTCTGGAATATACAGTATACTCCAACTCCAACAAGTCAGTGGCAGTAATGCACCTGTAAGCTGGTTGTCAACTGCCAATCTTCATCTTCTTCTTCTTCTTCTTCTTCTTCTAGATTTGATTGGCGGTTGGCAACCAGCTTACAGGTGCATTATCGCCACACACTCCACATAAGTCTGTCTTTCTGTGTGTCTGTTTTTCCTCCTAACTTTGTGACATTTTTCTCATAGCTTTATGACGTTTTCCTCACAGCTTTGTGATGCTTTCCTCATCGCTTTGTGATGCTTTCCTCAGAGCTTTGTGATGTTTTCCTCATAGCTTTATGATGTTTTCCTCAGAGCTTTGTGACATTTTCCTCATAGCTTTGTGACATTTTCCTCATATCTTTATGATGTTTTCCTGATAGCTTTGATGTTTTCCTCATAGTTTTGTGACATTCTTCTTCTTTTTTAATCTCGTATCTGCATCTCATCTCATTATTCTTCTAGCTGTAGTCTGTATCTGCGTCTCATCTCATTCTTCTTCTTCTAGCTGTAGTCCGTATCTGCGTCTCATCTCATTATTATTCTTCATTTAGACTTGATTGGCAGTTGATCCACCAGCCCATGATGTCTTTGAACTCAAAGATCCCCGACGTAACAAGTCCTCAACTGCTTCCCACTGTAGCCCCTTAATGCAAAGATATTTGTCTGCTGCTTTCACAATGATTTTGATTTTTTCTGTTTTCTTGGAAGTCTGTGCAGTGCAGTTTATCACATCTACCACAAATAAGACAAAATTATTTTCCTTCAAAACCAGAGTATCTTCCTTAATTCTACTGCATGCACTGCAAGTCTGCACACTTTCCCTGTTCGAGTCCACTCCCACTTTTTTAGCTGGCACCTTTTTCGCAGCTTCTGCATATGTTAGTCCCTGGAAGACTTTTACCTGCTGAATTTCTGCTGCTCTTTTGCTGGCTTCACAACCTCAATATGCAGAGCTATGTTCACCATCGCAGTTACAGCACTTTAATTTGGCTCCTCTTTCACACTTTTCAATTCACGTTCACCGGAGCATCTGGCACATCGTTGTCTACCTTTGCATGTCGCTGCTACATGACCAAACTTTTGACATTTAAAACATCTGAGTGGAGGAGGAACATAAAGTCTGACTTCATAGCTCATGTAGCCAATATACACCTTACTTGGCAGTCTTGTTTCATCAAATTTTAACATTACAAACAGATTATCACATTTTTTGCCATTTCTATTAGCTTTCAATCTCCGTACCTCTGTCACTTTTGCTCCAGTTAAGTTCCTCATTATTTCATAAGTTGAGACAGTCTTTGAAATGCCCGATATCACTCATCTAAAAGAAGAAGTTAGAAGATAGATAGCTAGATAGATAGATAGATAGATAGAGAGCGACTGACTACTCACAAAAAGTTAGGGATATTTCGCTTTCGGGTGATCCATCCATCCATCTTCTTCCGGTTAAAGTTCATGCTACAGTGATATTATATAATGAAAGTAGGGCATTTAAGTAGAAGCATGCAATGATGATTTCCTCATCTCAATTTATTAAAACAAAAGCCAACAACAGTGGTGGGTATACCACAAAAAAAAAACAACGTCAATGTCTCAATAACTTGCCATGTGCCCTTGAGCATCAATTATAGCTTGACAACGATGTTGCATGCTGTTCACAAGTTGACTTATTGTCTGCTGAGGCATGGCATTCCACTCTTCTTGAAAGGCGGCCCTCAGGCCATTGAGGTTGTAGGGTGCAGGGTTATGAGCCTCTACACGGCGACTCAGCTGATCCCATAGGTTTTCTATGAGATTCAGGTCTGGAGAAAGTGCAGGCCACTCCATTTGAGGTACCCCAGTCTCCAGCAGCGGTTCCTTAATGATGCGACCTTGATGAGCTGGAGCATTGTTGTCCATGAAAATGAAATTAGGCCTGTGTTGTTCATGCAGGGGCACAATGACTGTATTAATGATGTTATTCAGGGAGTATCATCTTGTCACTGTACCATTCACAAGGTATAGGGCAAGTATTGACTAGACACACCTGCCCAGACTGTAACACCACCACCACCAAAGGCTCGTCTGGTGACAACAGTTGCTGAGGCATAGCACTCTCCTTGACATCTCCAACATCGTTGGTGTTCATCATTTCTGCTCAGTGGGATTCAACTTTTATCAGAGAACAGCACTGAGGCACACTGATCCCTTGTCCAGTGTAAACGCTTCCTTGCTTCCCATGCAAGATGATGACACCTGGTGGTGTCGTCAGGTACACTTGCAGGTCATCTAGCACACAGACCACGCTGATGTAAATGGTTTAGAATGGTCTGATGTGACACTTGGGTGCCTCTCACCTCCCTTAGATGTGATTGGAGTTGAATGGCATTCATCATCCGGTTCCACAGGGCACTGTTCACAATGAAGCGGTCATCAGCGTGGGATGTGGCCAAAGGACATCCACTTCTATGCCTTTCTGTGACTCTTCCAGTCTCTCTGTATCTCTGTTGAAACCTGCTGATGACACTCTGTGACACTCTAAGCTCAGTGGCCACTTCCCTCTGAGAGCATCCTCTTTGAAGTCTCGCAATAGATAGATAGATAGATGTACTTTATTGATCCCAAACTGGGAAATTACATTAAATGGCAAAGTACTATTAATTGTTAGATGTCATCTTGGTCTCATGGTGTCAAAATGTGAACAGCATGATGAAAAGGACTGTTTAAACACTATTTTGAACCAGAAAATTTGGTCAATTCATCGATCAAACATCTGTTGTGAATTTTGCCCTTAAGCACCCTGTTAGAGAACAGCAAGTTATGCAAAAAGTACTGAAACACTGAACAGTTGGACATGTGCATTCAGAAGGTTAGAGAAGGTTAAATTAAGTTCACCTGTAATGGTTATAGTGCATTTTAGGTACATTCTGAAATTTCACCCGAAAGCCGAATATCCCTAACTTTTTGTGAGGTGTGTGTGTGTGTGTGTGTGTGTGTGTGTGTGTGTGTGTGTGTGTGCGTGTGCGCACACACATGTTACTGACCACTGTACAGTGGTGTGAAAAAGTGTTTGGCCCCTACATGATTTCTCATTTTTTTGTATGTTTGTCACACTTAAATGTTTCAGATGATCAAACAAATTTAAATATTAGACAAAGATAACACAAGTAAACACAAAATGCATAGAGTGAATATGCAGGTTTTGTGGCCGAGACAGACATATATAAAGTGTGTGGCGGTAATGCACCTGTAAGCTGGTTGCCAACCGCCAATCAAATCTAAAATAAGAAGAAGAAGAACAACAACAACAACACAAAATGCAGTTTTTAATTAAAGGTGTTTATTATTAAGGGTAAAAAAAAAAAATCCAAACCTACATGGCCCTGTGTGAAAAAGTGATTGCTCCCCTATTAAAACACAAATTAACTGTGGTTTATCACATCCTTGGAAAGCTGAGTTCACTTTTCTGGCCATTTCTAAAGCTTTGGGACTCCAGTGAACAACAGTGAGAGCCATTATCCACAAATGGCGAAAACATGGAACAGTGGTGAACCTTCCCAGGAGTGGCCAGCCAACCAAAATTACCCCAAGAGCGCAGCAACAACTCACCCAAGAGGTCACAAAAGACCCCACAACAACATCCAAAGAACTGCAGGCCTCACTTGCCTCAGTGAAGGTCAATGTTCATGACTCCACCATAAGAAAGAGACTGGGCAAAAATGGCCTGCTTGGCAGAGTTCCAAGACGAAAACCACTGCTGAGCAAAAAGAACATAAAAGCTCATCTCAGTTTTGCCAGAAAACATCTTGATGATCCCCAAGACTTCTGGGAAAATACTCTGTTGACTGACAAGACAAAAGTTGAACTTTTTGGAAGGTGTGTGTCCCATTACATCTGATGTAAAAGTAACAGCATTTCAGAAAAGGAACATCATACCAACAGTAAAATATGGTGGTGGTAGTGTGATGGTCTGGGGCTGTTTTGCTGCTTCAGGACCTGGAAGACTTGCTGTTTGGGCATTGCCCATTTGGGCGCATGCGCACGCAGCGACCTGCAGCTGGTGATATAGTGCGTGTGTGCGTGTGTGTGTTTTTTGTACTTTTTTACGTTTTTAGAAAATCCTCTGTGTTGTTTCTGCCCTGGAGCGTTTGTGGAATATATGGCGAAGAGCTCCCTGGTATCTACAACATGGATTTCCTCTCCTCTCTCGCACTGCTGCTATCTGTGCTGTGGCTCTTTGTCTCTGAGGTAGACGCGTTCGGCTCCATGGCGAGCAGAATAGCGGGCAGAATACAATATTTCAGGGACGTGTTGCTACGCTTTAACACAGCTGATGCAGTGTCTCTGTTTGAGCCCACACTTCAACTGCCGGACTTTATTTTGAGAGACGGACACAGCTGTGAAAAGAGAGGCAGCAGAAGGAAGCGTGGAAGACGTGGAGGTGTGAAATTGCGCCTTAGGAGACGTCAGTTTGGTAACATTCCTCTTCCTTCGATCATTTTTGGGAATGCACAGTCTGTGAGAAACAAGGTGGAGGAAATTCAAGGCAATGTACGTTACCAGAAGGATTTTAAGAACTGCTGCGTCATGGCTTTCACTGAATCTTGGCTTACTGCGCATGATCGAGATGCAGACCTGTGGATTGATGGCTTTGGAGCTCCGCTGCGCTCGGATCGACAGGAAGAGGTAACGGGGAAACGTCAGGGGGGCGGCGTATGTTTATACATTAATAAGCAGTACTGCACATCTGTCACGGGTCAGAGAGCGCATCTGTACACCCGATGTGGAGCTCCTGTCTGTGTCACTATGCCCCTTTTATTTGCCTCGAGAGTTTCCCCAACTTTTCATCACAGTTGTGTACATTCATCCGAGGGCAGACGCTGACTCCGCCTCCAGCACCATCTCTGATGTGGTGCAGCGGCTGCAGTCAATTTCTCCAGAGGCGCCAAACTTCATTCTTGGGGATTTTAACCATGTTTCTTTAAAGAAGACACTTAAAAACTTTCATCAGTATGTCTCCTGCCCAACCAGGCAAAAAAAGACATTGGACCTGTGCTATGGATCCATAGAGAGGGCCTATAAATCACTCCCCCTTCCTCCTTTAGGATCATCAGATCACAGCTGTGTTCATTTGCTGCCCACATATAAAACTGCTCTCAGAAGAGGCAAGGTGGAGATGAGAGACACTGATGTGTGGACAGAAGATTCAGAGCACAGCCTCCAGGAATGCTTTGACTGTACAGACTGGAAGATGTTCATAATGGCCTGCGGGGATGATTTGGACTCTCTGGCTGAGCTCACATGCTCATACATGGCTTACTGTCAAAATAAGATTGTTCCACGTAAACGTGTCAAAATATACCCCAACAACAAACC
Source organism: Pholidichthys leucotaenia (assembly GCA_020510985.1). Taxonomy (NCBI): domain Eukaryota; kingdom Metazoa; phylum Chordata; class Actinopteri; order Cichliformes; family Pholidichthyidae; genus Pholidichthys; species Pholidichthys leucotaenia. The sequence continues at coordinate 233,837,897 of CM035847.1, forward strand.
ATGGGTTACTAAATCAGTTAAATCCTGCTTACAGAGGAAAGCTCTTACCTTTAAACAGGGGTCTGTTTCTGAGCTACAGGTTGCCACCAAGGAGCTGAAGGCCAAAATTTTAAGAGCAAAACAGAATTATAAATCAGAATTGGAAAGCAAGATGGCAGCAAATAAACTGGGTTCGGCCTGGGCCAGTATGAAAACTATTGCAGGCCTTCAGAGCACAGAGCGCAGTAATCGTGTGTTTTTAGATGGTTTTAATTCAGACACAGAGCTGGCTAATGCTCTTAATTGTTTTTATGGTCGTTTTGACTCCTTTGATTTTAGCACAGAAATCCAAGATTTGAAACAGAAACTCAAAGACAATCAGCACTTTAATATTGAGATGCAGGATGTTGAAAGGGAGTTCCGCGCTGTAAAAGTGAACAAAAGTCAGGGCCCTGATAATATATGTGGACGCCTGGTAAAGTCCTGTGCACATGAACTGAGTCCTATATTTCATTACATTTTCAATAAGTCCTTACAGACACAACATGTGCCTAAGATCTGGAAAGATGCCGTGGTTGTTCCCGTTCCAAAATCCAGCTGTCCTAAAACGGTAAATGACTTTAGACCAGTTGCTTTGACTTCAATTTTAATGAAAATTTTTGAAAAACTGGTCAGATGTGAGGTCCTAAGGCAGACTGAACATGCATTGGATCCTCTGCAGTTTGCCTATAGGCCTCACAGAGGAGTGGAGGATGCCACTGTCACTCTGTTTGACATGCTTTTTAAACATCTGGATTTTAATGGGACACACGCCAGGCTTTTATTTGTGGACTTCTCTTCTGCCTTTAATACAATCCAACCTCATATTTTAGTTGAAAGGCTCCTGCAACAATTTGATTTAAGCAATAATCTGGTGGGTTGGATTCTGGATTTCTTAACCAACAGGACGCAGAGAGTAAGGGTCAATGGCTCATTGTCTGACCTAAAGTGCTCTTCTACTGGCTCTCCTCAGGGGTGTGTGTTGTCACCACTACTCTTCATCCTGTACACAAACATGTGTCGGAGCAGACATGACAACAGACACATTATAAAGTATGCTGATGACTCAGTCATTGTCAGTCTCCTCCAGGATGGTGAGAGTGGCCACGGCCCAGTAGTTGATGACTTTGTTCACTGGTGTGAGGATTCCTACCTGCAGCTGAATACAACAAAAACGAAAGATATGATTATTGACTTTAGGAGGAAAACTCCCAGGCACAAAGTCACCATACTAAAAGGCCAGACCACCGAATGTGTACAATCGTACAAATATCTTGGGACGATTATTGATAGTGGATTGAACTTTGAGGTGAACTGTGAAAGGGTGTGCAAAAAGGGTCAGCAAAATTTGCATTGTTTGAGGAAACTTGCACGCTTCCAAATTGACCAAACCATAATGACTATGTTTTATCGGGCTTTTATTGAATCTGTTTTATCCTTTTCTTTTATGTCATGGTTTGGTCAGATAAAACTGAAACAGAGGAAATCCTTGGATCAGGTAGTCAGATGGTCCAGTCGTTTGCTTGGTGAGTCACAGCTGAGCCTGACATCCCTGTACACCAGACAAGTACAGAGGATGGCCGACTCGATTTTAAATGATGACTCCCACCCTTTGCACTGCAACTTTCAGCTTCTTCCCTCCAGACGGAGGTTTGCTGTCCCAAAAAGTAGAACCCAGCGCTACAAAAACAGCTTTGTCCCTGCTGCTGTCAAAGAGTTGAACAAGCTATAAAAATTATATTGTACATATTTTATATTTACCTGTTTTGTAAGATGTGTGCCTGTGTTTGTGTCTATGTTGAATGTAATTAGTGGCTTGTAAATATGGATGTCACCAACTGCAAAACAAATCTACCTACGGGTACAAATAAAGTAACCTGAACCTGAACCTGAACCTGTGGTAAATGGAACCATGAATTCTGCTGTCTACCAAAAAAATCCCGAAGGAGAATGTCCGGCCATTTGTTTGTGACCTCAAGCTGAAGTCCACTTGGGTTCTGCAACAGGACAATGATTGAAAACAACCCAACAAGTCCACCTCTGAATGGCTTCAGAAAAACAAAATGAAGACTTTGGAGTGGCCTAATCAAAGTCCTGACCTGAATCTGATTGAGACGCTGTGGCATGACCTTAAAAAGGCGGTTCATGCTCGAAAACCCTCCAATGTGGCTAAATTACAACAATTCTGCAAAGATGAGTGGGCCCAAATTCCTCCACAGCGCTGTAAAAAACTCATTGCCAGTTGTCACAAACGCCTGATTGCAGTTGTTGCTGCTAAGGATGGCTCAGCCAGTTATTAGGTTTAGGGGGCAATCACTTTTTCACACAGCACTATACAATTTGGATTTTTTTTACCCTTAATCATAAACACCCTCATTTACAAACTGCATTTTGTGTTTACTTGTATTATCTTTGTCTAATATTTAAATTTGTTTGATGATCTGAAACATTTAAGTGTGATAAACATACAAAAAAATGAGAAATCAGGAAGGGGGAAAACACTTTTTCACACCACTGTAGTTCTTGTTATCCAACTGCTCAGATGTAAATATTTGATCTGTACAAAATTTAAGTATTTTTTCATCAATATATTTTGAAGAATTTTTAGACTTTAATTATTCACCTTTCAAAATATTTTGTTGATGTATTATTTTTAAAAAAAGTTTTCTGACAAGGTTGTTGAATCACCTTTGATGTGTATTATGAGTAAAAAGAGTCTCACCCTCAAATAAAAACTTAACCTTCAGGCACCACTATGGACATTTTTGTCCATTTGGGAAATTTTTTCCTCTTTACCTGCTCATCACAATTTTTTGTAACAAAGCCTCTCTCTAGACAAATTTTGGAATTCAACTTTTTCTAATACACCAATGGAACACTGTGAAACAAATTTACTACCCTTTAGTCATTAAGGACAAAAATGTTCACTTTAAAAAATTGCTATAAAAATAGTATAGATTCATATTTTTTCTGCTTTTTTGGCTTAAATCTTTTGATCAACTTCAGTTCTGATCAAAACTATCAAATTTTGAATAAATATCAAGATTTTAATCATCTAAATGCCAGTTTGATTACATGATGATAATATTTTTTAAGAAAAAAACATACAAAAAATGAGTTATTTTCCATATGGCAAATGTTGGGGGGGTGGGGCTGGGGGGGGATTTTTTTTTAAAATTAGTCTTAGATATGTCAAAGATTCACCAACATATTGACTTTGATGCATTATTAGTTATTAAATCCCATTCATTTTCCCATTAACTCCCATTAAAACCACACATTTTGATCTCATAGATGTTACAAAATATAGTCATGCCTTCTGTGATATTAGGGTTTCATTTTTGAGAAAAACTGTAAAATTTATCATTTTAAATGTTCACCACTAAAATTAGCCATTTATAGCCATTGTAGGCCTGTGCATAAAATGCTTGTCATTTCATTAGTTTTTGAGCTTGTGTTAGAGAGCTTAGTTGGCTATTTTATGAATGTGTGTGTGTGCACGCGCATACATGTGCTGTTTCATGTATCTTTGAAGTAGACAGATTGGCGTTAGCTTGACTTTATTGTAGAACTTGCAATGTCTGATAAAGTTACTTTAGTATATTGTCATGGACAGCCACACATGCACTCGCTTTAGTAAATAAAAAACCCCATCTTACTGCACTTCAGAGAGGCCCGCTGTGGAGAAAACAAAAATAACTGTTAGTGACTTTATGCAACTGGCTGAAATCCTGTTACAACCAAACTGTTTGCAGCTTGGCTGTCTGTTCAATTCATTCCTGGTACAAGCAAGGCGCAAGTTGAAGAGGAGCTTCTCTGTGGAAAAGACTCTGGATGAAATCATGTGGCCTTAAACTCACAGGGACATGCAGTAAAGTGAAACATCCACATCCTCAGAAGGAGAGTCTGATGTGGAATGTGTGGTGGAGTCAGATAATTTTGCTTCCTCTTCTTCCTTTCCTGACCTTTCCGCTGAGTGTGGAGAGGACACACAGCATCCTGCAACAGAATGGACTTCAAGAAGTGGGCAAGTCTGGTTTCCTACTCATGCAGAGACTACCCACTATGTTCCTGCTGCCAGAAGTTTGATTCCTGGGGCTGACATGGTGCGCCATCACCAGGATATGTAACATGGAATCCTCTGTTGATTTATTTTTCATTCCAGAGATCGAATTATTAGTCAACAAGACAAACCTGAATCGAAGATCTGTAGTTCGAAACTAGAGTGATGTTGATGACACTGATGTGAGCGCGTACTCCTCCTGGGAGCTCCTGATTTTGGCTGGTGTGTACCTGCCCAGAACATTGCACATCCACTGTGGTCATCCCAGAGACTGCAGGTGGATTATCCCCTTAGACCGGCACACATATGCACATGTGCGCGTGCGTGCACACACACACACACACACACACACACACACACACACACACACACACACACACACACACACACACACACACACTCACTCACTTTCATAAAATACTAAGCTCTCTAACACAAGCACAAAAACTAATGAAATGACAAGCATTTTATGCATAGACCTACGATGGCTATAAATGGCTAATTTTAGTGGTGAACATTAAAAATGATAAATTTTACAATTTTTCTCAAAAATGAAACCCTAACATCACAGAATGCATGACTATATTTTGTAACATCTATGAGATCAAAAAGTGTGGTTTTAATGGGAAAATTAATGGGACTTAATGGGTAGTAAATTTTAAATCTGATGCTACACAAAAACTAATAATGCATCAAAGTCAATATTTTGGGGAATCTCTGACATATCTAAGGCTAATTAAAAAAAAAAAAAAATCCCCCCAGCCCCCAACATTTGCTATATGGAAAATCATTCATTTTTGTATGTTTTTTCTGAAAAAATATTATCATCATGTAATCAAACTGGCATTTTTGTCCTTAATGACTTTAAAGGGTAGTAAATTTAAATCCGATGTTACACAAAGGCAAGGCAAGTTTATTTGCTTACCACATTTCGTGTACAAGACAATTCAAAGTGCTTTACATGAAAACATGAAAACATGAAAGCATTACAGGAAGTTGCAAAACGAATACATAAGAATTTAAAAGCAGACTAAAAAGTAGATTAAAGAGAAACAAAAACAAGGTAAAATAGAATAAGACAGAAAACGTGCAAGAAATAAAAGTTACAGTACATTGTGGGAGATTAACAATTGTTCTACTGAAAGGTTGTGCTTGTGTTGGCTTGTGAAGTGTTAACTTCATCCTACTCCTTTTCAAGCATGTACTTTGTGTTGCATTTGCATATCTGGAGAAAGTTTTATGTTTTCTATCTGGTTCTTTTAAAATTTCTTTTCTCTTTTGTACTTTTCTGATTTTATATTTACATGTTCAAAATAAATAAAATAAATCTTAAGTCAAATCAAAGGCCGAGGCAAATAGGAAAGTTTTTAACCTGGATTTAAAGCAGTTGAGAGCTTCAGCAGCCCCGATGCTTTCTGGGAGTTTGTTCCACAAGTGAGGGGCATAAAAACTGAACGCTGCCTCACCATGTTTGGTTCTACTGCAAAAACTGAAATCTTAGTAAGAAAAAAATATCTTAAATCGAGGATTTAATTCTTGTTTTTTGTCTGACAAAATATTTTTTTCTTGTTGTGCAGTTTTCTGTAAGGAAATTTTACTTGATTTAAGATATTTTTTACTTGTTCTAAGCAATTTTATCTGGTTTTAAGTTAAAAAAAAAATTGCCAGTGGAGCAAGAAAGTTTTACTTATTAAATTGCTTAAAAAAAGTCTAATTTTTTTTTCCAGGAAATTTTTACTTGTTTCAAGCAATGTGATAAGGAACATTTTCTTGCTCCATTGGCAATTTTTTTGACTTAAAACCAGATAAAATTGCTTAAAACAAGTAAAAAATATCTTATATCAAGTAAAATTTCCTTACAGAAAACTGCACAACAAGAAAAAATATCTTGTCAGACAAAAAACAAGAATTATATCCTTGATTTAAGATATTTTTTCTTACTAAGATTTCAGTTTTTGCAGATGGCACAGATAGTAGGCCTGACCCTGACGACCTGAGGGCTCTGGGTGGCTCGTAATAGACCAGCAGATCTGAGATGTATTTTGCCCTTAACCCTTCAGAGCTTTATAAACCAACAGCAGTATTTTGAAATCTATTCTTTGACAGACAGGAAACCAGTGTCAAGCTCTGAGGACTGGAGTTATGTGATCCACTTTCTTGGTCTTAGTGAGGACTCGAGCTGCAGCGTTCTGAACCAACTGCAGCTCTCTAATGGGACTTTTTAGGGAGACCTGTGAGAACAGCGTTACAGTAGTCCAGTTTACTGAAGATAAATGCATGGACAAGTTTTTTTTCTAGATTCTGCTGAGACATCAGACCTTTAATCCTCGCTATGTTGTTTAAGTGATAATAGGCTGACTTTACTACTGTCTTAATGTGGCTGTTAAAATTCAGGTCTGAGTCCAGAACCACACCCAGATTTCTGGCTTGGCTGCTGGTTTTTTGCGTCACTGACTGAAGCTGAGTACCAACTTTGAGTCTTTCTTCTTTGGCTCTGAAAACTATTATTTCGGTTTATATAATACAAAAACTAATAATGCATCAAAGTCAATATTTTGGATAATCTATGACATATCTAAGACTGATTTAAAAATAAAAAAAATCTCCCAGCCACCCAACATTAGTTTTATGGAAAATAACTCATGTTTTGTATTTTTTTCAAAAGTAACAACAGTGACATCAAGTAATCAAACTGGCATTTAAAGAGTTAAATTTTTCAAAATGATTGAATGTTTGGCAGTTTTGAGCAGGGCTGCAGTTATGTAAGAGATTTATGCAGAAAAAGCAGAAAAAATATTAATCTAAAATTTTTATAGCAGTTTTTTGGAAGTGGACATTTTTGTCCTTAATGATAAAGGACAGTAAATTTGTTTCAGTGTTCCATAGGTGTGTTAGAAAAAATAAAAGTTGAATTCCAAATTCCAAAATTTGTCTAGAGAGAGGCTTTGTCACAAAAAATTGTGCCATATCCACCAACACAGCCAAAATGGTGAGCAGGGGAAGAGAAAAAAAATTGCTCAAATGGATTAAAATGTCCATAGTGGTGCCTGAAGGTTAATGGTTCTATGTAGTACTTTTAGCTCAGGTTTTAGTGACACCTTTTGTTTACAAAGAGAACTGCAGCTTCAGATAATAGTTTTTAATGTTCAGAAAACAAGAAATTATCAGAGAACAAGAAACAAGAAAACACATGCATTTCGGTTTAATAAAAAGATAATTATCTTGAGACTTTACACAGACCGATGATGCCTACCTATACATCAGTCCCCCACCCTACAACAGGTAAAAATTAACTACATAATCCTCTAATTTATTTATTTATCATGATGGTTCAGTTTGTAATTACAGCTCCTTGCTTGGCATGGGGCCGCAGTTGCTGAATACAAATAATCATTTCCATCAAAAGAGCTTTATATTGACTACTGTTGTGATTATTTTTGGTGGGGACCATTAATAGTGCCAGGTGAAACGTACAGTTTATACAGTGCTATGTGAGCAAAGTGTTAGGACAGTTACAACAACATACAGAGTATGTACTGTGTGTGTGTGTGCGCGTCCGCGCACGCTCACGTGTGCAAACATGCGAGCATGTAGTGAGAATGAGTTTACATATACACACTGTAACTTACTGTAGATGCAAATGCATATGAGCATATACCATACAGTTCCAATCCAAATTATTTAACCCCACTGCAAATTAGGTTTATTGACAAAATGTACAAACTAGCAGCTGTTTGCAATAGAGAAATCAAACAAGAGCAATTTAAATAGCTCAACACAACTAATATTACAGGTGGTTTCTCCAAATTCAGCACAAAATTCCACTTTAAATGACTACTGCAGTTTCAGACTTATTCAACCACTTCATGACAAGCATCTTTAGTGCCCACTAATATTCTTGGGTTTGCGTGCTGCAAATGCCTTTTTCAAATCCCACCAGAGATTTTCAGTGGGGTTCAAGTCAGGTAACTGTGATGGACACTCTAGTATCTTCCAGGACTTCTTCTTCAAAGCCTTGGTGGACTTTGAGGTATGCTTGGGATCATTGTCCTGTTGGAAGGTGCAGTGATGCCCAAGCTTCAGCTTCCTCACAAACGGCATGACATTTTCTCCCAGGACTTTCTGATAATTGATTGAATCTATCTTGCTTGCCACATGCTGCAGGTTTCCAGTGCCAAAGGAAGTGAAGAAGCCCCTGATCCATAGGCCTGAAAAGTTCCAGTTTTGTTTCATCGCTCCACTGAATAGAATCCCAAAACATCTTTGACGTTTTTATATACTTTTGAGCAAACTGGAGCAAACATTTCAGGCCTAGAGATAATTAAATCATAAATTAAATTAAATCACCCTTTATTGTCATTCAACCAATCATGTACAGTAAAACGAAATTGTGTTTTACCTATCTACAGTGTTAATCACACACACCCCATGTGTAGAATCAGAGGGCCGCTGCCATGCAAGGCGCTGCCACAGATTTCCCTCCTCCATTCCATTATTGCTGAGCACCAAGCTGGACCGCAGGAAGTTCTGCTTTTATATGGTCTTCGGCACGACCCGGCCAGGATTTGAACCCCTGCCTCCCAGGTGTGGGGCGGATGCTCTACCAACTGAGCCACCACTCTGGTAAGCAGTATGACTGGAGGAGGAAGAATGAAGCATACACTGAAAAGAACACCATGCTTAAAGTGAAGCATTGTGGTGCCTCAGTGAAGCTCTGGGGCTGCTTCACTTCGTCTGGCACTGGAAACCTACAGCGTGTGGAGGGCAAGATGGATTCAATCAAGTATCAGGAAATCCTGGGAGAAAATGTTATGCCGTCTTGGAGGAATCTGAAGGTTGGGCGTCACTGGACCTTTCAACAAAACAATGATCCCAAGCAAACCTCAAAGGCCACCACACCAAGGTCTGGTTTCAGAAGAAGTCATGGAAGGTGCTAGAATGACCATCACAGTTGCCTGACATGAGCCAAACTTCAAACCAAGATCACCCCTTGGCCTAAGGGTATGGACAATAAGGCCCTATATCAGCAACACGGGCAATCGAGCAAGTCATCCCAATCCCCCAAACAATGCTCTAATTAAATATACAATAGACCACTAATTACACAGACCCTTTTTAGCCTGAAAAACAAAACTTTGCGAAAACCTGATTTTGCAAAATTAATATACTGTACATAAGAACCTGCATCACCGTGATTACTTAATATACTGTGACCTATTCAAAGTTTGAATAATATTTCTTGATCAAAGTGTGCAGGGAAAGCTAAGGGCCGATTTCCATTACAAAAGAAAGCTGTACTTCATAAAATGCAGAAATGTGGAAAAATGGAAAATGGAAAGGAATGAATACTATGTTTGAAAGTCTAAGTATCAAACCATTGTAAATATGAATACCTCAGAGTGACATAAACTGAAACATTATCAGTGAGCAGACATGATTTCATTGATATTTTAATTTTGTGTCTCTGTAGGTAGAAGCTATGGTGCAGTGGTGGACTGGATGGACTCGAGTCCCTATGAAGTGGCCCTATGGGAGCGAATGATGACTTCCCCAAATGAATGGGTGGAGGACGTTCTCCCCCTGAGAATACTGAACTCTGCAAAAACAGCTTTTAAATAAGTTTAGCTACCTGCCGCAAGACACTATTTTAAATGTGTTTAAGATTTTTATTTAAATACAGCCACAGAACTTTTCAAGAATTTCAAAGTTAAAATTAAAGCAAAATCAATTAAAATGGAAAATTCAGCCAAATATTAAAGTAAATAATGTGCCGTTAGTTAATAGATTGTCAAAAAAAAAAATGAAGTCTCTGAAGAGTCCCTTGTATAAAGCCAGAGCTCTGGTGTGCAACTGTTGTATGTAGGAGATATTTTACTGAGAAGAGTAAGAAAATTAAAAAACAACCTCATCAAGTGGTATTTTTTACACCCTTTATGTAGTCGATTATTTAACAACACCTTAAGTAGCCACTATAATTCATTTAAGCAGAATCTTCTGCTCGCTTGTGACTAACCCTTATTTTAACTGTAATTCTGTAGCTCTACAGTAACATGACTCCATGAGAGATGACACATAAAGAATTGCTTCAATGTCATATTTACCTTGAATGGAATTGAATAAATTTATTATAGGAAATCATCACAATCTGTCCTTCTATTGTGTTTCAGATTATTACTATTCATACATTCACACATCTTGAAAAATAATTTATTTGTATTTTCTACAAACACAGATGGCTCCCAGACAATCAATCATGTACATGATAAGGTATAACATTATGATCATCTGCCTAATATAGTGTTGGTCCCCCTTTCTGCTGCCATAACAGCCCTGACCCATCGAGGCATGGACTCCACTAGACCCATGAAAGTTTGCTGTGGTATCTGGCACCAAGATGTTAGCAGCAACTCCTTTGTCCTGTATGTTGCGAGGTGTGGCCGCCATGGATTTGTTTGTCCAGCACATCCCACAGCTGCTCAGATTGGACTGAGGCCTGGGGAATTTGGAGGCCAGGTCAGCACCTTAAACTCGTTGTTGTGCTCCTCAAGCCATTCCTGAACCATTTTTTACTTTGCAACACAGTGCATTATCCTGCTAATAGAGGCTACAGCCACAGAAGAATACTGTTTCCTTGAAAGGATGTACAGTACAGTCCTGCTAACATCTTGGTGCTAGATACCACAGCACACCGTCAGGGTTCTAGTGGAGTACATGCCTCGATGGGTCAGGACTGTTTTGGCAGCAAAAAGGAGACCAACACAATATCAAGGCAGGTGGTCATAATGTTATGCCTGATTGGTGTATTTTAAGTTACATTGGAATAATGGAAAGAAATATCATTCAAATAGTTTTTAAATACAATTTTGATCCATTAATCCCAATTTGCAATTTCTGAAAATATATTTCATCCACTAAAGAATCTTAAAATGCCTGGTAACACCTGTTAATACTTAAATATGGGAGAAAATTCTTTGGGTATGAAGTAGTGGAATAATTACAAACTGTCCCAAGTTTCATGATCAGGTTGTTGGTAATGATTTAAGTACATGTTACCAGAATAAATCTAAGATGAATTTTAAAAAAAATCTGGATAACGAGAAGCTTCTATGGACTATTACCGCTACTGCAGAAGTTCTTTTATGTAATGTAGAGTTTGGGTGAAAAAGCTCAGTTATTACTGAGTCTATCTACTGACCAACTTGCTGAGTTTCATATATTGTGCATGCTGTTTGACAGGGATGGTATTCTCCTCCTTCCTGGGGGAAGTTGGTATTCAGATCCAGAACCAAACAGTCAGGATTACAATGCAGCCAATTAGAGCCATTACAGAGCCTCTGTGGCCAACACCTGTTTAAAGAAAAAAAGGCAAGAATGATCAAGATTTCACATATTTATGTGTCTAAAAATGAGTGGATGAATGGAATGACTCATTTAGCTGCTTGATCTTGCTGGTTTAGAAAAAGGCAACCAAATATATACATATGAGAGAAAAAAAATCTAGGTACACTGCATTCTAGTAACCATTGTCATTTTTTTTTCTTTAGTGGTAGATATTACCAGAGATAACTGTATTAATTTAAATGACACAAAGACAATCTAGAACTTGTCTACTCAGCAACAAAGCCTTGTCTGTATTTATTAAAGAAATACAAAAAAGTGATATCACACTGTCAGATTTTCAGCACAATTATTGTCGCCAGAAATACCATGATGAACACTGTATATATAACAGTACAAAAAGAACAAGACTGTAATAAAAAAGGCTGCAAGATGTACCATTACCACAACAGCAATGACTCAATCCAAAATAATATTATGGCACAATACCAGTATATCGTGACACCCCTAATACAAGTTATAAAAACTGACTCAGTAGTAAAGCTAAAACAGATTTGTATTTGCTAGCAAGAACTCTATTAGTATTTGCAATTTATTCAACATTTTACACTAGTTTTTCTTTTCCCTGCCCTGTCAAGCCAAAATGAGTCTAGTATGTTTTATCAGTAACACTTATATAATTGCAAAATTTGTTTTATAAATACATCTTTTGTACATATTCTAACCCTGGATTTACCCTGGATTTACAATGACTCCAGATGCAGTCCGTTATGGATGCGATTCGGTCTCCACAGCAAATAGTTCCCATTCTCGTCAATTTTCTAATCCCCACCTGGTCCAGGCCACTGCGGAACGAATTCGGCTCGGCAGACTTGGTTCGCTAATGAGATGCAAGGAGTCTATTTTTGACGGATGCCAGATCCAATCCGCAAGGAAATGCCGTGGTATTTAATAGCCGTTTGTTCATTAAAAATGATTTAAGGATCGTCCATTATTTTCTAAAGTTTACTCCTCCACCACTGTGTCAGAGAAGATAAAAACTTTGACATAACATACAAACACTTCATAGAATTAAAATTAATGGGCTACTTACGTATTATTAGATCACAAAAATCCAGATGGAGAGTGGATAAATTATGCTTCCTTGTTGTTATCATGTGATTGCAATCGGTCCTTCGCCGGTCTTTTGCAAGACCTCACGTTATTACCTCCGCCAGGCCGCAGGCCCGCAGGCCAGGAGGTTATGTTTTTGCCAGCGTTTGTCTGTCTGTCTGTCTGTCTGTCTGTCTGTCTGTTTGTCTGTCTGTTGGTTAGCAAGATAACTCAAAAAGTTTTGGACGGATTTCGATGAAACTTTCAGGCGTTGTTGGAAATGGTACAAGGAAGAACTGATTAAATTTTGGGGATGATCCGGATCACCGTCTGGATACAGAAATTTTTTAAAGGATTCTTTAACATTGTGAGATACGGCCATTTTCAACATGTGCGCAGGCGCAATGGAGGGCGCTGGTCGTCGTGTCTGACGAACACAAACTCCGCGTTCTTCAAAGTTTTAGGCACAAAAGCACACGGAAAACAGTGGTGGGCAGGGCCCGGCAGCGTGCCTGTGTTTGCGCTACGCTGCAAAAGCTGAGACGGGCAGCTGTCCACCGCCGGATTATTTGGCAGAAATTCCCCAGGCAGCCATAGTGGCTGCGCAAAAACAAGCTCTCTGCCGGGGAAGCTTCCAAATCCTCTTTTGCTGCGGAGCGCAACCCCAATAAAAACCACGGCAACCTGTCTACCCAATTTGCATCCGTCAGTGAAGCCCTGAGTGCTGCTTTCAGTGATCTATGAAAACGCTGGCAGCCTGGGACTTTGCAGATGGAGGAGATGGACACAACACCAACACTTCAGTTTATTACCTCTGCCAAGGAGGTAATGCTTTTACTACTGAACCACTAATCCTATCATTGTGAATCCAATTGCTAGTCATATGTTTTCATGGTCAAGGAATCTGAAAACGTACACACAAACACTGTATGGGGGGGGGGAATTGTGGCGCTTGGCGGAGGTCTGCGCTCTCCGAGTGCTTTTCTAGTTTTATATGATTCTCAAACGATCTTGTATTTCAAACCCTACTCTGATCAAAACACAGAGTGGGTGGGCACTGCCCCAAGGCTCCGTCCACACTGCATCTCCAACAAACTGCATCCGGAGTCCGTGTTAGTCCTCTTTCCCTTACAACCATGTTTTATATTTAGTTTTTTGTGCTGCCACAGTGCTAACCACTGCTCCACTGAGCTGCCGGTGATTATAACCCTGGATTTACACTGACTACGGATGCAGTACGTTACAGCGGCGATCCAGCCTCCGCAGCAAATAGTTCCCATTCTTACCAGTTTTCTAATCCTCACCTGGTCTGGACCACTGCGGAATGGATCCGGCTCGTCAGATTCGTTTCGCTAATGAAATGCAACAAGTCTATTTTTGACGGATGCCGGATACAATCTGCAAGGAAATCCCACAGTATCTTGCGGTATTTAATAGCCGTTTGATTATTAAAAACGATTTAAGGATCGTCCATTATTTTCTGAGGTCTACTCCTCCACCACTGTGTCACAGAAGGTAAAAACTTGACTTAACATATAAACACGTCATAGAATTAAAATTAATGGGCTACTTAAATTTTATTTAGAGCCCAAAAATCCAGGTGGGGAGCTGCCACATCACACTTGGTTGTTGTCGTCACGTGATCGTGATCGATTCATCTCGGTCACTGTCGGGTCTTTCCTGAGAGCTTGCGTTATTTTGTATAATTCTCGCATGATCTTGTATTTCAAGCTCTGTTCTCATCCATGTCACTGCAAAACACAAACGGAGTTGGTAGGGATGAACGCAAGGGTCCATCCGGACTGTATCTGCAACGGACTGCATCTGGAGTCAGTGTAAATCCAGGGTAAAGCTGCATTATTAGATAACTGTGGACCACGTTAAGCTAGTATTTTACGGAGCTGAGGAACGTTGCAATTTTTGGGTTTCGCCAGGGTTTATGAAAGGTTGCAAAACATTTTGCAGTTTTTTTCTTGCTGCTAAGAAATTTCGAACATATTCAAAATTTCTCGTGAATGTGTTTCTGCAAACAGTTTCAAACATTTAAAAAATAGCTGTAGTAGTAGTAGTAACACATGTCGCTAAAGTCCTTTTTGGTTTGGCAAGTTGTGAACACTATCAGCTGTTTAAGAGCCTTTACAAAGCCTTGGAATCTGGGGAAGGCTTGCTCATCCTTTCCACTTGTGGGTCTTGGGTCCAAGATTCGCATGACATTTGCCTAATATTATACTTCGAGTCAGCAAAAGGTCCCAAATGTTTCCAAGCAGTGACAAATAGTTGCTAATCATTGCAAACACTGTCACTAACATTTTTTAACAGTCACTAATTTTCGCCAACTGTCTTTCACAAACACTTGCACAGATGTTTCTAAATGTTCCTAAATGTCACTACTGACAGAGGCAAACCCTGATTTTCGTGAATATTTATCATAGAAATTGACAAATCCAAAAATTGCAATATTTGTCAGCATTCGCCACTCCATGAGATAGTAGCTTTATGAGAATGAAATGTTAAAGCTACATAGAATGAATGAATGATGCATCTTACTTATTTCCCTTGACATCTAATGTATGGTGGACATGTGCTACAGTATTACATTAGAGGCTTTGAAGATAAATAAAGGGCCTGCACTCTTAAGACAGAAGACACTACGAGAAGTTGGGTTTTTGCCATCCGAAGTACAACCCAAAGTAAACTGTCTCGGCCATGATGAAAATGGAAATGATGATGAGGCAGATTATGATAGCCACCACAGGGCCAGTGTAGACCCTTTGTTTTTCCTCACCTGTTGGAGAAAGGAAAAAGAAAAGCATCGACATATAAGACGATTCCATTTTTATATGCTTGTTAATTTAATGCAAACAGCAACCTCTGGTAATGAAAAAAAATGTAACATTCATGTGTCAAAAATATCTAATACTCTAGTATCAAATATGTTTTAGACACACCCTTCAGGAAAACTGTATCGGGAAATTTTTTTTATCCATAGTAAGTCCCTCATGCCTTTATATCATGTTACAGATTTAGAAGTTGGGATTTCACTGTAGTTCACTTTGTGGTCCCAGAGTGAACTACAGACCCATTTACTCCATTTTGGAAAGGGCTGCTGCCTACCTACCAAACTAACTCAGTCTGTGACGGCATTAAAGGGGTGAATGGGGCTGCTGTTCACTGTGGGGAAACTAGGTATCCCTAAAATATTTTCCAGTTTAACACCACTGTGAATAAAAATGCTAATGCTGGCTAGCTGTCTTAAGTTTTAGGTAACTAGCCACCAGTAGCATACCCTGATAAATCCTTCTGCCCTCCTCTCTCATCCAGATTTTTCAATAATGGTGGCAATTTGGTACCAATGAATGACAAAGTGGCTATATCTTTTAAAAAAAACAACAACTTTGAATTACTGTCTCCAATTAGTAACTAGGTGATACACATACTGTAACTTAGTGCCACAACCAGAGTAAACTTATTCAGACATGTCACATATATCCTGGAGAGTCTTACCTTGAGAAGTCATGACAGTATCAACTTCTTCTGCAAAAGTAAATCAAAAGTATAGTCAAGAAGCAATAAAACAATGTGGAAAATATCAGCCTACACCAGCCTTAAAAACCACACTCATTGACTGTCTTGCAATGACATCTTACATGATTTAAAAAAAAAAAAATCTGTGTTACTTAAGTTGTGAGCTCTTTCTTAAGCATAAAACCTGAAAAGTGAGAAATGGTCTGCCTAATAATGTTCACAAATCATAGACTAATTAAAACATCAGTGGCTATATCGTTTTTTTAAAAAACAATAACACTGTCACTTATAGAAATACTGAATGATATGTTGATTTCAAATGTACAAAAACCATTACCTTGTTTGCTGCAATGTTAAATTTACTGACTGAAAGTAGTATATATTTCCTAAATTGTCAGTAACTGCAATTTAGCATCTTTATAACACTGACAAATTTTCTTTTTTATCATGGGATATTCATCAGATTAACTATATACTGTATATGTGCATCTTCAAACATTGTTGAACAATGTTTTATTGTGAATGGATTAAAAACACACCAGTGGTCTGGGTCGCCACACGTATGGCCTTAGAGGTGACTGTAACACTGGGGGTCTCATCCTCAGCAGCTCTCTTCCTCTTGTTATTATTGTCACAGTTCTATGAAAGTGATTCAAGTAATATTTACAGTGATATACCTACACTGTATGCATAGGAATATCTTATATATATCAATTTTATGGATGCGACTGAACTTATCAAAAACGTGTCAACTCACATATAAGGAGGAACAAGTGTCCACCTCGCAGAGCCTGGTGACACAGTGCACGTAGAAGGTAGAAACTGTGAGATTTTTGTGCTCCGTATATCTGAAGGCCTCAAAGTTAAAATGTGCAAATTGTGCCTCCGCATTGGTCTCCACCTTAGTCTGTGGATCAGTAGTGCACCTTGGGTGAAACAAGACAGGCGTGCAGGAAGAGGGACAAAGAGTTTGCTTAGAGTTGAGTATATGTAATATTACATGCTGAGGTTACGTTAATGCAGCTTACCCTACAAACAGATCATAAAAGGGTGTTTGTGAGGAATATGGAGTGGTTGTGGTAAAGCATCTGTCCAGCAGCACATGGAACCTTTAATGATGGGGAGACAGATAGATGGACAGATTTTTAATTTAATTTTTGTGAAAATATAACTTCAGTCTAAACTGTCAAAACTGAAATACCTGTCTGTTAGATTGGTAGCCTTTACTGAAACATAAATCTTGGTCTTTAGGTTGAGTCCACTTGGCGGGATGATCATATCAAATAGATATTCAGCATCCTGTTTTAGATTAAAGAAAATACAAAATGAATCTTTAACTCTTTCAAAATATATAAGGAATAATTGCAACATCTGTGAAAAGTCTTACTTCAAAGAGCTGCATACTCAGAGTGCTGATGAAACTACCATTGTTGTCATTTATTGCAAGATTCACACCTGACCTGCATTCAGTCAAGAAAAAAGGTGTCATACACCAAGGATTATAATGGAATTAATGTCTCAGTGTAATTCTGGGTATTGCTTAAATACTTACACTGCAAGCTCAGTATTGTTGATCAGATACTGCAGTGGGTACTTGCAGGAGAATTTGTACAACAGCTGTGATTTATAAGTGATTACACCCGCATTTGGGTCTATGGAGCCAACAAAGCCAGAAATGTTGACATGCTGCACCATTGAGATCTGAGAAAACGGCCCGCTTCCAGGTTGCGCAGTTATCTAAGACAAGTGAACAGGGGTTTTTTTATGTCCTGCATTTCAAATTTCCACAGAATTCTTTATTCTTAGCACATGCAAGGAAATCTGTCGGCATAGAAAATGTGGTCCGAAAAAAAAAAAAAAAAATTAACTGGTGCGGGGGCAGGAAATCTACAATACCTGAAAGTTGTTACCACAGTCAGCGAGAGCAGATTCATTTAAGTATAGCTTGAATTTTAACACTGGCGGAACAGCAGTGAAATTAGTTTCCCCATAACACTCAGTTTTGTCAACCTTATCGTTGAGGACCATTAAAGATTCGTTGTAAAGTGAGTTGTACATTGGGCAAAGGTAGATGCTCAGACTTATTGAGTCGGTGTTACAGGTCACACTTATGTCTGAGTTTTCTGGGAGTAGAAAAAAGAAGAATATGGGTCAGAACAGTGAGCGTTTCACCATGACTATAACTAAACAGTGCATGAACTAAAGTGCCACAAACCTGGTGGTCTGTTAGTGTTACTTAATATGCACGATTGTGGTATTTGTGCATCCGTCTTCAAAATCAAACCAAGATGGAGCACAAGGATGACCAGCCTCATTGTTGTCAGTGTGGACCTGAGACAGAACAGCAACTATGAAAACCACAGCATTCATTAGTTTCTTTTTAAGGAAACTGAATTGAATTGAAAAGTGCTTTAAAAATAAAACCTTTAAAATAGCTATTTTATTGCTATTTTCTTTTCTGTCTCAAAGATGTCTCTTAGAAAAACAGCCTTCAAACGCTGACTACTTAATGCCACTGTGAAGCATACTGTAAGCAGAACACATGCATCAACTTGCAATATTTTATTACAATATAAAAATTCTTTGAGATTAACACACCTTATGTTTTTTAAACGCCCCACTGCTGCTTTTTTAAATAAATGTTTCGATGGAGAAAATACACAGTACTTAACGTAAAATAAGCTTGTCTGAGTTTAATTTTGTTTAATTTCCCAAATCACAGACAACACAAAGACATTCAAAAATAATTAACCAGCATAAATTCTTGCAGAGAATAAATTATTTACAAAATATAACTTGAGCAGGTGAATTAATCTGGGACTCACCTGTAAGCCTTCCTTTTGTCCCTTGGTCTCAGCTACCAGAGCTCTCTCCATTTATAACACTGATCCCACAGGGGCGTGAGGGGGAAAACAATAGTGTTACTGAAACTTGGCTTTGAATGTCCTCATTTCCCCAAAATAGATACTTTTTTAAAATCCAAGATCTAATTAAGGGCTAAATATCAATAGCTTCATTTTTTAAAATCTACACATACAGAATTAAAAAGGTGATAGTATCCCAATTAAAAAGTCCTACTTTAATTTCACATTTGTATTTAAAATGCTTTTCAGATGAATTTTGGTTATACAAAACATTATTTTAAAGATATTTGACATTAAAGAATTCTTGTGTTAGAAAACAGGGCTGGATCAGACTGGAAACCAGAAAGATTTTTTTCTTTTTTTTATGGAAATCAAATATCTTATTTAGTAATAGCGGTAAATCTTTTGTAGCTGTTCCCAGTCCTGAATGAGGTCAGGAAGAAAATGGTGGTAGATGATAGGAGGTCAACCTGTAATTCAAAGACAAAGTAAGAGGAAACTCAAACTGTTCTTTTCTTTGAGAGGTGGGTGGATTTGGGTTATTAGCACTTATTTCAAAAACTGTGTCATATATCCCAGGCAGCATGCCCATGTGGGCCCCACCAAAGGTTAAACCTGGGCTGTCTTGGGCAGCACGGTGGTGCAGTGGTTAGCACTGTTGCCTTACAGCTAAAAGGTTCCTGGTTCAAATCCCCAGGCTGGCAGGGGTTGGAACCTTTCTGTATGGAGTTTGCATGTTCTCCCTGTGCTGTGTGGGTTTACTCCGGGGGCTCCGGTTTCCTCCCACAATCCAAAAACATGAATGTTAGGTTAATTGGTTGTTCTAAATTGTCCCTAGATATCTGTTTCCTATAGGCCCTTAGAATAGAGGGTTAGTACTAGTGAAAGCGCTTTGAGTGGTCTTTGTGACTAGAAAAGCGCTATATAAGTGCAGGTTAGTTAGTTAGTCTTATGGGTTTGTCCACGGGTTCCATATTGGCCCCATCTGTGTTTGCCCACATGGACTGTTAATCTATGTTCAACTTATTACCTCCGCCAAAGGGGGAGGTTATGTGATCATCAGCGTTGGTTTGTCTGTCTGTCTGTCTGTCTGTTTGTCTGTTTGTTTGTTAGCAAGATAACTCAAAAAGTTATGGACGGATTTTCATGAAATTTTCACAGATTGTCAGAAATGGGGTATCCTACAGATGATTAGATTTTGGTGGTGATCCGGATCACCGTCCACAAGAAAACCGCCATTACGGAAAATGCCATTTTCGTCAATAACTACTGAACCACTAATCCTATCATTGTGAATCCAATTGCTAGTCATATATTTTCATGGTCAAGGAATCTGAAAACGTACACACAAACACTGTATTGGGGGGAACTGTGGCCACCATTACGGAAAATGCCATTTTCGTGAATAACTACTGAACCACTGCTTGTCATGTGTTTTCATGGTCAAGGAATCTGAAGACTGTATGGGGGGAACTGAATCTGAAAACGTACACACAAACACTGTATGGGGGGAACTGTGGCGCTAAACCGCCATTACGGAAAATGCCATTTTCGTCAATAACTACTGAACCACTAATCCTATCATTGTCAATCCAATTGCTAGTCATATGTTTTCATGGTCAAGGAATCTGAAAACGTACACACAAACACTGTATGGGGGGAACTGTGGCCGCCATTACGGAAAATGCCATTTTCGTGAATAACTACTGAACCACTGCTTGTCATATGTTTTCATGGTCAAGGAATCTGAAGACTGTATGGGGGGAACTGTGGCGCTTGGCAGAGGTCTGCGCTCTTCGAGTGCTTTTCTAGTTTTCTCATTAATTTGCTGTTTTCTTGTAAATATGTGACTTTTTTCTCATAAATTTGACACATTTTCTTGAAAAATTGAAACTTTCTCATAAATTTGTAACATTTTTACCGCACTGTAAACGTGCAACATATCTCATAAATTTGTGATTTTTTTTCTTGTAAATTTGCAACTTTTTTCTCATAAATTGGCTAGTTTCTTTGTAAAATTGTGACTTTTTTCTTGCAAATTTACTTTTTCTTGTAATTTGGAAACTTTCTCATAAATTTGCCATTTTTTTTACTGTACTCTTGCAAATTTTTCTCATACATTTACATTTTTCTCGTAAATTTGGAACTTTCTTAAAATTTTTTTAACTTTTTTTACTATACATTTGCAATTTTTTCTCATAAATTTGTGACTTTTTTCTCATAAATTTGTAACTTCTTTCTTGTAAATTTTCAATTTATTTACTCATATTTGTGCTGCATTGTTTGTTAATTTGCAACTTTTTCAAATTTTCCCCCCATAAATTCGTGACTTTTTTCTGGTAAATTTTTCTTGTAAGTTTGTAACTTTTTCTCCTAATTTTTCAAAATTTTTTCTCATAAATTTGTGACTTTTTTCTGGTAAATTTACTAAAGTTTTCTTGTAAGTTTGTAACTTTTTCCTCTTAATTTTTCAAATTTTTTCTCATAAATTTGTGACTTTTTTTGCAGTAAATTTGTGACTTTATTCTCATAAATTTTCCATATTGTTCCTCATAAATTTGAGACTCATTTCTCATAAGTTTGTGACTCTTTTCTCGTAATTTTGCCTATGGCACCAGTGCTGTTGAAACCTGCTCAACCACATTAAACTCATGTGGGGCCCAGATGGGTTTAAAGCGGGTGAGTAGAGTACCTGCTTACCTGTAACACAGGTAAAGTCCATGTGGGCAAACACAGGTAAGGCCAACATGGAATCCACGGACAAACCCACATGGGACCCATAAGATTTAACCTACAGTAGGGCCCACTTGCCCATGCTGGCTGGGGTGTGATTTTGCATGCTACCTTAAGACTTGTATAATAATGATTATTATTGAAAAACATGTTAGGTGTCTTAGGACTTAGAAAGGAGTGCTGCATAGGAGACCGAAATGAAAACACACAAACATTGTGCCATTTTTCAAAAAATTTTATGAAAGACCAAGACAGGATGTGATCACAAATGTTCCTCTTCAAGATCTATGGTTCTCTGGTTTTGTAATGAAACCTTTTTGTTATGCCCTGAGGTGGTAAACTGCAATTAGAACATTTCTTTGCTGCCGAAAGAGAGACACACCTAGTTAAGAAAAGCCACAAGTCTTTTGTGAAGAATCATGACACAGAAGGGGCTCCCAAGTCCCTAAAGAACACCACCACAATACAAACTAAGAATAGAGCCTGAAAAAGATGCCTGATAGATTACTTTTGACATATCCGATGTCAAATTCCTGTTTTAATCTCTCCTTTGTTGTATAAAAAAACATTTGTCTTGAAGCAGCGCCATTGGTGTCACTGCCCTGAAGGCATACTTGGGTCAAAACTTGGACCTGGAAGGAATAAATATACACCCCATGAGATATCCTTCTCATAAACTAGAACAGGTATAGGGTGGAAACTTAGAACATAAACTGTACTCCAAAACACACCTTTTGAAAAGGAACAGATGGTGTTGTCTTCTGAGAATTCACAAGCTGAACTTCAAAATATGATTCTAAGGTTTAAAGATAAATGAAACCTCCCTCCTTAGCTAAGTCAAAGTGTTTAAATACTAACTAGCATGTTGACAGTAAGCCTAAAATACTGATTTGAGAAGAGGCAAAGTTAAAGGCAGGGGTCTGGCTAAAGAAATATTTTTGACTCCAACAGAAAAAAAGCTATACAATTTTATTTAAAAATTTAAATGTTACAGACCAATCCAGCCAAATACCGAACGCAAACAAGTCACAATTACTGTGGCAGTGTCTTCCAGAGATTTGCGCCCATCTGAAGGTAAACTGTCTTTACAACATGGACTTTTTATTTAGCATCACTTTAACCAAAACATCACGGGAACAGCTGTGGTAAACTTCAACTTTGGGGAAAAAAATAGAATGTTAAATACACAAACTACTGTTCAAAGTGTGTCCCTGCCTGAGTTTACACAGATTCCTGCATGCGCAGTGGACAGATATTCGACAGAAGCAGGTCAATCACTCTATAAAAGCAAGAAATCTGTGTGTGTGTGTGTGTGTGTGTGTGTGTGTGTGTGTGTGTGTGTGTGTGTGTGTCTGTCTGTCTGTCTGTCTGTCTGTCTGTCTGTCACGTTCATAGGACATCATAGGACAGCCTATGATCTCTGCCTGAACATCATAGGACGTCCTATGAACTCAGGCATCATAGGACACACAAATGTGTCTTTATGTTGTCATATAGACCATGAACTCAGGCATCATAGGACGATTCGCGATGCCTATATGACGGCACATAGACAAATGTGTCTTTATGATATCATACACATCAAGCCTGCCTTCATGTCTTTATGATGTCATATACAGTGACAGACATCAGGCAACATGTCTTTATGATGCTATATACATCAAGGCTGCCTTCATGTCTTTATGGTGTCATATACAGTGAGTCCATGCTGGAAAGCCTCTTTTTGCTCAGATCTATTTTCATGATCCTGTCCATGAACTGGAATTACGACGCACCTATCTCTCAACCAGTGGCCTTGAAGAAGAAGAAGAAGAAGAGTTTTGAGTTTTAAAAAAAATCCCTTTATTGCACAATTCAAAAAAAGCAAGAGCACCAATATCATTCCACCAAGCGTCTCACATGTCAAAAGTGCAAACATAACTCATCCCCCTCTCCCACACAACAGAAAATATGCCCTACAGTCCATCTATTGGTGGATGCCACCAAATTGTCCACCATTTTATAGTAAGGAAAACAAAAACAGGATCCACAGTGCCAGTGTTGGTAGTCCGATTCTTCCATGTAGTCCGTGCAAAGAAGAGCCACAGGCCTCCAGTTGTCAAGCAAGGCCAAGTCCCCTTCCTTCGGCAGCAGAGACAGCACTGCGCGCCCGCAGCCAGTTCCATAACAGTCAACTAGAACGCCATAAAAGTCTGATACAATAACATCCCCAAAGTGCTTAAAAAAGTCAGAAGAAAGACCATCAAGTCCAGGTGCACGTCCCGTCCCAGAGACATGTGATTAACTGCTACAGTTGACTCATCCAAAGTCAGTTCACAGTCCAGAACGGGCCTGTCCTCTGGGCTGACCCTGGGAAGACCTCCAAAGAGTTGGTGTTGAGAGTCTATGCAACATGGTTCTGCACCAAACAGGGCCCCGTAAAAATCCACTGCATCTGCATGGCTCCTCATCTCGGATGGCTTTGTAGTCCTTTGACCATGTGGGAGTTTTAAGCAGGTCATCTTTGCAGCATTCTTGTCCAGATTGTAGAAAAAAGATGTTGGGGCATCCATGTCCTGCAGGCGAGTAAACCGTGACCTTGTAGTCCGTGCAAAGAAGAGCCGGGCAGCAGAAATAGTACGCGCGCCGGCAGGAGACCGGTAAAGATCCAGTTCTGTAACAGTCAATTAGAATGTCATAAAAGTCTGATCCAACAATATCCCAAAAATGCCAAAAAAGTCAGAGTAAAGACCATCATTTATTCCTTCTGTCGGGCACGCTTGACCCTTTGTCCTCCCGCTGCTTTACGCAGGGCTGTTAGGTGCTTTTTGAGGCGAAAACGTTTCCTTTCATCCAGGAGGTCAAGACCAACCTGCTTTTTTAGCACATTAACAGACTTAATAAATTTATCAATGTCACTGAAGTAATCAGTGACTTTAATGGCCCTGTAATAGGTTTCATCCAGAAAAGCATTTATTTCTTCCAGTGAATACAAACTCGTGTTAGTACTGCAAGTTGCCCCAATAGACTCAAGATTAGACACAGTGTCGGAATCAAATTCCATTTCCTCATCAGCGCAACTCAGCTGACTGTTTGATTCAGCTGGCCCAGTGGATTCATCATGAGCCACATTTTCCTGGACGCCACCCACAGCAGCTGACTGGCGTTGTTCAGTCTGCTGCTCTGAAACAGTAGCAGCCACCGGAAGCACAGCCACTGATGTCACACAGCGAGATTCTGACGCATCATCAGTGACTTTTTGGGCGCCATCACCAGCGCCACTCCCAGCCGTAAGCTGGGCTGCGGGCGCCACAGCCGGGCAGTCCACAGACACAGCGGCAGGCTCCGGAGCAGGACTGGCAGAAGGCCCCGCAACGTCGTCCATAGTAGCAGCGGGAGCAGAAGCTGTACCGCCGACCTCAGCTGCGGCGGAAGGCCCCGCCACGCCATCCACAGCAGAGGCGTGAGCGGAGGCCGCACCGCCGGCTCCAGCCGCGGCTCCATCAGAGCCCCCCGCCCACTGCCTGTGCGGACAGGCGAACCGTTTATGGCCCACGTCTCCACATTCAAAACACTTTATCTGTCCTGAGCTTGCATACACCATATAGGAGCCGTCCCCGTGTTTGTCCCGGAAGGACACTTCCAGAGTTTGAGTTGGCGAGTCCAAAAACATGAACACCTGTCGCCTGAGTGATTTCACATGTTTTAACTTGGTATCCTTGCACCCCAAAGCCACAGTTCTAAACGGGCCCGCAAACTTCCCAAATCTGCGGAGCTCCGTCTCCAACTGCTCGTCAGTGATAAAAGGGGGAACACCTGAGACGGTGATACGCGTTGATGGGACAGATAAGGGGGACACCTGTACATACGTATCCCCGATAACAACACCGCTCCCAATCAGAGTGTGGACATCCTCCTCAGCAGCCAGAAACACAACTACAGCTCTATTCATTCGGGACGCAAAGCAGATCGCATCATGGCCCACCTTGCTCGCCCACAGCCAGAAGCACCTCCTCCACAGTAACGCTGCTGTCTGGAGGAACGATCCGCACCCCCTGGCGGATAGAGGGAGGTGGCATTTCCAAGGTCGAAGAAGAAGAAGAACCAGATGGAGAGCAATAGAATGATGACAACTGCTGCACGTCAGAAAAGATGCCATGAAGATGAAACACCTGAGGTTCCAGCAGTACATTGCACCCGCTTGAGACAGGAGGACACCCTTCACCAGCATAGGGTACGACAGACTTTAAAGCACGTTTCTAGGACATCATAGGACAACTTGCCATGCCTATGTGACGGCAAATGTGTAGCCTTGATGAATGCCAGTCTACACTACAAATGTGTAAAATGCCAAGCAAAGCGCTGATTTTCTCCAGGTGCTCGGGTTTCTTGGTTTCTATGGGCATGCACGGGCCTTCCTGAACAGGGTCGAAAGCCACTTTTTCAGGATCGTGTCCATGAACTTGAATTACAACACACCTATCCCTCAACCAGTGGTCTGAACAAAGAAGAAGAAGACTTGCTGCATGTCAGAAAGGATGCCGTGAACATCAAACACATCAGGTGAACAACACAGCTGTCTGAGACAGGAGGATACCCTTCAGTGGTCTGAACGAAGAAGAAGAAGACCCACCAGATGATGTCTATATGACGGCACATAGACAGAGCACATGACTCCCTACAAGACATACAGTATATAGACACAGGTAAGCAACATAACACAGAACAGTGACAGGCAGGAGAAGAAGTAAAAAGCAGGGGCAAACAGCCCCAGATGGCAGGGCATATTTTGTGTGATTTTTATATTTTGCTGCATACAAAAAGCCGTCATATGTGATTGCCACTTTGTGCTGTGTTGCTATACCAACTGTCCTGTAACTGGCAAGAATTCTGTTCAAATGCATCCCCTCTACAGGCATGCACGGGTATGCACTAGTATTATTAACACAAAGGAGTCTGTTCCCAATAACAACAGCAAAATGATTAGCATGCAGCTGCCTAGCTAACCTGCAGCTAGCTAACATTAGTGGGCAATTATGAAAATTAAAAATAACTGCTCATTCTAGAGTGAAATAATGACCGGAAAGTGAACATCAATGAACCACAAACAAAACAACAGTGGCAGCTTTACATATCTCAGGACTGACAATGTCTTTCTAAAATAAAGCATTAACAACCTTTTCAAAGATTAATAAGTCATTCACCAGTGAAGATGAATTTGTTATTTTTATTTCATTCAATGGTGTTGCCAAGGTAATGTAATGTGTGGTATAGTGTTTCTTGTTTTTACCACTTTGACGATGATGATGATCCTCATAAACAATTCAAGACCTGAACTATGCATTTTTACATTTAGTAGCCATATAAATCAGTCAACCATCCAGTCCAACCTAAATACCAAAATACCATACAAAATCTATATAAACAATAAGAGAATAAAACACACACACACACACACACACACACACACACACACACACACACACACACACACACACACACACACACACAGAGTTTGGCTTAGGGCTTAACACAATGAGCTTATTGTGGTATCATGAATATTTTAACTGATGATAAGTTTTGATACAATTTGGGGAAATAAGGATCGCCTGTTCCTAACGCTTATTTTGTTTTGACAAAATTAAAAACACAGATGCTGTAGCCACCAGACAGTTTATGGCACCACACAAAACAGATACGCGTGATGGCGGAGTGAGACAAACTGCATGCAAACCTCCCCAAACCAGAGCAAAATGCCCAATGGAGGCACGGGAAGCATGCTAAACCACACCACGCACCACCCTCAATAACTGGGGCCCAAACAGATACAACAATCCCTAGTGATGTTAGCCTGAAAACAGGTGCAGTCTTCTGAAAGAAGTCCACGAGGCATTTCTGAAAAGTACATCTTGACATAAATTTGTCCATTTTTGATGCTCTTTGCAGGTGATTTCAGACTTGTTGCACATAACAGGAGAATGTATGTTAGAAGTCTATTATTTGTTCCAATAAATATGCTGCTGCAGGTGCACTTTTCATGCTGGATTTTTGAAGTGCTGAAATATGCTGGCAAATATAGCATTCCATGTGACTTGTCACATTTCTCTTCCATTTGTTTTATTAGACAATACTGGAAGTAAATTCATGGATTATTGCAAATACTTTAAAAGTAAGTTGTCAATGTGGGAAGAAAAAAAATCATGAAAAAAAAGATGAATCAAGAATCGTTCAAAAATCAAATCAGATCCCTTAATCATAATAAAATAGAATCAAAAGGTGCCTAAAAATTCCCACCCCGAGTTCAGTCCTTCGCTGCAGAAGAGGACTAACTGACCCTTTCCTTACCGACTAAGACTGACGTCATCAGTAGCGCTTGAGCTGACAGTCTTCAAGGGGATGAAGTTGGCTCAAAATGGTAAAAACAGTTAACACTATACCACACATTACATTACCTTGCCAACACCATTTTTAAATTTAAATAAACTAACAGTTGGAAAGTAAGAAATAATGTATAGGATGCATATTATCACAAAAATAACATTACAGAACAAAATAAAAAAAGTCAAAGACAAAAATAAAAATACAAACAAACCAGGGTATATTAACAAATGATAAAGACAAATAACTTGTCTGTTCAATGCTGCATTTTTGGTGCCTTTACATGTTTTTTAAGTCCATACAACTTTCTTTTTTTATACTTTTATGTATTATTTTATAATAATATACAAAACAAACAAAAATATAAACATTAGGAAAGAAAACCCACCCACATCCCACCCCCTTGCTCCACAAAATAAATACATAAATACAAGTAAAAAGCAAAGTTAAACAACAAAAGACATGAAATAAACATAATTAAACCTTAGTCCAGGTTGAAGTCCAGTCGGGTCAAAACGTTCAAAAATGGTGTCCAGGTCCGTTCAAAGTCATCTTGTCTACCTCTGACTGCATGGTGTATTTTTTCAGGAATACAGTATGACAATAGTTCGTTGTTCCAGTGTTTTTGGTTGGGGGGGGTCCATATTCTTCCAGTTCAAGAGAATGCATTTCCTGGCTGCCGTTGCAGCCAGCAACACAGAACGTCTCCCGCTAGAGGTCAGTTTCAGTACAGAAACGTCTCCCAACAACCAAATCCTGGGATCTGCTCCCACAGCCAATCCACACACCTGAGAGGTTACTGCCATAACATGAGTCCAATATGGTTTCAGACGAATACAACTCCACAACATATGCACAAGGTTGTTAAGACACACCCCTTGCAGGGCATTAATGAGATGCTAGAGGCCAACCAGTAAGTTTGCTTGTTTATTAACAAAAATACGAGGATGACAAAATAAACAGCCACGTGGGGAAGAAACATGAACATAAATTAAGACACAAGATAACCAACTCAGAGGATAAACTATGAAAGGCAGCGAGGCCGGAGCCTGCGCTGTACAATAAACACTTAAAAGAGGACCACTGAAGATGAATCACAGAAGAGACTGGAGTTGGGGATAGGGACTCCAGTCGCATACACGGAGGTGCACGGAGTTGTAGGTCGCAGCGAGGAGTGTGCCTCAGCTGCTCCCTTAAATGTGAAAATAAGGCCAATCAGGAAAGGGGAATGTAATTAATGAAAATGACACACAGCTATCACAGCTCCGGCTCGGCTTTGACAGCCGGAAGTCTCGCAGTGACGCTGTCAAAATAAAAGCCCTGGAGAAGGCCACAAAACAAAATCCGAAATAAAACGGGAGAACAGTGAAAATATTGAGCAACCCGAGCACTGATTCCATCCATGCTCAGGCCATCACAAAGGTCTCCAAAAGATACACGACATCTTTGACATTGATCCGAAACACCATTTCCCAGTTTGCTTAACCTATATGGAGTAAAGCATGTTCTATGGAAAATATTGAATTGAATTTGTCTGTGTTTAGTAGACACCAACTCCGTCTGTGCAGATTTCAGCAACCGGTTCCGATCCTCCTCTGTGTATGCACACCCGAGATCAGACTCCTATTTTGTTTTGTTTGAATATTTACTATAAGCTGGTAAATTGTCAATTACAGTTTTATACACTATAGATATTAAACCCTTTGAATTTTTACGTCTGGAGTCAAAAAGGCATTTTTCAAGTAAAGATTCATCAGGTTTATGAGGAAAAATATCTTTGGTTTGAGCTTTAATCCAACTTCTGATTTGCAAATATTTAAAAAAATTGTGTTTGTCTGTCATAAACTTCTGACAATTGACAAAAGCTTGAAAAGTCATTATTAGCGTAAAGATTACTAACAGTTTTTATGCTTTTTCTCGCCCAGGTTCGCAAAAGGCCATCTGCTATAGCTGCTGGAATATTAGGATTGTTATCAATCGGTGTATTAACCAAAAACTTTATGTTTTGGCCTAATAATGCATGTAACTGTTGCCAAGCATCATAAGTAGCAGTAAATATTGGCTTTTTTGTGATTGTTGTAAGGTTCTTCATGGATCCAAGAAATGGTATCACTGTTAATGGTTTATCCTGTAATTCATGCTGTTCTATTAAGACCCATCTTACTTCTTCCACTTTTGAGAAATACCACACCCATAGAGCACGAAATTGGGCAGCCAAGTAGTACAGCCTTAAACTTGGAAGATTTAAGCCACCTTTTGAGTAAGGTGCCTGCAGTGTAACGAGTTTGACTCTAGTTTTTTTTTTATGCCATAGGAAGGAAGTTAGTGATTTATCTAGTTCCTTAAAGAAGGATGTGGAAACTTTCAATGGGATACACCAAAATAAATAGGTAGTAAGATAAGTAAGTAAGATAGTAATA
Source organism: Pholidichthys leucotaenia (assembly GCA_020510985.1). Classification (NCBI taxonomy): domain Eukaryota; kingdom Metazoa; phylum Chordata; class Actinopteri; order Cichliformes; family Pholidichthyidae; genus Pholidichthys; species Pholidichthys leucotaenia. The sequence continues at coordinate 233,868,307 of CM035847.1, forward strand.
GGTAGTAATTTAGGTAGTAAATTCATTTTTATTGTGTTAATCCTACCAATTAATGATAGAGGGAGGTCCATCCATCACTGCAATTCCTTCTTGGACTTGGTGAGCAATGAGACATAATTTTCTTCATATACCTTGTCATGTAAGCCGTGAATATTAATCTCAAGGTATTTGAAGCCCTCCACACACCATTTAAATGGTACCGGGAGTGTGTTTATATATTGATTTGTCATACTGACTGGGAATGCCTCACCCTTAGAGTAATTAATTTTATAGCCTGATACCGCACTATATTTTCCTAGACACGTAAGTAATGATGGGAATGATACAGTGTGTTGGGATATAAATACTAATAAATCATCTGCATAAAGTGCGAGCTTGTGCTCTTCCGTGCCAACTTTTATGCCAGTAATAGATGTGTCTGAACGTATGGCAATAGCCACTGGTTCTATTGCTACCGCAAAGAGGGCAGGTGAACTTGGGCAGCCTTGACGACAGCCACGTGATGGGGGAAAGCGTCCGACGGTATACCATTCGTCAAAATCTGTGACCTGGGGGCTTTAAATAGGGTCTTAATATATCTGAGAAAATTATCGCCAAAGTTCATGGCCTTCATTCTCTCAAGGAGAAAACTTGGTTCAATTCTGTCAAACGCCTTCTCTGCATCCATCGATACAATCACAGCAGGATAATCTTGAGTTTGTGCGAACTCTAAAATGTGAAACAGTCGCCGGACATTATCTGCACCTTGTCTGTTCTTAATAAAGCCCGTTTGGTCTGCGTTAATACATTTTGGAATGACTTTCTCTAACCGTGTTGCAATAATTTTATATAATATTTTATAATCTGAATTAAGGAGGCTGAGGGGTCTATAATTGTTACATTTTAGCAGGTCTTTTCCAGGTTTCAGGAGTAGAGTTATGGTTGCAAGCTCTAGTGTTTTTGGAAGTGTTTCTCTCTGAAATGCTTCTCTGATCATGTTAGTTAATGGTGTTAGTAATTTTTTTGAGATGCATTATGGACATTAGAATAAAAAGAGAAATCTACGTATTTTATGAGGGTTTTGAAATCTCCATGTCTTTCAAACCAAGTTCATTCATACCTTGACACAGTACCATTGCAGATTTTGACATTGTGGTGTTTCTGGTACTCCAACGATGGGTTTAAAACAAGGTTGAAATCACCTCCCAATATACACTGAACCTCTGCTGTTGCCAGCTTCATAGTTAAGTTATTAAAGAAGTTAGGGTCATCTATATTAGGACCATATAATTTTTGAAAAATTAGTAGTTGCATAACTAATTCCCTTGGTGTTACGACTGACCCTGCTACTCGCCTTCATCCACCAGACTGCACGGATTAGTGCCACATCACTCCAGCTCTGGAAGTTATATTTGCCTTTCTTCCTGTGCCGACAGCTGCCCTGCGGCACTAGGCATTCCTGGACGGCGGTAGAGCTTGAGCACAGGCAAGTATTCTCTCCTGTAGTTCATCTATCAATAATTGAGGGATCTTGTCTGGCTCTTGGGGAGGGGAGTCGGGTGTGACTCTCAGCCGCATCTGGACCCCCTCGCTGGGCTCTGCCGCTGCCAGCGACCCTAACCGTTCCTCCTCTCCTACCCCCTTCGACCTCCTTCCTAGGGTCGCCGGAGAGGAGCTGCCACAACTTGGGTTGCCCACAGATGACGCGGGCCCAGTTCTCCCGGAGGAGGTCGACAGGGGTGTAGCATCCGATGGACCGGAGGAACCTGCGCACCCTAAATCGCCGGAGTCCTGGACAACGGTGGAGCCTGAGTTCAGGCAAGTGTGCTCCATTATGTCAGCAATGTCAATGTCAATGTCACACTGCCCGACTCATGGTGAGGAGGACCTGGGGCAGCTCACAGTAGCCCTCAGGGTCACCTCACCGGGCTCTGCCACTGCCAGTGACCCTGAACAGGTCTCTCTTTCTCTCTCTCTGGGCTCGGAGCCCCCTGACAGGGTCACCGGAGAGCAGCTGATCCCACCAGAAGCCTTTGAGGACCAGGGATCAGCGCCAGGGGTCAAGGGGATCATGACCTCCCCCGTTGGAGGGACCACCACGGGTGCAGCTAAGCTCCAGCCGGAGTTCACCGCGGGTGCAGCGAAGCTCCAACCGGAGTTCACCGTGGGTGCAGCAAGGCTCCAGCCGGTGTTCACCACGGGTGCAGCAGGGCTCAAGCCGGTGTTCACCACGGGTGCAGCAGAGCTCCAGCCGGAGGCCACCGTCGCCAGCGTAGCAGAGCTCCAGCTGGAGGCCACCGTCCCCGGCACAGCAGAGCTCCAGCCAGAGGCTACCGTCGCCGGCACAGCCACATCCCAGACCGAGAAAGTCGCGGGCGCAGCCACGTCCCAGACCAGGACCGGCATGAGAGCTACAGTCCCTCTGCTCCAAGCTTCAGACGGCAGGGGGGCTCCCATCTCTCGATGTGGTCTCCGAGGTTCCCGGAGGGGTAGGCAGCCTCTCTGCCTCCCCTTTCAGTTCTGGTGGCTCCACCACGCTCCACCCGAAGGACTTGGCTTATGGGTCGGGTGGCCCTTTGGCCGGGGCAGGACGCCGGACACAATCCTACAGGCCGTCTGCTGGACAGGGAACTTGAGCAGGCCACCCGATCTGTCACTCCTTGCCATGCTGGGGGCCTGTGACTCTGGCTGACCCCCTGAACTTTGGCGTTCGGGGGAGGGGGGTTAATCTCCTAGGTGGGGGGCCGTTAGGAGGGTCTTTGCTCATTTTTTGCTTATTACTTGTGTTTCTCACCGGTTGCTTCCCTCCTAACCAGTTCCCCCCCCCTTCCACCCTGGGTTATTGTTTGTTGCCGGGGGGGGGGGGGGGAAAGAGGAGGGTCCCTTGAGGGGCATTCTTTCTTTTCTTTTTGTTTTTGTTTTTGGCTGATGGTACCGGGGTGTCTGGAATCCACTCCTAGAGGGGGGCCCTGTCATGAATTTGGGTTTGGCTGTTCCAAACCCAGTTCTGACTCATTGTTATGTTTTTGCCCTATTTTTTCTTCTGGTGCATCAGAGAGCTGTTTGGGTCCTTCGCTCTCTGACAGCTTGGGCACGCCTCCCCCCTCATGTCAGTGCCATCAGCTGTTTCACATTATGGGTGGTCCCACAAACACACACACACACACACACACACACACACACACACACACACACACACTCCATTCAATCCCAATCACACGCTCATACACGCACTCTTACACACCGGGTTCAATCATGTTCAGCCCACACTTCCTCGCACTGGCAATGTCTTCCCTCGTTAGCTCAGAAGTATTTATTTGCTGCATTTGTGGAAAGAGATTGTCGGAGCATTCACCTCCATATGTGGCAGCATGTTCTCCACGTATGAGTTTTTTCACTACCGTCATGTCATTCAGCCAGTCACTTAAAGTTCGGTAATTCTCTTGGTGTTACGGCTGACCCTGCTACTCTCCTTCAGCCACCAGACTGCACGGATTAGCACCGGATCACTCCAACTCTGTAAGTTATATTTGCCTTTCTTCCTTTGCCGACAGCTGAACTGCGGCACGAGGCATTCCCGTCACTGGGTTGGTGTGCATCCAGTAGGCGCCCTGTATGTCTGGTGGCCTAATCTCACCTGTGCAACTTCCTGTATTTGTGTGGTCAAGCTGAACTGGTTATTTTTGTGGTTTAAGTTAATAAATGGCACTTTCTCCTCTCGCAATTGGGGTTTTCATTCTCTCTCCCGTGTGCCATATAATGGCGCACAAGGAATTGTGACAGTTTTCTTTGCATTATTTGATTCAACAGCACATCGAAAAGCAACATCTTTTTCTTGAAATGGCCAGTTATGATTTTCTGAAAATAAAGGCTCTAAATGACGATATTCTGACTTGGAATTTGGATGAGTTATTTTCAGTAGGTTAGCGAATAAAACAAAATTGTTCATTTTACTGAAACACATATGTGACTGACACATTTATCCAAATAACATTGTTTTGTAATTTCATTAAAGCCATGTGTAAAAAATTGTCCAGAAAATCTCAACACCATCTATACCCACTTTGAGTCTTCAAGTCACAGCATAGACAGGAGGCACACACACGCTTTGTCCACTCAACTCCCTTCACCTCCCCCAACTGTCTAAATAGGCCAGGTGTACAAAGCTCTGATGAGGGTCAACCCCAGCAAGGCAGCAGGGCCAGACAATATCCCTGGGCAGGCCCTCAGAGCATGTGCCAAAGAGCTGGCTGATGGTCTCGCCTCCAATTTAAACCTTTCCCTCAGCCAAAGCACTGTTTCCTCCTGTTACAAGACCACAACCATCGTCCCCATTCCCAAGAAGAGTCCACCTACCTGCCTTAATGACTACAGGCCAGTCACCCATAAAGTGTTCACACTTGGCTTGCGCCCCACCCTCTGTGACTGGCGTTTAAACTTCCTAACTGGCAGATCCCAGTCTGACTGGATTGGAAACAGAACCTCAATCAGCACAGGCACCCCACAGGGATGAGTCCTCAGCCCCATCCTTTACACCCTGTTCACGCATGACTGTGTCACCTCTCACAAGGACAACATCATCCTGAAGTTTGCAGACAACACCGCAGTGATAGGAAGAATCACTGGCAGGGACAAAGCAGCCAACAGGAGGGAGGTGGCCGGCCTGGTGTCATAGTGTGGGGACAACAACTTCACCCTCAACACAGACAAGACAAAGGAAATGATCATGAACATGAAAAAGGAGAGGAAACCTCATCACCCACTGTTCATCTGAGAGCTCAAAGTGGAGAGGGTGAGCAGCTTTAAGTACTTGGGTGTCCACATCACTGACAACCTCAACTGGAAAATGAACACCACACAGCTGGTCAAGAAGGCTCAACAGTGGCTGTAACTTTTGATGAGGCTGAGGAAATTTAGGCTGTTGCCCTGGATCCTCTGCAACTTCTACAGCTGCATTGCTGAGAGTATCTTGACCAGCTGTTTCACTGTGTGGTATGATAGCACTACTGTCTTGGAGCACAGATGCCTGAAGAGAGTGGTGAAGACTGCAGAGAGAATCATCAGGACTCCACTGCCCTCTCTTCAGAGCATTTACAACTGCAGAGTCCACAGAAGAGCTGCCTCCATTCTTAAGGACCCCACCCACCTCCAATACAGACTGTTCACACTTCTACCCTCAGGTTGAGGTACAGAAGTGTGAAATGTAGGACTTCAAGACTCAAGAACTCTTTCCCACTGCCATCAGACTCCTAAACAGCTGATAGGAGTCTGGTGTGGGGAACCCACGCTGGGATAATCATCTCAGACTGGAAGAAGAGGAGAGGCAAATAGTCCCTCTGCCGGTAGTGCGTGGGGGATTAAACAGATGAGGACAATAGGTATTGTGATGGGAGAAGTTATGGTGATGTAGAACCCCAGGCAGCAGGAAGGAGCAGCTGCGGGGACAGTAGGGGTGATGATGTGTGAAATGTATTGTGATGCAAGATCTCAGGCAACAGGGGGAAGGAGTGAGGTGATATAAAAAGAGAGACCCTGGTGTATGGGGGGGATTGCTTTTTTCTGTGTATGAATGAAGTGAGAGAGTGAATAAAGTTCATCTGCCGTCCAAGTCTGGTCTTTTTATTGTACTCTCCACACTATAATCATATGGCTACCTTATGCAACTGCATACAACTGTTTACCAGGGTTTCCTCTGGTAATATTTCTGGGTGGCGGCCCGCCACACTTGAATTTATGCCGCCACTCTTTGAGGAAATATAAATTTAAGAAAAAAATATGAAGGAATGGCAGTCCGCAAGCGCACACACGAACAACGCACGTAACCATCATCCGTGCAGAGTTCAGAAGCGCCCCATCCGCATAACCGCTCCAGTCTCCAGGCAGAGTGTCTCGCTAGCATTACTGTCCAAGAGAAGCATGAGCTTATTAAAGTACTTTAAATGTGGAAAAAAGCAAAAGAAGTGAAGGCATTTATCATGGTTTTAACCCGCTGGTAACAAGAGCAATAACAGAAGAGTCGTTTAGCTAACAGATGTGGTTAGGAGCTCGCGTACGTTCATTTTCTCTTCTTTTTAATTATTAGTTTTTGTTTTCTTATTTCAGACAAAAATAAAAAGATGTTTTTACCTTTACCTTTGTTCATATTAACTAATTTATGTTCATTATTATGTACCTGGCGAGTTAAGATGACTGAAATTCACGAAGTCAGTGACTTTAATCCATCAGCAGCCTTCAGACAAACTAAACGTGCCAACATTTGGATTTCAAATAGGGGAGGTTTTCCCTGCTGTCTGGGTGGTGAGGAGATGTTTTTAAAAAAAATACTATAAATATATAGAAATATTATAACAGGAATAACTGCATCTTTGCTCATTTAAGTTAATTTATTTCATTAAATACAATTTTATTAATATTTTTTTCTTTGAAATCAGAGTTAAATTATTGTTCTCTTCTGGCTCTGCAAAATTATGGTCAAAAATTTTTATAAGGAAAAAGTAAAAAAAAAATACCACAGTCTCTTTCAAATTTATTAAAAAAAAAAAGAAACAGTAATTTTTTTTTAAAAGTAGACAAAAAATAGCTATAAAATAATCCACAAATTTATAATAAAGTCTCAAATGTACAAGAAAAGTCAATTTTACAAGAGGAAATTACAAATTTGAGGAAAATGGTTTCAAATTTCGATAAATTTACAGAGAAAAGTAGAAAACTATAAGAAAATTGTTATAATTGTTGGAGAAAAACCTCAAACCTTCAGGACTGAAGTCATTACTGAAGTTTTTAAGTGGGTGCTCTTTGTACCCTTAACTCAACTAGAAATTTTTGGTTGTCTGCTTTTAATTATTAATTTCAAAGCACTGCTTTTACATGAGTAGAACTTCTGGGTACTATACCCACCTCTGATCATATAATTTAAGTATGCATGAGTAAATTACTATTATGAATGTTTTTTCCCTTCCCTTCCCTACTATCTCAGTGGAAAAAAAAGAAACACTAGAATAAAAATACAAAAAAAATGCACGTTTTGTCATTTAGGTAAACCATGACAAAAAAAAAAAAAAAATCCTGCAGGACAAAACATGACACTTGATATTTTCTAACCTGTTTGTATACCACCATAGACAGAGAGAGAACCTGAATTAGACAGGGCTCAGAGAGGGCAAGATGAGACAGAGAGGAGCCAAGGAGAGGAAAGTGTTCAGGCAGAGGGTCCAGGAGAGCTGAGAGCAGAGGAAGGAGAGAAGGATAACAATGTGGAGAATGAAAACAGTTGAGACAGGAGCTGATGACACAGAGGTTTATTTCTCCTCCAACACAGAAACAGACTCCCTCTGAGTGTCAAAGCGAACTGCTTTATACATTTTCTTCCCACCTCTGGCACTCAGGGTAAACACATTTACATACCAGTTACCAAGTGTGAACACATCAACATACACATTAACACATTTGCGCCCCTGTGTCCTCAGGTGTGAGCCTGGCACAGCAGGGGCAAAAGGCACATCTTTATTTCCTACATACCCCCCGGTGCTCTGGCACCTCGAAGTACTGGGTGGAGTGTCATCTCCTGTGTGTCACCACACAGCCCCCCCCCCCCTTCCTGAACTCCCAGAAGGGGTCCTAACCCTCCGGATCTTTGGACTTGAGCAAGCTCCCGTAGCGGCTGTAACATGGGCTGGTCGAAGCACCTTCCTGTTGAGGCGGGTAGGAGAAAGCCTTGGTCTCTGGAGGGGGAAATGGTGGGCAGGGGAAGAAGTTAGTTTCCTGAAAACAGTTCTCTGTTGGACCCTGCAGACCCACTGTAGGAGAGCACCAGCACCAGGGAGCTTGGCCCAACACCACCTGCTCGTCTGCCAACACATAAGCGGGCTTCAGCCTGTCTGTGCAGACGGTTTCCTTACCCCACCCCACCCCCCACCAAAAAAAAAAAAATCTAGCACAAAATGTTTCTCCCCAGTTTCCAGCACTCTGAACGGGCCATCGTACGGCAGACACAGTGGGGTTCTGTGGGTGTCGTGTCTGATGAAAACGAATCTGGCGTTCTCAAAGCGCTTTGTAACAAAAGTATGGGGAAAATAATGGTGCGCTGGGAACAGAACACTGGCAGCCCCTGTACCAGAAAAAAAGTGCACGGGTGGATCAGTACCGGGCTCGGGGCTCTCTGGCAAAAATTCCCCCAGGATCCGCAACAGCTGAGAAAAAATGAATTCTGCCGGGGAAGCTGTCAAATCTTCCTTAGGTGCGGCGCACAGCCCCAATAGGACTCAAAGCAGGTGGTCGACCCAATTTTCATCCGTTAGCGAGGCTCTGAGCACTGCTTTAAGCGACCTGTGAAAACACTTGCACAAACCGTTAGCCTGTGGGTTGTACGCAGTGGTGCGGTGGATTTTGACCCCAGGCTGTCGGCCATCGTGGACCAAAGTGCTGAAACAAATTATGGACCCTTGTTGGAGGTGATGTCCAATGGGGATCTGAACCGTGCGACCCAAGATGAAGAAGACGCAAAAGCTACCTCGGCCGATGTGGTGGAACTCAGCGGAACCACCTCTGGCCAACGTGTAGTGCAGTCCACAATTGTTAAAAGGTGTGTGAACCCCTGCAATGGCGGAAGGGGACCCACTAACATATACGTGGTCGAACCTCCTGGCTGGAATTTGAAAAGGCTCGAGAGGGGCTTTGGTGTGCTTGTGCACCTCAGCCCGTTGGCACGCAATGCACACTGCAGCCCATTCTTTCACATCCCTGCGTAAGTGAGGCCAAACAAATTTGGACCCCGCTGGTTTAACTGAGGCTCGCATGCCGGGATGTGAAAGGGAGTGGACGGACTCAAAAACACAGTGGCGCCAGTAACTCGGAACCATGGGGCAGGTGCAACCGGTGGAGATATCGCAGAGCAAGGGGGGGAACCCTTCTTGTACCACACTGCTATCAAGTTTTAATCCAGTAGCTGTGGACTGGAGCGTGCAAATGTCTGCGTCCCCGGTTTGGTCGGCGGCCATTGCAAAAAAATCAATGCCCATGTATACCGGAGAGACCAGCATGCATGACAAGCAATCTGCCACAACGTTCAATTTACCCGCTACATGTTGGATGTCGGTCATGAATTCCAAAATTGCAGCCAAGTGCCATTGTTGCCGAGCTGATCACGGTTCTGAGACTTTGGACATCGCATAAGTCAGTGGTTTATGATCGACAAATGCAGTAAACTCGCAACCCTCGAGCCAGAACTGAAAATGACGCATAGCGAGGTGGAGAGCCAACAACTCTGTCGAAAGCGCTATACTTACACTCGTTGTCGCGCAAAGTACGGCTGAAAAAGGCGAGGGGCTGCCACGAACCGGAGACATACTGTTCCACTACGGCTCCTACCATGACATCAGACGCATCTGTGGTGAGCGCTATCCGCGCTGACGGGGCTGGGTGGGCCAGCAAAGCTGCATTAGCAAGCATTATTTTGGCATTTGTGAACACCTGGACCTGCTCGGGGGGTCCAGTCGATGCTGTCCGCGGGCTTCTTTTTTTGAGTGCACTGTAGAGAGGTTGCAGCAGCTGGGCAGCGCAGGGGAGGAAGCGGTTGTTAAAACTGACCATCCCCCCAAATTCCTGCAGCACCCTCATGGTCTGTGGATGCGGAAAATCTGACATTGCACACACTTTATCCGGCAGCGGGATCGCGGCCTCTGGTGAGATGCGGTGGCCCAAAAAGTCGATTACCGGCAGCCCGAACTGACACTTCACTGGGTTAACGGTCAGCCCGTGGGCTTCCAAATGTTGGAAAACTTGTTTGAGATGGGCGAGGTGTTCCTCTGACACGCTAGCCACCAAAATGTCGTCCAAGTAGACAAAAACGAACGGCAAGTCCTGGAGTACCGCGCCCATCGTCCTTTGGAAAGTTTGAGCTGCGCCCTTTAACCCAAACGGCATGCGCAAAAACTTGAAAAGACTAAAGGGGGTTATTACCACCATTTTGGGGATGTCCTCTGCGTGCACCTGGACGTGGTGGTAACCGCGGACCAGATCCACTTTTGAAAAAATGCACATCCCGACCAGATGCATGGTAAAATCTTGGATGTGCGGGATGGGGTAACGATCATGTTCCGTGGCATTGTTTAAGCGTCTGAAATCGCCACATGGTCGCCATGACCCATCAGACTTGGGCATCATGTGCAGCAGGAATGCCCAAGGGCTGTTGGAGTGCCTAACGATGCCTAAGCATTCTAAGTTAGCAAACTCCTTGCATGCGATGGCTAGTTTAGCCGCATCCAGGCGGCAAGGCCGTGCAAACACGGGCGGACCTTTTGTGGTGATAAAATGCTCAACCCCGTGCTTGGTTACCGTAGAGGAAAAGTGGGCACCGTGAGTGCTGGGAACTCGCAAAGCAAACGCTGGTTCTTACTCCCTGGAGCTAGAATATTTGTGTGTGTTGGTGGCCCAACTCCCCGAGCTGTGCAGGGCAAGGAGGAAAAAGATACAGCGTCCACTAAATGCTTGTTGGCAACATTAACAAGTAGTCCATGAGCACACAGGAAATCAGCACCTAAAATAGGGACCGAACATGGAGCTACCACAAAGTCCCACTAATTGCATCCATGTAAACATACAGTGACCATCCTTTCTCCGAACGTCCTGATGTGGGATCTGTTTGCGGCCGTTAAAGACGGCCCACAACCTTCTGCCAGCCTGTCTGCGCTGACTGGCAAAATGAGGCTCTTCTGGGAGTTAGAATCTACCCGAAAACGTTTCCCCAAACGTGTGTCCGTGATGAAAAGCAGCTTCTCCCTGTCGCCAGCGGTCGCAGCTGCTACTGACCGCTGGCTGTCCCTTTTCCCGGTTTCTTGAAGTGGCATGGCGGCAGACAACGTTGCGCTTCCTTGCCAAAACAGCAGTGATAAAAACACAGCGTCCCGGTCCTGTTTCTCCAGGTGGCAGTCCCGGCCACCACCATTGGCTCCTTGACCTTGCTGGGCTCAGCTGGAGATCTCGGGCTCACTGCCTGAACTCTGAAAGCCTGGTTTGTCAGGATGATGTGGTGTGCCTCCTCTGTCAGCGCACAGTAGTCCCTGGCTGCCAACAGCGGTGAGTTAGCGAGAATCATTCTCACAGAAGCCGGTAGGTTTCTGAGGAAGAGGTGGGTGAAAATGAAAAATCCGTCATCTGTGCCCATCAACGCAAGCATGCGCTCCATCAGGTCCACAGCCAATCTGTCTCCTAGCTCCTAGCGGGTGAGGAGCTTTTCTGCCCTCTCTGCATCTGAAAGGGTATAACGGCGCAGCAGCAGTTGCTTGAGAGCGTCGTATTTTCCTTAGGCTGGTGGGGCTCGGAGTAGACTCATGGCACGCTGTGTGGCGCGCACGTCCAGCAATGCCACCACATGATAGTATTTTGTGTCATCTGCCACAACTCCGCGAAGGGCGAACTGGGCTTTCACATGAATAAACCAAGCAGCCAGGTCATGAAGCCAAAAGTCCACGAGTCTGACTGCAACAGTGCATGCAGCAGTGGAAGACTCCAGTGGGAGTGTCTCCATGATGGTGCTCAGTCCATTTTCCATTTCACATCTCTAGGTCACCAATGTGGAGGATGAAAGCAGTCGAGACACAAGCTGATGACACAGAGATTTAGTTCTCCTCCAACACAGACACAGACTCCCTCTGAGTGACAAAGCGAACTGCTTTATACATTTTCTTCCCACCTCTGGCACTCAGGGTAAACACATTTACATACCAGTTACCAAGTGTAAACACACATCAACATACACATTAACACATTCGCGCCCCTGCGTCTTCAGGTGTAAGCCTGGCACAGCAGGGGTGAAAGGCACATTTTTATTTCCTACATACCCCCCGGTGCTCTGGCGCCCCCTGGCTAGCACCCCCAACACCCCGAAGCACTGGGTGGAGTGTCATTTCCTTTGTGTCACCACAACACCAGTAAAAAGTCCAAACACAGGATGTCTGGGTGGGACCCCAACTGGCCCAATATTCCAACATGTCATATTCAGGTGAGCGCACGCCCCCTCCTTCCTGCTAAGTTTCCCCAGCTCTGCAGGCAACCATCTCACCTGCGTGAGTGAACGCACCTGCTGTCTCATCCTCAACAGCGCTTATAAGGACCATGAAGTGGAAGCTTCAGCACTGGCTCGTTGGGTATACTGCCTATGCCAACAGCAAGTAAGTTGATCTATTTTCTGGAGAAATTAAACTCACATTTCTCTCTCCTCTCCTTCTTCCCAGGTTGCTGCCATCCATGCGGTGTGTCTTCAAGGATTGTTGTGCGCTCACCTGCTCCATCATCCTCACCCTGCTTCATCTTCCTATCTCCACCCGGTCAGACATCACCCAGTTCCAATTCCCCAGTCAGCTTCATCCTGCTGGTTCGTCTATTCCTACTGGGTTCTCTGTCGGGTTCTCTGCTCGGTACACGTAAGTGGATTCGTCTTTCCACTTCCCTGCCTCCCTTCTCTTGTTAATTACTCTCGTTTCTCCCCACAGGCCGAGTCTTCCCTGGCGAGTGGCGTTTTTTCTATAGTAGTGCTCCTCTGTTTTTTTGAAATTAATAAGCTGTTTAAACGTTGCTTCTCTGTGTTGTGAGTGTTTTCTCTGGTGTTGCACTCTGCATGTGAACTGTTCATTCTATCAACATGACAGAACGAGCCAGCCACAACGTGAGCTCAGCAGGGGCTGCATTAGCGGAACACTCCACTCTCCACTGTCTCGATGCCACAGAGAGGCAGGTGGCCATGCTCACACAGCAGCTGGAAACAATTGCGCAGCAACTGAGCATGATTGCCAAGCATTTGACCCACATATCTCGCCTGTTCCCTCCCTCTCCACCTGCTGCTCCTGTTTCTTCCACCATACGCCGAACTACCTCTGTTCCCTCACCTGCCCCGTATGCGAGGGAGGTGGGAAAATGTGAGGATTTTCTTTGCCATGTTCAGCTTTATTTGGGCCCAGTGGGTGGGGAGTACCCGGACGACATCTCCAAAATTCATTTTTTGACCCTCCTGCTGTGCGACTGGGCTCTTTGTTGGGCCTGGTCTGCTCTCGACAGCCCAGAGGGTCCGCACTACTCATTCAATCATTTTGTCACCGAATTCACCCATACCTTTGACCGTATGAAGAGCGAAGGTAACATAATGAGCTGCCTTTTGTCTCTCCGCCAAGGTAGTCAGTCTGCAGCCGACTACTCAGTGGGATTTCGGGTCAAAGCGGCGGACTCTGGATGGAATGACGTTTCGTTACGAAGCGCCTTCCTCAGGGGTTTAAACTCCAACCTCCGTGACGGCCTGGTGGCTCACGCTGTTTCCTCCTCCCTGGATGGCCTAATTGATCAGGCTGTCAGCTTGAATAACCGTTACAGCGAGCATGCAAAGGGGCACAAATCCTCTTCTCGCTCACCCTTCACGTGTGTACCCCCCAGCCTACTGACACAGGTGGAAATGACTCCTTCTCTGAACCAATGGTGCTCGGCCAGTATCGGTTGACCCCAGAAGCGCACCAGTGGTGGAGGAGGGCCGGTGCGTGCTTATATTGTGGTTCTTTAAAACATAAATTGGACGAGTGTCACCTGAAGCCAAAAGACGCAGCCCATCAGTAGCCATGGGGGGTCTGACTGGCGGAACTCATTCTCATCCCCCGGTAATTTCTCTATTTAGGCCCTGATTCAATTGCCAGGGGTCGAGAGGAGGGTTACAGCCTTGATTGATTCAGGGGTGGAGCAGAATTTAGTCTCCTCCCAGCTCGTATGGGAGATGGGTATTCACACTACCAAATTGTCCACGTCATTAAACATCACTACTCTATCTGGCCAGAGTGTGGCGTCAGTCTCAGAAAGCACGCCGCCTATTTCTGTCCTTCTTTCCAGAAACCACCAGGAGGAGCTATCGTTCCTAATTTTCCTAATTTTAAAATTCATCCTCCCCGGTGGCTTTAGGGTACCCTTGGCTCCAGAGGCATAATACTATTATTAATTGGGCACAGAACTCCATTTGCTCCTGCAGTCCTTATTGTTTGGCGTCCTGTTTAAGTTTGGCCGAGTGTTCACCATCTCTATCCATCTCCTCCCCTTTGGTTGAGCCACCGGACCTCACCCTCGTACCCGAGGTCTATCATGACCTTGGGGAGGTCTTTAGTAAGTCGAGAGCGCTCTCTCTTCCACCTCACTGCTCATACGACTGTGCTATAGACCTCCTCCACGGTGCGCAGCTGTCATCCAGTCGACTTTATAGCATCTCTGGTCTGGAGAGGGAGGCAATGGAGAGATACATTAAAGACTCACTGAATGCCGGCCTCATTTGGCCTTCCTCAGCTCCTCTTGGGGCAGGGTTTTTTTTGTTGGTAAAAAGGACGGATCTCTGTGCCCGTGTATCGATTACCAGGAATTGAATGCAATTACCACCAAAGACAAATATCCTCTGCCCCGATAAACTCCGCATTCGAGCTCCTTCAGCGCGCGCGGGTCCAAACCAAGCTCGATTTATGCAATGTGTATCATTTAATCCTTATTCGTGAGGGGAACGAATGGAAGATGGCATTTAAAACACATAGGGAAGTTTGAGTATCTGGTCATGCCCTTTGGGCTGACCAACACCCCCACTGTCTTCCAATGTCTTATTAATGACATCCTCCGCGATATGGTAAACCAATTTGTCTTCGTACCGTATATTGAGACGATATTCTCATTTTTTATCGCACGCCAGAGGAACACAAGGTCCAAGTCAGGGCCGTGTTACAACGGATCATGGAAAACCAACTTCTTGTGAAGGCTGAAAAGTGTGAGTTTTCCACCAGCTCCACTTCCTTCCTGGGATTTATTGTGGCGGAGGGGGAGCTGAGAGCTGACCCGGCTAAGGTGAAGGCTGTGCTGGATTGGCCTACACCCCACTCCCGCAAGGAGCTTCAGCGCTTCTTGGAGTTTGCAAATTTTTATTGCAGGTTCATTAGGAACTACAGTGGGGTAGCACAGCCTCTTACACAGCTGACCTCTGTTAAGTTGCCATTTCTCTGGTCCGAGGCAGCTGAGCAGGCTTTTTCCAAATGAAAGAGCCTGTTCTCCAATACACCCATCTTTGCCCAGGTCGACCCTCAGCTCCAGTTTACCCTGGAGGTGGGCGCTTCTGATTTAGGGGTGGGCGCTGTGCGCTGTCCTCTCACAGCGCTCAACCTCCGACCAGAAGCTCCACCCATGTGCGTTGTTCTCTCAGCGGCTTACCCCAGCCAAGAGAAATTACAACGTCAGGGATCGAGAGCTCCTGGCCATTAAGTTGGCTTTAGAGGAGTGGAGGCACTGGTTGGAGGGAGCAGTCCATCCCATAGCTGTGTGGACCGACCACAAGAATTTAGAGTACCTTCGGTCGGCCTGCTGACTTAATGCCAGGCAGGCCCGCTGGGCCTTATTCTTTCTCAGATTCAATTTCACTATCACTTACATGCCTGGTTCACAAAACATCAAACCGGACACTCTCTCCGGACAATTTTGTTCCAACCATTCAGCCCCCCGTCCCTCTCCCAGCCAATTGTTTCACCTTCATGCATCCTAGGAGCCCTTACCTGGGAAATCGAGCAGAGGGTCCGACAGGCCCAGTCCCTGGAACCTAAACCAGCGGGGTGCCCTAGAGACCACCTGTTCCTGCCATCCTCCGCAGTGATGTCATCCAGTGGGACCACTTCACCTGCCATCCCGGGGTAATTCGGACAATAGATCTGGTCCAACGAGTGTTCTGGTGGTCCACCCTGAAAAGGGACATTCAAGACTACGTGAAGGCGTGTCAGACCTGTGCCCATAACAAGTCCAACTCTTCACCCCCTGCTGGCCTACTTCACCCTTTACCCATCCCCAATCAACCCTGGTCCCATATCTCCTTGGACTTTGTCACAGGACTTCCCCCTCTCACGGCAAAACTGTCATCCTCTCTATTGTCGACCAGTTCTCCAAGGCTATTCATCTGGTTCCCCTCCCAAAATTACCCTCCGCCTCCGAAACTGCCGATCTGATCATCACTCATGTCATCTGCCTTCATGGTATCCCTGTGGACATCATGTCTGACCGGGGTCCTCAATTCATGTCGCAAGTCTGGAAATCCTTCTGCTGATCGCTGGGAACCACAGTCAGTCTCATGTCTGGTTACCATCCTCAGAGCAACGGGCAGGCTGTGCATACCAACCAGTCCCTGGAGGCCGCCCTAAGATGTGTAACAGCCAAAAACCCGTCCTATTGGAGCACACATCTGACATGGGTGGAATACACCCACAATTCCGCTGTTTCCACAGCCACAGAGCTCACACCTTTCGAGGCCTCTATGGGGTACACTCCCCCCGTTGCCCATGGCAGAGAGGGAAGTCACGGTGCCATCCATGGGGGCTCATGCACACCGCTGCCGCCAGCTCTGGAGGGCCACCCAAGCCCCCTTCTAAGCTCTACGGAGCGCAACCACAAGTATGCAGACCGGAAGCAGACCTCAGCTCCCAAGTACAAGGTCGGGCAGCACGTGTGGTTATCGGCGGACCAGATACTCTTGAAAGTGGAATCTAGGAAGTTATCACCTCGCTTCTTGGGTCCATTCCCCATCGTCAGGATCATCAATGATGTCACAGTCTGCCTACAACTCCCACGGACCCTCCATGTCAATCCGACTTTCCACATCTCCCAGATCAAACCCCTCTCCACCAGTCCTCTCTGTTCCCCCCCAAAGCCGCCCCCCTTCCTCGGACCCTCGACAGTCAGACCACCTATACCGTCTGGAGGATTCTGGATGTTCGCCGCCAAGGCCAAGGCTTATAATATCTAGTCAACTGGGAGGACTACGGTCCTGAAGAAAGGTCATGAATCCCCAAATCCTATTTCCATGACAAAGGGATGGTCCGGGCCTTTCAGAGGCCCATGCAGAGAAGCCCAGTGGACCGCCAGGAGACGTTCCTTGGGGGGGGGGGGGGTGTCATATTCAGGTGAGCGTGCGCCCCCTCCTTCCTGCTAAGTTTCCCCAGCTCTGCAGGCAGTCATCTCACCTGCGTGAGTGGACGCACCTGCCGTCTCATCCTCGCCAGCGCTTATAAGGACCATCAAGTGGAAGCTTCAGCGCTGGCTCATCAGGTATACTGCCTATGCCAACAGCAAGTAAGTTGATCTATTTTCTGGAGAAATTAAACTCACATTTCTCTCCGTCTCCTTCTTCCACGTTGCTGCCATCCGTGCGATGTGTCTTCGGGGATTGTTGTGCATTCACCTGTTCCATCATCCTCACCCTGCTTCAGCTTCCTATCTCCACCCGGTCAGACATCACCCAGTTCCAATTCCCCGATCAGCTTCATCCTGCTGGTTCATCTATTCCTACTGGGTTCTCTGTCGGGTTCTCTGCTCAGTTCACGTACAGTAAGTGGCTATTCGTCTTTCCACTTCCCTGCCTCCCTTCTCTTGCTAATTACTCTCGTTTCTCCCCACAGGCCGAGTCTTCCCTGGCGAGTGATGTTTTTTCTATACTAGTTCTCCTCTGTTTTTTTTTAATTAATAAACTATTTAAACATTGCTTCTCTGTGTTGTGAGTGTTTTCTCTGGTGTTGTACCCTGCACGTGAGCCGTTCATTCTATCAACATGACACAACATTCAAGCCTCGGTTGTACAATACTTCAAATGGTAAGTTCCATATGCAAAGTTACTTTGCAAAATTTAAAAAAAGAAATAAATAGTATTAAATTAACATATTCCAGTTACAATAGTGTCATGTGCTTTTCTGCCCCCCCCCCAACCCAGAAAAATATGTTGCCACCGCGCCAAGGTCTTTAAGCCAGAGGAAACGCTGGTTTACTGTTTACTTTTGTCACTTTGCATATGTGCAACTGCACTCACTGCTGAAAGCGTTTACATTCTCTGTTCTGAGTGCACATAAGCTGATGTTGCACTAATTTTCACAATGTACATAGTATTTGCAGCTCCATTTCTATAGTTTCTATAGTTTTTATTGTTTATATTTTTATTCTTCCCTGTGTATATTGTGAACTTTCTTATTTATCTTATTCTTTGACTTATATTTTATATTGTGTGGCATTTGCGGTAGAAAGCAAAGGAAGATTTTTATTGTACAGGGAAACGTATTTCCTTGCTGTGCATATGACAATAAACTTGATTTGATTTTAAACTTCATTCATTAAAGTTCTTCTAAACTTCGTTCATGAAAGTAGTTATTAGCTATTTTATTATTTTTCCTGATAATCTCATTTGACACACATAAGTTAAAGTATGACTGCAAATTCTACAGTCTCATGATTTCTTGAGTTACAGTTTCTAGATAAGATTACTGGTGTGATGTTGGTAAAAAAAAAAATAAAAAAAAAAAAAAATCATGTGACATCATACCAGTGGATTTTTAACTCAAAGCATTAATAACAATATATTTTTAAAGGAATTAACTAAATTTAAGAATTTTATGAAATATAAAAAACTGAATGAAATTTCAATTAAAATGGGACTCTCCTTTTGTATCTATACCTTTGTATATGTCCACTTAAATCTTCACAATACACACGCAAACAAAATTTGAGGTGGTAATGGACAATTTATACATTGTGTAAACAAGTGAATAAGTTTGTGATACAGTGCATATGACGTAAAAGTATACGCACTAGTTATTTGATTATGGAGCGCCCTTCTGTGCTTCTGGGCCCTTTAAATAATCTTAAATTACCCAAAACGGTACCACAAGATCCTTATGTTGCCTGCAGGTGACAAAGAGCTTGTATTGTGAACTGTAACAGAGATTCTGCCCTGGTTTAACACAGATACACAATATCAGCACTAGCATATACAATGGGTACAATAAGTGTTGAAAACATCGGCATTTTTCCAGTAGCCTGGAAAGATATTCCAGTGTATACTTAAAAAAATAAGTACATGTATTTACTGATTTTTTTTCCCTGTGATTAACCTCATTAGAAAAATGAAGATCAAGCAAATCTGTTAGGTGGTAAAGACAAAACATGTACAATAAATGTTTGCATACGTGTGCACACCTTAAACAAATCTGCTGAAGCACCTTTTCGTTTAATTACATCAGAGGTGTCCAATCATGTGCCATGGAAGGCCAAGACCCTGTAGGTTTTCTCTTCTACCCAGTCTCTTCAGCAGGTGTTTTCACTTATCAGCAATCAGTGCAAAGAAATTCTGTGAAATCTGCTGTTGAAGACACGAGCTGCGTTCCGATTGCCCAATAGTGTACTCCGAAGTGGACTGCACAGGGTATCCTGCCATATTATCGGAGATTCCAAATCGAGGCGAGCGAACAATCTTCAGTTCAAAGGGAACTGAGAACTGTGCAGGGAAGAAGTGAACAACGGTACATGACTTCACCGGAAATTGACAAGAAGATTACCCATAAGCCATTGCACCTCAAATACAAGTAAAACAAACTATTGTTACTAACGTTATTAACAAGCTAAACTGACGTTGGTTATTGTTTATATCAACTGATAGTAATAAAAATATATTTGTATTAATATTTTATTTAAGAAATATAAATTATCCACCATAGTATCAGTACGTGTCCATGGTTACCATGGTAACTCATGGAGGAGAGAGCTGACAATTACAGGGTGTTTCAAATGGAGAAATTTTGTGAAGGGCAGTTAACTTACAGATATTCCCTGAGAATGGAGCAGGGAGTAAGGAATACTGTTAAGTACACTGTGGATCGGAACATAGCTACTGGTTGGGGGTAAAGCCTGCAGGGTCTTGGCCCTCCATGGCACATGATTGGACACCCCTGAATTACATCATTCAATCTGTTTGGGTAGGAGTCTATCAGCATGCCACATCTTGACTTGCAGTATTTGCTCACTTCTTGCAAAAATGCTCCAAATCTGTTGTGACACCATCTCTTGACTTCAGCCCTCTTCAGGTCAACCCACAGATTT
Source organism: Pholidichthys leucotaenia (assembly GCA_020510985.1). Taxonomy (NCBI): domain Eukaryota; kingdom Metazoa; phylum Chordata; class Actinopteri; order Cichliformes; family Pholidichthyidae; genus Pholidichthys; species Pholidichthys leucotaenia. The sequence goes on from CM035847.1 coordinate 233,888,188, forward strand.
TCAGTTGGATTTAGGTTTGGTCTCTGCCTGGGCCATTGAATAGTTTTGATTGTTTTTCTGCTGAAGCCATTTTTTGGTTTATTTGGATGTAGCCTTTGGGGAGGTCATTGTTATGCTGAAAAGAGAAGTCCCTCTTTATTTTCAGCTTTTTAGCAGACACCTGAAGGTTTTGGGCCAAAACTGACTGGTACCCAGCCAGCATGCCCATATGGGCCCCACTATAGGTTTAAACTGGACTGTCTTATGGGTCCCATGTTAGTCACCAGGTTCCACATTGGCCCCATCTGTGTTTGCCCACATGGACTTTACCTGCGGTACAGGTAAACAGGTAATCTACTGTACTTTAAACCCACTGGGCCCCACATGGGTTTAATGCAGATGAGCAAGTCTCAGTAACACTGGCACCATAGATAAAGTTCGCGTGGGCAAACACACACAGGGCCAATGTGGAACCCTTGGACAAACCCACATGGGACTCATAAGACAGCCCAGTTAAACCTATGGTAGGGCTCACATGGTCATGCTGACTGGGTATTTGGGCTTGTGTATAATTCTCTCCACCTTGACCAAATCCCCAGTTCCACCTGAAGAAAAACAACTCCAAAGCATGATGCCGCCACCGCCATGGTTCACAATGGGTATGGTGTTGTTTTGGTGATGCCCAAAGTTGTTTATGCATCAAACATACCTTTTGGTATTGTGGTCAAAAAGTTCAGCCTTGCTTTCATCAGGCCATAGCACATTTTACCACATGGTTTTGGGAGACTTGACACATTCTTTTGGTAAATGTAGCCAGGCCTAGATGTTTTTCTTTGTAAGAAAAAGCTTTCTACCCCATAATCAATATCTGGGGAATAAGGTTGTTGTCATATCTAGTCACATTTCGGTAATTTTGAAGGGACATCCAGTTCTCAGTATTATCATCGTTGGTCCATATTTTCTCCACTTCTTGATGATTGTTTTCACCACGTCCCATGGTACAGTATATGTAATGCTGTGAAAACTGCTCATCACCTTTCTCTGAGTGATACCTTCTAACAATGAGATCCACTGGATGCTTGGTAAGTACTGTGTGAACCATGGCTTTGTAGTACCAAGCAACTGAGTAAATGTCAAGAAAATCATCTAGTGCCAAACTTTATTTGTGGCTAATCAGAGTAATTTTAAATCATGGTAGGTGTGTAACCAAAAGGTGCTTCAACAAAGTATTAGTTTAAGGGTGTGCACACTCATGCAAACCAACTTGTTGTGGCTTTTAAAAATTTTGTCCCCCCCTCCCCCCATATTGGATATTAAAAAAACACAAACATGACATTAAGCCACATAGGCATGTACTGCATTTTTATTTTTTCATCTTGGGTCAAGAACTTGAAAATTATATGAAATAAAAGGCATTCATTGTCACTTTCAATGCCTGATAGTGGTAGAAAATTAAGGGGAAAGTGTCTTCAGTTTTAACAATGTTATTACTTGATTTAAACAGCTGACTATTTTCAGCACTTAAGCATTGGCTTTCAAAATTGTCTCCTGTATATGCAAGTAATTTTTTAAAATGCTTTTTTTCTTTCTTCTTGTCTCTTTCTTTCTTCTTATATTTATATGCTTTTTTAAATTGTGATAGTAGATTAGTTTATTTGACAGGGACAGTGCAATAAACATAGACAATTAATCAAAGACAATTAATCTGATGTGTTGCACATAGAGTGTATAGCTATTAGCTAATTTGCAACTCTTGTCCCTGGATGGGCTTTAGAAAAAAGAATCAAGATAAAAAATATACACAATAATCACATACATCAATGCAGAAAAATTATAAATACACAATTATAAATATTATATTATAAATACACAAATATAACAGCTTGACTCACATTTAACATAAATATTATAAATATTATAAATACACAAATATAACAGCCTGACTCACATTTAACACATATAACATAACTCACATTTGCCTATTTCAGGCCTTCCTCCCTCCGTCACTCACTATAAACAAACACATTTATTCCTTCCCTTCATTCACTCTCACTTTGCAGACAGTTAATTCATACATGAGTACATTCTTGTTTATTTTTCAGCCAGTTTTTAACATTTTTAGTGAATGTTTTAAAGTCCGTTATTATTTTAATTTCATTTGGCATTGTGTTCCAGATGTGACTGCCCTTTATAGAGAAAGCTGTTTGTCCAAATGTGGTTCTGCGGTGGAATATTTTACAGTTATTGTTAACAGAACTCCTGGTGGCTCTGCTGCTGTCCTGTCTTTGGACGAAACCAGTAAGTGGCTCGGGTGCTGATTTATGGAAACATTTGAACGTTAATTTCAGAAGACAGAGGTCAATGAAGCTCTCAAAACTCAATAGGCTGTATTTTTTTAAAACATTACAGTGATGCCACCTAATGGGCTTTTTGTCCAAGATTTTTAGGGTTTGATTATATAATGAACCTATATGTCTTATTGTGGAAGGGGCTGCTTGAGCCCAGACTGTCAAACAGTATGATATATGAGAAAAAACCATAGAATGCATATACAGTGCAGCTGCTTCGTAAGGTATGTAATATCTAATTAATTTAAAGCAGTTCAGATTTTTTTTTACTGTTTTTGAAATTTTCTTTATATGAAGATTAAATTTGAGTTGAGGATCTAGTACAATGCCAAGGTATTTGAATTCTGTAGCTAAACTGATGTCATGATCATGTATATTAACTTTAAAATGTTGCAGGTTACATTTTTTGATTGAAAAGCACATTGAGACTGTTTTCTGAAGGTTCAGCAATAGATGGTTCTTGAGGAGCCACTCTTGGACATCAACCATACTTGTAGACAGTACATCTGCAGCCTGTGCTGGAGTCTTGGCAGCTGTGTAAATAACTGCATCATCTGCATAAAGTTGGCATGTTGCAGCTGAGCAGTGTAACGGCAAGTCATTAATAAAAATGCTGAAAAGTAAAGGACCAAGAATGGACCCTTGTGGGATACCCATGCGGTTGTTTAAAAATGAGGATTTATCCTGGTGAACTTTTACACACTGTTCTCTATTCTGGAGATAAGATGCAAACCATTCTAATGTATTTGGGGAGAAGTTAAAAGATACCATTTTGGATAAAAGCAAACTGTGGTTTACAGTATCGAAAGCCTTTTTGAGATCTAGAAAAACAGCTCCTACCACATTACCCCTGTCCAAGGACTGTTTGACGTTTTCAATAAGGCAACAATTTGCTGTTTCTGTTGAGTATCCTGGTCTAAAACCAAATTGATGTGGATGAAGAAGTTGACTGTCTTGTAAGTAGTCTATCAGCTGTGTAGCTACAACTTTTTCAAGAACCTTAGATAGGACTGGTAAGATAGAGATTGGGCGGTAATTGCATATATCGTCTTTACTGCCTGATTTATGAACTGGTATGACGACAGCTTTTTTCCAGCCAGATGGAAATGTACTAGACCTAATGGAGAGATTAATGAGATGAGTCAGTGGTTTGATTAATATTTTGCTGTGCATTTTGAGAAAGGAGGTGCTCATATTGTAGATATCATTAGTTTTTGAGTTTGACAGTGTTTTAACAACGCCAGCAATTAACTTCTCATTTACCTCATCGATGTGAAAAGTATCTGTTGGAAGTATGGAATTTGTGTTGTTGAGCACATTTGGCAGCACAAAAATTTTTGTTAAGTCTTCCACAGAGCCCACAAAGTGTGAATTAAATTCATTTGCCAAAGATGCTCACTCATTCATAGAATATTAGATATTATCTCAACACGATCCAACCTATAACTTTTAATGAACTTGATGTTATTCATTGTTTCAAGAGCATTTCTCCTTTGTCTCCATCTTTCCTCCATTTTCTCCACTTCTTAAGTCTGTCAGACTTTATAACCTAACCAGGGCTGCTCATAGAGGTTGTAATGAATGCACAAAACGTACCAACCTTGCACAATAAATGGTCACCTCCATTATACAACTAGGACAATATCAATCATTACTGAGGGTGACAACAAGGCTGATTCAATACAAAATATACTGTATGGGTACATATTCATATTCTGCGGGGTAACTTAACAGACCGTTATGCTGTCTATACCATCTAACTGCAATGCTCCTGCACTGTGTATATATCTGTGCACATATGTATATTCATTTGTCTTATTATCTTATCTTGTTAATCACTGCTCTGAGTGCTGCTATCCCTGTGCTGCTGTAATCCTGGAATTTCCCCACTGTGTGACTAATAAAGGCTTATCTTATCTTATCCTACCTTACCTATCTTATCTTAAGAAACTCCTAAACCCCTTAAAAGTCCTCCTTCTTCCTAATGGCATGTCCTTGGCTTAGGAGCACTTTTAAAGGCAAAGATGCTTTGTAAATATTTTTTTTATTTTTAAGAGGAGTTACTTCTAAATTTTGTTTGTAATAATTCCAGAGGAAAATTCAAGGGCATCCACGGTGTGGCACCAATCCCTTCACGATTCACACCCATGGCAACTTCAGAGTGTCCAATTAACCTAACTTCCATGTTTTTGGAATGTAGGAGAAAACCATAGCATCCGGAGTAAACCCACACAAGCATGGGGAGAACATGCAAACTCCACATAGATAGGCCTTGCTGGCTTGTAGATTTGAACCCACAACCTTCTTAATGTGATGCAATAGTGCTAACCACTATACAACCATGCTATACCACTATACCAAAATATAGGGGGAAAGTCTTAGAAAAACTCGCAATTCTGAGAATTTTCTATGTTACGAGGAGTGTAATTCTTAACACTAGGGACACTTTGTGAATACAGACCCAGATCTGCTGACCTTTAACCCTGAGCATACCTTGAGCACAGTCTTGATGCATTTCAACCTGAGGATCATTGTTTTTGAGTTTGGTGAGCATCAAGGCAATTGCAGAGGCGTAATAGCAATTTTTCTGAAATCCCGTAAGATACTAGATCTCCTGATCTGTCCCACTATTGTGAAATTAACTCCTCTCACAGTTTTATTCCGACTGTTTTGAAACTTGGTATCAGGGTTTGATATCCACTAATGATGCACATATTCCAATTTGGTTCTGATCGGATGATTTTTGCAGGAGTTGTAGCCCCTGACATATGACCTCCTGTTTCGCCTCACTTCATAGACAGTAAAGCCCTTTTTCCACTAGTACCTGCTTAGCCCTACTCGCTTCGACTTGGCATGCTTTGTAGGATTTTTCATCAGGACCTGGTACCTGCTTCCAGGTACTTTTTCATACCCATCTGTCTGACGTTCCAAGCATGCTGAGTCGAGCTGAAAATGTGACGTTGTGGAGCCCATAATTCTAACTTATGTGACTCACATGTGGCAGGCTGGAATTCAGCCGAGAGAGACTTTGAGCTAGCCAGGTGTATTAACATCACACCTCAAGAGGACGAGGTGTCTGCACCCCCCGTGGACTCAGAAGAAAGAAGAAGATTACCCGGCCTGACCTTTTGGGGGTCAGAGAGGAGAACAGAAGGACGCTGGGTGTTCTATAACAGATGAAAGGATGTAACTGGGTCGTGTGACTTTTGTGTGATGTATTGTGACTTGTGTGTGAGGTATTGTTCGAAATAAGTGTATAAATGTATGTGTGTGACTGCGTCCTGTCTCTTTTCACTCCGATCGAGAGAGGACGTAGGATGAATGAGAATTAAAGCAGATACTGGAAAATCATCCAGTCTCCTCAATTCTTGACTCCTACAATTGGTGACCTACGCATGAATCTGAGCACGCCGAGGCTGGAGGACAGCCTCGTGATCGATATGGAAGAGCTGGGAGACAGCCACTCGGACCCGGATTCACCGGGGAGTGCCAGCAGGGGCACAAGACTGATTAAGCTCCCCGAGTTCTGGCAAAACGACCCGCACTCGTGGTTCCAGCATGTGGAGTCGCGATTCCTGCTCGGGGGAGTATCAGCGGATGACATTAAATTCCATAATGTCATCGCGACGCTCGACAGCCGCACAGCTCGGTGTGTGCGGAGCCTGGTACAGCAGCCACCCGCTGCCGGCAAATACGACGCGCTGAAAGCCACCCTCATCAGGAGCTTCGTGCCGTCGGCTGAGGCAAGAGCCAGGCAGCTACTGGACCTGCGCGACAGGGGTGGACGCAGGCCAACTGTCCTCATGGAGGACATGCTACAAATGATCGGGATGGACAACGACGCGTTCCTATTCAAACACATCTTCCTGCGGACCCTTCCAGCGCACACGAGAGGTCCCCTGTCCAGCAGACGATGTGTGAACCAGCAGGACTTCCGCGAGCTGGCCCAAGAGGCGGAGCGGCTCCTCAACGCCTGCGAGGAACAAGAGGCTTCCGTGGCAGTGGCAGACCTCGGCGCGGCGTCCGGGGGCAGTGTGGAGCCAGAGACAGCAGTGACCACCTCAGCGGCGAGATTCCGTGGCAGGGGAGATGACGGCCTCTGTTTTTACCATCGACGTTTCGCTGGGAAGGCGCACAAATGCATCCCGCCCTGCAAGTTCAAAAAGCAGGGAAACAACCGGGCCGGGAGCCGTTAGCAGCTTCCACTCTCGGCGAACGGAACAAGCTGCTTTATCTGACAGACGCGGGCTCCGGGCGGCAATTCCTAGTGGACACCGGAGCCCAGAGGAGCTTCATCACTGCGACCTATGCTGATCGGGTCGCTGGACCCCGCGGAGACGGAGCGACAGCGGCCAACGGCTCCAGCATCAAGACGTACGGAGAGAGAACCTTGTCTCTGTCCTTCCACGGCCGCGCCTATGAGTGGAACTTCATCGTAGCGGCAGTGAGCTTCAATATGTTAGGTGCTGATTTTCTGTGTTCACATGGTTTGTTAGTTGATCTGGCCAACAAATGCCTAGTAAATGCACTCTCTTTCTGTTCTATCCCTTGTGCAGCCCGGGTGTCCCCGCCACCAGTACAGACCAACGTCGCCACAGCAGGTGGTAAGTTCCACAGCCTTCTACACCAGTTCCCAGCACTCACAGTTCCCACTTTTTCAGCTAAGGTGGCGAAGCACGGGGTGGAGCACTTTATTACCACGAGTGGTCCACCGGTTTTTGCAAAGGCTCGGTGCTTGGATGCAGCTAAACTCTCCATTGTGCGCGAGGAGTTCGCCAACCTGGAAAGGTTGGGCATAATTCACCGCTCGAAGAGCGCCTGGGCTTCCCCCCTCCATATGGTACCTAAAGCTGATGGCTCGTGGAGACCTTGTGGCGATTACCGCAGGTTGAACAATGCTACAGCGCAGGACCGATACCCGATTCCGCATATCCAGGACTTCTCAGTGCACTTGGCGAAGGCGCGTATTTTTTCTAAAATAGACCTGGTCCGCGGTTATCACCAAGTCCCGGTCCGACCAGAGGACATCCCCAAAACAGCCGTAATAACCCCGTTCGGGCTTTTTGAGTTTTTACGCATGCCTTTTGGCCTTAAAGGCGCCGCACAAACCTTCCAACGGATGATGGATGCAGTGTTGCGCGACCTTTCTTTCGTTTTTGTCTATTTAGACGACATTTTGGTAGCCAGCACCTCCGAGGAGGAGCACGCAAAACACCTCACGACAGTTTTTCAGAGGTTAGGAGAGCATGGGTTGATAATCAACCCGGCCAAGTGCCATTTTGGCGTGGCACAAATCGATTTTTTAGGGCACCGCATTTCCTCGGAGGGAGCAGTTCCTCTGCCGGCCAAAGTACGCGCAGTGGCAGATTTTCCCCAGCCTCGAACGGTAAAAGCGTTGCAAGAATTTTTGGGGATGGTAAATTTTTATAACCGTTTCATACCCCACGCAGCGCAGCTTATGCAGCCTTTGTATGCCGCGCTTAAAAAGCAGAAGCCCTCCCATGTGATTGAGTGGTCCCCGGAGCGGGAGCGCGCATTCACAGAGGTTAAACAAGCACTGGCAAACGCAGCACTGTTGGCCCACCCAGACCCGGCAGCCCGCATAGCGCTAACCACAGACGCATCAGATGTGGCCATAGGGGCCGTTGTAGAACAGCAGGTTGCCGGGGTTTGGCAGCCACTCGCATTTTTCAGCAGATCCCTACGCGAGGCTGAGTGAAAATACAGCGCGTTTGACAGGGAGCTGCTGGCGCTCCACTTGGCTATTCACCATTTCCAGTTCTGGCTGGAAGGGCGGCGTTTCACCGCGTTTGTCGACCACAAACCGCTCACTTTTGCGATGTCCAAAACTTCAGAACCGTGGTCAGGGCAGCAGCAGAGACAGCTGGCCGCAATTTCTGAATTTACCACCGATATTCAGCACGTAGCCGGTAAAATCAATGTGGTGGCAGACTGTCTGTCACGCGCAGTAACAGCACCCGTCCGCGCGGAAACGGATTGCGCGGCCGCTTACCCAGAGCGCGGTAACAGCGCGGTAACAGCGCGGACAAGTGTGTGTCATAAAGTCTAATGTATTTTTAAGTCTGTTCTTAGGACTTGATCACAAATCCTCCTTTTTGGTTCATCCCAGTTGCCATAGCTCTGTACCTCAAAGTATTTTTTTGCCTGTTCTTCACATGTATTCCTGCCATGTCATGCTACACATTGTCAGTGGGTGTCTGCCCTTGCATTTATGCACAAATGTAAGTCAAGCATCTTCTTACTAAGATTTATCTATATATCTTTCAATAGTGTTAGAGGTAGATTTGTTATCAGTCTGTGCAGTGTGTTTGCATTGTTTCTGGTTTAAAGTTCTGTAAAAGTTAAGAAGTAACATAATATGAATGAATGAATGAATGAATGAATGAATGAATGAATTTATTTATTTTGGATAGTACAGTACAGGTTAAAAGAAACTGTATAATATAACAACAAGGTCAAATTAGACAAAGACTCCTTCTACTATACAATTCCACGTGAGTTATCCGAAATGGGTGATGGCTGAAGCCGTAGCTTATATTGCCCACCCATATTCCATCCAAGAATTAATTAATAATAGCTTCCATAGTTCATTTTATACAGTTTTGGGCCTTTGTTGGAGTCTCTCCCTGTGTGATATGCATTTATTAATCGGAATTCGTGTGATTTGACTGTGTTTTATCCGTTAATTGGTGCATAATCATGTGGCCCTTTAAGCTTAGCTGCTTCTCTGGTATGTGACGGTTGTGGTGCTGCATTGCCCCATTTCGCCAGAAGTGGGCACTGTTGACCACACAGTTAATCATCCTAGTGACAAAGCTGATGTACATTCATTGTTATACCTGTTGTCGTTCTTATGCTTGAATGAGCCAATTTAAGTTACCTGGACTATTTTATTTAACCCTTTGACTTTGATTTATATATTACAGGCTAATGCATAACATTATTAATCTGTATATTGCCTAATTTTATATTTTATTTTCTATGTTTATGTGTTGTTGTTTTTTTTTAGGAAACACACACACACACACACACACACACACACGTACGCACCCCATGACATCCACGTACCTCCACAACTTCAATAAATATCGTTAATGTGATTGGAATCTGTCTCGCTGAGCCCTCACTCTCTGGCTGAACTCCCTGTCTTCAATAGTAATTATCAAGCCAGCATCCCAGAGATTGGCTACCCAATTTCTATTACAGTGTGTCTGTAGTCTTTTAATTTACGGATTTTTACAACCTCATACTGTAACAATTAGACAATAACCTACGCTGTTATTTATGTGGAAAATTAAATAGACTAGCATCATATGTGTAACTCGTGGCAAAATGTAATCGGGATCAAAAGATAATTTCGCTCTTGAGATTTTTTCCATGTGCGGAAGTAGAGGGGGCGTGAATTAGGTTCTCTATAGTTATGTCACCAAAGGCATATGGCTAGGGCATTCACATTTTGTGTGTGTGTGTGGGGGGGGGGGGCGGCATTCACATTATTATTTAAATGACTCCAGTGTGAACGAGCTACAGCTGTGAAGTGACCCGCGTGCGCAGAAGAAAACGTAACGTCAGACACAGCGTTGTGTTTGGGGGGCCAGAACTTCTTCACCCCGATGCAGCGCAGCGAAGTAAAATGTTAAAATCATAGATATGAGACCAGCTCCCTTCCTCTACCGGCCAGATGACCGCTGTGACCAGCTCTGCTTCAACAGAACTGCTCGATTAAACAGCCCTCTTTAAAATGAGACCCCGTGTCTCAATGGGATTACCTATATAAATAAGGTTAATAATCCTAGCGATTACAATGGGGCTCTCGGCCACTGATGTTGTCAGTTACGCGGCTCGATACCAGCGGCATCCTGCTGCAGGAAGGAGGAGCCGTCAGACTCCCCTCTCCTGCGTGTCCGTCCGTCTGGCCATTCTGCTCCACAGTCACGTCCATGTTAACTTTACATTTTAAATATGACAGCAGCCGGGACTCACGGTGTGCCGTTTACAGGGAAAAGGGAATTTGCAGCGTCCAGCAAATGCGCCATCTGGCGGTTTCAGTCCCGACAACACACACACACACACACTAATTTGAAGTTATTGTGCAGTTGGAGCTGACAAAATTACAATCCAGTGATGAAGGGAAGAATATTAATTAAAAAGAGAGCACAAATCAGCCGTGTCTGCCGTGCTTGCTGCATCGTCCACCTCAGAATTGTAGCGTCTGTCTCGTTGGATGAAATGCGACATCGCTCTGGAAAACATCGGATACGTATCTGTATTGGGACCACATATGAAAGTGGCCTGGGTCTGGTGTGAAAAAAATCGGATGTGTGCTGTTCAGACAGTCATTTAAAAAAATCAGATATGGGTCACATTTGTGCAAAAAAATTGGAATTGAGCATTAAAACCTGCAGTGTGACTGTAGCCTATATCTCAACTTGCCTTTTTTGCAGGGGGAAGGGTTTAAGTGAAACAACAGAAAAAAAAAGAAAAAAAAATATGAGACATTTGAGCGATTTTGCTCTTGATTTGGCTTGTAAGTCATAAAAAACATTACATACATGTTAACGAGAAGAAAAACTACATTTTTGGCAGAGTGTCACTGTTAAGATTAATTAACGTAGGAAGGACTGTATGGTGAGGTTCAGGTGAGTTGGTGTGTCAGTAAGAACACCTCTGGGGTCAGAAATGCAGTTTACTTCGGCATCCAGCGCCACAAGAGTCAGCAGCCTTTTGCAGCAGCAGCTCAGTCCTGAGTTTCTTGTTTTTATCCTTTTTGTTTCTTTGCCACATCTTTTCTGATCCTGTTACCTTGTATCCATCACAGATGCCAAGGACACTAATATCGCTGCACTGGTGTTGATATTAGCCATCTTTCTACTCATATCGCCAATGACTACTGACCCAGTGAGTGAAGGAGCCATCGTTTACAGTAGGAGTCAATTGTTAGCATTGTGCTGCTCCACGGTGCTAACTGAGAGACCCGATATCCCACAAGAAATTAGGCGAAAACGATGGGGATGTCGAGCTGGAGCAAAGCAACGTGCAAGGAGGACAAGGTAAAAGACCATTCATAAACTATTGGCTGAGTCCCAGTATGAGAGCGTCTTCAGAGTGATTAGCATCATGCTGTTTACTGAAACATGGCTAACGGAGCAAACAACAGATGCTAATGGGGCGGTGCGGTGGCGCAGTGGTTTGCACTGTGGCAGCACAGCAACTCACCCTTGGCCATGGGATCCCTGGTTCGATCCCAGCCCCTGACCAACAGTGATCTGTGTGGAGTTTGCATGTTCTCCCTGTGTCTGCATGGGTTTACTCCAGGAGTTCTCCGGTTTCCTCCCACAGGCCAAAAACATGCAAGCTAGGTTAATTGGAGACTCTAAAGTGGCCTTAGGTGTGAATGTGTGTGTGAATGGTAAAGGGATAGCGCCATACCATGGCTGCTTCATCCATCCAGGTGGATACCCTCAATTTCCCCTCTGGGGATCAATAAATCAAATCAAATCAAACTTTATTGGCATATTGCTGTACATACAACTGTAGTGCAGGCAAGATGAAATTGCGTTTCTCTCGGCATCCATGTAAATAGAAGCAGCATGATTTAAGACACACACATATCTTCACCCCCCACCCCCACCCCCCCATCCATTCACACATCCCTGAGACATACTTGGGAAAAACTAACTAACTATAATATACAAATAATATACATAATGTCCGTAGGTGCAGTAGTGTGTATGAGAGATTCCGGGTCAACTGTTCAGCATCCTGGCAGCTTGTGGAAGGAAGCTGTTGATCAGTCTGGTGGTTCTGCCTCTGATGCTCCGGAATCGTTTACCAGGTGGCAGAAGTTCAAAGTGTTTATGCAGAGGGTGAGAATGGTCCTTGACAATGTTCAGTGCCCTGCTCCTACAACGGTTCTGAAGAAGTTCTTGGACAGAGGGGAGGGAGACTCCATTTACCCTCTCAGCTCCCCTGACTATCCTCTGCAGGGCTTTTTTGTCTGACATAGTGCAGCTGGAGTACCATATAGCAATGCAGTACGTCAGAACACTCTCCACCACACCTCTGTAGAAGGTCCTGAGGATGCAGATGGGGAGAGAGGCCTGTTTGAGTTTCCTCAAGAAGTGCAGTCTCTGCTGAGCCCACTTCCTGATCCCCAAGGAATTCTTGCTCCAGGTCAGGTCCTGCAAGATCTGCACTCCGAGGAACTTGATGTTCTCCACTCTCTCCACTAAACGGTCGCCAATGCTGAGGGGGACGTGTTCAGGCTGTGACCACCGGAAGTCGATAATCATCTCCTTCGTTTTGTCCACGTTGAGCACCAGATTGTTCTCCCTGCACCAGCCCTCCAGGTCTCTCACTTCTTCCCTGTACATTGATTCCTCATCCCTCTGAATAAGTCCCACCACCGTGGTGTTGTCTGCAAACTTAATAATCTGGTTCCCCTCGTGTCTGGATACACAGTCATGTGTTAGAAGTGTAAACAACAGTGGACTGAGTACGCAGCCTTGAGGGGATCTGGTACTCAGCATGACAGAGTTGGAGATGTTGTTTCCAACCCGGACAGACTGAGGTCTCTCAGTCAGGAAATCCAGGATCCAGAGACATGTGGCGGTGTTCAGACCAAGAAGGAGTAATTTCTCCATCAGTCTCTGGGGAATAATGGTGTTGAATGCTGAACTGAAATCAATGTACAGGAGTCTGGCGTAGGTGTCTTTCTGGTCCAGGTGGGTGATGACAGAGTGTAGGGTGGTGACTATAGCATCCTCCGTGGAGCGGTTTGAACGATATGCAAACTGGAGCGGTTTGAACGATATGCAAACTGGAGCGGGTCATGTGATGCAGGGAGGCAGGCTGTAATGTGTGGTTTGACAAGCCGTTCAAAACACTTCATCACAATTGGTGTCAGTGCAACAGGACGATAGTCATTCAAACAGGACACAACTGGTTTCTTTGCCACCGGTACAATGATAGAGGTCTTGAAGCATCTGGGAACGATGGCCTGACTCAGAGAGATGTTATAAATGTCAGTCAGGACATCTGCCAACTCGCTCGCGCAGTCTTGGAGCACACGTCCCGGGATGTTGTCCGGACCTGCAGCTTTACGTGGGTTGACTCTGGTTAGGGTCCTCCGTGTGTCCGCTGTGTTGATGTTGGCCAATCAAACACAGTGATGCCATGGTCATTAAACCAGGTTTTGATACTTTTGGCAGTGTGGTGGGGTACCAAGTCCTGCTGGAAAATGAAATCAGCTTCTCCAGCAAACTCTCCTGACCTAAACCCTATAGAGAATCTATGGAGGATTGTCAAAAGGAAGATGAGAGACACCAGACCAGGCAATGCAGATGAGCTGAAGGTCACTATCAAAGCAACTTGGGCCTCCTTAACACCTCAGCAGTGCCACAGGCTGATCACCTCCATGCCACGCCACATTGATACAGTAATTAATCCAAAAGGAGCCCCAACCAAGTATTGAATGTGTACATGGACTTACTTTTCAGTCAGCTACCATTTCCATTAAAAAACTATTTTTCAAAATTAATTTTATGTAATATTCTAATTTTTTGAGAATCTGAATTTGGGGTTTTCATTGGCTGTAAGCCATAATCATCAAAATTAAAATAAATAAACACCTAAAATATATCACTCTCTGTGTAATGAATCTATACACTATATGGGTTTCACCTTCTGAAACGAGTGACAAAAAATATTGAACTTTTTCCACGATATTCTAATTTTTTGAGATGTACCTGTATATTGGAATTACTTTGGCTATTTTCATTGCACTGGGAAATATACCTGTTTGGAGAGACAGGTTACAGATATATGTCAGTGGCTTCACTTAGCATTCAATATAGTTTTGACTAAAAGCATGTCAATACCATCACAATCCGTAGACGTTTTACTTTTAAACGATTTAACAATTTCAATGACCTCTTTCTCATCTGTGTTCTTTATGAAGATGGAGTCTTTTATAGCAATGTTTTTGCTTATTGTATCACCTGTAGATACTGTAATGGGTATTTTTGGAGCCAAATTAGGACCAATGTTAACAAAAAATGTATTAAATTCATCTGCACGTGAGACTGCATTCACACTCTGAGTCGTTTTTTTGTTTTTTTGTTTTTTTTGAAAGATTGGTTGGGTAGCTTGTATTTCTTGTTTTTATTTCCAAGAATATAGTTAAGTATTGTCCATGTATTTTTAGTGTTATCTCTGTTTTTCTCCAGTTCTTTACTGTAATAGTCTCTTTTACTACATCTCATTATATACGTATATTAACTTATTTTTGTATGTTTTATACCGCTGCTCTGCTCCTTTTGTCCTTTTCTTTAGAAAAGCTTTATATAGTGAATTTTTCTTTTTACACGCTTTTTGTAATCCTTTGGTTAACCATGGCTTGTCGACAAATTTCTGTTTAAGCTTTTTCTTTACTAATGGACAATTTTTTTCATAAAGAGCTGTTACAGTGTTCATGAATGTATCGTAGGCTTCATTTACATCTGATACATAGACTTTTGTCCAGTCTTGCTTCAGCAGGTCTACTTTAAAAGAACTGATTGCATTTTGTGATTTGTATCTGAAAGATTTTAAAGTTTTTTCTGTATTGGCCATGCGGGACATGCTGAACACACTGAGGAGCTCATTTAGCGGTAGGCTGTGCCATCTTAGGTGCATGACGGAGAGGTTCCACAGGTCCTTCCTGTATTATTGATGGTAAACTATCAATAATACACTTCAACAGCAGAAGTCTTAACAAAAACTTTCCACAGATTCAGGACTATTTAAAACAGCTATGTAGAAAATTTACATCTGTCACAGTCTCTGAAACTTGGCTTAATGAAGAGCAGGCTTCTCTGATGGCAGTAGAGGGATATCAGATGTTTATATTAATAGATCTAAAAAAAAAGGTGGTGGTGTTGCAATGTATATTGATGACCTGTATAGGTGTAAACTTGTAAATGGAATGTCCTTTGCACTACCAGGGATTCTGGAATTGTGTTACTGTTGAGATTGACCAAGATAAAACAAAAAAAATCTAATTATAAGTTGTATATATAGAATGCTGGGAACTTGCATTGAGACATTCAGAGATAAATTAGTCGAGCTGTACAATAATATAACTAGTAAGAAAATGGTTGTAATCTGTGGAGATTTCAATATTGATTTACTAAATCCATTTCAACAGTATGAGTCTATATCCCACAATAACATATCCCAGTAGAATCACAGTTCACACTGCTACACTTATTGATAACTTGTTTGTTAATATTATTGATAAGAAAATAGAAAGTGGATTATTGATAAATGACATAAGTGACCATCTGCCAGTCTTTGCACTTATCCGTGGCCACACGGGGGCCAATACAGAAAAAACTTTAAAATCTTTCAGATACAAATCACATATTGCAATCAGTTCTTTTAAAGAAGACCTGTTGAAGCAAGATTGGACAAAAGTCTATGTATCAGATGTAAATGAAGCCTATGACACATTTATGAACACTGTAACCACTCTTTATAAAAAAAAAATTGTCCATTAGTAAAGAAAAAGCTTAAACAGACATTTGTCAACAAGCTATGGTTAACCAAAGGATTACAAAAAGTGTGTAAAAAGAAAAATTCACTATATAAAGCTTTTCTAAAGAAAAGGGCAAAAGAAGCAGAGCAGCAGTATAAAACATACAAAAATAAGTTAACATATATAATGAGATGTAGTAAAAGAGACTATTACAGTAAAGAGTTGGAGAAAAACAGAGATAATATTAAAAATACATGGACAATACTTAACAATATTCTTGGAAATAAAAACAAAAATACAAGCTTCCCAACCAATCTTTCAAAAAAAAAAAAAAAACAACGACTCAGAGTGTGAATGCAGTCTCACCTGCAGATGAATTTAATAAATTTTTTGTTAACTTTGGTCCTAATTTGGCTTGACAAACACCCATTATGGCACTTACAGGTGATATAATAAGCAAAAACATTGCTATAAAAGACTCCATTTTCATAAAGAACACAGATGAGAGAGAGGTCATTGAAATTGCTAAATCGTTTAAAAGTAAAACATCTACGGATTGTGATGGTATTGACATGCTTATAGTCAAAACTATCACAGACCGCTACGCAGCCTTGCAGCTCCTGTTTTTCTTCATAACCGCGAGAGGAGTCAGAGACAAGTTTTTCTTCTCACAGCCGCTGTGGACCTCTGCACGTTCAACGGGACAGCCCCTCAACATCGCGGATCCACAGGCAATTTTTGCGCGGCCCAGACAAGTTCGCCATCCTGGGCTGGCACTTGCTACCCCCACCCTCCTCCCTTCCCCTCCTCCGCTTGCACAGAGCTTTTCCCGCAGCTCGCTACCAAAACCGGACGATCGAGGCCTCAGCCCCCCGCTGAGCCCTCTGGGGGGGAGTGTGTGGGTCACCCCCACAGCCACGGACAAGCAGAACGATCAGCTGGAGCAGTTAGCAGAACAATGAGATGTGTGTATTGAGATCAATAGGCGGCTTCTCTTTGTCTAGCTCCTTCCTGCCAGTATCCTGCTGTTGATATGTGTGACTCAAATGCAGGTGTTCATGACTTCCTGCTCTGTACTGTGATGCAATTGTCCCATGCCTTCCTGCATTTACTGTGATGTTAATGTGCCATTCATGCATTGTCTGTAGTGGGGTATTTAAGCTGCATATCGCTCAGTAACTCTCTCTCTGACTACTGCTTCTGACTACACGCATTGCTGTTTGCTGAGGGCTCGCTCCAGTGCGCATCTCACAGCACTGGAGCAGCTCTCGTGATGGCGGAATGAAATAAAACCCACTTTTAAACCTCACTTCGCCGCTTATTATTTCATGCCGCCACAGGAGTAATAATTGATAATAAACTGTGTTGGAAGTCACATATTAATTATATTAAAGGTAAACTATCTAAATCAATTGCAATACTGCACAGAGTGAAATATTTGCTGAATCAACCCACACTATATACTTTGTATCATTCATTAATACTCCCTTGCATGACATATTGTACTGAAGTATGGGGAAATACATATAAAACAAACATATATCCAATCTTTATGCTTCAGAAGAGAGCTATTAGAATAATAAACAAAGCTGCTTACAGGGAACCAACAAACCCACTTTTTCTTAAATTAAAAGCTCTCAGGCTGAAAGATCTAGTTGACTTTAAAACTGCAGTAATAATGTTTAAAGTGAAGAATCTATCACTGCCCGCAAATATCCAAAAAGTTGTTCCAAATAAGGGAGAAACAATATCATTTCAGAGGAACATGTATATTTCAAAAACCTTCAGTGAGAACTACTACCAAGCAACACTGTGTCTCACTGCAAGGAGTTAGCTTGTGGAATGCTTTTGGACCTGAAGTAAAATCATGTACAACGCTTGGACAATTTAAACAAAAACTAAAGGAAGAAATACTCCAAACATATATACAAGACGACATGTAAAATCACATAAGGATTGTCATATTCAGTCTGTGTTGTGTTGCTGCTTAGATTTTTGTCACGTTTTGTCTTAGCTTTCAGGTTCAGGTTCAGGTTACTTTATTTGTACCCGTAGGTAGATTTGTTTTGCAGTCAGGTGACATCCATATTTACAAACCACAATTACATTCAACATGAACACAAACACAGGCACACATGAAGCTGACTATAAACATGATAAAAGTACTCAAGGCTCCACCAATCAGGACATAGGACAAAGAGATAAGAGGAAAAAAACAGAGATAAGAGAGAAGGGTCATATTAAAAAGTTAAAGACTAGTCAAAGAGGTTAAAAACTCAAAAGTCTAAAACCCAATAAAAGATTTAGAACCCAAATAAAAAAACCTACAAAAATAAGTAAATATAAAATAAAATTAATAAATAGGTAACTAAATTATGTGCAATATATTGTTACATCTTGTTCAATTCTTTAACAGCAGCAGGAGCAAAGCTGCTTTTGTAGCGCTGGGTTTTACTTTTTGGGACAGCAAACATCCGTCTTCAGGGAAGAAGCTGAAAGTGGCAGTGCAAAGGGGGGGAGTCATCATTTAAAATGGAGGTAGCAATCCTCTGTACCTGTCTGGTGTACAGGGATGTCAGGCTCAGCTGTGACTCACCAAGCAAACAACTGGACCATCTAACTACCTGATCCAAGGATTTCCTCTGTTTCAGTTTTATCTGACCAAACCATGACACTAAAGAAAAGGATAAAACAGATTCAATAAAAGCCCGATAAAACATTGTCATTATGGTTCGGTCAATTTGGAAGCGTGCAAGTTTCCTTAAACAATGCAAATGTTGCTGACCCTTTTTGCACACCCTTTCACGGTTCTCTTCAAAGTTTAAATTACTATCAATAATCGTCCCTATATATTTGTAGGATTGTACACATTCAGTGGTCTGGCCTTTTAGTACAGTGACTTCGTGCCTGGGAGTTTTCCTCCTAAAGTCAATAATCATATCTTTAGTTTTTGTCGTATTCAGCTGCAGGTAGGAATCCTCACACCAGTGAACAAAATCATCAACTACTGGGCCGTGGCCACTCTCACCATCCTGGAGGAGACTGACAACAACTGAATCATCAGCATACTTTATAGTGTGTTTGTTGTCATGTCTGTTCCGACACATGTTTGTGTACAGGATGAAGAGTAGTGGTGACAACACACACCCCTGCGGAGAGCCAGTAGAAGAACACTTTTGGTCAGACAATGTATCATTGACCCTTACTCTCTGTGTCCTGTTGGTTAAAAAATCCAGAATCCAACCCACCAGATTATTACTCAAATCAAATTGTTGCAGGAGCCTTTCAACTAAAATATGAGGTTGGATTGTATTAAAGGCGGAAGAAAAGTCCACAAATAAAAGCCTGGCGTGTGTCCCATTAAAATCCAGATGTTCAAAAAGCATGTTAAGCAGAGTGACAGTGGCATCCTCCACTCCTCTGTGAGGCCTATAGGCAAACTGCAAAGGATCCAATGCATGCTCAGTCTGTTTTAGGACCTCAAATCTGACCAGTTTTTCAAAAATTTTCATTAAAATTGAAGTCAAAGCAACCGGTCTAAAATCATTTACTGTTTTAAGACAGCTGGATTTTGGAATGGGGACAACCACAGCATCTTTCCAGATCTTAGGCACATGTTGTGTCTGTAAGGACTTTATTGAAAATGTAGTGGAATACAGGACTCAATTCATGTGCACAGGGCTTTACCAAGCGCCCACATATATTATCAGGGCCCTGACTTTTGTTCACTTTTACAGAACAGAACGCCCTTTTAACATCCTGCACCTCAATATTAAAGTGCTGATTGTCTTTGAGTTTCTGTTTCAAACCTTGGGTTTCTGTACTAAAATCAAAGCAGTCAGAACGACCATAAAAACAATTAAGACCATTAGCCAGCTCTGTGTCTGAATTAAAACCATCTAAAAACACACGATTACTGCACTCTGTGCTCTGAAGGCCTGCAATAGTTTTCATGCTGGCCCAGGCTGAACCAAGTCTCTTTGTTGCCATCTTACTTTCCAACTCTGATTTATAATTCTGTTTTGCTCTTAAAATTTCGGCCTTCAGCTCTTTTGTGGCAACCTGCAGCTCAGAAACAATCCCCTGTTTAAAGGCAAGTGCTTTCCTCTGTAAGCAGGATTTAACTGATTTTGTAACCCATGGCTTGTTGTTGGGATATATTTTGACACGTTTACATGGAACGATCATGTCTCTACAGAAAGCCATGTATGAGCATGTCACGTCCACTAAAGAGTCCAAATCTTCTCCGCAGCTTAGCATGAACACCTCCCAGTCCGTACAGTTAAAGCATTCCTGGAGGCAGTGCACTGAATCTTCTGTCCACACGTTTATGTCTCTGGTCTTCTCCTTGTCTCTTCTGAGAGCAGTTTTATATGTGGGCAGCAAATGTACACAGTTGTGATCTGAGGATCCTAAAGGGGGAAGGGGAATAGATTTATAGGCCCTCTCTATGGATCCATAGCACAGGTCCAATGTTTTTTTTCGCCTGGTTGGGCAGGAGACATACTGATAAAAGTTTTTAAGTGTCTTCTTTAAAGCAACATGGTTAAAATCCCCAAGGATAAAATTTGGAGCCTATGGGGAAATCGACTGCAACCGCTGTACCACATCAAAGACGGTGCTGGAGGCGGAGTCAGCATCTGCCCTCGGGTGAATGTACACAGTCGTTATGAAAAGTTGGGGGAACTCGCGGGGCAGACAAAAAGGGTGTAGCGATACGGACAGAAGCTCCACATCTGGTGTACATATGCGCTGTCTGACCGTGACAGATGTACAGTGCTGTTTATTAATATATAAACATACGCCGCCCCCCTGACATTTCCCCGTTACCTCTTCCTGCCAATCCGAGCGAAGTGGGGCTCCAAAGCCGTCAATCCACAGGTCCGTATCCCGGTCATGCGCCGTAAGCCACGTCTCCATGTAAGCCATGACACAGCAGTTCTTGAAATCCTTCTGATATCGTACATTGCCTTGAATTTCATCCACTTTATTTCTCAGGGATTGTACGTTCCCCATAATAATGAAAGGAAGAGGAATGCGGTTAAGCTGAAACCTCCTCAGGTTTAATCTTACGCCTCCACGCTTTCCGCGTTTCCTCCTCTTGTCTCTCTTTTCATCGCTGTGTCCAGGAAAATCTCTTAAAATAAAGTCTGGCAGTTGTGGCACGGACTCAAACACAGATGCTGCATTATCCATGTTTAAATGCAGCAACATTTCTCTGGAATACTGTGTTCTTCCTGGCGTGACCGCGATTGCGCTTACCTCCAAGACAAAGAGCCAGTAGGAAAGAAACCACAGTGCAAAAACAAGAAGGAAATCCATACTGATGGAACCAGGGAGCTCTTCGTTATATAGTCCACAAACATTCAAGGACAAAAACGACACAGAGAATTATGCTGAAACACATTAAAGTTCATAAAAACAAAGACACAGATGTCGAACTTTTTTCACCCGCTGCCGGTCGCTGCATGCGCATGCGCCCTAGCTTTGTTCTGAATTGTAATCACGCTTGTTTTTCTTTTGAATTCTTGGATGGAATATGAGTGGGCAAAATAAGCTGCGGCTTCAGCCATCACCCATTTCGGATAATTTATGTTGACCTGTATAATCAGAGGAGTTATTGTTTAATTTGACCTTGTAAGATGTGTTTTTTTTCTTTCCCTTGTTATATTATTCTGTTCCTTTCTTTTAATCTTTACTTTTAATCTATTCGAAATAAAGATTCATTCATTAATTCATTCATTCATTCATTCCTACCTACAGCTGTCAGACTTTATAACCTAACCAGGGCTGCTCATAGAGGTCATATTAAATGTTCTAAACGTAACAACCTTGCACAATAGAGATCGTCCCCTCCAATACACAACTAAGACAATAACTATTATTATTGAGGGTGGCAACAACACTGTTGATTCAAATGCAAAATATACTGTCTGGGTACATATTTATATTCTGCTGGGTAATTTAACATACTGTAAAGCTGTTGATACCATCTAGCTGCAATGCTCCTGCACTGTGTAGATAACTGTGTACATACTGTATGTATATTTATTTACTACTTTGGCTAACCAGTTCTTATCTTATTTACTATTGCTCTGAGTGCTGCTATCCCTTTGCTGCTGCAGTCCTGGAATTTCCCCATTGTGGGACTAATAAAGGCTTATCTTTCAAGATAAATAATAAAGGCTATCTATCAAGCAAAATACTGCTTGTATTTCTGCCACCCTGGTGCCTACAAAGCCTTTTAAGGGGAATGACTCTGAATGAAGCTACATGAGGACTGTTGCTGAATCACTCCAAATCACAAGGTGGCAAATCTCATAAGTGAACTCATTCTTCAGCAGTCTGGCCAACTGAGCTCCTGTGACTGCTGCACACAGCTGCAGCCAGGGCATAGACAGCTGCTTCTGAGTTGCAACTCTCGAGTGGGCAAGGAGGAAAGATATATGCACATTTCCTCTAGCATCTTCTGATCACAAGTAGGCAACTGCTCCGTAGGCCTTCTCAGAGGCATCACAAAATATGTGTATGTCTCTCTTCATGTCTGGGTGGTCCATCTCTGCAGGAGTGTAGTATCAAGCCAAATGTACTTGAGGAAGGTACTTAAGTTCACTCTCCCAAGTATGCCAAGCTGTCAGAAGATCTTGCGGGAGATTGGGGTTGTCCCAGTCTCTGTGTTGATCCCACAGCTACTGGACCAGTATCTTTGCCCACATGGTATAGGGAAGGAGGTATCCAAAAGGGTCATATTGACTGGCCAATGCACGGTAAATGTTGCGCATGATGATAGCTGTATAGGTGACCAATCTGTGCTTGTAACTGAAAGTGTCTGCAATGCACTGCCAGCTCAGCCCCAGTGTTGACTCATGTGCTTCAGATTTATCATTCACCAACCACAGCTCTAACTTGTCCAATCTGGCATCTGCAGGGAGATGACTTATGACTTCTGGATGATTACTGGCCCACTGATGGATGTCAAACCCTCCAGAGGCAAGGAGGACTCTAAGATTGTCAACCAACTGCTTTGCTTCTTAGATGGATGACAGGCTTTGTAAGCAATTGTCAACATAGAAGCATTTTTCATTGGAGAACCACTCCTTACTTCCAGGGCTAGTGTGATCAATGGCATGTCGCTGGAGAGCATAGATGGCACAACAAGGGCTGCAGGTAGTCCCGAACAGCAATGCTTTCCACTCATAGACCTGTGGCAGTTGATCTCTCTGCATGTTGCACCAGACAAAGCGCAGGAGGGGCTTGTCTTCAGGAAGTAACAGCACTTGGTGAAACATCCCTCTGATGTCACCGCTGATGCCAATGCTGTGCTCCCTAAAGCGCAGAAGAACTCCTAGTAGGGAGGGACTCAGTGTGGGACCAGGCAGTAGGGATTCATTGAGGCAGAGGCCTTTGTAGTGGAATGACCAATCAAAGACAATCCTCTTCTTCCCGTTATGTTGCACCATGTGGTGAGGGATGAACCAACTTTCACTACAAGGTGCAGTGTCTTGGGTTTGTATCTTTGCCACAGTCCCAGCAGCCTCCAACTTCTTAATTTCAGTCTTGTATGCTGCTGAACTGTTGGGGTCTTTAAGTAGGCGTTTCTCCAATCCTCACAGCCTCGGCATCACCACCTCAAGTGGAGCCTGAAATAGAGAAAATTCTTTTCATCAGAGCACAGGGGTTATGTACCTGAGAATGCCATTGACATTGACTGGCTGTCTTGGAATCAAGGAGATCAATGGCTTGTTGGTCTTCTCTGGACCATGTCACTTGCTTCTCACTTCTCGGTGGTAAGGCGTCCAGTTGCCACAACTTTTCAATGTTTCTCTGAAGTTCTACTTCCATGGGACTGAGAGAAGTGAGCAAGCTCTGCTGGGGAGGAAATTGCTGTTCTACTATCCTAGTCGGACCCTAAAGCGTCCACCTAAGTCTGGTCTTAATGGCTGCAGGGCCACCTGGGGGGCCCAAAAGGATGCGTTCCACAGGAGTAATCAAATGGGGATGGTCTGATCCTATGAGAAGCATGGGGTGTAACTTGTCAAACAGCTGAAATAGAATATCTTGGAGATGCTTGTACTTTGACTTGAGGGTAGTCACGGGGTATGTGTGATCAGCAAGGTTGAGGCAATTTGCAGTGAAGGCATTGGTGATCAGGAATGTTCTGTTTGGCTGTATGATGGATGAGACCCTAAAGGTGGGAGCTGTGCCATTCAGTGTTTGAACATCTTGGTGAATAGTGCACACCACCAAGGTTTCAGGAGACCCCTGTAGGCTTAGTTTATGTGCAGTGGCAGGCAGAAGCTGCACGTAAACTGGAGGATTGTGGCAGGACAAGTGAATGTGGTGTCATGCTTCTGATCCACTTTCTTCTTGCCCTCTGGCTTGAGGTCCTTGAGGCTAGCTGGACCCTCGCTGTCTTGACACCAAGCTTCATACTGACAGCCACTCTGAAAAGTTAGTGAGGTTATATCCAGTTCCCGGTCTCTGGTACATCTGTCTGTGGAATTCTGATCGCAGCTCTGAGGGAAGTTTGCTCAGAAGGCACTCTATGTGAGACCCACACTGTAGCTCCACTGCACCATTGTGTCCGAGAGTCTGCATCATCCCCACCAGGGCACGCACTTGTATGGCGAACTTCTAGAAGGACTGTGAGTCTCCTGTCACATGTCTGGAGCATTCATGACAGTGCCTATTTTCTTCAAGGCTAGCTTCTGAGGCTGACCAAACTTATGGGTGCCACCATGGTGTCTGAATAGGGTGTAGGGGAGTTCAGGTAAGCATCAGCTACAAGACAAGCCTCCTCTAGCTTGAGATGGTCAAACAAAACCTGATATCGGAATAGTTCAGTGGCATCAGGAGGTAGGAGGTTTTCTAAGGTCATCTTGAGAAGAGTGAATTTGCTAGGATCTCTTTGTGAAGGCTGAAATGGTTGGGATGGGACCTCTGTAAGTTCTTTCTCTTAGGAAAGCCGGCAGTTGTTGCAGTAGAATACTGTATGCAGTGCTAGGTGACTCATACATAGGCTGAGGAGTCATGGGTGGGTATGCTAGCTTGATGTTAGCTGACTGTAGAGATTCTAGAGGTCTCAGAGCATTCCAACTGGGAACAGGCTGTTGTGGAAGCGCATAGGCATGAAATTGGTAGTCAAAGACAGGCCAACGGAAGTAATCTCTTGTAGAATGCTCGGGTCTGGGCAAAGGGTTGCTGTACTGGGGTTCTCTTGGAGGTGGATTCCTGAGTGAGGCTTAAGTTGCTTGCTCTTTAATGACTTGTAGCTCACTCATCATCCTGTTGACAGAGTCCAACAAGAACTGCTCTCTGTCATGTGTAGCTGTGCCACAGATTCGGCAGGATAATTGTAGGCTCTTCATGTAACCTCTGGAGATGCCCATACTGGATATTCATAAAGCATAAAGAGCTGGGGTGCTGTATAAGACCTGGAGTCTGGTGTACTGTACTTCTGATGATTCTATGGTAGTACTGGACTTGAACCTGGTCGTGAGTTAAGTTTGGATGGGGGAGCATGAGTAACAATGAAGGGAGGATGGGGGACTGGATGACTGTCATATGAAAGAGGACTTTGTGTAGGCTGGTCTTGAGATGGTAGGCCATTCAGTCTGTTGGAAACCACTGTATATGCCCTTTGTGGTGTAGGTTCCTCCCATGGTCTGTGGAAGGGTGAAGAATATCTTTGTTCCATCTCTGGATGTGCTATCATCCATGCACTGGAGAAGGGTGAGTGCTGCTCAGAGTAATCATCTGAATAACTCTTGGCTGTTTGATGATCATCAGTGCAACACCACCCATCTAATGTTGAATACTCTGCATACTGGTTGACAAGGCTGGTGGAGCCAGACAGGTCAGGTGTCATCCTATGTGCACTGTCAGCTGTCATGGAATAGGTGCTATCCAGCCTCTGTGCATTCTGTACCACATTAAATGCATGTGACTGTGCTGCAGGCTTCAAACCATTCAGTGTGACATCATAGTCTCGCAGGTATGCAGGAATTTGAGTTTGGCCCCTAGGACATGTAGAGATTACTGGAATATTCCCACCAGTTAAAGGATACTGCATTCTGATGGCTGAGGAATCCAAGAAGGCACCACCAACCCGGCTCAAAGGACCAGTGTTAAAGATTAATTAACGTAGAAAGGACTGTATGGTGAGGTTCAGGTGAGTTGGTGTCTCCTTGGTGTGTCGGTAAGAACACCTCTGGGGTCAGAAATGCAGTTTACAAGGTTTATTCCAAGTTTAGGTAGCTTCTCAATACTTTTCAATGACTGATATGGATGCAAGGTGACATTGTGTGGTCTAAAAGGGAGAGAATAAATAATGCATAAATTTAGTGAAACAAAAAGTGATTATCTGGCTGCTAATTGGCAATAATTCTACCAAACAGTGCAACAAGATACACACACAGCTGAAAAGGTGCCCTTTGGCAAATAATATGGACCACTACTGCCCTCTGTAGGTCAATCACAGTAATATACAATTAACTGGGCTGTCATTGCAATATAAAGAAAACTTGCATAATATCCAAAATAACAACACACCATAAGGCATAACCACTCCAAATTACAGCACTAAGACACAATTAAAAGGTATTGTGGCTAAATTATACTAAAGTCTTAAATGAAATACGAATGCAAAGGTTGCCACACACAAGCTAAACTAACATTTAGCAGGGTCAAAGCTACAACAGTATTCCCATCATATGGCAGAAGAGATAACTTACAGTTTGTCAGTGACACACTGTAAAGCATCCACAGGAAGGCAAAGTAGGGATAGTAGTATAATAGTAACTGAAAGAACAATTTATACTGAACAATAAGGTGCACTAACTGTTCCAGGAGCTTATCATGCAGTCCTCCAGTGTTCTGAGCTCCTTGGTAATGAGCACACATGAGTGAAGTGGAGGCCACGCCTTCTGCACATGTCCATGCGTCTATTTGTCATGATTATTGGTCTTTTTAATAGTCACTTTAATTTTTTTTTTTCATGAAATGGCTTGTCCTGTGCACCTTTAAGTGAGAAAAGTTAGGCTGCGTGTCCACCAAATGTGTTTTTTGTGCACTGCATTCTGGAAGAAAAAAGTCTGTGCCCTGTATCGCAGCAACAGCTTATCACTCACAGCTCAGCACTTTTGATTTTCCTATGGTCAGACTTTCTACTTATTTTTTAATAGCAATC
This sequence comes from Pholidichthys leucotaenia, assembly GCA_020510985.1. Taxonomy (NCBI): domain Eukaryota; kingdom Metazoa; phylum Chordata; class Actinopteri; order Cichliformes; family Pholidichthyidae; genus Pholidichthys; species Pholidichthys leucotaenia. The sequence goes on from CM035847.1 coordinate 233,915,240, forward strand.
TCTAAATAACAATGGACAAGTAATGTATTCTCGCATTGGTAGCAGCTCTGGATGTAAAATATGATGACACAAAAAGCAGGAGTCTGAGTACAGACTGCACCTGTGTCCTGTGTCCTGCTCTTCCTTAATTCTGATTGGCTGCGTAGAAAGATCTGACAATGACGAGCTCAGCTGCAGTCTGAAAAGTTGAAATTTTTTCAACTCTAAGCGCCCTGAGCATCGCGACAAAAAGCAGCCTTTCAGTGCCAAGGGCGCTCAGCGCTGTAAACACTGGACTACATAGAGAATGAATAGAAAACAATCGCCCACAGCTGAAAAAATGCATTTGGTGGACACACAGCCTTACAGCTTCATGACAGAAGTTAGACACTTACTGAAAAAGGTAAAATGTGAGTGAAATACTAATTTAAAAGAAAAGGGTACAAATTTTAAAAAGAAGAAACAAATCTACAATAAAAAGTGCAAATTTATCTTAAAAAATAATGCGGAAACGGCCATGAGGATGTCTTGAGTACTTGCAGTAGCTGTAATTATATATGTAGAAATTTGTCAGATTTTTGGCTATCCAAGTAATAAACCACAACATTTTTTCACCCTCTGTAAGGACTTCCTCCATCATGAGGTGAATAAGCACAGATAGGAGTTTGGACAATGCCATCATGATGCAGCAGAGAACAGCTTCACCAAACAGTGACTGGAGACAGGGTCAACAGCTTCTGAAGCCCTCACTGATGTGATGGACCTGTGGGGGTTAAGGACAGAACATCAATATCTGACCTTTAGGTGAGTATGATGCAAAGTTTTACATGTAAAAAGTCACAAAAAGGACTGTTAACATGATTGTGTTCTCATAGATCAACATCTAAAAACCATATTCTGATAATGTCAGCAGAAGCTTCTCCTCCACCCCACCTATGTATGAGGCCTGGACTCTACTAGCAGCTCAGGACAACAACCATCAGAGGAACCGTCCAGTGAGGAAGACAGTCGGCAGCACACCAATGTAAGTTTTGTCTTCTCAAAACATTTTACACATAGTAATGTATAAAGCCAAATCCTTCATTTTGAATTTGTAAATGTTTGTTTAGATTTTTTTTTTTACTGTTTTTGACATGTTAAGGAGTGTTTTTTAACGTTTAGTGAGTAACCTGGTCAAACCAGTCATATTTATGGATTATTTTGCCAAAAGTAGATGCAACAGATATCCGTTTTTTTTAATAACTTCTTAAGACAATAGAGGGGATGCATTGAAACAGAATTCTTGACAGTTGCAGGGCAGTTGCCATAGCTACCCAGCACTGAGTGGCAAACACATGTGACAGCTTTAGTTTGTATGCAGCAAAACATAAAATCACACAAAATATTTAGTCACGGTGGTACACAGAGTTCCTTTTTTAACTTAAGATGTTAATATCACACTGTTTACTTGACTGTAATGATGTGTGGGTAAGAGCACACAAGTGAAGAACTGGTTCTGAGCCTTTAAATATTTATTTAGCTATTTTTTGTCAGTTAATACAAGATGGAATGATAAGATTAGCTCTCTGCAATGCAGACAGGTACTCTGTGTACTGCTGTGACTAAATACTGTGGGGTTTTTTTGTGTGTTTTACTGCATACACCCTAATGCTGCCACTCATTTTTGCCACTCAGTGTTTTGTAACTGCCATGAGTTCTGTTTGGTGACATCATACGCATACCTTCTATAGTCAAAATTTGGTAGGTAAAATGTCTTAAAGACTTTTCATTTTTATTAAAACCACAACGTGCCTGTGCACTTGGTGTTCCAAGAATGTGTAATTAGAAAAAAATGATGTTCCTCTTCTTTAATCAGGTCCAGTCTTGCAGGAAGGAAGGAATATACAACATAGCCATTCATCCATCTTCTATGGCTTTTCTGGGGGTCTAGGTTGTGAAGGTAGCAGTCTAATCAACAAAGCCCAGACTTCCATCTCCCCAGCCACCTCCTCCAGCTCTTCAGAGAGGACACCAAGACATTCTCAGACCAGCTGGGAGACATAGGCTACGGTCATACTGCAGGTCTTAATGCTCAATTTCGATTTTTTGCTGAGATCTGATTTTTTTGTGTGGGCGATCACATTATAATTTAAATGCGACCCCCATCAGACTCCAGTGTGAACGATCTACAGCTATGAATTGACCGCATGCGCAGAAGAAAACATAACGTCAGACACAGTTGTGTTTACAGAAGTAAATATAAGCCTTGAACGATTGAGGAGGACAGAACTTCTTCACCTTGATGCAGCACAGCAAAATAAAATTTTAAAATCATTCAGTAATGATTATGCACAAAATAAATGTAAAACCAGCTTCATTCCTCTACACGTCAGATGACTGCTCTGGTCAGCTCTGCTTTAACAGAACTAATCGATTAAGCAGCTCTCTTGAAAATGAGACCCCGTGTCTCAATGGGATTACCTGTATAAATTAGGTTAATAATAAATAATCTTAGCGATTACAATAGGGCTCTCACTCATTGACGTTGTCAGTGGCTCGGGCCCTAATAAACCATGTGGCTAGTACCAGCGGCATAACACCGGTCCTGCACAGGAAGGAGAAGCTGCCACAGACTCCCCTCTCGTGTCCTCCTATCCCCATATCTGGCCATTCCACTCCACAGTCATGTCGGTATTAACTTTACATTTTAGATATTACAGCGGCCAGGACTCATGGTGTGCCCTTTACAGGGAAAAAGGATTTTGCAGTGTCCAGTAAATGTGCAGTTACTGTGTCAGCTGTGTCTGACATTCTTACTGCATTGTCCACCACAGAATTGTCATGTCTGTCTCACTTCAGTGAGGAAAAAGTCAGATGAAATGCCACATGACCGTTCAGACTGAGGTTGCTTTGGAAAATATCAGATATGTATCCAAATTAGGACAACATATGAAAGTGGCCTGGGTCTGGTGTGAAAACAATCAGATGTGTGCTGTTCAGACTGTCATTAAAAAATTAGATATGGGTCACATTTGTGCAAAAAAATCGGAATTGAGCATTAAAACCTGCAGTGTGAACGTAGCCATAGTGTCTCTAATATGTCCTGGGTCTGCCTCGGGGTCTTCTCCCTCCTTCCACAACACACACATAAAATGCAATTCCATTTCTGTACCTGCTTTTTCCTTCACCTATAACATATTGTAATTCACATTACTAGTGCATGCCCTTAGAAAGCAAGTATTCTTGTCTGAAAACAGGTAGGGCAGTTAGGCTTTACTGGCCCAAATGTAGGCTGTGTTTTAAAGTGTAATACAAAGAGGTGTAGGCTATATGTAGACAGTTACACGTTAGACTTTGACAAATATAAAAAGGACTGAATAGCACTAAGATTTATTTGATTGTGTGAATATTAATTCAGGGTTTCCTCTGGTAACATTTCTCGGTGGTGGGCCACCTCACCAGAAATATTACCGCCGCGCCAAGAAGGAGATATGAATTTAAGAAAAATATATGAAGCAATGACTTTCCGCAAGCACGCACACGAACAACACACATGGCCATTATCCGCGTGGAGTTTAGAAGCACCCCGCCGACAAGAGCTTTCCATTCAGTCAGCAGGCAGTGTCTCGCTAGCAGCAGCAGTGTCTTCATGGAAAAAGAGTGAAAACCGGGAAGTCATACAGCAGAAATGGACTCTATTTGAAGAGAAACTTTGTGAAGAAGACCAATGTTTCTTCGTTGGTGAAAATCCTGGCGCGTCAGCACCTTGGCGTTACTTATCGGGTGGGAGTGAAACTACGAATGATGGTTGTGTGCATGCGTCAACCGCTTGGCCTGGGTAGATGAAAAAAGTGAGCATGTACAGCGCCGCGTGTGTGCCGAGCTCATCCAAAGCATATGTGGACCAAGGCGGACTAGAGGGGAAATGCAGCATGAATAAGGCTTGACTGTCCGACAGAAACATAAGTTTATTAAAGTACTTTAAATGCAGAAAAAAAAAATCAGAAGAGGTATGTAAGCACTGGAGGCATTTATCATGGTTTTAACCCACTGGAAACGGGAGCAATAACGGAAGAGTCACTTAGCTAAAAGATGTGGTTAGAATTCAAATGCAGCCGGCTTCATATGAAGGGAAAGACAAGGGGGAGTACTGAATTGCTGAAGATATATTTCACCAGCCACTACAATATTAAGTTATGTTCCCAATTATGTACCTGGCAAGTTAAGATGACCAAAATTCATGAAGTCAATGACTTTAATCCATCAGCAGCCTTCAGACAAACTAAATGTGCCAGCATTTGGATTTCAAAATAAGGGAGGTTTTTCTTGGCGGTGAGGAGATTTCTAAAAACAACTATAACTATATAGAAATATTATAACAGAAATAACGGCATCCTTGGTCATTTAAGTTAATCTAAATCATTAAATGCAGTTTTATTAATGTTTTTTTCTTTGTAATGAGAGTTAAATTGTTGTTCTAACTGCAAAGTTATGGTCAAAAATATAAATTGTTATAAGGAAAAAGTAAAAAAAAAAAAATACCACAGTCTGTTTCAAATTTATTTAAAAAACAGTAATTTTATTTAAAAAAAACAGACAAAAATAAGCCATGAAATAATCCACAAATTTATAATAAAGTTTCAAATGTACAAGAAAGTCAATTTTATAAGAGGAAATTACAAATTTGAGGAAAATGGTTTCAAATTTAGATAAATTTACAGAGAAAAGTAGAAAACTATAAGAAAATTGTTATAAATTTTGGCGAAAAACCTCAAACCTTCAAGACTGAAGTCATGACTCAAGTTTTAAGTGGGTGCTCTTTGTACCCTTAACTAGAAATTTTTGGTTGTCTCCTTTAATTTACATGGCACTTGATATTTTCAAACCTGTTTGTATGCCACCATAGACAGAGAGAGAACCTGAATTAGACAGAGCTCAGAGAGGGCAAGATTAGACAGAAGAGAGGAGCCAAGGAGAGGAAAGTGTTCAGGCAGAGGGTCTAGGAGAGGTGAGAGCAGAGGAAGAAGAGAAGGATGACACCAGTAAAAAGTCCAAATACAGGACAGCTGGGTGGGACCTCAACTGGCCCAATATTCCGACATTCAAGCCTTGGTAGTACAATACTTCAAATTGTAAGTTCCATATGCACAGCAGTGGCTCAGGAGGTAGAGCAGGTTGTCCAATAACGGGATGGTTGGCAGTTCGAGTCCCGCTCTCCCCAGATATCCTGCTGTTGTGTCCCTGGGCAAGACACCTTGCCTCCAGTGTCCATAACACTGGGTATAAATGTTCGATGGTGGCCGGAGAGGCCATTGTCCCGGATTGGCAGCTACGTTTCCGTCAGCCTGCCCCAGGGCAGCTGTGGCTACAATAGTAGCTTGCCACTACCATTGTCTGTGTGGAGTGAATGAGTAATGTATCTGTAAAAAGTGTCTGTGATAAATCTGATGCATTATTATTATTATATGCAAAGTTACTGTGCAAAATTTTAAAAAAAGAAATAAATGGTATAAATTAACATATTCATACATGTGTTTTCTCTCCCCGCCCCCCCCCCCCCCGGAAAAATATGTTGCCACCGCGCCAAGGTCTTTAAGCCAGAGGAAACACTGTTAATTACAGAATTATTGAAATTGAATGGGGCATCCAATATTAGCGACCGTTTAAGAATCCATGTTTTTTGTTAGACTTTGTGTGATCTTTTATGACTTATATTCATGTGTTGTAGCTTGCACTTTGGGGAATGGGAGTTGTTCTGTCATTATAAATGTTTTAGTTTATATGTGTAGTTTAAGTCTATCGTCAATAAACTCATGCAGTACTATAACAGGACACGTTTACAAATATTTGAGACCCATTATAGTGCATCATTTTATATTTTAGCAATATTATAAGTACAAAACCCCGAACATTATTGTACTCAGCAGAGTGATCCATTTGGCTGCAGCTGTTACATTAGTGTTGCCCATTTGTCAGTAAATGAAAAAATTATTTATTTCGTTATTTGGGCGGGTTTTGTCACAATCGTCGTTTAGTCAAAGCATGCATGTGTGTCCGCATGATATGCAGTTGATCTTGTCATGAACTCCTCGTGTGCTTTTCCACAGCACACGGAGGAGGGGGAAAAGGACGAGGATTTAGACGCTGGGTTACACCACACACATTTATTGAACACCACACCACAAACAATTCTAGTGCATACAATTCACATTGGATCAAGGAGTCCTCCAGGACGCGCCACAGTCTGGGTGAGAATACCGGGGAAGAAACACACACAGATAGTACTCAGACTGGAGCTGTCCGAGTAAGTCCGAATAAGCACCGAGTGAACACAGTCCTCTGACGTGACTTCATGCGATAAGCGCAGACAGTATATGAAATGCAGTGATCCACAAATTGATCACACCTGGGCGAGGAGCGGGAAGATGGCACACGGGAGTGGGAACAGCTGGCAGTAATAGAGAGGGGGCGTGGTCCAACCGGCAGACAGCTAGACAGTGCTCACTCCAGCGTGAGCCCAAGAGGCTGCCTCACCACTGCCGGCCAGACAGCAGTGGCTATGGGTAGGGCAGAGTACACAGAAATACATATTAACATACATACAACGTGACACGTACCCACAGAGAGGCCAGGGCCGAGCTGGAGGAAACCAAGCCAGCTCGGTTCCTGACAGATCTGGTCATTCTGCTCCACAATCATGGTGGTATTATCAACTTTTAATTTCTAGATAGTCATGCACCAGGAGGAACACCATGTTGAACCTGCAATGCCACAAAGGACAGCGGTGGCACACGGGTGAAGCAGCAGCCAAGACTCCGTCCCGTTAATTGGGCAAGCTGGGCTTGGTTCCCTGGGAAGGACTGCGATAAGCCGGTCTGGCGGCTGCCCCCCCACACCTGTGCACCTCATGTTCTCCACATATTGATGGCCGAAACGCAAAACGTCCTATCTGAAAAATGCACTTTTTTGAGAAAACTAAAAAAAAATTTTGTTTTCTTGCTATGCTCTTTTTTTTCATCAGAATAATTTTCTGTCACAATAAAGGGTGGGACTGTCTTGCAGACAGATATGAGCAGCCTTCCTTGTTCTCATCATCCAAAGTTAAAGCCACAAATTAGAAAATCCTGCAGATAGGAGGTTTTTCATTTCAGCCATCGATATGCCGAATTATCCTTTAGAGCTATGCAATCATGGCAACATTATAGTATAATTTCTTAAGCATTAAATCTTCAATATTCTCTTTTTCTGGTCAAATTGTATCACTTTTCACTTCCTTGTTTTGTTTGTGGAGAGCTCTGGTGACTGGTCGTGATGCCGCGTATTATCCAATCAGTACAGAGTCAATCCGAAGCCCTGCCCACACTTCTAGAAGCCAGGGCATGAAGAAACGGAGCAGTGGCTATTGGCTAAACTTTTATTGATAAAAATGACATATTTTCACTAAGCTCCATACTTGGGGATGCACATCCTCGTAACCTCAGCAAAGCACTTATAAAATCTGAGGTCAGTCTGACGAACGGTTTGAGAGATATCCGAGGAACACACACACAGAGACATCTTGCATTTATAGATAGATGCAGATCAACCAAACTCATTGCAGCACTGCTGTAGTCCTAAAACTGTCTAGTAGTTCACATACTGTCATGTTTTAATGCTGTTAGTCTGTGATGACATTTTCTTAGAGACTGTCCTTTTTTTGTCATGCGGTGGCCCTCGCGAGCCACCATAAGACGCCAAAAGTCACCGATGAAGTTTGCACAGTTATTTATTGTTAACAAAAGAACACAAAACAATGAGCCACGGTGGGGTAAAACATACAACACTATACAAGGCGATCAAGGTAATAACGAAGCACACTTACGGTCAAAAACCCAGGGATGGTCGATAAGCCAGACCATGAAGGCATAGTTGACGTCTGAGCCGAGAAACGCTCGCTCAACATCTGACAAGGAGAATCCTTTGACGGATCGTTGACAAGTCTGCCACATTACTCTGCTCCCAGAGCCCACTTAAATGCAGAGCTGCTGATGAGCCGAAAATGCAGCACAGCTGTCAGGCTTGACAGCAGGAAGCCCCTCCGAGTGCTGTCACAATAAAGGCTCGGGGAGCCAGAAGGTAAACACTGCTGTCAAACCTGGCAAAGATGATGCATGGCCCGAGCGCGGACGAGATCGGCGCACGAACCATGATATTTTTACGTCAACAAATTGTACATGACGATAGTAAAAAAGGTCAACACTGACTATGAGGACAACAAAAGCTTTCCAAAGTGTGCCCTAATCCTTATTTAATTAATTTCTCTATTGCTTTCCCAGATCTGCCCCATGGACCCTGCATCTGGACTGTTTTTTAATAAATATTTTCCCCCAAATTCATGTTTGTTATACACTACTCACAAAAGTTAGGGATATTTGGCTTTCAAGTGAAATTTATGGAAAATGTAAAAAGTTCACACTACAGTGATATTATATCATGAAAGTCGGGCGTTTAAATAGAAGCATGCAATGGTGATTTCCTTATCTCAAACAATTTATTGAAACAAAAGCCAACAACAGTGCTGGGTATCCCACAACAAAAAATGTCAGAGTCTCAATAACTTGTCATGTACCCAGTGACGTCTCATGCTGTTCACAAGTCGACTTATTGTCTGCTGAGGCATGGCATTCCACTCTTCTTGAAGGGTGGCCCTCAGGTTATTGGGGTTGTGGGGTGCAGTGTTACGGACCTCTACACAGCGACTCACCTGATCCCATAGGTTTTCTATGGGATTCAGGTCTGGAGAAAGTGCAGGCCACTCCATTTGAGGTACCCCAACCTCCAGCAGCCATTCCCAAATGGTGCAACCTCGAAGAGCTGCAGTATTGTTGGCCATGAAGATGAAATTAGGCCTGTGTTGTTCATGCAGGGGCACAATGACTGGATTAATGATGTTATTCAGGTAGTATTGGCTTGTCACTGTACCATTCACAAGGTGTAGGGCAGTTCTGTGTTGACTAGACACACCTGCCCAGACTGTAACATGGTGACAACAGTGGCTGATGCATAGCACTCTTCTTGACGTCTCCAACATTGTTGGCGGCCATCATTTCTGCTCATCATCTGGTTTCGCAGGGCACTGTTCACAATGAAGCGGTCATCAGTGTGGGATGTGGCCAAAGGATGTCCACTTATATGCCTTTCTGTGACTCTTCTAGTCTCTCTGTTGCAACCTGCTGATGACACTCTTCTTCTTCTTCTTCTTCTTCTTCTTCTTCTTCTTTTAGATTTGATTGGCGGTTGGCAACCAGCTTACAGGTGCATTACCGCCACCTACCGGGTTGGAGTGTGGACAAGAGAATGGCAGGGGAAAAAAAAATAAATTCTTTTAATTAATTCAGTTGCACTTAAATATCTAAATAGATCTACATATATTTTTTTTTTTTACTGTAGTTCCTAACATGTTTTCCAAAACAAAACTTAAATTATCCCTTTCCATTACTGCTATCAGATGTTTCCTTTGTTCCTGGTATCCCTGACATTCCAACTAAACGTGCTAAACTGTTTCTGGGGAACCACAATGTGCACAGCTGCCAATTGGGTGTTTACCTATTCTATGTAGCGTCTGGTTTAAAGTAGTGTGCCCTATTCTTAATCGGGTGATGAGTATCTCTTCTTTCCTGTTTCTACCAACTCCCATTCCAGAGTTTACCTGCTTTTGAATGTCATAAAGATGTCTTCCTGTATCTATTGAGTCCCAATATTCTTGCCACTTTTCCACTATATAAGTTTTAATTATTGATTTGCCTTCTGCCTTACTGAGTGAGATTTCCAGATTTATTGCTTCAAATTTTAATGATTGTTTTGCTAATAAATCCACATCCTCATTACCCTCTACTCCAACATGGGCTGGAACCCAAAGAAAGTTTATTGACTGACCTTAGACGTTGTAAATTAAGGAGTGGATTTCTACAGTTGGGTCCTGCATACACAACTGCAGTGACTGGATACTCTTGAGAGCTGCCCAACTGTCTGAAGCAATGACTGCATTATTCCTATAATTTATCTCCAACCACTGTAAAGCTAATATAATGGCAGCTAGCTCAACTGTGTATGCTGAAAAGTGATTACTGGTTCTTTTATTGATAGATATTTTATACTGAGAAATGTATACCGCAACTCCACTACGACCAGTTGCAGGATCCTTGGAACCATCGTTAAATGCTATCAGCCTGTTTCTGAAGTTCTGTTCAGTATATTTATGCACTATATAATCTGTTGCTGATTGCTTATGTTGCCTCCTCAGTTGTATTTCAAAATCTACCAGTGGCATCTCAAATAGCCATGGGGGAATAACAGACCACAGGACCGTTGGGCTAAAATCTATGTGTTTTAATCCTGCCTGCTCAGCAAAGGCATCACTTTTCCATCCAAAGCTACCAATGTTGGACTCATTGTGTTCCCAGCAATCATTAGGAATAGCTTTTGCAGGATGTGACCTCTTATGCCCCTTGAAGTTGATCCAGTATGCCAGCATTAATTTGGTTCTTCTTAATCTTAAGGGCATTTCACCCATCTCTACTTGGATTGCTGATACTGGAGAAGTTTTAAATGCACCACAACATATCCTAAGAGCCTTTGCCTGCTCTATGTCCAGTTGGTTCAGGTGACAATCAGCAGCCGACATGAATGCAACACATCTATAGTCTAGTGTAGCTCTCATTAGACCTCGATTCACCCTCAACAGAGAGGCACTAGAGGCCCCCCAGTCCCATCCTGCCAGACATCTCAAAATATTATTTATTTTCTTACATTTTCCTTTAGTTTTTTCAATGTGCTGCTTCCAAGATAGTTTTTCATCAAACAACACACCTAAATACCGAACTACCTTTACTCACTCTAATTTTTGTCCATAAAGTTTTAAAGAAATTTCTTTGTGACTTTTAGAGAAGCAAATTATTTGTGTCTTTGAGACCGATAATTTAAAAACCCACCGGTTTGCCCATTGTTCAACCCAGTCTATTGCTGCCTGCATTTTCCTCTGAATGTACACAAGATTACGTCCCCTTATCCATAAGCCCCCATCATCTGCATATAAGGCCTTCCCTATTCCACTGTTGATTCCTTCAAAATATCATTAATCATAATATTAAACAAAACAGGGCTACACACGCTGCCTTGGGGGGTACCATTTTCAACTTGATATACTTTGGAGTACTCTGTACCAACTCTTACCTCAGTCGTTCTGTCATACAGGAAATCTAATACCCAATTGTATAATTTACCTTCAATACCAAATTGATTTAATTTAATTTGCAACCCTTCCTTCCACAGCACGCCATACGCTTTTTCTACATCAAAGAAGACAGCTATCACATTTTCCCTGTGTACCTGGGCTTTCCTAATTTCAGATTTGTTATGATTGCCCTTTGCAGGACAAAGATGAGGTGCCAGAAGCCAGCAGTGAGTTTGTTATTTTATTACAAAAAAGTACAAAATAATGTGCCACGAGGGGCAAAACACATATACTATAACACACGACCTCAATGGGTCAAAATAGCTGAACAAATACAGAGAATCAAAAGTCACTTATAAGTAACACAGCAAGGGCAAAACCTAACGCTGGAAAGAGACTGAAGTCGGGCATGGGGATTCCAGCCTAAGTTGGGTGTGAGATTGCAGCAAGGAGTGACTCTCCACTGCAAACTTAAATAGTGCACAACAAACCACAAATAGGTGAGACAGATGATGAGGCATTAAGTGCCTACTGCTGTGACAGCCCGCGAGCAGCCTGACAGACGGAAGTGCTGCCATGGTGCTGTCAAAATAAAAGCACAAAGTAATTCCCATACTAAACAAGACTACATAACAGACAAAAAACAGAAAAATAATAAGTGACCCGCACTCGGGATCACTACAGTGCCTCCGCTTTAAGGGATGAATTCCCAGGCATCCCAACGTAACATCTAGGAAAAAGACCCCCCCCCCCCCCAACCAGGAGAATTATCAAAACCAGCCTCAGGAGGGCGGAGGGGGAATCCAGACCTTGAGGGAGCGACACTGTAATGAAAAAATGACCTCAAAATGCTTAACAGCAAGATACTAAGACATATGCTGCCGTGAAAGAACTCTCAAAGTACCTCAACACAAAACATATCAAAACACAAGTCAAAAGCTTAAGGACAAATAAGAAAATACTTCACAGCAAGATACCAGGACATATGCCAAACACCAAAATATCCACAAACTACAAACGAGAATTCCTATTTTTCTTCTCTTTTCTTTTCCTTTAGAGATGTCCATGCAAAAATTTATCAATGAACTAGAACACAAAAATATAACAAATTGCAAAACTACAGCTTCAAAATGAGAATTTCTTTTTTTTCTTTTCTTTGGAAATGTCAGTGTGAAAAATCTATTCAAGAACCCGAACACCAATACAGCAAAATTCCCAAATTTCAAGTTCAAACGGGAATAGCTTCTTTCCCAGAAAATTTAAACCAGAAAAGAGATCTGGATTAGGATACTGGAAAAAACATGCCTACAAAGTAGAGAACACTAAGAATCACGTATTATCAGTCAAATGAATGAATTGTTCTGGTGGCCTCCCAGAGTCCCAGCTCCACCCAACTGTCACAAGGAAAAGGTCGGGCGGCCTACCAGACCTCCAGACCCACCAAATCAGGCAAAAGAGTCCTTCAGGTGGCCTCTCCATATCGCTGGGCCAGCAGACCATGGAACCCCGCTCACCTCCCCCAGAAGGCAGAAGAGGAAACAGGTAACCCCCGCAGATCCCTGGCAGGGAACGAACCACGAAGGAACCAGCAGTTTGTAGCCGACCCACAGCAGCTTTCAGCCCCAGTGCAACACCCTCAGTGGCCCCGGCTTGAGGCATAGCAGCACCCTTGATGGCCTTGGCTTGAGGCGTACCAGCACCCTCGATGGCCTCGGCTTGAGGCATAGCAGCACCCTCGGTGACCTCAGCTTGAGGAGCTGGACCCACGAAAACCTCGGGCAGCGGACCGGAACCCACGGAGGCCCGTAATGTGGCAGGAAGCTCCTCGGTGACCCTGAGAAAAGCCTCAGAAACAAGGGGCAGAGGAACAAGGTCAGGGTCACCGGCAGCAGTGGAACCTGGCGAGGCAAGCTCAGATGCAACTGACGGCAGCACCCGGCTCTCCCCCCCCAAGAGCCAGACAAGACCTCTCCAATACAGAAATAATGAAAACAACGGAGAGTACTTACCTGAGCTCAAGTTGCACCACCGTCCAGGACTCCGTCGATCTGGATGGCGATCCACTTGGTCCGGCCTCCTGGAGGTTCAACTCCAACTCTGCTGCGGCGGCCCCAACAGCAGGCATGATGGTCTCGGCAGTCTCTGGACCCCCCAGCACTGCAGCCCAAGCAGATGGCTTGCTCAGCGTGGCGACCGGAGATCCATTCCCAGCTGGAGCAGAACTCTGCTCAGTGGAGACCCAGGGATGCTTCATCATCGGCTCAGACTCCAACTGGCAGTCTGACCTCTTCCTCTGTCCATATCGTGGCTGCGGGGCTAGAACCAGGCTCACCAAGGCCGCAGGCCCCTCCTCCATCCGGCGGTTTAGTCCTGGCACCAGCGGACACTCGGGGAATATAGGAGGAGACACAGAGGGAGCAGATTGTGTATTTATGGCTGCAGCAGGTGGTGAGAGCTCAGGAGACTGCATGACCTGAGCCTCACCCCCAGGAGTCAGACAAGGTAATTCACCAGTTAGAGATAGAGAATGAAAAATCACTTGCCTGTCTTCCTGGGGTATGGTGGTCACTGCTGCAGCAGGCTCTATTCCTCCCTCTCCTGTTCCAGAGATGCAGGTGGGCCCCTCGGGAAGACGAGGAGGAGCCACTCCTGGCGGATCAGCGACGAAGGCAGCCGGAGAAGAAGTCACTGGGCTCGCAGCAGCTGGAGGAAGCAACGTAGAGGAGGGAGGAGCAGCTGAGGCAGTCCAGGGTAGGGGAGCTGGCGAAACAGCTGACAACAAAGACACGGAGGCTGAAGCTGCTGATATACCTCTCTGCCATGGCGAGGGAAAAACAGCTGGCTGGGAGACAGGAGTCTTTCCGGCAGCTTGTAGCTGGACCCAAACGAGAACCTCAATGTGAATTGACCTGGTCATTATACTCCCTACGCTTCAGAACAGCCGTGTCCCAGGATGGAGATGGGTTCTGCACAGGGCAGCGATGTCTTCTGGCTGGAGACAAAGTTAAATCCAAGTTAGGGAAATGCTGCTGCTGGGCTGAAACTGTGGCCAGCAACTCGGCGAACTCAGGATTATTGTTTAACCTGGGATGTGCCTCCACAACCCTAACTGCAGCCACCATGCTCTTCAGAACCTTGCCTGGGCCAATGGAAGAGAGAGCTTCAGCCATCCGGTCCTCGATGAAATCAGCTGCCCAAAGTTCATCTTCACTGGGACCCCCGGCTGCCCTCCTCCTCCGCTGAGCTGGAAGACGGCTCTTCGGCGATAGAACCACGAGAGCTGGAGCCGTAGCAGGAACCTCCTCGCAAGGCGAGGAATGGGAGTTCTTCCCCATTGGCCCTCTCTTAGGCTTCCTGGAGGATCTCCGGTCCAGCTGACGGTTCCTCTGTTGGAGCGCTGAAAGCTCAGCCATCCTCTCCCTGCCCTCAGCGTGCTCAGCAAGGCAAGGATGACGTTTAGCAGCTGCCTCCGCGAGGCCCAGTTACCATAGTGCATCTTGGGGGGAACAATTGCGAGCTATGGCCAGGAGGTCGTCTATCTCCATTAGAGCCTGGACGAGTTCAAAACCCAGGCTCATAGGATACCATGTGGTGAAAGACGCCATAACCTCCCACCGAAAAAGAAACGCTGGCACCCAGTGAAGGGGGAAAAAAATTCAGAGCCAAAAACAAAACTCACTGAGGCTGGCACCTCCTTTGGCTGCGATCTACTGTTATGACTGCCCTTTGCAGGACAAAGATGAGGCACCAGAAGCCAGCAGTGAGTTTGTTATTTTATTACAAAAAAAGTACAAAATAATGTGCTATGAGGTGCAAAACACATATACTATAACACACGACCTTGATGGGTCAAAATAACTGAACAAATACAGAGAATCAAAAGTCACTTACAAGTAATACAGCGAGGGTGAAACCTAATGCTGGAAAGAGACTGGAGTCGGGCATGGGGACTCCAGCCTAAGTTGGGTGTGAGATCACAGCGAGGAATGAATCTCCACTGCAAACTTAAATAGTGCACAACAAACCACAAACAGGTGAGACAGATGATGAGGAATTAAGTGCCTGCAGCTGTGACAGCCAGCGAGCAGCCTGAAAGGCGGAAGTGCTGCCGTGGCACTGTCAAAATAAAAGCACAAAGTAATTCCCATACTAAACAAGACTAAATAACAGACAGAAAACAGAAAAATAATAAGTGACTCGAGCATGGAGCAGACCCGCGCTCGGGATCACTACAAGATTCTAGTTGCAAAATGGAATCCATAGTATTTCTCCCTTTTCAGAACCCACTTTGAAAAGGAGAAAGACATTCCCTCCTTTCCAAAATGTAATTCAGCCTTTCAGTCACCATTCATTCCATTGTTTTCCCTAACTGTGAGGTAAGAGCTATTGGCCTATAATTATTGGGATCTGATTAATCTTTCATTGGCTTTAAGATTGGTACTATAACTGATTGTTGCATGCCCTTGGAATCTTCCCAGTTTCCCAAACTTTATTAAATAGCTTTAATATTGTTTGAAATGCACTCTCCTCCATGTGTGACAACATCCTATAACATACGCAATCCTTCCCTGGTGAAGACTGCTTCGTTTTCAGAATAGCCCTTTTCATTTCCGATAGAGTGAATGGTAAATCTATCGTGTCCCTTGAAGTATTCTTCTTTATGTTTACATGTGGGTGTTTGGATAAAGTGCTTTCCCTGCTTTGTCTAATTGTGTTTGGTAGGGTTTCTGAACTATTAATCTTCACTAAAGTTTGTGCCAAAAGTTCTGCTTTGTCTATATTAGTAATAGCTATTTCCATTACTGTCCAACACTGGTATTTTGTACTCTTTTTCTAATACCACTCATTTTCTTAATCATTCCCCAAATATCTGATAGCTGTGTTTCTCTTCCTATAGTATTACAATACTCTCTCCAAAATAAACACTTAGCTGTTTTAATTGTTTTCCTGACGATTGCCTGACACCGTTTGTACTCAATCACTGCTTCCAAAGTATGACGCTTTTTCACTTGTCTGAATGCCCTATTTCTATTTTTAATAGCTTTATTACAATTATCATCCCACCAAGGAAGATTCTTTCGTTGTCTATAACCTGTACTTTTTGGTATTGTTTGATTGACAGACTCAATTATAATCACACTGACACTTTTACTAAATTTCTCCCTATCAATAATGTCCTTAGTATTTAGCTGCTCACATCCAGTCTTACACAGATATTTAAATTTATCCCAATCTACCTTATCCAATTTCCGTCTTGTGCCAGCATGTATCTCTTCTTCTCCCACTTCTAGACCAAGTTCAACTCTTATTGGGTAATGATCACTCCCATTAGTTGACCAACTTAATACCTCCCAAGATGTGATTCCTGCAATCGCATCTGAAACCAAAGTTAGGTCTAACACACTTTTTGTGTCTAGATTACTGCTAAATCTAGTACCTTTCCCATCATTCATGCATACTAAGGGTGCTTTCACACCTAAATTTGTTTAATTTGGTCCGAATCAGTTGACGACATTGTAACTTTGTATCATTTTCTCCTCGGTTCGGTCCCCTTTCCCACAGGCAAAAACTGAGGCAGACCATAAGCAGACCAAACTGCCTCACGTTAAATCCTGCAAGACTTATGTCAGGACATTCTCTGTTCTTATTGGTCAGATTTTTTTGCCGCAAGAACAAAGGTAAATACAGGAAGTAGGATGACTACCGTGTATTTATGCATTTTGGGGAGAAAATAATACAAATCGTAGCGTAATCTACGGGTGGTTTTCATTGCCCTAGTTATCATTTATTACATACATGCATATACCACTTTTGGCAAATCGTACAGTTTGAAAATGAAGCGCTGCTACGGATGGGAAATAATGTAATCGTTCATTTATCCTCCAGAACCATGACTTGCTCAGCCACAGATATTTTCAAAGATCTATCAGGTATGTACAGTGACATAAAATGTTTTACCATTTGCCGCTGGTCCCGTTTTAGTGCGGTTGCTTTGTCACCTGCAGGACCACACCAGAGTTCGCCATTTAATTCGAACCGAGACCACCCCTTTCAGGTGGTCTAGGTATGGTTGTTTTGGTGCGCACTTCAGTGCGATTACCGTGTTCTCACCAGACAAAACGAACCACACTAATGGAGAAAACGAACTTGAGTTCAACTGAAACGGACTAAAGCCAGCAGGTGTGAAAGCACCCTAAGTCCCTGTCCTCTAAAAAATTTTCAATTACTGTGCCATTTATATCTATATTCCTGCTACCCCACAGTGTGTTATGTGCATTAAAATCCCCACACCAAACCACCTTACCCTGTGCTTGTTTATTTACAGTGTTCAAAGTGTCGACTGTCAATCTGTTACATGGATTATAGTAATTAATAATTGTTATTTTGTCTTTTACTGCCCATATTTTTACCATTATTGATTCATGTTCTTTCCCTATGTCTATTATTTTGTAATGTGTTCCATTATGCACAAAAGTTGCTCCACCTCCTCCTCTACCAGTTTCCCTGCCATTCCTTATAGATGTGTATCCTTGAATGACAAAATCCAACTGAGGTTTTAGCCATGTTTCTTGTGTACATATTACCTGGGGTTTGTCTTGCATATCAGATATAAACTTTTTGAATTCTTGCCCATTTGATATTAAACTCCTGGCATTCCATTGCAAAATCGTGATTACCATTATGACCCACTAGTCCATGATGTCTGTGAACTTGAAGATTCCCCCACTTAACCCTGATCCTACCGAGTGGGGTCCCAATTGACCCCACACATATGTTCTTATGCACAACACGGGCATATTATCGATCACAGCTATCATGCTTTCTGACTTTGTTTGTCATCATCTGTGAATCACAAAAAATAAATCTGATTTAAAATACAGTTTTCTTCTGTACTGTCAGTTCAGATTTTTCATTGGGGTCCGATTGGACCCCAGGGAAAAATGTGATGTTAATGATATTAAATGTATGAATTTTGTGTTATATTTCAGTGAATGATGGCTCAACGAGGTAGACTTTGCCAGGCAAATATGCAAATACTTTGCCATTGTAGCAAAGTAGCATTGTATACTAGCATGTAGCATGCTACATGCTACATGTAGCATGCTACATGCTAGTATGTACTACATGCTACATACATGTAGTACATGCTAGCATGTAGCATGCTACATGTAGCATATAGCATTGTATTCTGTAGGCCCTACAGAACACATGCACAACAATGGCAAAGTATTTGCATTTCTTGTACCAATTAAGAAGTGAAATTAGATAATTTCCCCCAAAAACCTGAACGCACCAGGGCACACTTGTTGAAAAACACATTACAACCGGGCTACTCGTGCTGAAAGGCAGGCAACCGACAAACTAGCCCCATTCCGGGATTTTTGGATCATGTTTCAAGCACAACTCTTTGTTTTAACCAAATAAAACATTTTAAGTGAAAAAAATACTTTGGTATTGCTTAATAATCCAATTAACAGTTAAATTTTGTGTGGGGTCCAAACGGACCCCAGTTGATACTATTTGTATGTAAAATATGTTGGTAGGATGAGGGTTAACAAGTCCTCAACTGCTTCCCAATGTAGTCCCTTAATGCCAAGATAGTTTTCTGCTGCTTTCACAATGATTTTGATTTTTTCTGTTTTCTTTGAAGTCTGCACAGTGCAATTTATCACATCTACCACAAATAAGACTAAATTATTTTCCTTCATAACCAGAGTATCTTCCTTAATTCTACTGCATGCACTGCAAGCCTGCACACTTTCCATGTTAGAGTCCACTCCCACATTTTTAGCTGGGACCTTTTTCAAAGCTTCTGCATATGTTAATCCCTGGATGACTTTTACCTGCTGAATTTTTGCTGCTCTTTTGCTGACTTCACAACCTCGATATGCAGAGCTATGTTCACCACCGCAGTTACAGCACTTTAATTTGGCTCCTCTTTCACACTTTCCATATTCATGTTCACTGGAGCATCTGGCACATCATTGTCTACCTTTGCGTATCGCTGCTACATGACCAGACTTTTGACACTTGAAACACCTGAGTAGAGGAGGAATGTAAAGTCTGACTTCATAGCTCATGTAGCCAATATACATCTTACTTGGCAGTCTTGTTTCATCAAATTTTAACATTACCGACAGACTATCACATTTTTCACCATTTCTATTAGTTTTCAATCTTTGTACCTCTGTCACTTTTGCTTCAGTTAAGTTTTTCATTATTTAATCAGTTGAGACAGTCATTGAAATGCCCGTTATAACTCCTCTCATTGCCTTATTTCCTTCCAATAATGAACACACATTTGAATACAATGTGTTCAATATTGAACACATTTTCCCCCTCCATCTTATTGACTCTGATTGTTTTTCCTTGTTGAACACTATCTTTACATGTAACTAGTAACGAAACACTACGAAGAATTATTGCATTTAAAACTTCTCCAAGTAATTTATAAATTGCTTTTGTGAGCTTAACTGGGTTCCACTCACGAAATGATGCCCCTTCCTGAGTAAGTTTAATGATTACTTTACACTCCTGTTTATTCCAGGATTGTTCATCTTCTGATTCATAAGTACTTGATAACGCGCTTGATTGATTTTCTTTACGTTTAAATTTGCTTCTTTTAGACTCCACCGAACTCCAAACTTCCTTTTTCCTGCTTCTTACCTCCATTCCTCCTAGTTCACTCCCTGTTTCATCACCTTCTCCTGCCTGCTCTGTCGTCTCCTGTCCATTCACAACCCGGTTGTGCCACACCGGTTCAAAGTTCCAGCCTCTCGTCGCCATCTTATATCACTCTCATTATCACTCTATATACAGTATCACACAAAAGTGAGTACACCCCTCACATTTTTGTAAATATTTTATTATATCTTTTCATGGGACAACACTGAAGATATGACACTTTGATACAATGTAAAGTAGTCAGTATACAGCTTGTATAATAGTATAAATTTGCTGTCCCCTCAAACTAACTCAATACACAGCCATTAATGTCTAAACTTTTGGCAACAAAAGTGAGTACACCCCTAAGTGAAAATGTCCATATTGTGCCCAATTAGCCATTTTCCCTCCCTGGTGTCATGTGGCTCATTTGTGTTACAAGGTCTCAGGTGTGAATGAGGAGCAGGTGTGTTCAATTTAGTGTTATCGCTCTTACACTCTCTCATACTGGTCACTGGAAGTTCAACATGGCATCTCATGGCAAAAACTCTCTGAGAATCTGAAAAAAAGAATTGTTGCTCAATATAAAGATGGCCTTGTCACGACTCGCCGCTCATCATCCGCCTCAGCTGCACGCACACCTGCGCCTTGTCAGCCACGGGCTATTTAGCCCACGCAGCCCTGTGCAGCGGTCTGGAGCTGTCTGTTCGCATCGGCACTTTCTCGCAGCTGGATCGTCTTCCTACGACAGCTAAGCTACGCTTCCACGTAAGCATCTTAACCCTTACCTCGTTGCAAGTTTTCTCCCCTGTGCACAGGTGGATTCCTTGGCGGCGGATTACCCTGTCACCGCCATCCTTCCCTCATTGTCGTCACTGGCTCAGCAGGACGCTGTCTCCCGGGCTTCTCCCTTGGCCAATGCCAGCCACCCGTTACCTACAAGTAAGCAGCACTACCGCTCATTATACCTGTCTAGGTGTGGTGCCCTTTACCCCTGTCCTCTGTTCTCTCCATAGGGTTGCCTGGCTGTACGGCGTACTGCTCTGTTTCCTGTACATCGGCGTTCACCCTCATCACATATCCATATCTCACACATTCATCCATACACGCCTGCTTGTTGAACAAAGCTGTTGAATCTTCCCTGAGCCTGCGTGCGTGTTTCCTGAGCCGGACATTATGTCAGTACGGCTCCAGCAAAGCGGCTCAGCAGACAGCGGGCTCGCACGCCGTTTTTCCACCCTCGAGGCTCGGGTGGATTCAATAGCCTACCAACAGCAGGTGATTTTAAATCAGTTAATAAAAATTACTCACTGGTTAGACCGTGTGGACCCCTAGCAGGTATTTTCTCCTACTCGTCAGGGAGGGGCAGCTCCGGCCGCTTCCGCAGCTGGCCAGCCTGCCACGGGAACGCCAACCCAGCTCACGCCGATTCCAACCCCCACCCGCTTCAGCGGTAAGCTCGGCGGAGCCCGGGGGTTCATCTTGCAGTGCGAGTCAGTGTTTCTGCGCGTTCCCGGGGATTTTCCCTCAGACCATAGCTGAACTGGTTATATCGCTAATCTCCTGGAGGGGCGAGCGCTAGCTTGGACTTACGCCGTCATGTCGAAGCCCAGCTACGCAAATCTCTCCTACGACCAGTTCGTGCGGAGTTTCCTCGAGGTGTTCGATCATTCCCGGCATGATAGCGTCCTCGCTGACTGACTCCTTGGTCTCCAACAGGGAGCCCGGTCGGCGGCGGATTACGCTATTGACTTTCGGGTTGCAGCAGAGGAGGTAGGCTGGGGTGAGGCATCACTCTGTAGCATCTTCCTCCGCAGCCTCAACTCTGGTCTGCGGGATGAGTTGGCCGGTCGAGATCTCCCGGAACGCCTGTCGGAGCTAATCTCCCTGGCTATTAGCGTAGACAACAGGCTGCGCAAACGGGCTGCCGAGTGGAAGTTGGCTGTCCGCTCGCGTGTAGGTTCCGTCCGCATGCCCCAGTCTTGCCCCCTGGCATTACCCGCTCCAGAGTCCTCCGAGGAGTCGGAGGCAATGGTAGTAGGCCGGTCAGGGCTCCCCCTAGCGGAGAGACAGCGCCGACGGGAGCCGGGCCTCTGCATGTATTGCGGAGGCGATCAGCATACCGTGGAGCGCTGTCCGGTTAAGCCTAAACAGGGAGCTCCGCGAGTCACAATAGGGGGTCTCGCAGACTCTAACCGGTCGAATCCCCTCACAAGTTTGTCGCTGCCCATACGTTTCTGTCACAACTCCACAGGGCACCTCACACACGCACTGGTGGACTCAGGAGCAGAGCAGAGCTTCATTTCTAAGAGCCTGGCAACCCAATTGGGCATCCCCTGCCACCCTCTGGCCGCTCCTCTCAGTCTGGTCACCCTCTCCCGTGCGCCCCTTGGACAAGTGACTCATCGCACCCAGCCGGTCCCTGTAATTATCTCAGGTAATCACCAGGAGGATCTTACCTTGTACGTCCTATCCTCCTCTGTGTCGCCTGTCATCTTAGGCTACCCCTGGTTGCGCCTGCACAACCCAGTGCTGGATTGGCAGACAGGAAGAATTGCCGCCTGGAGCTCCTTCTGCATGGGCACCTGCCTTCAGTCCGCAGCCTGCGCCCCGTCCTCCCCTCCTCCGGCCTCGGACGGCGCGCCCCCGGATCTCACCCTGGTGCCCTCGGAGTTCCATGACCTGGGCCTCGTGTTCAGTAAGTCCAGGGCGATGTCTCTCCCTCCTCACCGGCCCTACGACTGCGCCATCAACATCCGCCCGGGGGCCCCCTTGCCATCTGGACACCTCTACAACCTGTCAGCGCCGGAGCGGGAGGCCATGGACAGTTACATCAAGGAGTCACTCAACGCAGGAATCATCCGCCCTTCTTCATCTCCGCTCGGTGCAGGGTTTTTCTTCGTCTCGAAGAAGGATGGGTCACTCCGCCCCGTATAGATTTTCGGGCCCTGAATGACATCACGGAGAAGGACCGCTACACTCTGCCATTAATGGACACCGCTTTCCACTCCCTCCAGAGGGCGACCTGATTCACTAAGTTGGATCTCCGTAGTGCTTATCACCTCGTCCGGATCCGGGAGGGGGATGAGTGGAAGACGGCCTTTCAAACGCCTAGTGGTCACTTCGAGTATCTGGTAATGCCTTTTGGGCTGACCAACGCCCCCGCTGTATTTCAACGCCTCATAAACGACGTCCTACGTGATTTCCTGGGCCTCTTCGTGTTCATGTACCTGGATGATATTCTCATCTTCTCCAGGTCACGGGAGGAACACCAGGTCCACGTGAGGCGGATCCTACAGCAGCTACTGGAGAACAGGCTGTATGTCAAGGCCGAAAAGTGCGAGTTTTACGCCAAGACCACCTCCTTCTTAGGGTTCATAATCTCGCACAACCAAGTCCTTCCCGACCCCGCGAAGGTTAAAGCGGTGGTTGAGTGGCCTACGCCGACCTCCAGAAAGCAGGTGCAGCAGTTCATTGGGTTTGCCAATTTTTATCGTCGCTTTGTGCCCAATTTCGGAGCCATCGTTGCCCCTTTGACCCGCCTCACTTCTCCCAAGAACCCCTTCCGGTGGACCAAAGAGGTTGCAGCGGCTTTCGAGGCATTGAAGACGGAGTTCTCCTCCTCCCGGGTCCTGACCCAGGTTGACCCCGCGCTGCAGTGTCTGGTCGAAGTCGACGCGTCTGATACGGGAGTGGGGGCGGTGCTCTCTCAGCGATCACCCACTGATGGGGTCAAGTGACCCTGCGCCTTCTTCTCACGGCGCCTGTCTCCAGCTGAGCGCAACTACGACGTCGGGGACAGGGAGCTACTTGCCATCAAGCTCGCTCTGCAGGAGTGGTGCCACTGGTTGGAGGGGGCTGCCCAGCCGTTCGTGGTGTTAACGGACCATAAGAACCCAGAATATTTAAGATCTGCCAGACGACTGAATGCCCGCCAGGCACGCTGGTCATTGTTCTTCGCCCGGTTCCGTTTCACCATCACCTACCGCCCTGGTTCTAAGAATGGCCTGCCCAACGCCCTTTCCAGGCAGTTTTCCCCTGAGACCTCGGAGGAGCCGGGTCATACCATCTTGCCTAGCTCATGTGTTGTGGGGGCGATTTCCTGGTCCATCAGGGACAAGATCCGGAGGGCACAGGAGACCGAACCGGATCCAGGCGGCGGACCAGAAGGGAGGCTGTTTGTTCCACTGACTGTCTGGGGGGAGGTTATTCATTGGGTTCACAACTCCAAACTCGCCTGTCACCCTGGTGTCTCCCGGCTAGTGGATCTCCTCCAGCGTTCCTTTTGGTGGCCGGGGCTTCAGAAGGACGCCGCCAACTACGTCCAGGCGTGCCCTGTGTGTGCCACCGGCAAGTCAGGTAATTCTCCGCCCGCGGGTCTGCTCCAGCCCCTGCCGGTCCCAGGCAGGTCCTGGTCTCACATAGCCCTTGACTTCGTCACTGGTCTCCCGGTCTTCAACACCTATGACGCTGTGCTGACCATCGTGGATCGGTTCTCCAAGGCTGCCCACTTCGTGCCGCTCCGGGGCCTCCCTACGGCGCGGGAGACAGCGGACCTTCTGGTCGAGCACGTGGTCGGGCTGCATGGGATACCGGTGGACGTCGTCTCCGATCGGGGTCCCCAATTTGTCTCTGAGGTATGGAGGTGTTTCTACAACGCTCTGGGGGCCACGGTTAGCCTCTCCTCCGGCCACCACCCGCAGTCCAACGGACAGTGTGAGCGTGCCAACCAGGAACTGGAAGCTGCCCTACACTGTTTCACCTCCTCCAACCCGTCGTCCTGGAGCGCGCACCTGACCTGGGTGGAGTATGCCCACAACACGGCAGGTCTTCTGCCACAGGGATGTCCCCCTTTAAGGCGTCCTTGGGATACGACCCACCTTTGTTCCCTGAGCAGGAGGGCGAGCTGGCCGTTCCCTCCATCCAGGCGCACCTGACACGCTGTCGGAGTCTGTGGACCAGAGCGCACGATGCGCTATTACGCACAGCAGCACGCAACAGCTCGACGGCGAACCACCACAGGAGACCTGCCCCTGCCTACCAAGTGGGCCAACGTGTCTGGTTGTCTTCTCACGACATAAATCTCAAGGCTGAAAAGAGGAAGCTGGCCCCGCGCTTCATTGGCCCCTTCACCATCGCTAAGATTGTCAACCCGGTGGCTGTGCGTCTTGCCCTCCCCCCTCCCTCCGCATATGTCCCACCTTCCACGTGTCAAAGATCAAGCCCGTGGTCTCCGATCCACTCTGTCCCCCATCCAAGGCGCCGCCCGCGCCTCTGATGATCGATGGCCACCCGGCCTGGAGAGTCGCCTCCATCATGGACTCCCGGCGCCGAGGTCGTGGGCTGCAGTATTTGGTGGACTGGGAGGGATTCGGTCCTGAGTGGAGGTCCTGGGTGCGCTCTTCCTTGGTGTTGGACAGGAGTCTCATCACGGAGTTCCACCGGGCGCATCCGGACAAACCAGTGCCAGGAGGTGCTGCTGGGGGGGGAGTACTGTCACGACTCGCTGCTCATCATCCGCCTCAGCTGCGCGCACACCTGTGCCTCGTCAGCCACGGGCTATTTAGCCCACGTAGCCCTGTGCAGCAGTCTGGAGCCGTCTGTTCACATCGGCACTTTCTCGCAGCTGGATCGTCTTCCTACGACAGCTAAGCTACGCTTCCACGTAAGCATCTTAACCCTTACCTCATTGCAAGTCTTCTCCCCTGCGCACAGGTGGATTCCTTGGCAGCGGATTACCCCGTCATCGCCATCCTTCCCTCATCGTCGTCACTGGCTCAGCAGGACGCTGTCTCCCGGGCTTCTCCCTTGGCCAATGCCAGCCACCCGTTACCTACAAGTAAGCAGCACTACTGCTCATTATACCTGTCTAGGTGTGGTGCCCTTTACCCCTGTCCTCTGTTCTCTCCATAGGGTTGCCTGGCTGTACGGCGTACTGCTCTGTTTCCTGTACATCGGCGTTCACCCTCATCACATATCCATATCTCACACATTCATCCATACACGCCTGCTTGTTGAACAAAGCTGTTGAATCTTCCCTGAGCCTGCATGCGTGTTTCCTGAGCCGGACATTATGTCAGACCTAGGCTATAAGAAGATTGTCAACACCCTGAAACTGAGCTGCAGCATGGAGGCCAAAACCATACAGCGGTTTAACAGGACAGGTTCCACTCAGAACAGGCCTCGCCATGGTTGACCAAAGAAGTTGAGTGCATGTGCTCAGTGTCATATTCAGAGGTTGTCTTTTGAAAATAGACATGTGAGTGCTGCCGGCATTGCTGCAGAGGTTGAAGGGGTGGTGGGTCAGCTGGTCAGTGCTCAGACCATATGCTGCACACTGCATCAAATTGGTCTGCATGGCTGTCGTCCCAGAAGGAAGCCCCTTTTAAAGATAATGCATAAGAAAGCCCGCGAACAGTTTGCTGAAGACAAGTAGACTAAGGATATGGATTACTGGAACTATGCCCTGTGGTCTGATGAGACCAACATAAATTTATTTGGTTCAGATGGTGTCAAGCATGTGTGGCGGCAACCAGGTGAGGAGTACAAAGACAAGTGTGCCTTGCCTACAGTAAAACATGGTGGTGGGAGTGTCATGGTTTGGGGCTGCATGAGTGGGAGCTACAGTTCATTGAGGGAACCATGAATGCCAGCATGTGTAGAAACTGGGCTGCAGGGCAGTATTCCAACCTGATAACCACCCCAAACACACCTCCAAGACGACCACTGCCTTGCTAAAGAAACTGAGGGTAAAGGTGATGGACTGGCAAGCATGTCTCCAGACCTAATCCCTATTGAACATCTGTGGGGCATGGAAGGTGGAGGAGCGCAAGGTCTCTCACATCCACTAGCTCCGTGATGACGTCATGGAGGAGTGGAAGAGGATTTCAATTGCAACCTGTGACCCTCTAGTAAACTCCATGCCCAAGAGAGTTAAGGCAGTGCTGGAAAATGATGGTGGCCACACAAAATATTGACACTTTGGGCACGATTTGGACATTTTCACTGGGGTGCACTCACTTTTGTTGCCAGCGGTTTAGACATTAATGGCTGTGTGTTGAGTTATTTTGAGGAGACAGCAAATTTACACTTTTATACAAGCTGTACACTGACTACTTTACATTGTATCAAAGTGTCATATCTTCAGTGTTGTCCCATGAAAAGATATAATAAAATATTTACAAAAATGTGAGGGGTGTACTCACTTTTGTGAGATACTGTATCAATCGTTCACGTATTCATCAAACTGTGGCTGTCTGCTGTGGAGTGAGAGCTATAGAACTATCACTCTCTGACACTCTAAGCTCAGTGGCCACTTTCCTCTGAGAACATTCTGTTTGAAGTCTTGCAGTGATGAGGTACTGTTGATCAATTGTTAGGTGTCATCTTGGTCTCATGATGTCAAAATGTGAACGGCATGATGAAGAGGACTGTTTAGGACTGGTCGATTCATGGATCAAGCACCTGTTGTGAATTTTGCCCTTAAGCACCTTGTTAGAGAACAGCAAGTTACACAGAAAGTACTGAAACACTGAACAGTTGGAAATGTGCATTCAAAAGGTTAGAGAAGGTCAAATTCAGTTCACCTGGAAAGGTTATAGTGCATTTTAAGTGCATGCTGAAATTTCACCCAGAAGCCGAATATCCCTAACTTTCTGTGAGTAGTGTATGTTGACTCACTTGTACCAGAGTAGTGGTGTAACTGCACCGGTTCACTAAATAAAGGCTGCGTTTCATACTGATGTTTTTTCCAAGGCTTTATCGGTGGCGCAGTGGTTAGCACTGCGGCAGCACAGTTTACCCTTGGCTGGGGGATTGTGGGGATCGTGGGATCGTGGGTTCGATCCCAGCCCCCGACCAACAGTGATATGTGTGGAGTTTGCATGTTCTCCCCGTGTTGCGTGGGTTTACTCCGGGATTTCTCCGGTTTCCTCCCACATGCCAAAAACATGCATGTTAGGTTAATTGGCTGTTCTAAATTGTCCCTAGATATCTGTTTCCTATAGGCCCTTAGAATAGAGGGTTAGTATTAATGAAAGCGCTTTGAGTGGTCTTTGTGACTAGAAAAGCGCTATATAAGTGCAGGTTAGTTAGTTAGTTAGTTAATCACTCATTTTATCTGGTGTGGACATGGGTAACCAATGATGATACAAAACCATTTTTGGAAATATAACACCATGAAAACTACAAAAACACAAAACACAAAGAGATTACAACTAGAACTCTTCCCTTCCAGTCCATAAGTCCCCCCGCGAAGCAATACTCAGATCCCACATGTTAGCATAATGGCAAAGACATTAATAAAGTCCAATAAAATGTCCATATGCATCACAATGTTTAGATGGTGTTGCAAAAATAAATTTTAAAATTACAAATAATAAACACAAACCGTTTTGCACCCCTTGAACCATGTGCAGGTATGATGACAATCCCAGGGCATCTCTGGCTGCCTTCATTTCCTTCTAACCTATAATGCCTCAGTCACACCCTTTTATTGCAGTCATGTGATCTGCGACCCTCACATAAACAACTTTATTAACAAAGTGTAAATAAACTGCTTTAAAAATCACATTTAATTCCTTTTAGCCATATTAATTATTTATCATATTTTATCACATTTTAACAACAATGTTAACAACCAAATGAATTATAAAAACACACCTACAAACTTTACCATAAAACGCTGTCTGTCTGACAGTTACACTCCCACCATATTACTATGATTTATGATAACCTTATGCAACAGTTGAATAAATCTACAAATTTTCAAAACCCAAATATCTAAACATGTTCTCTTGAATTCTTTAAAATGTTTGAAACCATTGCATACAGTGTATGTGTTTTTACAGATTACTTTAGAACCGATCTTAGTTGTTTTCTACAAGTACAGCTAATTTATGAATGGGACGCTCAAGAATGGATGGATTATTGTGTATGACCGCTTTTTTCTAAGTCTCTGTTTCCTACTTGTATTATGGCTTTTCGCACCAGTCCATCCTTATCCTTACAAATGTCTAGTACTCTTCCAAGTCTCCATTCATTGTGGGGTGCTGCATCCTCTTTAATAATGACTACATCACCAACCTTGACGTTTCATTTTGAGGAGTGCCAGCATTGTCTGAGGGTGATGTTTGCCAAACACTCTTTCCTCCATCTACTCCAGAATTGCTCTGACAGGTACTGAATTCTGCGCCACCTTTTCCTGACATACAAATCTTCTGCTACGAACTTTCCTGGTGGTGGCAGTGAGACAGAGGTTTTCATGGTGAGTAAATGGTTCAGGGTAAGTGGCTCTAGGCTCTTTGGATTACTTATGCAGTCAGTTGAGAGGGGACGACTATTTACAATTGCCATAGCTTCATAAAAATTTTTCTTAAGGAAGCATCATCTAATCTTCCAGAGGTCTGTAATAGGACACAGCTCAGGACACTTCTAACCATCCTGATTTGCCGTTCCCAAACATCTCCCATGTGACTGGCACCAGGTACATTCATTTTGAAATCACATTGTTTTTCAGCTAAGAAAACAGTGAGTCTGTCTTTGTCTACTTCTTTTAAGGCATTTGTCAACTCATTTTTTGCCCCCCCAAAATTTGTTCCGTGATCACATCTAATTTGTCTTACAGCTCCATGAATAGCTATAAAACATCGCAAAGCATTTATGAAGGTATCAGTTGTTAAATCTTCCAACATTTCTATGTGAATTGCTCTGGAGGCTAGACAAGTGAATATAAGGTTATATCTCTTGTATTCCTTGTGCCCTTGCTTTGTATGAAATGGTCCAAAACAATCCATCCCACTGTAAGAAAATGGTGGGGAGGGGTCGACTCTGTCAGCAGGTAAATTCGTCATCCTTTGGATTTCTGTTGGCCTGCGAGCTCTCCTACATGTAATGCACTGGTTGATGTAATTAGCTACAACTTTGCTACCACCAATAATCCAGAACCCATTTGCTCTCAATTCATTAAGGGTCTGTCCTCGGCCTTGGTGCTATGTTTTCTCATGGCAACAACCTAAGATCAGGTTTGTAACTACACTATCTCTTGGTAGTATCACTGGATGTTTCAGGTCAAGATGTAGAGAAGCGTTCTTTAATCGACCTCCCACCCTGAGAACACCGTCAGCCAACACTGGATTGAGCTGGAACAATGGATGGCTCTGTGGCAGTCTGTCATGACTGAGTGTGTGCATCTCCTCTTTAAAGACATCCTTTTGTGCCGATTCTATAAGAGCAAGACTGGCTTTTCTTCTATTTTCAACACTTATGGGTTCTGTTTTGTCCCGTTTTCCAAGTCGCTGGATTCGTGCAACAACAATCCAGCGCTGTGTGCCATTTCGAGAATCGCTTGAATCTCTCCTAAAAGTTAGCCTCTGTTGCTACATCTGTTTGCAGTACTTGTGTTGTTTTGACTTCGGGGTCACCTACAAGAAGCTGTGGAGTTGAATCTGGTATGTCAACCTGTGATATGCTCTTTTCACCAGGGCTTGTATCTTTAAAGTCAAACTCAAGGGCTCTAATAATCATGGATGGTGTCATGGGTGGAAGTTCCTTGACTGATACTCTGTGGCAGAGGCCAGTTACCTCCATTAGGTTTGCAACCATTGGTGAGCCACCAACTATACTCCGACCGAGATCTGTTTTGATGGCATAGGGCTCCTCGTCACCTCCTGTGATGACTACTCTTGGTGCTAATGCCCTAGAACAATCGTAACCAACAAGGAGTCCGACCTCACAATCCATGAGCACTGGTATCTCTCCTGCTATGGAGATAAAATATTTCCACTTTTTGGCAGTTTCAGGAGTGGGAATGTGAGAACGTTTGAGGGGGATAAAGTCTCTGGTGTAGGCAGGTGGCAAGTTAATGAAGCTATTTGAGGAAAACCCTCTAAGCCCACTAACTCTCAAACTCCGAACAATGGACTCTTTTCCCATCATAGTGGTAAGCTTTAACTTAACTGGCTCTAACCCTACCCCCATTTCTTCACATACTTGTTGGTCTACAAAAGTGCTGCTGCTCTGTGTATCTAACAAGGCATACACTAAGGTCTCTGTTGAAGGGTTAGTGGTGGAGAAGAGCCACACTGGCACTATCATTGATGTACTCCCACCATTGCCTCTGTTTACACAGCAGGAAAGTGAAGATGTGGTTTCTTCTGCTTGCATAGTATGATTCAAGGATGTATCTGTTGCAGCAGGGCGTTCTTCATGAAGTGGCGTAGGATGATGTCTCTTACATAAGCCACAAGTTGCTTTGTTCTTGCAGTCCTTTGAATTGTGCCCTTTCTTAAGACAGCCAAAGCACAGACCATTGTCAAATATAAACCTTTTCTTGTCCTCTACAGACTGACTGGTGAATTTCTGACATTTGTGTATAGAGTGGCTTTCTCTACAGTACATGCAGGTGACTGGGTCTGAGAACGGGGAAGGGTTGTTTATTTTCTTAGTTTTGCTTGAGTCTTTTGTGTTGCTGCTCACAGCACTGTGTGATTTAGTGACTGTGCTTATTTTATCTGGTGCATTCACATTCATGATAAACACATTAGCTCTTTGGCGCTTTGAGTCTGTTGCTGGCTTCTCCTCAGTGGACCTTAAGGCATGAAGTGAAGTTATAGGATTGCATACAATTTCCGCTTCTTGTGCTATAAAGACAGCAACCTCTTTGAAACTAGGGTATTTCTCTGTTTGTTGCAACTCTTTTGTAACATGGCGATTCCATCGAGATATTACCCAGTCAGGGAGTTTTCAGAGCATCCTTTGATTCTCTTCACAGTCATTTAAGACTTGTAGCCCCTTGATGTGTGGCATGGCATTGGTAGACGCCGTCAGAAAGTCACTGAATTGTCTCAGTTTAACAGACTCTCTTGAATTAATTTTTGGCCAGTTGTTCAATTTTTCTCTAAATGCACGCTGGAGTACAAATGGGTTATGGGGGACCTAGACATTGCATTCTTCACTCAGACTGAATGGCACAGGAGGAGACGCTAAAAGGCTGTTAGATGGATATGCAGGGCAGACTGTGGTTTTCTCCATAGGACTGCATGAGAATGTGCCTTCTCCACCAGACTGAATGATAATATGCATTCTCCACCGGACTGCATAATAATGCGCCGACAGGCTGGGTGACAAAGTGGATTGTAATTGTATGAATTGTGATGTGAACCCCCCAGGTCGCCAGGCGAGGATGTAAGGTATAAAAGAGAGGCCAGCGACCTGGGTTATGCTTCTTGTTGACTGATGGCTAGAGAGAGAATAAAGTCTACTCTGATCCAGCTCACTGCCTCGCCTGCTCATTTCTCTCTCTACACTGGTGACCTTTGACGTATAATGGAACTCGAGGCAAACACCCCGGAGATGACCCGGACTGGAGGCACAAGCACTGCGTGCGCTGTTTCAGTCAAGCTCCCAGACTTTTGGCTACATGACCCAAAGTCTTGGTTCCTCCACACCGAGGCCCAGTTCGCGCTCCGTGGAGTGACGGTGGATGACACCAAGTTCTACTACGTGGTTGCAGTGTTGGACGCACGCACAACACAGCAGGTGGCGAGCCTGCTCAAACGACCCCTAGCCCACGACAAATATGATGCTCTCAAGACCACGCTGACCCAGCGCTACACGCTCTCAGACTGTGAGAGAGCGGAAAGGCTCCTGACGCGCTCTGAGTTGGGAGACGGGTCGGTGGTCAAATTAATGGAGAAGATGTTGGCGTTGATGGGCACAGATGACGGGCAGTTCCTCTTTGCCCACCTTTTCCTCCGGAACCTCCCGACAGCGGCCAGAGCAGTCCTCACCAATTCGCCGCTGCTGGCCACGCGGAAGTACCGGGCGCTGGCACAAGAGGCAGATCGGATTATCCTGGCGACCAGAACCTTCACTGTGAACGCAGCAGCGTCAGAACCCAGCGAGACGGCCAGCGAGGGCAAGGAGCCAGCGACGGTGGCCACAACGGAGGCCAAGAAGCACCGGAGGGATACACTCTGCTTCTACCATCGCCGCTTTGGCGAAGACGCAAGCTGATGTGTGCCACCGTGCCAGTTCAAGCGCTCAAGAAATGCCAGGACCGGCAGTCGGTAGCAGCTGCAACCACCGGTGACACAACCAAGCTGCTCTATGTGACGGACTCACGCTCGGGGAGACGGTTCCTTGTGGACTCCGGCTCCCAAAAGAGCCTCATCCTGCCGTCCTATGCAAACCGGCCAGCGGGAAGTAGCGGCCCCGAGCTGGCGGCCGCAAACGGCTCAGACATTAAGACTTTTGGTGAGAGGACACTGACTATATCCTTGCACGGCCGTACATACCAATGGACCTTCATCATAGCGGCATGTAACTCCCCCATTTTGGGCACAGATTTTTTGTGTGCACATGGACTATTAGTCAATGTGGCTACCAGACGCCTGATTAACGCTATGTCTTTTGATTCTCTGCCCTGTACAGCTCGAGGAGCCGGGTCCACAACAGTAGCCAACGTCACAGCTCCAGGGGGTAAGTTCCACACACTACTCACCCAGTTCCCAGCACTCACGGTTCCGACGTTTTCGGCGGCCATCAATAAACACGGGGTGGAGCACTTCATTACCACCACAGGGCCGCCCGTTTTTACATGACCTCAGCGCCTGGACGCAACTAAACTGGCCAGTGCGCGCGTGGAGTTTGCCAACTTGGAAAGGTTGGGCATCATCAGGTGCTCAAAGAGCCCATGGGCGTCCCCGCTACATATGGTGCCTAAAGCCAAGGGATCGTGGCGACCATGCGGAGATTTCCGCAGATTAAACAACACCACAGCACACGATCGCTACCCAATCCCCCATATTCAGGATTTTTTCATCCACCTCACCGGGGCATGCATTTTTTCCAAGGTGGACTTGGTCCGCAGGTACCACCAGGTCCCGGTGTGTGCGGAAAACATACCCAAAATGGCAGTAATAACCCTGTTTGGTCTTTCTGAGTTCTTACGCATGCCTTTTGGGTTAAAAGGCGTGGCGCAGACATTCCAATGCATGATGGATGCAGTGCTGCGCGATCTGCCAATTGTGTTCGTCTACCTGGACGAATCCTGGTGGCCAGCGCGTCCGAGGATGAACACGTAGCCCACCTCAGGATGGTTTTCCAGAGGTTGGAAGAGCACGGGTTAGTTAGTTAGTTAAGTTAGTTAAAGTTTATTGCCATTTGTACAAGTAAAAAACAGGTACATTGGAATTCTTGTGCGTGTTCCTCTGAGTCAGTTATAACAGTAATAATAATAAAAAGGTAAAAGGAACAAAGTCAGAATAAACACTGACTAGATAAAAGGTGCAATCATGTAAGAATATACATATACATTATAGTTAAAAGGCTATATAACAGCAATACTATGAGATAGGAATGTCCTGAGATTTTTAATTTATTGCACATGCGGTAGGTGGTGTAGAGGTAGTTTTGCTATTGCACACAGTATTATGGAATGGATGGAAAGTTATGTGTATGTGTGGGAAAGAACAGGAGGACTGTATTGGATGTGTATGTTTGTGAGGGGCGGGTGGACAGTTGTGTCTATGCAAGGGAGGGTCAGTGAAGGAGTAGTTGTCCAGCGTATGAATAGGTTATGGATGTTTACTGTCTTTAATGTCCTGTGCAGCTAGCCTGACAGCGGCTGGAAAAAAGCTGTTGTAGAAGCAGGCCTTGTGAGTGCTGATGCTAATGTGCCAGATTAATAATCAACCCGGCGAAGTGCCAGTTCGGGGTTACGGTAATTGACTTTTTGGTCCACCACATCTCACCGGAGGGTGCGATACCCTTACTGGACAAAGTGCGCGCAGTGTCAGATTTTCCCCGGCCTCAGATGGTCAGGGCGCTGCAGGAGTTTTTGGGGATGGTTAACTTTTACAACCATTTCCTCCCCCGCGCAGCCCAACTCATGCAGCCGTTGTACCCTGTGCTTAAGAAACGGAAACCGGCGGACAGAGTTGACTGGACTCCTGAGCGAGAGCAGGCGTTTTCCAAGGCCAAAACAGCCCTAGCGAACGCCGCACTACTGGTGCACCAGGACCCGGCAACTCGGATAGCGCTCACTACTGACGCATCGGATGTGGCCATAGGGGCCATCATGGAGCAGCGCGTCGCCGGTTCTTGGCAGCCACTCGCCTTTTTTAGCAGGTCTTTGCGCGACAATGAGCGTAAATACAGCGCGTTCGACAGGGAGTTACTGGCTCTCCACCTGGCCATACGCCACTTCCAGTTCTGGCTGGAAGGGCGCAGCTTCACTGCGTCTGTGGACCACAAGCCACTAACATACGCTATGGCCAAGGTTTTGGAACCATGGTCGGCCCGGCAGCAGAGACAGCTTAGCGCGATCTCGGAGTTTACGACTGACATTCAGCATGTGGCCGGTAAACTCAACGTGATGGCAGACTGCCTCTCACGCGCATTAGTGGCCCCAGTCTACGTAGGGATAGATTACATGGCCATGGCCGCCGAGCAGATTGGCGATGCGGACGTTTGCACACTCCAGTCTGGACCAACAGGGTTAAGGCTGGAGAGCAGAGTACTGCAAAACACCCCCCCCCCAATCTGTGACGTCTCCACAGGCCGCCCGCGCCCGGTGGTCCTACACGCTTGGCGCCGCCGTGTTTTCGAGTTGGTTCACTCCCTGGCGCACCTGGGAGTGCGCGCGTCAGTCAAAATGGTGGGAGCAAAGTTTGTCTGCTTGAGCCTGTGCAAACAGGTGAAAGAGTGGGCTGCAGCCTGCGTAGCGTGCCAACGAGCCAAGGTGCACAGGCACACAAAGGCCCCCCTTGAGCCGTTCCATGTCCCAGCTAAGAGGTTCGACCACGTTCACGTGGACCTCGTGGGCCCCCTCCCGCCATTGCAGGGGTTTACGCACCTCCTGACAGTGGTGGACCACACCACGCGCTGGCCTGAAGCGGTGCTGCTAGCTTCCACCGCGTCTGCAGAAGTTGCATGCGCTTTTTTGGCGACATGGGTGGCACGCTTCAGCGCCCCTTCGGATATCACGTCTGACCGGGGCCCGCAGTTCGTTTCCAACCTCTGGTCCATGATGGCCCGGAGCCTGGGCGTCACCATTCATTGCATGATCGCGTACAACCCCCAGGCCAATGGGTTATACGAGCGTTTCCATAGGTCGCTTAAAGCAGCGCTCAGGGCTTCACTTACGGACACAAATTGGGTGGACCGGTTGCCATGGGTTCTATTAGGGTCGCGTTCAGTACCGAAGGAGGATTTGGCTGCCTCCCCAGCAGAGCTTGTTTTTTCCCAGCCGCTGCAGCTCCCCGGAGAATTTTTGCCTGACAACTCCATGCCGAACACCAATCCATCCCCGCCTTCACTACATAGCACAGAGGCAGGGATGGTACCCGGCCCGGCTCACCACTGTTTTCCCTGCGCTTTTGTGCCAAGGACCTTGGAGGATGCAGCATTCATGTTTGTCAGGTACGATGCCCACCAGACCCTGTTGCGCCTGCCCTACGACGGCCCATTCAGAGTGTTGGAACCTGGGGATAAACATTTTGTGTTAGACTTGAGGGGACGCAGAGAAACAGTCTGCATAGACAGGCTTAAGCCCACCTTCATATTAGCAGACGAACAGGTGGTGTTGGTCCGAGCTTCTCGGTGCGGACAACCCCCACTGAGAACTCCCCAGGTAAATGACTCGTCAGCTCACTCACAATGGCATGGTGAAGATGTGTTTCCCCCCCAACCCCCCATTGTTTTCCCACAGACGGACGCGCCTCCAGGAGTGCCTGACCGGCACAGCAGCGCCTCTGAGCCGGCAACCCCCCATTTCAGCCACTACGGACGTCGGCTGAAGCCCACAGGACATGAGGGTTAAGGCCCATTCTGAGTTTTCGGTGGGGGGTGGGGGGGCTAGACATTACGTTCTCCACTCAGACTGAATGGCACAGGAGGAGACGCTAAAAGGCTGTTAGACGGATATGCAGGGCAGACTGTGGTTTTCTCCATAAGACTGCATGAGATTGCGCCTTCTCCACCGGACTGACTGATAATACGCATTCTCCACCAGACTGCATAATAATGCGCCGACAGGCTGGGTGACAAAGGGGATTTTAATTGTATGAATTGTGATGTGAACCCCCAGGTCGCTAGGCAAGGATGTAAGGTATTAAAGAGAGGCCCAGCGACCTGGGTTATGCTTCTTGTTGACTGATGGATAGAGAGAGAATAAAGTCTACTCTGATCCATCTCACTGCCTCGCCTGCTCATTTTTCTCTCTACAGGGTGGCCATACTTTGCATTTAATGCCTCCCATGCTTGGTCATAGGCTTCCTCATCCTTTCTATAGAAGCTTCCCTCTAGTACAGACTGTGCCTCACCACCAATGTACCTTTGCAGGTAAAACAGACAGTCTGCTGGATTTATGCATCGCTGTTCTATCAATGCCTTGAAACTTGTGCTCCACTCCAAGAACTTAAGGGAGTCTCCTGTAAAGATCGAGGGCTCAGGTACAGAAAGTTTGCTTAGAGCCATTGTGTCACGTAAAGCATGTAGTAAGGGTGTTTCACTGTTACGGTTTGTTAGTTCTGTGTTATTGTTTCCACATGCTTGCTCTCTTTTAATCTTTTCACAGGGCACTAAAGGATGATTGTCTAACTCACAGTATGCTGTTTTACTTTTATCACCAAGGTCATCTGAGTCTGCATCAGAGTACACCTTAAGTTTTGCTACAATTACTTAAAGATCTCTTTGATTCTCCAGTCTTTTAAGTTCTTGCTTTTGTGCAGCGATTGCCTCTTCCATTTGGATTTCTGTCTCTTTTACAGCCAATTCTGCCACGTACTCGGCTGTTTTTACAATGATGCTTTGCTTTTCTGATGACACACTTGAGTTGTGGCTGTGAACAGTGGGTCTGGAGATTGTAGTCCCAAATATTGATTGGGCATATTCTCTGTCAAGCACCACATGAAGTCTTGCATTTTCTGCCTGAACATCAAACTCATCTTGTCCCACTTCACTCATGCGTACATTCAACAGCCCCATCAAATCTTTTGTCACAGCTGCACAGGAGTCCATTTTTCTCCTAATGTCAGTAGAAGGAGCTGATTGAGATCGGATGTTTAAATAAAGTTCTCTAACTTGCATCTCTAGCCCCTCAACAGCATCCATCATATCAGCTAGGTCGCGGTCAGAGCATTCATCTTTAAGTTTGTTATGAGCAGCTCTAACTTGCCCTTTCCAGCTTTCATACAGCTTGACAAATTTATTTTCCCTTCCATAAGCCTCTTGTTGCTTTAACTCTAGCATTTTAGGGGTTAATTTTCTCTCACGTGAAGATTTTCTAAACTGCACTCCCTTTAAAGCGGTGGAGGTAGACTGTGACTGTGCCTTTGAGTATCTCTATTTTAGCACAAAGATCACCTATAAGCGACTCTAATCTTTCTTTTTCAACATCATCAGTTTTAGTTTTTAACTGTTCTCTTAGCTTTATTAACTCAACTTGAAGATACTCAATTTGGTCATTTAAATTATCACTATGTTGTTTTCCACCATGAACTGACATTGTACCTTTAGAAAATACACAGTTTTTTCAGTTTCTGTTAAAATGTATATCGTTTAGGTAATTATCTTTTTCTGTTGATGCACCTTTGCACTAAAACTTAGCTACTGTTTACTCTCATATAACCTCTCAATTCTCTTTTAAAATGAACTCTCAGACTGAAATACCATTAAAGGTCTGATGACACGATTTTGACATTTTTTAGCATGTTGTGTAAACCCAAAAGTCATTGTCGATGATCAATATAATATTTACAACCGCGCCTGCATAAACCAGTTATCATCAAAAAACTGTAGCCGCTGACTGAACTGTGGTGTCGCCCGCCAAATGAAGGGCGGCACCACCTTGACGTAAGCGACAGAACAGATGCTGGTGTTGTTGACTGGAATGACAGCAGCTTTGTAGCTCACAGT
The DNA here is from genome assembly GCA_020510985.1 of Pholidichthys leucotaenia. NCBI lineage: Eukaryota > Metazoa > Chordata > Actinopteri > Cichliformes > Pholidichthyidae > Pholidichthys > Pholidichthys leucotaenia. Next base: position 233,953,992 of record CM035847.1, read on the forward strand.
TTCTCTGGTTTCTTATTTTACGGCTATGCCTTCGCATTGTGTCGCAGGCTTAGATAAACAGCAGGCCGTGAAAGACCCCATCACACGCTTCACCTCCAACTGTCATAAACCTCCTCGTGCGCTCCTCGTGCGCTTTTATGCAGGAAGAGTGCACGAGGAGGGGAAGGATTAATGGATTTATGTGCAGCTTTGACCTACTTTCTGTGATCGCATGCTGACGCTCACCGGTCCGGCCACGTCCCCTCTCTCATTATCATCAGCTGATTCAAACTCCCGTTGATCATCTTTCCCGGTCCTCGTCCAGGTGCTTCTCATCACACCAACACCAGCAGTGCGTGTACTTAGCGGCCGTTTGCCAGTCATGCACTGCTGGTCCATAGTATTGTCATCTGTGCTGTTTGTCTGCCAGTATTTTCAGCACTCTCATGACGTGTTAGTCACTCCATGTTTGCCGTGGTTCTCGTGCGTCCTTGAAGCGATGTCGGCTCTGGGGCGCAACTGTGGCTAGCACGTCTCCTCTCATTCGTTCTCTGGGCGATGTCGGCCCCCGAACACCATCAGTTAGTGTGTTTGTGTTTTTTGTATGTCTTCACCTTTTTGGGAATTGTCTGTCTTTCTGTATTAAATGTGCTGTGGTGAACCCTGCATGTGAATCCTCGTTATTTCATCCTCCCTCTCCATGCCCTGCGTAAAAGCGAACAGAGGGTCATGATGAATGGATTTACCTGCAGGATTCACCACAGCACATGTATTGAACATAAGAATGATGACAAAAGTTCCCAAAAAGGTGAAGACTTACAAAAATAAACAGAAACACTTACAGTTGGCGTTCAGGGCCGATATTGCTCAGCGAACATGGAGAGGAGACATGTTAACCACGGTTGTGCCCCAGGGCCGACATCGCTTCAAGGGGCGCAACAGAACTACGGCTGTGTGAAGTGGCTAACACATCGTGATAGTGTTGGCAATATTGGCTGGCTGACAACACGGCAGATGATGCACACAAAACATGAACAGCTGCCTGTCAAAGAGAGAGGGCACGTGGTCAGACTGGCAAATCTTGGACAATGCCCACCTGAAAGTGGGTCAAAACACACATAAAACACATGTACAAAACAAAAACAACAAGAACTCAAAAGATAATACATAATAAACCCGATGCCTGAGCCACAGAGAATACACTGCTATGATTTTATTGAAAAATAAATAATATATTTATTTATATTTAAATAAATTATTTTTATGAACAAATAATTTGTTGCAATATCTGTAACAAAAGCATAACACTCGGTGCTCCCCTGCCATGTGTTTGTTGCTGCTGCTGCGCCGGCCATGTGTGTCTCTCCACTGTCACTCTCTGAGCCTGACTCGCTAGGCACGATGCCCGCTTGGCACGGCTCAAACCTATACGGTCTGATGCCCCCAGATTCTTCATTGTCATCCTGTTCTTCAGAACTATAATCGTCTGAAGACTGGACAACACAAACCAATTCCAGACTACATGTGCTGGAACCATCGTCGATGTTTTCTACCGCTTCCATTCTGTGTGTACAATGGGCAGCCAAGCGCTGTGTTCTGTCGATGACATTACAACATGGCCGGGGGGGTTTCCAGCCACTGACGCAATTGGTGACGTGGCACTCATGAAAACGTCAGATATTCACGTGAAAAAAAGTCTGTTTGACTTAGAACTGCACAGACCAGCCTATTTCGTCATATTGTATTATGTGTTGAAAAATTAGATGAAGTCAAAAACATGTCATCAGACCTTTAAACACTGATAACAATGCAACTCATAAACAGGACCACAATTACATAAGTATAACCACATTTCCCAATAAAAAGCAGAATTTTCAAAAATTGTGTTCTTTTAAGTTTCAGCAACATCCATTTCAATTATTTTACATATGTCCATACCTTGTAGGGATAGCAAAGTCAAACCTGAAGCTGTCTGTAAAGCCGCTTGTATAGCTGCCTCCTTCTGCCTGAATACACAGTGTTATGTCTGCACTCTGAAGCCTATTGAAAGGATACTTGCAGAACTGTAGCATCCATGGGTAAACACTGCCCTCTTGTGGCAAAGTAGCGTCAGCTGCAGCAACTCTGTGTCAGGGGTGCCAGTCTGGTTTCTCCTGTGAACTTGTATTGATGAGCCTTTCTCCTGCCATTATTCCTCTGGTTACAGGACACCTCAGTGATCGGGCCTCTTCCTTCCCTCTTCCTGGACATGCACACTGCTTTCCTACTGGCAAAACGTGACATTATCCTCTGGCTTCTCTGTCACTGTTGCTCAGCTGTTTGATGTAAACTTTTCACACTGGATTCTGTGCGTCTTCTTAGCTGATTAAACATTTCCACTTTGGACTGTTGGCGCCTCTCCACAGGCTGAGACGTTTTCACTCTGGATTCTTGGTGCCTCTCCACAGGCTAAACGTTTTCACTATAACTGCACCGTTTCACTAAATAAAGGCTGCGTTTCATACTGATGTTTTTTCCAAGGCTTTATTTAATCACTCGTTTTATCTGGTGTGGACATGGGCAGCCAATGATGATACGAAACCATTGTTGGAAATATAACACCGTAAAAACTACAAAAACACAAAACACAAAGAGATTACAACTAGAACTCTTCCCTTCCAGTCCATAGACAGTCCCCCCACTAAACAATTCTCAGACCCCAAACATGCTAGCATAATGGCAAAGACATTAATAAAGTCCAATAAAATGTCCATATGCATCACAATGTTAAGACGGGTGTTGCAAAAATAAATTTTACAATTACAAATAATAAACACAAACCGTTTGGTGCCTCTTGAACCATGTGCACATATGATGACAATCCCAGGGCATCTCTGGCTGCCTTCATTTCCTTCTACCCCATAATGCCTCAGTCACGCCCTTTTATCGCAGTCATATGACCCACGACCCTCACATAAACAACTTTATTAACAAAGTGTAGCTAAACTGTTTGCTCTAAAAATCACATTTTAACTTCTTTTAGCCATATTAATTATTTATCACACATTTTAACAACAATTTTAACAACCAAATGAATTATAAAAACACACCTACAAACTTTACCATAAAAAACTGTCTCTCTGACAGTTACAGGTGGCCTAGAGGTAGAGCATCTGCCCCACATCCGGGAGGCCAGGGTTCAAGTCCCAGCCGGGTCATGCCAAAGACCATGTAAAAAAAAATAGAACTTCCTGCCAGTCAGCTTGGTGCTCAGCAATAATGGAACAGAGGAGGGAAATGTTGGTTACCCAGCCACAGGGGGTGCACAAGCCAGTGTACTCCCTGTGCCGGTCCCAAGCCCGGATAAATGGGCAGGGTTGTGTCAGGAAGGGCATCCGGTGTAAAAACCCTTGCCAAATCAACATGCGGACTATTGCAATATAAGGTGATGATATGCTGTGGCAACCCCAAAAGGGAGCAGCCGAAAGACAGAAAAAAAAATATGTTGACTCACTTGATTGATTTTCCTTTTACATTCTACTCATGCACCTCCAAAAGCTGAATATTGTGGTGAATTTAATTTTAGAAATCTAAAAAGTAAAACTTTCATATTCTACAATAATCCGATATAAATTTAGTTATTTTAAGATTTTTTTTTTAAATTTAGATGAATATGTCTGAGCTATTTCATATAGATCTGAATGGTGATGTGCTAATTTTTGGAGATGCACTACTGTTTTTACACAATATTATTTGAAAAAAGATTATTATTCCACCATAAATTATTTCCAACTTCACTAAGGATTATTGATTACAATGTTATGTATAAATCTAATACATACAGTATATTTTAGGTTCTTGTTTATCACTGCATTATACAAAGGTTGAAAATATTTTGGTTTTGCATGGAGGTGAGGTAAACCATTACTTTGTGAATCTGTCACACTGAAGCAACAATGGATTTGATCTTCTACAGGTGACCAAAAGGGCACAAATGAATTCAGGCATCCAACTTTTCACATTTATTTATATATTTTAAAACAATAAAAATATAACACATTTATAACCTAAAATGAACTGGAACTGACATAAATGACTGCTGGAGCTTAATAGCAACAAATACAGGTCAAGAGGACCCTTGACCAAGTGAGCACTCCAAGTGAACCCCGGGATCCAGTCTGTACATGTACAAGTACATTTTCAATCCAGTGATTTGTAAAGAGAAGAAGAAGAAGAAGAAGAAGAAGAAGAAGAAGAAGAAGAAGAAGAAGAAGAAGAATTTGTGTAAAACTGTTAGGACTTTTCTCAGTCACCAAGAAGTGTAAAGTGTGTGTGTGAGAGAGAGAGAGACAACAACTGAACTGACCCGGAGAAGGTTTTTGCTGTTTCTGCTTTCAAAAGACTTTTCTTCTCCACTGCTTCTGCTCATCACCGCTGGCTGCTCCCAGATCAAAATCTACAGAATAGTTATGTGGAACTATAATGCTCTGAATGAGGCTTGAGAAAATTAGGAATCAGTTTGTAAATCCCTGGATTGAAAATGTACTTGTACAAATTGGATCCGGGGGCCCACTTGGGGTGCTCACTTGGTCAGGGGTCCACTTGACCTGTTCCCATTGAAGCGGATAGCTCTCTAATTTTGACAACATAATTATGACAACACTTTATATCAGATTGTAAGGACTTTGCTGTTAGTTGCTGTGTGGTTTCTGTAAATATTGTGAGGTTTCAAGGGCTCACACAATAATGACAGAGGATTTGGGATATAGTAGGCATTTATTTCATCACTCCCAAATTGCACAGAACAGAGGGGAGGTCATTCACACAGATACGCACCTCACTCAGGTGACACAGACACGTAATCTCTCATGTACAGGGAAAACAACACTATCGCAACAGACTCATAACACAGTTCAGAGGTGGACTTACCATTAGGCAAAGGTAGGCAGTTGCCTTAAGCCCCGACCTGCTAGGGGCCCCAATCTACTAGGAGCCCCATATATTTTTAAAATTTTTTTAGCATATTTAACGTGATGTCCGACTAAATATAGAAACACGGGTATTTATAAAAACGCCAAATCAAATCGTCACCATAACATCCTCCCCCCTTCTCCTTCGACTGTTGGACTGTTCCACGTATGGGCTGCACGGTGGCGCAGTAGTTTAGCACTGTGGCAGCACAGTTTTACCCTCGGCCGGGGGACCGCGGGGATCATGAGATCGTGGGTTTGATCCCAGCCCCCGACCAACAGTGAGCTGTGTGGAGTTTGCATGTTCTCCCCGTGTTGCGCGGGTTTACTCCGGGATTTCTCCGGTTTCCTCCCGCACACCAAAAACATGTAGGTTTAGGGCGCTCGCGCACGCAGCGACCAATAGCCGGTGGCTTGTCACCAGACTGCAAACCAAGTCTACCTACGGGTACAAATAAGTAACAAAAAAAAAAAAAAAAGTATCTCAGCGCTGTATAATATGAGAGTTGCGACACTCTGGTAGACTTCTATAGAAACTGTGAAAGGTGGAAGTCACGTGGGTCAAGGAGCGCCAATGCGTAGTTCCAAATAATGGAATTTTCCTCATAGACCACCATTCATTTTACGGCGTGTCTGCTTAACAGTCACCGGTAAGTTAATGAATGGCTGTTGTTTTGGTCATTTTACCACTTAAGTTAACAGGTAGATTCTGCAGTCTGTGATCTTGTTTTATTTCACCAGCTTTTTTTCTTGTTTACGTGCAGTAAAAGCTCATAAACTTGCAATTGTTATTAGCCTGTGCTAGCTGAACTAGCTAGCTGGGTCAGCCCTTATTTCAAAAATCTGTTGTACAGTTATTGGGTGAAGGCTCAGTTTCTGAGAGACATTAGAGATGGGTAGTAGCATTATATTGTGACGTAGGCAAGGTTCACACAAAGAAGAGGAGCAAGATGGTTGTTACGAACAGGCTTTATTTACACACCACCAACCCCAACTACTTCTGAGCACAGACAGGAGGGGAGGTCATTCTCCCAGACCTCCATTTCAATCATGGTTACACACACATGATACATCTTGCCCTAATCCTGCCTATAAACACTGCTGGGTCATTATAATGCAGTTATAATGACACAGCAGTATAATAACTCAGTAATAACACATTAATACACACACACAGTAACGTTTCCAACTGGCAAAGCATGCTGGGAAATCCCTGCCCCCCTTAACATGGCCCTGACATTACACTGCCCTCCCCTGGACTGGTTTCTGTCCCCAGAAAATTCAAAGTCCACTTTCAGAAATCCAACACGAGTCAGCCCGATGCCGGGGTGGCACGCACAGGCCATTCAGTGTCCATCTGAGTCTCGGTCGGAGTATCTGGTTGGGGTAGGGTTCCAGTTTGGCCACCAGTGGGCGGATGGACACATCTGACAGCCTCTGTAGGACCACGCACAGTCCCTTCCCTGGCAGCGGGAGTCCCATGCCCGCTCCGGCCGACTCCCACCGCTGCCAGGTCTCCCAGGCGGCCGCTGGCCCGCGTCCATGCGTCCAGCCCTTGCCGCGCCTGGAAAAATGGCCGGATCTTTGTCCCGCTCGCTCCGCTGCTGCGCGTCGCTGCTGCGCGTCGCTGCTGCGCGTCGCTGCTGCGCGTCGCTGCTGCGCGTCGCTGCTGCGCGTCGCTGCTGCACGTCGCTGCTGCGCCGAGGGCCTCTGTGACGTCACCGAAAGGGAAAGCATCTGCGGGTGGCGGTAGGACTACGCACAGTTCCTCCCCTAGCAGCGGGAGTCACAACTTCCACCGCTGCCAGGACCTCCCAGGCGGCCGCTTGCCCGCGTCCAGGCGTCCAGCCCCTGCCGAGCTCGGGAAAAGACCGGATCTGTCCTGCTCGCTCTGCTGCTGCTGCGCTCCAAAGGCCTCTGTAACGTCACCGCTGGGGGAAGCATCTGCAGAAGGCGGCCTTTCCTCGTCCATGCCACCTCGTTCTAATTTAACGTCGGCGAGGAGCCAGTTTGTCATGCGCTGCGTGTGGGGCAGTACCGTGCAATGTATCCTGGCTCTGCGCAGCGGAAGCCCCCCTTCCTCACGTCGCCGCGGCTGTCTCCTCCGTGCACGCGCTGCCGTGGTCTGCCATAGCTCCTCCTCCCACTCGCTCTCAGCACGGCGGTTTCCTCCGATGACCAGTCATTCAGCGCGGCAGCCAACTCGACCTGGGCCAGGTGGTGATCCAACAGGTTCTCGTCGTTGTAGCGGGGAATCTTGGCCCGCTGCTGGACGGATGGGACAGTCACCTCCGGGTCGATCGCCGCTCCTAATCGCTCTGGAATCGCCAGCCCGTCCTGCCCTGAAAAGGGCAGGAAACGGGGCTGGTTTGCTCTGCTCAGCCCGCTCTGCCTTTTTCAAGGCAGAGCAGTCCCGTCGGGTCCGCTGCTCCGTCCATCGCAGTGAGCCTCTCCGGGGGCCGGCGTCTCAGCTCTATGCTCCGTTCCCAGCCGAGCGATGAACCGCCCCGGCCGCTGGACCTCCGCCTGGATCCTCATCTTGCTCCATCCCCACTCCTGACACCAGTGTGACGTAGGCAAGGTTCACACAAAGAAGAGGAGCAAGATGGTTGTTACGAACAGGCTTTATTTACACACCACCAACCCCAACTACTTCTGAGCACAGACAGGAGGAGAGGTCATTCTCCCAGACCTCCGTTTCAATCATGGTTACACACACATGATACATCTTGCCCTAATCCTGCCTATAAACACTGCTGGGTCATTATAATGACACAGCAGTATAATAACTCAGTAATAACACATTAATACACACACAGTAACGTTTCCAGCTGGCAAAGCATGCTGGGAAATCCCTGCCCCCCTTAACATGGCCCCGACGTTACACTATAATGGGAAGGGGCACCATTGTGTGGCCTCTTAGCCGGAGAGACCTTTTTTATCTCCCTTCCTTTCTGAAAAAAAAAAAAATACATTTGCCTCTCCAGTCAGCTAATAACTTACTGAATGATAGCTAGAGTCCGTTTCTAATTGAACTCGGCTCACTTTAAACATTTCAATGTTAACACAGTCTGTTAACATTACCAATTGACAGGAAAATAAAATTAAATAAAATGACAAATGTAATATCTCCTATTAACATTTTGCTATAAAAGGAAATTAGAATGAATGAATGAATGAATGAATGAATTAATTTATTTATTTCGGAAATTATTTATTTATTATTTATTTCGGAAATTTATTAATTTCCTATTTATTTATTTATTTTATATTTAATTCATAAATATATTTATTTATGAATTTATTTTTTCATTCATTCATTCATTCAAGGAAATTAATCACTCATTAGCAATTAAAAGAATTTACCTGGCTGTCAGCAATCAAGCCTTTCTAATCAGGTTGTAACTCTGCGTTATCCCAATGGCACAGAAAGACAAAATCACCTTCAGCCTTCTGTGATCAACTGCTGCATCTCCCTGAGACTCCAGCCTTTTAAGGTGCAAAACTTGTAACTGTTATTAATTGCCTTCTGGACAAAAACTAATTGGTTCCCCAAAACTTACATTCCAAAGCCCTTGTCAATCAAAATACCAGGTTACATTGTAAATGAATTATTAACAGCGTTTTGTACAGATATACCACTCAAACTCATTAGAAAATTATTGCAAAATACAATAACAGCTTTTAAAAAAGAAAAAAGAAAAGAAATCAAACAACTATTTTAAATTTCACATTTTAAATTAAAATAAATTAAACCATCTACAAAGATTATATTAACACTGTTGCGTCTATAAATAATTATAGACAGGGCTACAGCCTCCCCTTTTTAAACGTCTAGATGTCCTCATCAGACTCTAGGTTTTTCTTTCTTAAGGTGGATAGGTGTTTCTTTTTAGTCTTACTTGATGACTTCTTGGGAAAGTTGTGGCTTTGAACGGTCTGGTTCACATCTTTACCCTGTGCACCGAGGTTCAACTGAATAACCATGCCCTGATATACTATGGTTACAGGCTCCTCAGTCTGATTACTAGGTTGGTCATATGTTAGATGAATAATAGGTTTTATTTCTTTCTGTTTTACAGAAGTTCTGGGAGTCACAGGAATCTTGCGGTTTGAGTCTGATTCAGCTGTAGGTTCTGATTCAGAGGGACTGGCTACATTCTGCTCTAATTCTCCTTCAGATGACTCTGAACTTTCAGTTGCAGAATCTAACATTTTCAGAATAGTGAACTGAACTAGAAAGATGTCTCCTGACATCCTCCACATCAATGGATGGAGTTTCATGTTCAAACTCAAGCTCTGGTTCTGCTGAGTCCGTTTCACTTTGTACTATTTGTTGAATTGTAGAATGTCTGTGGCGTTTCTTTTCGTGTTGCAACCTTGTGACAGGGGGCTTTGTAAAGGGTTCTGGCTCATCATAAGATTTAGGCAACCTTACAAGATACCCAATAAGTAAAAGATGATCTTTGTGCATAGTCTTAATAATTCTGTTCCCATATTCAGGTTTAACCTGATAGACAGATAAGTTGGGCAACTTTTTGCCTATGACATATGGAGTAGACCTCCAGTGATCTTGTAGTTTGTGTTTGCCTGTCACACCAATATTTCTTAGCAAAACTCTGTCACCTTCTGCCAATGGCAGGTCTTTCACATGTAGATCATAACGTAACTTGCTCCACTTGTGGCTTTTGTCTGCTGTCTCTGTTGTCAATTTGTAAGCTTTCTGTAAATCTTGTCTCATTTGGTTCACATACTGTTGATAAGATAATTTGTTCTCTCCATCAGGTGAGGTGCCAAAACAAATGTCAACTGGTAACCTAGCATGTCTCCCAAACATTAGGAAGTATGGGGAGTAGCCTGTAGCTTCATTTTTAGTGCAGTTGTAGGCATGTACTAACTAACTGATATGTTGGCTCCAGTTACTTTTCTTTACAGTGTCCAGGGTACCGAGCATTGATAGAAGTGTTTAGTTGGAACGCTCTGGTTGGGCATCACCTTGGAGATGATAAGGAGGGGTACGGGATTTATGAGTCCCAAGCATGGAGAGAAGTTTAATTAAACGGCTCTCAAAATCTCTTCCTTGCTCTGAGTGTATTCTTGCTGGTAATCCATAATGCACAAAGTATTTGTTCCACAAAATTTTAGCAACTGTTATGGCCTTTTGATCTTTGGTAGGGAAAGCTTGTGCATACCTTGTGAAATGGTCGGTCACACCTAAAACATTTCTGATTCCTTTGGAGTCTGGTTCAATCTGCAAGAAGTCAATACAGACTAAATCCAGAGGATCATTGATAGTTATATGGTTTAGTGGGGCTGCTCGCTGTGGAATTGTTCTCCTGAAAATACATCTCCCACAATTTCTGATATATTCTTCAATCTCAGCTGTCATGCGTGACCAATAAAACCAATCTTTGATCAGCTTAGAAGTTTTTTCAACTCCTAAATGCTCACACTCATCATGAAGGGATCTCATCACAATGGGTCGGTATGGCTCTGGTAACACCATCTGTCTAATCTCTTTACCAGACAGTGTTTTTTTCACTCTGTGCAGAAGTCCATTTTTGACTCTAGTTTAGTGCACTCTCTGATCAGGACTTTAACATCATGAGATGCATTTTTATCATGAACAGGTGTTTGGTCAGATTCAATAGCTCGTTTTACTGAACCTATGACTGGATCTAACTGTTGAGCTGTTTTTAGAGCTTTGGGGCTCATCTGATTTACTGGCTTTGTGCCAGAGCTTACAGGACTAACATAGACCTTAGGGATCACTGTTGGCAGTACTCCTAACTGGTCCACAAGTCTAACTGGAGCACTAGGGATTTCAAGGGCACAGGCTTGCTTGCAAATAGCTTTAATGCCTGAATGTGAAATATCCATCCAGGGAAGGGTGTCTTCCCTGTCATTCTGTCTTGACAGCAGGTCTGCATCAACGTCGTGACGTCGAGGATGATACTAAATGTTGAAGTCATAGGTGGCCAAGGCAGCTAACCACTGATGGCCTGTAGCATTCAGTCTTGCAGAGGTAAGTATGTACTGTATGTCAAAGGGTTATTAACGGTTCTTACTGCAAACTTTACTCCATACAGGTAGTCGTGAAACGTGTCCACCACAGCCCATTTTAATGCAAGAATTCTAGCTGATATAAAGGGATCCCAGGGATCAGATACATTTCTAAAATATACCAAGGTCTTCAAGACTTAAAAGGAGACAACACATCATATATAAAAGAGAGATGGGAAAAAGAGGGGAATTTCACTTTACAACTGGAAATATGGGAAAAGCTAAATAAACAACAATGGAAAAGTACTTCATCCCTGCAGTGGAGAGAAATTGGATGGAAAAATTTGGCAAGATTTTTCAGAACACCTGCACAAAACAAATTTACTCGTAAGGGGTTGAAATGTTGGCGCTTGTGTGGTGAAGAGACTGCAAATCATTTTCATGTGTTTTGGTCATGCCCAGTTATCCACCAATATTGGACCAATGTACAGACAATATTGGGGAAAATATTCAAAATAACCGTCCCCTTTTCTTTTGTAACTTTGTATTTGGGTTTACTACCGGAATCAATGGAAAGACGAGGAGAAAAATACTTATTCACTGTTTTAATATTGGCAAGTAAAAAAGCTCTAACTAAAAAATGGATGTTGAAGGATTGTCCTACACCTGAAGATTGGATTAACGTGATTCAAGACATTTACTCGATGGAAAAGTTGACATTCGCACTGAGACAGGACATGGATGGGTTCTTGAACTTTTGGCAACCCTGGATCGCATATGTGTCTTCCATCAGATCTAATCTTTGACAAATACCATTTCAATAATGGCACCTCTCTGTTCCAACTCTACTCAGATGCTCTTTTATTTTTATTTTTTTATTTATTTTTTTTGTTCTTTTGTTTTTGTTTTGTTTTGTTTTGTTTTTTGTTTGTTTGTTTTTTTGTTCTTTCTTTAATTCTCTTTTTCTTTCACTAAAAAAAGGGTGTTGTAATAACTATTCTTCCAATGTTGTCAAAAAACAAAAAAAAAAGAGAACTTGATGAAAATGTAAACAATGCAATGCTGTAATGACATGTATACCCTTTACAAAAACTTAAATAAATAAAAAAAAAAAAAGAATTCTAGCTGATGGGACAGGATATCTCTGTTCAGAGGTGCTAAGCTTTCGACTCGCAAAGGCAACAGGCCTAAGGCCTTCTAGATACTCTTGATTTAGTACAGCACCTAAGCCATGCATGCTGGCATCAATATGCAGTTTGTATGGTTTTGTTGGGTCAGCGAAAGCCAATACAGGAGCATTTATGAGACAGTCTATGATTTTATGGAATGCATCTTTACAGTTCTCATTCCAATGATCTCCAAATGGTTCAGATGTTTTGAAGTAGCTCTTGATTGAACCTCTACTTTGTAACCTTCTTTTCTACTGGGCAGGGGGATCACCTTTTGTGAGTTCTGTCAATGGACGCACAGTGGAGGAGTAGTTAGCAATGAATCTCCTATAATATCCACAAACTCCAAGAAATGACTTCAGTGACTTTAGATCTGTGGGCTCTTTCCAGTTTTTCACAATGTCTTTTTGTGGATCAGTGGCAATTCCTGACTGACACAATGTGGCCTACATACTTGACTTTGGGCTGACAGAATTAACACTTGGTGATGGACACTTTGAGACCCACTTCTTCCAGTCTATCGAGAACTTTCAGTAGACAGTGTTCATGCTCTTCAAGACTTCTTCCGAATACAATAATGTCATCTAGATAGACGATGACTTAAAGAAGGTGCATGTCTCCAACAGCTTTCTCCATAAGCCGTTGAAAAGTTGCTGGTGCTCCAGTAATACCTTGCGGCATTCTCTCAAATTGGTAAAAACCAAGGGGCAGATAAATGCTGTTTTCTCTTTATCTTCCTCAGCCATGGCTATTTGGTAATAACCGCTTTGAAGATCAAGCACTGAAAACTACTTACTGCCTGACAGACAATCAAGGGCATCCTCAATGCGTGGCATGGTGTACTGGTCTGGAATGGTACAACTATTAAGTGTTCGATAATCAACACACATCCTGATGCTGCCGTCCTTTTTATGAACAACTATAACAGGAGATTTACATGGACTGCAAGACTCCTTCACAATTCCAGCCGTAAGCAGTTGCTGAATTTCGTACATCGTCTATGTCAGAAGGTGCCAATCTGCGAGATCTCTCTCTGAATGGCTTTGGATCATTTAGCTTTATGTGATGTTGCACACCTTCTGCTAATCCTACATCCAACTTATGTAAGGAGAACAACTTTTTCTTTTCAGCTAACTTTTGACGTAGTCTGTTCTGCCAGTGTTCAGGTACTGGGGAGTCTCCAAAATCAAATAGCCCCATATCAGAGCTCTCGGAGGGATGGCTGTTTGGCTGTGGGAGAGTAACTGTTGCAATAGCATACATTTCTGCAATGATGGTGCCAGCTGGTATAGAGGCAGATTTTTGGGACTCATTCTGTAGTAGCACTGTGAAATTATCAGCATCTGAACATTGAGGGGTGCATGCACACACAGCGACCGGCAGCGGGTGAAAAAAGTTCAACGTCTGTGTCTTTGTTTTTATGGACTTTAATGTGTTTCAACGTAATTCTGTGTCGTTTTTGTCCTTGAATGTTTGTGGACTATATAACGAAGAGCTCCCTGGTTCCATCAGTATGGATTTCCTTCTTGTTTTTGCATTGTTCTTTCCTTCCTACCGGCTCATTGTTTTGGAGGTAAGCGCGATCGCGATCACGCCAGGAAGAACGCAGTATTCCAGAGACATGTTACTGCATTTAAACATGGATAATGCAGCATCTGTGTTTGAGTCCATGCCACAACTGCCAAACTTTATTTTAAGAGATTTTCATGGACACAGCAATGAAAAGAGAGACAAGAGGAGGAAACGCGGAAAGCGTGGAGGCGTAAGATTAAACCTGAGGAGGCATCAGCTTAACCGCATTCCTCTGCCTTCAATTATTATGGGGAACATACAATCCCTGAGAAATAAAGTGGATGAAATTCAAGGGAATGTACGATATCAGAAGGATTTCAAGAACTGCTGTGTCATGGCTTACATGGAGATGTGGCTTACAGAGCATGACCGGGATGCGGACCTGTGTATTGACGGCTTTGGAGCCCCACTTCGCTCGGATCGACAGGAAGAGGTAACGGGGAAACATCAGGGGGGCGGTGTATGTTTATATATTAATAAACAGTACTGTACATTTGTCACGGTCAGAGAGCGCATCTGTACACCAGAGGTGGAGCTTCTGTCTGTATCGCTACGCCCCTTTTATCTGCCCCGCGAGTTCCCCCAACTTTTTATAACGACTGTGTACATTCACCCGAGAGCGGATGCTGCCTCCGCCTCCAGCACCGTCTTTGATGTGGTACAGCAGTTGCAGTTGATTTCCCCACAGGCTCCAAATTTTATCCTTGGGAATTTTAACCATGTTTCTTTAAAGTTAAAGTAAAGTAAAACTTAAAAACTTTTATCTGACATGATTTAGGACCCAGGAGACAGACAATGACACAGGCAGATAGTGACAATAATCTTTATTTAATAGTGAGTGAGTGTAATGCGTGTGTGAGTGCGTGGATAGTGTTCTGGTCACTGGAGCTGAGCAGCCTGGACGGAGACCTGGCAACCCTGGAACATACAAGCAGAAAACAATTACTTTTGTTCCACACTCGTGATGAGCTGCAGGTAGAGAGGCTTACTTGAGTGTAGCACAGGTTACGCCCTGCTGAGTTCCAGCGGCCGTGCAGCGTGGAGGTGAAGGTGTCCGTGAACGTGCTGGGGTTTCCACCCGTGGCAGTGACGAGGAAAATCCTGATGATAACTCCGGCTGTGACTTCACAGACCGGAGTGACGATAATCCAGACGATGACAAGGTTAGTGATTCCACAGAATGTGGTGATGATGATATAGCTGATGACGATGACAGAGACTCCACTGACAGAGGTGGCCAATACTCCTGTAACTGAAATAGCAACAGTTCTGGCAGCTGAGGAGCAAGACGTACCGGTAGTCGCGGTGGTAGCGAAGCGCTACGTGGGTGAGATGGCGTTGCCCCGTCAGCTGGGAACGCAGGTCCGCCGCCAGGGAGGTTCACCTGTGCACAGGGGTATAGACAAGGGGTTGAGTAGCAGATTGTTCTCTTACTTGGTTGAGACTGATGAGAAGTCCTTGATGAAGCAAGAGAGGTTCTTGACGAGGCAAGAGAGGTTCCAGACGAGACAAGAGAGATTCCTGACGAGACCAGAGAGCGGAGTTCAAGCTCATACTCCGACGAGGAGGACAGACGACTCCGTGACGAGCTGTCAGCGACGCTGGCTTTTAACAGCCGTTGATTAACACCTGTTGGTCTGTGCGCAGCTGGAGTTGATGACGCCAATGACGGCCAGAGGCCGCCATGACAGTACTCCCCCCTCTAGCAGTGCCTCCAGGTACCTGCCCAATCCTACCTGGATTCGCCCGATGGAAATCGCGAATCAGCTGTTTATCCAGGATCAACGCTGGGCGAATCCAAGAACGATCCTCCAGTCCAAAGCCCTCCCAGTCCACCAAATACTGAAGACCACGACCCCGCCTGCAGACATCCAGGATGGCAGTCACCCCCCAGGCCGGATGGCCATCGATCATCCTCGGGGGTGCGGGAGCCGCGGGAGCAGGGCACAGGGGATCAGAGACGTACGGTTTGACCTGGGAGACATGAAAAGTGGGGCAGATACGCATCGAAGAGGGGAGAGACAAGCGCACAGACACAGGGTTAATAACACGATTAATGGTGTAGGGGCCAATGAAGCGCTTAGTGAGCTTACGTTTTTCGGCCGGTACACCAATATTCCGGGTTGACAACCAGACTTTCTGACCCACCTTATAGTCCGGGGCAGGTCTCCTATGCCGGTTGGCCACCTGGATATTGCGTTTGGTAGTCTTCAGCAAGGCTTGGCGGGCGAGGAGCCAAACTCGCCGGCAGCGCTTGATGTGTGCCTGGACTGAAGGATCCGCTACCTCCTTTTCCTCCTCCGGGAACAGCGGAGGATCAAACCCGAATGATGCGTTAAACGGGGAGACACCCGTAGCCGTGGAGATCGTGGCGTTGTGAGCGTACTCAATCCACGGAAGGAACTTGCTCCAGGAGGATGAGCAGGAGGAGATGACACAGCGTAGGGCGGCCTCCAGCTCCTGATTAGCCCGCTCGCACTGGCCATTGCTCTGAGGGTGATAACCAGAGGAGAGGCTGGCTGTGGCTCCCAGTGCCGCGCAGGAAGCCTTCCAAACTTGTGATACAAACTGAGGTCCTCGATCTGACACAATATCAGCAGGGATGCCATGAAGGCGGACCACATGTTGCACAAGGAGATCCGCTGTTTCCTGGGCCGAAGGCAAACCCCGAAGTGGCACAAAATGGGCTGCCTTCGAGAACCGGTCCACGATGGTTAAAACCGTGGTGTAGTCATCTGAAATGGGTAAACCAGTCACAAAGTCCATAGGTACGTGAGACCAGGGGCGTGAAGGAATCGGCAACGGGTGTAGCAGGCCCGCCGGGGGGGATGATGTCGTCTTCCTGGTGGCGCACTGAGCGCAGGCCCGGATGTAACCTACAACGTCCTTCCGTAACCCTGGCCACCAGAAGGTCCTTTGGAGGAGATCCACGGTCCGACCCACTCCAGGATGACAAGCCAACTTGGAAGCGTGACCCCACTTGATCACCTTGCCCCGGATAGCGCGTGGAACAAACAAGCGGCCCGGGCCCCCCCCCCCCCCCGGGGGTCCGGCTCGGTCTTCTGAGCCTGGTGAACCGTCTTGCAGATTCCCCAGGACAGGGCGCCCACGACGCAGGAAGGCGGCAGGATAGGGGTCTCCTGGTCCTCAGAGGATGGTGTGTCAAACTGCCGTGAGAGGGCATCCGGCTTACCATTCTTGCTTCCCGGCCGGTAAGTGATGGTAAAGTTAAAACGGCCGAAGAAGAGGGACCAGCGAGCCTGGCGTGCATTCAGGCGCTTCGCCGTCCTGAGGTACTCCAGGTTGCGGTGATCAGTCCAAACCACGAATGGCTGAGCAGCCCCCTCCAGCCAATGTCTCCATTCCTCCAAGGCGAGTTTCATTGCCAGCAACTCCCTGTCTCCGATGCTGTAATTCCTCTGTGCAGGGGTGAGACGGTGAGAGAAATAAGCACAAGGGCGAATCTTACCGTCCTCAGGAGAACGTTGGGAGAGTACCGCTCCAACTCCCGAATCAGAAGCGTCCACCTCCACCAAGCACTGCAGCTTCGGGTCCACCTGAGTAAGGACTCGGGCCGAGGCGAACTCCCTCTTGAGCTTCTCAAACGCTCCAGCTGCCTCCTTACTCCAGCAAAACGGGGTCTTAGGGGAGGTGAGAGCAGTCAGAGGACGGGCAATATTACCAAAGTTTGGCACGAACCTCCTATAAAAATTAGCAAACCCCAGGAACCCTTGAAGCTGCTTTCTGGAGGTGGGTGCGGGCCAATCCACTACCGCCTTGACCTTGGCCAGGTCGGGGAGCACCTTGTTCCGAGCTATAATAAACCCAAGGAAAGAGGTGTGGTCAGTGTGGAACTCACATTTTTCAGCTTTGACGAAAAGTTGGTTCTCCAGGAGGCGCTGTAGTACCCTGCGGACATGCACCCGATGTTCCTCTAGTGTGCGGGAGAAGATGAGAATATCATCAAGATAAACAAAAACAAACGAGTTCAGAAAATCCCGTAATACATCATTTATCAATCGCTGGAAGACGACTGGAGCGTTAGTTAACCCAAACGGCATTACCAGATACTCAAAATGTCCGCTAGGGGTCCGAAAAGCCGTCTTCCACTCATCTCCTTCCCTTATGCACACTAGATGGTAGGCATTCCTAAGGTCCAGTTTAGTAAACCAGGATGCCCCCTGGAGGGAGTCAAAAGCAGTGTTCATCAGAGGCAAAGTATATTTGTCTTTTACTGTTATTTCATTCAGTCCCCGGAAGTCGATGCAGGGGCGTAGTGAACCGTCCTTCTTCCCAACAAAAAAAAATCTGGCTCCCACTGCCGAAGACGACGGGCGGATGATACCAGAGGCCAAGGACTCCTTGATGTACGTATCCATGGCCTCGCGCTCCGGGGCTGATAGGCTGTAAAGGTGGCTTGCAGGAAGAGGGGCCCCAGCCTTCAGGTTGATCGCGCAGTCATACGGACAATGGGGGGGTAAGGACAACGCCCGAGACTTGCTAAACACCAGCCCCAAATCGTGGTAGACCTCTGGCACCTTGGACAAGTCCGGTGGAGATGAATCAGGCAGAGGCACCTTGACGGATGGGGCGCACGCCGCTGATTGGAGGCAGGCACTAAGGCAGAACGTACTCCATGCCGTTACTCTCCCAGCTTGCCAGTCAATGGTGGGGTTATGTAGGCGCAGCCAGGGGTACCCCAAGATAACGGGCGAAGAAGAGACGGGCAGCACTAGAAACTGAATTTCCTCCCTGTGATTTCCTGATACAATGATTGACACGGGGGCCATCTGATGGGCAACGGTGGTCAAAGACGCCTTAGACAAGGTGATCAGTTTGACAGGGGGGTCTAGAGTCTGACAGTTAAGACCCATCCGGGTTGCCAGGTCTCTAGAAATGAAATTTTGCTCAGCTCCAGAATCTACTAACGCTAGTGTGGAGTGTTCTGTATGTGTATGGATAAGTCTGAGAGGCAATCGACAACAAGTAAGGGGTTCTTCTGAGTTCTTGCCCGTGAATCCCCCTACTGCGATCCATGGCCTTCCCTTTTAACTTACTGGGACATTCGAACACCCCATGTGACTCTTTCCCACAGTAGAAACAAAGGCCCTGATCCCTGCGGCGTTGTTTCTCAGCTGCTGACACTTTCGACCGGCCAATGATCATAGCCTCTTGATCCGGGGATTCCTCTGACGCGGGTAAAGTGAGAAGAGGAGAGTTAGGGACGCGAGGGCGGAGTTTAACCGAACGGGAAGTTGTACGCCGTTCAGCCGCCCACTCCCTTAATCTGCTATCCAGACTAACCGCTAGGGCAATCAAATCCCGCAAATTGTCCGGCTTGTCCCGCGCCACTAACTCATCCTTTAGCTCATTGTTAAGACTACGTAGGAAAATACCACACAGTGATGGCTCCCCCCACCCAATCTCTGCAGCCAGGACCCGGAAGTCAATAGCGTAATCAGCAGCTGATCTTTTTCCCTGTTGTAAGCTCAGCAACCGTTCTGTCAACACCTCACCCCTATCAGTATGGTCAAATACGGACATAAACTCAGCCACAAACTCCTGGTAAGTAAGCAGGGAATAGCTTGGTTTAGCCATGATTGAATACGCCCAGTCTAAGGCTCTTCCTGCCAGCAAATTTATGACATAACCAATCCGACTTGAATCAAGGGTGAAATCCCCCGGAACGCGGAGAAAAACTGATTCACATTGTAATAAGAACCCTCGAGCTTCCCCGAGTTTTCCGCTGAACCGGGCAGGTGTGGGGATAGGGGTGAGGCGAGAGGACGAGGAGGTGTTAGCTTGTCCAGATGCTAAGCCTGCAGGGGCTGAGATGTTTGCGGTCGGGGAAATCGTCTGGTGTCCTTCCAGACGATCCAGCCGACCATTAATTAAAGTTAGCTGGTTCAAGATTACTGTCTGTTGGTGAGCTAGTAAATCTACCCGGGCGCTAAGAGTGTTGATTTGGCGCGACAGTGAACGGTCCGCTGGGTCAACGTGACGGAGTCGTACTGACATGATTTAGGACCCAGGAGACAGACACTGACACAGGCAGATAGTGACAATAATCTTTATTTAATAGTGAGTGAGTGTAATGCGTGTGTGAGTGCGTGGATAGTGTTCTGGTCACTGGAGCTGAGCAGCCTGGACGGAGACCCGGCAACCCTGGAACATACAAGCAGAAAACAATTACTTTTGTTCCACACTTGTGATGAGCTGCAGGTAGAGAGGCTTACTTGAGTGTAGCACAGGTTACGCCCTGCTGAGTTCCAGCGGCCGTGCAGCGTGGAGGTGAAGGTGTCCGTGAATGTGTTGGGGTTTCCACCCGTGGCAGTGACGAGGAAAATCCTGATGATAACTCCGGCTGTGACTTCACAGACCGGAGTGACGATAATCCAGACGATGACAAGGTTAGTGATTCC
Source organism: Pholidichthys leucotaenia (assembly GCA_020510985.1). Lineage (NCBI taxonomy): Eukaryota > Metazoa > Chordata > Actinopteri > Cichliformes > Pholidichthyidae > Pholidichthys > Pholidichthys leucotaenia. The sequence continues at coordinate 233,974,086 of CM035847.1, forward strand.
ACAGAATGTGGTGATGATGATATAGCTGATGACGATGACAGAGACTCCACTGACAGAGGTGGCCAATACTCCTGTAACTGAAATAACAACAGTTCTGGCAGCTGAGGAGCAAGACGTACCGGTAGTCGCGGTGGTAGCGAAGCGCTATGTGGGCGAGATGGCGTTGCCCCGTCAGCTGGGAACGCAGGTCCGCCGCCAGGGAGGTCCACCTGTGCACAGGGGTATAGACAAGAGGTTGAGTAGCAGATTGTTCTCTTACTTGGTTGAGACTGATGAGAAGTCCTTGATGAAGCAAGAGAGGTTCTTGACGAGGCAAGAGAGGTTCCAGACGAGACAAGAGAGATTCCTGACGAGACCAGAGAGCGGAGTTCAAGCTCATACTCCGACGAGGAGGACAGACGACTCCATGACGGGCTGTCAGCAACGCTGGCTTTTAACAGCCGTTGATTAACACCTGTTGGTCTGTGCGCAGCTGGAGTTGATGACGCCAATGACGGCCCAGAGGCCGCCATGACATTATCAGTATGTCTCCTGCCCAACCAGGCAAAAAAAGACATTGGACCTGTGCTATGGATCCATTGAGAGGGCCTATAAATCTATTCCCCTTCCTCCTTTAGGATCCTCAGATCACAACTGTGTACATTTGCTGTCCACATATAAAACTGCTCTCAGAAGAGACAAGGCGAAGACCAGAGACATAAACGTGTGGACAGAGGATTCAGTGCACTGCCTCCAGGAATGCTTTAACTGTACAGACTGGGAGGTGTTCACACTGCCCTGCGGAGATGATTTGGGCTCTTTAGTGGATGTGACATGCTCATACATGGCTTTCTGTAAAGACATGATCGTTCCACGTAAACGTGTCAAAATATATCCCAACAACAAGCCACGGGTTACAAAATCAGTTAAATCCTGCTTACAGAGGAAAGCACTTGCCTTTAAACAGGGGGTTGTTTCTGAGCTGCAGGTTGCCACAAAAGAGCTGAAGGCCGAAATTTTAAGAGCAAAAGAGAATTATATATCAGAGTTGGAAAGCAAGATGGCAACAAAGAAACTTGGCTCAGCCTGGGCCAGTATGAAAACTATTGCAGACCTTCAGAGCACAGAGCACAGTAATTGTGTGTTTTTAGATGGTTTTAATTCAGACACAGAGCTGGCTAATGGTCTTAATTGTTTTTATGGTCGTTTTGACTCCTTTGATTTTAGCACAGAAACTCAAAGACAATCAGCACTTTAATATTGAGGTGCAGGATGTTAAAAGGACATTCTGTGCTGTAAAAGTGAACAAAAGTCAGGGCCCTGATAATATATGTGGGCGCTTGGTAAAGTCCTGTGCACATGAACTGAGTCCTGTATTTCACTACATTTTCAATAAGTCCTTACAGACACAACATGTGCCTAAGATCTGGAAAGATGCTGTGGTTGTCCCCGTTCCAAAATCCAGCTGTCCTAAAATGGTAAATGATTTTAGACCAGTTGCCTTGACTTCAATTTTAATGAAAATTTTTGAAAAACTGGTCAGATTTGAGGTCCTAAAGCAGACTGAGCATGCATTGGATCCTTTGCAGTTTGCCTATAGGCCTCACAGAGGACTAGAGGGTGCCACTGTCACTCTGTTTAACATGCTTTTTGAACATCTGGATTTTAATGGGACACACGCCAGGCTTTTATTTGTGGACTTTTCTTCCGCCTTTAATACAATCCAACCTCATATTTTAGTTGAAAGGCTCCTGCAACAATTTGATTTGAGTAATAATCTGGTGGGTTGGATTCTGGATTTTTTTAACCAACAGTGAGCTGTGTGGAGTTTGCATGTTCTCCCCGTGTCTGCGTGGGTCTACTCCGGGATTTCTCCGGTTTCCTCCCACACACCAAAAAACATGCAAGTTAGGTTAATTGGCATCAAACTGGGGATTCTTCACTTCCGCCCTCCAAAGAGAGCAGACGTTTTTTCTCCCAGCTCCGGCTTCTTATCTCTCTCCTTCCCTAACTGACTGGATCCCAGCTTGCTATTGTCTGTCTGCGTGTCCTTACTGCTGATTATCAAATGAAATTATGGATTTAATAAGCTGGGCTTTGAACGCAATTGACACTGTTTTTTCATCGAGAAAAAGTGGCCCGGGGGAGCCGATTTGCCCCGCAGGAACAGCTGCTGCGGGTTATTTGAAGGACACAAGTAATTGGAAACTCTTGTGCCTGTGTAATCTCTCTATCGAAGATGTTGAAGATTTATACCTCTTCGTAGCAATGGTCATCGGAATTTTACTGATTGGATCTGGGATTGTTCTGGTGTACCGCAAATTGAAGAAGATGGATGGAGCCTATCAAAAAGCGGACCCGGCGAGGCTTATCCATCAAATTGACCAACTGGGCAGGACTCTGACAGCGGCTAATGGAGAACTGTCTAGGAAAATGGATTACATCACAATCACGCTGAGAGTCGTCCATGATAATTTCAACGTCCAGCCATGAAGGATTTGAGCACTGAATCTGTAAGAGAATATAAAGTTTTTTCTCTGAAGTCAGTGCTATTCGACCTGTTTTGACGCCCTCAGCTCACAGTCCTCCAGATTATCTTCAGTTTTACTTGTTTTCATAACATGGCGGGCAGCATTTGACTCTCAAGGACAGCCAGCTGTCTGGCAAACCATTCCATCTGCCGTGCCAAGGACACGCGCCTTTGCCCAGACGGTAGACAAAACATCTGCTGCTGAAGAGACTTTGTTGTCCTTAACTGATATCAACACCCTCACTCAACACCCTCACTCACACTGACTCACTATACTGACGTGAAGATTACTCATTCACTGCTCTCTTTGTGTCATTGTATGGATTCTATTGTCTGCTATTTGTGCATTGAGAGTTTTTTTCTTGTAATCATAATATTGATCATATATATGAACTGTATTCTGACAAACAATGCTTTTTTCTCTCTCCTATTGTGTTTATCCTCTTTCTCCCCCATTGCTTCCTGTTCCCATTCTGCTGACAGGCGCGTCACTGACGCTACCGCGTCACTGAAAATGTCAACTATGTCGTTCTCAGTGTCAAGTCAAATCCCTCGTATATTTATCAGTTATTTACTGTGAATGTACTTGGCAATAAATCTTTTTCTGATTTCTGATTTCTGATTTCTGATTCTAAATTGTCCTTACGTATGACTGTGAGAGTGAATGGTTGTCTGTCTCTCTGTGTTGGCCCTGCGATGGACTGGCAATCTGTCCAGGGTGTACCCTGCCTCTCGCCCAAAGATGCTGGGATAGGCTCCAGCCCCCCCGCGACCCGAAAAGGATTAAGCGGAAGAAGATGAATGAATGAAGGACACAGAGAGTAAGGGTCAGTGGTACATTGTCTGACCAAAAGTGTTCTACTGGTTCTCCACAGGGGTGTGTGTTGTCACCACTACTCTTCATCCTGTACACAAACATGTGTCGGAGCAGACATGACAACAGACACATTATAAAGTATGTTGATGATTCAGTTGTTGTCAGTCTCCTCCAGGATGGTGAGAGTGGCCATGGCCCAGTAGTTGATGATTTTGTTCACTGGTGTGAGGATTCCTACCTGCAGCTGAATACGACAAAAACTAAAGATACTGTATGATTATTGACTTTAGGAGGAAAAACTCCCAGGCATGAAGTCACTGTAATAAAAGGCCAGACCACTGAATGTGTACAATCCTACAAATATCTTGGGACGATTATTGATAGTAATTTAAACTTTGAAGAGAACTGTGAAAGGGTGTGCAAAAAGGGTCAGCAACATTTGCATTGGCTGCACGGTGGTGCAGTGGTTAGCACTGTGGCAGCACAGTTTTACCCTCGGCCGGGGGAGCGTGGGGATCGTGGGTTCGATCCCAGCCCCCGACCAACAGTGATATGTGTGGAGTTTGCATGTTCTCCCCGTGTTGCGTGGGTTTACTCTGGGATTTCTCCGGTTTCCTCCCACATGCCAAAAACATGCAGGTTAGGGATACGGGGCGCTTGCGCACGCAGCGACCGGCAGCTGGTGGCTTGTCACCAGACTGCAAAACAAATCTACCTACGGGTACAAATAAGTAACAAAAAAAAAAATTGTTTAAGGAAACTTGCACGCTTCCAAATTGACCGAACTATAATGACAATGTTTTATCGGGCTTTTATTGAATCTGTTTTATCCTTTTCTTTAGTGTCATGGTTTGGTCAGATAAAACTGAAACAGAGGAAATCCTTGGATCAGGTAGTTAGATGGTCCAGTCGTTTGCTTGGTGGGTCACAGCTGAGCCTGACATCCCTGTACACCAGACAGGCACAAAGGATTGCTACCTCCATTTTAAATGATGACTCTCATCCTTTGTACTGCCACTTTCAGCTTCTTCCCTCCAGACGGAGGTTTGCTGTCCCAATTAGTAAAACCCAGCGCTACAAAAGCAGCTTTGTTCCTGCTGCTGTTAAAGAGTTGAACAAGATGTAACAATATATTGCACATAATTTAGTTACCTATTTATTAATTTTATTTTATATTTACTTATTTTTGTAGGTTTTTTATTTGGGTTCTAAATCTTTTATTGGGTTTTACACTTTTGAGTTTTTAACCTCTTTGACTAGTCTTTAACTTTTTAATATGACCCTTCTCTCTTATCTCTTTGTTTATTTCTCTTATCTCTTTGTCCTATGTCCTGATTGGTGGAGCCTTGAGTACTTTTATCATGTTTATAGTCAGCTACATGTGTGCCTGTGTTTGTGTTCATGTCGAATGTAATTGTGGTTTGTAAATATGGATGTCACCTGACTGCAAAACAAATCTACCTATGGGTACAAATAAAGGAACCTCAACCTGATCTATTTCAATGCTGGGTAGTACACTGGTCTGCAATAGTAAACCACCAAGAAGTGACTGCTTTGCAGGTTTATCTACAAGAACAATTTCTTTGGGCAAAGGCATTTGTGGTTCTACTTTACAGGTGACATAACGCCTCTCACCTGGGGCCATTGAAAGGTTACCAGGACCTTGCCACTTCACATGTCCAATAATTTCATCAACTCTTTCTGACTGAATTTTGGCTTGGATTTGGCCATACACAGCCTGTATTCTCATGGAGCACAGTTTAGCTTGGTTGCTATTTTCATTTGAAAGTTCCCATAATCTGTGGAACAAAAAGACATTTGTTCCCACAATAACAGGTACTTGGTGGCAATGTTGTGGCTGTGGGCAAATGAGAGCTATAACATTAACGGGTCCTGGAGAAGCCCGGGAATGCGGTGAGGATCATGTTCTTTGATTTCTCCAGTGCTTTCAACACCATCCAACCGATGATCCTGAAGGACAAGCTGCTGCACGCAGGGGTGGACCAGCACCTGTCATCATGGATCCTGGACTACCTCATGAACCGGCCTGTTTGTGAGAACCCGGGACTGTGTGTACGACACGATCATCGGTAGCACGAGGGCCCCCCAGGGAACGGTGTTGGCTCCCTTCCTGTTAACCCTTTATACTGTGGACTTCTCACACAACACAACACACTGCCATCTACAGAAGTTCTCTGATGACTCTGCGATCGTTGGCCTCATCTCCAATGGAGATGAAACTGAGTACAGAGGGCTTATCCAGGACTTCATGGACTGGTGCCATCGGAACTGCCTCCAGATCAACGGAGGAAAACTAAGGAGCTGGTGGTGGACTGCCACAGGCAAGGACAACCCCTCACAGCACCAGTAAATATACAAGGAACAGACATCGAGATGGTGACATCCTACAAGTACCTGGGTGTTCATCTGAACAATAAACTAGACTGGTCACACAATACCGACGCACTCTACAAGAAGGGACAGCGCTGTCTGTTCCTACTGAGGAGACTCAGGTCTTTTGGTGTACAAGGGGCGCTGCTGAAGACATTCTATGATACGGTGGTGGCATCAGCCATCACTTTTGGAGTGGTCTGCTGGGGCAGTGGCATTACCGCAGCCGATAGGAAGAGACTGAACAAACTGATCAAGAAAGCTAGCTCTGTCCTGGGGCAGCACCTTCACCCGGTGGAGGAGATAGGAGAGAGAAGGACGGTGGCTAAACTGTCATCTCTGCTGGAGTCCAAGTTCCACCCTATGCAGGACATAGTGAATGCACTGAGGAGCTCATTTAGCAGCAGACTACATCATCCCAGGTGCACAACCGAGAGGTTTCGCAGGTCCTTCCTACCAACGGCTGTCAGACTATACAACCTAAGCAGGGCTGCTCGCAGAGATAGCAAAAAGACGTAACAACCTAATAGTTTTGAATGCAAAAGATGCAATAGACTTACACAATGGTCCCCTCCAGCATACAACTAGGAAAATACCGGTCGCTATGGAGGGTGAGAATATGTATGGGCACATAATCATACCATGTAGGATAACTAAGTAGACGGCTGTGCTGTTTCATCCCATCTAGCAACAATGCTCTGCACTGTGTGTGTTTATATATTTACATATTTATTCCTTCTAGCTACAGTGCTCCGCACTGGGTGTGTTTATATATCTATATATTTATTCCATCTAGCTACAATGCTCCGCACTGTGTGTTTATATACAGTATCTACATATTATTCCATCTAGCTACAATGCTCCGCACTGTGTGTGTTTATATATTTACATATTTATTCCACCTAGCTACAATGCTCCGTACTGTGGGTGTTTATATATCTACATATTTATTCCATCCAGCTACAATGCTCTGAACTGTGTGTCTGTGTATATATATATATATATATTTATAGTAATATGTACATATGTATATTAGCTGCTCTTGCTTTTTTTTTTGTTTTTTTCTTGCCTTCTGATTGTTGCTCTGAGTGTTGCTATCCCTGTGCTGTTGCAATCCTGGAATTTCCCCATTGTGGGACTAACAAAGGCTTATCTTATCTCTATGTCATGGCGGCCGCTGGGCCGTCATCCAGCTCATCAGCTCCAGCCGCGCACAGACCAACAGGTGTTAATCAGCGGCTCTTAAAAGCCAGCGTCATGGACAGCCCGGCACGGAGTCGTCTGTCTACCTCGACTGAGTATGAGCCAGAGCTTCGTTTCACAGCCAAGTCAAGAACGCCACGACAAGACTTTCCACGTAAGAAGACTATTTGCTTCTCTACGCCTAATCTTTACCCTTGTGCTCAGGTGGACTTCCCAGGCGGCGGACCGGTACGCTTCCGGAGCTCCTCCTGGTCTACGGAGCCAGAGTCTCGTTTCACAGCCAAGTCAAGAACGCCACGACAAGACCTACCACGTAAGAAGACTATTTGCTTTTCTACGCCTAATCTTCACCCCTGTGCACAGGTGGACCTCCCAGGCGGCGGACCGGTATCTCCAACAGACGGAGAATTACCCTCACCCTTCCGGAGCTCCTCCTGGCCTAGGCTTATTCAGGAATTCTCTCCACTGCAGCTGCAGGTACTGTCACTCCCTCAGTCACAGGAGTCATTGTCACCATGGTTACGGACATTGTCACAGTCACGGCTACAGGAACAGTCAACGTCACAGCTGTCAGTGCAGTCATTGCTCTCGCCACGAACTCCACCACGGTTACTGGAATTATCATCATCACAGTTCCAAGCACCAGAATCACCACAGCTCACGGACATCGGGGAACTGCCAGATACAGTCAGAGACAACCTCAAGTAAGCTGCACACCTGCACTTGTCCTTTTGTGCTGAACTGCCTTAACGGTTTCTGCTTGTGTGTTCTAGGGTTGCCAGGTCGTCTTCTGTATCGCTCAGCTCCAGTGACCAGGCTACTATATCTGCACTCACACTTGCACTACACTCACTCACACTTGACAATAAAGAATAACTATTTTGTATCTGCCCGTGTCTGTGTCTGTCTCTTGGGTCCTGAAACATGTCACTTTAACTCCTGCCATGTCTTCTGGGAATGCCATTTCCACTATAACATAGCCTCGGTAGGGGTATGCACTTTCTGCAAACCCCCAAACTGCTAGAGATACAATAGGTTGAATGGGGACATGGGGCAAGTGCGTTTTGTACCAGTCTTCAAAGATTATAGTCACATTTGACCCTGAATCTATAAGAGCTTCACATGGCATTTCATTGACTTTGAGGGTAAAAATTGATGAAGGACCCACTAAGCCTTCAGGTATGCCTGTGTTAGTCTTAGAGGTTTGTATTTTGTTGATTCTACCAATAACTTCTTTTTCTGAAGTGTCTTTAGGACTTTTTGTTCCTTCAAGGCTCCTCGTACTTGACAAATCAGGTTGGGTTTTTTTTACAACTTTCTGAGCATTCTCTGGGGCTATGCACCTTGGTGCAATATCACCACTTTCTCCACATCTGTAGCAGAAGTAGTCATCTGCATCTTTGCTCGCCTGAGCTTTAAATGAAGCATTTTTGTGACTTGCAGTGGCTTTGGGTTTAGTAAACTGGTTGGAGATCTCTTGTGAAAGATGTGATGGATGCACAAACACTAGTTTGCTCTTGTAAAGCTTTCACTTGCTTTTTGAGTGACTGTATTTCATTAATTGACTCACTGACATGTTTCGGGACCCAGGAGACAGACACTGACACGGGTAAATTAGTGAACAATAATCTTTATTACAGTGAAAGGGTGTGTAGTGCAAATGTGAGAGCGTGGATAGTATCCTGGTCACTGGAGCTGAGCACTCTGGACGGAGACCTGGCAACCCTGGAACATATAAGCACAGACAATTACTTTTGTCCCACACTAATGACAGGCTATCAGTAGTGAGGCTTACTTGGGAGAAGCACAGGTTACGTCCTGCTGAGAACCAGCGGCCGTGCAACGTGGAGGTGAAGGCGTCCGTGAACGTGCTGAGGCTTCCACCTGTGACTGTGGCGAGGATAGGTCTTCCAGAGACTCCGGCTGTGACACCACAGACCGGGACGATGACAAACCAGCTGATGACAAGACCAGTGATTCCACAGAATGTGGTGACGATGATAATCCAGCTGATGACAAGACGAGTGACTCCACTGAGCGTGGTGACCATGACAATCCAGATGATGACGAGGTGAGTGATTCCACAGAACGTGGTGACGATGACACGACAGATGACGATGACACAAACTCCACCGGTAACGGTGGCCAGTACTCCTGTAACTGATACAGTAACAGTTCAGGAATTTGTGGAGCAAGACGTACCGGTAGTCGTGGTGGTAGCGAACCGCTACGTAAGCGTGTTGGCGTTACCCCGTCAGCTGGGGACGCAGGTCCGCCGCCAAGGGGGTCCACCTGTGCACAGGGATAGAGGTTGGGTGTAGAGTAACAAACAGCTCTCTTACGTGCTTGACTTTGAACAGAAGTCCTAGGCGAGGCAGGAGAGGTCCTTGACGAGGCCAGAGAGGTTCCTGACGAGACAGATCCTGACGAGGCAGCTTCTGACGAGACAGACTCTGACGAGACAGTTTTTGACAAGACAGTTCTTGACGAGACAGACTCTGACGAGTCAGTGTTAGACAAGACAGTTCCTGACGAGATAGTTTCTGACGAGACAAGAGAATACCTTGACGAGGCCAGAGAGCGGAGTTCTGGTTCTTTCTCTGACGAGGAGGACAGACGACTCCGTACTGAGCTGTCAGCAACGCTGGCTTTTAACAGCTGCTGATTAACACCTGTGGATCTGTGCGCAGCTGGAGATAATGATGCCAATGACGGCCCAGAGGCCGCCATGACAGTACTCCCCCCTCTAGCAGTGCCTCCAGGCACCTGCCCAATCCTACCTGGATTCGCCCGGTGGAAGTCGCGAATCAGCTGCTTATCCAAGATCAACGCTGGGCGAATCCAAGACCGATCCTCCGGTCCAAAGCCCTCCCAGTCCACCAAATACTGAAGGCCCCGACCCCGCCTGCGAACATCCAAGATGGCAGTCACCCCCCAGGCCGGATGGCCATCGATCATCCTTGGGGGTGGGGGTGCCGCGGGAGCAGGGCACAGGGGGTCAGAGACGTACGGCTTGACCTGGGAGACATGAAAAGTGGGGCAGATACGCATCGAAGAGGGGAGAGACAAGCGCACAGACACAGGGTTAACAATCCGATTAATGGTGTAGGGACCAATAAAGCGTTTAGTTAGCTTACGCTTTTCAGCCGGCACACCAATATTCCGAGTAGATAACCAAACCTTCTGACCCACCTTATAGTCCGGGGCGGGTCTCCTATGCCGGTTGGCCACCTGGATATTACATTCAGTGGTCTTCAACAAAGCTTGGCGAGCGAGGAGCCACACACCCCGGAAGCGCTTAATATGTGCCTGGACTGAAGGAACCGCTACCTTCTTCTCCTCCTCAGGAAACAACGGAGGATCAAACCCACACGAGGCTTTAAACGGGGAGACGCCTGTGGCCGTGGAGATCGTGGCGTTGTGAGCGTACTTAATCCAGGGCAGGAACTTGCTCCAGGAGGATGAGCAGGAGGAGATGACACAACGGAGGGCGGCCTCCAGCTCCTGATTAGCCCTCTCACACTGACCATTACTTTGGGGATGATAGCCAGAGGAGAGGCTGGCAGTGGCTCCAAGTGCCGTGCAGAAGGCCTTCCAAACTTGAGATACAAACTGGGGTCCTCGATCAGACACAATATCCGCAGGGATGCCATGAAGACGTACCACGTGTTGCACCAGGAGGTCCGCAGTCTCCTGGGCCGAAGGCAGACCCCGAAGTGGCACAAAATGGGCCGCCTTCGAGAACCGGTCAACAATGGTTAACACTGTGGTGTAGTCATCTGAAGTGGGTAACCCAGTCACAAAGTCCATAGCTACATGAGACCAGGGGCGTGAAGGAACAGGTAACGGATGAAGTAAGCCCGCCGGGGGAGATGACGTCGTCTTCCCGGTGGCGCACTGAGGGCAGGCCCGGATATAGCCAACAACGTCCTTCCGCAACCCTGGCCACCAGAAGGTCCTTTGGAGGAGATCCACAGTCCGACCCACTCCAGGATGACAAGCCAACTTGGAAGCGTGACCCCACTCAATCACCTTGCCTCGGACAGCGCGTGGAACAAACAAGCGGCCCGGGGGCCCCCCCCCAGCGTCCGCTCAGTCTTCTGGGCCTGGCGAACCGTCTTGCAGATTCCCCAGGACAGGGCGCCCACGACGCAGGAAGGCAGCAGGATAGGGGTCTCCTAGTCCTTGGAGGATGGGGGGTCAAACTGCCGGGAGAGAGCGTCCGGCTTACCGTTCTTGCTTCCCGGCCGGTACGTGATGGTAAAATTAAACCGGCCGAAGAAAAGGGACCAGCGAGCCTGGCGTGCATTCAGGCGCTTAGCCGTCCTGAGGTACTCCAGATTACGGTGATCAGTCCAAACCACGAACGGCTGAGCGGCCCCCTCCAGCCAATGTCTCCATTCCTCCAAGGCCAATTTCACAGCCAGTAACTCCCTGTCCCCGATGCTGTAATTCCTCTCTGCAGGGGAAAGACGATGAGAGAAAAAAGCACAAGGGCGAATCTTACCATCCACAGGAGATCGTTGGGAGAGTACTGCTCCAACTCCCGCATCAGACGCGTCCACCTCCACCAAGCACTGAAGCTTCGGGTCCACCTGGGTAAGGACTCGGGCCGAGGCGAACTCCCTCTTGAGCTTCTCAAAAGCATCGGCTGCTTCCTTACTCCAGCAGAATGAAATCTTAGGGGAGGTGAGAGCAGTCAAAGGACGAGCAATATTACCAAAGTTAGGCACGAACCTCCTATAAAAATTAGCAAACCCCAGGAAACCTTGAAGCTGCTTTCTGGAGGTGGGTGCAGGCCATTCCACCACTGCCTTGACCTTGGCAGGGTCAGGAATCACCTGGTTACGAGCAATAATAAATCCTAAGAAGGAGGTCTGATCAGTGTGAAACTCACACTTTTCGGCCTTGACGAACAACTGGTTCTCCAGGAGGCGCTGTAATACCCTACGGACATGCACTCGATGTTCCTCTAGTGAGCGGGAGAAGATGAGGATATCATCAAGATAAACGAAAACAAATGAGTTCAAAAAATCCCGTAGTACATCGTTAATCAAACGCTGGAAAACGGCTGGGGCGTTAGTCAACCCAAACGGCATTACCAGGTACTCAAAATGACCGCTGGGGGTCCGAAAAGCCGTCTTCCACTCATCTCCTTCTCTAATGCGCACTAGATGGTAGGCATTCCTGAGGTCCAGTTTAGTAAACCATGATGCCCCCTGGAGGGAGTCAAACGCAGTGTTCATCAAGGGCAGTGTATATTTATCCTTGACCGTTATTTCATTCAGCCCCCGGAAGTCAATACAGGGGCGTAGTGAACCGTCCTTCTTACCAACAAAGAAAAAACCGGCCCCCACGGCCGAAGATGACGGGCGGATGATACCAGAGGCCAAGGATTCCTTAATGTATGTATCCATGGCCTCGCGCTCCGGGGCTGACAGGCTGTAAAGGCGGCTAGCAGGTAGTGGGGCCCCAGCCTTCAGATTAATGGCGCAATCATACGGATGATGGGGGGGTAAAGACAACGCCCGAGATTTGCTGAACACTTGCCCCAAATCGTGATAAACCTCAGGTACCTTAGATAAATCCGGTGGAGATGAATCGGGCAGAGGCACTTTCACGGATGGGGCGCATGCCGCTGATTGGAGACAGGCACTAAGGCAGAACGTACTCCATGCCGTTATTCTCCCAGTTTGCCAATCAATAGTGGGGTTATGTAGGCGCAGCCAGGGATATCCCAGAATAACGGGCGAAGAGGAAACGGGGAGCACTAGGAACTGAATCTCCTCCCTGTGATTTCCTGAAACAATAATGGGCACAGGCGCTGTCTGAAGGTTAATGGTAGTCAACGACGCCTTGGACAGGGTAATCAATCTGACAGGGGGTTCTAAAGTCTGACAACTAAGGCCCATCCGGGTTGCCAGGTCTCTAGAAATGAAATTTTGCTCAGCTCCAGAATCGACTAACGCTAGTGTGGAGTGTTCTGTGTGAGTATGAATGAGTCTGAGGGGTAAATGACAACAAGTAAGGGGTTCCTCTGTATTCTTGCCCGTGAATCCCCCTACTGCGATCCATGGGCCTTCCCTTTTAACTTTACTAGGACATTCAGAAACCTCATGTGACTCCTTCCCACAATAAAAACACAGGCCTTGATGCCTACGGCGTTGTTTCTCAGCTGCAGACACCTTAGAATGACCAACAATCATGGCTTCCTGATCCGGGGCCTTATCTGACGCGGGTAAAGCGAGAGGAAGAGAGTCAGTGACACGAGGGCGGGGTTTAACCGGACGGGAAGTAACTCGCCAACCAGCCTCCCATTCCTTTAACCTACTATCGATACTAACTACTAAAGCAATTAAATCGTGCAAGTTATCTGGTTTATCCCGTGCCGCTAACTCATCCTTTAGCTCGTCGTTAAGGCTGCGTAGAAAAATACCACAAAGAGATGGCTCCCCCCACCCAATCTCTGCGGCTAAGACCCGGAAGTCAATGGCGTAATCTGCAGCTGATCTCTTTCCCTGCTGTAGGCTTAAAAAATGTTCTGTCAACACCTCTCCCCTATCTGTGTGATCAAATACAGACAGAAACTCAGTCACAAACTCCTGGTAGGTAAGCAAAGAATAGCTAGGTCTAGCCATGATCGAATAAGCCCAATCCAAGGCTCTACCAGCCAGCAAATTTATGACATAGCCTATCCGGCTAGAGTCGAGGGAAAAATCCCCAGGCACACGCAGAAAAACTGATTCACACTGTAAAATGAATCCTCGAGCTTCCCCGAGTTTTCCGCTGAACCGGGCAGGTGTTGGAATAGGAGTGAGGCGAGAGGACAAGGAGGTGTTAGCTAGTCCTGACGCCAAGCCTGCAGGGGTTGAAGTACTTGCGGTCGGGGGAAACGTTTGGTGTCCCTCCAAACGGTCCAGCCGACCATTAATTTGAGTCAATTGATTCAAGATTACTGTCTGCTGGTGGGCTAGCAAATCTACCCGGGCGCTAAGAGTGTTAATTAAGCGCGACAGTGAGCTGTCTGCTGGGTCAACGTGACGGAGTCCTACTGACATGTTTCGGGACCCAGGAGACAGACACTGACACGGGTAAATTAGTGAACAATAATCTTTATTACAGTGAAAGGGTGTGTAGTGCAAATGTGAGAGCGTGGATAGTATCCTGGTCACTGGAGCTGAGCACTCTGGACGGAGACCCGGCAACCCTGGAACATATAAGCACAGACAATTACTTTTGTCCCACACTAATGACAGGCTATCAGTAGTGAGGCTTACTTGGGAGAAGCACAGGTTACGTCCTGCTGAGAACCAGCGGCCGTGCAACGTGGAGGTGAAGGCGTCCGTGAACGTGCTGAGGCTTCCACCTGTGACTGTGGCGAGGATAGGTCTTCCAGAGACTCCGGCTGTGACACCACAGACCGGGACGATGACAAACCAGCTGATGACAAGACCAGTGATTCCACAGAATGTGGTGACGATGATAATCCAGCTGATGACGAGACGAGTGACTCCACTGAGCGTACCATGACAATCCAGATGATGACGAGGTGAGTGATTCCACAGAACGTGGTGACGATGACACGACAGATGACGATGACACAAACTCCACCAGTAACGGTGGCCAGTACTCCTGTAACTGATACAGTAACAGTTCAGGAATTTGTGGAGCAAGACGTACCGGTAGTCGTGGTGGTAGCGAACCGCTACGTAAGCGTGTTGGCGTTACCCCATCAGCTGGGGACGCAGGTCCGCTGCCAAGGGGGTCCACCTGTGCACAGGGATAGAGGTTGGGTGTAGAGTAACAAACAGCTCTCTTACGTGCTTGACTTTGAACAGAAGTCCTAGGCAAGGCAGGAGAGGTCCTTGACGAGGCCAGAGAGGTTCCTGACGAGACAGATCCTGACGAGGCAGCTTCTGACGAGACAGACTCTGACGAGACAGTTTTTGACAAGACAGTTCTTGACGAGACAGACTCTGACGAGTCAGTGTTAGACAAGACAGTTCCTGACGAGATAGTTTCTGACGAGACAAGAGAATACCTTGACGAGGCCAGAGAGCGGAGTTCTGGTTCTTTCTCTGACGAGGAGGACAGACGACTCCGTACTGAGCTGTCAGCAACGCTGGCTTTTAACAGCTGCTGATTAACACCTGTGGATCTGTACGCAGCTGGAGATAATGATGCCAATGACGGCCCAGAGGCCACCATGACACTCACTTTTCTGTTCCTTCTTAGCCTTGAACCCACTGAAGAAATGAACATTGGCTTCTGGCTGAAACTGCATATTTGTGTCATTCTCTTCTTCCACTTTGAAGTCATTTTGCTGGATTGTGACTGTTTCTGTCTCAGTGTGTGCTTGGACTGCATGCACATGCTGGTGGGGAACGTATCTACTTCACTTGTGTCTAGCTGTTTCACGTTCTTCTAATCCTCAGCTCTCTTTTAGTAACAGAAGAAAAGTAGGTGGATCATATTTCCTTTCTCTTAATTTCAACTGGAGTAGCATTAGGTCTTATTCTGTAGCTCCTTTGAGAAGTTGCTCGACCCTTGCTTGGTTCACTGCACTTGCAGGAAGACCACCTCTCTGCCCTACTTTAGTAAGAGACCTCTCTATTCTGCACAAAAATTCTGACAATTTTTCACCAGGTTGCTAAGTAATCTGAATGACAAATACAGGTCTTTACCAGACTCTGAGCTTCCAAATGTGCTTTCTGTAGCCTCGATGTATTCTAAATGGCAAGTATCTGGATTTGCACAGCCTGAATAATTTTGAGAGCAGGGTCTTTCAAACTTTCTACTATTCGTCTTCTCTTGTCTTGATCTGAAAAATCACATTCTTCAGACAAGATTTTTGCCTGCTCAATCCAGCTGTCAAGATTTTCTTCTCCTAGTGGAGTGGGGTATACTTCTGAAAATGTCCTGACACCTATAAGCATGACTTTCTGGCTGTTTTGAATTTTTACATAAAACCTCTCCAACTGCACAAATGATAGACTCAGGACTATAGTTATCATGTACATTGGGTGTGTACAATCTCTGAACATCATCTAGTGTTTTTCCCTCTTCCTGGAGTAATTTGAAGAATTTCTCTGAGAAATTACTGGGATTATTAGAATTGGGCTCTGACACCACTGTTATCCATGGACTTCCATCCATAATAAGTATTATCTCTGGTGGGATTTTTGAGGGGTTTATCACTTCACGACACTCGCATAGCACTTTTAATTACTGGTGTTTAGTGTCAAAAACTTTTCCTTGAACCCTCACTTTACCAACAGCATTTACAGTTTCAACAGTTTCTTCAATTTCTGCTGTTTCTGTATTTTCAGGTACACCACATAGCATAAGGACATGGGCTATTTCAACACCTTCTCCTCTGTACCAATTAATCAACTCAAATTTCAAAGGACTGCTCATTTTGCTTGGAATGGGTTGAAAATAATTCAGCGCAAAGCTCCTCAAGTCCTGTGCAGACCAGCTGTGTGGGATTGTGGAGCACATCTTCAACCTGAGCCTGAAGCTGGGGAGGGTACCACAGTTGTGGAAAACATCTTGTGTGGTACCTGTACCAAAGACTTCCCACCCCAGAGACCCGAACAGCTACAGACCAGTGGCCCTGACGTCTCACATGATGAAGACCCTGGAGAGACTGCTTCTTGCTCACCTCCGCCCCTTGGTGGGACCAGCGATGGATCCACTCCAGTTCGCCTACCAGCATGGAATTGGGGTGGAGGATGCAGTGATCTTCCTCCTTCACCGTTCCCTGTCCCACCTGGAGAAGCCCGGGAACGCGGTGAGGATCATGTTCTTTGACTTCTCCAGTGCTTTCAACACCATCCAACCAATGATCCTGAAGGACAAGCTGCTGTGCACAGGGGTGGACCAGCACCTGTCATCATGGATCCTGGACTACCTCACTAACCGGCCACAATTTGTGAGAACCCGGGACTGTGTGTCCGACACAATCATCGGTAGCACGGGGGTCCCCCAAGGAACGGTTTTGGCTCCCTTCCTGTTCACCCTTTATACTGCGGACTTCTCAGACAATACAACACACTGCCATCTGCAGAAGTTCTCTGATGACTCTGCGATCGTCAGCCTCATCTCCAATGGAGATGAAGCTGAGTACAGAGGACTTATCCAGGACTTCATGGACTGGTGCCATCAGAACTGTCCAGATCAATGCAAGGACAACTAAGGAGCTGGTGGTGGACTGCCGCAGGCAAGGACAACCCCTCACAGCACCAGTAAACATCCAGGGAACAGACATTGAGATGGTGACATCCTACAAGTACCTGGGTGTTCATCTGAACAATAAACTAGACTGGTCACACAATACCGACGCACTCTACAAGAAGGGACAGCGCAGGCTGTTCATACTGAGGAGGCTCAGGTCTTTTGGTGTACAAGGGGTGCTCTTGAAGACATTCTACGACATGGTGATGGCATCAGCCATCACTTTTGGAGTGGTCTGCTGGGGCAACGGCATTACAGCAGCCAATAGGAAGAGACTGAACAAACTGATCAAGAACTAGCTCTGTCCTGGGGCAATGCCTTGACCCAGTGGAGGAGATAGGAGAGAGAAGGATGGTGGCTAAACTGTCATCTCTGCTGGAGTCCGAGTCCCACCCTATGCAGGACATACTGAACGCACTGAGGAGCTCATTTAGCAGTAGACTACATCATCCTAGGTGCGTGACAGAGAGGTTTCGCAGGTCCTTCCTACCTACGGCTGTCAGACTGTATAACCTAAGCAGGGCTGCTCGCAGAGATAGCAAAAAAAATGTGACGACCTAATAGTATTGAATGCAAAAGACGCAACAGACTTACACAAATGGTCCCCTCCAGTATACAACTTGGACAATATCAGTCGCTACGGAGGGTGACAATATGTATGGGAACATATTCATACCATGTAGGGTAACTAAATAGACGGTTATGCTGTTTATTCCATCTAGCTCCAGTGCTCCGCACTGTGTATATACAGTATATTTGTGTGTACATATGTATATTCACTGCTCTTATTTTCTTATCTTCTAAATTATTGCTCTGAGTGTTGCTATCCCTGTGCTGTTGCAATCCTGGAATTTCCCCATTGTGGGACTAATAAAGGCTTATCTTATCTTATCTTATCTTATCTTATCTTATCTTATCTATTGTCTGTCAATAAAGAGCCAAAAAAAACAAAAAACAAAACACCATACAATGCCTGAAATTGCATCCCAGCAGTGTCTCCAAATTTATGTAGCACCCAACCCATGTAGCTATTTAATTAAAAGGTAATAAACCAGTATTAAAGTTGTAGTACTGTGGGTGGGGCCTTGGGTTCTTTAAATTTAGACTTTAATATTTTTCGGTGCCTCTACTTATTGAGAAATAAATCAATGAAGATGTTTTCCCAATACGATAAAAAAAAAAAAAAAACGTAATTTACAGCAAAACACAGTTTAACTAAATTATATGGAATGACTTAAAACAAAATGACTTAAAACAGACAAAAAAAGCAATTTTAAAGTCAGTTGAACTGATTTAGTGAGATTTCAACATTTAAAAGATATTTATAGCAGTCTTAAATTGGAATAATTTATTCACACACATCAACCCTATTTTCCTAAAAGTCTCAAATATTAAGGTAAATTTTAAAAAAAATCCCTCCCACTGTTGCAGGCCTGATATTCTTCAATCGGAAATGTTGGAGTAGCTACTCAATTTTATTGAAGGTTTCATTGAAGGTCAGAAAAAGAAAGATTGACGGGGAAAAACATCACCTGGAATGTTAGCTGAGAAGAACCGTTGGTGGGGAAAAACACTGATGTTGAGAATGACTGTTGGTGGAGTACAGCCATTGATGGGGAAGGAGCCCATTGGTGGGGAGTCAAAATGCCGGACTCAGCCGTTGGTGTGAAGAAGAGCAGTGGGTGATGACAGGGCCGTTGCTAGGAAAAAGTGATAGGGGCCCTAGACAAGCAGTGAAGTCCATCTCCTTGAAAAAAAAATGGACCCATGGGACTCCAGATCAGTCTCTTTTATCTCCTTTCCTTTCTGAAAAAAAAACAAAAAACATTTGCCTCTCCAGTCAGCTAATAACTTACTGAATGATAGCTCGAGTCCCATTTCTATTTGAACTAGGCTCACTTTAAACATTTCAATGTTAACACAGTCTGTTAACATTACAAAGTGACACAAAAATAAAATAAAATGACAAATGTAATATTGTGGTCGACACAGTACATAAGTCACTCCACCCAGGACAAAGGGGTTGGTGGGGGAGAAGATAGTTAGAGATGCTAATGGGGGAGAAGATAGTTAGAGATGCTAATGGAGAAAGGTGAGGGGAGCCAAACAAACAAAGATGTGCCTTTTGCCCCCTGCCGTGCCAGGTTGACACCTGAGGATGCAGGGGTGCAAAAGTATGGTAGCAAGACCTGCTCGGTGACGTGTGTGTCAATATCATGTTAATGTGTGTGCATGTCTTTCATGTCTGTATGTTAATGTGTTTACCCTGTGTGCCAGAGGTGGGAATAAAAGTATATTATGGAGTTTGCTCAGGCACTCAGGTCAGAGTTTCTGTGTTTTATGTTGGAAGGGGAATAAAGTTTGTCTGTCGTTCAGCTCGCTGCCTCGTCTGCTTTCATCTTCCACACTGGTGACCCTAAGATGTGCAATGGAGAAAGAGCCGAGCACTGCCCCAGAGACAACCTAGAGAGAGAACATTAGCGCGGCATGCGCTGTCACAGTCAAGCTCCCAGACTTCTGGCTTCACAATCCAACCGCTTGGTTTCTACATGTGGAAGCCCAATTTGCACTCCGCGGGATCACAACGGATGACACCAAATATTATCGTGGTCGCTGCACTGTATGTGCGCACCACGCAGCAAGTGACAAGCCTGCTCCAGGAACCGCCGGCCCAGGGGAAATATGACGCGCTCAAGCAGATGCTGATTCAGCGGTATACCCTGTCGGACAGTGAGAGAGCAGAGACTCCTAATGCGCTCAGAGTTAGGTGACAGATCAGCTGTGGAGCTGATAGACAGCATGTTAGCATTGATGGGAAAGAACGAATCCTTCCTGTCCGCCCACCTCTTCTTCAGGAACCTACCTGCTACAGCGAGGGTGATCCTAGCCAACTTGCCGCTGCTGATAAGCAAGAACTACCTCTCTCTGGCGCTGGAAGCGGACCACATCATCCTAGTGACCAGAACTCTCACCTTGCATCCAACTACACCGGCATCTGGGAAGGACTCCAGCAAGGTCGAGGAGCAGCTGGTGGTGGCTGGGACGGATGCCAAGAGACGCAGGAACGGGACGCTCTGTGTTGATCACCGCCACTTTGGCTCGAATGCCCAACGCCGTCTGCCACCACGCCAATTCAAGAAGCCAGAGAAACGGCACGGCCAGCAGTCAATAGCAGCTGCGACTGCTGGCGACAGGAACAAGCTGCTGTTCATCACAGACACACATTTGGGGAGACGTTTGTCAGTGGACTCTGGCTCCCAGAATAGCCTCATTCTGATGGTCAGTGCAGACAGATGGCAGGAGGCAGCGGTCCCGAGCTCACGGCCGCCAATGGATCCAACATCAGGACGTTTGGCAAACGGACGCTGAAGGTGTGCTTACACGGACACAATTACCAATGGGATTTTGTGGTAGCGCCATGTTCTGTCCCCATTTTAGGCACAGATTTTTTTATGTGCTTATGGGTTGTTAGTTGATGTTGTCAACAGACGTTTAGTGGATGCTGTCACTTTTACCTCCTTGCCCTGCACAGCTTGAGGAGTTGGGCCAACAACACAGGCAAGCGTTATAGCTCCAGGGGGTAAGTATGAGCACTTACTTTCACAGTTCCCAGCAGTCACAGTTCTGACATTTTCTGCTACAGTAACCAAACACGGGGTCGAACATTTCATAACTACAAAAAACCCGCCGGTGTTCGCACAACCTCGGCGCCTGGACGCAGTCAAACTAGCCACTGCATGCAAGGAGTTTACCAACTTAGAGCAGCTGGGCATCGTTAGGCGCTCCAACAGCCCGTGGGCATTCCCACTACAGATGGTACCTAAGGCCGATGGGTTGTGGCGACCGTGCAGCAATTTCCAACGCTTGAAGAATGCCGTGGAACACGATCGGTATCCCATCCCGCACATCCAGGATTTTTCTGTGCACCTGGCCGGGACGCGTGTTTTTTGGAAAGTGGATCTAGTCCGCGGGTAACCCGTGGAGGATGTTCCCAAAACAGCGGTAATAACTACTTTTGGCCTTTTCAAGTTTTTACGCATGCCATTTGGGTTAAAGGGTGCGGCGCAAACCTTCCAAAGAATGATGGACGTGGTGCTCCGTGACCTGCCTTTCATTTTTGTCTCCTTAGACGACATTCTAGTGGCTTATGCGCCCGAGGAGGAGCACCTCGCCCATCTCAAACTAGTTTTCCAGAGGTTGGAAGCGCACGGGCTTATCGTTAACCCGGCAAAGTGCCAGTTCGGTGTGCCAGTGATTGATTTTTTGGGTCACCGCATTTTGTCGGAGGGCGCAATTCCGCTGCCTGCTAAGATGCGTGCCGTGTCAGATTTTCCGCTTCTTTAGACCATAAAGGCCCTGCAGGAATTTCTGGGCACGGTCAACTTTTGCAACCGTTTCCTCCCCCCGAGCAGCCCAGCTGCTGCAGCCATTGTACACAGCGCTCAAGAAAAAGAAACCTGCGGAAAACATCGACTGGACCCCCGAGCGAATCCAGGCTTTCGCAACCGCCAAAATAGTGCTCGCTTTGCTAGCCCACCCTGCCTCGTCAGCACAGATAGCACTCAACACTGACGCGTCTGACTTGCCATAGGGACAGTGGTGGAGCAGTATGTTTCCGGTGCGTGGCAGCCGCTTGCATTTTCAGCCATACTTTGCACGACAACAAACGCAAATACAGTACGTTTGACAGAGAGTTGTTGGCCCTCCACCTGGGAACGCATCACTTCCAGTTTTGGCTAGAAGGGCACCAGTTCACTGTGTTCGTTGATCATAAGCCGCTAACGTACACAATGTCCAAAGTCTTGGAATCGTGGTTGGCCCAGCAGCAACGACATTTGGCCGTGATCTCGGAGTTTACGACCAACATCCAGCACGTAGCCGGTAAGCTTAATGTCGTGGCCAACTGCCTGTCGCGCGCGTTAGTCTCTCCAGTCTACATGGGAATAGATGGGAATGATACTACCGTATCATCCTAACAGAGCACTACGCTCCCAAAATGCAGGTTTACTTGTAATACCTAGAATCTCCAAAAGTACAATGGGAGGCAGAGCCTTCAGTTATCAAGCTCCTCTCCTGTGGAATCAGCTGCCAATCTGGATTCGGGAGTCAGACTCGATCTCTGTTTTTAAGAATAGGGCTAAAACCTACCTTTTTGATATAGCCTACAATTAGGGAGGGATCATGTGTTTTCTGAACCCTCCCTTAGTTATGCTGCTAATAGGTTTAGTCAGCCGGGGGACCTCCAGTAATGCACTGGGCCTCACTCCTTTCCTCACTCTCTATGAAATTTTTTTTTTTTTTTTTTTTTTTTTTTTGCTGGTCATTAACATTTGTTTGTTCTCTCCCATAGATTGAGTCCCCATCGTGCTGTTTGCTCTCTACATGTCTGTTCTTTTCTTCTTCTCTATCCCCTCACCCCCCAGCCAGTCGCAGCAGATGACTGCCCCTCCCTGAGCCTGGTTCTGCTGGAGGTTTCTTCCTGTTAAAAGGGAGTTTTTCCTCTCCACCGTCGCCAAGTGCTTGCTCACAGGGGATCGCCTGATTGCTGGGGTCTTTCTGCAACTGTGGGGGTCCTCCCTACAGTTGATAGTGCTATGAGATGACTGTTGTTGTGAAATGGCGCTATATAAATAAAGTTGAATCGAATCGAATCGAATTTCCCTGCCATGGCCGCGGAACAAACTGGGGACGTGAACATTTGCGCGCTCCAGTCCCCACCGACTGGGTTAAAACTGGAGAGCAGGGTGATGCAAGAAGGGTGCCCCCCCCCGCCGCTCTGCGTCATCTCCACCGGTCGCCTATGCCCGGTGGTTCCAAGTCAGTCCACTCCCTTTCACACCCCGGCGTGCCCGCATCAGTTAAACTGGTAGGGGCGAAATTTGTCTGGCTGCACTTACGTAGGGACATGAAAGAGTGGGCTGCAGCGTGTGTCGCATGCCAGCGGGCCAAAGTGCACAAGCACACCAAAGCCCCCCTCGAGCCGATCCAAATTCCAGCCAGGAGGTTCAGCCACATCCATGTGGATTTGGTGGGTCCCCTCCCACTGTCATAAGGTTTCGCGCACCTTTTGACAATCGTGGACCGCACCACATGCTGGCCTGAAGTGGTCCCACTGGCTTCCAACACATCCACGGAAGTGGCTCACGCTTTTTTGTCAGCATGGGTTGCATGGTTCGGATCCCCGTCGGACATCACTTTTGACAGAGGTCCGCAATTTGTTTCGGAACTCTGGTCTGCGATGGCCCAGAGCGTGGGGGTCAAAATCCACTGCACCACTGTGTACAACCCCCAGGCTAACAGGTTATGTGAGTGTTTTCATAGGTCGCTTAAAGCAGCGCTCAGAGCTTCACTCACGGATGCAAATTGGGTCGACCGCCTGCCCTGGGTCCTGTCAGGGTTGCGCTACGTGCCTAAGTAGGATCTGGCAGCCTCCCCGGCAGAACTCGTTTTTTCTCAGCGGCTGTGGATCCCCGGAGAATTTTTACCGGAAAACCCCGCAACCGGTACTGACCTGCTCGCGCAATTTTTTCACGGTACAGGGCTGGCCAAGGTGCCGAGCCCAGCACACCATTGTTTTCCCCACACTTTTGTCCCAAAGAGCTTACAGAGTGCTGTAAAGAGAGTACAGAGACGTCTGCCTACAGTGGCCCCGCAAGTTGGTGTTCCCCCTTCAGAGAACTGTTGGCAACAGAGTAGGTCTTTCCCCTTCCCACCCTTTCCCCCTCCATAGGACTGCATGCCGGAGACCGAGTTTGTCTCCTGCCCTCCTCAACAGCAAGACGCTTCGGCCGGTCCGGTGACTCCACGTTAAAGTCACTGGACCTTGGGCTTGAGCTGGCGCTCAAGCCCAAGGTGCCAGAGGGTAAGAGCCCCTTCTGGGTGTTCGTGAGGGGGGGGGGCGCTGTGTGGTGGACACAGTACATAAGGCACTCCACCCAGAACAAAGGGGTTGGTGGGGGAGAAGATAAGGATGCTAATGGAGAAAGGTGAGGGGAGCCAAACAAACAAAGATGTGCCTTTTGAGTCCTATGATCTTGGATGATGCCATAGGGAGTCATATGATCTTTGATGATGTCATAGTGGGTCCTATGATCATGAGTGATGCCTGCCTTTGCTCTTTGGAGATGCCATAGCGAGTCCACTCTGTTGCTCTCCATCTCGTGGGTCTTGTTGTGCCTTCTTCTTCTTCGTTTAGATTTGATTGGCGGTTGGCAACCAGCTTACAGGTGCATTACCGCCATGTTCTTCACTCTATATCATCACTGTATATCTTTGTATCAGGAGTTCTTATAAGGAGTTCTGAACAACTCCCTATGTGTGAAAAAATTATCCGTCCTTGGACTGTGTCCTCAGCAGCGATAATAGCTGTGCCAGCCAGCCGGCCAGCCCCTGAGACTCCAGCCTTTTAAGGTGCAAAACTTGTAACCGTTATTAATTGCTCCACCCATCTACCATCTGGACAAAAACTGATTGGTTCCCCAGACCTTAAGTTCCAAAGCACTTGTCAATCAAAATACCAGGTTATATCGTAAATGAATTATTAACAGCTTTTTGTACAGATATACCACTCAAACTCATTAGAAAATTATTGCAAAATTACAGTAGTTTTTTTAAAAAAGAAAAAAGAAATCAAACAACCATTTTCAATTTCACATTTTAAATTAAAATAAATTAAACCATTTACAAAGATTATAGTTACACAATAAACACTGTTGTGTCTATAGATAATTATAGACAGGGCTACATATGCAATATACTGTATACTTAATAAAAATGGCAGTCAGAGGCTGAAAAATAGGGGAACCTTGGCTTCTGGGAGAAAATGCCACTGATGAACTCTTTACCTGCCAATAGGTATGAGATTATCGTGAGTGAACAGTGAGTGCGACCCCTACTGGCCAGGTGGGCAGAATCTTGTCTCTATCACCTTTAAGGAATGGCTCACTTAATACATATTTGTGAGTTTAAATCAATAATTTATCAAGAGAAAAAATACTAAGGAAAATGTAAATTAGCTACTGTGAAATGCTGTAAATGTATGATAAAAGTACAATGCATATTACTATGTTGGCAGGCCAGATCATATCTGTAATTTGGCTATTTACACTTATTTTAAGACTCACAACTTGTTTTGAAACTCCATGGTTATTTTTTATTTCCCCCAAAAATGCGCAAAATTGCTCTTTCCATAGAAGTTGTCCATAGTTGGTCACGCTTGCAGATACTTTTTATATTTCTACAAAGTTCTGGTCCCATCCCATCCCAGTCTAACTTCAAGTTATTTCCAGAAAGTTTTTTTTTTGTTTTTTTTGTTTTTTTTTAAACCAGCCTTATCCCACATTCCTGGTGGCAACTGCTGAGTAATGTGCTGTCGGTATTTTTTGATTGGACCATTTTTGGAGGCGATGCGAGGTGATTGGTCAGTCTGGTTCCTCCTGCGTTCTGGATTGTTCCGTGATGGAGCTTCGGCTGCGTCTCCTCCGCCCCACACAAGCTGACTGACAGCGGAGTTCACGGTCCTCACACGGAGACGCCAGCAACCAACAGCATCTGACAGCTGCGAACAGTAATTACCAGAAGAGATTCTGAATCCAGTGGAAGTAAGTTGTGATGTGTTTTTGTTTTGTTTTTTTTTCTCTGTTAACTGAGCTGGAGAAGAATGTTAAGCTACATTATCAGATAATTAACGTTAACGTTGTAACAGTTGTTATCGTTGCTGCCATTTGGCTGCATGGTATCAGTCATCCTGCAGACATTTGTTGCACATGAAAGTTACTGTGACATTCGTTGTTATCAAGTTTATTTGAGGTTTATCGTTGAATGTAAAATATGGCTCCCTATTGGGGTTGAGTTTGAAAAGTTGCTAACTATCAAAGTTAAGATAAGCAAGATAAACATTGCTTTAAGGGAGTGGAAAAGTCCAGAAAGGAAAAAAAAAAATGACACGCCCTCTTGAGTTCAGCATGATGCAGCCTGCATGGCATTCTTTTTTGTTGACACACCATACTCAGTCTGACAACTTTGATCACCTATTATAATCAGTCTTTGGGCAGGGGTGGGTATAGTTTTCAAAAGCTGTACTCCAGTAAAAGTAGCTTTACCCAGGATATTGATTACTCAACTGTGAATAAGAGTAGTCGCCAGAATAATTACTTGGACAGAAGCGTTACTCAAGTAAAAGTCCACTTGTGATAAATTTGTGACATTTTTACACAAATTTGAGCTTTTTTCTTAAATTTACATAAATTTGACTTTTCTCTAATAGCTTTCCAAAAAAATCTCAAATTTGCAGCTTTTTCTGATTTCTTTGCACTAATTTGCATCTTTATTTTCATTAATATGCATTTTTATACATAAATATGCATTTTGTTACGCTTAGTACTTTTTCTTACAAATTTATTCTAATGCAGTTTTTGCTCAAAATTTTGATACTTCTAAAATTTACACTTTTCTCACTAATTTACTTTTTCTAAGTTTTCAACATATCTAATAGATTTGTGACTTCACACAAATTTGCTCTTTTTTCACAATTTTGTGACTTTTTCTTTCTAAATTTCTTTCTTAAATTTGTAGCACTTTTGTACATTACTGCTTCTTATTTGTAAATTTGCAGCCTTTTTCTTGGAAATTTGTGACAGTATTGTTTTAGGGGTTCCCTAAAGATGACCCCTAAAGGGAGCAGCCAGAAGAAGAAGATCCCTTTGAATTTGTGAGCATTTTCACTTAGCTGGATTACTCTGAGGAAAGCAAAACAGAAAACATCCACATTTCCCTCTAATATAATGCAAATCATTGAAAGAAAAAAAAAACAACAGACAATACATAAAGTATTTCCTGAGCCAGAATAGAACAGTAACTTCAAATCTGATAAGAAAAATCTGACTGGGTTCATATCAGTGAAATCAAAAGTAACTCAAATCAAATCAACCTTTATTGTCATATTGCTGTACATACAACTGTAGTGCAGGCAAGATGAAATTGGGTTTCTCGCTGCATCCATATAAGTAAAAAAAAAAAAGAACATAATTTAAGACACACTCACACACACCCTCACCCCCCACCCCAACACAGCCATTCACACTTCCCTGAGACATACTTGAAAACTAACCAGAACTATACTATACAAATAATATACTGCTCAAAAAAATAAAGGGCACACTTTGAAAACACATCAGATTTTAATGGGAAAAATAAGCTGGATATCGAAATTGTGGCAAGCTAGTCCAGCTTACTCAGATTAATCTCTTGCACTCCGGTGTACCGCGGGCGGGTACGTCTCTGCATCCTAGGGCGCACAAGGGCGCCCTAGGACGCACTGAGGAAAAAAAAACCCTGCATTTCCATTCTTCCACTACAGACACAGCCGCGAACAGAAAGCCAAAGGAGTGCTTTGATTGGTTTAGACGTGATTGACCTCTCATTCGACTAATAAGAGCCTTGAATTGGGTTTCTGAAACCTTGAAGAACCAATGACTGAAAACCTAGCAAGAAGGACCCGCCTACCAACGGCTGCGAATACAGCGAGCCAATTGAAGCACAGTAGTTCGAAAGCGTGCCTCCCTTGCAAAATCTGTTTTGTGTAAGCCGCTGGGTGACACACACGCGTTCGCTAGTCTTTTTTTCTTACTACTGTTCTTATTTGTTTTGAAAAATCATTTGCCAAAACCGCAATCATGGAAGCGCAAAACCACAATAATGGAATTATGGTTTGACCGGGTCGCGTGACCAGAACCATGAGTCCGTAACAAGCGGACCAGCGTCATGTTCGTCTGACAATGAGGAAGAGAAGTTCGCCAGCGACACTGCTGTTGTGGTCAGGTAAGTGTTATAAGCTAAATTATTCTTTAACCCTGAAAATTGTAATCAAAATGACTTTTGACCGATCGGTAAATTACAACTGTGCGTAGTAGACCGCGGCGCACGGACCGTGTACCGCGGCGCACGGACTGGACACGGTTCGTGTGCCTCATCCGGACCGTGAACGGCCCCCCCCGCCGCTACTCTTCTGTAGTGGATTGCAGATATTTTAGTACAACTGTGCGTAGTAGACCGCGGCGCACCGTCCCCGCTTTCCGTCATGTAGCGATGGGCGATGTCTGTCCTCTGTAGCGGGGGTGGGGGGGTGGGAGTTGTTATCTTCTACATTACAGATATTTTAGTATAATTTTTAGTGCACTGTAGGTTATTTTTTCTTGTAAAAAAAAAAAAGCCACACATTTTTTACGTGGCATGCTTCTTTGTGTGTGGGGGCTTGTTTGTTCATTCATTCATGAATGAATGAATAAACAACCCCCCCCACACACACACACACACACACACAGCCCTTCACCCTTCATTAGAGCCCAAGATGAAGCTTCTATATTGAATCATTCAAAAGTTACAGACGTTTTTCCAAACTGTGCCATTTGGCACAGTTCAAAAACGCCTGGGAACAACCTAAGAAAAAAGCTGTGTAATATATTCATTTTTTGTGGTATTGTTACAAAATTTTGACCTCAGCTGGATAACACTTGGTTCTACATTTCTGTTGCATTTTCCAGCCCGGATCTGACAGCTGTGTGTTATTTGCAAGTATTTGTATCCAAAAAAACACCCAGGCGAAATTTATTTTCTTCAAGTTCAGTATGTTTAGATGACGGTTACTCAGTGGCAGGAGCACTTAGAGAGATTATGACTGTTTTGCCAAAAAATTCAAAGTGTTTTCTTTTAAATGAGACCAACCCCATGAAGATGCTGCAAAGGGTTGAAGAACAGCTTTTGATTTACTTTGGGTACGTTATATTTTGGCGTTTTTAGGGAAATTGACCAGAGTGCAAGGGGTTAAAGGAACACTTTTTAATAGACCCCACCACCCCTGAAAATACCTGTCAGGAGAAGCTCACATGAAACAAGTGTACAATATTTAAAAATGTCTTAAAACTAAACAAAAAAAATGGCTCTAAGGCATGAGAGATTAAATGTCAATAATGGTAAGGTCATATACAAACGACCTGAGTATACACAATCATTTTTTACAACACAATTGATTAGCTTCTTTCAGAAGTGTTTACAAATCTCTATTGAACTGAAAAGTTGACAGAAATATTTACACATCTCAGTATCATTGCCATCTATTTTCATGGTAGCCACGGTTGTTACCCCTATCCTCATAGTGCCTGTTGCCACTCCTGCCATCATGGTGACGGTTGCTGCTCCGTTTACTGTGATGGCGTTGGGGAGTGTGGTGGCTGTATCGCTGATGGCTTCTGCCACTGGCATTATTGTGGGACTGAGGATGGTCATAGGGGGTACCGTCATGTTGCCGCTTGTCACCGCCACCTGAATTTGCACCTGCAAGCGGCTGCCTCTGCAGAGGTGTGGAAAACGTGCCGTTCAGCTACTCCTTCTGCTGCATGTGCTGGTGCCACATCATGTTCATCATGACATGCTTCTGTAGACTGTCAGGAGAAGAAAAAGACCTCGGTGTAGAACTGAACATGACTGGGTTCTTCTGGCCATGAGGATTTGGGGTACTTGCAGGACTCAAGTTTTGTGAGTTCGCAGGACTGCTGGTATGACTGGTACCCGATCTAAACTGCACTTGGATATTTCTCCCGTACAGGGGCGTCCCGTTGAGCAGTTGCAGGGCGTAAGGCACGGACACTTCATGTTTGTAAACAGCAAAGCCAAATGTCTTCTGTCTTCCATCTGCGTCCTTTGGGATTTTAGTTTTGACGAGAGGTCCTGCCTGTAAAAACAACTCAAACAAAAGCTCCTCCATCACTTTTGAATCTAAATTCCTTACAAAGACAGTCCGCTCAGCTTCTTCCTCTATCCCCATCGTATCTGAACGAAACCTGACACTATCAATGTGGAAGATGGCAACTAGCGGAAAACAACCAGCAACAGAAGGCCCACAGTAACTGATAAGAACAGATACTACACTTAGCCAAAAGGCCGAGAAGCGATACCAGGAAAATGTCGGAGGGACAATTTCTTCTTCTTCTTCTTTTAGATTTGATGGGCAATTGGCAGCCTTCTTCTTCTTTTAGATTTGATTGGAGGTTGGCAACCAGCTTACAGGTGCATTACCGCCACTGACTTGATTATCATCACTCTATATTAGGGGTGGTTTCAAAAGATCGATACAACGATATGGATCGATCCACGTTTGACTGAGCCGATATCGATCCACAAAATCCGCGGATCGATCTTTTAATATATTTAATATATTTTAATATAATATTTTTACGTCTGTGAACGTCTGCTGAGTCTAATCGGGTCGAAATCAGGTCAGTGAGCCAGGAACCATGGCCGAGAACCATAAACAGCCGACGCGCTAACGGAGCTAACAGTTAGCAAGCTAACGGATATGCTGGTTCTTCTTCTGTGGTGTTAAAACGGTTCTCATCCGGCAAGAGTTCCCTGCGGCGCGTGCACACGTCTTTCGTGTTTACATGAGCAGAGTTATTAACATGCGTGTCTCTTAATTTAGCAACAGAAGTCACCGTAAAGACTGTCTTCAACAGCTTCTGAATATTTTTCATAAAGTGGGGATAAACGGATTTTTACTACGTGCAGCACTGTGTTGGAACATAAAGTTGACGACTGATAAAGGAAAAATGCATGGAGACTGGCTGAAACCCGTGAAGCAGAGGGAGACTTGGAGCTGCTGAGATTGTAAGTATAATATCATTTGTTTGTTTTAACATTTGTGTCGTCAATTAATAATTTATCCGGCATGATGGTGGTTTCTTTTACAAACTATGGACACAGAGAGAACTGTTGGTTAAGCACTGTGAATAAATGCAGAATAAAGGTATATTTTATGAGATTATGGACTTCTACCACTTAAGAGATGTGAAGAGAGTACAGTAAATCACAATAAAATTAAGATGGTAGAATTAACAAAGGCTGCAGTACAACAAGCTATTGTAACGTTGGGGCCGTGTTAAGGGGGGCAGGGATTTCCCAACATGCTTTGCCAGCTGAAAACGTTACTGTGTGTGTGTAATAAATGTTATTACTGAGTTATTATACTGCTGTGTCTTTATAACTGCATTATAATGACCCAGCAGGGTTTAAACGGCAGGATTAGGGCAAGATGTATTATGTGTTGTATAACCATGATTGAAACGGAGGTCTGGGAGAATGACCTCCCCTCCTGTCTGTGCTCAGGGTGTTGGGGTTGGGTGTGTTGAATAAAGCCTGTTCGTCACAACCATCTGCTTCTCTTCTTTGTGGAACCCCGCATACGTCACACTGGTGTCAGGAGTGGGGATGGAGCAAGATGGTGGCCAGGACCCAGGCGGAGGTCCAGCGGTCGGGGCGGTTCATTGCTCGGCTGGGAATGGAGTGCAGAGCTGACACGCCGACCCCTGGAGTGGCTCGCCGCGATGGACAGACCAGCATACCCCGCCTTCCACCTTTTTCAAGGCAGAGCGGGCCAAGCAGAGCAAACCAGCCCCACTTCCCGCACTTTTCAGGGCAGGACGAGCTGGCGATTCCAGGGCGATCAGGAGCGGCGATCGACCAGGAGGCGACCGTCCCATCCATCTGGCAGTGGGCCAAGATTCCCCGCTACAACGGCAAGAACCTGTTGGATGACCACCTGGCCCAGGTCGAGTTGGCTGCCGTGCTGAACGACTGGTCACCGGAGGAAACTGCCGTGCTGACAGCGAGGGGGAGGAGGAGGAGTTATGGCAGACCACGGCGGCGCGTCCATGGAGGAGACGGCCGTGGCGACGCAAGGAAGGGTGCTTCCGCTGCGGAGAGCCAGGGCACATTGCACGGTACTGCCCCACGACCACCCCGCGAGAAACTGGCCCCTCGCCGATGTTAAATTAGAGCGAGGTTGCATGGACGGGGAAAGGCCGCCTCCCGCAGATGCTTCCTCCGGCTGTGACGTCACAGAGGTCCTTGGCGCGCAGCAGCAGCGGAGCGAGCAGGACAGATCCGGTCTTTTCCCGGGCTTGGCAGGGGCTGGACGCTTGGACGCGGGCCAGCGGCCGCCTGGGAGGTCCTGGCAGCGGTGGGAGTCGTGACTCCCACTGCCAGGGGAGGGACTGTGCGTAGTCCTACCGCCACCCGCAGATGCTTCTCCCGGTGGCGACGTCACAGAGGCCCTCGGTGCGCAGCAGCAGCAGAGCGAGCAGGACAGATCCGGTCTTTTCCCGGGCTCGGCAGGGGGTGGACGCCTGGACGCGGGCCAACGGCCGCCTGGGAGGTCCTGGCAGCGGTGGGAGTCGTGACTCCCGCTGCCAGGGGAGGGATTGTGCATGGTCCTACTGAAGCTGCTGG
This sequence comes from Pholidichthys leucotaenia, assembly GCA_020510985.1. Classification (NCBI taxonomy): domain Eukaryota; kingdom Metazoa; phylum Chordata; class Actinopteri; order Cichliformes; family Pholidichthyidae; genus Pholidichthys; species Pholidichthys leucotaenia. Next base: position 234,006,521 of record CM035847.1, read on the forward strand.
ATGTGCTGGTCGTTGGCATCAAAGCCGCCCCCAACACCTGGATTGATTCGCGTTGGACTTCTTGGGTCAGTTCTATATGTGATAATTTATGTATTAACAAAGTTAGAGTATTCTTGGTACAATTTGCAGCATTAGGACTCGAAGATTTTTGTTTCATGGGAAGTAAAATGACTATTAGAATGGTAATTCCCCAGATCGAATCGGGATCGGATCGAATCAAATTGGAATCGAATCGAATCGATTCAGAATCTCAAGAATTGAATCGAATACAATTCATGGGTGAAAAAATTATCCGTCCTTGGACTGTGTCCTTGGCGACGTCAATAGCTGTGCCAGCCAACCAGCTTACAGGTGCTCGTTTAACAAAGTTTTGATGCATCACTGAGCCTATGATGTGCCTATGATGTCTATATGACACCTATGATGCCATATACTTGCATTCTTCTTCTTCTCTCGGTTACTGGCAGATGGCAAACAACTGAAAGGTGCATACCGCCACCTACTGTACAAGAGTGTGTAACATTATGTCATTTGAGCCCGACCCCTAAATTCTATGACTTAATCCTGTGTTATTTAAAAAAGAGAAAAGAGCCCTTCTCGTAATTCTTAGTGCCTCTCCATCTCCATCTGTTCCCAGAATCCCAGTTAAATCCCATTCCCTGCCGGCCTTTCAAACTTCATTTTTCATTCTTTTTCATTTCCATGCTTGTGACAGTGTAATAAGATGTGCTCAACATTTTCTTTTACTTCACGTTCTCTATTTGTCACTTGCGCTTTTCCCCATGGGGAATAAAGTGCCGTTTAAACCTATATGATCCAGTCTGAGTCTTGCCATAATGATGTCTTCCCTTCTGTTTGTTGTTTTATAATTCTTTACTGCAATAGATTTTTGTATTTTGTAACACGATCTACCTTTATGATCTTCATCCCATCTTTTTTGCCATAGCTCTGTTCCTTTTTTCTCGATTACTGCTTTCCCTTCACCTTTTCCAAGAGACAATGGTATAGTTACTTCTTTCCCAAGTGCACTTTTTGGTAATTTGTCTGCACATTCCTGTCATTCCCTTTCAACCCTTCGTGTGCAGGAACCCAACAAAACTGAACTTCACCACCCCGTGTACCCTAAATAAACTGTAATATAGTTCAATCACCAAGTTTTCCCTTGTAGATTTTAGTGTCTGTCTGGTTTTTAAAGCTGCAAGTGAATCTGTGCACACCACCACCCGGTCCAGTCTGACCTCCTCCACCCACTGCAGACCAATAATTATTGCCACCATCGCTGCTGTAAACACGGATGTATTGTTGGAGAGTCTTTTTGAGATGGTCACTTTAAACTCTGGAATGTATACTCCAACAGAGCCCTCTTTGTTCTTTGAACCGTCAGCATAGAGCTGTAAGTAGTTATAGTAATTGTTGCTGAGGTAAATGCTTGTTTTAACACCAACTTCACTCATATGCCAATGCTTTTTCCTCATTAGCAATCAAATGTCTACTTCTTTTCCCATGTCAAAAGTTTGGTCATGTAGCAGCAATATGCAAAGGTAGACAACGATGTGCCAGATGCTCCGGTGAACATGAATATGGTAAGTGTGAAAGAGGAGCCAAATTAAAGTGCTGTAACTGCGGTGGTGGACATAGCTCTGCGTATCGAGGTTGTAAAGCCAGCAAAAGAGCAGCAGAAATTCAGCAGATAAGTCTTCCAGGGATTAACATATGCAGAAGCTGTGAAAAAGACGCCAGCTAAAAAAGTGGGAGTGGACTCGGAACAGGGAAAGTGTGCAGACTTGCAGTACATGCAGTAGAATTAAGGAAGATACTCTGGTTTTGAAGGAAAATAATTTTGTCTTATTTGTGGTAGATATGATAAACTGCACTGCGCAGACTTCCAAGAAAACAGAAAAAATCAAAATCATTGTGAAAGCAGCAGAAAACTATCTTGGCATTAAAGGTCTGAGGACACGTTTTTGACTTTTTTTTAGCATGTTGTGTAAACCCAAAAGTCATTGTCAATGATCAATATGATATTTACAACAGCGCCTGCATAAACTAGTTATCATCAAAAAACAGCAGCCGTTGACTGGACTGTGGAGCCGCCCTCCGAATTAAGGGCGGCACCCCCATGACGTAATTGCAGGAACGGACTCCGGTGTTGTTGACTGGAATGACAGCAACTTTGTGGCTCACAGTTTCTCTGGTTTCTTGTTTTAATTTTACAGCTACGCCTTCGAATTGTGTCGCAGGCTTAGATAAAGCGTGTGATGTGTGAAAGACCACATCACACGCTTCAGCTCGAGCCTGCTCTCCTCTGTACTTTTATGCAGAAGGAGCGCGAGGAGGGGAAGGATTAATGGATTTCTGCGCAGCTTTGACCTACTTTGTCTGATCGCACGCCGGTCCGGGCACGTCTCCTCAATCGTTATCAACAGGTGATCATGATCATCATCCCACTAATCATGTTTCCCGGTCCTCGCCCAGGTGCTTGTCATCACACCATCACCAGCAGTACGTTAATGGCAAACAGCCGCCAAAATGTGCATGCACTGCTGGTCAATAGTATTGTCATCTGTGCTTTTAGTCTGCCAGTATTTTCAGCACTCTCATGACGTGTTAGCCACTCCACACAGCCGTGGTTCTCGTGCGTCCTTGAAACGATGTCTGCTCTGGTGCACAACCGTGATTAATACGTCTCCTTTCCATGTTCGCTGAGCAATGTCGGTAAATGTACTGTGGTGAATTCTGTACTCAAATCCTCGTTATTTCATGTGCCCTCTCCCTGCCCTGCGTAAGAGCGCACAGAGAGGGATGATTTATGCATAAATAACGAGGATTTACACGAGGATTTAAGCGTAGTATTCACCACAGCACATTTAATATAGAACGAGAAACTATTCCCAAAAAGGTGAAAACTTACAAAAATACACAGAAACACAAACAGTAGTCGTTCGGGGCCGGTATCGCTCAGCAAACATGGAGAGGAGATGTGTTAACCACAGTTGCGCCCCAGAGCCGACATCGCTACAAGGGGCGCAACAGAACCACAGCTGTGTGGAGTGGCTAACACGTCGTGATAGTGTTGGCAATATTGGCTGGCTGACAACACGGCAGATGATACACACAAAATATGAACAGCTGACTGTCACTGAGTCTGACTCGCTAGGCACAGTGCCCGCTTGGCACAGCTCAAACCTATATGGTTTGATGCCCACAGATTCTTCATTGTCATCCCATACTTCGGAACTATAATCATCTGAAGATTGGACAACACGAACCAATTCCAAACTGCATGTGCTGGAGCCATGGTCGATGTTTTCAACTGCTTCCATCCTGTGTGTACAAAGGTCAGCCAAGCGCTGTGTTCCGTCGATGACGTTACAACATGGCCGGGGAGGGTTTCCACCCACTGACGCAATGGGTGACGTGGTGCTCATGAAAACGTCGGATATTCGTGTTAAAAAAAAAAAAAAAAAAAGTCTGTTTCACTTAGAACTGCACAGACAAACCGATTTCGTCATATTGTATTATGTGTTGAAAAATTAGAGGAAGTCAGGAACGTATCATCAGACCTTTAAGGGGCTACATTGGGAAGCAGTTCAGGGCTTGTTAAGTGGGGGACCTTTAAGTTCACAGACACCATGGGCTGGTGGATCAACCGCCAATCAAGTCTAAAAGAAGAAGAAGGATGAGATGAGAAGCAGATACGGACTGCAGCTAGAAGAAGAATAATGAAATGAGATGCAGATACGAGATTAAAAAAGAAGAACATCACAAAGCGATGAGGAAAATGTCACAAAGCGATGAGGAAAACATCACAAAGTTATGAGGAAAAACAGTGCTCTTGGCCGTGGCAGTTGCCAAGATACCAAGATGTGTAAAGTGATGATATAGAGTGAAGCGATGATATAGAGTGAAGTACGAGGAGACAAAGAACAGTGATGTCTAAAGATAGAGTTGAGGTTCGATTGGACACAGCAATGACACACATGGGGAGTTGCTCGGAACTCCTTGTAAGAACTCCTTGTTCAAAGGTGTGGAGTGATGAGAATCAAGTCATTGGCGGTAAAGCACCTGTAAGCTGGTTGCCAACCGCCAATCAAATCTAAAAGAAGAAGACAAAGATGATAGAAGGACTAAGCAAAAGTGACAAATGTAAAGAATATGGAGTAAAAGAAAATGTCGAGCACATCTTATTACACTATCACAAATACGGAAATTAAAGACAGATATGGAAAATGAAGTTCGAGTAGCCGGTAGGGAATGGGATTTAACTGGGATTCTGGGAACAGATGGAGATGGAGAGGCAATAAGAATCACGAGAAGGGCTCTTTTCTCTTTTTTAAATAACACAGGATTGTCATAGAATTTAGGGGTTGGGCTCAGATGACATAATGTTACACACTTTTGTACAGTAGGTGGCGGTATGCACCTTTCAGTTGTTTGCTATCCGCCAGTAACCGAGAGAAGAAGAAGAAGGACTACAGCTCCTGACCAGATAGAGTGAAGTACGTGGCGATAATGCACCTGTAAGCTTGTTGCCAACCGCCAATCAAATCTAAAAGAAGAAGAAGAAGAAAGGCAGAAGTAAGCACAGCTCCTGAGCATCCAGGACACAGTCCAAGGACGGATAATTTTTTCACACATAAGGAGTTGTTCGGAGCCCCTTATAAGAACTCCTTTCAGTTCACTGAAGATAATCAAGTCAGTGGCGGTAATGCACGTGTAAGCTGGTTGCCAACCGCCAATCAAATCTAAAAGAAGAAGAAGAAGACATATTTAGCTTTAGAGCAGTTGGTGGCAGTAGGACACTTTTAAGCAGGCTTGCTGAATACCACGCCTCACCTTACAACCAATTACAAGGTAAAAAATATATTTTTTTTCTGTTTTGTTGTATATGAGATTTGTCTTGAGAACTCAGTCCACACTGACTGTCTCTATACATTTCAGCACAAGTCGAGGTTCATTTTTGAGTAACTTACTGTTTATTTAAAACAGATGTGACATAAAGGAAGCAAGATGTCTAAGCTCCCGTTAGCCAAGACGCCCCCCTCTGATAGGGAGAAGGCCTAGCAAGCATTTTTAAGGTTTACATTTATATTTAGTATTTTTGAGCTAACTTCCTACAACATTAAGCTATTTTTGCTTTTATGCTAACATTTTTCAAGTTTAAACTGTTTAAGCATGTAAGCTAGCATTTTTATAGTTTAAGGCTCAAATTTAGCATTTTCCAGCTATTTCAGCATTTTTAGCCTTTCAGCTAAAACTTTTCAGCACTTCACATAGTGTCATAGCACTTTAATAATTTAGCAGCATTTCAGCTCAAGTGCTTCAGCATTTTTAGCCTTTCAGCTAAAACTGTTCAGCATTTTACATAGTCTTACAGCAGCTCATCACTCTAATTCAATAAATCTGTCTGTCTTCTTCTTCTTTTAGATTTGATTGGCGGTTGGCAACCAGCTTACAGGTGCATTACCGCCACGTACTTCACTCTATATCATCACTCTATTGTCTGTCACGACCATAGGACTTGCTAAAAGATTATAGGATTCGCCTATGATCTGCCTATGATGTCTGTACGACATCATGTAGACACCATGAGTCTGTCTGTCACGACTATAGGGCTTGCTAAAAGATCATAGGACTCGCTTTGACATCATCAATGATCAACGGCAGGCATCATAGGCAGGCATCACTCATGATCATAGGACTCGCTATGACATCATCAAAGATCATAGGGCTCGCTATGACATCAGAGATCAAAGGCAGTGACAATATCTATATGACGTCATATAGACATCATGTAGAGATCATAGGAACATCATAGACAATCCTATGATGTTTTAGCGAGTCCTATGGTCATGACACACACACACACACACACACACAGAGATTTCTTGAATTATATATTGAGTGGTGATCTTTTTCTTCTTCTTTTAGATTTGATTGGCAGTTGGCAACAAGCTTAGAGGTGCATTACCGCCACTGACTTGATTCTTCGTATAAGGAGCTCTTATAAGGAGTTCTGAACAACTCCTTATGTGTGGGGGAAAAAAAAAAATTATCCATCCTTGGACTGTGTCCTCGGCGGTGTCGACTAGCTGTCAGTCTACTGATAGAGTGACTAGTTCATTTTAAAAAGATAAAAATTTGACACAAAAGCATATCTTGTTTGACTTATTGAGGAACTTACCTAAGTGAACCTGATGAGACACAAACAGAGTTAAACTCTTCTTCCAGTGGTTCTAGAACTGATGATTTCCTTCTTCTTTTAGATTTGATTAGCGGTTGGCAACCAGCTTTACAGGTGCATTACCGCCATGTTGGTTGGCCTCCGTCAGTCTATGATGACCATGGAAGAGAATCCTAAAGGTCTACTCTGCTGGAACAGCACCTCCTGTGGCTGAACAGGCCGATGCGCGAATGGCAGTCCCTGTCACACAGGTCGCACTTGTGGGTGGTGTCTGTGCTGCTGGGTCTGTGGCGGTTCTTCCTGCGGGTCCTATTTTCATCTGCTGCAGCAGTCAGTCTCTCTTCACCCGCCTTGAGCTGTCTGGTCAGGGTGCCTCTCCATTTGGAGCGGTCCGTTGCAAGGTCCTCCCAGCGCTCTGTGTTGATCTCCAGGGCCTTCATGTCTCTCTTGCAGACGTCTCTAAAGCGCAGCTGTGGGCGGCCAATGTCTCTCCTGCCAGTCGCCAGTTCTCCATAGAGGACGTCTTTGGGGATTCTGCCATCCTCCATACGGTGAACGTGGCCTAGCCAGCGGAGCCTGCGCTGCCTGAGTAGAGTGAACATGGAGGGAAGGCTGGCGCGGGACAGAACTTCTGTGTTGGGCACTTTGTCCTGCCAGGATATGTCCAGGATGTGGCGAATGCAGCGCAAGTGGAAGGAGTTCAGTCTCTTTTCCTGCCGGGCGTATGTAGTCCACGTCTCACTCCCATAGAGCAGTGTGCTGATGATGCAGGCGTTGTACACTGCCATCTTCATCTTGACAGAAAGTTTGGGATTCTCCCACTCTTGTGTGGTGAGGCGAGCGAGTGTGAAGGCTGATTTTCCAATCCTCTTGTCGATCTCTGTATCAAGGGAGAGGTTGTTGCTGATCGTGGACCCCAGGTATGTGAACTGATTCACGACCTCCAGCTCGTAGTCGTCGATGGTGATGGTTGGTGGTGCTTCCGTGCCTTGCGCCAAGACGTTAGTCTTCTTCAGGCTGATGGTAAGCCCGAAGTCCTTGCATGCCTGGGAGAAGTGGTCCGTCAGGGTCTGAAGCTCCTGCTGTGTGTGGGTTGCGACTGCAGCGTCGTCTGCGAACAGCATGTCTCTGATTAGAGCCTCGCGTACTTTGGTTCTGGCTTTCAGGCGGGCAAGGTTGAAAAGTCTGCCGTCAGATCTTGTGTGCAGATAGATTCCCTCTGTTGCTGTGCTGAAGGCATGCCTCAGGAGCATAGCAAAGAAAATCCCAAAGAGGGTTGGCGCAAGTACACAGCCCTGTTTCACTCCGCTGCGTATGTTGAATGGCTCTGAGACGTTGCCGTCGTGCTGCACTATCCCCTGCATGTTGGTGTGAAACGATTTGATGAGGCTTTGCAACTTTGGTGGGCATCCTATCTTTGGCAGGATCTTGAAAAGGCCCTCTCTGCTGACCAGATCGAATGCTTTGGTGAGGTCGATGAAGGCGACGTACAGGGGCATGTTCTGTTCTCTGCATTTCTCCTGGAGTTGGCAGATGGAGAATATCATGTCTACCGTCGATTGCTCAGCGCGGAAGCCACACTGAGACTCGGGGTAGACACGTTCGGCAAGCTTCTGTAGACGAACGAGAACAACTCGTGCATAGACTTTGCCAACAACGCTGAGGAGGGAGATGCCCCTGTAGTTGTTGCAGTCGCTTCTCTCCCCTTTGTTTTTGTAGAGGGTGATGATCTTGGCGTCCCTCATGTCCTGTGGTACGGCACCTTCCTTCCAGCACTGGCAGAGGACGTCATGCAGTGGCAGCAGTAGGGCGGTCTTGCAATGCTTGATCAGGTCAGGGGGTATGCCGTCGTTGCCGGGTGCCTTGCCAGCAGCCAAGCTATCAATGGCCTTGCTGAGTTCGTCGATGGTTGGCTCAGCGTCAAGTTCGTCCATGGATGGCAGGCAGTCGATGGCATCAAGGGCTGATGGTGTCACGGTGTTCTGTCTGGAGTAGAGGTTGGAGTAGTGTTCCACCCGTCTCTCCATCTGCTTGTTCTTTTCTGTGATCATCTCCCCAGTGGAGGATTTGAGGGAGGCCGTCTTGCTCTGAGCCGGACCAAGTGCTTTCTTGATGCCATCGTACATACCACGGATGTTCCCTGTTATGGCAGCGGTTTGAATGTCTTGGCTGAGCTGAGTCCAGCACTCATTGGCACAGCGCCGAGCAGTCTGCTGAACTTTGCTTCTTGCAGCCCTGAGAATCTGGAGATTCTTCTCATTTGGGTATTTCTTGTACTCAGCAAGTGCTGAGCGCTTGGCTTCAATGACGGGGGTCATCTCTGTCAACTTGGCATCAAACCAGTCCTGTGACTTCGAGGTCTTCCTCCCAAAGGTAGCCAAGGCTGTGCGGTGGATGGTGTTTCGCAGCTCTTCCCACTTCTGCTTTGCAGATTCTCCTTCGTGTGGTACACCAAGTTCCTTCTCAAAGGTGGAGGCAAACTGCTCAACAAGTTCTGGTTGGGCCATCTTGCTGGTGTCAATCCATGCCTTTCCAGGCTGTCTAGCACGATGGAATTTCTTCAGCTTCAGCTTGACCTTGCAACACACCAATGAATGGTCTGTGTCGCAATCTGCACTCTGGAACGAACGGGTGATTAACACGTTCTTCAGTGAGGTGCGCCTAGTCCAGCTGGTGCCAGTGCTTTGAGCGCGGATGTCGCCAGGAAACCTTGTGTTGGGGCTTGGTCTTGAAGAACGAGTTTGTGATGCACAGATCGTGATATGTGCAGAACTTGAGCAGCCGCTGTCCGTTGTCGTTCATTCTGCCCACGCCAAATGGTCCAAGACAGGAGGGCCAGGAGTCGTGGTCAGCACCCACTCTGGCATTGAAGTCTCCAAGGAGAATGAGTTGTTCAGAGTTGGGGATGATCCTGACAGTTGTTGCGAGATTCTCGCAGAACTTGTTTTTTGCCTCTGGTGTGGCTGTCAGTGTTGGGGCATACACACTGATGAGGGTGACTGGGCCTTGAGTGGTGTTGAGGCGGAGGGTGAGGAGTCGTGCAGAGCCATTGCTGCCCGGTTCCACCATCTTCAGCAAGGTGTTCTTCACTGCGAAGCCCACTCGTGTTCCCTGTGTTCATCACTGCCCTTTCCCTGCCAGTAGAACGTGTAGTCCTTCTCTCTCAGTGTGCCTGCGTCAGCCAACCGTGTTTCCTGGAGAGTGGCGATATCCACTTCCAGTCTCTTCAGCTCATTATTGATGATGGCAGTCTTCCTGGTGTCGTTGATGTCCTTGAGGTTAGCAGCGAGTCCTGTCATCATAGTGCGGGCGTTCCAAGTTCCCAGTTTTAGAGTTGGTCTCTTTTGTTTTTTTGTCTTGCCTGGTGCGAAGGTTCTCAGCCTGCCGTTTGGACTTCTCCTCATCCCCATGCACCCAATGAGGAAAGCAAGCTGTGGCGGGACAACACCTTATTGGCTGGGGGCTGCCCTTCTTGAGGCGGGAGGTAGCTGTCCAGTGAGATCCGATGATCCCTCCCACCGTCGGGAACAACCCCTGGCGCCGCGCTCTACGCCAATTGAGCGGTGGCTTATAACCGGTAACTGTCATTCCCCGTGTTTTGTCTACGCCAAAGGCGAAGGCGCCATGTACTTCACTCTATATCATCACTGTATATCTTTGTATCAGGAGTTCTTATAAGAAGTTCTGAACAACTCCCTATGTGTGAAAAAATTATCCGTCCTCGGACTGTGTCCTCGGCGGCGTGGAAAAAAATACTGAAATCAAATCTAAAAAAAGAATAATGGAAAAAGAAGAAGAGGGAATGGAAGTGGGGAGGAGGATGTTTGGAGTTTGGTGGAGTCTAAAAGAAGCAAATGTAAACGTAAAGAAATTCAGTCAAGAGCGTTATCAAGTGCTGATGAATCAGAAGATGAACTATCCCGGGATAAACAGGAGTGTAAAGTCATCATTAAACATACTCAGGAAGGAGCATCATTTCGTGAGTGGAACCCAATTAAGCTCACAAAAGCAATTAATGGGTTACTTGGAGAAGTTTTAGATGCAAGAATTCTTCGTAGTGGTTCATTACTAGTTACATGGAAAGATAGTATTCAACAAGGAAAAGCAATCAGAGTCAATAAGATGGAGGGGAAAAATGTGCAGTGTTCAGTATTGGAAGGAAATAAGGCAATGAGAGGAGTGATATCGGGCATTTCAACGGCTGTCTCAACTGATGAAGCAATGAAAAACTTCACTGGAGCAAAAGTGACAGAGGTACAAAGATTGAAAACTAATAGAAATGGTGAAAAATGTGATAGTCTGTCGGTAATGTTAAAATTTGATGAAACAAAACTGCCAAGGTCTGTATTGGCTACATGAGCTATGAAGTCAGACTTTACGTTCCACCTCCACTCAGATGTTTCAAATGTCAAAAGTTTGTTCATGTAGCAGCGATATGCAAAGGTAGACAACGATGTGCCAGATGCTCCGGTGAACAGAATATGGCAAGTGTGAAAGAGGAGCCAAATTAAAGTGCTGTAACTGTGGTGGTGAACATAGCTCTGCATACCGAGGTTGTGAAGCCAGCAAAAGAGCAGCAGGAATTCAGCAGATCAAAGTCTTCCAGGGATTAACATATGCAGAAGCTGCGAAAAAGGTGCCAGCTAAAGTGGGAGTGGACTTGAACAGGGAGACTGTGCAGGCTTGCAGTGCATGCAGCAGAATTAAGGAAGATTCTCTGGTTATGAAGGAAACTAATTTTGTCTTATTTGTGGTAGATGTGATAAACTGCACTGTGCAGACTTCCAAGAAAACAGGAAAAATCAAAATCATTGTGAAAGCAGCAGAAAAATATCTTGGCATTAAGGGGCTACATTTGGAAGCAGTTGAGATTTGTTAAGTGGAGGATCTTTAAGTTCACAGACATCATGGGCTGGTGGATCAGCTGCCAATCAAGTGTAAAAGAAGAAGAAGACTAATGAGATGAGATGCAGATACTGTACAAGATTAAAGAAGAAGAAGGTCACAAAGCTATGAGGAAAAACAGACACACACAGTGGTGTGCTGGTTGCCAGCCGGCAATCATATCTAGAAGAAGAGTGATTTAAAGTGAAGTATGTGGCGGTAATGCACCTGTAAGCTAGTTGCCAACCACCAATCAAATCTAAAAGAAGTTAACAGTGATATCAGAAAGATCCTAAAGCAACTAAGTTATTCACAAATTTAAAAAAAATCTTTTAACTTTTAACAAATGGTTTTAAAATGTCAACGTAGTTCACTTCAGTCATATACAGTGTTGCCAGATGGGAAATGAAGTATGGTACCAACAGCTTAAAATTATCGTATTTTGAGAAAAATTATCGTACACACCCAGTTTTCATTCTCTGCTTCAGTAACACACTAGTGCATACCTGTGCATACCCGTGCACGCCCGTAGAAACCAAGTATAGGCATGTATTTCTGCATGCCCGTAGAAAGCAGGTGTAAGCAAGTACGTCAGCACACGTTTAGTGATGCCTGCCTTTGATCTTTGATGGTGTCATAGCAAGTCCTATGATCTTTGATGATGTCATCGCGAGTCCTATGATCGTGAGTGATTCCTGCCGTTGATCTTTGATGTCATAGCGAGTCCTATGATTTTTTAGCAAGTCCTATGATCGTGACATCGTGACAGAGATTTCTTGAATTTTATAGTGATAATGCACCTGTAAGCTGGTTGCCAACCGCCAATCAAATCTAAAAGAAGGTGAGTGATGCCTGCCTTTGATTTTTGATGATGTCAGTGAATCCTATGATCTTTGCTGATGTCATCGTGAGTCCTATGATGGTGAGTGATGCCTGCGTTTGATCTTTGATGTCATAGCGAGTCCTATGATTGGGAGTGATGCCTGCCTTTGATCTCTGTCCTGTGAGCGTGAGTGATGCCTGCCTTTGATCTTTGATGATGTCATAGCAAGTCCTATGATCGTGAGTGATGCAGTCCAAGGATGGATTATGCTTTCACACATAAGTTGTTTAGAACTCCTTATAGGAACATCATAGGACATCATGTAGACATCATAGGCAGTTCTATGATCTTTTAGCGAGTCCTATGATTGTGACACACAGACAGAGATTTCTTGAATTATAGAGTGATAAGAGTGACTAGTGCATACCCGTGCATGCCCGTAGAGGGGATGCATTGGAACAGAATTCTTGCTTGTTACAGGACAGTTGCTGTAGCAACACAGCACTGCGTGGCAATCACATGTGACAGCTTTTGTATGCAGCAAAACATAAAAATCACACAAAATATGCCCTGCCATCTGGGGCTGTTTGCCCCTGCTCGGTACTTCTTCTCCTGCCTGTCACTGTTCTGTGTTATGTTGCTTACCTGTGTCTGTATGTATGTCTCCATCTGGTAGGTCTTCTTCTTCTTCGTTCAGACCACTGGTTGAGTGGTCGATGCGTCATAATTCCAGTTCATGGGCATAATCCTGAAAAAGTGGCTTTCGACCCTGTTCAGGAAGGCCCGTGCATGCCAAGAAACCAAGAAATCAGAGCACCTGGAGAAAATCAGCATTTTGCTTGGCATTTTTACACATTTGTAGTGTAGACTGGCATTCGTCAAGGTTACACATTTGCCGTCATGATGAGATGAGATTCAACTTTATTGTCATTACACATGTATGAATACAAGGTAACGAAACGTGACTTGGCATTTGGGCACGCTCTGCAGAGCGCATCCAAGGCCGGGGCAGCCGCTAGGCGCCAGTCATAAAGAAGAAAGGAAAAAAAAAAAAAAGAAAAGAGAGGATATGACACAATAGGCGAGAGAAAAAAACATGTTTTATCAAATTGACGCTTAATGAGTGAGCGAAATTTTGATTGCAGGCAAAAAAAACCTCAATGCATATTTAGCAGACATTTAGTAGACAAATCACACGCAGAAGGAGAGCAGTGTGTGTATATCGTATGCATGTAGAGTTGTATGTATTGTGTAGTGTAAATGTAACAGTTGTTAGTGAGCAGCAGAGGGCGCCTCCTGGCAGTGGATAGATGTTATAATCATGTGACTTATAAACAAGTCCAGAGTCCAGAGTCTCTCTCTCTCTCTCTCTCTCTCTTGCTTGCAGAAGGCACATGGGCATTGTCCTCGGGGGTCCAATCCGCTGACGACAAACAACTGATTGTTGATTGTTTGGGTAGACATGAGCCGATCCTTCCACTTATCTCAGTCAGGAGGAATGTAAACACGGGGCAAACAAGGTCAAATCAAATCAAATCAGCACAGTGCACTCAGAGAATAGAATTTGTCCTCATCCGTGTAGTTCTGTGCTTTCATTATATATGCAGGCTTAAACTGTTTTTCCATAGAGAGCACAGGGCTTCAGATGTATTCCTTCACTGAATCACTGTCATTCAGTTCACCGTTGCCACTACTCGTGCCCTCCCCAACTGGTCGAATTTGATGAAGGAGCTTGCTGGGTCCGCTTGAACAGCTCTCTCACTTTCCTTCAATTTCTGATGCATCAGGGAACTCCACAGCCAAAAATAGAAGTCCTGAGATCATAACCAATAATGTTTCCATAGACGCATGAATTCCAATGTCCATGAGTCTCCTCGTAGGTTCCAATTCTTGGGCTCTCCCTTGGCCCAATTCTTGTTGAAAAAATAGTGACAATAGCACATTTAAGCCGCTTCCAAATCCATAATTTCCGTTTAGATTAAGATTCAGCAGAAGAAGAGCGACTAAACACAGACAAAAACACAACATTGCAAAAGCTGGGAATAGATCAGGAAGGCAGGGGAGGAGGGAAGAAAAATGCGACTGCTCTCTCTCAAGGCAAGATGGAAATCATGTAGGCATGGCAAGTCGTCCTATGATGCCTGAATTCATAGGACACGCTATGATGATGAGGCAGAGATCGTAGGCCATCCTATGATGTCCTAAAAACATGCTGTTGTACCCTATGCTGGTGAAGGGTGTCCTCCTGTCTCAGACGGGTGCGATGTACTGCTGGAACCTCAGGTGTTTCATCTTCATGGCATCTTTTCTGACGTGCAGCAGTTGTCGTCATTCTATTGCTCTCCATGTGGTGGGTCTTCTTCTTCTTCTTCTTCATTGAGACCACTGGTTGAGGGATAGGTGTGTCGTAATTCCAGTTCATGGACAGGATCATGAAAATAGATCTGAACAAAAAGAGGCTTTCCGCCATGGACTCACTGAACAGTATATGACATCATAAAGACATGAAGGCTGGCTTGATGTATATGACATCATAAAGACACATTTGTCTGTGTCGTCCTATGATGCCTGAGTTCATAGGACGTCCCCAGTTCATGGACAGGATCATGAAAATAGATCTGAGTGTGTCCTATGATGCCTGAGTTCATAGGACGGCCTATGATGTTCATACACATTTGTCTGTGTCCTATGATGCCTGAGTTCAAAGACACATGGTCTATATGACATCATAAAGACACATTTGTCTGTGTCCTATGATGCCTGAGTTCATAGGATGTCCCCGGTTCATGGACAGGATCATGAAAATAGATCAAAGCGTGTCCTATGTGGCTGAGTTCATAGGACGTCCTATGATGTTCAGACACATTTGTCTATGTGTCCTATGATGCCTGAGTTCAAAGACACATGGTCTATATGACATCATAAAGACACATTTGTCTGTGTCCTATGATGCCTGAGTTCTTGCCTGTGTCCAGCTACAGCTTTTATGAGATTAATGACTTTTTTGCACTTTTGTCTCCAGATTTTCAACATGAACTCTCCATGTGTATGCACTATCAAACCACAATCCTAGATATTTGAACTCACTCACTTTCTCTATTGGTTGATAATATTAATGGTTCTGTACCAGTTCTGCGTTTTTTTTGTTTTTTTTTGTGAAGATCATATAGCAGGTTTTACTGTTTGAAAATTTAAATCTCCACTCATGTGACCACTTTTCCACTTTCTCCATTGCTTTTCTGACATTTTTGAACACAAATTTCTCATTTCTTCCCCTCATCCATATGGCTTCATCATCTGCATAGTGTTGTTTGATGGATCCCTCTTGATCCTCAAACATGGCATTAATCATTATGCTGAATAAAACTGGGCTTATCACACTCTCCTGAGGAACACCATTTTCTGTCATTAGAAACTTCTGACCCTACTTTAACCCTAATTGTCCTGTGTGTTAAAAAATCCATTATCCAATTATACATCCTACCACCAATGCCCATTTTATTCAATTTGATAAGAAGTCCATCCCTCCATAGTGAGTCATTAGCCTTTTCAGTATCCAGATAAACTATAACCATTACTTCTTCCATTTTGAGAGTCTTTTCAATATCATTACTTACCCTGATGAGAGCATCCACTGTGGATCTTCCTCTTCTAAAACCATTCTGATAGTTGTTTATTAATCGTCTTTGCTCTAGTACATATGAGAGTCTGTAAACTAACACCTTCTCCATCCATTTCCCTAAGTGTGACGTTAATGCTATTAGCCTGTAGTTGCCTGGATGAGCTGGATCTTTCCCTGACTTATTAAATGGTAAAATTACAGCCTTTTTCTACCCACTTGGGATAACCCCCTCCTTCCATATTCTGATAACCAATTTCAGCACCAGTTCCATTGATTGCGTAGGCAACTGCCGGAACATAGCATAGCTTAACTGATCATATCCTGGAGCTGTGTATCTACTATCTTGCAAAGCTCTCTTAAGCTCTGACATTGTGAGCTCGAGGCCTAACACAGTCATATCTTCTTTCACTTTCTTTTTTAAGTTTGCATTTTCTCTGAGTTTATGCTCCCTTTGCTGTCTATGACTCTCACCAAGATGTTCTCTTCTATGCACTGCTGCAAATGCTCTATATAGGACTTCTGCCTTTTCTTTGTCTGATACAGCCATCTTGTTCCCATCCACTAGAGCTGGGACTTTAACTGATACCCTTTTTCCACTCATTTTTTTAAACATATCCCAGACATCACCTAGTTCTGTTTTCCTACCAAGGGTGGAACAAAATTCTCTCCATGTTGACCTTTTCCTGTTTTTAATAATCCTTCGAGCTACTGCCCTTTTCTTATTTATAATCTATTAAGTTTTCAATATTCATATTCTTCCTCAGCTCTCTGAATGCCTTGTTTTGCTCTTTTACTGCAATACTACGTTCGTCATTCCACCAGGGTACAGCCTTCTTCCTACCCTGTGTTTTTTTTCTTAGGTGTACTTGCTATTGCAGCATTCAGAATATGACTGGTTACCTGACTTGAACACTCTTCTATGCCACCTTGTAATGTTACCAAATGACATGATTGGGGAAAATTTAGGCAATACTGTACACAATCTGCCTTGTCAAAACACCATCTTGTAAAACATCTTCCCTCTTTTATACATACTTCAGTTTTAATGACTGTAAGTATCGGGAAGTGATCACTTCCCATAGTTGTACTGTTCATAACCATCCATTCACAGGCTCTCACTAAAGAATCAGATACCAGAGTCAGGTCAATACATAATGAAGTGCCCTTATGCACATCCACCCTGGTACCTTCACCACTGTTGAGACAAATTAATGATTTTTCATCTAACATCTCTTCCACAACATTTCCATGGTTACCTGTATGCATGCTTCCCCACACGCTATTATGGGCATTAAAGTCACCACACCATACCTCTTGCATATGCCCTTCCCCTGCCATAACACTGAAAGTATCTGCTGTTAACTTCCTACATGGGTTGTAATAATTAATCAGCTTAATATTTCCTTGTCCATTTGGCCTACATATTTCAATAATATTACACTCTGTATCCTCAGGGGAGTGAATTACCCTATAAGCCAGGCCATCTTTAATGAAAGTGGCACATCCTCCTCCATTTACACTGTTAATTCTGTCCTGTCTGATTGAACTATATCCTGGAATGCCTTATGCCTCTTCTCAGATTGGCTCTCGCAGTGCTGTAGAGGGCTGTCCTCTGCCTGAAGGCTGAGTTGTAGGCTCTGATCAGAGCCTACAACTCCAGCCACAGGACGAGAGCATTTTCAGGCCAGGTTTTAATTGTTTGTTTGGTTGGAAGGGAACTCTTCCTCAAGGGGGTTTAAGCAGGTTTTAGAAGCAGGGAGAGATGGTCTGATTGTCCAAGGTGAAGGAGTGGGGTGGCTCTGTAGGTGCTTAATGTTGCTGTAAACATGATCCAGTGTTCTTTCCCCTCTTATGACACTTGACATGGTGGTGGAATTTGGGGAGTACAGTCTTTAAGCATGCTTTTGTAGAGGAGCTTGAAATAACGAGGCGATGTGATTCATAAACCAAAGTTTATTATCAGCTCCTCTAACAAGTCTCATCCTAGTGCAGCAGCAGAAGAAGGAAAAAAGAGGCCGAACAGTTTCGGCTCTATCAACTTATACTTGCACATAACAAAAGACATGCATATCAAAGGCTGACATCCCTCATTATCTTAATCTCCCCCATTGTCTCCGTACTCCTCCTCATGGCCCTGGGGGGTGAGGGCAGCTCCTCCGGTCTCCACCGCAGTGTCTGGGAAAGTCTTTGTTCTTACACTGGCGGGTGAGAGTCTTTGTCCTTTCTGAGGTGTGAAGTCGCCTTACATATGTAATCACCAAACATTCCCACATGCTTCAACATATGTAGGTTATGGAATATATGATTAATATAGCCCACAGCCCCCCCCCCAAATGACTAAGAAAAGGACAATAGAAAAATTCACAGTTTAAGATAATTACTATGACATACTAACTGCTACACCTCTTGCCACAGAAGAAACTTTCCAGTAGCCATGCTCCTAAGAGAGTTCAGTGGTAATCATAACAGCATAGTAAAATCACAAGTCAGTCCTAAACTGTTACAGCACAATTAGTGAACAACTGTTGAGTAGTTTGCATCAGTCCCTGTGCTGTCTGGGTTTTAATCTTCTCCCGAATCTGCTGTGGGTCCGCTTGGGCGTCCTGCTGGGACCTTCCTGTAAGGAATCTGCAGCTTGGGGAGGAGAGTGATTAATTGTTCCCTGCAGGGAGGCTGAGTCTTTTCTCTTGGGGGTCTACCCCGCCGAGGTGCTCTCGCCAACCGTGCAGGCTCGTCTCTCAACAAGAAGGCAGGTTTAAGTCTGTCAATGCTGACTGTTTCTTTTCTATCCCCAAAATCAAGCACAAAGTGTTTATCACCAGGTTCCAGCACTCTGAATGGCCCATCGTATGGTGGGCGGAAAGTTGGTTTTAAAGCTTCATGCCTAACAAAAACGAATTCAGCGTTTTTTAAAGCTTGGGGGACAAAAACCCGTGGAAAAGAGTGATGTGCCGGTCCGGGGAGAGAGTCCGGTCCGTTGCTGCCTAAAAACCTCGGGGCTGGAAGATGCCCTGGCTCTGGGTTCTCTGGTAAAAATTCACCTGGGAGCCTGAGAGGTTGTGCAAAAACTAATTCTGCTGGAGAGGCGTCTAGATCCTCTTTAGGTGCAGCACGCAACCCCAATAAAACCCAGGGAAGTTTATTTACCCAATTTGTATCCGTTAGTGAGGCTCTGAGGGCGGCCTTTAAAGATCTGTGAAAACGCTCGCATAACCCATTAGCCTGAGGGTGATAAGCGGTGGTGCGGTGAATTGTCGCCCCTAAGCTGCTGGACATGGCTGACCAAAGCTCCGAGACAAATTGAGGCCCCCTATCGGACGTGATGTCCGATGGGACGCCGAAACGTGCCACCCAGTTTGTCAAAAAAACGCGAGCGACTTCCTCCGCTGTGATTGACGCCATTGGTGCGGTCTATCATTGTTAACAGGTGTGTGAAACCTTGGGAGGAAGGTAGTGGCCCCACGAGGTCGACATGAACGTGATCGAACCTTCTAGCAGGGATTGGAAAAGGCTCCAGAGGGGCTTTTGTGTGTTTGTGTATTTTGGCGCGCTGACAAGAAATGCAAGTTTTTGCCCATTCTTTTACGTTTTTGCGCAGGCCAGGCCACACAAACTTTTCAGCGACCATTTTAACCGAGGCGCGCACACCTGGGTGCGCGAGGGAGTGAATTGAGTCGAAAATACGGCGGCGCCATGTAGCTGGGACTAACGGGCGAGGTCGGCCGGTTGAAATATCGCATATTAGGGGGGGCACGCCGTCGCGTAAACCCCTTTCCTCCAGCCTTAACCCTGTTGGTCCAGACAAGAGTGCGCGCACGTCCACGTCACTGCTTTGTTCCTCTGCCATGGCTGCATAATCTATCCCTGCATGGATTGGGGCCACGTATGTGTCCGCGTTGGTGAAGCGTTCCGCGGCTGAGGTAGTATAATCTGTCTCCTCGCGCTCTGACGATGTCACAGCGCGAGAGAGGCAGTCTGCTACCACGTTAAGTTTGCCTGCCACATGTCGAATGTCTGTGGTGAACTCTGAAATCGCAGCCAGCTGTCTTTGTTGCCTGCCTGACCACGGTTCGGAAATTTTAGCCATAGCAAAGGTGAGCGGTTTGTGGTCTACAAAAGCCGTGAAACTCCGCCCTTCTAACCAGAACTGGAAGTGGCGGATGGATAAATGAAGCGCTAGCAGCTCCCTGTCAAAAGTGCTGTATTTACGCTCGGTTTGGTTTAGCGATTTGCTGAAGAATGCCAAAGGTTGCCAGATTCCGCTGACATGTTGTTCTACAACTGCCCCTATAGCCAGGTCCGAAGCATCTGTGGTTAGCGCAATGCGGGCCGAGGGATCGGGGTGAACCAACAATGTGGCATTAGCTAGGGCGCTTTTTTTTTCCACAATATCTTTATTGAACCTTTTTTTTTTTTTTAACAAACATGATACAAACAATCAAACACTAACACTAAAGTACTACAAAAAAAAAAAATGCACTAAAAACACCAACAACCACCAACAAAATCAAGTCTTCAACAATGCTCCTCTGTTTAGTCTAGACAATCCAATACATAAGTATACATATTATGTTCACCAGTTTGGAATTTACAAGGTCCACACACATCATTCACCTTCTTCTTCAAGAGTTATGTTTAAATTTTTTACATAATCAATAAAAGGTCTCCATATATTCTCAAACACAATTTCCTTTGATTTCAGTATATATGTTATTCTTTCTAATGGAAGGTTTGTTAACATCTGTCTTAACAACTGAGTCACATCTGGTCTATGAGTCTTTTTCCATAATAGTGCAATACATTTTTTGGCATTAAGCAAACTGAGGTCTATGAATGTTCTTTCACTTTTATTAAAATTATGCTTTTCTGGGTACAGACCCAACAAAAACAGTTTAGGATTCAATATGATTTGTTTTGAGATTATTTTTTCAATTGTTACCCTCACCTCTTCCCAAAACATTCTTATTAATCTACATTCCCATAAACAATGAAATAGGGTTCCTTTACTTTCCATGCATTTTGTGCATGTATCTAGCTAGGGCGCTTTTTACTTCCGCGAAGGCGCGTTCGCGCTCCGGGGTCCATTCGACCGCGTTGGAAGCTTTCTGTTTTCTGTGCGCGTCATATAGGGGCTGCATGAGCTGAGCTGCGTGGGGGAGGAAACGGTTGTAAAAATTAACCATTCCTAAAAATTCTTGCAGCGATTTGACCGTTTGTGGCCGTGGGAAACTTTTTATCGCATGAACTTTGTCTGGAAGTGGGACTGCCCCCTTCGGAGAAACTCTGTGTCCTAAAAAATCAATTTGTGACACACCAAATTTGCATTTGGCTGGATTGATTATTAACCCGTGTTCTTCTAGCCTCTGAAAAACCATAGTGAGATGCTGCTCGTGTTCTTCCTCAGACGGGCTGGCTACCAGCATATCGTTGAGGTAGACGAAAACAAAAGGGAGGTCGCGTAATACTGCGTCCATCATCCGCTGAAAGGTTTGAGCCGCGCCTTTGAGGCCGAAAGGCATCCGCAAAAATTCAAAAAGGCCGAAAGGGGTTATTACAGCTGTTTTAGGAATGTCCTCTGCTCGAACTGGGACTTGATGGTAACCGCGGACCAGGTCTATTTTTGAAAAAATGCGCGCACCCGCCAGGTGCAGTGAAAAATCCTGAATGTGAGGAATTGGGTAGCGGTCATGCGCTGTCGCATTGTTTAATCTGCGGTAATCGCCGCACGGTCTCCAAGAACTGTTGGATTTCGGAACCATGTGAAGTGGTGAGGCCCAGGAGCTTTTCGAGCGTCTAATAATGCCTAATTTTTCAAGGGTAGTAAACTCGTCCCGAGCTATGGCGAGCTTGGCCGCGTCTAAGCGCCGAGCTTTGGCAAATATGGGTGGGCCCGTTGTGGGAATAAAATGTTCAACCCCGTGTTTAGCCACTGTGGCTGAGAATTTGGGAATTGTGAGTGCTGGAAATTGGGTGAGGAGTTGATCAAACTTACCTCCTGCTGTGGTGACGCTAGCCTGCACGGGTGGTGGAGAAAGTCGGGCTGAGCAGGGAATAGAAGCAAAGGACAGTGCATTAACCAAGCGCCTGTTCGCTAGATCAACTAATAACCCATGTGCACACAAAAAATCTGCGCCCAACAAGTTAAAACTCACCGCCGCTACAACAAATGTCCATCTGTAGTTGCAGCCGTGGATGCTGAGGTGCAGGCTCTTTTCACCAAAAGTGTCGATGATGGAGCCGTTGGCTGCCACCGCTCCATTGCCCCGGGTGCCCATGGCCCGGTCTGCTTGTGAGGGCATGACAAAACTTAGTTGAGCTCCCGTGTCGATAAGGAACTGCTTGCCGGTGTGTCCGTCCGTCACAAATAAAAGCTTGCTTTTTTCGCCGAGAACCGCCGCTGTTAACGGCTCTCGGCTTCGGCGTTTTCCGGAAATTGTGAATTTGCAGGGGGGAACGCATTTGTAAGCCTTCTCGGCGAAGCGGTGGTGGTAATAACAAACGTCGCTCCGTCTGTTGCGTCCTGGGCATGTCGCTGTCACCGCGGGCTGGCTGTGCTCAGTGATTTGTGGCTCCTCGTGGCTCCGGACGTCAGTGTTGAGGTCTGCGGATGCTGCTGTGGGTGTCTGCTCCTTGCAGGCGTTGACGAGCCATTGAGCTTCGTGAGCTAGCGTGTGGAAGTCTTGCTGGGTGCTGCATTGCATGTTGGCCAGCGTCCCTCTCATGTGTGGCGGCAGCGTACTGAGGAATATGAAATGGAAGAGGAAGTTGTCATTGTCCTCTTCTTTAAGTTGCAGCAAGTCCTCCATGAGGGCCTTGGGTCTGCATCCTCTGTGGCCGTAGACCGCCAAGATCCTCTCGGCTCTCTCCTCGGCTGAGGGGACGTAATTTGCCACGATGGTTGCTTTCAGTTCTTCATATTTGTCCTGGGCCGGCGGCCGCTGGATTATGCTCCGCGCACATCTCGAAGTGGCGGCGTTGAGTTTGGCGATGATGTGATAGAACTTTGTATCGTCAGCCGTGATGCCCGCAAATGCAAACTGGGCTTCAGTTTGCTGAAACCACGAGGCGGGGTCCTCTTGCCAGAAGTCTGGCAGGTTGACGGTGACGGCGTTTGTGTAGACCGTCACTGATGTGTCCGCAGGGTGAGAGTGCCTTGCTTCGGCTCTCTCCGCGGCGCTGGTGCTCGGTTGAGCCCTCTCTATCACTTCTGCCGTGGGGGAACGTCGTCCATCTGTTCCCCTGTCTGCATGGGCGCCGGCGTCTGCCTGGGTCGCCACAGATGAGTCGATTGCAGGGGAACGCCTCTGGTCCATTCTCGCGTAAGGGTCACCAGTGTAGAGGAGCTTGAAATAACAAGGCGATGTGATTCATAAACCAAAGTTTATTATCAGCTCCTCTAACAAGTCTCATCCTAGTGCAGCAGCAGAAGAAGGAAAAAAGAGGCCAAACAGTTTCGGCTCTATCAACTTATACTTGCACATAACAAAAGACATGCATATCAAAGGCTGACATCCCTCATTATCTTAATCTCCCCCATTGTCTCCGTACTCCTCCTCATGGCCCTGGGGGGTGAGGGCAGCTCCTCCGGTCTCCACCGCAGTGTCTGAGAAAGTCTTTGTTCTTACACTGGCGGGTGAGAGTCTTTGTCCTTTCTGAGGTGTGAAGTCGCCTTACATATGTAATCACCAAACATTCCCACATGCTTCAACATATGTAGGTTATGGAATATATGATTAATATAGCCCACAGCTTTGTTAAAATCCCCTGCAATAATATGAACTGTGTCGAGGTGGTCTTTCTGTTGCCTGCTAACAATGTGCTGGAGGTGGCTGAGTGCTAAGCTAATGCTAGCGTCGAGAGGGACGTAAACAGCTGTTGCAATTACTGCCGTTAGCTTGCAGGGTAGATAGAAGGGCCTACACAGAAAGGATATGGCCTCCAAATCCGGTGAACAGTGGCTTTGAATTATTCTGCTGTTATTACACCAAGCCTGAAGCACATAAACACAGAGCCCATCACCTCTGCACTTACCAGAATCGGTGTTGCGGTCGAAACACAATGTAGTTTGGCTGGGTAATTCCACAGTGGTGTCTGGGATGAGCGGGTGAAGCCAAGACTTGGTCACAATCAGAATACAACAGTCCCGGACATAGTGATTGTAGGTGACCTCCGATCGCAGCCCATCCATTTTGTTGGCAAGGGATCTGGCGTTGATGAGGAAGTTTGAAGGTTAGCAGTGGTTTGGTGCATTGTTTGCACAGCTGGGCACAGAGGCCAGCCCTGCAGCCTTGTTTCTTCGTTCTCTCTCGGCACGGTCTGCGCTTCTTGCTGGGCCTGACAACAATCCACAGAGTGCCCGGAGGTCTGGCGATCTCCTCAGGGATGTGGTATTGATCGATGGAATAAGCGCTGGAGATGTCGGAGTTAAGTTGGCGGCCAATGCTTAGAAGCTCCTGGCAACTGTAGGTAATTAGTCCATCACAGAAGGAGGACAAAAAAAGGCAGGAAAACCAAGGCCCTCCAGGATTTCGCAGGATGTTTGTGTCCCAAAAAGCCTGAATTCACTGGAGCATTTTTAAAAAGTTGTGATAAAAGTTGCAATGTTTTGAGAGGTTTTTTTGCAGTAAAAGTTGTGGGGAAAATTACACATTTTAAAATAGATGCTTTTTCCATAGTTTACTGCAGTGACATTCTATAACAGCACAAGAAAAGTGCAGGCTAGTCAAAAAATTTTCTTATTAAACAATGATTTGTAAATTAAGCAGAAACTTCTGCTATACAGAAACTCTTGTGCAACAGCAAATACAGACTTTAGCACTATCTATAACTCTATAAACTATATATCTGTAACTATATATATAACTATATTAGCTGCTCTTGCTTGCTTGTTTTTTTTTCTTGCCTTCTGATTGTTGCTCTGAGTGTTGCTATCCCTGTGCTGTTGCAATCCTGGAATTTCCCCGTTGTGGGACTAATAAAGGCTTATCTTATCTTATCTTATCTATTACAACAGCTAAATTGCATTGAATGCATGTTACGGTAGAGATTTGGAAAATTATTGGCAGCATCTTCATTTGAAAACTACAGCGGTCCCCACCCACTCGGTACAGAGTGCAGAGGAAAAAAGAAATAATTTATGCTGTTGCTCTGTATTGAGTATCGGAGTCTGTGTTTTTCTGAAAAAAATTAGACGGTATTCTCTCTCTTTCTGTGCCTAACTCCTACCTGTCTGTCTGTCTGCTGCGCGTCTTGACACACACCTGTCTCATCAGATACTAATCTTTCATTTACTGGGAGTCCGGGGGGGGGATGGGTGCACGTTGGTCCATGTCCAGACCAGAGATTCACAGTTTTAAAGCTCATTGACAAGATGTAGTAATGATTTTACCACTAAAGATGAATAAAATGTCACAACACTGGCTGTAGTGTTACATTTGCTCATTTGTTTGTGGTTTTATGGCGTCTCTCCTTATGCGCGCTGTCATGACGGGGTGGTTTTCAGGCAGGCAGACATTTTTCCACACAAACCCAGCACTTTGTACACGTGGTCAGGACGGAGACGTGGCGAGACATCCACCGGAAGACCGGGGGAGACGGAGGAAGGGACGGTGTGGCAAACTTCACGGGTGAGTGTTTGTGTGTGTGTGGGTTTTTTAAATCACACACACAGTTTTTTGCTGATGTGTTAATGCTCTGTAAACACGTGGGCGTGGTGCAGCAACATATTTGATTGGTTCGACTGAGCATTTAAGTGCTACTTGGGGACAAATTTGTTTGGCCAAATTGGGAGAAGTTGACGAGGATTGGCCAAAATTGCGTAAAAGTTGCAGTGATTGGACAAAGTTGCAAGGTTGTGCAAAAGACGCAGCCAATCACTGATTTCACGTGAATTGATGCAATCGCAACATTGCGAAATCCTGGAGGGACTGAAAAACACAGAAAAAAGCCCAGTGGTTTTCTGCGTCTAGCCACAGCATGTGAGCGCACAGCCATCTTGCTTACCCACCTTTGATCATACAATTTATGTATGAGTAAGTTACTACAGTATAATGATTTCTTTCCCCCTTTTAGTGTCGAGTTTTCTCATGTTTGCACATGCTTTACATACACCCACACCCACACACGCCACCATGCCAAAGTCTAAAGCCAGAGGAAACACTGCTGAAAATATTTGCTACTTTCACTACTTAAATTTTTAATTTGACATCCACCCTGATCATGGAATCCAAAATTTTAATCAATTTCAGATTTATAACCCTATAAATGCCAGTTAGGTTACATATTACCGCAAATTTTTAAGGGGAAAAGTGGAAGTTGTCATTTTTTTTTTTTACCATATACTGTAATTGATGCAAGTTAATATTTTTTTAATCATCATTGCAGTTCAGTACCAGTAACAAGTGAAGATTTTTTTTTTCTTTTTGCATTATTACTCCTTTTGATCAGTACGGTAACAAAAAAGACAAAAACTCCCACTTGGCTTGTTTGTGGCCAAAAATGGCTACTTCCTGTTTTTTACAAAATGCTATAAAAATTTGTGTTTCTCTGCGTGTGTGCATGTGCTCAAGGGCGGCAGGATGTGTAAACCACAGTAGAGTGGTCCTTGCAGACACACTTTCCACAGCTGGAGCGAATAGTATGTGCACAGTTCACACCTTATCACTTTGCTGGTGGGCCGTGGGTCAGACTCTGATTCAGACTGCTGTATCCCAACAACAGTGACTGCAGCGGCTGTTACGTGTGGGGGTTACCAGGTGGGGTCATCAGCATGTGCCTCAGCTCTTCCAGGAACACCCTTTCTTGGTAGGTTCTAGAGGACTCCTAATCAGGATGAACTGATTTCCACAGGACAAAGGCATTGTATTTATTGCAAGACATCCAGGAGATTGTAGAAGACAGTGAGCAGTTACAACTGTAGGTTCCAACAACCTTTTCTGGGTTATCCACACTGCCTTTGAACCTACTGTAGTCCAAGATTGCTGCAGGCTTCCCCTTTTTGCCGTCACTGACTGCAGGCTTTCTGTGCTTTGTGCACAAAAGAGCACATTCTTCCCTTGCTTGGGCATGTAGGATGCCGCCATGGTACTTTTGATGAAGGTGAAGACAGACAACAGAATATTCCTCTGTCACAGCTGGAGGAGCTGGGGAGGTAGCTCTGGTTTGTTTCTCCTGATTGTACCAACCAGAGCCAGTTTTCCTCTGGAGAACGTTTTCTACTTTCTGTCATCAGCTTCTTGGCCTCCACCACTGTCTCACCCTCTGAGGAAGAGGAATTGGGCACTGTCTGGTACTCTAGACAGTGCCCATCCCCCTCCTCATAAATGGAGACTGCATGGAACCTGTCACCACCTTTAGGTTTCTGGGCACCCACATCGCATCTGACCTCTCCTGGACTGTCAACACCAAGGCCCTGGTGAAGAAAGCCCAGTAGCAGCTACACTTCCTCTGTGTCCTGAGGAAGAACAACCTGGATCAGAAGCTGCTGCTGGCCTTCTACCACTGCTCAATGGAGAGCATCCTCACCTACTGTCTGGGGGTGTGGCACGCTGGCTCCATGGCTGAGAACAGGAAGGCTGTGCAGAGGGTCATCAACACCAACATCATCGGCAGCCCTATGCCCTCCCTGGAGGACGTCTCCAGATCCTCCTGTCTCAAAAAGACCAAGGCCATCACAAGAGACCCCTCACATATCCCCCACCACATGTTTGACCTGCTTCCCTCTGGACAATGGTTCAGATCAATCAGGTCCCACACCTCCAAACTGACAGACAGCTTCTTCCCCTGGGCCATCCGGACTGCAAACAGCCAGAGATCTATCCCCCTCCCTCCACAGTGCTCACATGCATAGAACTGAGGACGTTTTAATTCTCATTTAAAAAAAAAAACAAACCTCACCTGTTTTTGTACTCTGCATTTTTCAGTACATTGATCCAGCCGTGAAGCCACTACCATTGTATTTTTTAATACTACTTATCTTTCTACTTAATGTATGGCATTTTATTCAAATGTGTTTTGTAACTGTTTGGACTGTCAGGTCAGGCATTGGTTTGCTTGCTACCGGATAACCATGAAAACTGGTACTACCTGTCTCATGGGTCGGGCCGTCAGCGACTCAACCGGCAACCCCGCCCTTCCGAGGGTATGGAGGATGAAACTGGGCATCCTAGCAGAACTAAAAACAATATCTGTCACAGGTCTGTGGTGGACCACTCCCAGTTACACGGGGTGAGACTGGACAGCCTGGTTGATAAGCACATCTGTCGCAAGGTCTGTGGTGGACTTTTGCCAGTCAATACACCGTGACATGCACTACAAAGGGCAAAGAGCAGAGATAGACAAATCTATCATCTGGTCAGTCACTGCAACAGATACTGGAGTCAGTTTGTCTTAGCCTGTCCTTGCCACTGATAATACCTCTATCTGCCAAGAATGTGCCGCTAGTCCAGCAAAAGCTAGCGGTACTCAAATACTTTGCAAGCAGTTTCATGAAATGGTCATTCAGAAAGCAACTCATATTGGCTCGAACATCACCCGGGTTAACAAGGTCGGGAGTTCCTGGCAGCGGAAGGTGAAGGACAGAACTGGGTGGAGGAATCTGATCAGACCTAAATGAAACAGTCATTGTCGCCCCCGACAGACTGCTATGATGATCACACACACACACACACACACACACACACACACACACAGTACATACATATATATATTTTCATACTTTACTGCACAGTAGCCTGATGGAGCACCCATAATTTTGTTGTACTTTACTACTGTACAATGATAAAGCCTATTCTATTCTGTTGATCATTGCAAAGCCTTTAGAAAGGAAGACGCTTTGAAACAGGTGCTGCTGCCTTTGACACTTTGTTATGCTTCTGCTCAGCCTCTGATAATAACCTCAATAGCCTTTTCTACAAGTGTGCATCATGGTAGCCGCCCAGATCTTTTTAGAGGCAGCTCAAGTTACTCATTCATTCCTTAATCCAGACTCTTACTTTAGTGCCAGTGTATGACTCACAGCTGAACCTGTTTTTATTATTAGGAATCATGTCCAAGGGACCAGCAATTGGCATTGACCTGGGCACTACCTACTCCTGTGTTGGAGTATTTCAGCATGGCAAAGTTGAGATCATTGCCAATGATCAGGGAAACAGGACCACACCCAGTTATGTTGCCTTCACTGACACCGAGAGGCTGATTGGGGATGCAGCAAAGAACCAGGTGGCCTTGAACCCCAGCAACACAGTATTCGGTATGACTTGTCTTTTTTTCCCTAGAGAAATCAAACACAGCAACATATGATGTTTTTGCTTGCTCACTGCATCTTTGTTTTCCATCAGATGCCAAACGTCTTATTGGACGTCGGTACGACGATAGTGTTGTCCAGTTAGATATGAAACACTGGCCCTTCGCTGTTGTAAATGATAGTGGAAGACCCAAAGTAAAGGTGGAGTACAAGTGTGAGGCCAAGACCTTTTACCCAGAGGAAATCTCCTCCATGGTGCTCCTTAAAATGAAGGAGATTGCTGAGGCCTACCTTGGCAAGGTACACTGTAGTAATAAAAATAAAAAAAAAAAAAATAAACTTTGATTGTAGTACTGAATAGCCGCTATTCAGTTTATTTATTTCGGCTTTTATTTTATTTGCAGGATGTTCACTGTAACCAGAGTGTTGTCATTTTTTGTGCACTTTACAATTTTGAAGTTTTAAGCACAACTATCTTAATTTTGCAGACCGTAACAAACGCCGTAGTGACTGTGCCTGCCTACTTCAATGACTCTCAGCGACAGGCCACCAAAGATGCCGGGACCATTTCTGGGCTTAATGTGCTTCGTATCATCAATGAGCCAACTGCAGCTGCCATCGCTTATGGCCTGGACAAAAAGGTAAAATAGGAATTGGAAACAATAGCCTTAATGAATGCCTCAGTGAACGATGACACTTGATTATTTTAAAAAGCAATTAGTATAGGGGAAAATGACCAACAAAGCATATGATTGAGATGTGTTGTAAGTTGTGTGTAAAGTTTGTCATTCTACAGTACATACAGAGATTCAAAGATTTCCCTTTTGGATTGGTTTGAGTTTACAATAGTACTAGGAGTGTTTCCAAATGTGCTTATAGTTTTAATCAAAATTATGTATGTTCAATTCAACAATTTTCTAGATTGGAGCTGAGAGGAACGTTCTCATTTTTGACTTGGGTGGTGGCACGTTTGATGTGTCCATCTTGACAATTGAAGACGGAATCTTTGAGGTCAAGTCCACTGCTGGTGACACACACCTGGGTGGTGAAGACTTTGATAACCGTATGGTCAACCACTTCATTGCTGAGTTCAAACGAAAGCACAAGAAAGACATCAGCAACAACAAGAGGGCAGTGCGTCGTCTGCGCACAGCATGTGAGCGGGCCAAGCGTACCTTGTCATCCAGCACCCAAGCCAGCATCGAAATTGATTCTCTGTATGAGGGAATCGATTTCTACACCTCAATCACCAGAGCCCGGTTTGAAGAGCTGAATGCAGACCTTTTCCGAGGAACCCTGGAGCCTGTTGAAAAAGCTCTCCGCGATGCCAAGATGGACAAATCCAATGTCAACGATATCGTCCTGGTGGGAGGGTCCACTCGTATCCCCAAAATTCAGAAGCTGCTGCAGGACTTCTTCAATGGAAAAGACCTCAATAAGAGCATCAACCCTGATGAGGCAGTGGCCTACGGTGCAGGTATATACCAGTATTTTTCCTACCATTTAATAGGAGGGAGCACCCTACCCCCCCCCCCCCCAACAGACCCCCCACTCCCCTTTCCCAGAGTGTCAAGTTAATTTTATTTTTCTATATTGTGCCAGATCACAATAGAAGTCATTTTAAGTTGCATTCACGATAGAACAAGTCTTTATCTTGTCCTTTTATTAAACAAACTAAACATTCCTATGTTATTTATTTTATTTACACAACAGCAGCATTTCTGCCTCTTCTCCTCTGCGGTCTGTATCATGCAAGGGGGGTGGACCTCCACTGGGTAAACACAGACAGCACACACAAAGACATGAAGTGCGCGTGCACACACAGACATGTGCTCACATACAGCTGAACACACTTTCACCACAAATTGAGAGAGATCACATAGGGAAGCATGTTGTGTCAGCCAAATGACAAGCAGAAAAAAAATGTTTTTTTTAAACACACCCAAGGTGACGAACGTTGCAAAACTAGCTCTCCTAGTAGCAGCTGAAGTAGCTCTCCTGCTCCGGGTCCAAGTTTAGAAAAAAGCCTAAGTGCTGCAACCCCCTCCCACCCATCCCGACAAGCAGCTAAAGTTCGGTCATCACCAAATAACAGGTTTTGACTTAGCATGGCTGTTGGCGTAAATACTCCCCCTGGCTGTAGAAGACTGATCTTGGTAAGTAAAGAATAATAAGTGATGATTGTTTTTAATTGTTTTTATTGTTTTTTTAATTGTTTTCAATTTTTTTTATTTTATCTACTTTATTAATCCCAGAGGGAAGTTCAGGGCATCCACTTCGATGGATGAGGCAGCCATGGTACGGCGCCAGTCTCTTCACCATTCACACACACATTCACACCTAGGGCCACTTTAGAGTCTCCAATTTTAACCTAACTTGTGTGTTTTTGGCCTGTGGGAGGAAATCGGAGTATCCGGGGTAAACCCACGCAGACACAGGGAGAACATGCAAACTCCACACAGAAGGGTCACCGATGGTCAGGGGGTGGGATTGAACACACGACCTTCTTACTGTGCTGCCACAGTGCTAACCACTGCACCACCCTAACCCAGCAGCAAAGGAATGGCAGCACTCAGATCAGTAGTAAATAAGATAAGAATGGGTTAGCCCAAGCAGTAAATAAATAGACATATGCACACAGTTATACACACAGTGCAAGAGCATTGCAGTTAGATTGTATCAACAGCATTACAGTTAGTGAAGAATTATTCATTTATTCACTTATTCATAAGAATGAATAAGTGCACGGTTTCTGCTGGTAATAGCTAGCCACGCCAATAACTGAGCCACCATGCCAAGAAAAATTTAGGCCTGTATTTTTAAAAAAAAAAAGACCTGCATAGGAACCAATTTTTATCCCCCGCCAGTCGAAGCCCAAAGGGGGGATTATGTTATGGGCCAGTCCGTCAGTCCGTCCCACTTTTGTGAAATCAACTCCTCCTACAGGTTTGTTCCGATTGTTTTGAAACTTGGTACTATGGTTTGATATACACTTAGGATGCGCATATTGCAATTTGGTTCTGATCAGATGATTTTTGCAGGAGTTGTAGCCCCTGACCAATGACTTCCTGCTTCACCTCACTTCATAGACAGTAACTATCTTTTGAAATAAACTCCTCTTACAGTTTTGTTCCGATTGTTTTGAAACTTTTTAACATGGTTTGATATACTCTGATGCACATATTGCAATTTCCCTCTCATTGGATGACCTTGAGGTCAAAGGTCAGGTCATATTTTTCCCTAAATCTTCTAACCACGGTAACTACTGAAAGAAATGACGTAGGCTTTTCAAATCGACACAGTAGTTATATTTAATGCACATCTTGGACGACTTACACCTTCACCTAACTATGGGTTTGGGGTCCAGGGATCAGAGGTTCAAAGTTAACATTGCAGTTGAACTATGATAAATGCTACATTTACTATTACTATAAAATGAGTAAATCTAGGGCTGTAGCCACACATGTGACTTACTTAATGCCTTACATAATGCCTCACATCTTAGATGAGAACAAAGTGCAGAGTTTCCTTGGAGATAACAGGAAGCTGTGAAAGTGTAATCTTTGGTATGCAAGAGACTGCTTGGAGGATCCTTTGTGTGCCGAGAGACGGCTGGGAGGATCCTTTGTGGGCCAAAGACTGTGAGGGGGATGCTAAGGGATTAAAGAGGAAATGCATTGTTACTTTTGATTTGAATGCAATGTGACTTGTGAGCTGTGGGGAGACCTGGGTATATAAGGGACGAGTTTTTTCTGAGATGTCCTCTTTCTACTCTGCTCATGTTGGAGACGTGTAATAAACTGCCTTGAGACAAACCTGCCTCGTCAGTTACACACTCCACACTGGTGACCCAAGACGTAGCATGCAGCAAGAAGAGAATTCCCCGGGGCCAGCCTCATCGGGAGCCCCCAGCCAAGCGTATGCCGTTACGGTCCAGCTACCGGACTTTTGGCAGAACAACCCGCGCTCCTGGTTCCACTTGGTTGAGGCACAGTTCGCCCTCCGGGGAATATCGGTAGATGACACGAAATTCTACCATGTGATCGCAAAGCTCAATAACCACACGGCTCAGCATGTGGAGAGCCTTCTGGAGCAGCCACCAGCCAGTGACAAATACGGCACGTTGAAGGCTGCACTCATCCAGCACTACACTCTCTCAGTTGAGGAGAGAGCAGAGAGACTCATGGCGCTGACCAAGTTGGGAGATGGCACGCCAATTGACCTGATGGAGAAGATGCTGAGGTTGAAAGGCTTGGACAATGACCACTTCATCTTTACCCACCTTTTTCTCAGGACCCTACCGTCAGCGACGAGAGCGACCCTGGCCAGTTCGCCGTTGTTGGCCCAGTGGGACTACCGTGTGCTGGCCCGGGAGGCGCATCGTCAACGCCAGCAGAGAGCGCGCGGCCACAGCGGCAGCGACGGAGCTCGGCGTGACGGCCGGAGATGGCAGGGAGCCAGGGACAGCAGTAGCAGAACCACCGACGACGGCAGCGGCGGGGGCCAAGGAACGCGGAGGAGACACCCTTTGTTTCTGCCACCGCCGCTTTGCAGAGAAGGCATGCAAATGTATACCACCGTGCCAGTTCAAGCGCTCGGGAAATGCCAAGACCAGGGGTCGGTAGCAGCTGCGACCCTCGGGGAGGAGAACAAGCTGCTCTACTTGAAGGACGCACGCTCGGGGAGGCATTTCCTCGTGGACACAGGCGCCCAGTTGAGTTTCATCACGCCTTCCTACGCTGACCGGCTGGCAGGTTCCAGCGGTCCCGAGATGGCAGCAGCGAACGGCTCGGAGATTAAGACCTTTGGTGAGAGGACTCTGCTTCGGTCTCTACACGGCCGTACATTTGAGTGGACTTTTGTCATAGCAGCATTGAATTTCAATATATTGGGGGCTGATTTTTTGTGCTCACATGGTTTGTTGGTTGATGTCGATAACAGACGCCTGGTTAATGAACTTTCTTTTGACTCTATTCCCTGTACAGCTTGAGCGGCCCGGCCAACAGCACAAGCCAACATCACAGCTGCAAGCGGTAAGTTCCACACACTGCTCACTCAGTTCCCAGCACTCACGGTCCCCACATTTTCAGCAGCCGTCGCTAAACACGGGGTGGAACATTTTATTACCACCACCGGGCCGCCCGTTTTTGCAAAACCTCGGCGCTTGGACGCAGCTAAACTGGCCATAGCGCGCAAGGAGTTTGCCAACCTGGAGAGGTTGGGCATCATCAGGCGTTCGAACAGCCCATGGGCTTCCCCGCTACACATGGTCCCGAAAGCTGATGGCTCATGGCGATCTTGCGGGGATTTCCGCAGGTTGAACAACGCCACAGCGCATGACCGCTACCCAATCCCTCATATCCAAGATTTTTCCGTTCATTTAGCAGAGGCGCACGTTTTTTCTAAAATAGACTTGGTCCGCAGTTACCACCAAGTCCCAGTGCGCGCTGAGGACATACCCAAAACAGCGGTGATAACTCCATTTGGCCTATTCGAGTTTTTGCGCATGCCATTCGGGCTTAAAGGGGCTGCACAGACGTTCCAACGCATGATGGACGCGGTGCTGCACGATCTCCCTTTTGTGTTCGTCTACTTGGACGATATCTTGGTAGCCAACGCGTCCGAAGACGAACACAAAAACCACCTCGCAGCAGTTTTCCGGAGTTTGGGAGAGCATGGGTTAATAATCACCCCAGCGAAGTGTCAGTTCGGAGTGACGCAGATCGAATTTTTTTAGGACACCGCGTCTCCTCCGAAGGAGCAGTTCCACTACCTGACAAAGTGCGCGCGGTAGCAGATTTCCCCCGGCCGCAGACGGTCAGGGCGTTACAGAAGTTTTTGGGAATGGTGAATTTTTATAACAGTTTCCTCCCTCGCGCAGCGCAGCTCATGCAACCGCTGTATGCTGCGCTCAAAAAACAGAAACCCGCGAATAAGATCGAGTGGTCCCCGGAGCGGGAGCGAGCGTTCTCGGAAGTCAAAGCAGCCCTGGCAAACGCTGCGTTGTTGGCACATCCAGACTCAACGGCCCGCATAGCGCTCACCACTGATGCATCTGATGTGGCCATAGGGGCGGTCGTGGATCAGCATGTAGCCGGGGCTTGGCAGCCGCTCGCCTTTTTCAGCAGGACCTTGCGCGATAATGAACGTAAATACAGCGCGTTTGACAGGGAGTTGCTGGCTCTCCATTTGGCCATTCGCCACTTCCAGTTCTGGCTAGAAGGGTGCTGTTTCACCGCGTTCGTTGACCACAAGCCACTAACATTCGCGATGGCCAAAGTTTCAGAACCGTGGTCGGGCCGGCAGCAGAGGCAGCTAGCCGCAATCTCAGAGTTTACTACCGATATTCAGCACATGTCGGGTAAACTGAATGTAGTGGCAGACTGCCTCTCGCGCGCCGTGGCTGCCCCCGTCCGCGTGGGGATAGATTACACAGCCATGGCCGCGGAGCAGGTTAGTGACGCGGATGTGCGCGCGCTCCAGTCTGGACCAACAGGCTGGAGAGCAGGGTGCTGCAAGACAGTATGCCACCTCTTATCTGTGATGTCTCCACGGGGCGACCGCATCCCGTGGTACCGGCAGCATGGCGCCGCCGCGTTTTTGACTTGATTGATTCTTTGGCGCACCTGGGGGTGCGCGCGTCGGTCAAAATGGTAGCAGAAAAATTTGTGTGGCCGGGCCTCCGCAAACAAGTTAAAGAGTGGGCGGCAGTCTGCATGGCGTGCCAACGAGCCAAGGTACACAGACGCACGAGGGCTCCCTTGGAGCCATTTCTCATTCCGGCTAAGAGGTTTGACCACGTTCATGTGGACCTCGTGGGTCCCCTCCCGCCATCACAGGGGTGCACGCACCTTCTGACAATGGTGGACCGCACCACGCGCTGGCCGGAGGTGGTTCCTTTGGCGTCAACAACAGCTGAGGAGGTGGCGCGCGCGTTTGTAACAGCATGGGTGGCGTGTTTTGGAGTCCCGTCGGACATTACATCCGACAGAGGCCCTCAATTTGTTTCCAAACTTTGGTCAACAATGGCCCGCAGCCTAGGTGTCACAATTCACCGTACAACCGCGTACAATCCACAGGCTAATGGGTTATGCGAACATTTTCACAGGTCATTGAAAGCAGCTCTCAGAGCGTCACTGACGGATGCAAATTGGGTAGACAAGCTACCGTGGGTTTTATTAGGGTTGCGTTCTGCGCCTAAAGAAGACTTAGAAGCTTCCCCAGCTGAACTCGTTTTTGCGCAGCCACTTCGGCTGCCCGGGGAGTTTCTCCCGGATAATCCGGCGCCAGGTAGCTCCCCGTCTCAGCTGTTGCAGCATAGCATTGACACGGGCACGCTGCCGGGCCCTGCCCACCACAGTTTTCCGCGCGTTTTTGTGCCTAAAACTTTGAAGAACGCGGAGTTTGTTTTTGTCAGACACGATGCACATCGTCCCCCACTGCGACCGCCTTATGATGGACCGTTCAGAGTGTTGGAAACAGGGGACAAGCATTTTTGCTAGATTTGGGGGGTAGGAGGGAAAAGGTTGGCATAAACAGACTCAAACCCGCTTTTGTGGTGGCGGACGAGCAAGTGCTGTTGGCGAGGGCCCCTCGGCGTGGAAGACCCCCACGAGGAGCTTCCCAGAGTAATATTTCCCCAGAACACCCGCGGGGACTGACAACAGGTTTTCACCCCCAGACAACAGCTCCCCAGACAACAGCTCCCCAGCATGACAGCGCCGCTGAGGCGGTGAATCCTGGTTACAGCAGATACAGGAGAAGACTGAAGCCCAAGCAGCATGTGGACTGATGTGTAATGATTCTATCACAGCATGCAGACTGTTATTCTTTTGTTCGATCTAAAATGTTTGGGGGGGGGGTGTAGCCACACATGTGACTTACTTAATGCCTTACGTAATGCCTCACATCTTAGATAAGAACAAAGTGCAGAGTTTCCTTGGAGATAACAGGAAGCTGTGAAAGTGTAATCTTTGGTATGCAAGAGACTGCTTGGAGGATCCTTTGTGTGCCGCGAGATGGCTGGGAGGATCCTTTGTGGGCCAGAGACTGTGAGGGGGATGCTAAGGGATTAAAGATTAAAGATGTTGAATATTTAATAGTTCAGAATGGTTCATACACATAAGTTGATAGTTATTACATATTGAAATACATATAGGACAAATAGATATTATAAACACTTTATAGTTAATCAGAAAAGCTATTTATAATAGTAATTTAATTAGAATCCCAAAGGTGTTTTCCTTCAATGCAGTCGTTAGACATTGTCCACTAGACGGCGCTGGTACTGTACCTTTGGCCATGAAATGTTATTGTTCAAGCTGCAGACCGAAGAAGAAGAAGTCAGTGCTAAGCGATGCAGTGCTATCAGAGGGACGGACGCATGTTAGCCAGCGGGAACGACAGATGTGTTGTAAACTGAGATGCAGCATTCTCCAGTAAAGCCAAATGAAGGTAAAGTTGGGTGTTTGGACATTCTTTCCTTATAACAACTGATGTTACAGCTAAATCCACAACATACTTTTTGGTGCCGAAACCCGGGAACCGGAAGCTGGAAGCGGGAAAAGTGAAGAGAGAACGTTGTTGGGATTAAGCCGATAGCTGTAACAACACGGAGACGAAAGGAAAAAATGGCGGAGCGACTTCAAAGGCTAAAACAGAAACGGACCGTGCTGCGGACGTCCGTTACAAAGCTGCTGCAAATTATACAAGATGAAACAAGTAAGACTGATATAAACAGTGACCGTTTGCGGGAGCTGTTAGCCATGTTGTCACAGAAAGAGAAAGGCCTGCAAGACATTGAACCAGATATAGAGCAGGAGATCCCTTTGGACGAGTTAG
This sequence comes from Pholidichthys leucotaenia, assembly GCA_020510985.1. NCBI lineage: Eukaryota > Metazoa > Chordata > Actinopteri > Cichliformes > Pholidichthyidae > Pholidichthys > Pholidichthys leucotaenia. The sequence goes on from CM035847.1 coordinate 234,044,118, forward strand.
ATGCGGACATGGTGCGGACACTTGAGTATCAGGACAACACAAATTTATGGAGGACGCGGGCAGAGAGAGCAATTGAACGGGCTGCCTTACAGCAACAAGAACAGGCAAGAGACGCCACCGTATCAGCGAATCCACATCGGCTGAGTGACGTGAGTACACGGTCAAATACAAGCAGACCCTCGGTAAAGCTACCCAAGCTCTCAATAAACAAATACAGCGGAGAAGTGTGCATGTGGCAGGAGTTTTGGGACCAATTCGAAAATGCAATTCACCAAAACCCAGATTTGAGCAAAACTGAAAAGTTCACTTACTTGAAGTCATATCTCATCGGGCCAGCTGCACGCGCCGTCGCAGGGCTGAAGGTAACTGACATGAACTATGATGCTGCAGTAGACATGCTTAAGCAAAGATTTGGAAGGAAAGAGCTCATTGTAAGTGCACACATGTCTAAGTTACTAAATCTAAGTCCAGTTAAAAGGTCCTCAGACATTGTTGCCTTGAGACAACTTTTTGATGATGTTGAAGTACAAATCAGAAGCTTAGAAGCTTTAGGAGTCATGTCAGACAGTTATGGAGGTTTACTGTGCCCCATACTGTTCAAAATGATTCCTGCTGATCTTGCCCTTGAGTACACCCGCAAGACAGATGTAGGGCAAAAGTGGGATGTTGATGGCCTTGTAAAGTTTTTGCAACAAGAAGTTGAAAGCAGGGAGCGTGCTGCACATTTGACACAAATGAGAGAGAATCATAAAGATACACATGCAAATCAGAATCAGCACTACAGACCAGATTCAAGCAGAGAAAGGTGGAAAGGACCTAATGTGCCCTCAGCTGCAGCCCTCCACACAGGCAGTTCGAATACACCATTTGTGCACAGTTGCATATTCTGTAACAGTACCAGCCACAAGTCAGAACAGTGCACTGAAGACACAGTCACAAGCAGGAAAGAAAAACTAAAGAAAACGGGAAGGTGCTTCATATGCCTAAAACCCAGACATCTTGCTCGAGACTGTAGATCCAAAAATGTGACATGCACTGATTGTGGAAGAAGACATCATGCTGTTGTGTGTGACAGAAGTGAGCAACCAATAGAAAGGACAGATGCCGCTGAAAACACGAGTGATGCAGTGGTCTCCTCAGTATTTCCATATGCAGCCAAACCAACCCCAGAAAAATGTGAAACAGTACTATTGCAAACTGTGAGAGCAAGGATTGAAGGACCTGGAGGAAAGAAGATTGTGCGTTGCTTAATTGATGGAGGAAGCCAACGGAGTTTTGTCCATGAGAAACAAGTGAAAGATTTAAAACTGCCAATACTAAAACAAGAGACATTAAACCTTCACACGTTTGGCTCAAAAAACCCAGTGACCACAAAATGCAATGTCATAAAACTAGTCCTGGAGAATGTGAGAAACAAAGATCAGAAAATCGAGATTGAAGCTGTTCAAACACCACAGCTTTGTACTGCAGTCATGAAAGTCCCCAGTGAACACATCCAACGGCAGCTGGAGAAAAAAGGGCTACCAGTAGCAGATGTGTCAGCGGGAGACAAAGATGGTTTGGAGCTATCAGTACTGATCGGAGCAGATTACTACTGGAGAGTAGTCACAGGTAAAACTGAGAGACTGTCAGACGCTTTGGTTGCCGTAGAAACCAGATTCGGCTGGGCAGTGCAAGGACCAGTTGTCATGTCCAGTATGAATGAAGCAACATGTATGCACATTGGACTCAGTGAAGACTCAGTGGAGATCTCAAACCAGCTAAGAGCATTTTGGGAGATCGAGTCGCTGGGCATCACTACTAAAGGTGAGGAAACACCTGATGACGAGAAAGCCAAGGAGAGCTTTGACAGGTCAGTCAGATTCATTAATGGGAGATATGAAGTGGCGTTGCCATGGCGCCAAGACACACCCGAACTCTCAGACAACAAGAAGGTTGCACAAAAGAGGTTTGAAACCCTGAAAAGAAAGCTGAAATCTGACGTGACACTGTTTAAAGGATACAACGATGTAATAGAGGATTACACAGAACAAGGAATATGTGAAGATGTGCCACAGAGCAGTCATTCAGCAGAGACAGAGAATGTAACCTACTACTTACCTCATCATGCTGTAATCAGAGAGGACAAAGTAACTACCAAGTTAAGGGTAGTGTTTGATGCTTCGTCACATGAAGAAGGTTGTTCCTCTTTAAATGACTGTTTATTACCTGGCCCAAACCTGAATGCTGACCTCATGAGCATTTTGATCAGATTCAGACAAAATCCTGTAGCTTTCACAGCAGACATTACTAAAGCTTTCCTTCAGATATCTATAACTGAAAGTGACAGAGATGCTGTGAGATTTTTGTGGCTTACAGGACCCCCAGATGTTGAAGGCACCAACACGCGTATAATGAGAATGGCACGTGTTGTGTTTGGAGTAACTTCAAGTCCATTTTTACTTGCAGCCACTATCAGACATCATCTGGAGAAATATGAAGCTAACCAACCAGACACGGTAAAACTAATGAGAGACTCACTTTATGTGGATGATCTGATCGCTAGCTCAAGTAACTCAGACGAGGCATACAGACTTACTACAGGAGCAAGAGAAATACTGGCTGCTGCCAACATGAACCTCTGTAAGTGGACAACAAACTCCCTTGAACTGAAAACCAAGTGGTCAAACAGCAAGCTTGATTTCACACAAGAAACAGAAACACATGGAGGTGTGTTGAAGGTGCTTGGTTTGGTGTGGAGACCGGACACAGATGACTTTGCCTTTGACCTCAAACATTTGATGAACATTCTAAAAGGAAAGGAAAACACAAAGAGGAGTGTTTTGAGATCATCCGCCAGAATCTTTGATCCTATAGGGTTCCTAACGCCATTTACCATTCGAGTTAAATGTCTGTTTCAGGAAATGTGGCGACGGGGCCTGAGCTGGGACGACGAGCTGCCTCCAGACCTTTCACAGGCATGGCAGCAGTGGTGCATGGAGCTTCCTCAGATCCACCAAATAGTCATTCCGCGGTGGTATGGAACAGAAAAGCTGTCAGATAAATCACAAGTTCTCCATGTCTTCACAGATGCAAGCGAAAAGGCGTATGGCGCAGTTGCGTATCTACAAGGACAAACAACAGAAGGAGAGACTGTTACTGCGCTCGTTGCATCCAAGTCAAGAGTGGCACCAATCAAAACAATCACACTGCCACGCTTGGAACTGATGGGAGCTGTGATTGGAGCAAGGTTGGCAAATAACCTTTTGAAGGCACTGAATATGCAGATCACTCAACTCAGAATGTGGTCAGACTCCATGATAGTGATTCACTGGATTCGCAGTTCATCAAAGAAATGGAAACAGTTTGTTGCCAACAGAGTGATGGAGATACAAACTTTGACACCACCAGAACTATGGACACATTGTAATGGAAAGGTGAACCCAGCTGATCTCACCACAAGAGGTCAGTCCGCATCAAGGTTGAAAGAGGAAAATCTCTGGTGGTCAGGCCCATCATTTTTGAAAGAAAAGGAGCTTCAAACTACACCGCCAGAAACAGCACAAGAAATACTATCAGAAGAAGAGGTTAAAGCTGAGCTAAAGGCAAGTCAAGTCGCAGTACATCTCAGTAACAGTGAAAGAGTGCAATCTGAACCATTGCTACAGCTGGACAAATACAGCAAACTACAGACCGTACTAAGAGTAACTGCATGGATCCAAAGATTTCTCCACAACTGTCATTCAAAGCAAAGACAAAGGGGAGAACTAACAGCAGAGGAAATGGCAAAAGCTGAAAAGGTATGGATACGTGAAGCGCAACTTAACAGTTTTGAAAGAGAAATAACAGAGTTGAAAACTGGAGAAAATGTGCACAAAGACTCAAAAATCAGAGACTTTAAACCCTTTCTAGACGAGCAAGGCTTAATCTGTGTAGGAGGAAGGCTGCATCAGTCAAACATGAGTTTCAATGAGCAGCACCCGTGGTTGTTACCCTCAAATCACAGATTTGCACAACTTCTGATAAAATACAGTCACGAAAATGTCATGCATTCAGGCGTGAGAGACACTCTAGTTCATCTACGAGAGAAGTATTGGATTCCACGCGCGAGACAGTTAGTCAAAAAATGCATTTCAGACTGTACTATCTGTAAAAGATTCAAAGTAAAAGCAGCACAGCAAACAGCTGCACCTCTTCCCAAAGACAGAGTTACTGAAGCACCGCCGTTTGAAGTCACAGGTGTTGACTTTGCAGGCCCACTGTTTGTAAAGTCCAAGAATTCTGCAGAGAAAGCATACATAGCACTTTTCACCTGTGCAGTTACACGTGCAGTGCACCTTGAACTAATATCGAGTCTATCAACAGAAAGTTTCCTTTTGGCATTCAAGAGATTTATTTCACGGAGAGGACTTTGTAGAGTAATCTACTCGGACAATGCAAAAACGTTCAAGAGAGCAGATCAAGATCTAAAGGAACTGTGGAAGGCTATGAAGGAGCCAGAGCTGCTGGAATATTTTTCTGAAAAGGGAATCAAGTGGAAATTTATTGCAGAAAGAGCGGCTTGGTGGGGTGGTTTTTGGGAAAGGTTAGTGCGCTCTGTAAAGGGATGCCTCAAAAGAGTAATGGGCAGAGCATCTCTAAGCTTTGAAGAGTTAACTTCTCTGTTGACAGAAATAGAAGCCACTATTAACTCAAGACCACTCACATTTGTGTACAACGATTTACAAGAACCAGAACCTCTGACGCCAGCTCATTTCCTCATAGGGAAAAGACTTACCTCTTTACCACCAAAGCCATTTTCCACAACAGGTCAGATAGCAAATGCAAATAAAGAAAGGCTGACCCGAAGATGGAAATATCGCCATAGACTTGTCAAGGAATTTTGGAACAGATGGAGGAGGGAGTATTTGCTGGACCTCAGATCGGCTCACACTCGTCATACCCCAAATCCAACACAACTCAAACCAGGAGATTTGGTCCTCATTGGAGATGACAAGATACCACGTCAAACATGGAAAACAGGACTAATCATAGAGGTGTTCCCAGGGAGAGATGGACTAGTCAGATCCTGCGCTATGCGCACTCCAACTGGGACGACGTTAAGAAGACCAGTTCAGCTACTATATCCTTTTGAAGTTAATATTTGAACTGTCTTCTTGGGGGGGAGGATGTTGAATATTTAATAGTTCAGAATGGTTCATACACATAAGTTGATAGTTATTACATATTGAAATACATATAGGACAAATAGATATTATAAACACTTTATAGTTAATCAGAAAAGCTATTTATAATAGTAATTTAATTAGAATCCCAAAGGTGTTTTCCTTCAATGCAGTCGTTAGACATTGTCCACTAGATGGCGCTGGTACTGTACCTTTGGCCATGAAATGTTTATTGTTCAAGCTGCAGACCGAAGAAGAAGAAGTCAGTGCTAAGCGATGCAGTGCTATCAGAGGGACGGACGCATGTTAGCCAGCGGGAACGACAGATGTGTTGTAAACTGAGATGCAGCATTCTCCAGTAAAGCCAAATGAAGGTAAAGTTGGGTGTTTGGACATTCTTTCCTTATAACAACTGATGTTACAGCTAAATCCACAACAAAAGAGGAAGGGGTTAAAGAGGAAATGCATTGTTACTTTTGATTTGAATGCAATGTGACTTGTGAGCTGTGGGGAGACCTGGGTATATAAGGGACGAGTTTTTTCTGAGATGTCCTCTTTCTACTCTGCTCATGTTGGAGATGTGTAATAAACTGCCTTGAGACAAACCTGCCTCGTCAATTACACACTCCACAGGGCCACCAAACCTGGTGTACAGGTTCACCTTGGGATCCTGAACTCTGGGTTTAGGGTCAAGAGGTCAAGGTGAACATTTCTTGTACTTTATTACTGTACAACAAGTAAAGTTAGGGTCACCAAACTTGATACCTAGGTTCACCCTGTGACCCTGAAGTGTGACTATGGTTTTGGGATCACAAGGTCAAAAGTCGACATCAAAATGGCTTATAAACTATATCTCAACAACAAAGCTAGGGTCACCAAACTCACTACACAGGTTCCCCTTGGGGTCCTGACCTCTGACTGTGGGTGTGGGGTCAAAAGTCAAGGTTAGCATTTCTTATACCTTATTACTGTACAACAAGTAAAGCTGGGGCCACCAAACCAGGTACACAGGCTCACCTTGGGATTGTGACTTCTGACTATGGGGTTGGGGTCAAAAGGCCAAAGGTCAAGGTTAACATTCCCTCTGCCTTACTACTGTACGAGTAAAGTTAGGGTCACCAAACTTGGTACACAGGTTCACCCTGTGACCCTGAAGTGTGACTATGGTTTTGTGGAGTTTGCGTGTTCTCCCCGTGTCTGCGTGGGTTTACTCCGGGATTTCTCCGGTTTCCTCCCACAAACATGCAGGTTAGGTTAATTGGCATCAAACTGGGGATTCTAAATTGTCCTTAGGTATGACTGTGAGAGTGAATGGTTGTCTGTCTCTTTGTGTTGGCCCTGCGATGGACTGGCGATCTGTCCAGGGTGTACCCTGCCTCTCGCCCAAAGATGCTGGGATAGGCTCCAGCCCCCCGCGACCCGAAAAGGATTAAGCGGAAGATGATGAATGAATGAATGAAGGTCAAAGGTCAACAGCAAAATGGCTTATAAACTACATCTCAACCACAAAGAAAGCTAGGGTCATCAAACTTGCTTCACAGGTTCACCTTGGGATCCTGACCTCTGGCTATGGGTTTGTGGTCAAAGGTCAAGGTTAACGTTCCTTATGCCTTGTTGCTGTACGAGTAAAGCTAGGGCCACCAAATTTGGTACGCAGGTTCACCCTGTGACCCTGAAGTGACTGTTGTTTTGGGATTGCAAGGTCAAAGGTCAACATGGCTTGTAAACTACAGTATATCTCAACAACAAAGAAAGCTAGAGTCACCAAACCTGGTATATGGGTTCATTCTGAGATACAGGTTTGGTGTCAAAATGTCAAAGGTCAAGGTTGGCACGCCCTATGATTTCTTACTATAGAACGTGTAAAGCTCTCTAGGGTCACCACTCTACACAGGTTCACCTCGGGATCCTGCCCTACAACTATGGGTTGTATACTTTGTTGTATATTCGTGGATGATGGGTTTAACCAAATTTGGTTCTGCCACAGTAATTATATTGAAAAGATGAAAACTGCTCTCCATCAGTAAGTATTGGATCTTCAAAGAAAATGGAGAAAGGAGATATTGCACTCACCTCAGAGTGCTCTTGTTAAAAAAGAGAAGAGCCATAAAAGAGATGTCAGAAAGAGCCATACGCAACTCGAGAGCAACAAGGTTGCCACCCCTGACACACATTTTTTTGCTAAGAAAATAAATGAAGGGATGTCACTCTGCACACAAACAGTGGAAGTCAGAACAGTCAAATTTTGTCACCCGTGTCAAACTCGGCACATGTCAGAGGTTGATTGGAAAACTCCGGTTCAGTGGTTGCTGCTCTTGTCCTCCGTTTTCACGAACTGGGTTGCAAAATGCAACAATTTCGACATAATTGGTCTACCATATTTACAATAGGAAGTAATTTATGTCCATCATTATGGCAAGTTATAGGGACCAAAATTCACAAAGTCAGTGACTTGAATCTGTTAACAGCCTTCAGATAAACCTGCCAACATTTAGATTTCAAAATATGGGAGGTTTTTTTTTTCTGTTGTCTGGTTGGCAAGGAGTATTCTAAAGAAATTGTAACTATATAGAACTATAATGGGTCATTTTAGTTAATTTTATTTAATTAAATATCATTTTATTAATACTTTTATATTTTGTTGAAATCAGAGTTAAAATTGTTCTATTCTGGCTCTTCAAAATTATGATCAAATGTTTCAATTATGAGGGGAAAAAAATAAAATTTTACCATAAACTGTTTAACCTCTTGCACTCCGGGATACCGCGGGCGGTCACGTCTCTGCGTCCTAGCGCGCCCTCGTGCGCACTAGGACGCACACTGTGCGTCTCAGAGCACACTGAAAAAAAGCTGCATTTCCGTTCTTCCACTTCAGACACAGCCGCGAACAGAAAGCCAAAGGAGTGCTTTGATTGGTTTAGATTTGATTGACTTCTCATTCGACTAATAAGAGCCTTGAATTGGGTTTCTGAAACCTTGAAGAACCAATGACTGAAAACCTAGCAAGAAGGACCCTCCTACCAACGGCTGCGAATACAGCGAGCCAATTGAAGCAGAGAAGTTCGATAATTGAAAGCGTGCGTCCCATGCGTAAAATCTGTTTTGTGTAAGCCACTGAGTGACACACACGCGTTTGCCAGTCTTTTTTTCTTACTACTGTTCTTATTTGTTTTGAAAAATCGTTTGCCAAAACCGCACATGACGGACCGGTCCGTGCGCCGCATCCGGACTGTGAAGCCCCCCCCCCCCCCCCGCTACTCTTCTGTAGCGGATTGCAGATATATTGCAAATATTTTAGTACAACTGTGCGCAGTAGACCGCGGCGCACCGTCCCCGCAGTCCGTCATGTGGCGATGGACGATGTCCGTCCTCTGTAGCGGGGGGGGGGGGGAGTTGTTATCCTCTACATTGCAGATATTTTAGTATAATTTTTATTGCACTGTAGGTTATTTTTTCTTGTAAAAAAAAAAAGCCACACATTTTTTACGTGGCATGCTTCTTTGTGTGTGGGGGCTTGTTTGTTCATTCATTCATTCATGAATGAATAAACAACCCCCCCCCCCCCACACACACACACACAGCCCTGAGTGTTTTTCCAGTTTTTCCAAACTGTGCCATTTGGCACAATTTGGCACAGTTCAAAAATGCCTGGGAACAACCTGACAAAAAAGCTGTGTAATATATTCATTTTTTGTGGTATTGTTACAAAATTTTGACCTCAGCTGGATAACACTTGGTTCTACATTTCTGTTGCATTTTCCAGCCCGGATCTGACAGGTGTGTGTTATTTGCAAGCATTTGTATCCAAAAAAACACCCAGGCGAACTTTATTTTCTTCAAGTTCAGTATGTTTAGATGACTGTTACTCAGTGGCAGGAGCACTTAGAGAGATTATGACTGTTTTGCCCAAAAAATTCAAAGTGTTTTCTTTTAAATGAGACCAACCCCATGAAGATACTGCAAAGAGTTGAACAGCTTTTGATTTACTTTGGGTATGTTATTTTTAGGCATTTTTAGGGAAATTGACCAGAGTGCAAGGGGTTAAAATGTATTATAAAAACAGTAATGCCATTATAAAATAGTCAAATTAGCCATAAAATAATCTACAAATTGGTAAAGTCTCATATGTAAAAGAAGAGTCATAATTTTACAAGAGGAAATTACAAATTTATGAGGAAAATGGTTGCAAATTTGAGTAAAAACAAATTTACTGAGGAAAAAAAACCCATGAATATGGTTATTGGGATATCCGTTTCAGACAGGAATACTTGCGTTCTATAGGCCGTGCACTAGTTTTAATTTTATTTTTCTATATAGCACCAGAACACCATGATTCCTTTGTCATTGTTGACCTTCACGCTGCCCCCCCCCCCAAGGCTGTAAACCTAGGGGAAACACTGTATACCCCTCTTGTGCATTAATCCAACTATAACTAATCTATGTTATTTAACACACTAAACCCCAGTGATTCTCCTGTTCTGTAGCTGTGCAGGCAGCCATCTTGGCAGGTGACAAATCTGAGAATGTACAGGATCTGCTGCTGCTGGATGTGACCCCCTTGTCTCTGGGCATCGAAACTGCTGGAGGAGTCATGACTACTCTGATCAAGAGGAACACCACCATCCCCACCAAGCAGACGCAGACATTCACTACCTATTCAGACAATCAGCCTGGTGTGCTCATCCAGGTAAGACAAATCTTTTGCTTTTTTTAGTGCTTTTCTCCAAAACATTGAAATGTTCATTGTATTTCCACATTGTTAGCTTTTAGCCACACTTGCCTGATTTCATTCCCATTTGTGGGGAATAAACTCAACTGCCTTGTCATGAATTCTGAACCTTTTTAAAATCTGACTTTATTAATTCAGAATAATGTCTTTAATCTCGGCTCCACTATCTGTACAGTGTAATCCTAATCCCTGTCTATAGCTTTCCCCTTTATTGTAAGAAAGGCCTTCACCATGTAGGGGCAGATAACCCCTCGGCAGTCAAGACAGAGAAGCCTTCACCTGGTTCTGATGCCTTATTCCTCCAGTCCCACTGAACTCAGCTTTGACTGGTCAGAAAAGGCTTTGTCTGTTGGCAGAGAGCAGTAAATGTTTCCTGTCCATGAGATGCATTATAGAAAGATATATCCTTATTTTATTGGTGTATTTTAATTTTGTGGTTTGTACTGCTGGTGACTGTAGAGTAAAAACATGAATTGATGGTGTTTTAGCGGGTTTGCCAGGTCTTTAGTACTAGATGCACTCTCATTCCTGTTTTTATTATTTCCACTTATGCAATCATGTTTTAATCGATCCAGATATTGTAGCAATATTTTGGAGTTATATTTACAGGTGTTTGAGGGAGAAAGGGCCATGACTAAAGACAACAACCTTCTGGGGAAATTTGAGCTGATTGGAATCCCTCCAGCCCCACGGGGGGTTCCTCAGATTGAGGTGACTTTTGACATTGATGCCAACGGCATTATGAATGTGAGCGCAGCTGACAAAAGCACTGGCAAAGAGAATAAGATCACCATCACCAATGACAAAGGTATGCTGAACATGAACTTTAATGCTGCATTTTTAATCTGAGAAATTTCCAGTGTCAGTTGAAATAAAGCCATGCTTTCCTCTGCTTCACAGGACGCCTAAGCAAGGAGGACATTGAACGCATGGTGCAGGAAGCAGAGCAATATAAGGCTGAGGATGATGTGCAGAGAGAGAGGGTGGCTGCCAAAAATGGTCTGGAGTCTTACGCTTTCAATATGAAGTCCACTGTAGAGGACGAGAAGCTGAAGGGCAAAATCAGTGAGGAGGACAAGAAGAAGGTTGTGGACAAGTGTAACGAGGTTATCAACTGGCTGGATAAAAACCAGGTAAAGCTTTATTTGCTTGTGTGATATTTTAAAATACTTTCAGACCGCCATTAATCTTACTTCCTTCTTTGTATTAATTTCCTCAGACTGCAGATAAAGAGGAGTTTGACCATCAGCAGAAGGAACTGGAGAAGTTGTGCAACCCCATCATAACCAAGCTGTACCAGAGCCATGGAGATGCTCCAGGGGGAATGCCTGGTGGCTTCCCTGGAGCTAGTGCTCCTTCTGGTGGAGGAGCCTCTTCAGGTCCAACCATCGAAGAGGTTGACTAAACTAGAATTTAAAGAGATGTGCATGAGGTTTTTTTTCTCCCTTTGTTCTTGGGACACTGGTGTAGGGAATTATTTTATCACAGCACTTATATAATTCACAGTATTGTTTATTTGTATGCAATGCTTAAAGCTGCACTTTGCACTGTTGTTACTGCTAAAGTCATTTTTTGAGAATGTTCCTTTAAGGTAACCTGATGGTTTTTTTTCCTTTACCAGAGTATTGATATTGGTCTGTTTATAAAGACAAAACTGTGCTACACAATAAATTGCCAAAGGATTGTGAATAAAAATATTTTTTGATTTCATGCTTATTTGTTCATTGATTTATGTTAAGTTTTGTGTGGGTATATTACACTGAGCCATTATTAACATGAGTGGCAAAGCCTTTCTAATCAGTTTTGAAGTTCAAAAAATGCCATAGTTCACTTGAGTGTAGAAAGTACTACAAACTTGAATCAATTACTGCTATTTCTGAGTGTCATTATGACAAACTGCGTCTGTTTCAATACACAGCCCCTCCAGGATTTTGCGATGTTGCGATCGCACTAATTCACGCAAAATTAGGGATTCACTGCATCTCTTAGGTGACCTTGCAATTTTGTCCAATCACTGTAACTTTACCGCAATTTTGACCAATCCTCGTCAACTCCGCCAATTTCACCAATCAAATTTGTCCCTGAGTAGCGCTCAAATGCTCAGTCTAACCAATCAAATGCATCGCTGCATCGTGCTCACTTCCGTGTTTACAGTGAATATTAACAGAACACATCAGCAAAAACAGGGTGTATGATTTAAAAAAACACCCACGAGTTTTCCCACACTGTCCCTGCTTCCTTCTCCCCCAGCCTGCCGCTGGACATCTCCCCACATCTCCGTCCAGACCGCGTGTACGAACTGCGGGGTTTGTGTTGAAAAGTACCCCGTTGGTGAGGAGAGACGCCGTAAAACCACAAACGAGCAAATCTTAACTTTACAGCCAGTGGTTAAACATTTTATACATCTTTAGAGGTAAAACCATTACTACATGTTGTCAATGAACTTTAAAGCTGTGACTGTCCGGTCTGCACACAGATCAATGCACACCCCTGGCAAACCCCCAAGGAGATCCCCTCCTGCTAAAGGAAAGATGAGTATCTGATGAGACAGGTGTGTGTCAAGATGTGCAGACAGACAAGTAGGAGTCGGGCACGGAAAGAGAGAATCAGTAATTTTTTTTCAGAAAAACAAACTTCAATAGACAATAGAGAGCAACTGCATAAATTCTTTTTTGTCTGCGCTTGGTACTGAGTGGTTGGGGACTGCTGTGGTTAGGAAGTTTTCAAATGAAGATGCTGCCATAATTTCCAAATCTATACTCTTTAACATGCCTTCAATGCAATTTGGCTGTTGTAATCGATAATCATTTTATTCTTTTTATTCAAGTTCTCAGCAAGAGTATTCTACAGTGTTGGTCATTTTTTGACAAATTTGAGTAGCTACTTCATTCTCACTTAATTGTTAGTCTTTATTTGCTGTTGCACAAGAGTTTTTCTGGATAGAAGTTTCTGCTTAATTTACAAATTACTGTTTAATAGGAATTTTTTGACAGTCCTGTGCTTTTCTTGTGGTATTATAGACACCACATTCCAAAGTATTATGCAAATAGGATTTTAGTGTCAAACATTCAGTTTTGTTTTTCAATTAAACTCGTGGATGGTATTGTCTCAGGGCTTTTTGATCACTGATATCAATCTCAGATACCTGTCCTAATTAGTTTGCCAGGTGAGCCCAATTAAAGGAAAACTACTTAAGAAGGATGTTCCACATTATTAAGCATGCCACAGGTTTCAAGCAATGTGGGGAAAAAAAAGGATCTCTCTGTTGCTGGAAAAAATATCAAATAGTACAATGCCTTGGACAAGGTATGAAAACTATATGGTCAGATGAGGCTTTCTTGAAGGCTTAGAGCCATAAAAGTCACGTGACTCGCGGGGGTAAACATAAACACGCCATAGGTGCCGCCATCTTGGATGGCAAGAGCAGCAGGTGCACTGTGACAACCCAGGCGTAAATTGTACTGTTTAGCGATCAGAATGAGTGAGAACACACAGTCACAGTCTGACATAATAACATCCCTATCATCCTCTTCAACGACTGACACTGTGGCCTCTGACACTGTGTCTGCGATGTCTGTGTCAGATTCAGTGGAGTCATTGTCAGCAGTCATAACAGCAGACAAGTCCAGTAGTCCTGCTGCAGCTTCTTTCCGGCTTTCCTGCTCCCTTCTGCCTCTCATTGCTCATGATAGGGTTGCCACATCTTTTTTTTTTTTTTTTTTTTTTTTTTAAAGTTCAGGACCAAAATCCTTAGTCCAGGGGTGTCCAATCATGTGCCATGGAGGGCCAAGACCCTGCAGGTTTTCTCTTCTACCCAGTTGCTTCAGCAGGTGTTTTCACTGATCAGCAATCAGTGGGAAGATGTTCAGTGAAATCTGGTGCTGAACACACTGGTTGGAGGTAAAGCCTGCAGGGTCTTGGCCCTCCATGGCACATGATTGGACATCCCTGCCTTAGTTGTTTAGCACACTGCAGAGCAAAATTTAAATGTGGATTAATTACGCAGCGCCCGACATGGACGGGATCACGATCAGAGGATGAAAGAGGAGTTTTGAATCATGGACGTTTCCCTGTAGTAGTCTCTTTCCTTTTCCAGCCCAGGACAGCACCAGCACGTCTGGACAACACCGATCAGACAACAACAACAACAAAAAAAAGGTCGATTGTTTTCGCGTTTGTTTTTAATCTTGCTCCCGTGCGCTCCTCTGGTGTGCCGAAATGCCTCAGTTGAACGAAGGTGGTGGGGATGATTTGGGGGCAAACGATGAGATGATATCTTTCAAAGACGAAGGGGAGCAGGAGGAAAAGATATCGGAAAACGTGTCAGCGGAAAGGGATGTGGATGATGTGAAGTCCTCGCTGGTGAACGAGTCGGAAAACAGCAGCTCGTCGGACTCGGAGGTGAGTGAAGTGCGCTGCGTGTTTTTTTTTTTTTTAAAGGCTCTCCACGGCGCGCCGCGTTAAAATGTACCTGATTTTATGCACATTTACAATTTTCCCCTTTCATGTGTGTATTGTCCTTTGTAGCAAGCAGAGAGGCGCCCCCAAACCAGACCCGACTCAGAAAGTTATGAGAAAGCAAGAGATTATGTCAGTGAAGGTAATTATTCAAAAATCCAACTTTTTTTTTTTTGCATTTCACACTGGCCATTTAATTCCCCGCTAATCCCCTTATCATTAATGACAACTTTCCCCTCATCCTTGCAGCATTGAGAAGGCAGCAAGATGGATCTCTGCATGTTTCCAAGCCAATCATTTATGCGATTTTCATCTGCTGGGAACCAGTAGAATGACACATTTTCCAGTCCTGGTTGGCCGTATCTGTTGGTACATCCATGGGCAGCACAGGAGTACACCATTTTGCCGAGTTTGTAGGTACACGTGAGCTATGTTGTTTGTTTCACCCTGCTGTTGCTGTTGTTTCTTGCCATCCAATATGGCTGCACGCCCCCTTACATCATACTCAAAAACTCCATAGACCAGGGGTGTCCAGTCATGTGCCATGGAGGGCCAAGACCCTGCAGGCTTTACCTCCAACCAGTGTCTTCAACAGCAGATTCCACTGAACTACTTCCACTGATTGCTGATCAGTGAAAACACCTGCTGAAGAGACGGGAGAAGAAAAAACCTGAAGGGTCTTAGCCCTCCATGGTACATGATTGGACACCCCTGATATAGATGAAGCCTCATGTGAAACTTCATTTGCTCTACTAGGCCATCTAGTGGACAAAAAGTATACGACATGCAGATTTTTCCAAGGGCATTATTGGTTAAGTGTGTATTTTTTCCCATTTCAATAAATGCAATGTCTTAAGAAATATCAATGATCATAAGGGAATAAAGAAATAAAACTGGGGTGACTACAGTGAAGGTGCTTGTGTTACTTGGTGTGCTTGTACTACTTATCCATTTTTATTAAGAAATAACTTCCAACAGTCTTTGGACTAAGGTGTTTTTTTTTTTGTTTTGTTTTTTTGATTATTTCACCAGCTTTGGAGAATACTCAGAGGATGCAAGTGTGCAAAGGAAGGCTACTGCAAGTTTTTACAGTGTAGGATAGACACATTTGCCTTTCCCAGTACATTCACCTCTGTCCTTATTCTGAATGAATGAATGAATTTGAATTTATTTCGGATAGTACATTACAGGTTAAAAGAAACTGTATAATATAACAACAAGGTCAAATTAGACAAAGACTCCTTCTACTATACAATTCCACGTGAGTTATCCGAAATGGGTGATGGCTGAAGCCGCAGCTTATATTGCCCACCCATATTCCATCCAAGAATTCAAAGGAGAAAAAAGAGAAAACAAGACAAGAGCGATTACAATTTAAAACAAGGCTAAGACAAAATATGACTGAGAGAAAAAGAAAACTGAGCTAGTCTAAGTTAAGCGGTTACTATTCAAAAACAAATCTAAGACATAGTGTCACAGAGAAAAAAGAAAAACTAAGCTATAACACAACACAGGCTGGAAATGTCAATCCTTATGTGAGTTTACATGTCGTCTTGTAAATATGTTTGGAGTATTTCTTCCTTTAGTTTTTGTTTAAATTGTCCAAGCTTTGTACATGATTTTAATTCAGGTCCAAAATCGTTCCATAATCTGACACCTTGCACTGAAATACAGTGTTGCTTGGTAGTTGTTCTCACTGTAGGCTTTTGAAATATACATGTTCCTCTGAAGTGATATCGTTTCTCCCTTGTTTGGAACAACTTTTGGATATTTGCGGGCAGTGATAGATTCTTCACTTTGAACATTATTATTGCGGTTTTAAAGTCGATCAGATCTTTCAACTTGAGAGTTTTTTGTTTAAGAAAAAGTGGGTTTGTTGGTTCCCTGTAAGCTGCTTTGTTGATTATTCTAATAGCTCTCTTTTGAAGCATAAAGAGTGGATATATGTTTGTTTTATATGTATTTCCCCATACTTCATTACAATATGTCATGTATGGGAGTATTAATGAATGATACAAGGTGTATAGTGTGGGTTGATTCAGCAAATTTTTCACTCTGTGTAATATTGCAATTGATTTGGATACTTTACCTTTTATATAATTAATATGTGGCTTCCAACACAGTTTGTTATCAATTATTACTCCAAGGAATTTAGTTTCAGATACCCTTTCAATCTCTACACCATTTACACTGAGTTTGGGTACTGGGTAGTTGTGATGGTTGTTAAAGACTATAAATTTTGTCTTGCTTAAATTGAGCGTTAATTTGTTTGAATCAAACCACAGTTTCAGCTTTCCTAATTCCTTTCCGAGTGTATCCAGAAGTTGTTCCAAGTTGTTTCCACTGCATAGCAGGTTAGTGTCATCAGCAAACAATATTAAGTCCATTTTTTCTGAAACTTTACATATATCATTTATATACATATTGAATAATAATGGTCCCAAAACTGAACCCTGTGGGACTCCACAGGTGACCTTCAGTAGCTCTGAGTTTTTGTTGTTAACACATACAAACTGATATCTATTCTTTAAGTAACTTCTTAACCAGGACAGTGCTACCCCTCTGATACCACAATTTTGTAGTTTCTTTAATAATAGATTGTGATCTACTGTATCAAATGCTTTTTTAAGATCCAGGAATACTCCAACTGAATACTCTTTATTTTCAATGGCTGTTGATATTTTTTCTGTAAATTCCATTAAGGCATATGCTGTTGTCCTTTTGTGTCTGAACCCATATTGCTGCTCACACAATAAATCATTCTTCAGTGTGAAGTTGTCAATTCTCTCATAGAATATTTTTTCAAGTATCTTGGAAAATTGCGGTAATAGTGAAATTGGTCTGTAGTTGGAGAGTTCCCCTCTGTCGCCTGTCTTGTAAATCGGAATTACTTTAGCTATTTTCATTGCATTGGGAAATATACCTGATTGGAGAGACAGGTTACAGATATACGTCAGTGGTTTCACTATGCATTCGATAACAGTTTTGACTAGTAGCATATCAATACCATCGCAGTCAGTAGATGTTTTACTTTTGAACGATTTAACAATTTCAATGACCTCTCTTTCGTCTGTGTTCTTTATGAAGATGGTGTCTTTTACAGCAGTGTTATTGCATATTGAATCACCTGTTGGCACCGTAGTGGGTATTTCTCGGGCCAGTTTAGGTCCAATGTTAACAAAAAAATTATTAAATTCATCTGCAGGTGAAGCTATATTCACATTCGGAGTCGATTTATTATTTTTTGGAGTGTTAGTTGGGTAGCTGGTATTTCTGCTTTTATTTCCAAGGATACTGTTGATTATTGTCCATGTATTTTTAATATTGTCTTTGTTTTTTTCCAGTTCTTTACTGTAATAGTCTCTTTTACTACATCTTATTATATATGTTAACTTATTTTTGTATGTTTTATACCGCTGCTCTGCTTCTTTTGTCCTTTTCTTTATGAAAGCTTTATATAATAAATTTTTCTTTTTACACGCCTTTTGTAGTCCTTTGGTTAGCCATGGTTTGTCAGTAAATTTGTGTTTAAGCTTTTTTTTAACTAATGGGCAGTTTTTTTCATAAAGAGTGGTTACAATGTTTGTAAATGTGTCATAGGCTTCATTTACATCTGATACATAGACTTCTGTCCAGTCTTGCTTCAGCAAGTCCTCTTTAAAAGAACTGATTGCGTTTGGTGATTTGTGTCTGAACGATTTTGAGATTTTTTCTGGGTTGGGCCCCGTGTGGCCATGGATAAGTGCAAAGATTGGCAAGTGGTCGCTTATATCATTTATCAATAATCCACTTTCTATTTTCTTGTCGAGAACATTGACAAACAGGTTGTCAATAAGTGTAGCAGAGTGAGCTGTGATTCTACTGGGATGTGTTATTGTGGGATATAGACTCATGCTGTACATAGAGTTCATGAACTCTGTAACTACATTTTGTTGATGTGGATTAAGTAGGTCAATATTGAAATCTCCACAAATTGCTACCATTTTCTTACTAGTAATATTATTGTACAGCTCGACTAATTTATCTCTGAATGTCTCAATGCAAGTTCCCGGCGTTCTGTATATGCAGCTTATGATTAGATTTTTTGTTTTGTCTAGGTCAATCTCAACAGTAACACATTCCAGAATCCCTGGTAGTGCTGAGGACATTTCATTTACAAGCTTACATCTATATAGGTCATCAATATACAGTGCAACACCACCACCCTTTTTTTGAGATCTGTTAATGTTAAACATCTGATATCCCTCTATTGCCATCAGGGGAGCCTGGTCTGCATTAAGCCAGGTTTCAGAGACTGCTATAGCTGTGAATTTTCTGTTTATCTGTTTTAAATAGTCCTGAATCTGTGAGAAGTTTTTGTTAAGACTTCTGCTATTGAAGTGTATTATTGACAGTTTACCATCTAATTGCACTTGACTTTTGAATTGCTTTTCAGTGTAATATTCACAGTGGTTATGAATATTATTGAAAAAGTGGTTATCAGGATCAATATCATTCTCCATCTCTTGTGGTTTATGTTCAGCATAGTGGCATATTTTTAGAGTTTGAGTTTCCTCACTCTGTGTTTCATAGTCATTATTCTAATGCAGGGAATAATGCCTCAGCATAATGATGTGTTATTGTTGTATCCAAGCTCTTTGAAACACAACAGACACTTCATTTTGCAAATAAAAATTACAAGAATGGGCCAGCTGGGACTTGAACCCCAGGCTCCCAGTTGTGGATCAGATGCTCTGCCTCTAGGCCATCACTTCAGTTACAAGAAACATCCACTATTTGTGAAAATGTACCAATGGGAGAAATGAGATCAAAGTATTCTCAAACAGGAGAAGTTTGTGTTTTTGGTGCTGGCTCCATCTGAAAATTGGCTGTGACAAATCCCATACACAGTCAAAGCTCGACAACACAAAACATGAAGGACAGAGCTTTCCATTGTTTATCATTCCTCACGTTATTTCATGTTGCATGCAAAATCATGAACGGCTTCCTGACCCAGTTATGTGGTACAACCGATACATCAGCAATACACGCCTTGAAACACACTTCACCAAATATTTCCTGGAGAAGCTCGGCGCACGGTCCGGAGCCAGCTGTCCTATCACCAATGAAAACATTAGATAGTTCATGAAAACTTAAGCGTGATCATCATACTGTGAAGAAATTTGTGGCTGATTCAGAGCACAGATGGGTTTGTGCAGATAAAGGCATAATGAGGAAGGTTTCTGCCAGAGCAGCTGCTAAAATGCCATTACAAAGCAGCAAACAGGTATTTGAAGCTGCCGGTGCCTCTGGAGTCCCACGAACCTCAAAGTGTAGGATCCTCCAGAGGCTTGCAGTTGTGCATAAACCTACTATTTGGCCACCTCTAACCAATGCTCACAAGCAGAAACGGTTGCAGTGGGCCCAGAAATACATGAAGACTATTTTGCAAACAATCTTCTTTACTGATGAGTGCTATTCAACCCTGGATGGTCCAGATGGATGGAGTAGTGGATGTCCACCATGTCCCAACAAGGCTGCAACGTCAGCAAGGAGGTGGTGGAGTCATGGGGAAAGAGTTGGTAGGCTCCTTTAGGGTCCCCGAAGATGTGAAAATGGCCTCAGCAAAGTTATATAGAACTTCTGACTGGCCACTTTCTTCCATGGTACAAGAACCGTGCCTTCCGTAGCAAAATTATCTTCATGCATGACACTGCACCATTTCATGCTGCCAAGAATATCTGCGTCATTGGCTGCTATGGGCATAAAAGGAGAGAAACTCATGGTGTGGCCCCCATCCTCCCCTGACCTCAACCCTATTGAGAACCTTTGGAGCATCTTCAAGCAAAAGATCTATGAGGGTGGGAGGCAGTTCACAGCAGCTGTGGGAGGCTATTCTGACATCTTGCAAAGAAACTGAAGCAGAAACTACAAAAACTCACAAGTTCAATGGATGCAAGAATTGTGAAGGTTCTATCAAAGAAGGGGTCCTATGTTAACATGTAACTTGGCCTGTTAAGATGCTTTTGTTGCCACGGCCAAGATATATAGAGTGATGATATAGAGTGAAGTACATGGTGGTAATGCACCTGTAAGCTGGTTGCCAACCACCAATCAAATCAAAAAGAAGAAGAACTAGCTTTTGATTTTAGTAAATATGACCTCCTAATGCTGCAAATTCAACAAATGACCATTTTGAGTTCTTTACAACCAATAAATTGCTTTGAAACTCTGTTGTTCATAATAATTGGGAACAGTGCATTTTGAGTTGTTTTTTTTTTATTTTTGCAAAAAAATAGTTATCATTGGGAGGTTTGTTTGATAAAATTTGAATTACGCTCTAACGGTTGATGATGTGGAAATTATACTGTCATTTGCATCAGCTATTTAGGAAAATCAGAGACAAATATATTTTGCATAATAATTTGGAATGCGGTGTAGAATATCATTGCAGTAAACCAGGGGTGTCCAATCATGTGCCATGGAGGGCCAAGACCCTGCAGGCTTTACCTCCAACCAGAGTCTTCAACAGCAGATTCCACTGAATTTCTTCCCACTGATCGCTGATAAGTGAACACCTGCTGAAGAGACTGGGTAAAAGAGAAAACCTGCAGGGTCTTGGCCCTCCATGGCACATGATTGGACACCCCTGCAGTAAACTATGGAAAAAAAGCATCTGCTTTAAAATTTGTAATTCTTCCCACAACTTTTAGTGCAAAAAACACCTCTCAAAACATTGTAACTTAAAAAAAACCCTCCACAAATTCAAGTTTGTTCTTGGCCGCAATAAAAACATACCACGAAATCCTGGAGGGACTGAATACAGGTGTCTCAAAAGGCCTATCTTGTGCTAAATGGTGTGTACGGGTTTAATCCTATAAAATACAGCCAAGGCTCGCCTGTATACAATCAAAACACTAACTTTGCAAAGTAATGTGCACTGCATTAATTAAACTGAAAAAAACCCAGCATATTGCACTTCTTGGGTTTGTTTTTGTTTTTGTTTTTTGATGTCAGAAGCAAGTCCTGCCTTCAGTTCTCTGAAGCCATTTCAACACTGCAAGAGTGATGGTGCTCGGCTGGTGCTGTGTTCAGTTCCTTGAGACACCAGCTTGCATTTCCATAGATGGAGCAATGCATATAACAATACAATTATGATGTCAATTTTACAGATAATATTGGATGTGCTCTGGGAAGCACCAGCCTCTTTGGGAAAAAGGGTATGATTGAGCGAAATGGATGTGGCCAGAGTAGTGCTGTAATGTGCTTGAACAATTTGTTCAAATGTACTAGTTTTTATGGGTGACTGTACTTTGTCACCTACCAACTGACTGTTACCAACACAGTGTTATTAAAGAATGGCGTTGGGTTTTTTTTTGTTTTTTTTTTGATGGGCTGTAAAACCACAGAAATTGGTTTTAGTTTTATGTCATTTCAGTGAACCTGTAACCACGTGACACCGATCCTCGGGGCGGGAGCATTATACCAAATTAACCACACCCCATATATACCCCACTGCATCCACCCACTCTTCCTCTTTCTTTCCCCCTGGTCAGTAAGAGCTTATATCATCTGTTTGACATTATGCTTTGTGCTGATTGGACTGCCTTACTCTGGGTACCCCATCGCTGTGTCATAAAATAGTTGTGTTTTTCTGCTGAATGAGGGGTCTGCACATGCCGTCTTTTCAGCTGGAACTGTTATCAAGTTTAGCGGTGTGAGGTACTGTATGTACTACCCTTACCTGCTTAAGGTTTGTGATGTATTTTGTGCCTTCTCTTCAGGCAGAAGAACTGTTTTTATAGCTTAACAGCACACAATATGCTTATCTGCTTGAGATATGTTTTATATTTGTGCCTTCGTCAAGGAGGAATTACTTAACAGTTAACAGCATGGTACAATTTGCCGTTAATTCTGTACTATTTCTTTTCTCAACTAACAGTCGTCTTCTTAAAAAAAAAAAAAAGAGGCGTCTTCTTTGTCTTGCTACTGAGCGCTCCTGTGCTTGGTGCACTCTCACCACCTTTTGTGGGGGAGTGGTACTGCATTCAGGTGGGAACTGAAATCCGATATTTCTGTTGTCTTATGACTAGCACGCTTGTTCCTCATGGAACAGCCCTTTGCCCTGTTTGTGTTAACAATAATAATAATAATAACTGTCTTGTTTTCTCTCCTGTTGTTCTCCTGGAGAAGTAATAGCTTCTGTGGGAGTGAAGGAGGAGGAAATTGCCTGGACACTGGTATGCACCAGCCCAGGGCTCTATTCCTCCAGCCTTAGCTGCTCCAGCTGGGACCGGGAAGGCCTGCAGGAAGCGGAAGCGGATTGAAGAAAGCCAGCTGCATGACCCACGGGTGGACTTCATGCAGAGGCAATAGGAGGAGATGCGTAAGACCATTGAACATATGGCGGCAAATCAATGCATAAGACCATTGGACATATGGCGACAAATCAACATCACCTTTTGGGTATGCCGCTCCAGGCTCCCGTGTGTGCCCCGGGACCGCATCCTGATGCAGTGTCCCTTACAGCCTCTGATAACTTGGTAAGACCATCAGCTCCGGCTGTGGCTCCAGTGGATGTCTCTGAGGATGAGGATGGCAGTGACCCTCCAGTCGAGAAGGACCCTCCTGAGCCCTATGAGGTGTCTCTCAGGGCACTGCTCTCTAGAACAGCATCAGCTTCTGGGCTTCCTCCTCCATCTTCTCCACCTAGAGCTTTGGCTTTGGACAGGGGTCCTGCAGCCCGCAGGCAGGTTTTCTTGCCAGTTATCTTGACTTTGTGGGTTGTCTGCAGAAGTTGTGGGCTCATCCAAGGGAGGCCGCTGCTCCTCGCTCTGGGCTCAGTGTTCTGAGTGGTACTGTGGAGCAAGGCTTGGATGGTGTGTTGAAGGTGGGCCCTACTTTTGCATTGCTGGCTGGAGCGCCCACTACAGCCAGCAAGTCAATATGCCACCATAACGGCAAGTATTGTGCCACTGATGGTTTAGTGGCTACTGCCTACCAGCCTGTGTCTATGGCCTGTAGGCCGGCAAATGTTAATACACTTCGTTTTAATGTATTTAGAAGGTCTGATAAGGGACCTACAGTCAAAAGCGGAACTGACCTTCGACCGGAGTTGGTAAGGATTGTGGACACTGTGAATCAAGGAGCTAGCTTTCAAACTACAGCTCTTGGGAATTCCTTGGCCAGCTGATCATGGCCGGTGGCATGTGTGGCTGAGCCAGTCTGGATTGGTGGATATGGACAGGGCCCACAGCACATTTGGTGTCGGATGAGGTGCAGAAGGCGAGACTATGCACGCAGTCCTTTAATCAGTCAGGACCACCCAGGTTGAGTGTCCGGAGACCTCTTGAGGGGTGTGAGAACCCACGACGGCTTCGTTTACAGAGCCAGGTTCCTTTCAGAGCTCAGGTCACCTGAAGCAGAGGGCCTCTCAGCAGTAGGTGCAGGTTCAGCAGCACTCACTCCCGCGCTCTCGGGAGCGTGTAGGCCATGGTTCTGCCAAGCCCCACCAGCATCTCTGATGGTACGCTTCCCCTGACATCAACTTGCTGCGCGGCACACCTCATGAGTTGGCATTGGTGCGCCTCAGGTCCATGAGTGATCGATACACTGGTGTGTAGATATCGCCTACAGTTGAGATCTCATTTCCCAACTTCAAGAGGTTTTGGAAGCAGAAGTAAGGACGACTCTCTTCCGCAGTTCTGGGCAGCGAGGTCTCTGCCCTGCTGGGTGAGAGTGTGATACGGTCTCTGTCTCCAGGAGAAGAGAGGCGGGACTTTTACACTGCCTGTTCCTTGTTCCCAAGCGGATTACTGCATGACGCACAGAGCTACCGGAGGACTGACCCCCCCCCCCCCACTGTAGTTTCACTACTTATAGTGGATGTGTGGCCCAAGGTCAGAGGAACGGGATAGATGCTGCCCTATACACCATATGGTGTCCCACATGCTGTGGGAGGGAATTAACTAACTAAACAAACCTGGGGTCTCCGTCCAGTTTTGGACCTGAGACGGTTGAGCAGGTTTCTCAAGGTGCTCCCTTGTCCGGGACATTTTTCAGGCCATAGGATCAAGCGATTGGTTCACAGCAATGAACCTTCGCAATGCTGATTCCATATTCCCATAAATCCGGCCACAGGAAGTTCTTCAGGGTTCCTTCAGGACAGCCTTCAGTTATGACGTCCTGCCTTTCAGCCTGTCCCTGTCCTTGGACGTTCGCTAAGTGCATGGGCACTGCACTCACCCACTGCAGCAGAGGGGTGGCCGAGTTCAATTAACTGGACGATTGGCTGGTTTGTGCGCCATCAGAAGCCATAACCAGGAGCAATATGGAGACCATATTGGCTCACCTGGCAGCACTCGGGTTGCGTTTGAATGTGGTGATGGCTGCCTGGTTCCAACCAGGGTGGTCGAGTACTTTGGGCTCACCTTGGATTCTGTTGCCATGAGGGCATCTCTGACTCCAGAGAGAAGGCACACTATCAGGGAATGTATCAGAAGCTGCATCTCGGGGAGGACTGTCTCAGTGCAGCAGTGCCAGAGGATCTTAGGTTTCTTCACTGCAGCTGCCCAGGTGGTGCCACTGGATCTTTTACATGCTCATCCCCTTAAGCACTGGTTTGCGCTTCAGAAGGTGGTTTTACCCAGAGACAAAAGGAGGTGGCTAGTTCTTCTGAAGGAGCCTCATGGTTCTCAGGTGGTGGAGACACACATCAGCAGTCCGGGATGGTGTTTCCCTGGGCCAAGAGGGCCGCAGGGTGACTATTATAACTGACGCCTCCCAAGCAGGCTGGGGTGCAGTCTGGAGGGCAGGTTGTTTGGGGACACTGGGCTCTGGCACAGCAGTCTTGGTATATGAACCATCCCAAGATGGAAGTGATGCATTTGGCTCTGGGGCTTTTTCTTCCAGTCATTCAGGGCAGAAAAATTCTGTTACGGATGGACAGCACGGCTGTGGTGTCATACATCAACCAGCAGGATGAACTGGGGTTCCCCTCTCCATGCGAAGGTGCATCATCTGCTCGTGTGGGCTCGAGCCTGCCAAGTCCACTAGCTACAGATGCTCTGAGCGTGCCTGGCCTCCAGTGAACTTTTTGCATTTCCCCTACTGCCTCTTCTCCCAGTTTTCCTCGCAAAGGCAAGACTGCTGTCTGTTCAAGTAATTTTAATGGCCTGAATTTGCTACAAGACCATGGATGGCAGAGATCCACAAGATGTTGGGGGGTGATCCTCAGCCTCTCCCAATCAGACGGGATATGCTCTCACAGGCACAGGGCGGGAGTTCGCATCCGAATCCCCAGCTCCTGAGGTTGCATGTGTGGCCCTTGGACGGGAGCAATTGTGGAAACTGGGCCTGGAGAAGGAGGGCCCCATCTCCCCAGCTGCAATGCAGTGTGAAGTGGAAAGTCTTTTCAAACTGGTGTCGGCCCAAGGGGGAGAATCCCTTGACATGTCACATCTCTGTCATCTTGTCTTACCTCCAGTACCTCTTTGCCCTAGGTCGGGCAGAGTTGACTGTCAGGGGCTACCTGGCAGCGGTGTCAACTGTCCATGAGAAATGTGATGGCTTGTCTCATGGGGTGCATCCCTTGGCTAAGCAGTTTGGAAAGGCGTGAAACAGAGCCATCCATCTCGGCGTCCATTGCTGTCCACTTGGGATCTCCAGACAGTTCTTAGGGCTCTATGCTTACCCCCTTTTGAGCCACTCCCCAGTGCTGACCTTTGTCTGCTCTCTTGGAAGACTGCTTTTTCTTGGCAGTTGTCTTAGCCAAGAGGGTCGGTGAACTGAATGCACTCTCTGTGAATGCAGCATGCCTTAGGTTTGATGGTGATCAGGTGGTTCACCTGCTGCCAACCCAGCTTCAGCCAAGGGGCTGGCTAATGGGTTTGTTCCCGCCTTCTTGTGCTTGAGGCCTTCTGCCCTCCCCCGCACACCTTTTCAGAGGCTGAGAGGCTTCATAGTTGTGCCCAGTGGGCCCCTTAAGCTTTATGTTGACCGTACAAGGTCTGTCCGTTCTTCAGACAACCTTTTTTGTGCCCTATGGGGAATACACGATGGGCAGGCCTGTTCCTAAACAGTATCTGTCCCATTGGATGGTTAACCTGATTGCTTCGCATATGTACAGGTTGGAGCGGGACCACCAGATAGGCTGGTGGCTCACTCGACTTGGGGAATGGTCACTACAGACGTGGACAAAATTGTTGGTACCCCTCTGTTAATGAAAGAAAAACCCACAATGGTCACAGAAATAACTTGAATCTGACAAAAGTGGTAATAAATAAAAATTCTATGAAAATGAACCAATGAAAATCAGACAATGCTTTTGAATTGTGGTTCAACAGAATTATTTTAAAAAACAAATTCATGAAACAGGCCTGGACAAAAATGATGGTACCCCTAGAAAAGATTGAAAATAATGTGACCATAGGGACATGTTCAACCAAGATGTGTCCTCTAATTAACATCACAGGTGTCTACAAACTTGTAGTCAGTCAGTCGGCCTATTTAAAGGGTGACAAGTAGTCACTGTGTTGTTTGTTGACATGGTGTGTACCACACTAAACATGGACCGGAGGAAGCAAAGGAGAGAGTTGTCTCAGGAGATTAGAAAGAAAATTATAGACAAGCATGTTAAAAGTAAAGGCTGTAAGACCATCTCCAAGCAGCTTGATGTTCCTGTGACTACAGTTGCACATATTATTCAGAAATTTAAGATCCATGGGACTGTAGCCAACCTCCCTGGACGTGGCCGCAGGAGGAGACGGATAATATGAATGGTAACAAAAGAGCCCAGAACAACCTCTAAACACATTCATGGTGAACTCCAAGGTCAAGGTACATCAGTGTCAGATCGCACCATCCGTTGTTGTTTGAGCCAAAGTGGACTTCATTGGAGACGACCAAGGAGGACACCACTGTTTAAAACAAATCATAAAAAAGCCAGACTGGAATTTGCCAAACTGCATGTTGACAAGCCACAAAGCTTCTGGGAGAATGTCCTATGGACAGACGAGACAAAACTGGAACTTTTTGGCAAGGCACATCAGCTCTATGTTCACAGACGCAAAAATGAAGCATAAAGCAAATAAATTTAATAATAAACTGAAGCAATAAATAAAAATTCTATGAAAATTAACCAATGAAAATCAGACAATGCTTTTGAATTGTGGTTCAACAGAATTACTTTAAAAAACCAAGAAAAGAACACTGTCCCTACTGTGAAACATGGAGGAGGTTCTGTTATGTTCTGGGGCTGCTTTGTTGCATCTGGCACAGGGTGTCTTGAATCTGTGCAGGGTACAATGAAATCTCAAGACTATCAAGGTATTCTAGAGAGAAATGTGCTGACAGCTTGGTCTCAGTCGCAGGTCATGGGTCTTGCAACAGGATAATGACCCCAAACACAGCTAAAAAGACCCAAGAATGGCTAAGAGCGAAACATTGGACTATTCTAAAGTGGCCTTCTATGAGCCCTGATCTAAATCCTATTGAACATCTGTGGAAGGAGCTGAAACATGCCGTCTGGAGAAGGCACCCTTCAAACCTGAGACAACTGAAGCAGTTTGCTGATGAGGAGTGGGCCAAAATACCCGCTGAAAGGTGCAGAAGTTTCATTGACAGTTACAGAAATCGTTTGATTGCAGTGATTGCCTCAAAAGGTTGTGCAACAAAATATTAAGTTAAGGGTACCATCATTTTTGTCCAGGCTTGTTTCATGAGTTTGTTTTTTAAAATAATTCTGTTGAACCACAATTCAAAAGCATTGTCTGATTTTCATTGGTTAATTTTCATAGAATTTTTATTTATTACCACTTTTGTCAGATTCAAGTTATTTCTGTGACCATTGTGGGTTTTTCTTTCATTAACAGAGGGGTACCAACAATTTTGTCCACGTCTGTACGTGGGCATTGTTCAGGGGTGCACCTCTGGAGGATGTATGCGCAGCTGCTGGCTGGGCTTCTTCCTCAACGTTCACCTGCTTCTATAGGCTCAATCTTACCTCAACAGTCATCCCCTCATCTGTTCTAGGGTCGTAACAGATTCTTAGTTGTATCTTAGTTTTTCTCTCGTTGAGCTGGCAGGTGTGCTGTGTGCTCGGAATGGGGTTTTGTTCAGCTCCGGTTGCTTGGAGGAACCAGCTTAACTTGTAGGTATCCAGTTGAGTACAATAAAGGAGTCAAACTCATCTGTTCTGGGGATTGCAACAGGTTCTTAAATTGCTTCTTAGTCTCCCTCATGTGAGCTGGCATGTGGGCCTTGTGCTCAAAGAGGTTTGTTTCAACTCCAGTTACCTGTAGGAACTGGCTTAACTTGTACATACTCAGGTAAGTACAATAAGGTAGCCAAACTCATCTGACTGTTTGTGCTTTATGGTGTGTTGGCGCATTGTGCTCCTTCCACCTGTGGATGACGCCCTCTCATTCTCCTCAGGACTCATTTGGTATACGGGTGTCACATGGTTACAGGTTCACTGAAATGAAATAAAACGTTCATTTACGGATATTAATGCGGTTTTATGAATGAAAATGAACCTGTAACCATTCATTGTCCTTCGTTGGTGGAGGCAGGCTCCTCCCAGTCATCAGAAAGAGGAAGAGTGGGTGGATGCAGGGGCTATATATGGGGTGTGCATCCACAGGTGTGGTTAATTTGGTATAATGCTCCTGCCCCGGGGATCGGTGTCACGTGGTTGCAAGTTCACTTTCATTCATAAAACCGCATTTACATCCGTAAACATATGTTGTTCAAACCTCATATTTCTTTGAGGATGAAAATTAATTTTAATTATTCTCTGGAAAATGTTCAATATGGGACCTTTGAAAATGTGCTGGGTGTACTTTAACATTTCTTATCAATGGCTATGGAAAATTCAATAAACAAAATAGTTTTTTTCACATTTATTTTTCTTCTTTATGACTTGGTTAACAGGAAGTGGTTGGAAGTTTTGTGGGGGTACTGGTTCCTCTTGGCGGAGCTGGTACATGCATAGTTGTGTGTGTTATAGCTGGAGGGAAATTAACGTGAGTTAGATTTTCGTGGGCATTCATGCATTCGGTAAGCACACATGTAGAAGATGCCTGAAAGAGAAAGAAATATTCTTATTAGTAAGAACATAATGGAAGCCATAATTAATTTTTGTCACACATATTAGAGTAAGATCATGAGATGCATACCTGAGAAGAAAGTGAGCACCACTGCTACCCAGCCCATTATATAGGACCAGGAGAACCTCCAGCTGCCATAGCGTTTGCCATAGTAATTCACAGTAACTCCTGTGTACACGGCCATTGCCAGCAGCACAAAGAAGCCTACACAAAGAATAATCATTACTAATAAAGTTAAGAATGAGTAAAACAGCACAGCAACTTCTGTCACCGTAATGAGAAGTTTACAGGAGATGAAGAATAGAATGCCGGCCGCAAATGTCTTATCAAATCCATCAAAGGAGGAGTAGTGGATGAAAGCCATGACCCCGATCACGATGCCAATGAAACAAGCCAGCAGGGAGAGAATCATGAAGGCTCGGGTGGCATCCCAGTATGCTGCAATAGAAAGCAGGGGACACATAGAGTAGATGTTCATTTCATATTGTTTCATTCTCGTTTTACTGTTCTCATCTAGAGCCAGCTCTGGGCTACCATCTAGTGTTTGAACCTCAAACTGTATATAGTGTATGGTTAAACCAGTGTTTGAAAATTATGAGTGAGTGTGTGTGGGGGGGGAGGGGGGGTGCAATTTCTACCACATAATACTACAAACTCTCTTTTGCATGACTAATGCATAGATATTTTGAAATAATTTGTTTGCCTTAAGGCTAATTTACAACTTTTCACCTGAAGTAATGCTTTAATCCAATTGTATGGAGGACTGAAGCTGCCAGAATTGGAGACGGATATTTGTTGTTCATGCATCAACATTTTTATATTTTATTTTTTTTATTTATGGTAATTTATTTATTTATTTTTTTTTGCTGTTGTTATTTTCATCTTTTTCAGGTCTTACATTCTTCTCCCATGCTGTAGCCTATATCTTTATTATATTTTTACATTTCCATTTAATTATGGAAACAGTGGAATGTTATTCAAACTGGTCTGAACATTTTGACTTAAGGTTGACAATAACTGACCTCCAGAAAAGACTGTGTTGAGCTGTGAGATCCATGACTAGTGAGGTGCTTAGTTACTACTGCTACCACTCAGTAATAATAATAATAATAACAACAACAATAATAGAGTCTGTAAAAAATTGAATACAAAGATTTAAAATGCAGAAGAAAATAACAATTTAGAATATTTATAGTATTTAGTTTATCAATATTAATCCTAGGTTATCGGGAAAGATTTGTGCAATATTTTATTGAGTTCTTTTTAAAATCTTCTCTTTCCACTCTTTTAACACCTCCCACTTGCTTAAAGTCCACAGGGAAATAAACCCATGGGTTGATCAGTCATGACAACCATTTCTGCCTATAAAGCAAAGCACGCAAAAGCTATAATAATAGATTGCATTTATATAGCACTTTTCATGACATCCAAAGACACTTTACAATGAGTCCATTATTCATTCACTCCACAGACAATGATAGTGGTAAGCTACCTCCATAGCCACAGCTGCCCTGGGCAGACTGATGGAAACATGACTGCCAATCCATACCAACGGCCTCTCTGACCACCACCGAACATTTATTCACATTCACACACCGGTGTCACAGACAATGGAGGCAAGGTGGGTAAAGTGTCTTGCCGAAGGACACAACGGCAGGGTGGGGGGAGTGGAATTCCAGTCACCTACCTTCCAGTTACTGGACAGCCTGCTCTACCTCCTGAGCCATTACTGCCCCAACAAAACTATGGGCCCCCACAGCCACTAGGGGTTCCCAAGCTACAAGTTCACCCTTAACATTTTTTGGAGGAAGAATTAAAATTATCTTCAATGTTTTTCCCCATAATATTGCATTTTTTCTTGTAAATTTTCAACTTTTTCAAATAAATTTTCAACTTTTTTCACCTAAATTTGCTGTTTGTCACAAATTTGTTTTTTTCCACAAATTTGCATTTTTTGTAAGTTTGCAACTTTCTTTCTCATAAATTTACAACATTTTTTCACATAAATGTGTGACTTTTTTTTTTCCTAAATTTGTGACTTTTTTCTTGTAAATTTGAAATATTGTGGAAATGGCCCTGAGAACTGTGTACAAACTAATGAATATAAATGAGGAAGACATCGCCCGGCAGTCTTACCAATACTGTCTGTATGTGTCATGCACTTCCCGGGTAAACAGTACCGCCATAGACCCTGGTGCATGTAATTGCTGGAGTGACGATACTGCATCCAGTAGTCAGTTGCCGTGGAGACAATGAGGAGTATGTTTCCAACTCCAGCGCAGAACAACCCACCACCCATGAAGCTGTACATCCTGCCAAAAAAACACTGACTGACACAAAAGGAAAAACAAATCAGTGCCTTGCCAAATCTGGACCCCCATGTAGAACTGTCAAAAAAAAAAAAAAAAAAAACAGCTGATACTCTGATACTACAGTCGATAGTAGAAATCTGTATCGGAATGGGTACTCATTTGCAACAGCATCAGTACCAACCTGTCTTCCCCTCCTTCAGTTGAAATATTGTTAAACCCTAACCCTTATATTGTTTTTTTCCTGTGGTATCTGAAATGATATAGAGTATTTTCCAGGGTGTCAGAATAAAGCTTGATATTCTAGTACTGTCACACCCTCTCCCTCAGATTTAAAAATTAGAGCAAAAAAACAACAACAACTTCCTGATCCGAAGTGAGAGGCCACACATAGTATGACTAAAACAATACCTAAATAAAATACATCAAGATGCCACTAATGTTACACTGCTGCACCTAGACAAGTCTATTGCTGGAGGTTAAGCATTAAACTTTACCGCTACCATAATGAGAAGTGGCTACATCTTCATAAACACAAGTGTAACTGACAAACTAAATTATTACTAGATACATCAAACACTGCAAGCTGAACAGTTCTTAAAAGGACACACATCAGCTAAGGAATATTTTTCCATTTATATTCAGCAGGGCATCCATAAAAACACGGCATCTCATTTTAATATTTCATATAATGTGGGCTTCTCTGCTCTTTTTGAGCCATTTACATAAATTAGATACTCTAAAGGTAAATCATGGATCAAGAGTTACAAATTACACCAATTGCAGAATTCGCTTGTTTCAAAATGTATGATTACGTACCTTTATGTCCCTTAGGAAAAAGTCAGAGATTCCAATATTTGGGGTTGCCAAAGCACACAGGAGCCCAATATTGCCCAGGGTGGCAGCAAAAGTTTTGTTTGTGTGCGGGAACCCAAGCAAAAAAACTGGCTGACGGAACAATGGAGCATGCTGAGCCACAACCAATCACAGAGGATGAGTTTTGTGTTTTAGGGAATCTGCTGAAAATACAAAACTGTTAAAGCTCTGCACACATGTCAGGAATACTGATGACACAGGGCTTTTAATTCAAAAACTACACAGCCAGGCACACATGGCCTGCGTGCAGACTCACACAGTATTGTTGGGAAAGAGATTATTTTAAATGGTGAAAATGTCATGGTTTCAATAGGTGTGTTACTGTAATTCCTTCTGTATATTAAGCTTTCTGTGCCCACTTAATTCAGTTTATTAAATTCCAAATAGTACAATTTGCATAAAATTTCTATCCACCTTTTTCCTAGGTCCCATGATGCCTTGTGGGAATTATGGTAGCAACTTCCGGTACTAGTTTAGAACGTATGGTTGTCACACAAACGGGACATTTTCCCTTGTTAAAAAACAATGACTTCAGCATCAGAAATGTGGGAAAACAGCCTTTTGCACCTCAAAAACAGTAATATAATCATACCACTTCCCACAACTATCGAGAGATGAGAAGATGACCTTAAAAATTGGCCTGGCAGACAGTAGCTCCGTTAGTTTGTGCCGCTGCTAAGATGCTAACGCTGTAAACAAATGACCCGTGCTGGCAAAATGAGTCACTTTGAGGACATTTTCAAAACTGATGTAATGTTATTTCCATATTCTGTATTGAAAGACCTTCAAAATGATATTTAATTTGTAGGAAGTGCGCAAAAATGGATGGAAAAAGACAATTTGTTTATATTTTGGCTAAGTTGAAAACTCGCTTTCAATCGGTTGGGAATTTACGTCTTCCGCAAAAACATATATGTTTTTAGAAAGTACGATTTCTAAGCTTTCCAATGATACCAGGCACTCATGAGGGTTTTCCCGGGACTTGCTGCTAACAAACAAAGAAAGAGTCATGATTTATGACGTCTCTGCCTGTAGCTCATAATGATGCGGTGCACATTCTGACTCATTTTTCCAGCACAGGCCACATATATCAATGTCTCCACCACAATGAAGTCAGCTGCATTTTGTTAAAATATGTCGGACATAATCAGATTTACAGCCGTGGACAAAATTGTTGGTACCCCTCTGTTAATGAAAGAAAAACCCACAATGGTCACAGAAATAACTTGAATCTGACAAAAGTGGTAATAAATAAAAATTCTATGAAAATTAACCAATGAAAATCAGACAATGCTTTTGAGTTGTAGTTCAACAGAATTATTTTATAAAACAAACTCATGAAACAGGCCTGGACAAAAATGATGGTACCCCTAGAAAAGATTGAAAATAATGTGACCATAGGGACATGTTCAACCAAGATGTGTCCTCTAATTAACATCACAGGTGTCTACAAACTTGTAATCAGTCAGTCGGCCTATTTAAAGGGTGACAAGTAGTCACTGTGCTGTTTGGTGACATGGTGTGTATCACACTAAACATGGACCAGAGGAAGCAAAGGAGAGAGTTGTCTCAGGAGATTAGAAAGAAAATTATAGACAAGCATGTTAAAGGTAAAGGCTATAAGACCATCTCCAAGCAGCTTGATGTTCCTGTGACTACAGCTGCACATATTATTCAGAAATTTAAGATCCATGGGACTGTAGCCAACCTCCCTGGACATGGCCGCAGGAGGAGATGGATAATACGAATGGTAACAAAAGAGCCCAGAACAACCTCTAAACACATTCATGGTGAACTCCAAGGTCAAGGTACATTAGTGTCAGATCGCACCATCCGTTGTTGTTTGAGCCAAAGTCAGACAACAACGGATGGGAGACAACCAAGGAGGACACCACTGTTGAAAACAAATCGTAAAAAAGCCAGACTGGAATTTGCCAAACTGCATGTTGACAAGCCACAAAGCTTCTGGGAGAATGTCCTATGGACAGACGAGACAAAACTGGAACTTTTTGGCAAGGCACATCAGCTCTATGTTCACAGACGCAAAAATGAAGCATACCAAGAAAAGAACACTGTCCCTACTGTGAAACATGGAGGGGGTTATGTTATGTTCTGGGGCTGCTTTGCTGCATCTGGCACAGGGTGTCTTGAATCTGTGCAGGGTACAATGAAATCTCAAGACTATCAAGGTATTCTAGAGAGAAATGTGCTGCCCAGTGTCAGACAGCTTGGTCTCAGTCGCAGGTCATGGGTCTTGCAACAGGATAATGACCCAAAACTCACTGCTAAAAACACCCAAGAATGGCTAAGAGCGAAACATTAGACTATTCTAAAGTGGCCTTCTATGAGTCCTGATCTAAATCCTATTGAACATCTGTGGAAGGAGCTGAAACATGCCATCTGGAGAAGGCACCCTTCAAACCTGAGACAACTGGAGCAGTTTGGTCATGATGAGTGGGCCAAAATATCTGCTGAGAGGTGCAGAAGTCTCATTGACAGTTCCAGAAATCATTTGATTGCAGTGATTGCCTCAATAGGTTGTGCAACAAAATATTAAGTTAAGGGTACCATCATTTTTGTCCAGGCCTGTTTCATGAGTTTGTTTTTTAAAATAATTCTGTTGAATCACAATTCAAAAGCATTGTCTGATTTTCATTGGTTAATTTTCATAGATTTTGTATTTATTACCACTTTTGCCAGATTCAAGTTATTTCTGTGACCACTGTGGGTTTTTCTTTCATTAACAGAGGGGTACCAACAATTTTGTCCACGTGTGTACCTCAGCGCAGGCGTAGAATCTAGTCAGAGCCACAAAGAAGCCTCCATTTATGCAATCTATGGCACAACCACAAACACCAGCAACAAGTACCAGAACTATGCCAAGACATTCAAAAAATACAAAAACTAAAAGAGCTGAAATTAGCTGCCACTTGAGTGCAAAACATGTATGTGGACTATACATTAAAATGAATTTGAAAAACTTTTAAAAACGCTATTTTAAATGCCCCTGCTACTCCACTCTTACTGACTGATTTAACACTAGGTCAGCTGAAACTGGAAGCTCCGCCCATCATCGTTCCTACAGCGGCACCCCCAGGAATAAGGTGGATAGCATTGTTTTATATTTTTCAGTTTTGTGATATAAATGATGAAGACATTAACTTCTCTTATTTTCATGTCCTTTTAAAATAATTCCTTCATAATAATAATCTGAAAGCCAAATTATGAGCACTTTATCTTACAATTTCCCAGAGGAATTCACTTAATTACAAGTGAAAGATTGCTGGGACACTTATGAAATCCAACAGACGTGATGATGAATTTGAATGTGAATAAAAATGCATGTGTAGGGCCACATGCAGACTGAAAATGGAAGAACGGTGAGGTGTACAGGTGATGTAGAGCTGCACAGGTTAAATGAAGAAGCTGCTGTTGAAGTCATTGATCTCTAATGTAGCATCTCTTAGACAGCTGGGGATGCAAGAGAATTTAACAGTTCATTGGTTTGTTTAACTGTCTAGCATGATGTGTATGAGAAAGGTATAGAGCTTAATGTAATGTTGCTTTTATATACGAAATCTTTACTTTTTAGATAACAGTTTGTCAGACTACCATTCACTCTCACAGCTTAGAATCCCCAGTTGATGCCAGTTAACTGACATGCATGTCTGTGGCAGGAAACCCACACAGAAGGGTCACCAGTGGGATCGATCCCATGACCTTCTTGTTGTGTTGCTACAGTACTAACCACTGCACCGCCTTAAATTCTGATAGTGTGCCGTATCAAGTTTGGCCCCATCCAAACTTTTTCACATCTACAGAAGAGAATGACTGAAACATATAAATACATACATACATACATTTCTGGTGCATGACAGCCTGTGAGCGTTTTTTAAAAATCTATCTAAACTATTTTACATGAAAACTAAAATATTCATAAGGCTTGGGGTTTAATCTAAACATGTGCTCCTGACGGTTTTCATACTCTAAACTTGAATTAGAATATATCCCAAGTGAGATCTGATGAAGACCTGGAACAAGATGATAACCTCAGAAGATGAGGAATATAATTTTTCAGTGCCTTTTTTTATGCTTTTTGATTAAATAATGCAAGGAAAAGATGTTCATTCTGAAACACTACAATACTTAAGTTTTAACGTGGGAAGAGCTCAGAAGTATTTGTGCAATAGCTTTTTTATTCTCAGCTTCCATGTGTCGTGCCATGCTCAGGTGATCACCTAGTGCCTTCTTAAGAAGACTGGGGTGCCCTGCGTTGGAACTCAACATATAGTCAAATTGTGAATGCCTGCCATACATGAAGAAATTGTAATGTTGTTCAATAGTGTTCATAAGACGTATTATGGTGTGACACGGGTGGTGCCGCCACCTTTCCGGTTCCGCCGCCACCCGGAGTATAAAAGGGCTGTGCGGAAAAGGGACGGTCTGTTTGACCTCACCTCTGCCTGACGGGAGCGTCTTTGATGTACCGTGAGTCTAATAATAAAGTCGTGTTCTGCTGCACCTCCAGCCTCATTACTGGTTCGTGGTTACGGACATAACAGAAATGCTAATTTGGGAAATGATTTTATAGTGGTCTGTTATTTATTTTTAAGAGCTGTATCTGGGGTTTCTTTCCAAGACACTGTAGAATAATCCCATTAACATTCTAACATAAATCATAAAGCTATAAACTGCAAAACACCGTGTACATATTTTAGATTTAGTTTCATGAATTTTTAGTTGAACAGAGCCAATTTATATCTGTTTCTGGTGTCTGTGTAAACGTGTAATAAAGAATAGCCCTGATATACATGGGTCTTCAGTAAAGTAGCATGCCTCCTATTTAGTATCTGTTGGCATGTTTCCATTGTACCTACACTTTGACTTGGAAGTGCTGGTAAGATTTTCATATTCATATAAAAAGATAAACAGAAGTCACTGTCATCTCCCTCACCCTGCTTGTCTCGAGTGTTACCACTAGGTGGTGCTTGTTATTTAGTCTTGCTAAAAGATTTGAACTCATGAATGGGTAAGTTGCCTGAATTAGAAAAAAAATAATCCTCATAAAATCGTCTTCATACCGTAAAAGGAGGTTATGTTCCCTGCAGATACTGTATAGTCACCTTCATCATTCATTCTTTACTATGGAAAAATGATTCAACACATTTCCAGTTTAAAATGATGGCGCCTCCAGGATTCAAATTAAGACCTCCCACATCATATTAATGTGTAACAAATTATCTGGTTGTACTTATTCAGTCACTTACTTTTGATTCAGTGTTTTATAGTGCAGTGGTCCTAGAAGCTGAGCTGCTTCAGGCATTTCCAATCAGGAGAAGGACTGATCTGACACTCCCGGAGGCATTTTCTGTCAGGAGGGACGTCAAGGCATCTCTGCTTACTGCCACCCTAGACCGAGACCCCCCCCGATAAGAGGTAGAAAATTGATAAATAAGTGACACCTTCTGCTTGTGAGGAGCAGCCTGGAGAGGGGAGCTAAAAGGGCTCGTTTCAGGATGAGCTGAGACACTGCACTCAGGACCCAGTATAGAAGAAGAAGCCGTCCCTATTGTTATTCAGTCCATCATAATTACATTCCTCCTATCTACAATGTTAATCACATGTAGAAACAGAGAGGTTGCTGCTATAAACAACTTCTCCTTCCCCCATTCTATTACACTGAGCACCAAGCTAGAAAGCACCATTTTTATATGGTATGACCCAGCCAGGACTTGAACCCACACCCTCCTGGTTGTGGGGTGGATGCTCTACCAACTAGGCCACCACTCTGGTAGGACAAAGCAGGATCATTTATACAGTATAACTGTCAGAGCTGCTCTGCTGCTACTGTTAGTCATACATGATAGGGCCGTTAACCAGTCATCTGTGATCTAATTTAAAGTTTGATGTAAAACCAAAACAAAAAGCAGATTAAAAAAACTGGACTTTGATTCTGATTTTGTTTTCAGTAATGATAAAGGAACTCACTTGGTGATGGTGGTATGTGGCTACAGTACATTATCAGAGTTGCCAACTTTTCAGAAAAGCTTGGAGTGAGGTGTAGGGGGATTTGTGCATGGGGGGGATTGGGGATTGGGGGTAGGGGTGGAGTGAGTGTGCAGGCGCACAGTTCATATAAAGTTGGTTTTTTTTTTTTTCAACAGATACACTTCTTTACCTCAGAATAAGTTTTAGAACTTGTTCAGTCTGCTTTATGCTGTCTTGAGAGCTCTTATTGTGAGAAAAATCTGATGAAAGTCAGCACAATATTGGCAGTAATTTCCTCTTTTTGGTGTGAGAAATAAGGTTTGCAGTGTGAGAGAGAAGGCAAAAGCGTGAGACTCACTCCAAAAGAAGGAGAGTTGGCAACACTGGTACATATACAGTGCTGTGACAAAAGGTATTTGCCCCCTTCCTGATTTCTTATATTTTCACATATGTGTCACATTTAAATGTTTCAGATCATCAAGCAAATTTTAATATTTGACAAAGATAATCAAAGTAAATACAGAATGCAGTTTTTAAATGAGGATTTCATTTATTAAGAGAAAAAAGCTGTCCAAACCTACCTGGCCCTATGTGAAAAAGTAATTACCCCTAAACCTAATAACTGGTTGTGCCACCCTTGGCCTGCAATAAAGTGTTTGCAAAAACTGGCAATGAGCCTTTCACATAGCTGTTGAGGAATTTTGGCCCACTCTTCTTTGCAGAATTGTTTTAATTCAGCCATATTGGAGGGCTTGAGCTTGAGGTCACGAACTGATGGCTGGACATTCTTCTTTGGGATTTTCTGATAGAGAGCAGAATTCATGGTTCCATCAATTACGGCAAGTCGTCCTGGTCCTGAAGCAGCAAAGCAGCCCCAGACCATTACACTACCACCACCATGTTTGACTGTTGGTATGATATTCTTTTTATGAAATGCTGTTTTAGTTTTACATCAGATGGAACGGGTCGCATGCCTTCCATAAAGTTCAACTTTTGCCTCGTCAGTTCACAGAATATTTTCTCCAAAATCTTGGGAATCATCAAGCATAATGTGTTGCTTTTTGACATCTTTAACCCTACTTCACTTTGTCAGACAGGTTCTATTTAAGTCATTTCTTGATTCAACAGGTCTGGCAGTAATCAGGCCTGGGTGTGACTAGTGAAATTGAACTCAGCTTTCCAAAAAATGTTGTTAATCACAGTTAATTTATGATGTAACATGACGGGGGCAATTACTTTTTCCACAAAGGGCCAGGTAAGTTTAGATAGCTTTTTCCCCCCTTAATAAATGAAATTGTCATTTAAAAACTGTCTTTTGTATTTACTTAGGCTATCTTTGTCTAATATTAAAATTTGTTTGATGATGTGAAATATTTTAGTGTGACAAATACGCAAAAATATAAGAAATCACTAGGGGGCAAATACTTTTTCACAGCACTGTAGCTCCATGAAGAGAGGTCCCAGTGGACACTGATGTAGGTGAGAGGGGCCAGTAAACCACAGATACCCTAATCTATGCTTTAGGCCTAACAGCATACATTTGTTGAAACCCTTCTAAGCTGCATAACCCATTCAAATTACTTCAGATGACCATTATTCCTCCCTCTGCTGATGGGACTTGGCGAGTACCGTAGGCAACGACACTTGAGTCCAGCTCTCTCCGCACTATCCACTGCTTCCTTGCCAAAATGCTGGAGCGCTTCAACTAATAAAATCCACACACAAGGTGCATGCAGCAGATGACAGAGCAGACACAGAGGAAAAAGCCTTTCATATTCCGCTGCTGTCTCATTTCACAGGTCGTACTGTGAGATGAACGTCCCTTCCTCTCATTAAGCTACATTCAAAAGTAGGCTTTCTCCCATTACTGCAGTATAGAAGGCATCAAATCTAACACAATATCGAGACTCACACAAACCATTTTACTGAGAACTTGAAATGACCAAATTCATAGACCTCAGGGAGCTTTTTTCCCTCACTATGCCATCCTTTCTCCCCCCCCCCCCCCCCCAAATCCTCTGCTCTTGAAGGGTCTTTAAATTATCACAGAGTTTCAGGTGATCTTGTTCCAGTGCCTTGTTGAATGTGCTAGCCCAGACAGCATGTCCATGTGGGCCCCACTATAGGGTAAATATAGGTTTCCATGTTGGTCCCATCTGTGTTTGCCCACATGGACTTTACCAGTGGCGTTAATGTTACTGAAACCTGCTCACCCCACATTAAACCACTGTGGGGCCCAGATGGGGTTAAGGTGAGTAAGCAGATTATCTGTTACAGCCAAAATCTAGCCTATACTGGGGCCCCATGCATGCTGGCTGGGAGGTTGACAGTTTACTCATTTTAACTAAAACGTAAAGTACCGATGGTGTTGATGGGAATGTTTCATACTCCTTATGGCTCGATAGGGTTTACTATTTTTCAGATTGGTTCAAGAAGACAATGATGTCAAGCTCATGCAGGTGAAACTCCTGACAGATTATAACAGCCGATCTCATCAGATGACACCTGCCTATGCATTCAACTGGCAGCTTTCATACAGTGTTGCTTTTAAGCACCCCCCCCCCCCCGAAGCTTCTTTGCAGCCCCCTCTAAGTACATGCAGTTTTTATTTTCTTGTCTTACTCACCCCCATTGCATTGTCTTCCTTTATCTTCTCGTTGTCCCCTCTTCAGTTTGCTCTGTTTTTCTCTCAGGTGTGCTGATCTACTGAAGACGCACGGTCAGAGCGCTCTCTGGTTTTTGTTTCTTTTGGCTGAGTCTATACAGTACAGATGTTTTTGTAATTTTTCTTCAAGCCAACGAAACACACTTTATTTTGCTAAAATTTGGGTATGACATCCTCTTTGCAACCACAGTCAAAATCATTGTTAACCTTTTTATTAGTTATGGTGGTAAAATACTTGAGGGCTTGTCCAGGATGTGGACCCAGGTTGTGGCAGTAACACTGTGTTTGGTCAGCTTGGTCTCATGTACTGTATGTGTTAGTTTTCTTCAGCCTTTTTGCATCCAAGGACAGCCCTTTGGCTGCAGAAACTGAAGCCTTCAACAGTGGCATTATTAACTTAGCAGACAGGCGTCAATAGGCTAAAGGTTACATACAGCTGCACATTGTTTATAATGTAACCTCACTGTACATTTTAGTGCCTAACTGGGGCGTCAAAAGCTCAGAAGATAAAGTGGGTCCAATAACCGGAGGGCTGGCATTTGGAATCCTACTTCCCTCATGACGCTGGTGTGTGAATGTGAATAATTGCTCGGTGGTGGACACAGAGGCCATTGGTGTGGATTAGCAGCCATGTTTCTGCCAGTCTGCTTCAAGGCAGCTGTGGCTACAGAGGTAGCTTACCATTATTAGTGTCTGTCTGGAGTGAATAAATAATGGATCCGCTGTAAGCGCTTTGAGATGTCATACGGCATGCAAAGAGCCATATAAATCCAATCCATTATTATCGTTATTATTATTATTATTAACCCTAAACTTAACCATGCGGATTCAGTGTTTAATGCTAAAATGTGTAGTCAGTGGGCACTGGTACGTGTGGTCCGTAAATGTAAACAACTCAACCAACAACTACTGAGTAGGAGGCCAACATGCAGAATGCAGATGAGATGATGCTCGAACAGAATAACAGTAGCGATGTCTGGAGAAGGCTGAAGAAGATCTCAGGACATGGAAAAAGTGGTGGTGGCGGTGGGGTGCCCAGGTTAGTGGCAGTAAGGAGTGGGCAAATGAACTAAATTTGTAGCTCAAGTAGGTTCATTTTGTCTTCTTTTAATTATTTATCTTTTGTTCTTATTAAAGACAAGAATAGAAAGGAGATGTCTTTACCTTCTTAACATGTTTCGACTGTACACTGTAGCCTTCATCAGAAGAGTCAGCTGATTGCTGCCAGGTGACATTTATCAGCTGATTGTGATTTTTTCTGACATTGATCAGATTTCCACTGCAAAAACTCAAGCACAAGAACTCAAAAATATGAAAATAGAATCAGACGAGATCCTCATTTCACATGACGTCATTTCATTATTCACAAAGACACCTGTTAATGTCACATTACATATAGTGCAAGAACGCCTCAATAATGACGTACCCTTAAAAGACGCACCAATCTCACAGTTCACGACATATCTGAACTATTACAATTTGTGGCAAAATCCACCTATTTTCAATACAGAGGAAAAATTTACAGACAGAAAGAAGGATTTGCAATGGGAGACCCACTATCAGCCATTATGAGCAGCTTTTTCATGGAGGATCTGGAAAACAAAGCCATCAACACATCACCTACACAATGTAAACCCACCCTTTGGAAGAGATACGGGGATGACATTCTGGAAAAAATAAGGAAAGGACACACACAAGAACTCACTGACCATCTGAACAGTACAGACAGCACTGGAAATATAAAATTCACACACGAAGAGGAAGAAAATGGTACTTTCTGGACATGAAAATCCACCACAACGATGACGGCAGCATAAAAATCACAGTCTACCTGAAACCAACCCACACCCCACAGCACACAAACTATCAGTTGTCAGGACGTTATATGAGCGGGCCACCATCATCACAGACCAAGAAGACAGACAGGAGGACGAAAACCACATAAAACATGCACTTATATGCTGCCAATATCCAGTATGGGCCATAAACACAGGGAAACAGCAAGTCAAAAACAAAGAAAACAAACAGGAAATAAGACACAGAACAAAAGCCGAAATCAAAAACAAGGACACAATAACTATACCATACATATGAGGGATCACAGAACCAATTCAAAGGATCATGAAAAAATACAAAATAAACACAGCAGTAAAACCACACAAAAAATTAAGACAGTTATTAGTACACCCCAAGGACAGAATAGAACAAGACAAAAAATGCAATGTAGTATATGAAATATCATGCAGATCATGTAACAAAACCTACACTGGAGAAACTGGAAGATCATTCACCACAAGAAAAAAAGAACACCAGAAGGAATGTGAGAAGGAAACACAAGGATGACTCACAAGATCACAAAAAGAAAAGGCAGAACAAGAAACATTAAAATCAGCAATATCAGATCACTGCAAAAGAAATAATCACACCATGGACTGGGACAACGCAAAAATTATTGGATCAGAAAGCAACAGACACAAACGCTGGATCAAGGAGGACAGAAATCAGGAAGCGGGGAAAAGACACCATGAACTGAGATGAGGGGGCCTTTATGCTTTCCCACACCTGGGATCACATTCTCCAGAGACCATCTGACGGCGGAAGGCGGGGCCGGCTCGGCGGATCTGACAGGTCTGCTGAGCTGGCCCCGCCTACGAAAATCAGCTGATAAATGTCACCTGGCAGCAATCAGCTGACTCTTCTGATGAAGGCTGCAGTGTACAGTCGAAACATGTTAAGAAGGTAAAGACATCTCCTTTCTATTCTTGTCTTTAACAAGAACAAAAGATAAATAAAGAACTA
Organism: Pholidichthys leucotaenia; assembly: GCA_020510985.1. Classification (NCBI taxonomy): domain Eukaryota; kingdom Metazoa; phylum Chordata; class Actinopteri; order Cichliformes; family Pholidichthyidae; genus Pholidichthys; species Pholidichthys leucotaenia. Next base: position 234,088,172 of record CM035847.1, read on the forward strand.
AATTTGTTTTTTAACATGTTTGACTCAGGTCTCACTCCCACCCCTACCCTGCATCCTCTTCACACCATCTGGGGCTGCTCCCTGCACCAGGGACATCTCCCACTCCTCTCTCCTTGTCTGTTTATCAGGTGAAGAGTCAGCTCAGGAAGATCAAGGCCAGAAAAGCGACAGGCCCGGATGGCATTAGCTCCAGACTGCTCAGGGAATGCGCAGACCAGCTATGTGGGGTGGTCATGCACATGTTTAATCTGAGTCTTAGTTTGGGGAAGGTTCCTGTTAATAAGGAATAAGGCTGTAACATAACAAAATGTGGAAAAAGTGAAGTGCTGTGAATACTTTCCGGATGCACTGTATCTTCTGCACAGGTCACTGTCTCACCTGGAGAATATTGGAAGCTCTCTGAGAGTCATGTTTTTCAACTTCTCCAGTGCTTTCAATACAATTCAACTGGCATTACTTAGGGGGAAACTGGAGGGAGCAGGAGTTGACTGTCACCTTACTGCATGGACTATTGACTATCTCACCAACAGACCTCAGTACATGAGGCTGCATGACTGTGTGTCTGAGGTGGTGGTATGCAGTACAGGGCCCCCTCAGGGAACGGTGCTCTCCCCTTTCCTCTTTACACATCAGATTTTAGATATACATAACTCCACTAGCTGTCACCTTCAGAAGTTCTCTGATGATACAGCTATTGTTGGATGTGTGTCAGAGGGAAACGATCTGGAGAACAGGACGGTCATCTCTGACTTCATCATCTGGTGTGAACTCAACCACATTCACATCAACTCCAGCAAGACAAAGGAGATGGTGGCTGACTTTAAGAGGAAACCATCAACAACTGCACTGGCAAATATCCATGGTCTGGACATTGAGGTGGTGGATAGTTATAAATTCTTGGGTGTTGTCCTCAATAATAAATTGGACTGGTCAGAAAACACCCAAGCTCTGTACAAAAAGGGCCAAAGTTGGCTCCATCTGTTGGGCAGACTGAGGTCATTTGGGATCTGAAGGTCATTATTAAGAACTTTCTACAACACTGTGGTGTCCTCTGCAATTTTTTATGCAGTTGTTTTCTGGGGTAGTGGTAGTACGGAGAGGGACAGGAAACGTTTGAACAGACTGGTCAAGAGAGCGAGTTCTGCCCTGGCTGGTCCCCTGGACTCCACTGAAGTGGTGGGGGATAGAGGGATGTTAGCTTAGCTAATGTCTATTATGGACAACACCTCTCACCCCTTATATGAGTCTGTGGAGGCCCTGAGCAGCTCCTTTTGTAGTAGACTGTTATAGCCATTGTGTAGGACTGAACGTTACTGTAGGTCCTTTATCGCAATAAGTTAGGTAATATACACATAGGATAAATACTTGCTATAAATGTGCATGCATGTATATTATTTTTACTGATGGGTGCATCAGCTATGGTAGGGTCAGTTTGTATATTCATTTGTTTGCACTAAAAATATCTTTCCATATTAATAAAATGAGTAACGAGTAATACATCTGACCAAATTTCAGTAACTGTAATGCATTACTGAATTTTTAAACAGTAATTTCATTATACAGCATGTTACTACAAAAGTAGTGGTGTTACAGCAGTCCCTCCAGTATTTCGCAGGATTTTTTAAAAAAAATTTTTGGCGGTAAATTGCGGGATTATCCTTGAGGATTGCCTGAATCACGCATTGGCCTGTGTCCAGACCGGAGATTCACAGCTTTAAAACTCATTGATAAGGTGTAGTAGTAACTTTTACCTCTAAAGACGTATAAACTGTTACAACACTAGCTGTAGTATTAGATTTGCTCGTTTTTTGTTTTTTTTTGTGGTTTTACGGCATGTCTCCTCACACGCGCTCCCAAGATGGGAGTGCTTTCAGGCAGGCGGATGTTTTTCCAACACAAACCCGGCACTTCACACACACGGTCATTACGGAGATTCGAGAAGATGTTCACTGGCGGGCCGGGGGAGACGGAGGAAGGAACAATGTGGGAAAACTCAACGTGGAGAGTTTGCGATGACAATGGCAGGCTGGACCCTAATCTCGTCTAGGGCACCAAAATGGCTAGAGCCGGCCCCGCAAGTGAGTGGGGAAAGGAGAATACAAGGATGCAAACTCATGTTCTTTAAATGGGAGCTTGCTCTTTTAGCCATCCTACCCACTTACTACATGGACTTTACATCTTTTGAAATGGTCAGAAAGAAGACCACCTGGTATGTCTGTCGCATGTCAGAGAAGGATTTTGACTGGCTGGCATTGTGTGACTTTGTTTTGTACAGTGATTTGCTACTGCTCTCTCTGCTATAGGTTTCGTACCTCTGCACATGGAATGTTTAAAGGTCACAGAGCCACACCGATTACAATTTGCTCCAGAGGAAAATAAAAACAATCTCCCTTTGATTGCAATGTTCTCATGCCATTGTTTTGTTTGGTCCTTAGGCTGAGATACAAGTATTAGGATTTCTGTCACCAAGCTACATTTTAATGACGGACTGTTTTTGCAAGCTTTAAACTTCATGTGGAAAAAAAAAATGGTATGAAATCAGCAATTTCGGTACACAGAGAAAATTGTGTCTTTTGCTATATTCACACCTCGACAAACATTTTTCTAACAAATTCTTTATTGGTCAATTTAAAAATTAAACACACAGATGGTGATCTACAGGGGCACCACAGTACACAGTCACACAGAGATTAGAGATAGAAACAGTAACACGCTCACTGGCACACTCACACACACACACCCCGACATTATTAACACATTTTCCGCCTCATGTCTTTTCCCATCAACATTGTGGTTTCATGGTCTGGAGTAAACAGGAGATACATTCAGTAATCTGCGGTACAACAACGTAATACATAGATTTATTTCCCATAGCTCAAAAATACAGAATTCCCCCCCCCCCCCAGTCCATTTTCAGGAATATATCTGGTCACATCTTTTTTTTTTTAAATTATAAAAATGCAAAGATGTAGTTATACACAGAGGAGAGGTGAAGGGAATCACAACATTATTGAATAATTAAAATAATGACAAAACAAGAATAGAAACAATGTGTGACAAGGCAGAAAGCCTTGAAGCTTCCCTTTTCATCTTCAGTTTTTCTTAAGCTACCATGGCAACAGACTGATGGTTTTCTAAGACAGGAAGTCGAGGAGCAAGGAAGAGGATATCACATTATGTGATTGGCTTCTGTCTACATGAGATTCTGGGAAGAAACACACAACACAATGGGTCATGTGACAAGTGCAAATGACCGTATTTACAGCAGAGATGTCAAACTCATTCCATTGAGGGCCAGGATCCGCAGGTTTTATCTCCACCCAGCGTCTTCCACGGGTGACTGAACTGAGTTTCTTCTCACTGATTGCTGATCTACATGTCTGCCCTTTTCTTCTAAACCCCTAAACCAGTGACAGCAGATGACCGCCCCTCGATGAGGCTGGCTCTGCTGGAGGTTTCCTCCTGGTAAAAGGGAGTTTTTCCTTTACACCTTCACCAAGTGCTTGCTCGCAGGGGATCACTTGATTGCCGGGGTCTCTTTTATGCGATTATAGAGTCTTTACCCTGCAATTAAAAGTGCTGTGAGAGGACTGTTGTGAATTGATGCTGTATAAATAAAGCTGACCAGAACTGAGCATATCAGATGACTTGACCTATGAATTAAAGCTGCAGTACGCATAATGAGTTTGTTTAAATGTGAAAATAAATCAGTCATCTTACAGCGTTTTGTAACGCAATTAATGTGACAGGATAACTACACCACAGCTTCTCCTCTGGAAAGGGAAAGCAGGCAGTTTCTTCTTCAAATTTCAGGCTTTTTTTTCTGTTTCTCAGATTTCTGCATACTGCAGCTTTGAAAATTTGTACAGTGTTGTGTTGCATTCATAAACCTTATGTAAACTTATGCTTTCTTGTGAATATTTTAGATGTATAACAAAGAACTGACAATTATTACCTGAAAATTTGTGTCAATTCATAATTAAAAGAAATAAAATGAGCTGCAGTCTAGGAAGACATACACGAGTAGCTGCACCAGAACCACCAGGCTGCTCAACAGTTTTACCCTCAGGCAGTCAAACTCTTCAGCCCTCATCACATACATAAACCCCCCCCTCCCCAAATCACGCACTCACACACACCATTCCCAGAATTTAACATATTATTTTAAGTGTTTATCTGGTTACCAGTGTGCATAGTTTTTCATCTTGTGTTTTTTGGGAAACATCATCTAATTTTATGTACAGTATGTAGCTGCACAGGAAATGACAGAAATTCTGAATCTGAAAAATCACGTCTATACTATACATGTAAATCAGGGCTTCATGTAACAAACTCCCCACTCTTCCATCACTGTGCTCGCACACAAATGTCAGCGACTGTATCAAACTACCCTCGGGTTACTGTTGAACTGACTGTGACTCACAGCCTGGAGTCAATATCTGCACAGCCTCCCGTACCTCGTCTCTCCTTCTGCCAGCGGTGGATTGTCGCGGGAAGACGACTCCTCCACCCAGGGACCCGTAGCCTGACATCTGGATGTTGGGCAGGAAGCTTGACTGTCCATACAGGATTACATTCTCATCTGCACACGACAGACAGATCTTTTATTTAAATTTATAGCTGTGTTTACATGAGTTAAGCCCTAAATGATGGAGTGGACTGAAAACAGACCCCCTGCTGCTGCTACTACTACTACTACTGCTACTACTTCTACTATTACTACTACTCAAAGTTAACATACAGTGGTGGCAGTTGGTTCTTTGTAAGCTTAAAGGGCTTTGTATTTTTATCACAATAACATTAATACTCATCTACTAGAGGTCCAGCTGTTAAGCAGATGATGCGTTTCTGGGGCAGAGATTGGTCTTTTTGCTCTCTGCAGGCTTCTGGGCATCATATAACATCAAACATTTTTAAAATTAAGTGATATTCTTTTAAGCATGCTTGGGATTGGATTTATGCAACATAACGGAAATGTGACACCATATGAACCAGTCCACAGACTTTCATCCTCAGGATTGAAGCTCCAAAGCTGAGGCTCAAAATCAAAGGTTTTCAGAAGTCGTCCGCCTTGGAATAGTGTTTTGTTTTGTTTTTTGTTTTTGTGCAGAATCAATGGCTATGTTTGCATGCACACTAATGAAGTAATTATTATTTAATTTCTGAAGTTATCTGATTATTCAAGTTGTCATGTGCACTGCATAATCTGATATTCCTGATCTGATAAAGACCATAATCAGATTATCAGAAACCAGATAACCCTTTATTGGACAAAGAACCATATTTGCTAACTTCAGGAGGCATAATATATTGTAACACTACAATAATAATAATAATAATAACAATAATAGTAATAATAATAACAATCATTGAAACAAACTTCTAATATCTGTCAATAATGGTCTAGGGTTGAAATTCTGAATTTTCATAGATATTAATGAGTGCCCTATAAAGGGATAAACACACCTAGTTTATTGACCAGTAATCTGTTTATTCTGAGCGTACATACAGCGCTGGAAAAAAATTAAGAGACAAAGAGACCACTGCATAATTATCACTTTACTGGGTTTTACTGTTTATACGTATTTGTTTGAGTAAAATGAACAATTTTGAACTATTCTCTAACCACTGAAAACAACTCACTCAAATTCCAAGTCAAAATATTGTCATTTAGAGCTTCTTTTTTTTTAACAGAAGATGACAACTGGCCAAAACAACAAAAAAAAGATGTTGCTTTTTGATGTGCTTTTAGATCAAATAATACAAAGGAAACAAGTTCATGTTCATTCTTAAACACTACAACACGTGTCGCATGCTTAGATGACCACCTAATCACTACCTCCTTTAGTAGACTGAGGCGTCCTCGTGTTGGAATTCGACAGATACTCAAATTGAATGGCTGCCATACATGTAGAGATGCAAATTTAGGAAAGATTTTGCTGTGGTCTCTTAACTTTTACCAGAGCTGTACCCTTTAATCTTCCTTCTTTACTTCTTTTCTTCCTTGGATTCTGGTCCGGGGATTGAAACAGCAACCCATCTTCTTTTACTTCCTTCCTTCTTTACTTCCTGTCTTCTTTCCTTAATTCTGGTCCTGGGATTCAACTAATGACACTCGTTCCTTCCTTCCTTGGATTCTGGTGCTGGGACTGAACCAGCGACCCTCCTACCTTCCAGTTACTGGATTATTGTGACCATGTAAATGGGCTTATTGACTTCCTTTCAACTTCTCATAAAAAAAAAAAAAAACTTATGAACTTTCTTTTATGCATTTTGGTCATTTCACATAGGTAAAATGTTTTATTATTAGCTTACTCATTTATTTAGTATTTCATTTATCCATTTGGATAGCAGATTTGCATTTTTTTATGCCTTTTCTTGGCAATTACAGCACTGTCTAATTTCTGTTTACAAGCATTTTCTGTAGTGTATTTGTAAATATGTTAGTACATGTACATTATATATTACTACCAGTAGTAATACAGGTGTCACTCTTACCGTGGGGTAGCCACTTCGACGACCCTTTCCTCTGGAGCGAGAAATGCTCTCCCCTCTTCTGAAGATTTGTTGAGTCGCTCCCCTCGACGTCTGCCCTGCCGCGGCTCAAAACGTCAGCCAAGAGCTTTAGGGAGTCATCTGTGGGGCGAGGGGCTGGTGGTGGAGGGGGGAGTTCTGCAGATAATAGGTCATTGATGATTAAAACATTAAAAAATTAAGCTTGAAAGAAACAGTTTGACATTTTGAGGGAATACACTCAATTACTTTCAGGCCCACAGTTAGATTAGGAGATAACACTTTTCCCCCCTGTGTATTAAATGTGAAGATGTCCAGCAGCTAGTTCACTTGGTTTTGCATAAAGACTGGAAACAGTGGGGATCCATTAATATGGATTTGCTTTAAAGTAGCAATATAACCAGCTGCTGCCCCCGGGGGAAGGTATAAAGAAATAGACATACAGTATAACGCCTTATAAATCCCACTGTAAGAATGCATAGTAAGTGAACACAGTCATTTGTAGTCATCACTGACTTCTATCCAGTGCTTTAGTTTTTAGATAAAACATCCCCATCAGCCATTTTTTGAGTGTTTGCAAATTAGCAAATTAGTTTTGGGTGAAAAAAGAGGTACCGGCGTCTCTGAGAAAACAACCCTATGGCTCACTTGATCCATGACCTCAGTCAACACATTGCTAATGAGTTTGTGTGCTCACTTACTTCTTTAAAGCCTTGTTTTTATGACAGCATGGGGTTTATTTTTCTACATTAAGTTCCCAATTAGAGTAAAATAGAAGATAAAAAATGGACAGCGCGGTGGCGGAGTGGTTAGCACTGCGGCAGCACAGCAACTCACCCTTGGCCAGGGGGGGGATCCTGGGTTCGATCCCAGCCCCCGACCAACAGTGATCTGTGTGGAGTTTGCATGTTCTCCCCGTGTCTGCGTGGGTTTACACCGGGATGTCTCCAGTTCACTCCCACATGCCAAAAACATGCAAGTTAGGTTAGCTGGAGACTCTAAAGTGGCCCCAGGTGTGAATGGTGAAAGGGTTGGGCGCTGCACCAGTGGCTGCCTCATCCACTCATGTGGATGCCCTGTAATTTCCCCAATTTGGGACTAATAAAGGAATCTAAATCTAAAAAATAATGTGGACTCTACAGAGATGGGGATAGATATTTAACTATTCCCATTAAAATATATTAATTCTGAAATTCTCTTCCAGATGGCAAAGTTATACATGAATCACATTATATGATTTCAGAATAGTCTTATAAAAAGTAGAATATATTCCTCTTACTTCATTCTGTACTATAAGTGAAGTAAACTGTCTCACCTGCTTTGCAGTGCTGCCCATTTTGTCTGTCCTTTGGCGTGTTCTTCTTACTCCTGGATCTGTGACCCTGGACCGCAGGACTCGACTCTGCAGCTGGAGTAAGAGACGGACCTGACAGGAGAGCACACTGATGTTACCCTCAGGCAACTAAAGGACACTCAGCTCCACTCTAAATAAAATGTGACACGATTTCCGTATACAAATACTTTCTCTGAAGTTACATCATAAACGAAATTATCCACGACACTGCATGGCTGTGTACAGCTTCTTCAGGTGATCTGAAGCATTCAGTGGAACTTGGACTGACCTTTGCTGAGGCTTTCCCCCTTGAAATCATCCACCCACTGGCCAGTGTGGTACACCTCACTGACATTAGTGTTGGTGAACAGATCGGGGTTAGACTGGGAGACCAAGTGGTGTCGAGCCAAGAGGTCAAAATGCTGCAGCCGCGGACTGCCTTGAGGATTCAAAGCATCTGTCTGAGGGGAGGGCATCAGTGTCGGTGTGTAGGACTGCTCCTCCGGTTTGGACGACATGCTGGAGAGTTCCTCCCTGGAAGTGTCCATCAGGTAGGTTCGGGCTGGTAGCGGAGGACACCAGTCATCATCTTCCTCCTCCTCCTCAGAGCTAAAGGACAGGCCGTGAGTAAGAGCAGCATGAGTGTGTGTCTTCAGGGAAACACTGCATGTGAATACCGCTCACAAATAAAAACAGCAGTGCTGTAGTGAGGGGGTAGTTGAACTTAAGACTGCAACAGTGAAGATATTATCTTTGGGTACATGTAAATGGAAAAAATAGAGATATATGAATTTGGAAAATATCTGCAGTGCAAAGGTGCAAAACTGCAAATTTCTGCCAGAAAATGTTTTAAAGGAAGGCTACGTATGCTTGCGTTATGTCTGATAAACTGCATCTTCTTCCATGCAGTTTTTATATACAGGTACGTCTCAAAAAATTAGAATATCATGGAAAAGTTCAATATTTTTTGTCACTTATTTCAGTGACCTTCAGCTCGTCTGCATTGTTGGGTCTGGTGTCTCTCATCTTCCTCTTGACAATAGATTCTCTATGGGGTTTAGGTCAGGAGAGTTTGCTGGCCAATCAAACACAGTGATGCCATGGTCATTAAACCAGGTTTTGATACTTTTGGTAGTGTGTGTGTGTGTGTGTGTGTGTGTGTGTGTGTGTGTGTGTGTGTGTGTGTGTGTTGGAGGGGGGTAAGTCCTTCTGGAAAATGAAATCAGCTTCTCCATAAAGCTTGTCAGCACAGGGAAGCATGAAGTGCTCTAAAATTTCCTGGTAGACGACTGCGCTGACTTCAGTTTTAATAAAACACAGTGGACAAACACCAGCAGATGACCTCTGTTCAGATAAAAGTAAATTTTGCATTTCATTTGGAAATCAAAGTCCCAGAGTCTGGAGAAAGAGTGGAGAGGCACAGAATCTAAGTTATTTGAGGTTTAGTGTGAAGTTTCCACAGTCAGTGATGATTTGAAGAACCATGTCATCTGCTGGTGTTGGTCCACTGTGTTTTATCAAGACCAAAGTCACCGCAGTCGTCTACCAGGAAATTTTAGAGCACTTCATGCTTCCTTCTGCTGACAAGCTTTATGGAGAAGCTGATTTCATTTTCCAGCAAGACTTGGCACCCCCCCACACACTGCCAAAAGTATCAAAACCTGGTTTATTGACCATGGCATCACTGTGTTTGATTGGCCAGCAAACTCCAGACCCAACAATGCCGACGAGCTGAAGGTCACTATCAAAGCAACCTGGACCTTCATAACACCTCAGCAGTGCCACAGGCTGATCACCTCCATGCTACGCCACATTGATACAGTAATTAATCCAAAATTTGCCCTGACCAAGTATTGAGTGTGTACATGGACATACTTTTCAGTCGGCCAACGTTTCTATTAAAAAAACTATTTTTTAAAATTAATTTTATGTAATATTCTAATTTTTTGAGAAACTGAATTTGGGATTTTCATGGGCTGTAAGCCATAATCATCAAAATTAAAATAAATAAACACTTGAAATATTTCACTCTCTGTGTAATGAATCTATATAATATATGGGTTTCACTTTCTGAAATGAGTGACAAAAAATATTGAACTTTTTCATGATATTCTATTCTTTTGAAATGTACCTGTAAGAGCATTTCACTTACTTCAAGATAAATTTTCTTGTTTGTTTTGTTGGTAGAAAAATATCCAGTTGATTTATCTTAAAAAAAGTTAGTGTCCCAGCTCGGCTGCCTTAAAATTTGAACTTTAAATTTTAGGCTGACTAAACCTGAGAAATACTACTTGTCTTCTCAGGTTCAGTCAACTTAAATTTTTAAAGGGGTCATTGACTGCACTTTTTTCACATGTTGACAGCTCCCACAGGTCTAAATGGAATGCTTGTGGAAAATTTTGGTCAATTTTTTAAATTATTTAATTATTGCAGCATCATTATGAATCATCTTTTGCAGCTTTTCTAAGAACAGTTCCTTTCAATGCACATCTCTTTAAATCCCTAAGAATTGCATTTTACTTCACCCGTCCACTTTTGTCATTGTTGCTATTGTTAGCTAGCTAGCGCCTAGCTCGGATAGCAAGCCTAAATCAACCGATGTAAATTTGTCTTAAAGAATTAATGAAATAATGCATCTCTGGTGGACAGGGGTGTGTGGTTACTAGGGCTGTCAGTCCTTAGAAGTCACACGATTCAATTCGATTCCAATTTTGGGGGTCACGATTCGATTCAGAATCGATTTTTGATTCAAAACAATTTTCGATTTGCATTTAGCTCTCAGTTCAGTACAAAAACCCACTAATCTCAGAAAAAAAAGTCCACTGCACTGCAAAAAATGCTGAGGTAAGCTTGAAAGCAGAGTACAGTGTGCTGATGTTTTGGGGGGTTATATTTTGTAAAAAAAATACATCAATTGATTTGCAATAAAATACTGTTAAATAAAAAAAAGTAGGCTTAGGTTAGTAACTGCCTTTTTATTTCTTCAAAACTTGTGAGTTTCAAAAATGAAATTATACACAAGTGAAATAAATTTTGAAAATTTTCCTTTTTGGCATATCACAGATCCTAACAGCTTTTAAACAGTGTGCAGGTTTGGTTGCCCTCCAGCATTCTAGAAATACAGGCTATTCATTAAAAAACAAAAGTAAATTCTATCACAAATACTTTGAACATCCATTTATAGCAGTGCTACCTGATTGTATGCAGTCAGTGTACAGTAACTTCATGCAGTGAACAAATTCAATAAGAACTGAATGGAATTGATGCATAAGATAAGTAACATTAATGTTAAACCTGCACAAATGTAAACTTAAGTATCTAAATTCTTCGGAGACTTAAAAAACAAATTAAAGTTGTAAAACAAAATAAAGTGTTGTTATAAGATTTCATGATTCTGTCATGAGCAGAGCTGGTTTGTTTTTCCCGGTTCGACCCTGATCTCTCTGTGGGTTCTGGCTTCACTGTGTATGTGCATTCTGTGTTTTCATTCCTTCACTTTAGCCGCTACCTGACCGGCAGCTGTTAGTCAGCCTTGTGATCTTTTTCCCACGCTGCTGACAGTCTGTCGGTCCTACCCCCCCCCCCCTCTCCATATTCCACCAACTGTCCCAGCCCCGGTAATTATCTGTCCCACGCAGGTGTTCCCAATTTGTGTGACCAGCGGCGTTTGGACTTAAGCAGCTCTCCGCTACACAAACGCCGCTGGGTCATTGAACGAGCCACTCCTGTTCTCTTTGGTGTGACCGTAGCATCTGGAAGGACGTTTGGATGATGCTCGCTGAGATTATTGGACTTTTGGGACTACTCCTACTCATGAGTAAACTGCTAGTGTTTCTCTGTGTGGTTAGCTGTTACGCTGGACCAGAAGCGTTTCTCCCCCTGCAGCATTCTGCTACGCTTCTGGCAGCGGTTCTTCCCGCAGCATAACTGCTACGCTTAGGCTGTGTGCAGTTTACGTTCCCCCTGAGTTTGTTGAGTTACCCGTAGTCTTCCCTGCTCTTCCGAGTGCACGCATATTGTGTTGTTATTCACTTGTTCGTCTGTCTGTACACTGGTTGTCAATAAATGTCTGTGTGGTGAAACCCTGCGTTTAAATCCTTTCATCCTTCCTCTCCTCTGTGCGCAATGGAAAAAGCTCAGGGGGAGTCTATAACAGATTCTTTTCCCCTTCAGAATTTGCTGGGAGTTCGCTAAAGTGGTGCAGTGTGCGTTGTTCAGCCGGAGGACTTAACAACGTTTTCCACTTCTTTCAACTCTGGGTGATGGTGGTTAATGTGAGCCCCAGCGTTTGTGGTGTTACCAAAGTACTTGACTTTCGTTTTGCAAACTTTATACATTACATGTGTCATGTCTAGCATTTTCTTTCCCAGAATGTTGTAGAAACAAAAATGCGCCCACACACTTGCCTTCATTGAAGATGGGACTGGCAGAATTTCTTGCTGCTCCATTTTTTTCTTTATTCCGGCTCTTTCATCCGGCTGCTAACTAGTAAGCTACTCTGCATGGTCCTCCTGCATCAGCAGCTTCAATATGTAATTGCGCATCATGAAGCGACAATACGTGTCACGTGACAGGACCCCGGCACCACCGCAAAAAAAAAAAAAAATTTAAAAATAGATTCTTAATTTTTGTGAATCGATTCTGGATCATGTAAAAAGAGAATCTAGATTCTTATGTGAATCCATTTTTTTCCCCAACACTCCTAGTGGTTACAGTGGTTGATACTGGTGCCTGGAGTACAATAAGCACAGAAACATTCGTGAATGAGTGGCTAAACTGCTCATTTCAGCTAGCTGCCTTGGGACTTGGTTAGAGAAAACAATAATCCTAAGAGTCTGATGTAGCATCAAGGTGAAAATATAACAAAATAAGCCAGAATGACGCAAGGTAAGCTAAGCTTGGTAAGCAAACTTCCTAGTAGCACTAGGGAGCTCTAAGAAGCTAAGCTCTAAAGCTTGGGCTCCACGCTCATCTACAGGTTTGCAGACAGACAGCTAGGCTGGCCAATAATGGAGCAGGGGGCAGGTATCAAGGCTGGGCTCACCTTTTGTTGTTGTAGAGGGACAAACCCGTAAGAGTTACAATGGCTAATCAGAGACAAAAACAATATAAAGGCTGTGTGTTTTTGAAGAGAAGTGAGTGCTTTTATATTTTTTAATAATCACATGACCAATGGACACATTTCAGAAGGTTAAAACCTACAAAACACAATTTTTTTCAGTCATTGACCCCTTTAAGGCAACCTGTAAAATAAGCAAGACTTCAGTTTTTACAGTGTGATGTCAAGCGAGATGTCAACAGCAGTTAAGAAAGTATAGTTTTACAGCTTAAATATTTGCAGTTTTTTCCTTTCTATATCCTTCAAAGTGTTGTCTTTAATGCTGTCCTTAAGACTGAGTAAAAGGCAGCTCAGATTATTATCCTCAAAAATTTTGTCTTCCCCCAAATAGTGAAAGTTTACAAAATAAAGGCCTTAACGCCAAATAACATATTATGTGAACAAGGGGTTAGGGTGGATTCACACTACATTTGGACCAACTTTTACTGACGTTTTGGCAAACGTCTGGCTGTGCTGGCAAAAGTTGATAAAAGTTAATGATAGCTGGTGTTTGTTGGCAAACATTGGCAAAAGTTGTCCATCCATCCATCTTCTACCGCTTCCCCGGAGGTCCGGGTCGCAGAGGCAGCAGTTCAAGCAGAGAAGCCCAGACTTCCCTCTCCCCAGCCACCTGCTCCAGCTCTTCAGAGAGGATACCAAGGCGTTACCAGACCAGCTGGGAGACATATTCTCTCCAGTGAGTTCTGGGTCTGCCCCGGGGTCTCCTCCCAGAGGGATGTGCCTGAATCGCCTCAAGTGGGAGGCGTCCAGGAGGCATCCTGAGCAGATGCCCATACCACCTCAACTGGCTCCTTTCAATGTGGAGGAGCAGCGGTTCTACTCTGAGCCTCTCTCGGATGACTGAGCTCCTCACCCCATCTCTGAGGGTGAGTCCAGAAATCCTATGAAGAAAGCTCATTTCAGCCGCTTGTATCCGTGATCTCGTTCTTTCAGTCATTACCCAAAGCTCATGACCATAGGTGAGGGTAGAAACGTAGATTGACTGGTAAATCGACAGCTTTGCCTTTGAGCTCAGCTCCCTCTTCACCACAACTGACCGGTACAATGTCCGCATCACTGCAGAAGCTGCTCTGATCCGTCTGTCAATTTCTCGCTCCATTCTCCCCTCACTCTTGAATAAGACCCCAAGATACTTAAACTCCTCTACTTGGGGCAGGAGCTTGTCCCCAATCTGGAGAGGGCAATCCACCTTTTTCCGGCTGAGGACCATGGACTCGGATTTGGAGGTACTGATTCTCAGCCCAGCCGCTTCACACTCGGTGGCAAACCGTCCCAGTAAGACCTGTAGGTCATTGCTCGATGAAGCCAGCAGGACAACATCTGCAAACCACAGAGATGAGATCCTGTGGTCACCAAGCTTGACACCCTCCGTTCTCTGGCTGCGCCTAGAAATCCTGTCCATAAAAATTATGAACAGGATCGGTGACAAAGGGCAGCCCTGGCGGAAGTCCAACTCTCACTGGGAATGAATCCGATCGAGTGTTGACAATACGAACCAAACTCTCACAATGGTCGTACAGAGACCGAATAACTCATAACAACAAGCCCGATACCCCATACTCCCGAATCACCCCACACAAAAAACCACGAGGGACGCGGTTGAATGCCTTCTCCAAGTCCACAAAACACATGTAAACTGGCTGGGCAAACTCCCACAAACCCTCGAGGATTCTTGAGAGGGTAAAGAGCTGGTCCAATGTGCCACGGCCAGGACGAAAACCACATTGCTCCTCCTGAATCTGAGGTTTGACCAATGGCTGGACTCTCCTCTCCAGAACCTTGGCATAGACCTTCCCAGGGAGGCTGAGGAGTGTGAGCCCTCTAAAGTTGGAGCACACCCTCTGGTCCCCCTTCTTGAAGAGAGGAACCACCACTCTGGTTTGAGATGCAAAAGACACTGTCCCTGACCTCCAGGCAATGTTGTAGAGGCGTGTCAACCATGACAGCCCTACAACATCCAGGGCCTTGAGGTACTCAGGGCGAATCTCGTCCACCCCGGGGCCCAGCTACCAAAGAGATTTTTAACCACCTTGGCAACCTCAGCCCCTGTGACAGGCGAGTCGTCCCCCTCGTCCACAAGCCCTACTTCCTCTGTGGAAGGTGTATCAGTGGGATTGAGGAGATCCTCGAAGTATTCCTTCCACCGCCCAATGATATCCCCAGTCGAAGTCAGCAACGCCCCATCTGCACCATACACAGTGTGGACAGGGAGCTGTTTCCCCCTCCTGAGCCGCCAGACAGTTTGGCAGAATCTCTTCGAGGCCGACTGAAAGTCTTGTTCCATGGCCTCACCGAACTCCTCCCATACCTGAGTTTTTGTTTCAGCAACCACCCGAGCTGTACTCTGCTTGGCCTGCTCGTACACCTCAGCTGCTTCAGGAGTCCCACAAGCCAACCAAGCTTGATAGGACTCCTTCTTCAGCTTAATGGCCCCCCTCAACACCGGTGTCCATCACTTGGTTTGGGGGTTGCCACCACGAGATGCCCCGATGACCTTGCGGCCGCATCTCTGGGCAGCCACTTCAACGACGGAGGTGGAGAACATGGCCCATTCAGACTCCATGTCTCCAGACTCCCTCGGAATGTGGCTGAAGTTCTTCTGCAGGTGGGAGTTGAAAACCTCCCAGACAGGGGCCTCAGCCAGATGTACCCAGCACACCCTCACTATACACTTGGGTCTACCAGGTCTGAATGGCACCCTTCCCTGCCATCAGATCCATCTCACCACCAGGTGGTGATCAGTTGACAGCTCTGCATCTCTCTTTACCCGAGTGTCCAAGACATATGGTCGCAGGTCTGATGACACGATAACAAAATCGATCATCGACCTGCGACCTAGGGTGTCCTGGTGCCAGGTGCACATATGGACACCTTTATGCTTGAACATGGTGTTCGTTATGGACAAACTGTGGTTAGCACAGAAGTCCAATAACTGAACACCACTTGGGTTCAGATCGGGCAGGCCGTTCCTCCCAGTCACCCCCCTCCAGGTTTCACTGTCATTGCCCATGTGCGCATTGAAGTCCCCCAGAAGGACAGTGGAGTCTCCAAGAGGAGCACTGTCCAGCACCCCAGTCAGAGACTCCAAAAAGGGTGGGTAGTCTGAACCACATTTGGTGCACAGGCACAATTGATGGTCAGGTCCCTGTTCCCAACCCGAAGGCGCAGGGAAACAACCCTTTTGTCCACCAGATAAAACTCCAATATAGAGGCAGCAAGGTGAGGGAATACAAGAATACCCACCCCTGCTCGTCGCCTCTCGCCCGGGGCAACTCCAGAGTAGGCCAAGCGCCAGCCCCTCTCAGGAGACTGGTTCCGGAACCGGAGCTGTCCGCTGAGGTGAGGCCGACTATATCTAGCCAGTATCTCTCAACCTCATACACCAGTTCAGGCTCCTTCCCCACCAGAGAGGTGATATTCCACATCCCAAAAGCCAGTTTAGGAAGCCTGGGATCAGACCACCAAGGTCTCCACCTTTGACCGCCACCTGATCCACACAGCACCGAACCCCCATGGTCCCTCCTGCAGGTGGTGGCCCACTGGAGGGCGGACCCATGTAACTCCTTCGGGCTGAGCCCGGCCGGGTCCCATGGGCAGAAACCCGGCCACCAGATGCTAGCCATCGAGCCCCTCCCCCAGGCCTGGCTCCAGGGTGGGGCCCCAGTAACCCTATACCGGGCGGGGTAAACTGGATCCCTGTTCTAACGTTCATCATGAGAGTCTATCGGGTTGTTCATGGTCTAGCCCTTCACCCAGGACCAGTTTGTCTTGGGTGACCTTACCGGAGGCAAATTGCCCCAGACAACATAGCTCCTGGGATCACTAGGGCATGCAAACCCCCCATCACGATAAGGTGGCGAAAGTTGTGTTCTTTGAAAATTTTCAGCATGCTGAAAATTTGCTGATGTTTGGAAATACATGTTGGTGAAAGATGTGCTCAGTTTGTAAAAGTTCCTGAGCACTGGGCAAAGTTATGCAGACTTCACCTAAGTTAAGCTCCATTGGCAAACGTTGACTGAAATGCTGGTGGAAGAAGTTGTTTTTAGACCGAAACTCATTTCAGACATGCACGGACAAAAGAGAAATGGAAAGAAGGGGGAATTTTTAAAAAAAAGAAAATATATATATAATCTCCCAAAAAAGAGACAGCCCAAAAGAAAAAAATCTCATTGCGAAATTTACTGTTCTTAATTTTCTGCTCCGTGCATAATCATTCTCCAGTATTTAGTGGTCCGGCTTCCATTGTGGGGAATCAAAAAGTGCTGATGTGGTGTCAAAAAGTAAATGACATTTAAAGGGATTTTATGTTATTTCAATCGAGACAGGTGTAACAGTCAAAATATAATCACCTGTCATTTTATTTATATATGATATTACACTATTTTTTTTAATTCCATCCACATTGAGCTGGAGGGTTTTCACATGATACGAGCTGACCGAACACCAGACAGTGGCAAGGCTAGGGGCGGTGGAGTGATAATGTATGTTAACAACAACTGGTGCAGACCGGGACATATCACTGTTAAACAACGACACTGCAGCAAAGACATTGAGTTGCTAGCTGTTAGCATGAGGCCTACATATCTCCCGAGAGAACACTCACACGTGATCTGCATTGTTGTTTATGCAAATCCGACGGCGAACGCTGGGACAGCACGTGACGTCATCCATTCAGTAACCAGCAGGCTGCAGACAGAACACCCAGATGCTCTTCTCCTCATCTCAGGCGATTTCAACCATGTTTCACTGTCTCCCATTCTACCCACGTTCACCCAGTATGTCACATGCCACACTAGAGACAATAAAACACTGGATTTATTCTACGCAAACACTAAGGAGGCGTACACCTCATCACAACTCCCCCCACTCGGGAGATCGGATCACAACTTGGTTCATCTCCGGCCGGTGTACAAACCCCTAGTGCACAGACAACCTCCGGCCATGCACACTGTGGAGTTATGGTCTGAGGAGACAATGGACACCCTAAAGGGCTGTTTTGAAGCCACCGCCTGGAAGCAGCTCTGCGATCCACATGGTGAGGACATCGATGGCCTCATTCACACCTTCACGGGCTACCTCAGCTTCTGTGTGGACAAATCCGTTCCCACCAAGACCATACGGCGTCACTCAAACAACAAACCCTGGATCAACCCTGAGATAAAAACACTTCTGAGAGAGAAGAAGAGGATCTTCAGGTCAGGGAACAGGGAGATGCTGAAGTCCGTACAGAGGGAGCTGAGGAGAAAGATCAGAGAAGGCAAGGACAGCTTCAGAAAGAAGATGGAGGACAAGCTGCAACAGAGCGACATCAGCGGGGTCTGGAGAAACCTCAAAACCATCTCGGGGCTCCAGAATACCTCCCCCCAGGCCACAGGGGGCAGGGAGTGGGCGAACAACCTGAATCTGTTTTTCAATAGATTTGACCAACCGCCCTCCCCCCTGACTGCACAACAACCACTGCTGCCTCTAAAGAAATCAAGTCCTGCTGCCCACTCCCCACTCCACCAACACCCCCCCACTCCCAACACACAGCCCCCCATCCTGACCCTGACCAGGACCCAGGTGAGGACGGAGCTGAGGAAGATCAAGGCGAGGAAGGCGCCGGGACCGGACGGCATCAGCGCAAAGCTCCTCAAGTCCTGTGCAGACCAGCTGTGTGGGATTGTGACGTATATCTTCAACATGAGCCTGAAACTGGGGAGGGTACCACAGCTGTGGAAAACATCTTGTGTGGTACCTGTACCAAAAACTTCCCACCCCAAAGACCTGAACAGCTACAGACCGGTGGCCTTGACGTCCCACTTGATGAAGACCCTGGAGAGACTGCTCCTTGCTCACCTCCGCCCCCTGGTGGAACCAGCGATGGATCCACTCCAGTTCGCCTACCAGCATGGCATTGGGGTGGAGGATGCGGTGATCTTCCTCCTTCACCGTTCTCTGTCCCACCTGGAGAAGCCCGGGAATATGGTGAGGATCATGTTCTTTGACTTCTCCAGTGCTTTCAACACCATCCAACCGATGATCCTGAAGGACAAGCTGCTGCGCGCAGGGGTGGACCAGCACCTGTCATCATGGATCCTGGACTACCTCACGAACCGGCCTCAGTTTGTGAGAACCCGGGACTGTGTGTCCGACACGATCATCAGTAGCACGGGGGCCCCCCAGGGAACGGTGCTGGCTCCCTTCCTGTTCACTCTTTATACTGCGGACTTCTCACACAACACAACACACTGCCATCTACAGAAGTTCTCTGATGACTCTGCGATCGTTGGCCTCATCTCCAATGGAGATGAAGCTGAGTACAGAGGGCTTATCCAGGACTTCGTGGACTGGTGCCATCGGAACTGCCTCCAGATCAACGCGAGGAAAACTAAGGAGCTGGTGGTGGACTGCCGCAGGCATGGGCAGCCCCTCACAGTACCAGTAAATATACAGGGAACAGACATCGAGATGGTGACATCCTATAAGTACCTGGGTATTCATCTGAACAATAAACTAGACTGGTCACACAATACTGATGCACTCTACAAGAAGGGACAGCGCAGGCTGTTCCTGCTGAGGAGACTCAGGTCTTTTGGTGTACAAGGGGCGCTGCTGAAGTCATTCTATGACACGGTGGTGGCATCAGCCATCACTTTTGGAGTGGTCTGCTGGGGCAGTGGCATTACTGCAGCCGATAGGAAGAGACTGAACAAACTGATTAAGAAAGCTAGCTCTGTCCTGGGGCAGCGCCTTGATCCGATGGAGGAGATAGGAGAGAGAAGGACGGTGGCTAAACTGTCATCTCTGCTGGAGTCCGAGTTCCACCCTATGCAGGACATACTGAATGCACTGAGGAGCTCATTTAGCAGCAGACTACATCATCCCAGGTGCACAACCGAGAGGTTTCGTAGGTCCTTCCTACCAACGGCTGTCAGACTGTACAACCTAAGCAGGGCTGCTCGCAGAGATAGCAAAAAGACGTAACAAACTAATAGTTTTTTGAATGCAAAAGATGCAATAGACTTACACAATGGTCCCCTCCGGCATACAACTAGGAACATACCGGTCGCTATGGAGGGTGAGAATATGTATGGGCACATAATCATACCATGTAGGATAACTAAGTAGACGGTTATGCTGTTTCATTCCATCTAGCAACAATGCTCTGCACTGTGTGTGTTTATATATTTGCATATTTATTCCATCTAGCTACAATGCTCAGCACTGGGTGTGTTTATATATTTATATATCTACATATTATTCCATCTAGCTACATTGCTCCGCACTGTGTGTGTTTATATACTTGCATATTTATTCCACCTAGCTGCAATGCTCCGTACTGTGGGTGTTTATATATTTACATATTTATTCCATCTAGCTACAATGCTCTGCACTGTGTGTTCATATATTCATATATTTATTCCATCCAGCTACAATGCTCTGCACTGTGTGTCTGTGTGTGTGTGTATATATATATATTTTATAGTAATACGTACATATGTTTATTAGCTGCTCTTGCTTGCTTGTTTTTTTTCTTGCCTTCTGATTGTTGCTCTGAGTGTTGCTATCCCTGTGCTGTTGCAATCCTGGAATTTCCCCGTTGTGGGACTAATAAAGGCTTATCTTATCTTATCTTATTCACATTTTAATTGTAAACTTACTGTTGGAGTCTATAGATTGGCATTTTTTGTATTATTTTTTTAGAGGAATGAATGAATGAACAGGGGAAAAAGGGCATGCAGAAGTAACTACATAGGAATATTAAATGAAAATAAATTCTGAAAAATATGTCCAAGAGAGATGTGTTCACTCCAAAAGCAGGTCCAGAATGGCAGGAAGCCTCCACAAATGCTGATCTTCATATGAGCGTCGCCTGATACTGATGTCAGCTGACTTGTGCTGAATATTTGTTTGCTTAAGTTAACCTAAGTTGGCAACAGCTACACATACGTTAGCCTAAGTTGGCAAAAGTTTGCCAACACTGAATGCAACACTGACAAATGCTAGCAAAAGTTTGTAAAAGTTGGTGTGCGCTGGATTTAAAAAAAAAAAATCTCATGAACGCAATTTCACAGACGTTTGGACTTATTTCTCTGATTTTTCAAAATGTCTGGAAAAGTCAGTCCAAACGCTATAGCGTGAACACAGCTTTAATACTGTTGCCTCACAGCTTAGACTAATCCACCAGGTCAACAGGAGATCTTTTGTCTTATAGTACCTCTTCAAATGTTGGTGCATATGTTCTAGTAAAATTAAGAAAAAGAAAACAAGGCAGAGTTTTTTCCAGATACTATATCCTGAACCATGCACATTTGCATCTACCTATAAGAAGAAATTATTCAAAATAATACATCATAATCCGGATAAGTGGTAGGAGATGGATGGATGGATGGAATACATTATAATTTTTTGTACCAGTAGAGGTCGTTTTGGGAATTATAGCAGGTTAAATACTCTGAATGTATAATTGCACATATGCATATTGAAATGTGTATGCACAGGCCTATTTTATATGGCCAGTGAGTCTATGCTTCTAATGTTTTATGAAATATAATTTATGTTAAACAGTATGTTTTGAATCTTAATACTTTTTCAGCACTTAAATCATAAAGGTCTGCAGAAATGTCTATGAACTGTTTTTAAATGAAAGTAATTTTTTCTCAATGTAGACTATCTTTGTCTTTGACAAAATGATGATGGAGATAAAGCCTTTGACACTGAGGGAAAAAAAGTGTACTTTTGCCAAGATAACAAATTAAAAACTAATAATTACTGACAGCACCACTGCAGATACAAGTATTTACTTGTTGATTTTCTCTCTACATGGATTTTGGGCCGAACCTTTCCAATGAAACACACAGCTTTTTAGGATCTGAACAACTGGTCAGTGGCGTAGGAGGAGGCAAGGGAGGCGGAGCTTCCTCAGAAATTTGAGAAGAAAAAGAGAAGAAATGATTCAAACACTGTGATAATAAACATAATTTACATTACATGTATATTATTGTGTAACATGTAGTCAGAATCCTGTCAGAAGTCCACATGAGGAAAAAACAGGCTTACCACTGTGGGAACATTAATCACACAATCAGAAATTAGTTTGTTTTTGTTGCTATGTAAAATGTAAGGAGGCGAGCATACTTTCAGAAATTATTTAGGCAATCAGTGTTGCTATGGAAAATTCACTATCTCCTTGCATAGAGAGCCTAAGTCCCGCCCCCTCTACTTTCGCACATGGGATCTTAAATCAGGAAAAAAATCTCCATTGAAATGAATGGCAAGAGCAAAGTTATCTTTTGATCCCAATCAAATTTTACCAAGAGTTACACATATGTGTGTCAATTTAAAAGATAATTTTTCACGTAAATAATGGTGTAGGTTGTTGTCTAACTGTTAAGGTATAAGGTTGTGAAATATGTACAGTAAATTAAAAGATTACAAACATAGAGGCACGTACCTTACTTCATGTGTTCAAAGCGTGCCCAGGGTGACGTACCTAACAGTCCTCTGGATCAGTTACAGCTCTCAATACACAAAACAATACATTTCTGTTCTTTTTCTCCTCTTTGGATCCTTCTTTCATCGGTCAGAAAACAGGCTGTGAGTTTTGAGAGGGAAGCCACCATGATTGTGCTTGATGTGGGATAATGGGAGATGTCCACTAAGCGTTTTCACAAAAACTAAATATTACTCTGTTATAGCACTCTGACAACTTTAACTACATGGCAAATTATCTTTTAAATTGACAAACATCATATGTGTAACACGTGGCAAAATTCAACTGGGATCAAAAGATAATTTTGCTCTTGTCATTCATTTCAATGGAGATTTTTTTCTGATTTAAAGTCCCATATGCGGAAATAGAGGGGGCGGGACTTAGGCTCTCTATTGAAGAAAAAAAGGAAGGAGGCGAAGCTCTAACCAATCACAGTCCGACAGTCACAATCACAGTCCATTTTGACAACGTCACCATATTGATGCATTTCATTGTGCTAATTACTACCGTTTTGCGCACTGATGGGATATTCTGCAGTGCAGTTGTTTACTTGCTTGTCACAATCTCCCCGTGCGCTTTTACGCAGTGCACGGAGGAGTAGAAGGAAGACGGATTTAAGCGCAGGTTACACCACAAACACATTTATTAAACGAAGGACAAACAGTTCATAAACAAAGCTGACATACAAAAGGACGACAGTGTACACTTACTGGCTACACGACGGGACATGAAGCGGGCAGACCACAGTGTACAGTGGCACAACACAAACATCTGACAACTCAATAGTCCGCCAATGCTTGGCTGGAAAAGAGCTGCTTAAGTACACGCACTGCTGGCAAGGAAGACTGGGAGCACCTGGGCGAAGCGCGGGAAAGGCCATTACTGGGAGTGGAACCAGCTGGCTGTCATGAGAGAGGGAGCGTGGTCGGACAATAGAACAGAACAATAATTATTGTATTATTGCAAAGTTACAGAACAATAATTATTGTATTATATTATTGTATTATATTATTATATTATATTATTGCAAAGTTACAGAACAAATATTTTTATATTATATTATTGCAAAGTTACAGAACAATAATTACTGTATTATTGCAAAGTTATGGTCAAAAATATAAGTTGTTATAAGGAAAAAGTAAAAAAAAAAACCAGTCTGTTTCAAATTTATTTAAAAAACAGTAATTTTATTTTAAAAAACAGACAAAAATAAGCCATAAAATAATCCACAAATTTGTAATAAAGTTTCAAATGTACAAGAAAAGTCAATTTTACAAGAGGAAATTACAAATTTCAAGAAAATGGTTTCAAATTTAGATAAATTTACAGAGAAAAGTAGAAAACTATAAGAAAATTGTCATAAATTTTGGAGAAAAACCTCAAACCTTCAAGACTGAAGTCATGACTCAAGTTTCAAGTGGGTGCTCTTTGTACCCTTAACTAGAAATTTTTGGTTGTCTCCTTTAATTTACATGGCACTTGATGTTTTCTAACCTGTTTGTATACCACCATAGACAGAGAGAGAACCTGAATTAGACAGAGCTCAGAGAAGGCAAGATGAGACAGAAGAGAGGAGCCAAGGAGAGGAAAGTGTTCAGGCAGAGGGTCCAGGAGAGGTGAGAGCAGAGGAAGGAGAGAAGGATGACACCAGTAAAAAGTCCAAATACAGGAAGTCTGGGTGGGACCCCAACTGGCCTACTATTCCAACATTCAAGTCTTGGTTGTACAATACTTCAAAATGTAAGTTCCATATGCACGGCAGTGGCTCAGGAGGTAGAGCGGGTCGTCCAATAACTGGATGGTTGGCAGTTTGAATCCTGCTCTCTCCAGATATCCTGCCATTGTGTCCCTGGGCAAGACACTTTACCCACCTTGTCTGGGTATAAATGTTCGGTGGTGGCCGGAGAGGCCGTTGGCCCGGATTGGCAGCCACGTTTCCGTCAGCCTGCCCCAGGGCAGCTGTGGCTACAGCAGTAGCTTGCCACTACCATTGTCTGTCTGGAGTGAATGAATAACGTATCTGTAAAAAGTGTCTTTGAGTGTCTATGATAAAGTGCTATATAAATCTGATGCATTATTATATGCAAAGTTACTGTGCAAAATTAAAAAAAGCAATAGTATAAAATGAACATATTCATACATATGTGTTTTCTGCCCCCCCCTCCACCCCCGGAAAAATATGTTGTCACCGCGCCAAGGTCTTCAAGCCAGAGGAAACACTGTTGTTTGTCTGTGTTTTTTGTTAATAAACCATTTTGCATTTGAGTTCAGCCTGTGCCTTGAGTCCTCCTTTATACTCATCTGCCGAAGGCGGAATATGACACTTTTTAATTTGACTTAAGGCAGCGGCTATGGAAACGGAACAGTACTCATAGAATTCTTGCTCCAGATATGGTTCAAATCTGATTGGCCAGTACTATGGCTGTGTTGTGAGACATGTATATGTTGGACACTGCATATGTGATTTAACCACGATGAAGGAGAGCCAGCCCCCTGCGGTGCGGAGCCACAGAGCCTGGACCCCCTGCGGAGGACAGGGGACAGAAGACTTCCTGACCACTGAGGCTCGGGAAGAGAGAAGGGGGAGTTATGTAAATAAAAGGCTAATGAATGTGAATAAAGAGATTTTGAGAGAGATGTGTGATTTCCCCCGCGAGGGAAATGGTTTGATGTCAGAATGTTTAAATGAGAGAACTTTGGTGTGTTCACTCTCTTTGTTCGCTGCTCAAGAATGAGAGCAGACAGTGGAATGATTTCTTGAATAAACTAGAATGAAAGACAATTCGGTTTCGTTATTCAAGTCTCCCCACATTGGTGACTGACGACGTTGAGAATGAACGAAGAAATTCTCAGGGTCCCGGACTCACAGCGCTCAGAGCTGGCGAGCGCAGTGGCCGTTAAGCTGCCTGATTTCTGGCAGGATAACCCACGGTCGTGGTTTCTGCAAGCAGAGTCGCAGTTCGCGCTCGCAGGAGTAACGGTGGATGACACTAAGTTCCACCATGTCATCGCTAAACTGGACAACAGCACAGCTCGGTGCGTGCAAAGCTTGGTGGAGCAGCCACCCGCGACCGACAGGTACGGCAAGCTGAAATCCACCCTCATCAAGTTTTTCACCCCCTCGGCTGAAGTGAGGGCGAGGAGGATCCTGTCTTTGCTAGACCAAGGTGGACACAGGCCGAGCGCCCTGATGGAGGAGATGATACAGCTGAGAGGGTTGGACAACGATGATTTCATTTTTCAGTTCATCTTCCTCTCCAACCTCCCGGCGCATGCGAGAAGCACGCTGGCCGGCAAAAAGTGTCACACCCTGGAGGAGTTCCGGGAGCTGGCCCAGGAGGCAGATGGGATCCTGGACGCCTGCGGCGGGCAAGCAACCACAGCAACGACCCGAGACAGCGGGGAGCCAGAGGCGGCAGAACCAGACTGGCCGACGACGGCGGCAACACGGCCGCGACGAGGGGGAGCCAATAGCCCGGCGGCAGAGGCGCGGGCACGACACAGCGGAGGAGAAGATCTCTGCTTTTACCATCGGAGGTTCGCAGAGAAGGCACGCAGGTGTGTGCCGCCCTGCATCTTCAGGAGTTCGGGAAACGGCAAGACCGGGGGTCGCTAGCAGCTTCGACCCTCGGAGAACGCAACAAGCTGCTCTACATCACGGATGCGCGCTCCGGACGAGAGTTCCTCATCGACACCGGAGCACAAGTGAGCTTCATCACCCCAACATACGCGGACCGGGTGGCTGGACCCCACGGTAGCGGAGCTACAGCGGCAAATAGCTCGAACATCAACACCTACGGGAGAAGGACCTTGCCTTTATGCTTACATGGCCGCACATATGAATGGACTTTTGTGATAGCGGCGGTGAGTTTCAACATGTTGGGCGCGGATTTTTTGTGTTCACACAATCTGTTAGTTGATCTTGCTAATAGACGGCTGGTAAATGCACTCTCTTTTTACTCTCTCCCCTGTTCAGCTCGAGTGTCCCCGCCACCAGTACAGACCCACGTCGCTACAGCAGGTGGTAAGTTTCACACACTCCTCACCCAATTTCCAGCGCTCACTGTGCCCACTTTTTCAGCGACGGTCGCGAAGCACGGGGTGAAACACTTTATCCCCACTTCTGGTCCTCCCGTGTTTGCAAAAGCTCGGCGCTTGGATGCAGTTAAGCTTGCCATTGCGCGCGAGGAGTTCGCCAGCCTGGAGAGGCTGGGCATCGTTCGTAGGTCGAAGAGCCCGTGGGCTTCGCCGCTGCACATGGTACCGAAAGCCGATGGCTCCTGGAGACCGTGCGGGGATTACCGCAGGCTAAACAACGCTACGGCGCACGATCGTTATCCCATCCCGCACATTCAGGATTTTTCGGTGCACCTGGCGGGGGCGCGCATTTTTTCAAAGATTGATCTAGTTCGCGGCTATCACCAAGTCCCGGTCCAACCGGAGGACATTCCTAAAACAGCGGTAATAACCCCGTTCGGACTTTTCGAATTTTTACGCATGCCGTTTGGTCTCAAAGGGGCGGCGCAAACATTTCAGCGGATGATGGATGCCGTGTTACGCGATCTCCCTTTCGTGTTTGTGTACCTCGACGACATTTTGGTCGCGAGTACTTCAGAGGACGAACACGAAACGCACCTCACAGCAGTTTTTAGGAGGCTGGGAGAGCACGGCTTAATAGTTAACCCAGCCAAGTGCCAGTTCGGCGTCGAGCGGATCGATTTTTTGGGTCACCGCGTCTCCCCGGAGGGAGCGGTTCCGTTACCAGAGAAAGTACGCGCGGTAGCGGATTTTCCCCGTCCACAAACGGTCAAATCACTACAGGAATTCTTGGGGATGGTGAATTTTTATAACCGATTCCTGCCCCACGCAGCTCAAATCATGCAACCGTTATATGCCGCGCTCAAAAAACAAAAACCGACCCAGGCGGTCGAATGGTCCCCGGAGCGGGAGCGCGCGTTCACAGAGGTTAAAAAAGCCTTGGCTGACGCTGCGCTCCTGGCCCACCCAGACCCTGCAGCACGTATCGCGCTGACGACAGACGCTTCAGATTTAGCCATAGGGGCCGTTATTGAGCAACAGGTAGCCGGAGTTTGGCAGCCTTTGGCTTTCTTTTGCAAATCTTTAAGCGCGGCTGAACGAAAATACAGCGCGTTTGACAGAGAACTGTTGGCGCTGCATTTGGCTATTCGTCATTTCCAGTTCTGGCTGGAAGGACGGTGCTTCACCGCTTATGTGGACCACAAGCCGCTCACATACGCCATGGCCAAAATTTCAGACCCGTGGTCCGGCAGGCAGCAGAGGCAGCTGGCCGCAATCTCGGAATTTACCACTGACATTAGGCACGTCGCGGGCAAATTCAATGTAGTAGCGGATTGTCTCTCACGCGCATTCACGACCCCAACACGCGCAGAGGCAGAACGGGCCACCGTGACCGCGCCGCAGGAGAGCGGCACGGTGGCGCGCGCAGCCCCGGTGCACGTGGGTATAGATTACGCAGCCATGACAGCGGATCAGGGGGCGGACGCAGACGTGCGCGCGCTCCAGTCTGGACCAACAGGGTTGAGGCTGGAGAGCAAGTGTTTACAAACCGGTATGCCCCCCCTGATCTGCGACATGTCGACGGGGCGCCCGCGTCCGGTGGTTCCGGCCACGTGGCGCCGCCGTGTTTTTGACTCGGTCCACTCACTGGCGCACCCGGGGGTGCGCGCGTCGGTGAAACTAGTGGCGGAAAAGTTTGTTTGGCCGTGCCTGCGCAAGCACGTGAAGGAATGGGCAAGAACCTGCATTTCCTGTCAACGGGCCAAAATTCACAGGCACACAAGAGCCCCGTTAGAACCGTTCCGCATTCCGGCCAGAAGGTTCGACCATGTGCATGTCGACCTTGTGGGCCCCCTACCGGCATCACAGGGGTTCACGTATCTTTTGACAATGGTGGACCGCACCACACGTTGGCCGGAAGTGGTCCCACTTGCGACGACCACGGCCGCGGAGGTGGCTCGCGTTTTTTTAACGGCTTGGGTGGCGCGTTTCGGGGTTCCGTCGGACATTACGTCCGATAGAGGACCGCAATTCATCTCTGAGCTGTGGTCAGCGATGGCCAACGGCTTAGGAGCCAAAATTCACCGCACTACGGCTTACCACCCTCAGGCCAATGGTTTATGCGAGCGTTTTCATAGGTCTTTGAAGGCAGCACTCAGAGCGTCGCTCACGGATGCAGATTGGGTGAATAAATTTCCATGGGTTTTATTAGGGTTGCGTTCTGCGCCTAAAGAGGACTTAGACGCCTCCCCAGCGGAGCTGGTATTCGCACAAACCCTGAGGCTGCCGGGCGAGTTTTTACCAGAGCACCCAGGGCCCCCACCTCTCTCGGCTCTGGGACCGTTAGTCGGCACGGGGACAGACACGCTCCCGGGTCCGGTTCATCACGCTTTTCCACGAGTTTTCGTCCCCAAGGCTTTGAAAAATGCCGATTTCGTTTTTGTCAGGCGCAAAGCCCTAAAAGCAACGCTCAAACCACCTTACGAAGGGCCATTTCGAGTGCTGGAGGCAGGTGATAAGCAATTTGTGCTAGATTTTGGAGACAGAAAAGAGACAGTCAGTATTGACAGACTAAAACCTGCTTTTGTCATGAAGGACGTGTCTGTACCGGTCGCGGTGGCGCCTCGACGAGGCAGGCCCCCGCAGGGGGCAATTAACCACTCTCTCCCTCAGTCAACAGAGCCGAAGCAGAAACGCACCGCAGGCAAGGCGGGGCCAACGCACAGCAGATTCGGCAGACGGCTGAAGCCCAAGCGGCGCACAGACTGAATGTTGGTGTTGATTATTCAGTAGTGAGTAAGGTGCTATTTAATTTTAGGAATTAGTCTGTTCTTCATCGTTTGGGGGGGGTTATATGGCTGTGTTGTGAGACATGTATATGTTGGACACTGCATATGTGATTTAACCACGATGAAGGAGAGCCAGCCCCCTGCGGTGCGGAGCCACAGAGCCTGGACCCCCTGCGGAGGACAGGGGACAGAAGACTTCCTGACCACTGAGGCTCGGGAAGAGAGAAGGGGGAGTTATGTAAATAAAAGGCTAATGAATGTGAATAAAGAGATTTTGAGAGAGATGTGTGATTTCCCCCGCGAGGGAAATGGTTTGATGTCAGAATGTTTAAATGAGAGAACTTTGGTGTGTTCACTCTCTTTGTTCGCTGCTCAAGAATGAGAGCAGACAGTGGAATGATTTCTTGAATAAACTAGAATGAAAGACAATTCGGTTTCGTTATTCAAGTCTCCCCACAAGTACATTCTTTTAATGTGAATCTTAAAAGCAGAAGGGTACAGGTACGGAAATCTGAGGCAATTATTTGTTTCAAAATTTTAATATCTATTTATACATTTTTTAAACTTACCCACTTCCAAATCCTAAGGTTAACTTCTTAATTTTAATTCTAAATTTCATCTCATATCAAGTAAAACGGTTTGAGCATGGTGCTGATAGCAGGACCCAAACCAGCAATCTTTTTGAATTGTATTGAATCAATAAAGGGGGCGGTTTGTCCTGTATTTATAGGTGCCTTCAACACAGCATCATTTCATCTGCATTCTGCATGTTGCCCTCCTACTCAGTTGTTGGTTGATTTGTTTACTTTTACACACCGCACGTGAAGTCATCACTCAGTTCATTCATCATTCATTCATTCATCTTCTTCCGCTTAATCCTTTTCGGGTCGCTGGGGGCAGGAGCCTATCCCAGCATCTTTGGGCGAGAGGCAGGGTCCACCCTGAACAGATCGCCAGTCCATCGCAGGGCCAACACAGAGAGACAGACAACCATTCACTCTCACAGTCAATTCAGCTTTATTTATACAGCGCCACATCACAACAGAAGCCGTCTCGCGGCGCCACAGATGCACGGTAAATGGGTGAGAGATAGCCAGGTGGGCTCAGCAGCAGCCGCAGTGGCTTGCTGGCTTCTCATAGACCCACATGTCTAGGGCTGCACAGTGTCCCGATAGGCCTCCCTGTGCATTAGTCAAACGTAAAAGTTTGCAAAAAGTACCGACGTGAGTGGGAGGAACTCAATGATTGGCCTGACAGCATCAAAGACAACAGGTACAAGGCAAACTGCAAAGTTGTACTCTGCACAAATAGAAAAAAGTTGATAAACAAGTAATACAGTTCGAATGTAAGATAATTGTTATTTGCACACACAGATTTTTAAAGGGATTTTTTCATTTGTAGTAGAAGGGATATTTTGACTTCCAAACTTGAAAGTTATAAACATTGTCAAAGAAGTACTTCAAACTTCAGCCTATGAAGTTTGAAGTATTTACTTACATACTTTATTTAAACAATGAGTAAGTTATGATAAACCACAACTAGCACCCCACACATCACCTTGGGGGCGGGGCGGGGGAGGGGGTGTCCTTTATATTTCTGCATTGAAGGTGGCAACCCTAATCAGGATACAGCTTCCGTATCCATAGCCACTGCCTTGATTTAATTATTTCTGAGTTTTTGTGTCTCATTTGGTCCCATTCGTTGTTGGTGGTGGGGTTAGGATGTGTCGTCAACTTTTCCTGGTCAGATTTTATCATGCTGAGTGAGGCTGGTGTAGTGTTGTCTTGAATAGTGTGTTGGGCAGAATAGTGATGCTTTCTTGGGGTTCTGCAAAAGCTGCATTTAATATCTGTGGAGCTAAAGACTCGGGGTCCTCGCAAGTATAGGTGTGTGTCTGTTCATGAGTAATTTGCCTCCTCAGTGGGATCACCCATGTGTTAAGTTTCAGATACAATATATTGTATAGAGCTGTCATTTATCAAGTGTTTGTTGTACTGTTATCCGCAGGGCTTTTATTGTGAAAGCGAGCAGAAGGGGGGGAAGCGGATATGTTTTTTTTCTGGGAATTCTCATGTCACTTTGTGGTCGGCAATAAAGGTGCAAGCACATACAACGAGTGTGTTGTTCTTATCGTCTTTCAATGGTAGCAGAGGATGGTTACCAACTATAGAGTCCCGCCGACGTTTGATGAGGGGAAGCCGTATGAAAGTTGGAAAAATGAAGTCACGATTTGGACCCGAGTCACGGAGCTGGAAAAAAAAGAAACAAGCGCTCGCTGTGGTTTTGGCGCTATCGGGAAGAGCGCGGGAAGTGGCGATGGAGATACCGATAGATGACCTGAATGGAGACACTGGTATGGACACTTTGCTTTTGAATCTTGATAACTTATTCTTGAAAGAAGAAAAAGACCAAGTTTATGAGGCCTACTCCAATTTTGACCGGATAAAGAAAGACAGCGGTGTGTCTATGGCAGACTATAGTGTAACGTCGGGGCCATTTTAAGGGGGCCAGGGATTTCCCAGCATGCTTTGCCAGTTTGAAACGTTACTGTGTGTGTTAAATGTGTTATTTCTGAGTTATACTGCTGGGTCATTATAACTGCATTATAATGACCCAGCAGTGTTTAGCAGGATTAGGGCAAGATGTATCATGTGTGTGTAACCATGATTCAAACAGGGGTCTGGGGGAATGACCTCCGCTCCTGTCTGTGCTGAGAAGTAGGTTGGGGGTCGGTGTGTGAAAATAAATCCGGTTGATCACAGCCATCTGCTCCATTTTCTTTGTGTGAACCCTGCTTACGTCACACTGGTGTCAGAAGTGGGACATGGAGCAAGATGAGGATCCAGGCGGAGGTACAGTAGCAGGAGCGATTCATCGCTCAGCCGGGAACGGAGTGTAGAGCTGCGACGCCGGCCCCTGGAGAGCTTCGCCGCGATGGACGGAGCAGAGCAAACCAGCCCCGTTTCCCGCCCTTTTCAGGGCAGGACGGGCTGGTGATTCCAGGGGATGACCTCCCCTCCTGTCTGTGCTGAGAAGCAGGTTGGGGGTCGGTGTGTGAAAATAAATCCGGTTGATCACAGCCATCTGCTCCATTTTCTTTGTGTGAACCCTGCTTACGTCACAATATAATAGACTTTGAGCAGCGCTACTCCCGCATGTGTAAATATAAGATGGAGCTTCCCGATGCTGTGCTTGCATTTAAGTTGTTAGACACTGCATGCCTGGATGTTAAAGATCGGCAGCTCGCCTTGACTGCGTGTACAGACTTAACTTGCCTTGACGAAATCAGCACTCAAGCAAATACTTGGTGAAAATTCATCTGCTTTAACCACGGGCATTAATCAGGAAACGGCCTATATCACAGAACAAAACCGGCAAACAAGAAAGTCTTCCTCCTGGAATAGTAAACAAAAAACACCACAAGCAGGCACCAACCCCCTGGACAGGTATGGCCGGAGATCAAGATGTGCCATCTGCCAAAGCACATTTCACTGGGCTAAAGACTGTCCACACAGAAGTGAACAAGTCAAATTTATAGAAATGAGTGAAGTAAGTAACACAGAGGAGGAGTGTAACTTTACCCTGTTTACTAAAGAGTCACCCAATGAAGCAGAAATCTTTATGACTGAGTGTTTTGATTCTGCAATAATCGACACCACATGCACTCGGACTGTGTGTGGACAAGAATGGCTTGATAATTACATGACAAGGCTGAGTCTGAGTGAGATAAATAATGTGAAAAAAACGGAGAAGCAGAGTAACAAACCGTTTAAGTTTGGTGATGGAAAAGTGATTCCTTCCACAAAAAGGTTGAAAATACCTGCAAAGATTGGACAGACAAGATGTAGTATTGAGACTGAGGTTGTTCCTGTAAAAATCCCACTTCTTCTGAGCAAAACATCTTTGAAAAGAGCAGGAACAGTGTTGGACATGGAAAATGACAGTGCAGTCATGTTTCAGCGACCAGTGAAACTTGACTTTACCAGCTCTGGTCATTACTGTGTGAACATTATGGACAGAAAAAGTAGACACAGTCAGCGTGATGATCAGATTTTGACAGCTGATGATGATGTCACAAAACATGAAAATGGAGATGAGAATCAAGGGCAATGATGATGGAGATCCTGACAATCACGGACAATTTGAACGTGGCTGAAAAACACAAAATCCTGGTGAAGCTTCACAAACAGCTTGGCCATGCTTCTGCTGACAAATTGCAGAAGCTGCTCGATAGCTCTGGAAATAAAGACACAGAATGCAACATGATCCTAAAAAAAAAATCATCAGTGAATGTGACATTTGCCAAAGGTACAGTAAGACCAAACCAAGGCCTGCAGTTGGGTTGCCACTAGCATCTCAGTATAATGAAACTGTGGCAGTTGATCTACATGAACTGAAGCCAGGCCTGTGGTATCTTCACATTATTGATCAATTCACGAGATTCAGTGCAGGCAGCATTCTCACTACAAAAAAGGCCTCAGAAATAGTGAAGCACTTCATTCATGTGTGGGTAAGTGTACATGGACCACCACAGAAACTGTTTAGTGACAATGGAGGAGAGTTCAATAATGATGAGGTGAGAGATATGGCAGAGAATTTTAACATAGAAGTTAAGACAACAGCTGCCTACAGCCCGTGGAGCAATGGACTTCTAGAGAGGCATAATCAAACACAGAGATCATAATGAAAATAAAAGCCAGTAACTGCTGTGACTGGAACACTGCTCTAGACTGGGCACTCATGGCAAAAAACACTATGCACAATGTTCATGGATACAGCCCATATCAACTGGTGTTTGGACAGAATCCCAACATGCCCTCTGTGTTAAATGATAAACTCCCAGCCTTAGAGGGCACTACAAAGAGTGAATGGGTTGCAAAACACATCTCTGCTTTGCACGCTGCAAGAAGAGCTTTCACAGAAGCAGAATGTTCTGAAAGAATACGGAGAGCACTACGCAAACAAATCCGTCACACAGATGAAACATATGAAGTGGGTGATAAAGTCTACTATAAAAGAGTGGACTGTCCAGAGTGGAAAGGGCCAGCAGTTGTTATTGGCCAGGATGGTGCAGTGGTGTTTGTTCGACATGGAGGAACCTGCGTAAGAGTGCATCATCTCAGACTGAGAAAAGTGAACCCTAAAAGTAGTGAACATCAGACAACAAATGGAAATCCAGAAAACAACACAGACATTGGTGAAAAACAAGGAATGATAGGAACTGCTGAAAAGATGGAGAACACAGAAAATGAAATGGAGGTTCAAGAAAACATGCTTCAGCCCCATTGCACTGAAGAAGCTACTGGAGTTCAGAGTGAGATTTCACTTTCCGCGAATGGTGACAGAGAGACTCATGAAGTACAACCAGAAATGCCGAACAGAGAAACAAACACAGCTGAAACATCCGGTGTTTGTTTGAAAACGGGGCAGGTCCTGAAATACATAGACAAAGACAGTGGGGTTAAACACACAGCCAAAGTTTTGGGGCGGGCAGGCAAAGCAACGGGGAAATATAAAAATTGGTATAACTTGCTTTTTATGGAGCCTGATTGTCTAGATGGTAACACAAAATCTGTTGATCTAACACAGGTACAGAGTCTTGAGATTGAACCTGCTGTCACTGATGTTAACACTAATGAAGATGTGTTCGTGGCTAATGATTTATCATTTGATAAAGCCAAACAAGAAGAAATTAAATGCTGGAGAGATAACAGTGTGTTTGTAGAAATGAAGGATGAGGGACAAAAGTGTATTTCAACAAGGTGGGTGTGTACTCTCAAAGAAACCGTCTCAGGATTAGTGCCAAAAGCTCGTCTGGTGGCAAGAGGTTTTGAGGAGATGGAGATGTGTGAGCTGCAAAAGGACTCACCCACCTGTGCTTCAGAGTCCTTACGACTACTGACAGCAGTTATTTGTCAAAAACAATGGTCACTTCATTCTATGGACATAAAATCAGCATTTCTTCAGGGAATGGAGGTGTCACGTGACATTTACATTAGACCACCTCCTGAAGCCAACTGTAATGGAATATTATGGAAGCTCAAAAAGTGTGTATATGGCTTAGCAGATGCATCATTGTACTGGTACAACAGAGTCAAAGAGATGGTGCTGAAAGCAGGTGGACAAATGTCAAAGGTCGATCGGGCTGTTTTCTATTGGTTAGATCAAGACTGCACCGTGTCTGGGGTGCTCGCCTGTCATGTAGATGATTTCATATGGGGAGGCACACAAAAATTCGCCACAACAGTCATACCTCACCTGAAATCTGTTTTTCAGGTTGGGCGTGAAGCACACAAACACTTCTCTTATGTGGGAGTAGACTTTGTGACTCTTGATGGAAAGGTGCAAATGCACCAGGAGAAATACATTCAGCACATGCAGCCCATACACATTGACCCATCGCGAGCAGTACAGCAAGATTCGCCTCTCTGTGAGGAAGAAAAAGATCAACTCAGATCAAAGATTGGTCAGATTCTCTGGGTTGCCAGGCAGAGTAGACCAGATGTGATGTTTGATGCTAGTAACCTGGCATCAGCACTGAAAGATGCAACTGTGCACACGATCCATGAAGCAAACAGAATAGTGTGCAAGATAAAGTCAAAGAAGGTTGTGTTAAACTTTTCACATTTGGAAAAAGACAGTGCACTAAAAATAACTGTGTTTAGTGATGCCTCATTTGGAAACCTGTCTGATGGAGGCACTCAAGGAGGACATTTCATTGCTCTCATGGGAGAAAAGGGAAAGTTTTCACCTCTTTCTTGGCAATCAAAGAGAGTAAAAAGGGTAGTGAGAAGTACACTAGCTGGTGAAACCCTGGCTATGTCTGAGGGAGTTGACAATGCACTTTTTCTAGCTACACTGTTTTCTGAGTTGACCACAGGAGACACAAACCATGCCCCTCCAATAATCTGTGTAACAGACAACCATTCGCTAACTGATGCACTAAAATCCACAAAGTCAGTTTCTGAGAAAAGACTTCGTTTGGAGATTAGTAGCATCAAAGAGCTTATTCAGATGCAGAAAGTTGAACAGATACTGTGGCAGAGCACAAAAGAACAACTCGCAGACTGTCTCACAAAAAGGGGTGCATCAGTTCACCAGTTGCTCAAGGCACTGAGTGAAGGGCAATGGACTATTGGTTAACAGGGGGTCAGAGTATTACTTAAAAAAAAAAAAAAAACGAAAACTTGAGAACATACAGTTCTATTTATATTTAAGCTTTGTTTAACAGTTATGTTCTGTCTTCAAGCTCAGGGTTTATTTGAGCACGTGTTTATGTTTATGTTGTTGGACTTAATGGGTTTGAATATGACTGAAAAAAAAAAAGGACAGGGAGATTGTTAAGTTTCAGATACAATATATTGTATAGAGCTGTCATTTATCAAGTGTTTGTTGTGCTGTTATCCGCAGGGCTTTTATTGTGAAAGCGAGCAGAAGGGGGGGGAAGTGGATATGTTTTTTTTCTGGGAATTCTCATGTCACTTTGTGGTCGGCAATAAAGGTGCAAGCACGTACAGCGAGTGTGTTGTTCTTATCGTCTTTCACATGAGCTGCTATTGCAACTGGCTATAGCAATCTGTCAAATATTGGCTGAGATAATTGTTAAACTCGTCAAGAGACAAACCAGACAACACCTAATGCTACGAAAATTATATGCATATATAAGACAAATTATTGGTCAAAGTTTTATTCTTAAAAATTGGAATGGAATGAAAATGGAAAAGCAGAACCATTCCGGAGTTACAGAGGACCTCAACCACTGCCATAATTTCTGTTGTCACTTCACTGCTGTCAGGGCTAATTTAATGAAGGATGTGTCACTGAAAATGCAAAGTACTAATCCGGCCTGTCAGATGGCGGCTAATGTCATTACAAAAGACGAGGCGCAGTCAGAACGGCCCTCTGATCCCACCCCGTTATGTCCTCAATCGAATGTGTCAGAACGAGTTAGGGTGGACGTTCCTCTCCGTGCCCCAAACCACAATCTACTCACTGCCTGCAGACACAACTGTTAATTTCAAAACTCCTCCGGCCACAAACTTCCCTCAACTTCTGTCTGACATCTCTGGCAGAGTTCCAGGGCAATCTTCACATCCATCTGCCCTAACTCAATCTGTCATATATGTGGATGAAAGCTTTAATGCTAATAATAAACTAACTCAATAAACAACTGAAGATGAAGGAAGAAAAATGGCTTTAACATACAACCAGATAACATGTTTGAGACTGCAGGGATGTGTCTCACCTGTGCTGTGCCTCGTCGTCATCTGCTTTTATGTGACCTCCTTCTTTGTTGGCAGGAAGAGGCAGTGACAAAACATCCACCCAAGTGAGAGGAGCTGATCTGGGGGGTGAGCCGTTTGACCTCTGCTTTACCATTTTATCTAAAAAAAGAAAGCATAAGGGTGGATCAGTGTGTTTTAGAATCTACACCCTGACCCTGAGACTGAAACTGCTTGTCAGTATAAAAGATGAATGTACACAATTAAAGATGTGTTTTTAAAAGCCATCATTCATTTTTTTTTTTTTTTTTTGCCTGTGACAGGCTGAAGGACTTCTGCTATTGACAATATTTCTGTCATCAAATGCACATTAAGGCTCCGTATAATCACTGCATATCATAGTTTTGAAATCCTTTCATACCCTTAGTTAGAATAAATTTCTATTTAAACGTTGCACACATTTAACGGCAACAGTAGATGCTGATAAAGCACCTTTTGTTAACAAAGTTTTCAATAAAACTGTTCATTAATGATATATTAGGCTGTGGATAACCACAGAAAATGTTTTATTGTTAAATAACTCAGTAACTTAAATAACTTAATCCATTATCTAATAACAGTAATTGCACACACTAATTCAACACTCCAGATTATCAGATTTAAATCACATTTATGCTGCTCTTAACAGGATTACAGTGGAAGTGCCAGGCATTAGCAGAAGAAAAATAACATTTCTGGGACTATATCATAAAATCAGGCCTCATTAGCGCATCATTTAGATCTCTTAATTACCATATTCCAAGCTCAGACATTCACATTTTGTTTGTAATTCACTGACAAATTAACATGATTCGGGGCTTTTTTGCATATAGCAAAGCTACATTCAAATAAGTAAAAATAATGATAATAAATAAGTAAACGTCCCACTCAGAGGCGGTGCTAGACTTTTTTGTCTACCCTGTCTTGTCATTTTGACAAACTATTATTATCTGTCAGTTTATTTCAATTAGATCATCCTCAGTGTAATCTGTCAAAATGACTGACAGCTTTCAGATTTTTCTGTCACTGCTGAAAAAAATCTGTCAATGAATGCAACCTCTGGTCCCACTACCTTCAAAAAAGTAATAACACCTTATACACAAATTTATACAGAAAACTTACAACACAAAAAAAACAGTCTTATATCCACTAGAAAAGTTTACAATGATATTATATTCAAAATGTGTGCATAAATACAGTTTACTGTCAAAACTGAACATTAAAAAATGAAGGAATTTTACAGTAAACATCTTTAAACGAGTTTTTCCTCACACTGAGACAAAGCCACAGCTTTTTCTTCCAACAAAACATTTTTTTTCTTGTCTATACCTGAATGCAATCTCTCAACCATGAAAATTTAATAATGATGCCCAGTGGTTAAAGGTTTTTAACTGATTCACCCATATCATCGCCCCTTCCATCATTCATCTATTTTCATAAAACATATATTTTGAAGATTCTTGTGTGAAATGAAAACGAGGTGCTTTCCTCGGTGCTTCCTGCCAGCGTCATGCCCACCAGCAGGAAATGCTGCTAAGCCGAGGAAATGCATCAACATAGACAAAAAAAAAAACAAAAACACTTTTCTTTTCTGCATTTGTTTTATATTTTGGAGAAGCTACATATTCTGAATGATTTATAAAGAATTATTTTTTGTTACATACTACTGGATGTCCTGCCAACTATCGGTGGTTTTCTATTGATATAAAAATTTGCCTTCAGGTTTTCGTCCTTGCCGTGGCACATTGGACCAACTCTTTACCCTCTCGAGAATCCTCGAAGGTTTGTGGGAGTTTGCCCAACCAGTCCACATGTGTTTTGTGGACTTGGAGAAAGCATTTGACCACGTCCCTCGTGGTCTCTTGTGGGGGGTGCTGAGGGAGTATGGGGTATCGGGCTTGTTGCTACAAGCTACCCGGTCTCTATACGACCATTGCAAGAGTTTGGTTTGTATTGCCAACATCCAGTCAAACTTGTTTCCATTGAGAGTTGGACTCCGCCAGGGCTGCCCTTTGTCACCGATCCTGTTCATAATTTTTATGGACAGGATATCTAGGCGCAGCCAAGGAACGGAGGGTATCATGCTTAGTGACCACAGGATCTCATCTCTGCTGTTTGCGGATAATGTAGTCCTGTTGGCTTCATCGAGCAATGACCTACAGTTCTTACTGGGACAGTTTGCTACTAAGTGTGAAGCGGCTGTGATGAGAATCAGCACCTCCAAGTCCGAGTCCATGGTCCTCAGCCAGAAAAGGGTGGATTGTCCTCTCTGGGTTGGGGACAAGCTCCTGCCCCAAATGGAGGAGTTCAAGTATCTTGGGTTCTCATTGATGAGTGAGGGGAGAACGGAGTGAGAAACTGACAGACTGATCGGAGCAGCCTCTGCAGTGATGCAGACGTTGTACCGGTCTGTTGTGGTGAAGAGGGAGCTGAGCTCTAAGGCAAAGCTGTTGATTTACCAGTCAATCTACGTTCCTACCCTCATCTATGGTCATGAGCTTTGGGTAATGACCGAAAGAATGAGATCGCAGATGCAAGCGGCTGAAATGAGCTTTCTCTGTAGGATTGCTGGACTCACCCTTAGAGATAGGGTGAGGAGTTCAGTCATCCGGGAGAGGCTCAGAGTAGAACCGCTGTTCCTCCACATTGAAAGGGGCCAGTTGAGGTGGTTTGGGCATCTGATCAGGATGCCTCCTGGACGCTTCCCACTTGAGGTGTTTTGGGCACGTCCCACTGGGAGACCCTGGGGCAGACCCAGGCAGACCCGCTGGAGAGACTATGTCTCCTAGCTGTCCTGGGAACATCTAGGCATCCTCTCTGAAGAGCTGGAGCAGGTGGCCGGGGAGAGGGAAGTCTGGGCTTCTCTGCTTGAGCTGCTGCCTCTGTGACCCGGACCTCCGGAAAAGTGGAAGAAGATGGATGTATAAAAATTCTTTAACCAGACCGTCAATGACAGAGTGGCTCATTCTAGTTAGATGAAATCACCCCGAGAGTGCTCAGATCTTCTGACCATTGACCATGACCTTGAACTTGAGTACAACCTTGATGTCGACCCACTGGAGGATCATTGCACACGAGTTTGGAGAACACTGGGGCTATTGCACAGGAGTATCAACAATTTTTTTAAAACCATATGGTCAAAGATCGAGGAGGAGGAGAGGGGAAAGGCACATTAGGCAAGAGAGAGAGAGAGAAAAGGAAAGGTAGTATGGAAGTGAGAGTAGAGACTTTAAATGTAGGGACTATGACTGGTAAAGGCAGAGAGTTGGCTGGTATGATGGCGAGAAGAAAGGTAGATATACTAGCCCTCATTTATCAAAAGTGTGTAAGACAGAAAAGTGGTTGTACGATCATTTCAACGTGCAGATTGGCATTTATCGATCTGAACGTGATCGTATTGTGCGCTCAAATTTCATGTCAGCTCTTGAGTTGGGGTACGCAAATTTTCAAGTGGCTGTAGACTCCCGTGCAGCAGAGAAACCTGGCTGTGTGTGGGAATTATTTCATCATATCAAATTATAATAATGAGCATTTCAACCTTTCAGGTGATGTTTGCCTTGTGTTATATTTAGATGAGAGATTTGACGATTTACTTTAAAGACTAAAGAGGCTGCTGCTTGTATGTTTTATCCATATTTAAGTTACTGCAGCCAATATTAAAACAGATTTAAGGAGAATTTCATAAAAGCTAGTTATTTGATGGAATGTATAAAACTGAAGTTAGTTTCTGAAATATTTTTTACCGTTGCAGTTGAGCTGCAGGGTTTTTCAGTTCTCGTTTTATTATTGTATTTATATATCTGCACTGCAAGGAGTCTCCTGTGTGAGGACTGTGTTAAAATGATATTTTAAAAAGTATTTCTTTGACTGTTTTCCATTATGTTGTACAGTATCTCATATTTATCCCTTAAGGTGGATTCACACTACAATGTTTGGACCAACTTTTACTGACGTTTTGGCAAACGTCTGGCTCTGCTGGCAAAAAATAATGATTGCTGGTGTTTGTTAACAAACGCTGGCGAAAGTTGTGTTCTTTGAAAATTTTCAGCCTGCTGAAAATTTTCCGACATTTGGAAATACATACTGGTGAACTTTGTGCTCATTTTGTAAAAGTTCCTGAGCGCTGAGCTAAGTTATGCAGAGTTTACCTCAGTCAGTCTAAGTTAAAGCTGGGTTCACTCTGTAGCGTTTGGACCGACTTTTACAGACATTTTGAAAAATCAGAGAAATACTCAGCGCAGGTCAGCTGACATCAGTGTCAGGCGACGCTCATATAAAGATCAGCATTTGTGTGGAGCCTTCCTGCCGTTTTGCTTTTGGAGTGAACACATCTCCCTTGGGCATACGTTTCAGTATTTATTTTCATTTTATATTCCTATGTAGTTACTTCTGCATACCCTTTTCCCCTGTTCATTCATTCAATCATCTAAAAAAAAAAATAAAATAATGCTATAGACTCCAACACTAAGCCCGCAATTAAAATGTGAATGTGGATGGAATTAAAAAAAAAAACTGTTTAGTGTATCATCATATAAATAAAATGACAGGTGATTATATTTTGACTGTTACAACTCTCTCCATTAAAATAACATAAAATCCCGTTAAATGTCATTTACTTTTTGACAGCACATCAGCCTGTTTGATTCCCCACAATGGAAGCCGAACCAATAAATCCTGGAGAATGATTACGCACGGAGCAGAAAATTAAGAACAGTAAACTTCTCAATGAGATTTTTTTTTTCTTTTGGCTGTCACATTTTTGGGAGATTATATATATACACACACATACATACATATATACAGTATATACTGTATATATACAGTATATGTGTGTGTGTGTGTGTGTGTGTGTGGCAGGCAGAAAGTAGACAGACTCTGACTAAAAATTTCACAAAAAAACGCTTTATTCCAGGGACCAAGAAAATATTTTTTTTCAGACAGCAAAAGATAAAAAAAGATCGCCATCTCCAGTGCTGTTGTTTCCAAGGCAACCAGTAATCCGTACCAACAAAAGACACGTTTGCACAACAGCACAGTCTAGTGGTAGAAAAATAACACTGCAAAGACACAAAACCACCCACTAGACCACACCCATCATCTGGAGCAAACAAACCCACAAACAACTCAAAACTAATGAAATGCCTGTTAAATATACAGTGTATATATACTGTATATATGTATGTATATATATATATATATATATATATATATATATATATATATATATACAGTATATCCCATAGATTAAAAAGAATTAAAACATGTCATACACACCATGTTATCACCAAACAAATACTGTACATTGTCCTCTTACATATATATTTTCTTCTTTTAATTCCCCCTTCTCTCTATTTTTCGTTTGTACATGTCTGAAGTGAGTTTCAATCTAAAAACATCTGTTTTCACCAACATTTCAGCCAACGTTTGCCAATGGAGCTTAACTTAGGCTGACTTAAGCGAACTCTGCATAACTTAGCCCAGCGCTCAGGAACTTTTACGAACTGAGCACAACTTTCATCAACGTTTATTTCCAAACGTTGCCAAATTTTCAGCATGCTGAAAATTCTCAAATACATCTTTTGCCAGCGTTTACCAGCAAACACCAACTATCATTAACTTTTATCAACTTTTGCCAGTAGGGCCAGACATTTGCCAAAATACCAGTAAAAGTTGGTCCAAACGTTGTAGTGTGAATCCACCCAAAAATATCAGGTCCAGGATGGCAAGAAGCCTCCACAAATGCTGGTCTTTATATGAGAGTTGCCTGATGCTGATGTCAGCCGAACTGCGCTGAGAATTCTTAGCTTAAGTTAACCTAGGTTGGCAACTGCTACACATACACTAGCCTAAGTTGGCAAAAGTTTGACAACGCTGGGAAATTTTTTAAAAGTTTGTAAAAGTTCGTAAAAGTTGGTGTGCGCTG
Source organism: Pholidichthys leucotaenia (assembly GCA_020510985.1). NCBI lineage: Eukaryota > Metazoa > Chordata > Actinopteri > Cichliformes > Pholidichthyidae > Pholidichthys > Pholidichthys leucotaenia. The sequence continues at coordinate 234,131,623 of CM035847.1, forward strand.
GATTAAAAATACCCCAAACTGCTCATGAATGTAATTTCACCAACATTTGGACTGATTTCTCTGATTTTTCAAAACGTCAGTAAAAGTCCGTCCAAACGTTATAGTGTGAACTCAGCTTTACAAATTATCTGTTAACTAATCCACAACACAGCTTTACACACAGAAGTGCCTGGTCAAGGTGATCCACTGCGTCAGGGTTTAAAAAAAAAAACTGCTCCGGATTAGCAAGAGAAATTCTGAACAGCAGAGAAGATGTGGGGGAATTATTTTATTTTGCCCTTTCTACACATTATTAAGAGATGACAGACAGCCGTGGCTGAGCTGCAGCAAATATGCACAAGCGTGCATCAGACAGCTCTTCTGGATGGAAGGTCTTTCTGTGCTTCTAAATAGTAAGTAATAAATTCTCATGTTTGACAAGTATGCTTTAAAATGACATCATGGACAGCATTTAGTCAGTCATTCAAGTCAAACAACAGGCTATAGTAAGGGTATAATATATTATAATCCTCATCTATAGATCAGCTGATCAAATCAACAGTGCAGCACAGCACCAGTCTCCTCCATAACATGGTTCTTTTGCATTTAAAGCAAGTTTCGAGGTTAGACTACACTATATAATTATTTTTCACTTTTCTTACGATATACTCAATTTCTACTTCTGAAAAGTTTCTCTTTGTGCCATCTCATGTTCCCGTGTCCTAAATTCTGGGGGCGAGACATGGGCATGGAATTCACACTTGGTTCCATCTGTCAGATTTATCAATGAGTGCACGATTGTACGATGAGAATGACCAGACATGCATGGTTTCAGAAATACCATGCAGACCTTTTCATACGATCATATTTATACCCAAATGCACGCCGATTTCTATGCACTCTAGATAAATGAGGGCCACTGTGTGTTCAAGAAACCAGATGGAAGGGAAGCAAGGCTAGGAGCATTGGAGGTGGATTTTAACTGTTCTACCACGGTGTAGATAAGAAGGGAAATGGAGTAGGATTAATCTCGAAGGAAGAGTATGTGAAGAGTGTTCAGGAGGTAAAGAGGGTGTCAGACAGCATCATGAGTTTGAAGCTAGAAGTCAAAGGTGTGATGTTAAATGTTGTCAGTGCGTATGCCCCACAAGTTGGATGTCAGGTAGAACAGAATGAGGAATTCTGGAATAAGCTGGATGAAATGGTAGAGAGTGTTCCCAAGGGTGGAGACAGTGGTGATTGGAGCAGACTTGAATGGACATGTACTGTATGTGAAGAGAACAGAGGTGATGAGGAGGTCCTGGGTAGGGTATGTAGCTAGACAGCATTGGATGGTAGTCTGTAGGATGACTTTGGAAAGCAAGAAGAGGAAGAGAGTGAAAGCAGAGCCAAAGATTAAGTGGAGGAAGTTACAGAAGGAAGAAGGTCACACAGAGTTCAGGAAGGAGTTCATACAGGCTCTGGGTAGTAGGGAAGAATTACCAGATGACTGGGAAAGTACAGCAAAAGTATTGAGGGAAATGGGTAGAAGGGTATGTGGTGTATCCTCTGGACAAAAGAAGCAAGAGAAAGGAGACTTGGTGGTGGAATGAGGAGACACAGGGAAGTATTCAAAGGAAGAGGTTGGCAAAGAAAAAGTGGGATAGTCAGGGAGATAAAGAAAGTAGACAGGAGTATTTGGAATCTAGGTGCATGACAAAGAGCAAGGTGGAAAAGGCAAAGGAAAAAGCATATAGTGAGTTGTATGAGAGGCTGGACACTAAGGAAGGAGAAACGGACTTGCTACGACTGGCTAGACAGAGATCGAGCTGAAAAGGATGTGCAGCAAGTTAGGTTGATTAAGGACAGAAATGGTAAGGTACTAACAAATGACAAGAGTGTGTTGAGAAGGTGGAAGGAGTACTTTGATGAGCTGATAAATGAAGAAAATGAGAACGAGAGGAGGATGGATGAAGGAAAGATGTGAACATGAAGTCCTGAGGATTAGCAAGGCAGAAGTGAGAGCAGCTTTGAAGAGGATGAAGAATGGAAAGGCGGATGGTCCACATGACATACCTGTGGAGGTATGGAAATGTTTAGGAGAGACAGCAGTGGACTTTTTAACCAGATTGTTTAACACAATCTTGGAGAGTGAGAGGATGCCTGAGGAGTGAACAAGAAGTGTTTTGGTACCAATTTTCAAGAACAAGAGCTGTAGTAACTACAGAGGCATAAAGTTAATCAGCCACACTATGAAGATATGCGAAAGAGTTGTTGAGGCCAGGTTAAGAGGAGAGGTGACAATCAGTGAGCAGCAGTATGGTTTCATGCCAAGAAAGAGTACTACAGATGTAATGTTTGTTCTAAGAGTGTTGATGGAGAAGTATAGAGAAGGTCAGAAGGAGTTACACTGTGTCTTTGTAGCTCTAGAGAAAGCATATGATAGGGTGCCAAGAGAGTGGTACCGCATGAGAAAGTCAGGAGTTGCAGAGAAGTATGTGAGGGTGGTGCAGGACATGTATGAGGACACCGAGACGGCGGTGAGGTGTGCTATAGGAGTGACAGATGGATTCGAGGTCAGGGTGGGATTACATCAGGGATCGGCTCTGAACCCCTTCTTTGCCATGGTGATGGACAAACTGACAGATGAGGTCAGGCAGGAGTCTCCGTGGACCATGCTGTTTGTAGACAACATTGTGATCTGTAGTGAAAGTAGGGAGCAGGTGAACGAGAACCTGGAGAGGTGGAAGTATGCTCTGGAGAGAAGAGGAATGAAAATTAGTAGAAGCAAAACAGAATACATGAGTATGAATGAGAGGGAGGCAGGTGTAACGGTGAAGACAGAAGGAGTAGAGGTAGTGAAAGTAGATGAGATTAAATACCTGGGGTCAACTATCCAAAGCAAAGAAAAATGCACAAGAGAAGTGAAGAAGAGAGTGGAGGTAGGGTGGAGTGGGTGGAGACAAGTGTTAGGGGTGATTTGTAACAGAAAGATAGCAGCTAGCATGAAAGGGAAGATTTACAATACAGTAGTGAGACCTGCTATGATGTCTGGTTTGGAGACGGTGGCCCTAATAAAAAAAAAAAGACAGAAGGTGGAGGTGGCAGAGTTGAAGATGCTAAGATATTCATTGGGAGTGACTAGGAGGGACAGGATTAGAAATGAGTATATCAGAGGGACAGCTCAGGTTGTACAGGTTGGAGACAAAGTAAGAAAGGCGAGCCTGAGATGGTTTGGACATGTGCAGAGGAGGGATAGTGGAGATATTGGACAAAGGATGTTGAAGATGGAGCTGTCAGGCAGGAGGAAAAGAAGGAGAACACAGAGAAGATTCATGGATGTAGTGAAGGAGGACATGGAGAGGGTTGGTGTTACAGAGGAAGATGCCAGGGATAGGGTGAGATGGAGACAGATGATCCACTGTGGTGACCCCTAAAGGGAGCAGCCGAAAGAAGAAGAATCAATCAAGCAATCATCTATCCATCTTCTTCCACTTAATCCTTTTCAGGTCGCGGGGGGGCTGGAGCCTATCCCAGCATCTTTGGGCGAGAGGCAGGGTACACCCTGGACAGATCGCCAGTCCATCGCAGGGGCAACACAGCGAGAAAGACAACCATTCACTCTCACATCCATACCTAAGGACAATTTAGAATCCCCAGTTGATGCCACTTAACCTAACTTGCATGTTTTCGGCATGTGGGAGGAAACCAGAGAAATCCTGGAGTAAACCCACGCAGACACGGGGAGAACATGCAAACTCCACACAGATCATTGTTGGTCAGGGGCTGGGATCGAACCCAGGATCCCCCGGCCAAGGGTGAGTTGCTGTGCTGCCACAGTGCTAACCACTCCGCCACCGTGCTGCCCATCAATCATTCAATCAACTTTATTTATAAAGCACTTTAAAAGCAACACTCGCTACACAAAATGCTGTACAGCAAGAAAACACACATGATAACACAAAAGCAGGAAGCAGGACACTAACACAAAAACAATATAGAACCACAGTCAAAAGAAACAATAAAATAAAAGGGTAAATAAAAAAATGATTTTTAAAAAAATCCATTTCATTCAATAAAATCAATGTCTCACACTGGGTCGAAGGCCAGGGAATAAAAGTGTATTTTAAGATGGGTTTTAAAAATAGACAGTGAAGAAGAAGAAGATGCACAGTCAGCTCTTCTGACCTTTAACCTTGACTTCAGCAGAATCTGGTTTCAGACCCACTGGAAGATCATTGCACATGAATGTGGTAAAAACTGAGACAACTGCCCCAGAGGAGTAACAATATTTTTGTTCAATCAGATGAGGGCCCTGATCTCCTGACCTTCAACTCTGACTTTCACCTTAAGCAGAAAGGGTCATTGTGTGTGAGTTTGGTGAGCATCGGGGCAATAGAGAGCCTAAGTCACGCCCCCTCTACTTCCGCATATGGGATCTTAAATCAGAAAAATTCTCCTTTGAAATGAATGGGAAGAGTGAAATTATCTTTTGATCCCGAAGAAATTTTGCCACAAGTTACACATATGATGTTTGTCAATTTAAAAGATAATTTTCCACGTAGCTATGCTCTCTATATGCTCTCTATTGCCTAGGAGCAGTAACGATTCTAGTGAAATGTGGACGAACAAATGGATGGATGGGCCATGGAAGCTGGGTCATTCTTTTGGCTTAGCCGGAATGAGCTAAAAACTAAGACTTGTCAGTCAGATTTGAAGAGTAAATTTATATAATAAATTTATGACTCTTTTCTTAAAAAAAAAAGGGATTTTTTTCCTCAATTTTTTTTTTTCTAATTTGTGAGGTTTTTCTTGCAAACTTGAAACATTTTTCTTGTAAAATTACATCCATTTTCTAAGAAATTTCCAAGTTTTCCTTCCTCACAAATTTATGATCATTTTCACAGGGATGGCAACAGGAAATTCTGATTTCAGCTGAAATCTAATTTGGTCGATTGACTTATGGGGGAGCCGGGGGGGCACAGCCCCCCTGAAGCTGGGAGGTTTTCAATAAAACAGAAGTAATTTAGACTGAAAAAAATTATTTAAAAAAATGAAATACTAGACTTAGATAAATTATAAGATAAGATAAGATAAGATAAGCCTTTATTAGTCCCACAACGGGGAAATTCCAGGATTGCAACAGCACAGGGATAGCAACACTCAGAGCAACAATCAGAAGGCAAGAAAAAAAACAAGCAAGCAAGAGCAGCTAATAAACATATGTACGTATTACTATAAAATATATATATATACACACACACACAGACACACAGTGCAGAGCATTGTAGCTGGATGGAATAAATATATGAATATATGAACACACAGTGCAGAGCATTGTAGCTAGATGGAATAAATATGTAAATATATAAACACCCACAGTACGGAGCATTGCAGCTAGGTGGAATAAATATGCAAGTATATAAACACACACAGTGCGGAGCAATGTAGCTAGATGGAATAATATGTAGATATATAAATATATAAACACCCACAGTACGGAGCATTGTAGCTAGATGGAATAAATATGCAAATATATAAACACACACAGTGCAGAGCATTGTTGCTAGATGGAATGAAACAGCATAACCGTCTACTTAGTTATCCTACATGGTATGATTATGTGCCCATACATATTCTCACCCTCCATAGCGACCGGTATGTTCCTAGTTGTATGCCGGAGAGGACCATTGTGTAAGTCTATTGCATCTTTTGCATTCAAAAAACTATTAGTTTGTTACGTCTTTTTGCTATCTCTGCGAGCAGCCCTGCTTAGGTTGTACAGTCTGACAGCCGTTGGTAGGAAGGACCTACGAAACCTCTCGGTTGTGCACCTGGGATGATGTAGTCTGCTGCTAAATGAGCTCCTCAGTGCATTCAGTATGTCCTGCATAGGGTGGAACTCGGACTCCAGCAGAGATGACAGTTTAGCCACCGTCCTTCTCTCTCCTATCTCCTCCATCGGATCAAGGCGCTGCCCCAGGACAGAGCTAGCTTTCTTAATCAGTTTGTTCAGTCTCTTCCTATCGGCTGCAGTAATGCCACTGCCCCAGCAGACCACTCCAAAAGTGATGGCTGATGCCACCACCGTGTCATAGAATGACTTCAGCAGCGCCCCTTGTACACCAAAAGACCTGAGTCTCCTCAGCAGGAACAGCCTGCGCTGTCCCTTCTTGTAGAGTGCATCAGTATTGTGTGACCAGTCTGAAAAGTTAACTTACTTTTTCTTCAATGTTGTCTCACTGTCTTTAGTCCAACATATTTAACAGTTCTATAAGAGTTTATTACACTATTTACACTGGTCACCAAGTCACTTCTAATGTGAAATTTTCTTCCTTTTGGCAGCAAGCTGTGTCAGTCTCTGAACTTTGAACTTCATCTCCTTTTCTGGTTTCTTCAGAAACTGAGTGTTTCTGTTACCTCGTCGAACTTTGAGCCAATTTTCACCTTTGCCGTCACTTTTCTCTCAAGCCAATTCCATCGGAACTTATTTTTGACACTTCTGTCTATTTCTAGCACTGATGACTCCTGATCCTTCGATAAAAATCTCATAATTCCGCTGAAAACGATACCGAAAGCTCAGAATTCCAACATGAACCAGGGATGTGATTTGGGGTTGGGGAAATTATCTGAAAATTTAGCAGGGGGTCTGGGGGACACAGTCCCCCAGCGGGGTCCGGGCCAGAGCCCCAGTGGGGGGGGGGGGGCAAGGGGGGCAAAGCCCCCCGAAGCTCCTGAGTTTTTATGATTTTTAAGTACCAGAACTGTGCTTAAATGAAAAGATAGCATTCCTAAAATATTCCAACAAGCATTATCCATCACATGCTTTAACACTTGATCAAATCAAAATCAGTTAATTTTATCTATTCCATAATAGAAATAAAATTCCAGCATTTTTTTTTTTTTTATAATTTCAGCATTCATTTCAGATCACCAGTTTCAGTCTCCATTGAGTCTTGAGCAGTTCATTTTGCACAATCACTGATGTAGCCAAGTCTTAGAAATATTCAAAAGTTATGAGTCAATGTCCACTGTGCACTGTCAATTTCAAACTGTTTGGAATCATAAAAGTAATCTAACTAAATTGTTTTGCTATTTTTTTCTCCTCAACATCAATGTCAGGGCGCTGCAGGAGTTTTTGGGGATGGTTAACTTTTATTACCGTTTCCTCCCCCGAGCAGTCCATCTCATACAGCCGTTGTACTCCGCACTCAAGAAACGGAAACCGGCGGACAGAGCTGACTGGACTCCTGAGCGGGAGCAGGTGTTCTCTGAGGTTAAAACAGCTCTGGCAAACGCTGCACTACTGGCCCACCCAGACCCGGCGGCTTGGATAGCGCTCACTACCGACGCCTCGGACATGGGCATAGCGGCCGTCGTGGAGCAATGCGCTGCCGGTTCTTGGCAGCCGCTCACCTTTTTTTTAGCAGGTCTTTGCACGACAGTGAGCGTAAATACAGCGTGTTCGACAGAGAGTTAATGGCTCTCCACCTGGCCATACGCCACTTCCAGTTCTGCCTGAAAGGGTGCACCTTCACTGCGTTCGTGGACCACAAGCCGCTAACGTACTTAACGTACTTTATCTTCCTGGAAGATAAAATAAAGCGGAATTTGGCGAATTAGCAGAAAAATCACATCCCTGAGAACATGCCGCCATGAATTTTTGACAAAGCATACAACGAGCCATTTGATTGGTCCAATCGTTTGCAACTATCCAATCGCAGGGCTGTTTACAATACAGCAGTAGCTTGAGTACATAACATCTGGGTTATCGCAGGAGACTTGACCTGGGGAAGCGCCGAGCGCTTATGTAATCGTGTTGATTTTCGCTAAAATTGGTAACAATAAGGGACCTTACCCCCCCCTAAAATTTTCTCAACGGATTTAGACGATTCACAGAAATGATCAATTTGAAAATAAATCGGCTGAAATCTGCGGATCGGTGGAAAATTGCCATCCCTGTTTTCATTTTTTCTTGTAAGTATGCATTTTTTCTCACAAACCTGATTTTTTTTTCCTTGTAAATTTACATTTGATAGTAAATTTCCAACTTTTTCCACACAAAAAATGTTACTTTTTTCTAACCAATTCATAATTTTTTAAAATAAATTTGTAGTTTTTTAATGATTAATTTAAGAGCTTTTTCAAACAGATTAGGAATTTTTTAATCATAAATTTTCAGGGTTTTTTTTTAATTGTAGATTTGTTAATTTTTTTGATAAATTTCTAACTTTTTCCTGATTAATTTACAACTTTTTGTCCCTTGTTTATTTTCAACTATTTTCTTATAAATTTGCAACTTTACCCTCACCAATAATAAATCAAATAGCCGGAACAGAAAAAAGATTTCAAATCTAATGGGAAGAAAAACACGACTCTCAATCAAAATCAGTGAAATCAAAAGCAACTCACAAAATACAACCAAATGTACCTGAATATTAATCTACAGGTTTTTTCTCCAAAAATATACTTAAGATTAAAAAGTATCCTGCAGTAAAGCTACTCACAAAAGTACAATTCCGTGAAAAAATGACTTAAGTTCATGTGCTTAAGTATAACTGCTGCCCACCTCGGTCTTATACAGTACCTTTCATGATGAGTTCATCATAGTTACAACTTTAGCTCTTCAAAATAATTTGTGAATTTACTTCTGCAAAGGAATTTAGAAGCTCTCACCGATGCTCTTCTTGGCGTACTGCAGTTTGGCGTACTCTGACCCTGACTGACCAGACTGGATGGTCCACTTGTCCAAATCCTGCTCCAGACCCTCCAGCCCACTGTTGGTCAGCGTTGGGTTGCTGCTGTACGGGTCTGGGCCCTGGTTAAAGGAGGCACTGGAGTAAGTGTCATAGTACGCCAGCAGGTCATCCTCAGCAGTCGTGTTGATGGTGCTGTAGATGGGACTGTCGTTGGACGCCGTGCTGCGTTTCTCCGTTTGGTTCGGATAGTTGATGATCCCGACAGCTGCACAGCAAGTTATTGTGTTACGCCAGCAGTGACCGTCATCTATTCGGTAACAGAATTCAGCGTCAGAGAGCTCTTACCATTGTAATATCTGTCTGAGTCCAGTTTAGCAGAGCAGCAGTTAACAGAGTCTTTGCTGTTGTGGGTGAGGTTTGGAGTCGGCCAAGAGTCCGCCAGCCAGGGATAGTTGCCCATGTTTGAACCCAACAGTCCAGGCCTGGAAAGAAAATGTGCAATTATAACAGAGCTGTTTCTGGACTTTTACAGCAGCACTTATGGTCAGAGGCGGGTAGTAACTTACTCAAGTAAAATATCCACATAATCCTGCCCTGCTCTGTACTTTTGTTTGTACTCTTAGAATTACTTTTGAATTGACTGATTTGAAAACTTGTTAGAAATGTGCTATAAATGGCTACATCTTTAGTCATTTTAATGAATTCATCATTTTATTTCACTGAAATCAGAGATGGAATCATTGTTCCACCACATTTTCTTATTTATTACTATCTGCTGTTTCTTTGTATAATATGTTTTGGATTATATTAGAGGGTACAAGTAGATATTTTGCTCAAGTGAGCATTTAAAGCGGCACTATGTAATTTTCTTGATCTGGGTAGGAATACTGAAAAGATGTTGACTCTGACCTCAAACCTGTCCTTTCAATGGTTCTACCAGGAACAGAGCTGTTGGCGGCAATCCGAGCCCACTCAGGCAATGGAGAAAGTGACATTCACCTGGACTGATGTGCTTTCAGAACAATTTTGGAAACATTATTTAATGGTAAAAATCTTAGAGTTGCTCTAAGAAAAAAAAAAACTAGTAATAATAAAGTCACAAATTTGGATGGAAAAAAGATGCAAATTTACAAGAAAAGCTCTCAAATTAATCACAAAAAATGCAAATTTATAACAAAAAAGTATATTTACAAGAAAAATATCTAAAATTAAGAGAAAAACCTTAAAAATTTCAGAAAATGTGTACTTGGGAAGAAATGCAAACTTATGAGAAAGTTTGCAAATGTATGTAAAAAGTTAATTACATTAAAGATTCAAATTTACAAAATAAGGTCACAAAAAACTGAAAATCAATGAGGAAAAATGTAGCAAATTTATGGTCAAAACATTGAAGATTTATGTTAAAAAGCTGAAAATTTATGAAAAACAGTTTCAAATGTATAGGAAAAGAAATTTAAATGTAACAGAAAAATATGCAAATTCATGACTAAAAAGCAGCCGATTTACATGAAAAAAGCTGAACATTTATGTGAAAGAGTTTCAAATTTACAAGAAAAATGGTCACAAATTAATGAGAAAAAGTGGAAATTTACAAGCAGTCATAAAATTAGAAGAAAAATCACAAATTTTCAAGAGTAACGTCGTCACTAATCAAGTAACTATTTCTGATACGTTCTCTTACTCAAATAATTTTTTCCGATATTTGAGCTATTAATATCACAAGGTAACGTTACTTTTACTTGAGTAGATTTCATGACTACCCACCTCTGTTTATGGTCTGAATCAGCATCATTATATAGAGTTTACCCTCCATTAATAATTCCCGATCCCTCACTGTGAGCAAAGCCAACTGCAAAAGGAGAAAGAGCAGCGTTAAACATGTAGTTTTACACCAGGAAAGACAGAGCTTTTGCCTCAGTCCTTTAAAAAAAAAATGATTCAGGGGAGGATAAAGATGTTTTGTTGGACTGAATTATTATGCTCCACGACCAAATAAACAGTTTATCCCACACAGGGGGTTTAAGAAGGCTGATTTCAATCGATATTTTATGAAGATAAACTGCTGACCTACATAAACTGAGAGGCACACAAAGGATCTATATACAGTTTGCCTGCAGCACATAAATATGCAGATGTCGCTTTGCTCCTGCTGTAACTAGAGTCATGGTTGGCTAAATTAACAAGATGATTACCAAATCTATAGGAATAAAAGCAAAATAAAACATAGAACAATCACTGTGAAATACTTCCAAAGACCTTGGGCAGTGCGTTGAACAAATATCTGTCCAACTCAGAAGACAGCTGATGTGAATGTGCACTTAACAGCCAGAGGGCATGTCTGAAATAAAGAGTATGTTCTGCTTCCTTTTTTTTCTCTCTTCAATATGTCTTCAGCTACTTTTAATTTATTCTTGCCGCAAAAAACGCCCAGTGGGGATAAACACATTTTAATTTGCTAAATATGCCATCAAAGTGCAGGTGTCACTCTGCAAAATAATAACTCAAATTGAAAACATTCATCAAGGCTCAAGATATTCCCAGAGGTCTATCAAGTTCTTTGTCACTGTCGCTGGATGAAAACAAAGCCTGTGCAGCAGTTGGAGCTTTCTCCTCCCCTCCTCCAACTTCTTTCTTATATAACAACTAAGATATGGCAGAGTGCATCAAATCACCCGTTTTTTTTCCCCCAAACTTTTTACATCTCTTACAAGTAGCCAGATTTAAAAAAAAAAGAAAAAAAAAAAAAAAGATAAGGTCAAGATGAGGAAATGTTTCCACTTACCAGCTGGAGTGTAAGCGAAGGATGTGGTGTAGTGTCCCAGCTGCTTCCTCCTGCGGTGGCGGCAGTACAGCCACCCGCTGAAGCCCATCAGCACCATCCACGCAGCTACGCCCAGTCCTGTGATGAAGGCCGGCTGGCTGATGATGCTTGTGATCTGCTCTGTGATGCTAAGCTTGCCGCCATCTTCTACGGGTGTTCTGTCCGGCGCGTGAGCTAAAAAACAGGGAGCCAAAAATTGCAGCAAAGTGATATTAAGACAGGGAGCGAACAGCATTTCGAAAATAAAAACAGACCTTTGTAACAAGGCGCATGGGGCATTTTTGAACTTGCTGCTGTCGTCTTAGTTATACTGTAGGTTTTTACTCCTCCCTGTGATTGCTATTTGTGTCTTCTTGTTCTGTTATTTACTTCCTGTTTTATTCTGTTAGTTGTTTTTTCAAGGCCCTGTTCTTCAACCAGGGGGTCCTAGGATCCCGGGGGACCTTGAGAGATTGTTCTTAATTGGTCCTAAAAATTGCAAATAATTTGCCGTTGTTGTGCATGGGTACCTGTAGTGTCTCTTCTACGCCATTAGGTGGTAGCATGAATGCAAAAGTCAAGCTACTGTTTTCTTCTTCCTCTTCATGTGTTTTACGGAGGTTAATGACCTTGTTAAGACATGCTAGAGGTCGCAGTGACTAGATGAAAAACAGCGATGGATAAAATATTTGTAGAGGAATGATTCCGACTCTGAGCTGGGCCTTGGACAAAATTCTTAAAAGATGGAGGGCTGAGTAGTTGTCAAAAGACAGCTAAGATCATGAAGACAAGGCAGTACAGCGAAAACTATCTTTTGTTTGGATTTACTTTCACCAGTGATCCAGCTGAACCACGTCCATTATGATTGGTGTGTGGGGAAAAGCTATCCATCAGTGCCATGGTCCCATGCAAGCTTAAACATCATCTTGAAACAAAACACCCATCTGCCCTTTCTTCAGTTCCTGCCAGGGTATAAGCTTTGTGTTCATCTAAACAGGCCCAGGTTTCACACTGAGTGAGGATAAACTAATTACAAGACTAAACTGTCATTACATATGCTCAGGGGTTGATAATAACACCTGCCAACCCGCCAATGGCGGGTAGATTTCAGCAGTGGCCACTAAGGCAGCCACTCCTTCTAGCCACTTTGGCGAGTTGTAGTTTTCGCAAATGGCATCTAAAATGATAAACTCATGTTAAAATATCATAATGTGAGACGACAAAACTACGACTCCCAATTTTATTAACAAAAAAACCCACTTTCAGCCAAGCAGAAAACATCAGACCATCACCATCACCTGTTTTGACAGCAGGGCTGAAATACATGACAGAGGCCAGGGACGTTTATCTACCTGATTTCAGCAGGTTCTGAGTGTGCAATAGGTGAGGGAAGAGGAGAAATGATCATAGACTGCATTTTGATGCATAACGTGGCCCTTTGAAACAGCTCTATGCATCCAAGCTGAAATTATTATTATCCTATTATTAATTATTTGCAAGCGCATGGGATTCTGCTGTGTGCTCACCTGTACGAGTCTGGAGCTGAGAGAAAAATCAGGTGAATAATTTCACACTTTTTGCTCTTCTTATTTTTTTCTCTGCCTAAGGTACTGGTCTAGTTTAAAAAAAAAAAATCCTTCAAGATTGCTGACTGCAGCAGTGCCATAAACTGTCCCATCCTGCAGCAGGACAAACATATACGTGGCGAGGAGAAGCCAGTGTGGAGCGTTCAGCTCATGTTTGGCTCTGCTGTTAGAGCAATATCGTTAATTAGTGTGGACACTTAAATGAGTTCTAAAACTATAATTTTATAGTTATCATTATCATGTTTGGTGTGGATAGTGCATTACCCTCTAAATGTGTATTTTTTTATGAGTTGGCCCAGGGACATCAAACATATGGCCTGTGGGCCAAAACCTGTCCGTTAGGGCGTCCAAATTTTTCTCTGTGAATATACGTACAGTACAGCTTTCTTTCTAGTAAAATTCTGACGTTTTCTACTGATTAGTACAATGATTAGTCTGACGTTACTGTTGCCATGGCAACAGTAACCATGGTCATGCCTGCCTTTGATCTTTGACATGGTTACCATGGCAACAGTAACCATGGTGAAACCTGCCTTTGATCTTTGAAGGCACCACTCTCAGTGATGCCTGCCTTTGATCTTTGATGGGTCTGCCTGGCAACAGTAACCATGGCAACATTTGTGCCTCTATGATGTCATAGTTATGAACGCCCATAGCTCCCCTATGGACGTTCATTAAAGATTTCTCCTCTTAAACTTCCGCATATCCAGGGAGGCGGGAATTCAGGGATGCACACCCTCGTAACCTCAGCACAGCACGTATAAAATCTGAGGCCAGTCTGATGAATGGTTCAAGAGATACGCGTGGAACAGACAGACACACAGACAGAGATTTCTTGCATTTATAGAGACTATTGCATTGCCCGCAGAACCAAGTATTCCTGTCTGAAACAGGTATCCCAATCAGACTTTCCAGGCCCAAATGTAGGCTGTTTGAAAGTGGATACAAAGAGTTGTAGCCTATATGTAGGCAATCACATGTTTGACTCTGACCAATATAAAAGGGAGTAAATGGCACTAAGATTTATTTGACTGCATGAATATTAATTACAGAATATCTAAATATTGAAAATAAATGGAACATCCAATATTAGTGACTGTTTCAGTTCCCTTGTTTATTTGTTTGTCAGATCACTTATTTGTGTGATCTTTTATCACTTATATTCAAGATAATAGTGTATCTTCACTTTGGGGAATGGGAGTCGTTCAGTCATTATAATAATTTTAGTTTATATCACCGTTCAGTGATGGAGTTCAGCGTAATGTTGAATTTCTTCTGTGTATCGATTCATCAATAAACTCATGCAGTACTATTACAGGACATGTTTACAAATATTTGAGACCCATTGCAGAGCATCAATTTATATTTTAGCAACATTTTGTTATTAAAAGTTTTTTAAAGCTTTAATGCTAAGATTGAGGCATGGTTACATCGTCGCGCTGGGGCGATACTGAGGCCAAATAATGATCTGAACCGTGAGGGCGTAACTAGCAAAGACTGACCGCCGCCGCTCTATTGTAAGCATCTGTTTCTTATTGGTGCGAGACTATTATTATTATTATTATTATTCCACATAAACAATCACATTTTTGACCCTCTAAATGTTAACCAAAATGCCTTTTTCACACACACCTCAGACCCAGTGAAAAACGTTACAAATTGGAAAAAAATGTGTCCCATGCTGAAAATTTATCCAGCGTATGCGGGGACCCATGGTGCCGCAAGGGACATCACTGGCATACGGGTAAAGCAGCAGCCGAGACTCCCGTGGCTCAGTCAACATATATACCATAAAGTTGCTGTGATTGATAATTCGGCATGGAGAACACGGGGGGGGGGGGGGGGGGGGGGGGGGTGCTGCTGCTTCTCCCAGCATGTTCTGTGTTGATTTGTCAGACCTGGTCCCCGCTGACGCTTCGCCCACTCTTCTCGTGCACCTCATTCTCCACATATGGTGAATTATCCTTTAGACCTACGCAATCATGGCAACTTTATAGTATAATCTTCAGTATTACCTTTTTCTATCTTTCTAACTTTCATTTCCTTGTTTTGTCCTGGGAACACTGTGGTGACTGACAGGTCATGATGCTGTGTGGCATCCAATCAGCATGGTCGTGCTGCGGCGTATTCGCCAATGAGCACGGAGTCAATCCGAAACCCCACCCACACTTCTTGAAGCCAGGGGGGTGAAGACATAGAGCGGTCACACAGTGGTGGCTCAATTTTTATTGATAAAAATTACATACTTTGACTGAGTGACTCCACATTCAGGGATGCACACCCTCATAGCTTCAGCAAAGCACGCTTAAAATCTTAGGTCAGCGTGACGAACGGTTTGAGAGGTATCTGAGGAACACACACACACACACACACAAACAGACAGAGATCCCTTGAATTTATAGATAGATAAATCTGAGACATTTTTCTCCTTACCTTGGAGAGGATGTCTCTGACATTGTTGAGGAAACTATTTCTTATACTTTTATAAAAATGAGGTGTAGGACTGGCTTGGTTGGCAGCAGGCGGATTTACTGATCACTAGCAGATTATCAGAGATACAATAAGAAAAATGAAAAATGTAGTCTGGCTGCATTTATACCCAGTCTGTGCATCACAGTTCTTCTCACTTACACCAAGGAATGAGTAAACACATTCTTTCTGCACCAAAATAACTTCCAGCTGTTATTCTGACATTAGGTGACCTGGCTGACCTCTAGACTTTCCTGGAGGTCATATTTTGATATCCTCTGGTTTACAGGGTAAACATAAACGCATGATGCACTAACATCAGCTGTTGATTGACCACCTACACAGAAGGAGTGCACCAAGAGTCTCACAGAAACACACACCAGGAAGACCATGAACTCAATTAGAACATAACAAAGGTAGGAAAAAAGGGACGGAGGTGGGACATGAAATTGCTTTTCAACCTTTTTTGAGCCAAGGAACCCTTTTTACACTGAAAAAATTCTTGCGGGATCCCATCCACCAAAAATGTCACAAAATGGCACAGTGTAGTCTATTACAGCATATGAAGGGCATGACATTAACTTTTTTGCTCACCAGCCACTGTGGCTAGTGATTTCCCAAAGTTAATAGCCACCTAGCCTTTCCACTAGCCACAATTTTGTGGTTGGAAAATTATGTTTAATATGATCAAATTTGACTATTGCATGCCAATATTGACTTGAACTAAATTTTACAACCTTTTAAAATATAAATGACCCTTATTAAATAGGAGAGAAACACTGTCTGTTTACTTATTTATGAACAGCAGTAAATACTGTAAAACAGAGAAAAATATTTGTAATGTGAGAGTGATGTACAGGTAGATTTGGGATCTGTCCCAATTCTTATTTGTACCCCTACCCCTTCGCCTACCCCGTGACCCCTGAGGACTGAAAATGACCCCTATGAATTGGGACACCCCTCCAGACTGCACTACGTCATTAGTAGTTGCTGATGGATTTAACCTAAATGGACACTACCTGTTTTCACCAGGGAAAAAGAAGAGAAAGAATAGAAAACTGATGAGGAAAAAAGTCTCACCTTAACAATCATCCCACAAAAGCAACCCAGAAACCAATATGGATGCCCCAATGAAAGCCACTCTCATGCCAGTTCTTACAGCACACAAATACAACGCAAACATGAGACACATATCAGCAAAAATGAGGATGAAGAAATAAAGTGCTGAAAGTATGCTTGTTATTCATGTGTATTAATTTACATTTATTGCTTGTGCTGTGTTACCCATTTTGGTTTTAGGAATGCTGCAAGTGCTCTCAGGTTTAAAGAGCTTTTCTTGACCTCACCAGCAAAAAAACGACTTAACGGTCTGGAAGTAGGCTACTTGTTGGGCATGTCCCAAATCAGCACTGCCCAGAGGCACAAGACTCCACCATGCTGGACAGAAAACTGATCATGTGATCATTTTTACCAGCAACTGATAGGTCATATATGTACATTTGACAGCTAATGACCTCTAGTGGTTGTGAAAATAATGACATGAAGAAACATGGTGGAGGGTTACAGTTGCAATTTGTGTACACTAGTCCGTCATCTTTTCCTAATTCTCTCCCAAACCATTTCCTTAAACTTAACACAATTATTTTTAGTGCCTATACCCAGCAACTGATTTATTATTTTTTGGGAATTCATAATTCAGCATACGGTATGTATAAATGTAAATTAAATACAAATTTGCAAGAATAAAGGTGCAAACATACGATAAAAAATGCTAATTTACCATATAAAAAGTCATATATTCACTTCCGGTTATGGCAGCCACGTAGGAAGACGTGTTTCACTCTGCTCTGCTCCTAAAAATAAAAAGTTGACTAAAACTCTCTCAATTGGAACAAAAACCTATCCCAGCGTTTGGGCGCGGATATGGTAAAGCCTAAGGCTGGGAAATTAGGCGGAGGAAAAAGTGAATCGTCGAAACAGTCCAAGCTAACAGACTTCCACGCTCGTGACGAAGCAGAAAAATCTCCAGAGATAATGACGGAGGAGGGAGCTAGCGGCGGAGCGGTGACTGCTGGGGAGGGAACGAGTGCGGTGCTCGCTGCCATCAGCTCCATGAGAGCAGACTTTTCCTCTAAATTCGATGGGATTATAGCAGCGATAGAAGGAATGAGAAAGGAAATAAGCGACTGTATGGAACGAGTATCGCAGGCGGAGCTCCGAATCTCCAGCGCTGAGGATGACGTCACCAGCCTACAATTAAAGGTGCAAACATTGGAATTAAAAAATAAACGTCTGGAAGATAATGCCCTGGACTTAGAATCCCGGTCGCGACGGAACAATCTGAGGCTGGTGGGCCTCCCGGAGGGAACGGAGGGATGGGATACATGTTCCTTTTTGGAAAAGTGGATTCCAGAAGCGCTGAACAACGCGAATCTGCAGTCATCAGTCGTCTTAGAGAGCGCTCACCGAATCGGCCCACCGAGAGATAATAAGACACCACTGAGGACGCTGATTATGAAGTTCCTCAGCTACAGAGACAAGATGACAGTCACCAATGCGGCGCGAGCTAAAGGAGAAATTAAATACCAGGATCAACAGGTGCGGTTCTACCCAGATTTGGCCACAGGAATTCAACAATTAAGGAAACAGTTTGACCCCGCCCGTAAAGAGCTGCGCAACCTCGGGATTTGTCACGGAGTGATTCATCCGGCAAGACTGCTGGTCACATATAAAGGGAGAACTCATATCTTCAAGACCCCTCAGGAGGCACAGGAGCTTATCAAGCAGATCCAAGGAGAGACTGGTGGGAGCTAAGCATGAAGCATGAACAAGATATAAAGGTAGAATATTTAAGCATTTGCACAGGCATCTGACTGATCTGAAACATATAGCAAGTTTACAAAATATAGATTGTATTATATAAAAAAACCCTATGATGTACAAAGTTGCTATAAAATTTTGGAGTTAAGTTGGAAAAACTACAGAAGAGAGTTAATGTTATGTCATTAAAAGCAGTAGAGTCAGGGTGATTGAGAGGAGAAAGAAAGAGTGGTTTGACTGATCCTCGCGGGTGTGGAGCAGTCACTGGCTATAGCAGGAGATCAAATTTTTTTTTGATTTTGGGGGGGATTACCACGAATGTGGGGAAGGGGAATTTGTTTTTGTGTAGTTTGTGGGTTGAATGTTCAACCATCCATGTTTTTGCTTCTCTGTATGAGCATGTTTATATTGCGAGGTAATCTCAAACTCCTTATTTTTTTTTTTTGTACTTATTTTGTACCCGTAGGTAGATTTGTTTTGCAGTCTGGTGACAAGCCACCAGCTGCCGGTTGCTGCGTGCGCAAGCGCCCCGTACGACTAACCTGCATGTTTTTAGCATGTGGGAGGAAACCGGAGAAATCCCGGAGTAAACCCACGCAACACGGGGAGAACATGCAAACTCCACACAGATCACTGTTGGCCGGGGGCAGGGATCGAACCCACGATCTCATGATCCCCGCGATCCCCCGGCCAAGGGTAAAACTGTGCTGCCGCAGTGCTAACCACTGCGCCACCGTGCAGCCCCGGATTCATTCATTGAATCCTATTGATCATAGACCAAAGCGTTAATCTTAATTTAACTTCATGGAATTGCAGAGGTCTACAAAATCTAAAAAAACTTAAACAAGTTATGAATAAAATAAAAGACATAGGTTCAAAAATTGTGCTTTTACAAGAAACTCACCTAATAGGAGGATGTAAAAAGAATTAGGAGAAGATGGCAGGGAAATGTGTTCACCTCATCATTTTCATCCCGAGCTAGGGGAGTTATGATTCTCATACAAATTAGGAAGATATCTAATCATCCAAGGTTCTTTGTTATTAGAAAATATAAATCTGGTGAACTTATACGGTCCCAATATAGATTTTCAAAACTTCTTTGCTAATTTATTTCTTACTTTATCATCACTTACAGGGCAACATATAATAGCAGGGGATTTTAATTGTACATTGAATCTCAGTATAGATAGATCAACAGGACTGGACTGTACGCACAATGGATGCAGGATGATCATTAATCATTTTATGAAAGAATTGAGATTGCTAGATATATGGAGAGAAAAGAAAACACAAGTCAAAGCCTACTCTTGTTATTCTAATACCTACAAGACATTCTCACGTATTGACTATTTTTTGATCTCTACAGAATTAAGGTCCAAGATTCAAAACTGTTTCTATGATAACATCGTGATCTCTGATCATGCACCCTGCTGTCTAATATATGTAGATAAGAAATTGACAAAGGATCCAGGTAGGTGGCAATTTCAGCATAAATGGCTTCAGGATGAGGAATTTGTTAAGTACATAGAAAAACAGATAGATGAGTTCTTTGATATCAATACTACACAAACATCAGCATGTATAAAGTGGGAGGCTTTCAAAGCTTTTATTAGGGGGCATATTATTAGTTATACAGGTTCAAAATCTAAGAAGACTCGAGAGGAGAGAGTCCAATTGGAACATAAAATAAAAATTCTTCAAGAAAAACTGTATGCAGGAAGTAACCCAAAGTTAGAGAACGAATTACTGATTCTGAGAGCTGAATATGACAAAAAATCAGTGAATAGAGCTGCCTCGAGTCTTCTAAGATTGAAGCAATCTTTTTATGAACAAGGTGAAAAATCAGGGAAATTATTGGCATGGCCGATTAAACAATTAGAATTTAAAACACCAATTACCAGTATTATAAGTAACAGACAGGCAGTTGTAGATCCTTTAGAAATTAATAGTGCCTTTAGAGATTATTATGAAAAACTATACGATACAAAAAATGAAACTGACTTAACAAAACTAAATGGGTTTTTGGACGGATTATCTATACCGTGTATTCCAAATGAAAACAGGGAGATGCTGGAGTCTAAAATTAGTCAAGAAGAAGTTGGGCTAGCCATTGATAATATGAAATCAGGAAAAAGTGCAGGACCAGATGGTCTTCCAGTTGACCTCTATAAAAAATTTAAGAATAAATTAATAAAACTTTTTTTGGAAATGGTTTTAGAAGCATTTCAAAATAGTAATTTACCACCATACATGAATAATGCCTTAATTATACTGCTGCCAAAACCAGGTAAACCCTCTAATAAATGTGAAAACATGAGATCAATAAGCCTATTAAATGATGACCTTAAGATAATCTGTAAAATTTTAGCAAGATGACTACAAGAAATATTACCAAATATTATTAACCGAGATCAGAATGGCTTTATAATGGGAAGACAAGGCTTCCATAATGTAAGAAGACTATTTAATATTATTTATTCTAATAAAGAAGCACCGGATACAGCTCTCCTATCATTGGATGCCAAAAAGGCCTTTGATAGGGTCGACTGGCCCTTTTTTGAAGTCCTACAAAGGTTTGGACTTGGAAATAATTTCATAAAATGGGTTCAGATAATATACAATAATGCTACAGCAGAAATCCCAACAAACAGCAATATCTCAAAATCAATAAAGGATGTCGACAAGGTTGTCCACTTTCACCTTTACTGTTTACTATGGCAATTGAACCTTTAGCTATGGCAGTACATTTACATCCACAAATATATGGAATTAAAGTAGGACCAACAGAACATAAAATCTCCCTGTATGCCGATGACATAATTTTGTTTGTCGAATCTTAAAAAATCAATTCCGACCTTGTTAAATTTAATAAAGAACTTTGGGGAAATATCAGGATATAAAATAAATAAAACTAGATCTTCAATATTAATGCTAAATTAATGCTAAATGAGACCCAGAGAAATCACCCAGCTCCTGAGGTAAATCAATTCAATGTTGTAAATCAGTTTAAATATTTAGGAATTCAAATTGTGCCTAAGCTAGAATCAGTCGCCAGTGCCAACTATGAAGCCTTAATGACAGACATTAATGAGTTACTTCAGAGATGGATGTCACTACCAATGTCGATGATAGGGAGACTTAATATACTTAAAAGTAATATCTTACCCAAAATACTTTATTTCAATACATTCCTTTACCACCACCTTCAGATATATTCTCAAGAATTAAAAAAACGTTAGTGGAATTTATATGGAACAATAGGAAGGCTAGATTACGTCTGTCCTTACTATATTTACCATTTGATCGTGGAGGTCTGAAATGTCCAAAGTTTATGTTGTATTACTGGTCAGCACAACTGAGGTCTATGACATATTATTTTTCATCAAATGAGCTCGAGTGGTTGCGGAAGCAAAAACTCGGGTGTGGGAGGAGTTTGGTGAGGCCTTGGAACAAGACTTTCAGTCGGCATCAAAGAGATTCTGGCAAACTGTCCGGCGGCTCAGGAGGGAGAAGCAGCTCCCTGTCCACACTGTGTACAGTGCGGATGGGGCACTGCTGACTTCGACTGGGGATATCGTTGGGCGATGGAAGAAATACTTTGAGGATCTCCTCAATCCCACTGACACGCCTTCCACAGAGGAAGCAGGGCTTGTGGACGAGGGGGACGATTCACCCATCACGAATGAAGGTCATGAAGGTAGTTAAAAATCTCTTTGGTCGCCGGGCCCTAGGGGTGGACGAAATTCGCCCTGAGTACCTCAAGGCCCTGGATGCTGTAGGGCTGTCATGGTTGACATGCCTCTACAACATTGCGTGGAGGTCGGGGACAGTGCCTTTGGCATGGCAAACTGGGTTGGTGGTTCTCCTCTTTAAAAAGGGGGATTGGAGGGTGTGCTCCAACTTTAGAGGGATCACACTCCTCAGCCTCTCTGGGAAGTCTATGAAAAGGTACTGGAGAGGAGAGTCCAGCCGCTGGTCGAGCCTCGGATTCAGGAGGAGCAATGTGGTTTTCGTCCTGGCCGTGGCACATCGGACCAACTCTTTACCCTCTCGAGAATCCTCAAGGGTTTGTGGGAGTTTGCCCAACCAGTTTGTATGTGTTTTGTAGACTTGGAGAAGGCATTCAACCGCGTCCCTCGTGGTTGTTTGTGGGGGGTGCTTCGGGAGTATGGGGTATCGGGCTTGTTGTTACGAGCTATTCGGTCTCTATACAACCGTTGTGAGAGTTTGGTTCGTATTGCCAACACTCGGTCGGATTCATTCCCAATGAGAGTTGGACTCCGCCAGGGCTGCCCTTT
This sequence comes from Pholidichthys leucotaenia, assembly GCA_020510985.1. Taxonomy (NCBI): domain Eukaryota; kingdom Metazoa; phylum Chordata; class Actinopteri; order Cichliformes; family Pholidichthyidae; genus Pholidichthys; species Pholidichthys leucotaenia. Next base: position 234,154,253 of record CM035847.1, read on the forward strand.
GTCACCAATCCTGTTCATAATTTTTATGGACAGGATTTCTAGACGCAGCCAGGTAATGGAGGGAGTCATGCTTGGTGACCACAGGATGTCATCTCTGTTGTTTGCAGATGATGTTGTCCTGTTGGCTTCATCCAGCAATGACCTACAGGTCTCACTGGGATGGTTTGCCACTGAGTGTGAAGTGGCTGTGATGAGAATCAGTACCTCCGAGTCCATGGTCCTCAGCCGGAAAAAGGTGGATTGTCCTCTCCGGGTTGGGGACAAGCTCCTGCCCCAATTGGAGGAGTTTAAGTATCTTGGGGTCTTATTCACGAGTGAGGGGAGAATGGAACGAGAGACTGACAGACGGATCGGAGCAGCATCTGCAGTGATGCGGACGTTGTACCAGTCTGTTGTGGTGAAGAGGGAGCTAAGCTCTAAGGTAAAGCTGTCGATTTACTGGTCAATCTATGTTCCTACCCTCACCTATGGTCATGAGCGTTGAGTAATGACCGAAAGAATGAGATCGCGGATACAAGCAGCTGAAATGTGCTTCCTTCATAGGATTGCTTGGCTCACCCTTAGAGATAGGGTGAGGAGCTCAGTCATCTGGGAGAGGCTGAGAGTAGAACCGCTGCTCCTCCACATTGAAAGGGGCCAGTTGAGGTGGTCTGGGCATCTGATCAGGATGCCTCCTGGACGCCTCCCACTTGAGGTGTTTTGGGCACGTCCCACTGGGAGGAGACCCCGGGGTAGACCCAGGACTCGCTGGAGAGAATATCTTTCCCAGCTGGTCTGGTAACGCCTTGGTGTCCTCTCTGAAGAGCTGGAGCAAGTGGCTGGGGAGAGGGAAGTCTGGGCTTCTCTGCTTGAAGTGCTGCCTCCGCAACCCGGACCTCCGGAAAAGCGGTAGAAGATGGATGGATGGCACATTTAGGAGAGAACAGTTACAAATTTAAAAGAAAAACTTTAGAAATACACCTGAAAAAAATAATTAATTTATTGAGCAAAAGTAAAGAAATAAGGAAAATATGGCAAAATTTCAAGAAAAATTTCCACAAAAAAGCGGAAAATTTACATGAAGAACTGAGCAAATTTATGGGAAAAAGCTGCAAAATTATGAGGAAAAAAGTAGCAAAATTATGAGGGAAAAACCTGCCAATCTAGGAGAGAATTGATTGTAAGAAAAAGGTGCAAATTTAGAAGGAAAAAAGTTGCAAATGTCTGAGAAAAATTTGTGAGGGTTTTCTTGTAGCTATAACTTTTTGCTGGCAATTTTGTGACTTTTCTAATGAGTAGTAATACTTTTTGCTTTTTGTCACATTTTGTGACACATTTGTTGCCTTTTACATTTACGAGTGTATACTCATAAAATGAAACCCATTACTCTCACAACCACCTATTCAGTGCATAAGAGTATAATGGTCAAACTGGAAGCAAGATGCAAATGAGGAAAGTAACCAGTAAGTCTCCAGGGTGGAAATGCATTTATTGGTTCAGTCGGCCATTTCCGACCACCCTCCATACAAAGATTTTAGTTGTTTAGAAACAACCAGACACAGTGAAGGTGGTACGTAGAGCTGAAGAACTTAACTACAATGCCTGTAAAAAGTATTCACCCCCTTGGATGTTTCAACCTTTTATTGCTTTATAAAATGAATTCATGATCAAAATAATTTGGCTTTTATTTGACAAAAATTTGCAAAAAAGCTTCTTTCATGTCAAAGTGAAAATGGATTTTTACAAACTATTGTCAATTAATTAAAATTATATAAGGTAAAGAAATTAATGGCAAAAGTATGCACCCCCTTTAAAGTGACTGACCTAGTTCAAACAGAAGCCCAGCTAATTGATGCCTGCAGTCTCACAATTAGTGAAATGGAGATCACCTGAATGCAGTTAATGTGTGTCAAGCGACTGCAGTATTAAGACACCTGTTTCTGGGAGGTCCAGTCTCTGGTTCATCAGTATTCCTGCTACAATTGCAACATCAAGACAGAAGAACACCCCAAGCAACTCAGAGAAAAGATCATTGAAAAGGGGTGGTGGTAGCACAGAGAGGGATAGGAAACATTTGAACAGATTGATCAAGAGGGCGAGTTCTGCCCTGGCTAGTCCCCTGGACTAAGTGGAGTCCAGAGGACCCAAGTGAGGAGGAGAGGAGGATGTTAGCTAAGCTAATGTCTACTATGGACAACACCTCTCACCCCCTACATGCGTCTGTGGAGGCCCTGAGCAGCTCCTTTAGTAGTAGACTTAAGACTGTTACTGTCAGGTCGTGGCTTGGGCCCATGTCCTCGCCTTGGGTTGTAATTTATGTTTTCTTGTCACCGGGACATCTAAACGCTGAGTCACAGCATTTGGGTCCTGCTTCCAACCACCCCACCTTGACAGCTACAGCCACTCTGTAGGACTGAACGTTACTGTAGATCCTTCATCCCGACAGCAGTTAGACTGTACAATACACACATAGGATAAATACTTGCTCTAAAGCGTGCATGTATATATATTATTCTCACTGATGCATATAGTACAACTTGTACATACTTTATAAATATTATATACATATACAGTATAAACACTACTGATCTTGTACATTTTAGTCGGGTTTTTTATTGTATTTATTGGTCTGTTTTTTTTTCCTTTTCTGATCTCTGTGCTGCTGTAGCAAATGAATTTCCCCAGTGTGGGATTAATAAAGTGTTATCTTATCTTAAGACAGGAGATGGCTACAAGAAGATTTCCAACTCACTGGGCATCCCACGGAGTTCAGTTAAATCCATCATTAAGAAATGGAAGCAGTACAGCACTTGTTTAAATCTGCCTAGAGCTGGCTGTCCTCACAAACTGAGTGATCAAGCAAGAAGAAGACTGGTAAGGGAGGCCATCAAGACGCTTACAACCATTCTGAAGAAGTTAAGAGCTTCAGTGGCGCCAATGGGAGAGAGTGTACATGCAACAACTGTTGCCCAGGTTCTTCACCAGTCCAAGCTGGTCCAACTAAGACAAACATAATAAACATGAACATGACTATGATAATAACTAATAATGAAAAAACGTGAACTCAAAGCAAGGGTTGAGCTCATGTCCCGGTCACAAACAAAAGCTCAAAAAAACAAAACAAGATGGGGACATGGGCTCAGCCCTTGTCGAAACCCTTACAGTACCCCCCTCTCAAGGTTCGGATACCAGACGACCTTAAGAGAGGATACCTGCACAGGGTAGGTGGTGTGGGCACAAAGCCAGGTTTACTGAAATGATCCCCCTTCCCCCCACATAGTCCAAAACAAAGAAACAGTTTGTCAGGGACCGACCAGAATCCATGGCCCCAAACCAAAAAACATTGTGGGTCAGATGGCCTCCCAGAGTCCCTGGGCCACTGGACTGGAGAGCAAGGTGGGTCAGGTGGCCTCCCAGAGTCTCTGGGCCACTGGACCAGAGAGCAAGGCGGGTCGGGTGGCCTCCCAGAGTCCCTGGGCCACCGGACCAGAGTGTAAGGGGGATCAGCCAAAATCTGCAGCCCCCCAGACCGGAAAGCAGGGAGTGCTGGGCAGATGCTGAGGCACGCCGACCTCAGGAGCTGACAGTGTGAGCGTGCTGCCCCCAGGGGCTGATGATTGAAGCGCACTGCCCCCAGGGTCTGGTGGCTGGAGCGCACTGACCTCGGGAGCTGACCATCAAGGATGAAGACTGAGGCACGTTGAACTCAGGAACAGATGGTGGAGGTGCACCAGCCTCAGGAACAGATCTTGGAGGCACACCAGCCTCAGAAACAGATGGTGGAGGAGCACCGACCTCAGGAACAGACATGGAGGCACATCGGCCCCAGGAACAGAGGGTGGAGGTACACCAGCCTCAGGAACAGACGTTGGAGGCACACCAGCCTCAGAAACAGAGGGTGGAGATGCACTGACCCCTGGAACACATGTCAATGGAGGCTCACCGGCTTCAGGAACAAATGACGAGGGCGTACCGGCCTCAAGAACAGGTGATGGAGGCACACCAGCCTCAGGAACAAATGATGGAGGTGCATCAACCTCAGGAACAGATGGTGGAGGCACACTGACCACAGGTTCAGATGACAGAGGCGCACCGGCCTCCGGAATACATGATGGAGGTGCACCAACCTCCGGAGTAGATGACTGAGGTGTACTGGCTTCAGAAGCTGATGGTTGGAGCGTGCTGACCTCAGGAGCTGATGGTTGGAGCATGCTAATCTCCGGAGCTGATGACTGAGGCGCACCGACCTCAGAAACAGCTGATGGTGCAGGAACATCCAGCCCAGAAGCCTGGAGAGCCACCCCCGCAGCAGTCACCTTGGACGGGGGAGAAAGGCAGGGAGTGGGTGAGGCAACACCGAAATCACCAGGAGCAAGGCAAGTCTTTTCTAATACTGATGTTATAAATGTAAAGAAAAGAACTTGCCTTAGCTCCTGGTCCACTGCTGTTGGGGTGACCGCCTCAGGAAGAGCAGCAGGAGTGACGGCCTCAGGAAACGAAGGTGGGTGAAGCGGACTGCTCGGACAAAACGGGTGGAGCGGACTGCTCAGGCGAGCCAGGTGGAGCAGGCACTGGATGACCGCCATGGACTCCAGATACTGAAATAGCAGCCAGTGAAGAACCCGACCTGGAGGCTACAGTTGCTTGGAACCCACTCGTGGAGGCATCCATCCTCTCTAGCGTGGTGCTCAGTGAAACAGAGAGGGGAGAAGTAGGTGAGGATGGATGTATGGAGGCGGGCACAGAGAGAATGGCAGAGGCAAGTGGCAAGAGTCCAGCAGCGGCAGACGACTGCTGCCGAGCCCCCCCACTGGGAACAAGTCAAGACCTGTCATTTTGAGGTGTTAAAAAATGAACAGGTACTTGCCTTGTATCCCGCTCTGCTGCCACTGAGGATCCAGGTGAATCTCTGCGGGTGACTCTGGAGATCATCTGATGAAGAGATGGGGCTGACGCTCTGGGTGCCGTAACCCCGAAGTGATGAAGAGGCAAGAGTGCTCGTGCTGGAGAGGAGCACTGTGGTGAGTGGCATCAATGTGACGCTCTCCGCTGCTCCTTCTGCCTCTTCTCACTGGCCCCAGGCAGGGAGACAGAACGCAGTCAGTGGAAAGCCGCTGAGGTGACGAGGAAAATTGGCAACTCCTGCAACCAGGGAAGTGCCCAAAGACCCGGAGTGCGCTCCAATACCCAGGTCGCCACTCCCCAGAGAGCGAATGTCTTTCCCGCCATTGCAGCTGTGGGTCGCAGCGACCAGGTCCCAGAGTTCCCTTGCAACCCACAGCTGCTCTTCGCTAAGGCACCCATCGCTTTTGCCTGCAAACTAACATCCACTGGGTCCGACTGGGGGCGTTCTTCTGTCAAGGGGTGCGCCCCTCCATGATGCACAAACAGGGAGACAGGACCCAATTGCTGGACTGTAGTTTACGGTGGTTTATTTACAGGCATAAAATAAACTCAGCACAGGGCTGGAAAACACAAAGCTAGATAAATAATTTACAGACTTGGCCAGAAGAACAGACAAGAATAATAAACATAAGCATGATTATGATAATACTAATAATGAAAAACATGAACTCAAAGCAAGAACAAGGGCTGAGCTCATGTCCCGGTCACAACAAAAGCTCAAAAACCCCCAAAAAGTCGGAGACATGGGCTCAGCCCATGCCAAAATCCTTGCAAAAGGAGTGTCAATAATTGAGCCTGATATGATTGGACAATAGGTTGTATATGTTTTTGTGCGGCTTCCATTTTGAGCTTCTTTTAGTGTTTAGAAAGAAGATTTCCATATTCATTCTGCAGCAAAATTGCTATAGAAAAATGGAGATGACGTTAAAATGGGAAAATGTAAAAGGTAGCACTTCATGAAACAAGCTGAGCAGTTGACTTTGTGATTGACAAATAAAGCAGAGAAATGGAAATCACTTCACATTAGAAGCCAACAAATGTAATTTTATACAACTAACTGCCAGACATACGTATATGGGGGGAAGGGGGGAGTTCATAGGTTGAAAAGTTCATAGGCTGAAAAGTTTACAGTGGTCAAATTTGACCAAATGTGGTTTATTTTTCAACCACAGGGATCCAAGTACTGCAACACCGATGGAAGAAATGTGTGGACCAAAGAGGACTCTATGTTGAAAAACTAGAAAAGCACTCAGAGAGCACAGACCTCAAATTCTCAAATGCTCATTTCCCCCAAATGACATTGTTAGAAATGTGATCCCTGTGATCCTCTGTGAGTAAGCACTTGGCAATGGTGGAGAGGAAAAACTTCCTTTTAGCAGGAAGAAACATCCAGCAGAACCAGGCTCAGGGAGGGGCAGTCATCTGCTGTGACTGGTTGGGGGGTAAGGGGATAGAGAAGAAGAAGAAAACAACAGACATTTAGAGAGCAAACAGCACGACGGGGACTCACTTTATGGGAGAAAACGAACAGATGTTAATGACCAGCAAAAATATTTAATTGAGAGTGACGAAAGGGGTGAAGCCTGGTGCATTGTTGGAAGTCCCTCGGCTGTCTAACCCTATTAGCAGCATAACTAAGGGAGGGTTCAGGGTCATCTGACACACCCCAACTATAGGCTATGCCAAAAAGGAAGGTTTTAACCCTATTCTTAAAAACAGAGATTGAGTCTGACTCCCGAATCCAGATTGGCAGCTGGTTCCAAAGGAGAGAAGCTTAATAATAGAAAGCTCTGCCTCCCATTGTACTTTTGGAGATTCTAGGTATTACAAGTAATCCTGCATTTTGGAAGCGTAGTGCTCTGTTAGGATGATAAGGTACTATCAGGTCTTTTAAATAAAAAGGGACCTGATTATTTAGAGCTTTGTAAGTGAGAAGAAGGATTTTAAACTTGATTCTAAATTCTATGGGAAGCCAATAAAGGGAGGCCAGGACCGGAGAGATGTGATCTCTCTTTCTAGTACCTGTTAAAACTCTTGCTGCAGCATTTTGGATCAGCTGAAGACTTTTTAGAGATGTTTTAGGACAGCCTGACAATAAAGAATTATAATAATCTAATCCGGAGCTAACAAAAGCATGAATTAGTTTCTCAGCATCACTCTGAGACAAGATGCTCCCAATCTTGGCAATTACGCAAATGATAGAAGGCAGTCTTAGAAACAAGTTTAATGTGTGAACTAAAGAACAGATTTTGATCAAAAATAATTCCAAGGTTCCTCAGAGAACTATTAAGGGAAAGAGTAACCGCATCCAAACTAAGAGTTTGATATGGAAAGGTATTTCTAAGGTTTTTTTGGACCAACTAGAATGACTTCAGTCTTATCTGAATTTAATAGCAAGAAATTACAAGTCATCCAAGCTTTGATTTCCTTAAAAGAAGCCTCTAATTTGGCTAATGGATTACTGTCATCTGGCTTCATTGACAAGTATAATTGTATGTAATCTGCATAACAATGAAAATGTATGCAGTGCTTTCTAATAATATTGCCTAGTGGCAGCATATATAAACTAAAAACAATAGGGCTTAGCACAGATCCCTGTGGAACTCCATGACTGAGCTTTGAGTTACAAGAAAACTCATTACTGACATGAACAAACTGGAACCTATCAGATAAATAAGATTTAAGATAAGATAAGATAAGCCTTTATTAGTCCCACAATGGGGAAATTCCAGGATTGCAACAGCACAGGGACAGCAACACTCAGAGCAACAATCAGAAGGCAAGAAAAAACAACATCTAGCAAACATATGTCCAAATCACTGCAAATGAAATCACTGCAACAAAGTTCCATTAAGTCCAACAAGGTGTTCTAATTTATCAAGTAAAATATTATGATTGATAGTATCAAAAGCTGCAATAAAGTCCACAAGGACAAGTACAGAAACAAGTCCATTATCAGATGCGATAAGGTCTTTTGTGACCTTCACTAAAGCTGTTTCAGTACTGTGATGGATTCTAAACCCTGATTGAAACTCTTAAAAAAAAAAAAACATTTCCCTGCAAGTGGTCAAATAACTGCATAGCAACAACTCTTTCTAAGATTTTGAAATGAAAGGCAGATTAGAAATTGGTCTACAGTTAGCTAAAACTCCTGGATCCAGCATTGGCTTTTTAAGTAATGGTTTAATTACAGCAATTTTAAAAGCCTGTGGAACACGCCCTAATGTTAATGAAGTATTGATTATTTGAAGAATACAGCTACCAATAAATGGGAAGACTGTGGTGTGAGGATTTGGCCCTTGGGACGTGCCGTGGCCGATGCCAGGCAGTTGACGTGGTGACGTCAGGCGAGCTACGGCCAGTATGTATATTCAGCATGAATCTCAATAAAGTTCAGTTCGTTGCTCAGTACAACATGGCTCATGTCTTGCATTATTAAAACAAAACATTTGGCGACATTGGATTAAACCATGGGGGTGAGCGCAAGACCACCTCCTCCATTACTGGAGTCTCCGGGTGTGCCAGCTATACCGTGGCGCCGCTGGTTGGAGGTGTTTGATGAATACATTGTCACGGATGGCTTGGGCGGCACCAGTGAAAAGAGACAGAAGTGCATGCTAGTCCACTGCCTCGGTAAAGAAGGCCAATGTGTGTTTCGTACACTGGGTAACAAGGACACATTAAAAGAGTGTTTGGACATGATGGACAATTTCTTTGTCGGTCAGTGCAACATCACGGCGCAAAGACACAGGTTCTTCGACCGCTGTCAACAAGCCAGTGAGTCCACTCAGCACTTTCTTATGGAGCTCCATAACCCAGCGAGCATGTGCACCTTCGGGCCTGTAGAGGAAGAGCTAATCCATGATAAGCTAGCACACGACATGAGCAACGAGTGGCTTAAGGAAAAGCTAATGCTAACTAAGGATGTTTTCATGCTGAAGCAAGTAATGCAGATGACCAGCCAAATAGAATCCGCTACCCAGCTAGGTTTACAAGTACTGGCTAAGGAAAACCTAGCTGCCCAAGCTTCCCCTCCACGTCAGGCCGCTAGCAAATCAGCTAACCCCCAAAAGGCGGAGGACCGTGGCACAGGCAGGAGTGGGAACTCGGGGACTGACTGTGTGGCAACTGCAGCCACCTCTGTCACCGGGGGGGCTCGTCCACTTGCCCCGCTAGAGGGAAGAAGAGCTACAACTGCAGCCGTGCTAATCACTGGGCTAGAGTTTGCACCTCTGCCAACAAGCCAACAGACTCAGAGCCTGGGGGCATAACGTCAGTGTGTGTAGCAGGTGCCAAGAAGTAGCTGCTGAAGTGGTACGTTTTACAGCTTGACGGAGTCGATGTGCCACTTATGGTGGACTCGGGTCATGGTAAATCCACACCGAGCATGACCAAGATAAGATGATTTTTCCCAAAGAAAATGTTTGGCTACGGGCATGCTAAGATTGGCATGGTAGGCACGGCCAGCTTCTCAGTAGTGTGTGGGTCAAAGACTATTCTGTGTTTACCTTCCAGGTTTCGCGCCAGGGGGCCGACTTGTTGGGAATTGACTTATTGGGAGAGTAAGGATTCTCCATCACGGACCCAGCAGGCTCAACTGTGTTGACTGTGTCCCGGGTGGCATGCTCATTGGCCAGCGTTGTTTGCGGGCCTGGGCTGTGTTAAGGGTTTCACCCACCGCCCGCTCATTAACCCAGGTGTGACGCCCAAGATCCAACCGTTACAGCAGCTTCCCCTCGCCCTGCGGGACGATGTGATGGCGGAACTGAATAAATTGCTTAAGGTCAACATTATTGAGAAAGTGAATGCCTCGCCGTGGATCTCAAACATTGTGGTGGCCAAGAAGACAGGAGGCATCCGACTGTGCATCGACCTCAGGATGGTTAATAAAGTGGTCATCCCGGACAAATACCCACTTCCCACGATGGAGGAACTCACCGCCATGTTCAGTGGCTCGATAGTGTTCTCGAAGCTGGACCTCTGCCAAGGTTATCTGCCGGTGCCCCCTCCACCCAGCCAGCTGCAACCTGATGGCATTTGTGACTCACATGGGTGTTTTCAGGTACACCCGCATGCCTTGTGGTTTGAGTTTGGCACCAAGCTGTTTTCAAAAAATGATGTCCACGATCCTTGCCGGCCTCAGGGGTGTGGTGGTGTACCTGGACAACATCGTGGTCCACGGTGCATCACAGAAAGCACACGATGGACATTTGGAAAGAGTAATGGAGGTGCTGCTGGAGCACGGGGTCACACTGAATGGGGAAAAGTACATCTTCGCAGTGGGTTTCAGTGAGTTTGTTGGGTTCCGGTTATCGGCTGAGGGCCTGAGCCCCCTGCACTCGAACGTAGAGGCGGTCCTGCGTATCCCTGATCCCACAACGCCTGCACAAATTTCCTCGTTTCTGGGTATGGTGAACTTTTACGGGCGTTTCATTCCCCACTATTCAGAGACTATCAAACCTCTCCAAGCCCTCCTTAAGCAGCACGCTCCGTGGCAATGGACTCCGGCCTGCTCAGCAGCAGTTGCTAAACTAAAGTCCCAGCTCACCTCCCTGCCGGTGTTGGCTCACTTTGATCCAAAATGGCCCACTTTTGTGACTTGTGACGCATATGGTTTAGCGGTGGGGGTGGTTATGTCTCAAGTGCAAAATGGTACGGAGCACCCAGTGGTGTTTGCGTCGAGGTCCCTCTCGCCAGCTGAGCAGAAGTACACCGTGGGTGAGAGAGAGGCGCTCGCATGTGTTTGGGCATGGTGGCATATCTATCTCTACGGACGCCATTTTACCCTTCGCATGGACCACCGGGCGCTGATGACACTACTGGAGATGACTGGTTCGGGACACAGGCCCCTGCAGGTCCACAGGTGGACGGAATGGCTGCGGGCCTACAACTTCACTACCCAGTTCACCCCTGGCAAAGAGAACGTAGTGGCGGATCTCCTGTCCCGTGCCACGACCAACACCGCACAACCGGATGACAGCGACTCCTTGGAGGCTGAGCTGGTCAACACACTGCACGGCCCCCTCCGGGACATGGTATCTCTCCAGGAACTCCAGGCAGAGTCAGAACGGGACCTGACATTGTCGCAACTTTGCTCTGTCATCAGGGAGGGTTGGCCCACCAAGTCCAGGGTGATCTGGCACCTTTTCATAGGTTCAGGGATGAACTGAGTTGCTGGAATGACATGTGTGTGGCGAGGGGCCACTGCATGCTGATTCCAGTGTCACTGAGATTGCGCGTCTTTGCTATGCTCCAGGGTCATCTGGGGGTGGTCAGGGTGAAACAATGGTGTAGGGATTTGGTTTGGTGGCCTGGCATTGATAAGGACATTGAGACTATGGTAAAGAACTGTGTTCCATGTTTGGAAAGTGGTAAAACTGGTGTGACACCTCCTTCGCCTCTGCGACTGTTACAGTACCTGGAGGGCCCTTGGAAGCACATCCAGCTGGACATTTGTGGTGAACTATACACAGCCCCCACAAACAGCTGTTTCCTACTGGTGGTCTATGATCTGTTTTCTAAATGGCCGGAAGTGTTGCCCACTAACTCGGTCACAATGGATGTGGTCACTGGTTTCCTCTTATCACTGTTCGCCAGGTGGGGGGATCCAGATGCCATCACAATGGACAATGGCCCACAGTTCACCTCTGGGGGCGAGGGGAGAAAGGGGCATGGAGCACATCAGAACCACGTTTTATCACCCACAGGCCAAGGAGGGTGTAGAACGTTTCAATAAGATTCTGAAAAATGATCTGCTGGTCCATCTGGCGGATGGCTTCACGTTCTCTGATGTCTTTCAGAACATGCTTCTCCACTACAGGGCGACGGCCCACCCCACGATGGGGTGCTTCCCAGCAAAGCTCATGCTGGGGCGTGAGTTACACCTGCCCCTGGACTGGCTGCGGCCCCCCGAGACCTCCCCTCCGGTGGACACAGATCCATCATGAGACCGGGTCATCGCCCATCCATCCATCCATCTTCTACCGCTTTTCCGGAGGTCCAGGTCATGGACGCAGTGATTCAAGCAGAGAAGCCCAGACTTCCCTCTCCCCAGACACCTGCTCCAGCTCTTCACAGAAGATACCAAGGCGTTCCCAGACCAGCTGGGAGACATAGTCTCTCCAGTGAGTCCTGGGTCTGCCCCGGGGTCTCCTCCCAGTGGGACGGGTGCAAAACACCTCAAGTGGGAGGCGTCCAGGAGGCATCCTGATCAGATGCCCATACCACTTCAACTGGCTCCTTTCAATGTGGAGGAGCAGCAGTTCTACTCTGAGCCTCTCCCGGATAACTGAGTTCCTCACCCTATCTCTAAGGGTGAGTCCAGCGATCCTACAAAGAAAGCTCAGTTCAGCTGCTTCTATCTGTGATCTCTCTCTTTCATTCATTACCCAAAGCTCATGACCATAGGTGAGGGTAGGAATGCAGATTGACTGGTAAATCGACAGCTTTGCCTTAGAGCTTAGCTCCCTTTTCACCACAACAGACCGGTACAACGTCCACATCTCTGCAGATACTGCTCTGATCCATCTCTCAATCTCTCACTCCATTTTCCCATCACTCGTGAATAAGACCCCAAGATACTTAAACTCCTCCACTTGGGGCGGCTGCGGCGCAGGTGTAGTGTGACCGACTACTGATCGGAGGGTCATGGGTTTGAATCCTGCTCTGTCTGCAGTCTGCATGTCAAAGTGTCCTTGAGCAAGACACTGAACCCCCAGTTGCTCCTGGTGGCAAGGCTAGCACCTGTGTGTGTATGGCAGCTCTGCCGCCATCAGTGTGTGAATCTGTACGTGAATGGGTGGATAGCAGGATCTGTAAAGCGCTTTGGTCATCCAGAGATGAGAAAAAGCACTATGTAAGTGAAATAAATGAAATTTATGAAATGGTGTTTTGACAGGAAACACAGGGCAAGTGCCCATGGACTCGATGTGTCGGATTGGGTCAGAATCAAGCACCAAACATAAGCATAAGCAGCAGCCTTTCTGGATGGGACCTCTGCAGATTGTGAAGCAGCTGGGCTCGGACATGTTCGGGCTCTCGGATGGGTCACAGTGGCATTCCAGCCACCTCAGGAAGTCATTGCCGGCCCAGGGTCCGGGAGCTACAGTGGATGTGACTGATGAGGGTCAGGACTTGCCTGAAGGGGGTGTTGGGGACACTCAGGTACGGCCCACGGAGCCTGAAGCAGGTCCTCCTCTGATGAAGCGCTCGGCTAGGACACATCAGAGGCCCAGACACCTCGATGACTTTGTGGTGGAAGTAGCCTTAGCTGAAGCGTGTTGGGCATGGGTAGCAGAATAATCCACCCCAACACAGGAGGGTACCCTGGCAGTCTACCCAGGTGCCCATTTAGCTTATTAGGCCTGTTATTTTGTGTGTTTTGGAATATGTTTTTTTTTTAAAACATTGTTAATATCACGTGTGTTTTGTGGGGTTTCTTTGCTAAATTTATAGGGGGGGGGGGGGTTGTTCTGTTTTAAGGTCTGTTCTTCACGTTTTGTAAAGGGGGAGAATGTGGTGTCGGGATTTGGCCCTTGGGGCTTGCCATAGCCGACGCCAGGCAGTTGACGTAGTGACATCAGGTGGGCTATGGCCAGTATGTACAGTATGTTGAGCATGAATCTCAATAAAGTTCAGTTTGTTGCTCAGTACAACATGGCTCATGTCTTGCATTATTAAGACCTAAGAAAGACTTCTTTAAACAACCTGGTAGGAATAGGATCTAGTAGACAAGTTGAAGGCTTGGATGAGGATATTATTTTATCTAACTCTAAAAGGTCAATTGGAGTAAACTCATCCAAACAGATATCAGTTGAAGGAGCTGTAGCTGTTACAGTATTTAAATTAATAGTGGGAAGGATCTGACTGATTTTATCTCTGACAGATGAAATTTTTTTTATTGAAGAAGTTCATAAAGTCCTGACTAGTAAGCTCTAAGGGAATGCTAGGATTGACAGAGTCCTGACTCTTTGTCAGCCTGGCTACAGTGCTTAAAAGAAACCTGGGATTATTCTTGCTCTCTTCTATTAATATAGAATAATAAGTTGTTCTAGCTTTCCTAAGAGATTTTTTATAAATTAGAAGTTGATTTCTCCAAGCTAGATAGAGTTCATCTAATTTAGTGGAGTGCCATTTTCTTTCTAATTGACGAGTCTTCTGTTTTAAGTTGCGAGTTTCTGTGTTGAACCAAGGAGTCAGAAATATCTGATTAGACTTTTTCCTTTTTTAAAGGGGCCACCATGTCTAGAGTCTGCTGCAGAGAAGCTGTAACACTATCTACCATGCTATTAATTACGGAAGGAGTAAAATCTCCATAATTTATCTCCGTTATGTTGACACATGGCGTTGACCAAACAACCTGCTTAAATGTGGTAACATCATCTGAGAGGCATCTACTGTCGTAATATTTTTCCTTAGGAGCCAAATAGTCAGAAATAGTAAAATCAAAAGTTAACAAACCATGGTCTGACAGTACAGGGTTATGAGAAGACATGCCATATGTCAAAACAAGGTCCAACGTGTGGTGAAGATACTGGGTAGAATTTCCTACTTTCTGAGAAAACCCTATCGTGTCTAATATTGAAATAAATGCCATATTAAGGCAATCACTATCTACATTACATGTATACTGAAGTCTCCTGCTATAATTATTCTAATCACTTTTTCACACAGGGCCATGTAGGTTTGGATTTTTTTTACCCTTAATAATAAACACCTTCATTTAAAAGCTGCATTTTGTGTTTACTTGTTTTATCTTGTCTAATATTTAAATTTGTTTGATGATCTGAAACATTTAAGTGTGACAAACATACAAAAAAGAGAAATCAGGAAGGGGGCAAACACTTTTTCACACCACTGTATGTTGTTATTAAAACTGCAAACATTTTGGCCAACACTATAATTTTCTTCTCTGATGTGATAAAACCTCAAAACATTTACAGACACATTGTAAGGTAGACTGAGCCCAGGCAGTACACCTTTAACAAACTGGCGCTCCCTGCCCCTGCAGCCGGTGATCACTTTTTGGCAGCTGATCATGCCGCCCTCGCACCACCTTCACTTTTTGGCATGACACCGGCAAAAACATTACCTCCTCCTCTTGGTGGAGGTAATAAAAAGGAAACATTGTCCATTGCTGTGTATTTAACATGCCTCACAAGACATCCTTAGCTTGTCTGCCGGTACTGTGTTCCTCATGCCATTCCTGAAAATGTCATCAAAACCCATTCATAAACCACACAGTTTGCTTCTTTTTCTTGGCATCTTCAGATGAAATAATGTCCATCATACTATGTGTATGGGTGTGGAGGTGAACGTAACTCTGTGTACATGTCTTAAAGGGGAAGCTCAATATTATTATTTTCCCCCCAAAAAATCCTGCATGCAGATCATGATCCAAATCACCAAATTCTAATCATCTGTTCCCCGTGCCATTACACACCTTTTCTCAAAATTTCATCAAAATCTGTTCAGAACTTCTTGAGTAATGTTGCTAACAGACAAACCAACAAACCAACCTACGCCACTAAAAACATTACCACCTCCCTTGGAGGAGGTAATAAACCACATCTGGTCAAATTTGACCACTATGAACGTTCCAGCCTATGAACTTTTCAGCCCACCCTTATAAACCACCTTATTCAGGGTTGTTTCACACACAAGAGTTTCACATCCAAACTTAACATGCAGCAGCCTCAGTCACAGAGCTCGCCTCTTGCCATATTTTTTATGCGTTGTAGGCTTGTAGCTGTAGCAGTTTGAGTGACTCACTAAGAAGCAGCCTGACAGGCGGGCTTTGAGCACCCACACCCAGGCTGGTGACAGCAGCCACCACGACTGTGTAACGGACGTCAGGGAGCAGGCCCGTCAGCAGGATGGACAGAACCACTCCGTCCACAGTTCGGTTTATCTGGTTCTCCTGCTCCACGCCACTGCCCAGGCACCACACCTGATCAGACACACAGGGATAATGTTTACATTTTAAACCATAAGGACATTGATTTATGCAGGCTGCAAGAAAATACAGTAACTCAAGCTTTATCATGTAAAAAAGAGAGCATGAATGACAGTAAAGACGAGATAGATCAGAAAAAAAATAAAGTTAATCAGATGAATTGTGATATTTCGAATGTTCCCATCTTTAGGCATCACCTTATTTTAATGCCATATGAAAATCAGACATGTTCTATTAAGAACTAGAGGGCACTCAGAGAGTGCATACCTCAACAAAGGTCTGTCTGTCTGTGAGCAGGATTACAGAAAAAGTACTGCATGGATTTTGATACGGTCAGGAAGCACATTCTGGATCACATTTTTTCCTTTCTGTAACACTGCAAGATGGGGCCTTGGTGGGGGTATGCGCTCTCTGAGTGCCTTCTAGTACCCTCCAAAACTAATGGGTTCATCTGGAGCCCAAGGGCCACCTCAGCTGAAAGTGTCATCAAAATCTTTGCGTAATCCTGGAGGACAAACAGACAAACTGTCCCAATTACATTTATACATACACATTTATTCACCTTTGTTAATATTTCAGATAACTGTACTCATTGTCAAAACAAGTTAATCAATTAAAAGTTATCAAACAAGTTTAAATATGGCATACTGTGAAACAAGCCTCATTAATTTACATGCTAGTGCAGCTAAAAAAATTAGAATATCAAGACTCAATAATTTAATTCAAAGAGTTAAGACATAACCATCAAAATTTAAAACAAAAAGGGCTTGAAATAGCTTACTTTATGTGTAATGAATATAGACAATATGAAAGTTTAACTTTTTTACTTGAATTATTAAAAATATATAACTTTTTCCACTATTTAACATTTTAGACACACTAATGCATGAATTTAAAACAAATTGGATTGATTTATAACAAAAACATACACTTGTTACTATCAACTGTAATAGAATAATGAATTAAGAATTATGAAATGTCTTTCCTTAATTCAAGGGGTTGCATAATTGTCATTTTTATGCATTTTTTTATGTTTGACAAATGGACATCACATCAACTATATTATGATGCCTTACATGAAAACTCAAATCCAAATGGAAGGAAAACTGTTATGTAATTCATACCAAACTGTCAGAGTATTTTTTGAGTGTATATAATCTTTTTCACTTCTAACAAACAAGGACTCAGCCAAGATGCAAACCCACACTTCACTCAGTCATTATATTAGAGGTCCCGTTGCTCAATTCAGTAATGTTCACTAGACTGCTGTAGTACGGGGTCATTTGGCACTCAGAAGATGTCCCATCCTTACAGTGCTGTGACAAAGTATTTGTTCTCTTCCTGATTTCTTACATTTTTCCATATTTTTCACACTTGATTTTTTTTTTATTTTTATAATCCTTTATTAGTCCCACAATGGGAAAATTACAGGGAATCCACCTGGATGAGGCAGCCCCAGTGCAGTGTCAATCCCTTCACCATTCACACACATTCACACCCTGGGCCACTGTAGAATCTCCAATTAACCTAACTTGCATGTTTTTAACCTGTGGGAGGAAATTGGAGTACCTAGAGTAAAACCACACAGACACGAAAAGAACATGCAAACTCCACACAGAAGGGTCACTGATGGTCAGGAGGTGGTGTTGCACTAAAATATCTTAACCTCCAGTTCTTTTATACGAAGGCTAAATAACCAGACAGAGAGATGAAGTATAGTTCCACTTATTTTACTGAAGCTGAGATATGGTACAAGATACAGCGCCGGAGAACATCTCTCATGACATATCAGAAGAGAGTGCTCCCCAAAAAGTGGGTCCTATAGTTTTTATAGAACTCTGCCACTCCCTCACACAGGAGGGAGGGCTCCCCTGACATGTATCAGTATCCTTCCACTATGTGCCAGCTCAGCTGAGGGCAGAGCTGATTCTATCTGGTTTCAGCGAGTGAGTCCTTGGGTGTAACTAACGGCGGCAGTGTGGCATGCAAAGCAAGCAGGATGAAATCCATAGTTACAGAATAACTGACATTCTCAAAGCAAGCAGGATGAAGGTTGGAGAAACATAGTTACAGAATAACCAACATTCTCAAGAGAGACAAGGGCATCATAGAAATTTATCAACAGTGGGATCAAACCCACAATGGTCAGGGGTGGATTTGATCCCTTGACCTTCTTACTGTGCTGCCACAGTGCTAACCACTGTTCCACCGAGCACACACATTGACAACCTGAGTAAATACAAAATGCAGTTTTTAAATGATGATTTCATTTATTAAGGGAGAAAAAATATCCAAACCTACCTGGCCCTATGTAAAGAAGTAACTCCCCCTAAACCTAATAACTGGTTGTGTCACCCTTGGCGGAAACAACTGCAATCAAGCATTTGCGATAACTGGCAATGAGTCTTTTACATCACTGTTGAGGAATTTTGACCTACACTTCTTTGCAGAATTGTTTTAATTCAACCACTTTGGAGGGCTTGAGCTCACAAACTGATGGCCAGACATTGTGCTTCAGGATTTTCTGGTAGAGAACAGAATTCATGGTTCCATTAATTATGGTAAGTCGTCCAGGTCCTGAAGCAGCAAAGCAGCCCCAGACCATCATGCTACCACCACCATGTTTGACTGCTGGTATGATGTTCTTTCTATGAAATGCTGTGTTAGTTTTATGCCAGATGTAACAGGATGCATGACTTCCAAAAAGTTCAAGTTTTGTCTCTTCTGTCCACAGAATATTTTCCCAAAAGTCTTGGGGATCATCAAGATGTTTGTGGCAAATGCGAGATGAGCCTTAGTGTTCTTTTTGGTCACCAGTGGTTTTCAGCTTGGAACTGTCCCATGGATGCCATTTTTGTTCAGTGTCTTTCTTACTGCTGAATCATGGACCAGTGTCCAAACTGAGGCAAGTGAGGCATGCAGTTCTTTAGATGTTGTTCTGGGGGTTTGTTTCTCCTCTGTTCTTGAGTTTCTTTGAGATCTTTTAGCCTACTTCACTTTGTCAAACAGGTTCTATTTAACTGATTTCTTGATTCAACAGGTCTGGCAGTAATCGGGTCTGGATGTGGCTAATGAAATTGAACTCAGTTTTTCAAAAAAAAAATGTGGTTAATTCATCATATAAAAAGAGGAGGCAATTACTTTTTCCACATAGTGCCAGGTAGGTTTGGATAGCTTTTTGCTCTTAATAAATGAAATCATATTTTTTAAAAACTGCATTTTGTATTTACTCAGTTTATCTTTGTCTAATATTAAAATTTGCTTGATGACTGAAATATTTAAGTGTGACAAATATGCAAAACATAAGAAATCCGGAAGGGGCAAATACTTTTTCACATGCCTAATGTGTTTAAATTTGGTGATATAGCTCAAAATTAATATATCACCCATCCCAGTCATTTCAAAACAGTGGAATGCTATTTAGCTGTTTTGGCACAGAGTAAAAATTAAAAATGAGATTATTCCCTGAACTTATCACAAAGTAACAAGAAAACCATCAGAGCACTCCACTACAATCAATCACAAATGGAGAAGTGATTTTAAGTAGTGTTTAATCTTGCAGAGAAATTTTCCTTGTGCCTCATTTTTTAAACTAATTTATTAATTATATATTGTGGTTATCACTCATACTTGTATGTGCTTTATTGTATTGCACTGTAGCACTGTGTATTAATTGCTTGTTGTCTGGTTGTTTGCATTCTTTGAATAAAGTTAATAAAACACAATTTCAGTTCATCAACTGAACTCTAAGAGGCCTTCATGCTTTTCATTTATCAAAGGGGATTATTTTTAATCAATAGGTAAATGAAAAGCAAAATTATTGCAACAATACCAAAAAGTACACATCTAGAATGGCACTGTTTAAGACCTAATTTATTATCTTTTCTAATCTTTAACCAGCAAGTTTCCTTTAGACTAGGGGTGCACCGATTATGAAATTTAAGTTGACCGATGACCGATATCAATTTGTTTCTTTTGTTTTTGTTTCATGTATTTCATCTTTAATGTCAGGGAGACAAATAAATATGCATTATAAAAAAAATAACTGAACTGAAATATTTTAAAATGGTTAATTTCTGGATGTTTTCTGAATTTGCAGCCACTGCTTCATCTATTTCAGGGCCATGCAACTGGGAAACACCTTATAAATATCGTGTCCTGCCATCGGTGAATCTTATTTTATTTGCAGACAGACGGATATCAGTCAACAAGGTGAATATGGGCCAATACCAATATATCAAACAACATATCAGCGCATCCCTACTTTAACCCTGACCTATAATCTAAATAAGTATCACCTAAAGTCTTTAGTGATAAAGACACAATACAATGTCTACTGTAATACTACGTAACATTTTATGTACATGCAATCCTTTGAAGGCTTCTATTAAATATAGAGTGCATATGTCAGAAAATTGAATATTTAAGGGAAGTACGATGCTTGAATCTGACTGATGTGCCATAACACATTCAGAAGAATTTGGATTTTCCTGCTGTGACTTCTGCTCATAGCTTTCTATGTGCAGACACAGATGGGAAGAATACATCTACAATAGCACGTCATGTTCTTTTTGCATTTTCCCTCCTTCTTTGGAATGGCAGTCTGATGATTAGTAATCAGTGCTGTGCTCATTTTAAGAGAGAGATAATCAGAACTCAGTGTTTCTTCACAGAGCAAACAGATGACAGGGACAGTCAGCATTCAGTGGAGTATCGCATGACAGCAGCATGAGTACTGGCAGCAATGACTCATTTCTAATTGTTAATTAAAATCTGTGTTTCCCAAAGCCAACTAAACAAACTTGGGACGACATGGAGTGAATTCTGTGTAAAAATGCAAACATCACAGATTAAAAGAGCACGCCAGTCCACTCATTTGCCTCCATCAAGCTATCAACAACCGAAATTAGCATGAGAGGAGAAGAAAGTGGCCTCACCTTATACTCTCGGATAATGCCAGTCTGAATATTATGAGGCGGCGGCTCCCAGGAGACACTGATACTGGAGCTGTTGGTAAGCTGCACCACTGATACTGCCTGTGGAGCGCCACTCAAAACTGGAGATGGAGATAACAAGGGGAACTATATCAGTATAATTGCTAATAAATACCAGTGACATGATGAGCCTCTATGTGAGTACGGAAAGAAATTAGTCACCAAATCCATCAAAAATGCATAAGCCATGATCAGCAAATTAAAAACTAAGATTTACAAATGCGTGCAATGATTTGTGTGTAACTTTGATAAGTAACGTTAAAATCTCTGTAAATATTCATTATCTTGTGGTGTGTGCATTTCTTCATGCGAACACATGCAAATCTTAGATTCAAAACAGCCACAATTAACCATGATTGGCAACTGAAAACAAACTTCTGTCCATATATTTTTGGTTCACTTTCAAAAAGTTTCCAAGGAAAAGTTAAAAAGGAAAGCAAAGGTAATTTCAGTCACATTTTAGGCAAACTGGGTTGGTATTGACAGAAAGGTGCAAAGAAAAGAGCGGATAGCTCTGCCAACACTTAAATACTCACCTCTCATATACACGTTTTCATTAAATTCCATGCATAATTCTTATAGAAATTAAAGAGAATGTCAAAAAACCCTACACTCAATCTCACAATGTTAAAGAAAATTTTAAAAAATTCCTAGATTCACTCTAAAATCTCATGGATTCTTCTCTAGCCTCAGCTCCACCACAGCAGCAAATTTCAATGAAATTGGGTCAGTGGTTCTTGCACAATCTTTCTATCAGAAAAACATTCATTCATCTTCTTCCGCTTAAACCTTTTCGGGTCGCGGGGGGGCTGGAGCCTATCCCAGCATCTTTGGGCGAGAGGCAGGGTACACCCTGGACAGATCGCCAGTCCATCGCAGGGCCAACACAGAGAGACAGACAACCATTCACTCTCACAGTCATACCTAAGGATAATTTAGAATCCCCAGTTGATGCCAATTAACCTAACTTGCATGTTTTTGGCATGTGGGAGGAAACAGGAGAAATCCTGGAGTAAACCCATGCAGACACGGCAAGAACATGCAAACTCCACACAGATCACTGTTGGTCAGGGGCTGGGATTGAACCCAGGATCCCCCGGCCAAGGGTGAGTTGCTGTGCTGCCGCAGTGCTAACCACTCCACCACCGCACCACCCCAGAAAAACAATCAAGCAAAAAAAAAAAAAATAGAGACAGATAAACACC
Source organism: Pholidichthys leucotaenia (assembly GCA_020510985.1). Lineage (NCBI taxonomy): Eukaryota > Metazoa > Chordata > Actinopteri > Cichliformes > Pholidichthyidae > Pholidichthys > Pholidichthys leucotaenia. Next base: position 234,176,290 of record CM035847.1, read on the forward strand.
ATTGAGAACAGGACCTCTTTACTAGATGGACATACAGTAAATCTGCTAATTCACTATTAACAGGGTCATTAACTTAACAACACAGTGCAAACCCTGGGCGAACAGGCCTGGCTTTAGCTACAAATTAAATTCATTCTCTTTTTTTCCTCCTCCTAGATAATTATGATTTCAGTGATGCCTGTGTATTTGTTTGTTAGGAGACATTTTTGCAAAAACAGAAAAGAGAAAAACCAAACAACTTTACAAGAAAAAGTGGTAAAGTTATGATAAAATGTATTAAATCTACAAGAAGAAATCTATACCTGTGTTCCAAATGTTCACCAATTCACTATATAGTTCCCTGTATAGTGAATGAGTCAGGATCTTCACTTTATAGTGCACTTAAAATATCCTGCAATGCATCTTTGAAAAGTAGCACCCAACCAATGGTCACTACATAATGGAATGCACCGCAAACACAGCAAAGTACTTATAAGTACCTATACAGTAAAATGTTTTTTATATACGAGTATTTACTACAAAATACATATAGGTATTCAATTTTTATCAACATTAATCTGTTACATCATACTGACTCACTGTATGGCATAGAGAAAATAAGCTGAGTAATGTCCAAAAGGACAAACTTACTTTGCACTGTTTGTTTGTTATATATTTCCACTACACAAACCAGGAACCAATTTTAGGGGACAGGAACATGATATGGGCCGGTCCTGTATCTGGTCCCCCCTGTGTGGCAGGAACCATCAGTCTCCAGAGGACATGTTCATCACATAATCATTTGGCAGTTTCAACTGCGATGCAAAGTAGCAAAGTAAAATACGTTTAAAGCATGTTGAAGTATTATGCATGAAATTAATGTGGAGTAGAGTGTAAGAGACCAACTTCCCACCGTTGTTGTTTGCTAATTGCGGAGAGGAATGGATCAATTACACGGGATAGCTGTGCAAGCAGCACCAGCAGGGACTCTGTTCCCTGCTGGTTGACAGTGTGGACTCACTTTCTGGTTATGGACAAGAGCGAGACACCGGTCCTGTGTAGGGATGTTACGATTAATTGACTTTTGATTAACTGTCGATAAGAATTTAGTCGACTAAATAAAATTAGTTGTCAATTAACTGATAACTCAGCAGTCCTTTTCAATGGGAGCTTATTCTATGAAATGTAGTGGCGTCGCCGTCCAGGCAGGGGCGCATGCGGTCACCCACTGCCACAGTTTAACCGAAGAAGCAGAAGAAGACTCCAAGCCCCCAGAGCACATGCATGCGCTGTGCAGAGACAAAAAACTCGCCTTTCCGGGTTACAGTGGAGCACCACAATTTCCAATGGCACATGAGCTTGAAGGTCCACCTTCAAGGTCAACATAGCGGGCAAACTGACCGCAGCAAAGAAAAAGATGACACGAGTGCAAAAACCCATCCCTGCTGCCGTTGCCCCACGCCACAAGTTGGAAAAGCAGACTGATACCTCCCACTGAGGTAACAAACAGAGAAGCCCAGACTGTTCTGAGTTTGTCTGGATTTCCGGGGTACTGTGATAATGTTTAACATTCAACAGATGAAGCAGCTCACAGTTTATTTTCCTGTTAAAACAGTCTAGTAGTGCATCTCAGTAAATTAGAATATGAAAGTTATTTTTTTGCAATATAACAAAAAGATAAATTGATGATGTTGGTAATAGTTTTTAAAATAAATAAAAAAATCATGACATTTGTAATTTACTGAGATGTACCAGCATATAGTGTTATGTCGTAACTCGTAGACAAGGATGAGGCCAGGAGTGGAGCTGAACACTGCTTTATTAAACCAGCTGGGCTCTGTACACCCGACCGCACATGCAGCCGCTTGGCAGAGGAAAGGCGGAAGAGACCGCCCCTCTACCAGCAGCCCCTCTTATACCACCAGAGATGGCGGAACCGGAAACCGGGGCTGCCATCCCATACTACACACATAACAGCTCCAATCAGAAGAGCAAGAACAGTGAACCAATACATATTATCCCCCCCTCCCCCCCCATGGAAAAAATCCAAAACACACACACAATCAGCCCACCCCAATTTGGAACCCGAATCATCCGCTCAACATAAACAAATTAAAATCACCAAAAAGGGGCCTATGACATTCACACCAAAAGCAACTAAAATTAGGAGTGACGAGTAGACTACCCCCCACACGGCGAGGCGGGTTATTCTGCCACCTATGCTACTAAAGTCCATAAAAAAAAAATACTGCCGTGTCTCCTATACAAAATACCAAATGAAAACAATCCCCAAAACTATTAACACAGAACACAATAGAACAATTAGAACACGCCCACGACTCAGTGAGGATGACCCGTGCGCCCCCTCCCCCAGACCCTTCACCATCAGTCCACCCCTGGTGGCAGTCCACTTCCCGGACCACAGCTGGTCGCCTTCGCCTTGGAGCGTCTTCTCCTCCACACCTCCGAGCACTCCAATCATCTGGGGTCGTGCCCACCCGTCTTCTTCGGAGCACGCCATAACTCATTGGGATGGAGCCACGAGCCATCCGACAGCAGCAGGTATCGATCGTGTCGCTCACCCATTACCTGCAGCCAACCCTGGTACCGCTCCACGTTCCGCTTCTGTCTCACCCGCCTGGACCTCGCCTCCGCCCGAGCCCGAACCCAGTCTGCGACTCCAAGTGGGGTCTTGCACGGCCTGCCACTCGGTCCTGCCTCGACTGCTTTTAACCTTTTGAGTGTGTCTGTCGCCGAATTGTGGCATAACCCCTAGTGGTCAAGAGTGGTAAATATTTTTTGTCAATAAAATAGTCCAGATTTCCAAGGCTATAACTTGAAAGTGGTAAGAGATAATGGCTTACTGTCAATTAGAAAGATGTAAAATGTGATCCAAAGTTTCAGATATCAATAAATTTAAGCATCTAATTTGCATAATGTCGCAGCACCTCTTTAAATTCTATAACTCAGTCAAAACTGGACTTTGGACGTATTTACACAAAGAATGGTTCAGTCTTTTGACACTGTTTTTTGTACAGAGGTACCTCATCATCTTATCTTCAAAGTATATGAACAAGAAATCAGTACATTAAAAAAAAAACAGAAATTCCTCACTTACTTTTGACAAAGGGGGGCTGGCTGGCTGGCTGGCATGGTCGCTGCGTTTTCACCCATCGTGGTTGTTATTTTGCATTCTGACAGTCATTTCTGAGCCACCGGAGTGGTGGCTCAGTTGGTAGAGCATCCGCCCCACACCCGGGAAGCAGGGGTTCAAATCCCGGCCGGGTCATGCCAAAGACCATATAAAAGTGGAACTTCCTGCCGTCCAGCTTGGTGCTCAGCAAAAATGGAATGGAGGAGGGAAATTTGTGGCGGCGCCTTGCATGGCAGCAGCCCTCTGATTCTACGCTTGGGGTGTGTGTGATTAACACAGTAGATAGGTAAAACACAATCTCGTTCTACTGTACATGATTGGTTGTACAGCTGAATGACAATAAAGGGTGATTTAATTTAATTTAAAGTCTCTACTACATCTACAAAGTCTTATGATTATTCCACATTAATTTTGCTTGTATCCCGTGGCTATTTTCCGCGTATAAAGCCGACAAAGTGACGGTGACGATGACTGATCGCGGCCATATTAGCTTTCTGGGCTAAAATGCTAAAAACAGGAAAAGGAAATGAGGAGTCCTTTTTTGGTGTATTAAATGTCATCCATTGAGTCCTCCAAGATGTCTGCCATCTTCTGAAACTGGCAAATCAGTACAAATCCCCAATGCAGCCGATCATGTCAGAGTGAGATGACAGCGCAGCGCTCTGCCACTAGGGGCACGCAAATTCACACACTCAAGAGTTGAACAAGTTGTAACAATATATTGCACATAATTTAGGTACCTATTTATTAACTCCATTTTATATTTACTTATTTTTGTAGGATGTTATTTGAGTTCTAAATATTTTATTGGGTTTTAGACCTTTGAGTTTTTAACCTCTTTGACTAGTTTTTAGCTTTTTAATATGACCCTTCTCTCTTACCTCTGGTTTTTCTCCCATCTCTTTGTCTTTTTATACCCTGATTGATGGAGCCTTGAGTATTTTTATCATGTTTATAGTCAGTTTCATGCGTGCCTGTGTTTGTGTCTATGTTGAATGTAATTTGTGGCTTGTAAATATGGATGTCACCAGACTGCAAAACAAATCTACCTACGGGTACAAATAAAGTAACCTGAACCTGAACCTGAACACTCAGAGGGTTAAATCCACTGCTGACCTTGCCCCTGTGGTCCTGTGTTCACCAGTCCTCCATGGCTGTGCTCCAGGAACATCTGAGACCATTGTTTGGACCCTGCTTGTCACCGCAGGTCCTCCCCTATGCCGCCCAGCACCCACATCCAGGGCAGCTCGAACACTGGCACCGGGGCACTCTCGCGGCGACCCTGAGTGCAACGCAGCCTGCCCACTTTCCGGAGTGCCGAGCAACGGTTCATCCCACACTGCATTCATCCCACACTGCATCATCCTGGACCCTCGGAGCCGGTTGGTCCCACAGTCCACCACCTGACCACTCCTCCTCAATGCCGCTCCTGATGGAGAATCCAAGGCCACAAAATAAGTTGCAGCCCATGATGTTAGAGCCGTAGGCTGTCACAATGAACTTCACAGTGGCCGTTATCGGCAACTTGTACTGAGTCGTCAACGTGATGGTACCCACCGTGGCTAATCGTCCACCACCATAGCTGCACAGCGGCGCTGAGAAACTTCCAATCCTGTAGTGGGAAAAACACTGTCTGACTGTAGCCCAATTCAGCACAGAACTCTCCGCCCCCATGTCGACCAACATCGGTACCGGAACTCATCCCACTGGTACTCGGGGGCATCGTGTGTACCACCGTTGGAGCAGGACAAGTTGAAGTCTTGCGCAGGCTCTCTTGTCCAGCTGACTGGCACATCCTCGCGAAATGATGGAGACAGCCGCAATTTCCACAGCACGTCCCTCTTGCCGCACACTCTCTGGCCTTGTGGCCTTGTGTGGGTGTTGTAATTGTGCTTTTATCTGCTCCTACTTTTCCTGGTCGGTCAGGTAGTGTTCCGTGAAAAAGTCCATTACCTCATTTATCTGGTTGTTGATTCTGTCGACTTTGTTCGCTGTCATTCTTATCTGTTGTTTTATCAGGTCTTTCTGTGCTTTATTGATAATTTTCTCTGCGTTTCTGGTTGGGATCAGATTTTTTATGTTGAGGCTTGCTGGTGTGACATCCTCATCTCTGCGACAGAGGTTAAATCTCAAGTGGTTTCTGTAGCGTGGCTGTGTTTTCTCCAATTTCTCCAGCCAGCGGAAATCTTTGGAACAATTTTGTCCATAACTTCCATGCAGTACACAAATTATCAGTTGTCAGGACCTTATACAAACGGGCCACCATCATCACAGACCAAGAAGACAGACAGGAGGAAGAAAACCACATAAAACATGCACTCACACACTGCCAATATCCAATATGGGCCATAAACAAAGGGAAACAGCAAGTCAAAAACAAAGAAAACAAACAGGAAACAAGACACAGAACAAATGCCGAAATCAAAAACAAGGATATCATAACCATACCATACATCCAAGGGATAACAGAACCAATTCAAAGGATCATGAAAAAACACAAAATAAACACAGCAGTAAAACCACACAAAAAATTATGACAGCTATTACGACACCCCAAGGACAAAATAGAACAAGGCAAAAAATGCAACGTAATATATGAAATATGCAGATCATGTAACAAAACCTATATTGGAGAACTCAGAAGATCATTCACCACAAGGAGAAAAAAACACCAGAAGGAATGTGAGAAGTTAACAGGAGGACGACTCACAAGATCACAAAAAGAAAAGGCAGAACAAGAAACATTAAAATCAGCTATATCAGATCACTGCAAAAGAAATAATCACATCATGGACTGGGGCAATGCAAAAATCATTGGATCGAAGAGCAGCAGACACAAACGCTGGATCAAGGAGGCCATAGAAATCAGGAAGCAGGGAAAAGACAACATGAATCGGGATGAGGGGGCATTTATGCTTTCCCACACCTGGGACTACATTCTCCAGAGACCATTGGACGGCAGAAAGCGGGGCTGGCTTGGTGGATCTGACAGTTCTGCTGGGCTGGCCCCACCTACAAAAGTCAGCTGATAAATGATACCTCGCAGCAATTAGCTGACACTTCTGATGAAGACTGCAGTGAACAGTTGAAACATGCAAAGAAAAGAAAAGAAGGTAAAAACATCTCCTTTCTATCTTTGTCTTTTAATAAGAACAAAAGGCTAATGAGGTGTGAAAAAGTGTTTGCCCCCTTCCTGATTTCTCATTTTTTTGTATGTTTGTCACACTTAAATATTTCAGATCATCAAACAAGTTTAAATATTAGACAAAGATAACACAAGTAAACTCAAAATGCAATTTTTAAATGAAGGTGTTTATTATTAAGGGGAAAAAAAAATCCAAACCTACATGGCCCTGTGTGAAAAAGTGATTGCCCCCTTGTTAAAACATAAATTAACTGTGGTTCATCACATCTTTGGAAAAGCTGAGTTTAATTTCTCTAGCAACTCCCAGGCCTGATCACGGCCACACCTGTTGTCAATCAAGAAATCACTTAAACAGGACCTGCCTGACAAAGTGAAGTAGTACAAAAGATCCTCAAAAGCTACACATCATGACGCGATCCAAAGAAATTCAGGAACAAATGAGAAAAAAAGTAACTGAGATCTGTCAGTATGGAAAAGGTTATAAAGCCATTTCTAAAGCTTTGGGACTCCAGCAAACCACAGTAAGAGCCATTATCCACAAATGGCGAAAACATAGAACAGTGGTGAACCTCCCCAAGAGTGGACGGCTGACCAAAAATTACTCTAACAGCGCAGTGACAACTCATCCAAGAGGTCACAAAAGACCCCACAACATCCAAAGAACTGCAGGCCTCACTTGCCTCTGTTAAGGTCAGTGTTCATGACTCCACCATTAGAAAGAGATTGGGCAAAAATGGAATGCATGGCAGAGTTCCAAGACGAAAACCACTGCTAATCAAAAAAAAACATAAAGGCTCGTCTCAGTTTTGCCAGAAAATATCTTGATGATCCCCAAGACTTTGGAGAAAATATTCTGTGGACTGACGAGACAAAAGTTGAACTTTTTGGAAGGTGTGTGTCCCATTACATCCGCCGTAACAGCATTTCAGAAAAGAAACATCACACCAACAGTAAAATATGGTGGTGGTAGTGTGATGGTCTGGGGCTGTTTTGCTGCTTTAGGACCTGGAAGACTTGGTGTGGTAAATGGAACCATGAGCTCTGCTGTCTACCAAAAAATTCTGAAGAAGAATGTCCGGCCATCTGTTCATGACCCCATGCTGAAGCGCTCTTGGGTTCTGCAGCAGGATAATGATCCAAAACACACCAGCAAATCAATCTCTGAATGACTTAAGAAAAACAAAATGAAGACTTTGGAGTGGCCTAGTCAAAGTCCTGACCTGAATGCAATTGAGATGCTGTGGCATGACCTTAAAAAGGCGGTTCATGCTCAAAAACCCTCCAATGTGGCTGAATTACAACAATTCTGCAAAGATGAGTGGGCCAAAATTCCTCCACAGTGCTGCAAAAGTCTCACTGCCAGTTATCGCAAATGCTTGATTGCAGTTGTTGCTGCTAAGGGTGGCCCAACCAGTTATTAGGTTTAGAGGGCAATCACTTTTTCACACAGGGCCATGTGGGTTTGGATTTTTTTCCCACTTAATCAGAAACACCTTCATTTAAAAACTGCATTTTGTTTTTACTTATGTTATCTTTGTCTAATATTTAAATTTGTTCGATGATCTGAAACATTTAAGTGTGACAAACATACAAAAAAAGAGAAATCAGGAAGGGGGCAAACATTTTTTCACACCACTGTAGGTGCCTGAGCATACCAAGAGAAAGAAGTCAGTGGGCACTACGTCCCCCGTTGGCCATCTGTGTGAGTTCACATCCCAGTAATGGACTATGGTAGTGGCCAGTGTGTTATGTCTGCCCCTTGCAAGGCATAAATGAGGCACCAATCGCCAGTAGTGAGTTTGCTTATTAATGAAGAACAAAGGAATGTGCCACGAGGGGCAAAATACAAACAACTACAATACGCCCTCGCGGGGGAACAACGTGAAACATATGAACGCTGAAAATCCATGAAAGGTAACTTACGAATAACAAGAGAGTCCACAGTCCAAAAGCAGAAAGTAGACTGGAATCAGGGGTAGGGGATTCCAGCCTGAGTAGGGCGACGACGACGAGGTCACAGCAAGGAGTGAGCCTTAGCTGCTCCCTTAAATACTAACACACAAAAGCTAAGGGCCAAACAGGTGAAGATAAAACATAATCACAGAATCAAGATTAGCTGTGACAGGGCTGGCTCAACTTGACAGCTGGAAGTCCGGCTGCGGCGCCGTCACAGTAAAAGCCCCGGCGGTAAAAATAATACAGAACTAGAAGTACAGAGGAAAACAGGGAAAATACTGAGTGACACAAGCACGGAGCTGATCCGCGCTTGGAACACCACACAGTGTTATTTAAATTCAAGTTCAAGTAATCTTGATTGTCCCTAAGTGGGCAATTTGTGTTGTGCTTCACATAAAAGAAAAAAACACAAAACAACATCAAACAACAACAGTAGCACTACATTGATGACAGGCAGAACATCACAGTCACAATAAAAGCCACACACTGATCATATTACAAGACCAGCATCTCCATAAATACAAAATAACCACACATTCATCTGCATAGTACAACCGCATACATGTGTATATACAAACATACATGCACCTGCACACACATACATATGCATACACATACGTACATGTGCCCATACATGTACCCACATACCGTCAACCAGTGACACGCTATCTAAAAATAATTTCACCACATAGCATCTGGAAAAAACCAGCAACACACCATCTAAAACAGCAATTTCATCACCTAGCTCCTATAAATAAATAGATAAATACATATGTGAAAGTGGATGTGTGTCTAACTTTTCTTCTCTGCATTAAGGAAGGTGATGGCTGTGGGAATGAATGAGTGTCTGTATCTGTTGGTCTTAACTGAGGGAAATCTAAAACATAAACCAGAGAGAAGAAACTGAAACTCCTGATGAAGAGGGTGAGAATGGTCTGAAAGTACAGAATTCAGCCTCTTCACCACCTGACTATTACACATATCAGACAGGTTGCTCTGCTGGACACTGATTTTACTGCTGATGTTTACAATTTTTAACAGAGCGTTCTTGTGTCTAACATTCAAACCACCGAACCAACAAATTAAAGAAAATATCAGCACAAATTCAAAGTAGGATTTACAGTATCTCACAAAAGTGAGTACCCCCCTCACATTTTTGTAAATATTTTATTATATCTTTTCATGGGACAACACTGAAGATATGACACTTTGATACAATGTAAAGTAGTCAGTGTATAGCTTGTATAACTGTAAATTTGCTGTCCCCTCAAAATAAGTCAACACACAGCTATTGATATCTAGACCACTGGCAACAAAAGTGAGTACACCGCTAAATGAAAATGTCCAAATTGTACACAATTAGCCATTTTCCCTCCCCAGTGTCATGTGACTCACTAGTATTACAAGATCTCAGTTGTGAATGGGGAGCAGGTGTGTTAAATTTGGTGTTGTCGCTCTCACACTCTCTCATACTGGTCACTGGAAGTTCAGGTTCAGGTTACTTTATTTGTACCCGTAGGTAGATTTGTTTTGCAGTCTGGTGACATCCATATTTACAAGCCACTAATTACATTCAAACATGGCACGTCATGGTAAAGAACTCTCTGAGGATCTGAAAAAATGAATTATTGCTCTACATAAAGATGGCCTAGGCTATACGACGATTGCCAACCCCCTGAAACTGAGCTGCAGCATGGTGGCCAAGACCATACAGTGGTTTAACAGGGCAGGTTCCACTCAGAACAGGCCTCGCCATGGTCGACAAATAAGTTGAGTGCATGTGCTTCGCGTCATATCCGGATAGACGTATGAGTGCTGCCAGCATTGCTACAGAGGTTGAAGGGGTGGGGAGGTCAGCCTGTTGGTGCTCACACCATATGCCGCACACTGCATCAAATTGGTCTGCATGGCTGTCGTCCCAGAAGGAAGCCCCTTTTAAAGATGATGCACAAGAAAGCCTGCAAACAGTTTGCTGAAGGCAAGCAGACTAAGGACATGGATTACTGGAACCATGTCCTGTGGTCTCATGAGACCAAGATAAACTTATTTCGTTTAGATGGTGTCAAGCATGTGTGGCGGCAACCAAGTGAGGAGTACAAAGAGAAGTGTGTCTTGCCTACAGTCGAACATGGTGGCAGGAGTGTCACGGTTTGGGGCTGCATGAGTGTTGCTGGCACTGGGGAGCTACAGTTCATTGAGGGAACATTGAATGCCAACATGTACTGTGACATACTGAAGCGGACCATGATCCCCTCCCTCCTTCGTGTCTTTGCAGTGTTATTTTTCTACCACCAGGTTGTGCTGTTGCGCAAACATGTCTTTTGCCAGTAGGCTTACTGGTTGCCTTGGAAACAACAGCCATTTTTTTTTTAACTTTCTGAAAAAACATCTGTGGAATAAAGGTTTTTCGTGAAATTTTCAGTCAGAATCTGTCTAATATCTGCCTGCTACATATATATATAAAATCTCCCAAAAATGTGACAGCCCAAAATAAAAAATCTCCTCATTGACAAATTTACTGTTCTTAATTTTCTGCTCCATGTGTAATCATTCTCCAGGATTTATTGGTTCACTTCCATTGCGGGAATCAAACAGCGCTGATGTGGTGTCAGAAAGTAAATGACATTTAACGGGATTTTATGTCATTTTAATGGAGAGAGGTGTAACAGTCAAAATATAATCACCCGTCATTTTATTTATATGATGATTCATTAATAGTTTTTTTTTAATTCCATCCACACTCGCATTTTAATTGCGGACTTAGTGTTGGAGTCTATAGCATTATTTTATTATTTTTTTAGATGAATGAATAAATGAATGAATGAACAGGGGAAAAGGGCATGCAGAAGTAACTACATAGGAATATCAAACAAAAATAAATACTGAAACATGCCCAAGGGAGATGTGTTCATTCCAGAAGCAGGTCCAGAACAGCAGGAAGCTTCCACAAACACTGATCTTTATATGAGCGTCACCTGACGCTGATGTCAGCTGACCTGCGCTGAGTATTTCTCTGATTTTTCAAAACGTCTGTAAAAGTCAGCCCAAATGCTATAGAGTGAACCCAGCTTTAACTTAGGCTGACTGAGGTAAACTCTGCATAACTTAGCTCAGCGTTCAGGAACTTTTACAAAATGAGCACAACATTCACCAACGTGTATTTCCAAATGTCGGTACATTTTCAGCAGGCTGAAATTTTTCAAAGAACACAACTTTCGCCAGCATTTGCCAACAAACACCAGCAATCATTAACTTTTGCCAGCAGAGCCAGACGTTTGCCAAAACGTCAGTAAAAGTTGGTCCAAATGCTGTAGTGTGAATCCACCTTTAAACAGAAAAGTTGCTGCTGACCTTTTTTACACATCAGTGAATATTATATATTATAATATTAAAAAGCTTATCCACCAACAGGTGGGGATGGATGATGTTGAATGCTGACGAGAAGCCTACAAACAAGAGCTCTGCATGTGCTCTGCTGCCCTCCAAATGTTTAAATAAAAGATGAAGCAAAGTGATGGAAGCATCCTGAACCCCCCTCCCCCTCCTGTATGCAAACTGAAGGGGGTCAGGAAGGTGTTCTATTTTGGCCAAAAGTTCATGTTTTATCAGTTTCTCAAATGACTTCATAACCAAAGTCATAAGAGCTACTGGCCTGTAGTCAAATGGAACCTTGGGATGGTTGGTTTTAGCGACAGGGACTATGATAGACTGCTTCCATATTTTGAGAACCCTCTGCTGACAAAGTGATAACATAAAAATATGATAAAAAATGGGTCCCAGCTGTTCTGCACAACAAGGCAGCAAACAGCTCCCAATGTTATCAGGGCCAGGGCTAGTCTTACGTTTGCAGTGCTTGAAGGTGTTGACTACAGAGTGCTCACTAAATGCAACAACAGTTGAAGAATTAGAGAGATTGACCTTTAACAGCTTTAATTACTTAGAACAGTCATTAACATCAAACCTAAGCTAAAACTGATTAAGCTCGTCAGCCAGTGATTTATTATCAAAACCATCTAAAACCACTTTTTCCTACATTTACTCTCATGCAGATCAGTCATAATTTTCAGTACTTCCCATGCTGAACCAAGGTTATTACTGCTAAGGTTATTCTCTACTTTTTCTTTAAATCTCTGTCTGGCTCTCCTAATCTCAAATTTCACTTCTTTTTGCAGTCTCTTAAGCTCAGAGAGGTTACCCTGTTTAGATGGTTGGCTCTTTTTATTCAACAAAATCCTCAGAGACTCAGGCTACGGTCACACTGCAGGTTTTAATCCTCAGTTCCAATTTTTTTTTTTGCACAAATGTGACCCATATCTGATTTTTAATGACAGTCTGAACAGCACACATCCAATTTTTTCACACCAGAACCAGACCACCTTCATATGTGGTCCTAATTTGGATACGTATCTGATATTTTCCAAAACAACTTCAGTCTGAACGGTCATGTGGCATTTCATCCGACTTTTTCCTCAATGAAGTGAGACAGATGCTACAATTCTGCGGTGGAGGATGCAGCAAGCATGGCAGACACAGCTGATTTGGGCTGTCTTTTTAATTAATCTTCTTCCCTTTATCACTGGATTGTAATTTCGTCGGCTGCGACTGCACAACTTCAAAATTCTGGCGGGGGGGGGGGGGGGGGGTTCGGTGCTGAAACCGTCAGACAAACAGGCGCACAGTAACAGCACATTTACTGGATGCTGCAAATTCCCTTTTTCCTGTAAACACCACACTGTGAGTCCTGGCCGCTGTAATATGTAAATGTAAAGTTAATATCGACATGACTGTGGAGCGGAATGGCCAGATATGGGGATACGAAGACACACAGTCCAGGAGAGGCAAGTCTGTGGCGGCTTCTCCTTCCTGTGTGGGACCGGTGTTACAGTATGCCGCTGGTACTAGCCACACTGCTTATTAGGACGCAAGCCACTAACGTCAGGGAGCGAGAGCCCTATTGTAATCGCTAGGATTATTTATTATTAATCCTTTGAGACACAGGGTCTCATTTTCAAGAGAGCCGTTTAATCAATCAGTTCTGTTAAAGCAGAGCTGATCACAGCAGTCATCTGCCGTGTAGAGGAATGAAGCTGGTCTCATATTTATTTTGTGCATAATCATTTCTGAATGATTTTAACATTTTATTTTGCTGCGCTGCATCAAGGTGAAGAAGTTCTGTTCCCCTCAATCGTTCGGGGCTCATATTTACGGAATGTTTACGTATATTCCGGATATTTCATATTTACGGATATTTCATATTTACGGATATTTACGCTGTCTAACATTACGTTTTCTTCTGCGCATGCGAGTCACTTCATAGCTGTAGACCGTTCACACTGGAGTCTGATGGGGGTCACATTTAAATCATAATATGAACACCCATACAAAAAAATTGGATCTCAGCAAAAAATCAGAATTGAGCATTAAGACCTGCAGTGTGACCGTAGCTTTAATAACCCAGGGTCTGCTATTAGGGTAAATTTTCATAGCTATGCACCATGGTGGTCCACTGTAATGCTCATGTTCTCCCAAAGCTCGTACTGCATAGCCACATATGCCAAATAATCGTTCAGATCGTCTGCAATCCCGGCAGGATTATATTATACATTTTTAACCATTGGATCTTTGACGCTTCTCATTTCTTTGTGTTTTGTTTACACCGTGATGCTGAATTTTATCCAATCAGCATCAAGTTAATCCTAAACTCCACCCAGCAGTTTTTGGGGCCGGCCACTCTGAAGTACCTACTCCTGACTAGGGCCTTATTTCAGCTGCTACAAGTTCCTGAAAACTTCCCCTTTCAGGGAGGTTCCTGTAGTGGAGACACACACAACGGAGGAAGTTCCTGAAAAGTTGGTTCCTGGTTCCTGTAGTGGAAGTGGAGCTAATGCCATCTACATTTAAATTCACTATGTTGTGAGGGGTTGGCAGGGAATGAGTAGACAATTTGCATGTAAAATATGAATAAAATGTTGCATATTTATAAGTGAAATATTGCATATTACTAAAGTTGGCAGGGCAGTTTATAATTCGGTTACTTTACCTTAAATTTAAAGCTCAAATATGATTCGTTTTTTAATGAAGATCTTTTTGAGCCAAAAACTTTGTAGAATTGTTTGAGATGTAAAAGTTGTCAACCGCTGATCTTGTATTTCTGTTTCTTTCTTTGCCAAGCTAAACTAACCAGCTGTGACTTTCACTTACTATAACACAACAATGTGGAATTAAATCACTTAGACTTTTCCTGTAAGCATGGCAATTATTCTGCTTTACTTGGTAATTATCCTTCTTTGGTGCTGACAGGGTTATCATTAAGTATTTCTCACCCTCATCGGGGGTACGCAGCAGAATCATGAGGCTGTCATGTCCCTGCAGCTCGTTGAAGTAGGGCCGTATCTTCACCTCGTAGTCCGTGTTGCTTTGCAGATCCTCTAAGATGCTGCTGTAGTCAGTTGAAGCCTCCACATCCCGGACCAACCAGGAGCTGCCAATCTTCCGATAAAATATCCGATAACCCTGTACGTACCGCGACTGCCGGGCCACCTGTAAAAGCGTTTCACATTTGCATGAGCAATGAAAAGGAGCTAAGCGTAACCAGCTGTGTTTGTACTTCAAGTTAATCTGTTTATGCCACGTAATGCTCAGAAGGGGCTTTGAAGTGAATGTTTGAAGATAAGCGTGTCCTCCACACACTACAAGCCGACTTTGAAAAGTGAGACTTTTCATCAGCCAAGTGTTGGACTCACAGTCCAAGAAATCTTGGCGCTGGTTGGAGACAGGACTGCGGGCTTCTGCAGGTAGACAGACATTTCTCCCAGCTCTCTCTGCACCTGTCTGTGGTCCACCCCCTGTTCTGTTGGACTCCCATCTGAAACAACAAGAAAATCTGTTCAGCTCCACAAAAAAGCAGCTGAATGACTAAAAGAAGGGGGAAACAACTTTCTGATAACATTCAACACTGCTCAAGGCAGAAGAGCATCCCACTGAGAATGCAATTAGTTTTGAGACTGCACACGCAAAGCAAGTTCTTCGAAACCACCTTTGCCTCAGCGCTACACCCACTATCTCATTTATTTCTTTAAATGGAAATTGAAATCAACATTGAACAGTTGGACTCATTTAAAGCAGAAAAAAACTATCAGAGGAAGTGTTTTCTCACCCTGTGTCCTGACAGGCTCAGAGATTGGACTGGGGTCACTGAGGCCATAAGAGTTGACCGCTCGCACGATGAAGAGATAAACTGTGTTGGGGAAGAGTCCAACAACCATGTGCGTTTCCAGCTTTACGTGGTCGGCCACAGTTTGCCAGGTACTGCCCACCGATTGACTGCGGTGCAAAACAGGACATGAAACACATTTCATTCCATCACCTCACAACTACTCCATTAATTATACCAACATTCTAACTGGAGAAAGATTGTGGAAGTCAGATTTTTATCATGATAACTGCACAAATGGTAGTGGGTAGTGATCTGTTTCATTTGGTGTTATGTTCAGTCTATCTATAGTTGTATCTTGAGATAATAGAGAAATGGATCTGATCACAACTCTTGGCCTACTGCCGATGGCACGATAGCACTGGCTGATAAAAGTGGAACAGAACAACATTTTCAGCCCCATAAGGATGAAGAAACAAAGCGAGAAATCTCAAGGAAATTGTGAAAATTAGTTAGGGTGTTATACCAGCAGTCACCATCATTTTCATTGCAAATGTCCATCCATCCATCCATCCATCCATCTTCCGCCGCTTTTCCGGAGGTCCGGGTCGTGGAGGCAGTAATTCAAGCAGAGAAGCCCAGACTTCCCTCTTCCCAGCGACCTGCTCCAGCTCTTCAGAGAGGATACAAAGGAATTACCAGACCAGCTGGGAGACACAGTCTCTCCAGCGAGTCCTGGGTTTGCACTGGGGTCTCCTCCCAGATGGACGTGCCCAAAAAACCTCAAGTGGGAGGTGTCCAGGAGGCATCCTGATCAGATGCCCATACCACCTCAACTGACTCCTTTCAATGTGGAGGAGCAGTGGTTCTACTCTGAGCCCCTCCCGGATGACTGAGCTCCTCACCCTATCTCTGAGGGTGAGTCCAGCAATCCTACGAAGAAAGCTCATTTCAACCGCTTGTATCTGTGATCTCATTCTTTCGGTCATTACCCAAAGCTCATGACCATAGGTGAGGGTAGGAACGTAGAATGACTGGTAAATCGACAGTTTTGCCTTAGAGCTTAGCTCCCTCTTCACCACAACAGACCGGTACAATGTCCGCATCACTGCAGATGCTGCTCCAATCCATCTGTCAATCTCTTGCTCCATTCTCCCCTCACTCGTGAATAAGACCCCAAGATACTTAAACTCTTCCACTTGGAGCAGAAGCCTGTCCCCAACCTGGAGAGAACAATCCACCTTCTTCCGGCTGAGGACCATGGACTCTGACTTGGAGGTGCTGATTCTCATCCCAGCTGCTTCACATTCAGTGACAAACTGTCCCAGTAAGACCTGTAGGTCATTGCTGGATGAAGCCAGCAGGACAACATCATCTGCAAACAACAGAGATGAGATCCTGTGGTCACCAAGCATGACACCCTCCGTTCCCTGGCTGTGCCTAGAAATCCTGTCCATAAAAATTATGAACAGGATCGTGACAAAGGGCAGCCCTGGCGGAGTCCAACTCTCACTGGGAATGAGTCCGACCCAGTGTTGTCAATACGAACCAAAATCTCACAACGGTCGTACATAGTCCGAATAGCTCGTAACAACACGCCCGATACCCTATACTCCCGAAGCACCCCCCACAAAAAACCATGAGGGATGCGGTCGAATGCTTCTCCAAGTCCACAAAACACATGTAAACTGGTTGGGCAAACTCCCACGAACCCTCAAGGATTCTCGAGAGGGTAAAGAGCTGGTCCGATGTTCCACGGCCAGGACGAACACCACATTGCTCCTCCTAAATCCGAGGTTCGACCAACGGCCGGACTCTCCTCTCCAGTACCTTTTCATAGACCTTCCCAGGGAGGCTGAGGAGTGTGATCCCTCTAGAGTTGGAGCACACCCTCTGGTCCCCCTTCTTGAAGAGAGGAACCACCACTCCAGTTTGCCATGCCAAAGGCACTGTCCCCGACTTCCATCGCAATGTTGCAGAGGCGTGTCAACCATGACAGCCCCACAACATCCAGGGCCTTGAGGTACTCAGGGCGAATCTCATCCACCCCCGGGGCCCGGCCACCAAAGAGATTTTTAATCACCTTGGCGACCTCAGCCCCTGTGATAGGCGAGTTGTCCCCCTCGTCCACAAGCCCTGCTTCCTGTGTGGAAGGCATGTCAGTGGGATTGATGAGATCCTCGAAGTATTTCTTACACTGCCAGACAATATCCCCAGTCGAAGTCAGCAGCGCCCCATCCGCACCATACACAGTGTGGACAGGGAGCTGCTTCCCCCTCCTGAGCCGCCGGACAGTTTGCCAGAATCTCTTTGAGGCCGACCGAAAGTCTTGTTCCATGGTCTCACCGAACTCCTCCCATACCCGAGTTTTTTGCTTCAGCAACCACTCGAACTGTACTCCACTTGGCCTGCCGGTACATCTCAGCTGCTTCAGGAGTCACCCCTCACCACTGGTGTCCACCACTTGGTTCACGGGTTGCCACCACGAAATCCCCCTACAACCTTGCGGCCGCAGCCGCAGCTCTGGGCAGCCGCTTCATCAATGGAGGTGGAGAACATGGCCCATTCAGACTCCATGTTGCCAGACTCCCTCGGAATGTGGCTGAAGTTCTTCCGGAGGTGGGAATTGAAGACCTCCCAGACAGGGGCCTCCGCCAGACGTTCCCAGCACACCCTCACTATACATTTGGGTCTACCAGGTCTGAATGGCATCCTCCCCTGCCATCAGATCCAACTCACCACCAGCTGTTGATCAGTTGACAGTTCTGCACCTCTCTTTACCCCAGTGTCCAAGACATACGGTTGCAAGTCTGATGACACGATAACAAAATCGATCATCGACCTGCGACCTAGGGTGTCCTGGTGCCAGGTGCACATATGGACACCCTTATGCTTGAACATAATGTTTGTTATGGACAAACTGTGGTTAGCACAGAAGTCCAATAATTGAACACCACTCGGGTTCAGATCGGGCAGGCCGTTCCTCCCAACCAACCCCCTCCAGGTTTCACTGTCGTTGCCCACATGCGCATTGAAGTCCCCCAGTAGGACAATGGAGTCTTCAAGAGGAGCACTTTCCAGCACCCCAGTCAGAGACTCCAAAAAGGGTGGGTACTCTGAACCATCATTTGGTGCATATGCACAAATGATGGTCAGGACCTGTTTCCAAACCCAAAGGCACAGGGAAACAACCCTTTCGTCCACTGAGGGAAAACTCCAATATAGAGGCAGCAAGGCGGGAGGATACAAGAATACCCACCCCTGCTCGTCGCCTCTTGTCCGGGTCAACTCCAGAGTAGGTAAAGCTCCAGCTCCTCTCCAGGAGACTGGTTCCAGAACCGGAGCTGCGTGATGAGGTGAGGCCGACTATATCTAGCCAGTATCTCTCAACCTCATGCACCAGCTCAGGCTACTTCGCCACCAGAGAGGTGACATTCCACGTCCCAAAAGCCAGTTTAGGAAGCTTGGGATCAGTCCGCCAAAGTCTCCGCCTTTGACCGCCAACTGATCCACATAGCATTGAACCCCCATGGTCCCTCCTGCAGGTGGTGAGCCTACTGGAGGGCGGACCCATGTAACTCTTTCGGGCTGAGCCCAGCTGGGTCCCATGAGCAAAAACCTGGCCACCAGACGCTAGCCATCAAGCCCCTCCCCCAAGCCTGGCTCCAGAGTGGGGCCCCGGTAACCCCATACCAGGCAGGGTACACTGAATCCTTGTTCTAGCATTCATCATGAGAGTCTGTTGGATCGTTCTTAGTCTGGCCCTCCACCCAGGACCAGTTTGTCTTGGGTGACCCTACCAGAGGCAAATTGCCCCGGACAACATAGCTCCTGGGATCACTAGGGCACACAAACCCCCCACCATGATAAGGTAATGATCCATGAGGGGACTGCAAATGTGACAGACAGTAATTTTCTTGTTATAATTATTCATGTTTAAGGTCAGAAAATTGTGACAAAAATCTCAATATAATATCTGTTGATGCAAGGATTTATTTTTTTTTGGGGGGGGGGGGGCAAGAAACACCACATAAAAAATTATTACTGTGATGTTGTTTGCCCAGCAGCTAAGCTAAAGGTTAACCTGGGTGAACACCGCTTCCATCAGATCTGTTTGCAAATGTCTACTCCCTAGAAAGCAAACTGGACTATCCACTCCTGGAACTCACATCAAAAAGGGAGGTGACAGGCTGCTGTGGCTGGGTGTTGTGTGTGATTGTTGTGTGCAGGCTGGAGCGAATCTGTTTTTGCTCCTCAGTGCTATGCAACTACAGTAACTGCCAAGATGATTTTTTGGAGAATAATCTGGATAGTAGTTGTCATTTTTGACATGCTGACAGCTTTAAATAAACCTGCAGTTGCAGAAAGAAAGCACATTTGTCCACTCACATGATAATCAGAGTATGGAAAACTTGAAAAATGACAAGTTTGAGGTACATTACATATAAACAAAATCTTGCATTTAATCGTGAATAAATAGTTTGGGGAGATTAATTGTGATTAAAATTTTTAATTGTGGTCCCCCCACTGATTTTCATACAACCCTGTCAATATGTGTAGCTGACAGTAAAGTGATGCACAAATATAAAAATGATTAGAAAAACGGTCCATCAAAACTCTGACTTAGCGGCTGTGCAGTTGTGTGATAGGTCTATAGCACCAAAAAGCCCCTGCGTAGCAGCACCATGTAGGATTTGATATGTTAAGCAATGCAGTTTTTTATGTTAAGCAGAGCTAACTGAGCAGAGCTAACTGTCTTAAGATGTCAGCTTAACATTAATGACCTGATGAGAGCCTTTAGTTTAATGCTCATAAAGGAAAGGAAAAGGGACAAATAAAGAATGTGTGACCTGCTTTTCATACTGTATGAGACGCAATCTTTAAAAAAAACCCACAGCTCTGCTCTCAGCACACTAGCAAAGACTCCTTCCTTCTCTAATTGCTGCAGGTCAAAATGGTGTCCCCTGAATGAGTCCATCAAGGGTGGAACAGCTCAACTGTGTGCAGGTACAAGCACTACCAAACAGATCGAGAGCAGTTTAACATTTTCTCCAACTTTGTGGAGAAGGAAATGGCAAGGTAATTACATCAAGCAGGTCACAGCGTTTTCATCACTGGCACTTTTCTCTCCAAATGTTCTCTGGAGAAACAGATTTGCCATTTACAACTAAAATTGTTTTGTTTTTTTTTTCTAAAGCTGCTTCTTTAAATTTATTTTCAAATGAAAAACAGAGAAAAGTGTTTTTATTTAGTAACTATTCCGTCAAGATTCCCTCCCTTTTAAATCAAAAACAGAAATATATGCTTTGCTGGAAAGGAACAGCTAAGGAAAAAAGAAAAAAAAAAGACTAGTTTTTGTTTGTTCCTTCTGAAGCTTCGAAACAAACATTTCCCAAGCAATATACTGGTAGTGGGGCATGCAGTGCTGAGTGGATCTTCATCAGCTCCTTGTGCAAGTTTGCCACGGTGAGTTTTCTCCCTACACAGAAAGAAATGCATGCGTGTTTATGTCCGCACCCTTGTTCTGCACCACCCGATCCTGTTTCTTATAATGACTTGAACTCTGCGGCTTTGCTCGACCATCCCCTCCTTCCATCGCCCCAGGACAGGACAGAGCTGCCAAGCTGACCGCTGCAGTAATTGTCTCCTCTTTTCTTGCTGCCTGTCTCACCGAGGCCCCTGGTCGATTGTTAGAGCAGCTACGGCTCTCCTCAGGAAAACCGTGGCTAAATACTGATGCAGTGAGTGTCACGATTTCACTTCCCGACGTCACTTAACAGAACCATTTCTACCCCCAGGCAGAGATGAGTCATTCCCAAACTCTAATGAGTGTAAATGAAAAAGACTTTATTATCTGGCAAGAGGAAGTCAGAGAGTGAGACCTTTATCAAGGGTGAAGGCTGTCTGCTGAACTTTAACTAGGTGAGACACCAAATTATGGTGAAAGTTACAGAAATTACTTAAAACAGAGCAGTTTCCCTTCTTTTGCATATAAGGCTACCAAGGACACCAAAGAAACAAATGTTATATCTGAATAGATGGATTTAAGATATTTCAGAACTTTTCTGTGAAATGTAAATTTATTGCACTTACAGAACGTTGAAACTTCTTAAGTAATAAATCAGACTGTACTAAGTAGATGTTTCTGAAACATGCATGCATATTATGTCCACAAGCCTTATGGATTCTGTTGTATTGATTTTGCTCACTCTGTAAAAGAAAATGAATAATAATAGAATATTAGAAAATTTGCGTACAGTTTATAAAAAATATAACTGCTTATAATGATTCTTAGATTAGTGGTATTTGTACATCCTTTATAAAGTCATGACTGTTTCCCCCCCAATTCTTAAACTGGTGCACATTTTAACCCTACATGGATTACCAAGTTATATTGATATACAATACTGAGCAGCACGTTTCCAATATGACTGGATACACTTTTTTAATAAAATAATGCTGAATATTATTATTATTATTATTATTATTATTAAACAATCACAGCATAGATGTAGGCTGGAAAATCATTTACATAGAGGGAAAGCTGTAAGCCACAACCTTAGACCTCAAGTACGCTTCTAAGGATTCTTGCAGAGCCAAGTAGTGCTGCTTTTTGTAGGAACTCGATCTTCGTTTGGATCCCAATCTTTGTTAGGTATCTGGCAAGGTTCTTAGTGACCATGCCCAGGGATCCAACCACCACCAGAACGACGCACATTTTGATATTCCATAAATGTGCAACCTCTCTTCTGAGATCCTGGTACTTTTAGGTCTTTTCTTGTTCTTTATTCATGATACTAGCATCACTAGCAACAGCAATATCAATTACCAAGCACTCATTAACCTCCCTGTTTATTACCACAATGTCTGGTCTGTGGGCCTGGATTTCATGGTCCGTCTGGATAGAAAAATCCCACAACAGTTTAATGCCTTCATCTTCAGTCACTGGTTCAGGTTTATGCTCATACCTCCATCTTTTTCTTCTTCTAATTTATAGTTGCAGTTTATTGGTTTATTTGTCAGGGACCATGTACAGAAAAAATATTAAATACAAGGTAAAGATGCTCTGTACCAGATTAAAGTGTTCTCACTAATTTCCATCTCTAGTCCCTGAGGCAGGCAAAAAGATATTAAAAGAAAAACAGCACATATAGAAAGCAATTCAGGTCGGATTTCAGAATCTGTTTGAATATTATTATTATTATTATTACATTACATCAAGGACCCAGTGTACATGGGTCCGCCCTCCGGTGGACTCACCACCTGCAGGAGGGATCATGGGAATCATGGTGCTATATGAACTGGGCGGAAGTCTGGGCTACTCTGCCTGGTCTGATGCCCCCACGACCCAGATCCTCGGATAAGCGGTAGAAGATGGATAGATGGATGATTAAACTACCGTATTTTCCGGACTAATATAGCGTACCTAAATATAAACCGCACCCACTAAAATTTAAAAGAAATGCATATTTTGTCACATATAATCCGCACCGGACTATAAGCCGCCGATATCCAGGCTGAGAAATAAGATATTTACATAGAAAGATTTTGTACCATAAGTGTTTATTCATATACCTGAACTGATCGTTTCCGAACAGTGCCTGTAACACGGCAGTAAAAGTGCTGATCAAACAAAACAGAAAAGTCATTGATGGTTTTATTCATCTTCCTCCTGTGCACTAAAACAAAGTTGCTTTATTTTTCTTCCTCCTGCGTACTGAAACCACTGTCACTTTTTCTTCCTGCGCACTGTTAAAGCATCTACGGTATTAAAGTCGCTTTATTCTCCCATGCACTGAAACCACAAGTCACTATTCATCTTCCTCCTGAGCATTGAAACTACTGAACACCAAACCACTGTCACTTCATTTCTCCTGTGCACTGAAGCCACAAGTCACTTATTCATCTTCCTCCTGCGCACTAAAGCCACTGAAGTCGTCCTCTTCAGTGTCGGAGTTGAACAGCCTCAGATAATCTTCGTCACATACCTTTTCTGTCTCTGTTTTAGTGTTGCTCCAGTCACTCTCATCTCGAGGCAAAGTTACCTCTGAAGCTGCGCTGCTCTCTTCACGCAGCAGTCTGGCCTTTCGGAACCCGTTGATGATGGTGGATTCTTTCACACTCCTCCATGCTGTTAAGATCCACCGATTCACATATTTTGCTGTTGTGCGTCTTGGGTTGCATGTGCTAAGAATAAAAACTGGCGCTTTCTTGTTTGCACTGACTCCCACTGCCTGTCTCGTTTTTGCACTTCCTGCTAGAGCGCCCCCTGAGGGCTGAAGAAAAATTCATAGAAAAGCCGCATCTCTGTATAAGCCGCATGGTTCAAAGCGTGGGGAAAAAGTAGCGGCTTATAGTCCGGAAAACACGGTAGTCTACTGTTAATGCAAGACTCTGTAAAATCACAGGTCTTTTCAAACAAGCTCAGGTGAGTATTACACCATGGCTTGGCTTCGTGAACAAAGATTATGAAGGTAGTTGTCCACAACGTCTGCAGGCACGCTCGTGACTAACAAGTCCGATGTGAGATCGACAGGTCCAGCTGAAGTGTCTGCAGGGGAAGATCTGTTCAGGATTTGGTATTTTAGTCACATGATTCTTTCTCCTCTGACGCTTTTCCTCGATGGTCTTACGGATGTTCTCAAAATAGGAAACAGCACTGCAGACAGTATGCTACCTGGTGTTACAGTCTGCAGAAGTGTGGGCCAGTGGTGATGGTCAATATGACACACACTGAGGGACTTCTTTAGGGAGTCCTTGTAGCATTTCTTTGGTGCACCTATATTTCGGTGACTGGAGGAAAGTTCACCATACAAGATTATCTTTAGTAGACTCATCTGCCATCCTGGAAAAATGCCCTGCCCAACATAGCTGTGATTTTTAGCAGCATGGCCTCAATGCTAGTGATCTCTGCCTGTTTGAGGACCTCAATGTTAGTAAGATAGTCACTCCAATGTATGTTCAGAATGGTGCAGAGGCAGCACTAATGGAAGCGCTCAAGAAGTCATCGGTGATTGATTGACTTCCGGCGCCACACGAGTTGGCTGCCTTTTGCAACAGCGGCTCAATTCTGAGTCTTTTTATCTTCCTTCTTCTTTCTGATCTGGTGATAACTTTCTGATCCGGCACACCTTTCACTCTATATATATCACGGACACACAGATCGCCCCAAAGGTCTCCCGAGTCGGCGGACGGAGCCTCTGTTTACAGCAGGAGACGATACAGCAGGGAAGAGCTAGCTAGCACTCAACCGCCACCCGGTGCTAACGGAGAAGCTCGACATACCGGGGAACTGAAGCGAAAACGACGCGGGTGCCGGGCTGGAGTTTAGGCGGCGTGCAAGAAATATAAGACAGAATAATAAAGAGCGATGGCAAGAACCAAGCAGACCGCCCGTAAATCTACTGGAGGAAAAAGCCCCCAGGAAGCAGCTGGCCACCAAGGCTGCTCGGAAAAGCGCTCCGGCCACCAGCGGAGTGAAGAAGCCTCACCGTTACAGGCCCGGTACCGTGGCTCTGAGAGAGATCCGTCGCTACCAGAAATCCACGGAGCTGCTCATCCGTAAGCTGCCCTTCCAGCGCCTGGTGAGGGAGATCGCTCAGGACTTCAAGACCGACCTGCGCTTCCAGAGCTCTGCCGTCATGGCTCTGCAGGAGGCCAGCGAGGCCTACCTGGTGGGTCTCCTCGTGGACACCAACCTGTGCACCATCCATGCCAAGAGGGTCACCATCATGCCCAAAGACATCCAGCTGGCCCGCCCCATCCGCGGAGAGAGAGAGCTTAGACTTTCTGCTGCACATCCACCAACCACAATGCTCCGCACTGTGTGTCTATATATATATATATATATATATATATATATATATATATATATATATATATATACAGTATATACACAGTGGGGTAAAAAAGTATTTAGTCAGCCACCAATTGTGCAAGTTCTCCCACTTAAAAGATGAGAGAGGTCTCCAATTTTCATCATAGGTATACCTCAACTATGAGAGACAAAATGAGAAAAAAAATCCAGAAAATCACAATGAAGGATTTTTAATGAATTAATTGGTAAATTTCTCAGTAAAATAAGTATTTGGTCACCTACAAACAAGCAAGATTTCTGGCTCTCACAGACCTGTAACTTCTTCTTTAAGAGGCTCCTCTGTCCTCCACTCGTTACCTGTATTAATGGCACCTGTTTGAACTCGTTATCAGTATAAAAGACACCTGTCCACAACCTCAAACAGTCAGACTCCAAACTCCACTATGGCCAAGACCAAAGAGCTGTCAAAGGACACCAGAAACAAAATTGTAGACCTGCACCAGGCTGGGAAGACTGAATCTGCAATAGGTAAGCAGCTTGGTGTGAAGAAAACAACTGTGGGAGCAATTATTAGAAAATGGAAGACATACAAGACCACTGATAATCTCCCTCGATCTGGAGCTCCACGCAAGATCTCACCCCGTGGGCTCAAAATTATCATGAGAACGGTGAGCAAAAATCCCAGAACCACATGGGGGGACCTAGTGAATGACCTGAAGAGAGCTGGGACCAAAGTAACAAAGGCTACATCAGAAACACACTATGCCGCCAGGGGCTCAAATCCTGTAGTGCCAGACGTGTCCCCCTGCTTAAGCCAGTACATGTCCAGGCCCGTCTGAAGTTTGCTAGAGAGCATTTGGATGATCCAGAAGAGGATTGGGAGAATGTCATATGGTCAGATGAAACCAAAATAGAACTTTTTGGTAAAAACTCAACTTGTCGTGTTTGGAGGAGAAAGAACACCATACCTACTGTAAAGCATGGGGGTGGAAACATCATACTTTGGGGCTGTTTTTCTGCAAAGGGACCAGGACGACTGATCCGTGTAAAGGAAAGAATGAATGGGGCCATGTATCATGAGATTTTGAGGGAAAACCTCCTTCCACCAGCAAGGACATTGAAGATGAAACGTGGCTGGGTCTTTCAGCATGACAATGGTCCCAAACACACCACCCGGGCAACGAAGGAGTGGCTTCGTAAGAAGCATTTCAAGGTCCTGGAGTGGCCTAGCCAGTCTCCAGATCTCAACCCCATAGAAAATCTTTGGAGGGAGTTGAAAGTCTGTGTTGCCCAGCGACAGCCCCAAAACATCACTGCTTTAGAGGAGATCTGAATGGAGGAATGGGCCAAAATACCAACAACAGTGTGTGAAAACCTTGTGAAAACTTACAGAAAACGTTTGACCTCTGTCATTGCCAACAAAGGGTATATAACAAAGTATTGAGATAAACTTTTGTTATTGACCAAATACTTATTTTACCGAGGAATTTACCAATTAATTCCTTAAAAATCCTTCAATGTGATTTTCTGGATTTTTTTTTTTCTTATTTTGTCTCTCATAGTTGAGGTATACCTATTATGAAAATTGGAGACCTCTCTCATCTTTTAAGTGGGAGAACTTGCACAATTGGTGGCTGACTAAATACTTTTTTTACCCCACTGTATATATTTATATTAATATGTACATATGTATACTAGCTGCTCTTGTTTTTTCTTGCCTTCTGATTGTTGCTCTGAGTGTTGCTATCCCTGTGCTGTTGCAATCCTGGAATTTCCCCATTGTAGGACTAATAAAGGCTTATCTTATCTTATCTTATCTTATAAGTGACCAAAGACTCTTAACAATATAGGAGGGTGGTAAGTACAACAGCCTTGTAGACACTGATTTTGGTACTGGCTTTGAGATGTTTGTTTTTTCCATATCCTTGTACAAAGACTGTACAAAGTCTACCAAATGCACTATTTACCTTTGCAAGTCTGTTGTCAATTTCCTTGTCAATCCGAGCATCTGATGAGATGGTGCATCCCAGGTAAGTGAACTGTTGTACTGACTTTAGCTCAGTTTCTCCAATGGTGATATGGGGAGGATTGTAATCAGCCCCAGATGCAGGTTGGTGAAGGATCTCCATCTTTTTCAAACTGAACTGACCTTGAGCCCAAAGAGTTGGGCAGCCTCTGTAAAACAGGAAGTTGAGCACTGTAGTGCTCTCTCTGTATGGGCAACAAGGGGAGCACCATCTGTGAAGGGGAGATCCCGGATCATTAGTTCATAAGTTTTAGTGTGTACCCATAGACGTCTGAGGTTGAACAGGTTGCCATCCAGATGGTATCTGATGAAAACATCATCTTCAGCTACAACAACCTCCATTGCCTGCTTGAGCATCATGTTGAAGAAGATGAAAAATAGAATACATGCCAGGATGCATCCTGGCTTCTCCCCGTTGGTGATGAGGAATGGTTCTGAAAGCTCACCATTTAGTCAAACTTGACCCTGCTTGTCTTCCTGCAGTTGAATGACCATATTGAGGAACTTTTAGAGGCAACCAAGTCTATTCATTATCTGCCGCAATCTTTTCCTGCTTACTTTGTCAAAGGCTTTGGTCAAGTCGACAAATGTTACATAGATCCCCTTGATTTATTCTTCTCCTGTAGTTGTCTGAGAACAAAAACCAAGTTTATAGTGTTCCTGTTGGCTCTGAATCCACACTGACTTTCACGGAGGTGGTGTTCAGTGATGGAAGGTGCCAATTTGTTGAGTAATATTCGTGCAAGGATTTTTCCTGCAATTGAGAGCAGGGTGATTCCCCTGTAGTAGGAACAGTTCGACTTTTTCCCTTTGTTTTTGTATAGGGTTATGATGATTGCATCATGAGATCTTGGGATAGTTTGCCCTGTTCCCAGCAGTAGACAAAGAATTTGTGGAGCTTGGTATGTAGTGTGGGTTCACCATTTTTCCACATCTCTGGTGGGATGCCGTCAACTCCTGCTGCCTTACCACATTTTAACTGCTCTATAGCTTTGGTAGTCCTTGAAGAGTTGGTTGGTTGTCTAATTCTACTTTTTTTGGCTGTTGAGAAATGCAGAGAATCATAGAATCATGGACAGTGTAGTTTGCGCTGAAAAGAGTTGAAAATGTTCAGACCAGCAGCTTAGTATGGAAGCCCTGTCTGTAAGGAGAACCTGACCATCTGTGCTGCACAATGGGCTCTGGACCTGGTGTATGGGGCCGTATACTGCCTTCAATGCTTCATAGAACCCCCTGTAGTCACCAGTGTCAGCATACTTCTGAGTTCTCTCTGCATGTTTAGTCCATCACTCTTTCTGGATCTCACAAATCTTGCGCTGGGGGTAGCTGCATGCATGACAGAAAGCAGCTTTCTTATCAGGACAAGACAGCTGCGCCAGGTGGGCCTGATGGGCAGACCTCTTTTTCGACAGCAATTCCTGGATCTCCTCATTGCTTTCATCAAACCAGTCTTGGTTCTTCCTTTTAGTGAACCCAAGGACTTCTTCAGATGTCTGTAGAATTGCAGTTTTCATTTTCTCCCACAATGTTCCTGGTGAG
The DNA here is from genome assembly GCA_020510985.1 of Pholidichthys leucotaenia. Classification (NCBI taxonomy): domain Eukaryota; kingdom Metazoa; phylum Chordata; class Actinopteri; order Cichliformes; family Pholidichthyidae; genus Pholidichthys; species Pholidichthys leucotaenia. The sequence continues at coordinate 234,205,059 of CM035847.1, forward strand.
AGATCAGTGGAACAACTGGTTTCCTTTAACTTTGACTGTAGGCCCACCTGGATGTCAGCTTTCAGTACAGGTGATTGACAACTAGAGACCTTGAACTTCTTTCTTTTGGGCCCTCCTTTCTTTGGCTTAGGATTGAAGTGGATTTTGAGTTTGCAGTAAACAAGACGATGGTCAGTGTGACACTGCACTGAGCATTAGTCTGGTGTGTAAAAATTTGTGTAGGTCTTGCTGGCACACAATAATATAGTCAATGAGGTGCCAATGTTTGGACCTAGGGTGCATCCACGTTGTTTTCAGACCGTCTTTTTGTTGGAAGATGGTGTTAGTTATGACAAGTTGTTGCTCTGAACAGAACTCTAGTAGTAGGCGTCCATTGTCTTTACAGTTTCCATTGCCATGTTTCCCAAGAACTCCTTTCCAAGTTTCTGAATCTCTGCCTACTCGGGTGTTAAAATCACCAAGGATTGTAACCTTGTCATCAGTTGGAGTGTGCTGGAAGAGACTCCACAGATCAGAGTAGAACTTGTCTTTTTCTGCAGGATCAGCTTGGAGAGTTAGGGAGTACATGCTAAAGATTGTGACATGATGTTGAGTACTTATTGGGAAGGGCATGGATATTAAACGGTCAGAGTGACCAACAGGTAGATTTTCAAGCTTGGCAGTGATGGAATTTCTGACCATGAAGCCAACAACCGAAAGACGTTTCTCTGTCATTAGCTTGCCTGACCAATAGAGGGTATATCCAGCACCACTTTCTTTTAGGCTTCCTTCCTTGGCAAAACAGACTTCGGAGAGAACTAAGATGTCGACTAGTCACGACAGCTCATGTGCAATGAGAGCAGAGCAACGTTCAAGACAACTGCTGTCAGGTGAATCGAGCATGGTTCAAACGTTCCCAACATGTGACTTTCAATCCAATGACACCCTTTGTGATGGGTGTCAGTTTTCTCTTTTCCGATATTGTATGGATGCATAAGATGCCCATTGACTGTGGCTAGTCAACTGGGTGAACAGGAAACAAGCTTTGTTTAAGCCATCTTTTCTAGGCCCCTCATGTGGAGCAAGCAGTGCTGTCCCCAGAGAAGGCTGCTTGGTCATTCAGGATGTTGCCGAGTGATGTTGTCATTTCCGGGTGAACATCAGGCAGCCAGAGTCCTGAACCGCCTGTATGCAGGATTGGGACTGCGGCTTTCAGTGTCATCTTCCACCTGCCATTTTTGTCCCTCGCCCATCACTACAGGACTTTGAAGAGATGGTTGTGGACGTGAACTGTTCTTCAGCCTGCGCAATGGAATTTTATTGGTGAAGTGCAGTGTGTGCGGAACTGGCCCCACCCTTTAAACTAGAGGTTCATCTACCATGGCCCAGTAAACTGGGACGGTGACAGCGAGGTCCTCAAGTCATAGGTTTTATATCAGAGTGTCCTTCTCCTAGCCTGTCTGTCAAAAACCTTCCTCAGAGGCATGAGGGCAGTAATCCAGGCTGGGATGTGGATGAATAATTCTCCTCAATGCTAGATGGCTATCCGTGGCTCTCCTGAGCCGACAGCCTTTGATCAAAAAAATCTAAAAATATGATCAGTTGTCAAGCTGGATACTGAGTTTCAAATCCTCCTGGCATGGTGTCATTCTTCTGAACTGCCATATACCTCTTCTATGCATTTGAAAACAATGTGTAAGACACATAAGTGTTGTTGTTGTCCTACTGCTGCTGGGAATCCTTTCAATTGAATATTTTTAGATTTTTTTAGAGATTTAGAGTCCTTTATTAGTCCAACAATGGTGAAATTACAGGGCATCCACATGAGTGGATGAGGCAGCCACTAGTGCGGTGCCCAACCTTTCACCATTCACACACACATTCACACCTGGGGCCACTTTAGAGTCTCCAATTAACCTAACTTGCATGTTTTGGCATTTGGGAGGAAACCGGAGAAATCCCGGAGTAAACCCACAAAGACACGGGGAGAACATGCAAACTCCACACAGATCACTGTTGGTCGGGGGCTGGGATCAAACCCTGGATCCCCCGGCCAAGGGTGAGTTGCTGTGCTGCCGCAGTGCTAACCACTCCGCCACTGCACTTGATATTTATCATTTATCACATTTATCATTTGAAAAAGTTGGTGTGACCTGAAGCAGTTGGGTGGTGTTGTGGTTAAGGTATTAAGGTTAAGGTAAGCTTGATATACAGGAGGTCTTAGGTTTGAATCGTGCCAGGCAAGTCTTATTCTTCTGGACAACAACTGAAGTACAGCATGCCTCTCCTGTGTGTTTTAAACACACCTCAAACTAATGTGTACAAAATTATTTTGATGGTACACCAACGTTTGACCGAGTGAATGTCACTTCATCCGTAGCCTGAGTGGGCCCACATTTCCTCCAACAGGTCTTTTTTTTTGGTGGGATCACTGCGGGGGACAGCAGCTGTGGCCTCAGTCCCAGCAGAAAATTACAGGGCACAGCTTTAGCCACCAACAACAAAGTGCCCATGTGGCTGGCTGTTCAGACCGTGGTCATGGCTTTTTCACTGTCCCTGCAAAGAACAAGTTAGTGCCGCTTTAAAAACTAATGTATAGCAGACCTTTGGTTTTAAATGCTGTTGCTAAACAGTACAAGACCTTGGAGGGTACATCTGCTTGGAACCCGATGATTGTCACTTGTTGCTGTATTTTATTTACTTGTTTTTAAGTTTTAGTGTATGTTTTGGAGTAAATGTTATGAGTACATTTTGTTTCTGAGTTTGTGTACTGGAGGTCAGACACTGTTTTTGCAATAGCCTGCAGTCAAATGTATTGGCTAAGTTTTCTGTATTGGTCATCTATTTAAAAGAGAGTGGAAGGATGAAACTTTTTTACTTCAGACTTTAGTTATTAAATGTTTTTCAGCTTGCCAAAACTTAAGCTTGGAGAGGAAAAATTATGCGTGAAGTTCTGTCACATCTGAGGAATTTCAGTCAAATTTATAAGGTGAGTGTGAAGTTTCATGAAGTTTGGATCACTACATCACAAGTTAAATTTGAAAATACATGAAAAAAAGAGAAGCTGCACAACTTGATTAGCCCATAAAATCAAAACAGATTGATATTTCTGGAAAATTTTAACAACTTTTCATTATCAATCTGTAGATGATCTCTGCTTAATGTCAAGCAATTTGGATGAATGGACTAGGAGGAGCACATTTTGAGTTCACTTGCAAAGTTTTGAAAATGTGGTGCAGAACTCTTCATTTTTAGAGCATAAGGCCAGTGGAGAAAAGATTTCAGAGAACAGAATGGTAAAAAAAAATTTAAGTCTATGCACAACCACTTGTAATATCTGCAATAACATAAAACAGTTTCTTATAGCACCACCGATGGATGCAGTGCCTTGATTTTTGGTCTCTGAGTAGCGGGGAGAATTTTTAATCAGAATGTGAAATTCCATGTTTCTGTGTATTAATGCTTTTGCTCCCCATGCATTTTCAGCAGAGGAGAAGAAGAAGAAGAATTACAAAAGATTTCCCGCAGCACACCTCTTGGAACCCTAAAAGGCTGTACCCATGTGTATAAACTAACCTGAAGGCTTCAATTACGTAGGAAGTGACTGCTGCCCCGCCTTCATGTGCATTGGACTGCCAGGTGAGGGTCACCGTGTTTTTTGTCACCTCTGTCACTACGGGTTTCTGCGGAGGTCCTGGAAGCTGAATAAACTCCGAAATTCTGGCTATCGAAGAGGACCCCAGTTCTGTGACAGAAACAGAAACACCAAGCTGCTACACAACACGAGCCAACTGATTCAGATCAACATTTCGGCTGAAAGTGGAGAGTATTTTGTCTTGTTAAAACTACAGACTGTGTGCCTTTAAGAAGAATGCTGGCAGTGTGTGCAGTTTCGTAGGCCCGGAGGTGTAGTGTGAGAGTGACAGAGTGTGAAGTGTAACAGAGAGACAGTGTGGTGAGTTTTACTCTAAGTACCTCTGACAGTCAACATCCCACTCCAGCTCGACTCCCCTGTGGAGCTGGTCACCATGCATGTGTACATCCCTGCGTCTGAGTCCTGTTAAACAGCAATTAAACAGCAGTCAGCATTTAAAATAGACATAAAACAGAAGCTAAGACAATAAATGGAGGCAGTTTTAAAGCTTACAAACAAAATATTTGGAGTTTAAAGGCTGAAAACAGTAAAAGAAATGAATCAGATTTACTCAAAACACTTCATTATTGGACAACTAGAATGTGGTACTGAAGCCACATGACTACTTTGCCAGTAACAACCCCACAGCACCGGTAAACATCCAGGGAACAGACATTGAGATGCTGACAGATGTTGATGGGACAATGAGATGGTGACATCTTACAAGTACCTGGGTATTCACCTGAACAATAAACTGGACTGGTCATACAACACCAACGCGCTCTTCAAGAAGGGGCAGCACAGGCTGTTCCTCCTGAGGAGACTCAGGTCTTTTGGAGTGCAAGGGGCACTCCTGAAGACCTTCTATGATTCAGTGGTGGCATCAGCCATCACATTTGGAGTGGTCTGCTGGGGCAGCGGCATCACAGCAGCCAACAGGAAGAGACTGAACAGGCTGATCAAAAAAGCCAGCTCTGTTCTGGGGCGACGCCTCGACCCAGTGGAGGAGATAAAACAGAAGAGGATGGTGGCTAAACTGTCATCTCTGCTGGAGTCCGAGTCCCATTCCATGCAGGACACGCTGAACACATTGAGGAGCTCATTTAGTGGTAGGCTGTGCCATCCTAGGTGCACGACGGAGAGGTTCTGCAGGTCCTTCCTACCTATGGCTGTCAAGACTTTATATTCTAACCAGGGCTGCTCGTAGAGGTCGTATTAGATGTACTAAATGTAACAACTTTGTACAATAGAGCTCGTTCCCTCCAATACACAACTAGGACAATAACAATCATTATTGAGGGTGGCAATAACACTGTTGATTCAAATGTGAAATATACTGTCTGGATACATATTCATATTCTACAGGGTAACTTAACAAACCATAATGCTGTTTCTTTCATCTAGCTGCAATGCTCCTGCACTGTGTATACATCTGCATACATATATATTCATTTACTGCTTTGGCTAACCAGTTCTTACCTTACACACAAATGTATGTTGAAAAAAGCTGCAAATTTACAAGAAAGAACACACAAATTTGCAAGAAAACAATGTTTTACCTTAATTTTTAAGGCTCAAATATGTTTTCTGGCTGGTTTTGTGGTTATTAAGACTACAGTATATAACTGACTAGTCAATGCAACTCTTCAACCTTACATTGCATGGCAGACTGGAAAAAATGAGCCTTCAGCAATAATTTAAAAAAAAAAACCATTAAAAATGTGATGGGGAAAAAAACGAGCACTCTGATCAACAGAACCACAGAGCCATAATTTGCATTAGCTGGGTGGACTATGTTTTCAGTATTCAAAAGAACTCAAGTCATCAGCATAGAAGTAGCCATCATTAAGCACCAGCGGGCATGTCTACCTAAAGATTGACTCCAGACGCTACAGTAAAGTCAGGATTGGTGGAAAAACAGTGGGCTGCCCAATACAGCGCTACAAAGAGTGGCTTAAATAAATGTTGAAAAAGACCAACATTAGTTGGGGGACATGGGAAGTTAAAGCAGCTGATCAGTGTTGCCATCAGACCAATCCAGGTCCACCACCAAAACTACAAGGGCAAGGACTGTGTACAGTATATCAGAGAGGTGGGAAGACCTGCAATCAGCTGTAATTCAAAGAGTCCACCACGGTGGGGAAAAGTCTGCTGTATCTGATTAGATAGATAGATGTACTTTATTGAGTACATCTATTGAGTACTTGCTTAAAACAGTTTTTTAACCATTTAAAATCACAGCTATAACAACTGGTAGATAAACTGTATCCCTTACATAGGACAATGAGCCATTCTCTGGCGAATAAAACCAACCCATGCTGACCTCTAAAAGCGTCAGCGCAGCAACACAAGAGGCATCACACCACACCTGCCCTGCCCTCCTGCTTACATTATTAACTGTGCAGTACCTGCCTGCATGCTTCACTGTCTGCTCTGGCCCCGTCTTGGCCCAGAGCCAGCGTGCCGGAACCATCATCCGACCATATGAGATCATCCACCGCAGTGTTGACCTCTGGCTGACAGACCGCGCAGCGTGTGGGCAGGTGAACTTCTTCAGATGACTCCCAACTACTAATGAAATATTGATGGCGGGTGGGGGCTGGCATTGGCAGGGTAAATATTTTTAGTCGCTCACTCATCATCTCCATTTCCCCTCTTCTTTCTCTCTCTCTCTCTCTCTCAACCCCTTGACGCTACACTAATGCATCTCTTCTGTTCCACTGAGCACACTGGCGTGGCAGATTTCCCCTGCCTCAGCAGTGCAGCGGACCGAACCTTAATGCTCCGAGTTTGCTAAGAAACAGGAAGAAGGAGAACCAAGTTCAGCCAGGAGATTTAATTTGAAGCCGGTCAGATGATTAATCACCTGTCCCCAGACCATTAATGAAAATGATGCTGCTTTTGCTCTTCCCTGTGAGCACTCTCTGACCTCAAGGTGGGGTTACAGCACAAAGGGGCCTCTAACTGCTCTTCCATCAAAAGCAAACACATTAGCATTTACAAACAAGCACCTTCATTAACATTACAATTATACACCGCATGAGCACATAATTGCACTGGAGAGATATGTGCTGCCTCTGACGACGTCGGTCTTTTTAACAGTCTCACCTTAAGTCTACAAATGGAAAATGGAATTTCTGATGGAAATGAGGGGGGAAAAAATCATTTAGCAGAGTTAGCTGCAGAGGTGACAGACGGTGAAAGATCTGTATTATATTCTCTACACTCCTCGTAATTTCTGCAGTCTGTTTAAGAGTAGCTGGCTTTCAAGACTCATCCTTTTCATGCTCTTTTCCAGTGAACGCTTCACCCACACTCACAGACGCACACACACACACCTTTACATCTGTTATTTGCAATGTGCCATTCTCCATCAAGGTCAGTCGAGATTTAATTCCTTGAAGTCTCTCTCCATCCTTTTCCCATGAAACCTTGACTGAGGCGCCTCCATTTACACGGCAGTGCAGCCGCGCTGTCGCACCACGAGTTACAGTCTGGTTGGCTGGGCCTTGGCGGATGATCGGCGGGATACGACCAGAAGGACCTATCAGTTTGAGTGGAGAGGAGCCAGAATATCATGTTAGACACATCGTCTCTGTTCCAATTTGCCACAGAGTAAAGGAGAGTGGAAAGGAAAGAAAAAAACATATTTTGAAAGCATAGAAAAGGCCTGCAGAAAATGTGATTAGAAAGACGCCAGCTGTGGGTGTGCAAAGGGTAAAATACATAAGATGCTTAGTGGGCAGTAAACAATTGTTTTCATAAAGAGTGAACAGAGAGAGCTTTAATCTGGTGCTTACACACTGCCTGTGACATAAAAAACATGAAGCTTTAAATTCATATCTCAAACAGTATGGGGTCTCGTTAACCATCTGCCTGTTTGTGAGCTGTATGGTAGGGTTCCTACATCTTGTCCAAAGGTCAAATTCAAGCACTTTTCCAGCACTTTTCAAGTTTTTCCAGTACCTTAGGATTGTGGTAAATTATATATTTACTGAGTATGAACACATATACTTGAAATCATCATTTCCCTCCTTTATCAATATAATAGATAGTTTTATACTACAAAAAATGTATTTTCATAATAGAAGAAGGATAAGAAAATAAAGTAAAACAAGTTTTAGGTTTCAAATGTGTCACCTGTCTGTCAGCAGACTTTGCTGTCATGTAACCTGAGACAAACAACTGTCCCCTTGAGATAAAACTATCTTCATTTTTTATTTATTCTTTACTAAAATTGTCATGGACATTAGTTTTTGAGGTAGGGAATAAATCAGCTGATTGGCCTTCTTACACAACATTGTGCAATTCAAGCAAACACAACAGTATTAATGCCACAAAAATTCAGTATAAAAACATAATGCCAAGTCTGGTTAGACCAAAAGAGGAATTATAAGCAGGCACTGCAATACCCACTTTGAAATTATACTGCATAAACTCAGTGCATATTTCATTTTATATTAACTCAGCAAGATGTGCAGAGGCACAGGAAAAGCAGTCTTCATTTTATGCTCTTCTCCTTCTTTTCCGCCTGTCTGGCAGCTCCATCTTTAACATCCTTTGTCCAATATATCCACTATCCCTCCTCTGCACATGTCCAAACCATCTCAGCCTTGCCTTCTTACTTTGTCTCCAAACTGCTCAACCTGAGCTGTCCCTCTGATATACTCATTTCTAATCCTGTCCCTCTTACTCACTCCCAAACAGAATCTTAGCATCTTCAACTCTGCCACCTCCAGCTCCGCTTCCTGTCTTTTTGTCATTGCCACTGTCTCCAAACCACACATCATAGCCGGTCTCACTATCGTCTTGTAATTCTTCCCCTTTACTCTAGCTATCCTTCTGTCACAAATCACCCCAACACTCGTCTCCACCCACTCCAACCTGTCTGCAGTCTCTTCTTCACCTCTCTTGTGCACTGTCCATTGCTTTGGATGGTTGACCCCAGGTATTTAAACTCATCTACCTTCACCACCGCTACTCCTTTCATCTTTACTGTTACACCTACCTCCCTCTCATTCACATTTTTTTTTTCCACAATATCTTTATTGAACCTTTTTTTTTTTTAACAAACATGATACAAACAATCAAACACTAACGCTAAAGTACTACAAAAAAAAAAAAAAATGCACTAAAAACACCAACAACCACCAACAAAATCAAGTCTTCAACAATGCTCCTCTGTTTAGTCTAGACAATCCAATACATAAGTATACATATTATGTTCACCAGTTTGGAATTTACAAGGTCCACACACATCATTCACCTTCTTCTTCAAGAGTTATGTTTAAATTTTTTACATAATCAATAAAAGGTCTCCATATATTCTCAAACACAATTTCCTTTGATTTCAGTATATATGTTATTCTTTCTAATGGAAGGTTTGTTAACATCTGTCTTAACCACTGAGTCACATCTGGTCTATGAGTCTTTTTCCATAATAGTGCAATACATTTTTTTGGCATTAAGCAAACTGAGGTCTGTGAATGTTCTTTCACTTTTATTAAAATTATGCTTTTCTGGGTACAGACCCAACAAAAACAGTTTAGGATTCAGTATGATTTGTTTTGAGATTATTTTTTCAATTGTTACCCTCACCTCTTCCCAAAACATTCTTATTAATCTACATTCCCATAAACAATGAAATAGGGTTCCTTTACTTTCCATGCATTTTGTGCATGTATCTGGTATATTTTTGTTATATCTATTTAACTCCTCCGGTGTAACATACATCCGCATTAACCATTTGAAATGTATCAATTTAAGGCGTGCATTTATTGATTTGGTTTGAGCTTCTGTACAAGCCAATTCCCATTGTTCCTCCGAAATTTCAATTTGCAGATCTTCTTTCCAGTAGTTTAATCTTTTCAGTGAATTTTCACTTGAAGATAGTGTCAATGAGTTATAAAACTCTGAAATAATACCCTTTCTTTTACTATCTTTCATCATCATTTTTTCCAAGGATGAATAAATAGGTCGAGTGAGAGCTTTATTTTGATTTGATCGAATAAAGTTTCTAAGTTGAAGATATTTAAAAAAAATGTGTTCTATTGAGATTAAATTTGATCCTCAGCTCTTCAAAAGACATTATGTTGTCTGCACATTGAAAAAATAAATCCTGAATCTTTTGTATCCCTTTTAAATTCCATACTTTAAATACAGCGTCCGCTCTCCCTGGTTTAAAATATTGATTACCCCATATTGGACTAAATTGTGACAATAACTGTGGTTCTTTTAAATAGTTTTTAGCTTCACACCATATTTTGATCATATGCTTTACAAATGGATTTTAACTTGTTTTTGTAATTTTTTTGCCGAATCTGAGTATATGAATATGGGAAGAGGTAAAGGTAAATTGTATGATTCCATTTCAGTCCAGTGAGGGAGATCATTTGATGAAAAATAATATGTCATAGACCTCAGTTGTGCCGACCAATAATACAACATAAAATTTGGACATTTCAGACCTCCACGATCAAGTGGTAAATATAATAAAGACAGACGTAATCTAGCCCTCCTGTTGTTCCATATAAATTCCACTAACTTTTTTTTTATTCTTGAGAATAGATCTAAAGGTGGTGATAAGGGAATGTATTGAAATAAATAAAGTATTTTAGGTAAAATATTACTTTTAAGTATATTGATTCTCCCGATCATCGACATTGGTAGTGACATCCATCTCTGAGTTAACTCATTGATATCTAACATTAAGGCTTCATAGTTGACGCTGGCGACTGATTCTAGCTTAGGCATAATTTGGATTCCTAATATTTAAACTGATTTACAACATTGAATTGATTTGCCTCAGGGGCTGGGTAATTTCTCTGGGTCTCATTTAGCATTAATATTGAAGATTTAGTTTTATTTATTTTATATCCTGATATTTCCCCAAAATTCTTTATTAAATTCAACAAGGTTGGAATTGATTTTTTTAGATTCGACATAAACAAAATTATTCATCGGCGTACAGGGAGATTTTATGTTCTGTTGGTCCAACTTTAATTCCATATATTTGTGAATGTAAACGTATCGCTATCGCTAAAGGTTCAATTGCCATAGTAAACAGTAAAGGTGAAAGTGGACAGCCTTGTCGACATCCTCTATTGATTTTTATTGGTTTTGAAATATTGTTATTTGTTAGGATTTCTGCTGTAGCATTATTGTATATTATTTGAACCCATTTTATGAATTATTTCCAAGTCCAAACCTTTGTAGGACTTCAAAAAGAAAGGGCCATTCAACTCTATCAAAGGCCTTTTCGGCGTCCAATGATAGGAGAGCTGTATCCGGTGCTTCTTTATTAAAATAAATAATATTAAATAGTCTTCTTACATTATGGAAGCCTTGTCTACCCTTTATAAAGCCATTCTGATCTCGATTATTATATTTGGTAAAATTTCTTGTATTCGTCTTGCTAAAAATTTTACAGATTATCTTAAGGTCGGCGTTTAATAGGCTTATTGGTCACATATTTTCACATTTATTAGAGGGCTTACCTGGTTTTGGCAGCAGTATAATTAAGGCATTATTTATGTATGATGGTAAATTATTATTTTGAAATGCTTCTAAAACCATTTCCAAAAAAGGTTTTATTAATTTATTCTTAATTTTTATAAAGGTCAACTGGAAGACCATCTGGTCCTGCACTTTTTCCTGATTTCATATTATCAATGGCTAGCCCAACTTCTTCTTGACTAATTTTAGACTCCAATATCTCCCTGTTTTCATTTGGTATACACGGTATAGATAGTTCGTTCAAAAACCCATTTAGTTTTGTTAAATCAGGTTCATTTTTTGGTATCATATAATTTTTCATAGTAATCTCTAAAGGCTCTGTTAATTTCTAAGGATCTATAACTACCTGTCCATTACTTATAATACTGGTAATTGGTGTTTTAATTTCCAATTGTTTAATCTGCCATGCTATAATTTTCCTGATTTTTCACCTTGTTCATAAAAGATTGTTTCAATCTTAGAAGACTCGAGGCAGCTCTATTCGCTGATTTTTTTGTCGTATTCAGCTCTCAAATCAGTAAATTCATTCTCCAACCTTGGGTCACTTCCTGCATACACTTTTTCCTGAAGACTTTTTATTTTATGTTCCAATTTAGCTCTCTCCTCTCGAGTCTTCTTAGATTTTGATCCTGTATAACTAATAATATGTCCCCTAATAAAAGCTTTGAAAGCCTCCCACTTTACACATGCTGATGTTTGTGTAGTATTGATGTCAAAGAACTCGTCTATCTGTTTTTCTATATACTTGACAAATTCCTCATCCTGAAGCCATTTATGCTGAAATTGCCATCTACCTGATTCCTTTGTCAATTTTTTATCTACATATATTAGACAACAGGGTGCATGATCAGAGATCACGATGTTATCATAAAAGCAGTTTTGAATCTTGGACCTTAATTCTGTGGAAATCAAAAAATAATCAATACGTGAGAATGTCTTGTAGGTACTGGAATAACAAGAATAGCTTTAACTTGTGGTTTCATTCTCTCCATATATTTAACAATCTCAATTCTTTCATAAAATGATTAATAGTCATCCTACATCCAATGTGCGTACAATCCAGTCCTGTTGATCTATCCACACCTGGATTCAATGTACAATTAAAATCCCCTGCTATTATATGTTGCCCTGTAAATGATGATAGATGAGAAATAAATTAGCAAAGAACTTCTGATCATCTATATTGGGACCATATAAGTTCACAAGATTTATATTTTCTAATAGCAAAGAACCTTGAATGAATCATATCTTCCAAATTTGTCTCCAATTACATTTTTCACTTGAAAAGGAACTGATTTATGTATGAGAGTCATAACTCCCCTGGCTCGGGATGAAAATGAAGAGGTGAATACACTTCCCTGCCATCTACTCCTAATTCTTTTAACATCCTCCTCTATCAGATGAGTTTCTTGTAAAAACACAATTCTTGAACCCATGTCCTTTATTTTATTCATAACTTGTTTAAGTTTTTTTTAAATTTTGTAGACCTCTGCAATTCATGAAGTTAAATTAAGATTAACACTTTGGTCCATGATCAATAGAGAGTTTGGGATTACCTTGCAGTGTAAACATGCTCATACAGAGAAGCAAAAACATGAGTGGTTTTGAACATTCATCCTACAAACTACACACAAACAAATTTCCCCTTCCCACACTTGTGGCAAACCCCCAAAATCAAAAGAAAAATTCTGTCTCCCGATATTAGCCATCGACCGTTCCACACCCACGGGAACAGCCTAAGCCACTCCTTCTTCATCCTCCCAATCACCCTAACTCTACTGCTTTTAATGACGTAAAACTTAACTCCTCCTCTGTAGTTATTCCAACTTAACTCCAAAATTTTTAACAACTTTGTACATCATAGTTTTTTTTGTTTGTTTGTTTTGTTTTTGTTTTGTTTTTTTAATATATAATACAATCTATATTTTGTAAACTTACTATTTACTTCAAGTCAGTCAGATGCCTGTGCAAATGCTTAATTATTCTACCTTAGATTTTGTTCATGCTTAGCTCCCACCAGTCTCTTCTTCTTCTTTGATCTTCTTGATGAACTCCTGCGCCTCCTCTGGGGTCTTGAAGATGTGGGTTCTGCCTCATACGTGGTCAGTCAGTCTCGCAGATAGATTACACCATGACAAATCCCAGGTTGCGCAGCTCCTTACGTACGGATCAAACTGCTTCCTCAATTGCTGGATTCCTGTGGCCAAATCTGGGTAGAACCGCACCTGCTGGTCCTGGTGTTTAATCTCTCCTTTTTTAGCTCGTGCAGCGTTGAAGATCATCATCCTGTCTCTGTTGCTAAGAAACTTCATAATTAAGGTCCTCGGCGGTCCCTTATCTCTCCGTGGGCCAATACGATGTGCTTTTTCCAGAACCACTGCTGATTGCAACTCCTCGCTGCCCAGCACCTCCGGAATCCCCTTTTCCAGAAAGGAACATACGTCCCGACCTTCTGATTCCTCTGGAAGACCCACCAGCCTCAAATTATTCTGTCTCGACCGAGATTCCAAATCCAAAATATTATCTTCCAGAGATTTATTTTTTTTTTCCAAAGTGCGCACCTTTAATTGAAGACGGGTGACGTCATCTTCAGCACTAGCGAGACGGAGCTCCATCTGCGCCGTTCGTTCTACACAGTCACCCAATTCCTTTCTTATTCCTTCCAACGCTGTCATAATCCCATCAAATCTAGAGGAAAAGTCCGCTCTCATTGAACTCATGGCAGCCATCAGCGCATCTGCGCCATTCCCCGCAGATATCGCAGCGTTGCCAGCCTCCTCCGCCATATATGGAGTTTTGTTTACTGCGTCACAGACCTGAAAGTCCGTTAATTTGGACTGTTTCGGCGGCTCGCTTTTTCCTTTTCCTGGTTTTCCAGCCTTAGGCTTCGCCGACATATCTTCGCCCAAATGCTGGGATACGTTCTGTCCCAAATGAGAGAGTTATTTGCCGATTTTTTTTTTCCAGGAGCAGAGCAGAGCGAGACACGTCCGTCCTACGTGGCAGCCATAACCGGAAGTCCCTCATTCACATTTTAAGCTCTCCAATTTATTTTATTTCTCCATCCAGTAAGTGAACTCTTGCAGGCTATATTTTGTCAGATAGACATTTGCTAAGAAAGAAATGCATTTTCAAGCATAAAATTCAATCACTTTTAAAATCTTGAAAACACAATATTAAAATTCAAGCATTTTTAAGGGTTTCTAGCACCTGTGGGAACCAGGGGCATAGCCAGAAATGAAGAAGGCACAGAAAAAAAATCAGTGGGCCTAGCCCATAACACACAGATTGCCATAGTTTGCCAACTATATCTGCTTGAATGAATCACAGGATTAATAGACGAAAGTCTTATCAAAACAATGTTACAACTGCAGCAACACAGCACTGCTGACATAGGCAACACATATCCAGCAAGCATAGCCTCATGGTCCGAAAATGACTTACACGATTACAGTCAGAGATGACGAGGCTTGGTGCTGAACACTGTAGTGATGATTTCTGTACAGTCCAGGGATTCAGTCATTTCTCTTCTAAAGGAGAGCAGGGACTAATAGCAGATTTATCTAAGAAATGTGCTCATTTATACTATAATAACTGATTTGCACCACAAATGGTTGTAACAGTGATCTGTTTAGTGACTTAATAATTTCACTGAGATTGGTGTTGATATCATTGTTCTTCTGTTTAGGTTCATGTGCAAATTAATGATGAAAAAGTTACAAATTTATGAGAAAAAAAATGCAAAATTATGAGTACAAGGCTGCAAATTTATGTGAAAAAGTCATAATATTATCAAAAAAGTCACAAATTTATAAGACTAAAGTCACAAGTATACATGAAAACACAAATTTATGAGGGAAAAAAAACAAATTCATGAGAAAATGTTGCAAATTTCAGCTATCAAAATCAAATTTGTGATCAAAGTTTAAATATACAAGTACAAATAGTTGTACATTAATTCACGAGGAACAGGTCCTAAATGGGTGAGAAAATGCAAATTTATACACAGTCACAGATTTAGGAAAAAACAAATACAGTAGGTCTTTCTTTAGTCCACTGACCAAACTTTTTCCTCAAGTCACAATTTAGTAGATACTTTACTATTGATTGATTTTTGGTAGCTTCTTTTCAACTTTAACTTTAGCAATTATCATCATAAAGTAACCCTACTTTTACCTGAGAACAATTTCTGGCTACTTCACCCACCTCTGAGCATGACATGGACCTGTGAATGGGGCTGTCATGGAAAAGAGACAGACGTTTAAGCTGCAGGAGAGTTGCTGGTGATGGGGAAATATTTGAAGCACATTACATTACTGGGCCAGACTCCTTCATTACCTCTGACTGAGAATGGCGCAGTCAAGGCACCTACTCCCTCCTCACTGCAACAGCTTTTACAACAAAATGAAACTGAAAGTCAGATAAACTGGCTGTTGTGCTATGCTGTACTTTACAATATTTTAAACATGCTACAACTGTCTAGGCTGGAGAGACACATCTAGCTGCTGACTACCTTCATCCAAGTGCCTGTCCTGCTCACTCTGATACAGCATTTAGCTGAGTGACCCCCGAACTCAATACCTTGTCAACCACACTGGTAGCTCTCCTGTTGATCTGTTGCTGTTGTTACAATTGCTAGATAAAAAGTTGGAAGCCTTGTTAGGTCCCAAGGACATTCATTCATTCATCTTCTACCACCTAATCCTTTTCGGGTCACGGGGGGCTGAAGCCTTTCCCAGCATCTTTGGGTGAGAGGCAGGGTGCCCCCTGGTCAGATCGCCAGTCCATCGCAGGGCCAACACAGAGAGACAGACAACCATTCACTCTCACATTCATACCTAAGGACAACTTAGAATCCCCAGTTTGATGCCAATCAACCAAACCTGCATGTTTTTGGCCTGTGGGAGGAAACCGGAGTACCCAGAGAAAACCACACAAACACGGGGAGAACATGCAAACTCCACACAGAAGGGTCACCGATGGTCAGGGGTGGGATCGAACTCTTGACCTTCTTGCTGTGTTGCCACAGTGCTAACTATTGCTCCACCAAGCTGCCTGGTTCCAAGGACAGCTAACTTTTAAGAGGCTAGAAATCACCATTCAAAATGCTGCACATGGTATGCACTTAAAAACTTAACTTTTTATAGTCATGGAAGAACCATAGGAGAAAAAACACAGAGATACTTTCAATACAGGACAGCGATTTATTAGAAGAAAATTAAGCAAGGGCAACAGCTTCAGCAAAAAAATCAGTATTAAATCAATCCATAGCCAACTTTGACTAAATACAGACAAAATTGTAAAATAACTTGAAATTACTTTGCCAGTCAAACTGAAGCTGGGCGGGAGAGACACCTTTTATAAAGAGAAGGGAAAGATGGTCCTTTTCTACTTTCTTCCTGTCTAGGTTTGGCTACATGTAGAGCTGGGCAATACAACCTAAAAACTCTCAATTTTTAAATTTTTTTTTTTCATGTCACAGCTGATTTTCAATTTTAAGTGACATTTTGGATTGAAGACAAGGAATTATTTCAAAAAAAGGTTTTATTTTTTCCACAAACAAACATAATTCCCTACTGGGAATAAAGTGCAAACCTGGCTTTCACCAATTCAAACCTTTTTTTTATAAACAAAGTTTGATCAAACAAAGATGAATCCACACATTTCTGATTAATAAAGCTCCAACTTAACTTTCATAAAATTTTCTTTTAAGGGTGGGGGAGGGGTTATAGCTGGAGGCTACCTTATTTACTCTTGTGACGTTGTTCAAACCAAAAAAAATGTCAATTTCACTTTAAAATGTAATCAACTTATCAGCTTAGATTTTTCGTTCTTTTTTCTCAGCGTTCTTATTTATTCTTTCTGGTTTCAGATTTTAATTTCCCAGAGCTGTTAAAATAACCCCCCAGTCAGGCTGAACTGTCCTTCAGGGCTGAGACTGTGAATCTTCTGAAGGACCCCCATCTTGCACTCACTTTTCCTTATCTTGATCTCCTTTTTCGCCCAGATCAGATGGCACACGTCCACGCGACATGTCTTTATAAAGCCAAACCGCTCTAATTATTCTCCTTCCCTTTCTCTTTCTTTCGTCCCACCCAGCTTCCTCTCATGACACACATACTGTATTATTTTTCTGTCTACTCACACATGCATGCATGAAGCTATGCACACACTCGCTCACAAATAAGTGTTTTTTTTTACCCCTAACATTCAATACTACAGTATTTAGAAAAAAAAATTCAAACTGATTACATATCACAGTAATACAAAGTAATATATGAATACACAGTATGATTTTAAGCAATAGATTTGAGGAGCAGATTAAGCATTTTTTTATGCTGTACTGTGTTTCAGTACATAATAACAGAGTTCTTAATGCAGCAGTCCTCTGTGGCTATCCACAAGCTCAATCTCTTTCTACAGGTAGTGCACCTACAAAGTAATTAATATGTTTCCACCTCATTAGTTGATGGTGCAGAACACAGTTGCACGTTGCAAGGTAAAATGACCACAAACACTCAAGTCTTACCTCCTTCCACTTCTAGAAGCGCTTTAGTCAACACGCTTCCTGCTACACTGATTGCCTGGCAGATATAAAAGCCCGAGTCCTCGGGGTGGACATCAGTGATGGTCAGCTCGCCACTCATGGAAACAGAGTAACGGCCAGATTGCGATGGTGGTTGGCCAGGAAACAACAGCATCTACACAGAAATGCACAGATTTTTGTTGAGTCCATTGTGGTAGTTTCAATCTTTTCAATAGATGGCATGTAAAAAATGGACAGCCCAATAATTGAGACTTCTTTACAGCAGACATTTTAACTCATCATAGTAGTAAAAGCTCAGGTGTGTTAACAAAAGCTGCTTTCAGGCCTTCCTTTTGTGCTTGCATGTTTACTCTTATGGCTTACTGCAACAATTAATGGTTGCCATAAATAATTTCACATTTGCTCTCCACACCACACCACACCACAACAACTCAATATGTCTGCATTGAAAAAGGTCAGTATCTGAACTAAGTGAAGTAGCTTAAACCTGCATTAGATGTTAATTATTTCATGGAGCTGTGAAAAAAAATAGAAGAAATGCTCTTTTTGCTTATATAAGATCAACATCCTTGGTAAAAAACTGGAAATACAATGATTTCAAGTTTTGATCACCTCAGAGACATACTGTATATACGTATGTAGTTTTGAAGACCAAAATCCGTTGTTGGCCAAAATCCCATGTTGTTTTACAGCTCAGCAAAAGGCTGTCTGAAACAGTTAATTTTCAGACATCTCATAAAAAAAAAAAACCATACAAATCTGAGCACAATGGCCATCAGTTGTCGGCTCGCAGATCTTTCCACAAAAATTGAGGACCATCTGCTGATTTCAAATAAAACTCAATCTGGCGTCTAATAAAATCTGTACATTTCTTTAAGTCCTCATGATTAGTTAGTCCAAAGGGGACATTTTTCCATTATTATTTTTTATATTTCATTATATATTTATTAAACTTTTATCTGCTCTTTAGATTAAGCTGCTAATCCGATTGGGTAAAGCTTTTTTGAATGGACCAATCACAAGTCAAGAAGCAGTCAGGGTATATTTGTCATGAATGGCCCCTCGGGGCAGAGAGACACACCCACGCGCCAACTGCAGTTTGTGGCATTTATTAACAAAACACAAAATGTTCCGAAAGTGCGCTCACACAAAAATTCAAACAGGTAACAAGGTAAACTTACAAACTGAGGATCAGCGCAAACTCACCAGAACGGGAAGGGGTTCTTGTGGCGAGGAGGAAGGATAAATAAGATTGTGGCAGTCAAAGACAAAACAACGATCTTTAAATAACTGAGAACATAACTGATGGCAGGTGCGGATTCACATGAGTGGGCAGGTAACCTAATTACTAACACAGAGCACACAGAGGAGATAATAACAAGGTGGGAGTGGCTGGAACAGGTGCGGAGGTCATGCCACGAGGAAACAAGATATAAACACTGAGAGCAAAAATAAACAGGAATCTAAACATACTGACAGAATCATTATAATAGTAATAAGGACATGAAAACGCGAAAAAACAAGTGACAGCAAAGAACACCTCTAAAATCAACACACGGGAAAATAATACAACACTGGAAAAATACAGAAAATACTTAGATATAAATTAAGAGCCTGAGCCGGGTAACACACCACGCTCCTTGTGACAACATTTGCTAACTCTGAGGACTGAAGGCTGGTTGGACTGTAACCTCCAGTGTTGCCAGACGTACAATAATCATCATAGTTGCATGATAATTTTGCCCTCTGTATGTTGTATGGTTAATAATTCTAAAAATTCCATAATGTATGATAATTTGACCCCTTCATTACATGTCATCACGCAACAAAGGCTTGTGAACAGTTTGCCATATTTCACAGCTAGTGTGTTGTTTACTGAAGTTATTAAACATTTACTCATTCCCAACACTGCACAAGCTCCAATGAACCTGTGAAATAAACTGGAACATACAGTATGTATATATATGTAGATTATTTTATTATTAATTTATGTGCATATCTATCAGTTATTGCTGATAGCGTTAGTGTTAGCTTTCCTTCCTCCAACAGCTGCCTGTTGGAACCTCTACTCTCTCCTGTTTTCAACCCACAAGTCTCTTGATATTTCTTCCAGCATCTGTCACACATGGGCACCCGGGTGTAGCAGCTGATCAAGCTGTGGTAGCAGGCCTCTGCCTCACAGTGAGCCTGCTGTGGGAGGCCCTTCTGATGGGTGCCCGTTCCGCTTGTTGGAGGCTGCAAAAGAACAACGGGAGAGTTGCCAGCTGGGAAGGAAGAACCTTGATTGGTGAAAGATTACAGAAAAGGGGATCCAGCATAATGCAGACTGATACTGTTGCTGTTTATCAAGTCCAAAGTCATCGCAGCCATCTACCAGGAAATTTTAGAGCACTTCATGCTTCCCTCTTTACGGAGAGGGAAGCATGCTTTCAAGCTTTATGGAGATGCTGATTTCATTTGCCAGCAGGAACTGGCACCTGCCCACACTGCCAAAAGTACCAATACCTGGTTAAATGACCATGGTATCACTGTGCTTAACTGGCCAGCAAACTCTCCTGACCTAAACCCAATAGAGAATCTATGGGGTATTGTCAAAAGGAAGATGAGAGACGCCAGACCCAACAATACAGACAAGCTAAAGGCAGCTATCTAAGCAACCCGGGCCTTCATAACACCTCAGCAGTACCATAGGCTGATCACCTTCATGCTACGATGCATTGATGCAGTAATTCAAGCAAAAGGAGCCCCAACCAGGTATTGAGTGTGTACATGGACATAGTTTTCAGACGACCACCATTTCTATTAAAAATCAATTTTTTAAATTAATTTTATGTAATTATTTTCTTGAGAAACTGAATTTTAGGTTTTTATGAGCTGTAAGCCATAATCATCCATCCATCCATCCACTGTCTACAGCTTTTCTGGAGGTGCGGGTCGCAGAGGCAGCAGTTCAAGCAGAGAAGCCCAGAGTTTCCTCTCCCTGGCCACCTGCTCCAGCTCTTCAGAGAGGATACCAAGGCGTTCCCAGACCAGCTGGGAGATGTGATCTCTCCAGTGAGTCCTGGGTCTGCCCTGGGGTCTCCTCCCAGTGGGACGTGCCCACAACACCTCAAGTGGGGGGTGTCCAGGGGGCATCCTGATCAGATGTCCATACCACCTCAACTGGCTCCCTTCAATGAGGAGGAGCAGTGGTTCTACTCTGAGCCTCTCCCAGATGACTGAGCTCCTCTCCCTATCTCTGAGGGTGAGTCCAGCAATCCTACAGAAAAAGCTCATTTCAGCCGCTTGTATCCGTGATCTCATTCTTTCGGTCATTACCCAAAGTTCATGACCATAGGTGAGGGTAGGAACGTAGATTGACCAGTAAATCAACAGCTTTGCTTTAGAGCTTAGCTCCCTCTTCACCACAATAGACTGGTACAACACCCGCATCACTGCAGATACTGCTCCGATCCATCTCTCAATCTCTCGCTCCATTCTCCCCTTACTCATGAATAAGACCCCGAGATACTGAAATTCCTCCACTTGGGGCAGGAGCTTGTCCCCAAACTGAAGAGGACAATCCACCTTTTTCTGGCTGAGGACCATGGACTCAGACTTGGAGGTGCTGATTCTCATCCCAGTCACTTCACACTTGGCAGCAAGCCGTCCCAGTAAGACCTGTAGATCCTTGCTGGATGAAGCCAGCAGGACAACATCATCTGCAAACAACGGAGAAGAGATCCTGTGGTCACCAAGCATGACACCCTCCGTTCCCTGGCTGCACCTAGAAGTCCTGTCCATAAAAATTATGAACAGGATCAATGACAAAGGACAGCCCTGGCGGAGTCCAACTCTCACTGGGAATGAGTCCGACTGAGTGTTGGCAATACGAACCAAACTCACAATGGTCGTATAGAGGCCGGATAACTTGTAACAACAAGCCCGAGACCCCATACTCCCGAAGCACCCCCCACAAAAAACCACGAGGGACGTGGTCAAATGCCTTCTCCAAGTCCACAAAACACATGTGGACTGGTTGGGCAAACTCCCACAAACCCTCGAGGATTCTCGAGAGGGTAAAGAGCTGGTCCGATGTGCCACGGCCAGGACGAAAACCACATTTCTCCTCCTGAATCTGGGGCTCAACCAACGGCCGGACTCTCCTCTCTAGTACCTTGGCATAGACCTTCCCAGGGAGGCTGAGGAGTGTGATCCCTCTAAAGTTGGAGCATACTCTCCAGTCCCCCTTCTTGAAGAGAGGAACCACCACTCTGGTTTGAGATGCAAAAGGCACTATCCCCGACCTCCACGCAATGTTGCAGAGGCGTGACAACCATGACAGTCCTAAAATAACCAGGGCCTTGAGGTACTCAGGGTGAATTTCGTCCACCCCCAGTGCCCGGCCACCAAAGAGTTTTTTAACCACTTTGGTGACCTCAGCCACTGTGATGGGCGAGTCGTCCCCCTCGTCCACAAGCCCTGCTTCCTCTGTGGAAGGCGTATCAGTGGGATTGATAAGATCCTCAAAGTATTCCTTACACCGCCCGAAGATATCCCCAGTCGAAGTCAGCAGCGCCCCATCCAGACCATACACAGTGTGGACAGTGAGCTGCTTCCCCCTCCTGAGCTGCCCGACAGTTTGCCAGAATCTCTTCGAGGCCGACCAAAAGTCTTGTTCCATGACCTCACTGAACTGCTCTCACACCTGAGTTTTTGTTTCAGCAACCACCCGAGCTGCACTCCGCTTGGCCTGCCAGTACACCTTAGCTACTTCGGGAGTCCCACAAGTCAACCAAGCTTGATAGAACTCCTTCTTTAACTTAATGGTCCCCCTCACCACTGGTGTCCACCATGTGGTTCAAGGGTTGCCACCACGAGATGCCCCGACAACCTTGCGACCACAGCTCTAGGCAGCCGCTTCAACAATGGAGGTGGAGAACATGGCCCATTCAGACTCCATGTGTCCAGGCTCCCTCGGAATGTGGTTGAAGTTCTTCTGGAGGTGGGAGTTGAAGACCTTTCGGACAGGGGCCTCAGCTAGACATTCCCAGCACACCCTCATTATACGTTTGGCTCTACCAGGTCTGAATGGCATCCTCTCCTGTCATCGGATCCAACTCACCACCAGGTGGTGATCAATTGACAGCTCTGCACCTCGCTTTACCTGAGTGTCCAAGACATACGGTCGCAGGTCTGATGACACGATAACAAAATCAATCATTGACCTGCGACCTAAGGTGTCCTGGTACCAGGTGAACATATGGACACCCTTAAGCTTGAACATGATGTTCGTTATTGACAAACTGTGGTTAGCACAGAAGTCCAATAACTGAACACCACTCGGGTTCAGATCGGACAGGACGCTCCTCCCAATCACCCCCCTCTAGGTTTCACTGTCATCACCCACGTGCACATTGAAATCCCCCAGAAAGACAATGGAGTGTCGAAGAGGAGCACTCTCCAGCACCCCAGTCAGAGACTCCAAAAAGGCTGGGTACTCTGAACCATCACTTGGTGCATAAGCACAAATGACGGTCAGGACCGGTTTCCCAACCCAAGGGCACAAGGAAACAACCCTTTCATCCACCAGGGAAAACTCCAATATAGAGGCAGCAAGGTGGGGGGATACAAGAATACTCACCGCTGTTCATTGCCTCTCGTCCAGGGCAACTCCAGAGTAGGCCAAGCTCCAGCCCCTGCAAATATTTGCACGACTTAGCATGAACCCAACCCCTTTACAGTGCTTATCAAAAGGAGCTCTGGAAACCCTTCATGAGAAGGTTGCTGCTGATTGGCCGAAATGAATAATAAAGACGTGTGAATAGCCAAACAAACTGGATTTGTACATCAATTGTGGTAGCCACACCCACGAAACTAGGAAGCGGTCTCGCTGATATTTCCCTCTGAAACTGCTCTATTTCAAATACAAGTTTACAGTTTTAAAATCTCCCACACTGTTATTTGATGCATGGAGTAGCTTCTTCATGATTTCAAATAGCATATTTTGCAAAAAAATCACAATTAAACAAAAAAAGTATTTCTGTGTTTTTCAGGAATCACATCAGGCTGACTTGTTGCTGGTTTACTCACGGCGGGTCACATTTTATTGATGCCGATTCATTCATTAAATGGTCATAACTAAATGTAACCGAATTTGTCTGTTTCACGTGTTTGATATTAACATTGAAATATTAATACAGGTGCATGTCGGATGATGCAGCGGGATAGCTGCGTTGCATCAATGTGGGTGCATACATGTAAAACCAGCTTTACAACCATATCCCTGTTGGAATGTCATAGAGTAGGGAAAATCCCTAGTTGATTTTCTGTTTCAATTCTGGTAAGATGACATGATCTATTTTCAGAACTTTCCGATCTTTATGGTCAAATGCAAGGTCAAGGCCATTAGGACATTCAAGAGGAGTCCCAAAACCCCATTCTAGGTTGTGTTTAAATGTGGTCACTCTGTCTCTCATAATAAAGCCACTATAAGCCAAAATTGATCTCCACTTCCCATCCGTGGATCACCACTTTATCATGGTGGAGGGGTTTGAGTGCCCGAATGATCCCCGGAGCTATGTTGTCAGGGGCAACTTGACCCTGGTAGGGTCTCCCAAGGAAAACTGGTCCTGGGTGAAGAGCCAGACTAAAAGCGGTCTAGTGGATCTCCATGAAAAACATTACATCAAGGACCCAGCGTCCCCAAAGGAGGCACATGAGTCCGCCCTCTACTGGGCTCACCACCTGCAGGATGGATCATGGTGCGATGTGGACTGGGCCGAAGTCTAGGCTACTTTGCCTGGACTGATGCCCCCGTGATCCGGATTCCCATATAAGCGGTAGAAGATGGATGGATGGCTAGATGATTTCCCCTTTTTATGACCCTATGACCTTGACCTTTTGATCCCAAAAGCAAAGCCAAACATAATACTCCCGTGGCCAACCTGAGTGCTATGTTTGGTCACCCTAGCATCATTTCCTCTTGAGTTAGAGCACGGATATGCAGACAGATGGACGGACAGGTGTACAGACTCAGGCAAGTGCCCTACCCACATGGCCCCCATTCTATTATGCTGAGCACCAAGCCTGAAGGCAGGAAGCACAATTTTATATGGTCTTCGGTATGACCTGGCTTTGACTTGAACCCACGATGGATGCTCTACCATTGTCCACCACTCCGGTTGTTATAACAGCTTATTAATTATTCATAAAGCATCTACAGCCTTATAAACAATGTAGGAATCCTTTATTAGGATAGTTTGATTGTGCAGTGGTCCCCCAATAACTACTGGATGGATGGGTTGGGATTTTGTTTCATGTGTTCAGATGCATAATTGACCCTGACTTCTCATCTCACACCACCTAACCAAACCTTTTACTTATTGAATGCTTTGATTTATGACTTAGAAACCAAGTAAACTCACGATATTTTATTTTTATTTTATCATCCTCTATTAGTCCCACAATGGGGAAATTACAGGGTATCCACCTGGATGGATGAGGCAGCCAATCCCTTCACCATTCACACCTAGGGCCACCTAGAGTTTGCAATTAACCTAACTTGCATGGTTAGGTGTATAACATGCTCCCAACTTTTCAGCCTTATCCTATGCCAGCTCATTCATCAACCTTAGTTATACTTTGTGTTTAGAGCTAATTAACAAGCGGCTCACTGGGCTTACTTTATATATGACAAAACCAATAAATCATTTATTTAACCAGTTGAATTAATTGTGACAACTTATCTTCTGCTTTTAAAGTAAGGGCACAAACTCATTAACTTGCAGCTATTATTAAATAAAAAAAACAATAAACACTACAAGATGTGTGTTCTTTTTGTATTTTGGGGGGGATCATGCCCTCTAACAGGCGTTTTATAGCCATCTCCTGTTGTTTTCCTGCAAATGATATGGACGTGAACAAGAGGGGGAGGGATGCATCAATCCATTCAGCCATTTCATTCCTCTAAGAGGCTTAAACTTTAGTGGAGGGGACCAAGGTTATAAGGCTACAGATAATCCTACAAATACAGCAAAAAGCTCCACAAACAGTCACGCCGTGCCTCAACCACCCCTGCACATGGAAGCTTACTCCCTCAAAAACGGCAGCTGAAGTCGGACAACCATCTGAAAACATCTCCTCCAAGTCAGCGATCCCAGCTGCTGTTGAGCAACAAGGTATTTATAGTTGGGGATGATGTGGAAGGAGGGCATTGTTTGTCTGCAGGCTCGCCCCGAAGAAGCCGTTCCCACACCTGGTGTGCTGTACTTCTCACAAGCCCATTTCCTATTTTTCTCCTTTCTCCCCCCTCCCTCCGATCACCCCCATATCAGTGAACAGTTCTCGCCAATGAACGAAGGCAATATCTTCCAACACTTTGTCTCTACCCATGTCTCTGAGCCAAATGCAAATGTGTTGCACTATCCTGCTCGCTGCTCGCCCATTTCGCCTGAAAAATCACATCTTGAAGAGTGTGGGCAACCAAAAAGGTGTCAGAAAAAAGTATGATAAAAATCAGACAAAACCTGCTCATGTTGTGGTGAGTCATTCTCGCCTTTAAAACAAAGAAGGTGTCAAACGCCATCTATTGACATAACAAACAATGCATGATGCAACTAGAAAAAAAAAACCTGTTTGCTCATAAATAATTCCAGAATGTATTCATATTCACTAATTCTCCCTGCTGCAACATTCAGCATCAGAGGAACCTGAGAGCTGCTTCAGCCTCTTACCTGGCTGCCCTCTTTCTGCCAGAAGATGGCAGGTGGAGGATTTCCTGTCGTGCCGCACTGGAAGGTGACGCTCCTCCCTTGGGTGGCAATCTGGTCTCGGGGCTTTGCAGCAATCTGAGGTGGTACTGAAAGAGGAAGAAGGAAAGTGCCACCCTTTAAAGCCACATTCTTAAAATGAATTCTGTGTCTCCATTTTGCAATTAACCCGATTTCCTTATCTTTAAATTACTGGCTGAAGAAGTACTATAACTGGCTTTGCTTTAAAGACACTTTTTTTTTTTTTTTTTTTTAGCCAAAATTGTCTTTATAAAAGACTGAAAACTCAGCAGCCATGTCACACTTCAAAAATCATGGCCCATTAACTATGTTAAAGATACAAGCAGAAACGGCAGATCTAAACCATGGACACCCATCTCATCTCCCCAGTTTCTATCTTTTCAACTCCTCCATCCTCAGTTTTCTTGCCTGTTAAGTGGAAATTACATGGAAATTGTTTCCAACACACCATGATGAGAAGCACTTGAATTCTGAAAATGCACTTGGAGGACAGAGGAGGCTTGTTGGAGAAACACTGAGTAAGGATTACCTGTCATAAATGACGCACACTGTAGTGCATCTGTTAAGAAATGTTCTTTCGTTTTTATAAACTGTTATTGTCACGCAAAATGATTCACTGCAATCAAACTGGCTCCTCCTCTCTACTTATCTGTGTGAGTCCTCAAAATACATGTACAGTCATACTGGTCACATTTTGAATTAAAAATACCCTTCAGACCACAGGGCATCAGTCACCTGACAGAGGTCCTCGTACAACAAGAAAAAAACGACACGATGCACTGGTGCCGCACATCATGTTTAATTGACGTTGCTACAAAATAATGACTCCAGTGGAGGATGTTTCATTTTCTCTCCTTAAGTCTCTTCCTCTGCTCACATCTAGTAGGACAAAGGTGAGGAGAGGAACTGAGGATGAATAGAGCTCCAGTCTTTTATCGAAGCTTCGTTTTTTTGGAGGAATTACCCCTGTAAATTGCAAGCATGCTTCTCAGTTATTAAGGTAAACTAAGAAGCACGCCTGCTGTTAATATCCTGATCAACTTTTCCTGTCGAGGGTTTGAATTCATGGGAAGTACGGTGTGACGGGGCTCTGTTCAGCACTCGTTCAATGCTTCATCCTTGACTGTAGAAGTATAAACTATCTTGTGATGCTCAGGGAAAACTCATCTGTAGAGGACAGGTAAGCGTGAAGGTATGAAGACCTTCTCTGAGGCTGCCTCCAACTAGTCTGGAACCACAGACTGGTTCTAGCCTATACGTCATTTCATTCACAAGTTATCACATTTAGAAGTTTGGTTTTTTTTTTTCTGAAGGTCACCAAAATTTGAAGTCATCCCAGATTTTTCAAAGCTAGAACTATGGTATTAATTTTTGCATGTACTTTACATCATTTCCTTGCTGAGTTATTATGTTTACAATGTTTTTGGAAAAACTGACCCCTGACCTTAACCTTGAGTTCAAGGTTGCCCAAATTCCATCAGAGACGGCGTCAGAGATTTTGCATAGATACAACCATAGGTGATGTGAGGGGGGGATGGTGTCCCTCTTGTTAGCAAAAGGACCCAAAAGCATCCCCCTTGTTAACCTGCTCTCCCCCCATTCATCAGTGTAAACCAAGGTGGGGGGGGTGCATTTCCCCTCCCAACCTGGAAGAAAGACAGAGTTGTCAATAACATCATCATGAACCTTTATCATGTTATATAAATGAATAACATGACTTTTAACAACCAATTCTAAGCACAAGTGCAAAAAAAATGTAAATTTTCACCTTTTTCTCATAGATTTGCAACTTTTTCCACACAAACCTGCAACTTTTTTCTCATAAATTTGCAACCTTTTTTTTGCAAAATTGTGACTTTTTTCTCACAATTTTGTATTCTTTCCTGTAAATTTTCAACTTTTTTCTCATAAATTTTCAACTTTTTTCCTCATAATTTTTTTTTAACTTTTTCCCCTATAAAGTTTCATGTTTTTCTTATAAATTTGCAGTTTTAAAAAAAATTGCATTTTTTTCTTTAAATTATCAACTTTTTTCTTTTAAATTTGCAATTCTCATCTGGATGCTGATTAAGTTTTCTTTCTATGGAATTCAGTTGTACTTTGCGATTTGTTAAATGTTTAAATTGGCCTCTTTTTCCCTGTCTTTGCACCTTTCTTCTTGAAAATTGTAATCTACAGTTATACATTTTCACCTCATGCTAAATTGGTGAATACGTGCCAGCCCCCTTATTAAAAAAATAACAAATCACCTGCTGGATACAACTATGGTATCAATATCAAAAGCCGCCCTCATTTCCTTCTGGAGTTATTATATTTACAACAGTTATGGAAAAATCTGACCTCTGACCTTGAGGTCAAGGTCACACAAATTTCAACTCATCTGCAGTTTTTATATCTATGGTATGAGTATGAAAAGCCTACATCATTCCCTTCTTGAGTTATCATGTTTACAAGATTCAGGGAAAAACTGAATCAAATTCAAACCAAATGCAAACTCGTCCAAGATTGTTCTTAGATATAAATATGGTATCGATTTGAAGAGCCAACATCATTCCTTTCTCTAGTTATTGAGATTACAAGTCCTGGTGTTGATACTGATGCTGGCCATCAGCCCAGCAGGGTGATACAATACCCCATAAAAAGCACAAAATCTCTAACTTCAAACTGTTTCTGAGGTAAAAATACCATGGCAACAGTAGTGACTAACCCCACCACGAATATGCATACACAGCAAAATGATAACTTCTTCTTCTTTTATTTGTCGTCTACAGGGATACTTTGCTGATTCACTACGTCCTGCACATTATCATCACATTAAGGAAAAAACAATATTCCAAGCTTTCAGTGCGGGAATTTTGATGCGGAGGCTGGGTGAGGTGTAGCCTGTTTTACTGCTTTATATTCAGTTTGGAAGTCAAGTGCTTCCCCACTCTCGGGGGTCTGACCCTTCCAAAGGGTGGCGTCATAAATCTGCAGAGACCTGAAGATGTGGTGGGAGTGAAGAAGAAAAGTTCCTCACAGGTGGTGGTGTGTGTGTGTGTGGGGGGGGGGCAGATTACACCTCATATAAAGGTGTCAAATAAAGGTAGTAATAAACAGCAGAGGTATAAAATGTGTTAGTATAAAAAATGATAGTCTTGGCACCATTTCTGTTCACCCTGAGCTTAATCGATAAAGGACTCATTAGCTCTTAGCAAGTGAGAGTTAGTCTCCTCTATAACCTTTTGAGCTTTTGATCTATGGCTTAGTTTTCATTTTTTTTAATGAGAAATATCACCTCCCTGTCCTCTTTTAAAAAAAAACAGATCATCACACCATAAAGCCAGCATCATCCTTATGACATTTCCTGGGTTATTCTGGGCATGGTCTCAGCAGCTCTGCCACTTTCCAGGTGGGGTCAGATCACTCCATTATCCACATCATCACATTCTCTGTAGATTTACACTGACCACTGCCTTCTACTTCCTCCCCGCCTTAGTAATTGGCTCTCGCTTTGAGCCAAGCGAGAAGCTTCTCTAGCCTGGATTCGCCCCCACACCCCAGACACACGTGCATAAGAGCATGCAAACGCACATTTGGCTCAGTGCACCAGGGAACTGAGTAATCTGTGTCGTGCCCAGCGTGCACGCTTTGCTGGGCGGAGAAGACATCTCACACTTTTATCAACACTGAAGTGATGTTGTGATGACGTTCCTGTGAATTTCTCCTCTTCTGACGCTGCAAGGTCTTAAAACAAACATCATGTGTCAGCCGCACGCACTGCCACGCTCCTTTTGTTAATTCTATCATTTTCAGCTGTTTAAGATGTTGCTGCGTTGGATGCGTCTGGGATGCAGTCATTTATGCGACTCTAGATTTTTTATATATATCTTAGTTTAATGCTGCTCCCTTTGGTAGGACATCAAGTCTATTTAACCAGCTGGTCTGGGAAATAAGCTATTTTTATGTGAATATGAGGCCTTTGTCAGCTTTCCCAATTACTAATAAAAATGGTGCCCTACAGCAGAAGGGATTATTCCCCAAAGACTGCAACTGATCTGTTGCTAATCTGCTGTTTCTGGATGAGAACTGAGTTTGAATATTGCATATGATTAGATTTGTACTTCATTATTGACAATATGTACTATTGTTGGGGCAAATTTTGGTATATTTTCCCTTTAGACAAGCACGCTGTGTAATCGTAACCTGCTGTTAGAAAACACAACAAAAAATCTTGTTAAATATTACAAAAGAGTGTCGGGAAAAGCAGCACAACTTGTACTTCACACCTTCACATCTACAATTCTATCGCTGCAGAGAAGCCTGCATTATGCAATATCTTGATAACATTTTCCTCCTCTTTCTTCCTTTCTTTCTTGGTTTTATTTTAAACGCAAAACATATTTTCTAAATCTCTATTTTACTCTATCCGCCTTATTCCTAGCCCCCACGATGCCTTGCGTGAATTATGGGCGCAACTTCCGGTACTAGTTTAGAAAGTGAGGTTGTCACAGAAGCGGGACACTTTTCCTTGTTAAAAAACAATGAGTTCGGCATCAAAAATGCAGGAACGTGGCCTTTTGCATCTCAAAAAGAGTAATATAATCATACCACTTCCCACGACTATGGAGGGATGAGAAGATGACCTTAAAAATTTATCTGGCAGACAGTAGCTCCATTAGTCAGCTCCGCTGCTAAGATGCTAACGCTGTAAACAAATAAAAGCTCTGAGATATATCAATGTTTCCACCGCAATAAAGTCAAATGCATTTTGTTGAAATATGTTGGACATAATCAGATTTACCTCAGCGCAGATGTAGAATCTAGTCAGAGCCACAAAGAACCACAACACCGCGCTTGGGTGTTGTGGGGTAAATACAGACAGCTGCAGCTGTTTGTTTTACCCCCAAATTAAAATGCTCCTGCTGCTGTCATGCTATGAATGCTTGTTATTTAATTTAACACGTACAGACCTTTTCTGACAATTGTTCAAAATTTTATTGATCTATATTTTGTGATAATTTAAAAATTAATGCATGCTGAAGCTGCTAATATCAAGTCCATATCATTCCAATGCAGTGCAACGAATGCAAAAAAACCCACCTATTTGATATCTTTCTTAAATCGTTAAGCCTTAGGAAGCAAACTGTTAGTGTTTTTTATTTATTATTTTACTTCACGCAGCCTTGCATCTGGTGACATAAACATCAGATCTGTGACATTCATACAAGTGAAAACATAGCTGCTGCTGCTGTGTCTGTACCACCGATCACACCAACAGTCCTCGTTAGTTTTCAGTGCATGATCTATGCATTGCTGTTGAAGCCACAGATTTAGCTGAGGTTTAAGAGTCTCACACCACGAACAGCAGCAAGTACCAGAACTACGCAAAAACATTCAAAAATACGAAAACTACAATTGCTGAAATTATCTGACACTTGACTGCAAAACAGGTATGTGGACTATACATTAAAACAAATTTAAAACACTTTTAAAAATGCTATTTCAAATGCCCCACTACTCCACTCTTGCCGACTGATTTAACACTATTTCAGCCGAAACCGGAAGATGCGCTCATAATCGTTTCTACAGCAGCGCCCTCAGAAATAAGGTGGATAGGTTTACATATGTTTTTTTCTTTAAACAGTTTTCATTTGTTCCAGGTTTTAAATTATTTTATTTTCTGGGTACCTCTCAGGGGAATGGTGTTACAGAAAAACCTCTACTTCACTTTGTCTTAGCGTGTTTTCACACCCACGTCTGTTTGCTTTGGTCCGAATCGGTCGATGAGTTTGTTATTTTGTTGCATTTCTCCCCTTGATTCGGCTCCTTTTTACACAGAGAAAAATCCAGGCGTAACAAAATCCGTCACTTCATATCAAGTGAGGACATGCTTTCTGCTTAGTGGTCGGATGTTTTTGCCGCAAGAACAGGAAACGTAAAGACAGAGATACAATGCAATCTGTGACCCATCAGAATTTGGCACCCTGCTATTCCACTTTTGCAATAATCAATTCAAACATGAAATGGCGATTTTCCAGAGCTCTGTCCTCCTCTCACATTAGTCAATAGACACATCTACCTTTTTTTTTGCACCACACATGCAGACAATGGGCAACATCACAATATGCAGGTACATATTCTGATGTGTCACAATTTCTGAGTAACTCTAGCAAGGAAGATAACTTCCTGTATTTACTTTTCTTATTCTTACAGCTAAAAAAAAATAAATCTGACCAATAAGCAGAGAGGATATTCTTGTGTGATTCTCATGTGATTTGATGTGACTCATTTTGGTCCATTTGGATTTCTTCCTGTATAAAATGGAACCAAACCAAGGAGAAAATAACACAAAATAACAAACCTCTCAACTGATTCGGACAAAAGCAAATTACCTTAGGTGTGAAAACACCGTGAAGGAGAAAAGGAACTAGAGTTCAAGTGAAAGGACTAAAGCCTGCAGGTGTGAAAGCACCCTTAGATAATAGGCCTCCAAATGTCACAGAGATAACAAGGGTAACACAAGGCTCTGCTACAAAACTGTGTACATCATAATTATCACATAGTCTGTATATAAGAAGGATAAAGTTCTCACGTGGGTTTATTACAAAGCTTCAGCCAGGCTTTCTTTAAGTTATCTGGGTTGACAAAATAAAACCTGAATCAGAGACAAGGGGTGTCAAAAAGACGGAACCCGAGCTTTACGGGGGTCATGTGACTTTTAAATCTATGGTCCATTTTGAACAGATGGCGTATCACCTTATCCATTTAGGGATAAATCATGAAGAGATAATAATACTACAAAGGAAATCTGTACTGCAGTAAGAAAACACACAGTTGTGCAAATAAGCAGGAGCAGAAATCCTATCAAAAATTGTTAATTATGTAAACTTCTATCTTAATACAAATTACATATTACAATTATAACTATTCATATATCTCATTGTATACTAAAGACCTCATTTTTCTAGCATAACAGCAAATTCAATTTGGCTCATAATAGTAATTTTAAAAAAGTCATGTATGCATAAATCTCCTGACATTTTCCTTCAGCCTGAAACATATATATCACTGAACTGTGAAAATTAGTGACCATGGAGCATATTCAGCTGATTTTAGGCAGAAATTGCCCACTGTTCCTGCTGAGTTTATGGTCAAACTGATGGTCACAACCTCCAGGTTCACATCGTTTTGTAAAGAACAAGATTTTGTTAGATTTTCATCATTTGCTATTTTTATTGTTATATTCTGCTTTGTGACTGACGAGGTTTTTCCACCGACGTTCATGTTTTTCTTCACATTTCTAACAGTTTCAAAAAGCTAAGAAGGCGACAGACCCAGGCTTAGAAAACTGAACACAGTGGAGGGGGGCTTTCTCTGTGGAGTCTGCATGTTTTTTTTCTGTGCCTGTATAGTTTTAGTCCAGGTACTCGAGCTTCCTCCCACATTTCAAAGACATCATTGTTGCCCCAAGTAGAGGAGTTCAAGTACGTCAGAGTCTTATTGATGAGTGAGGGGAGAATGGAGCCGGAGACTGACAGACGAATTAGAGCAGCACATGCAGTGATGCAGACTAATTGTACCGGTCTGTTGTGGTGAAGAGGGAGCAAAGCTGTCGAGTTACCGATCAATCTACAGTATGTTCCCACCCTCACCTATGGTCATGAACTTTGGGAAGTGACCAAAAGAATGAGATCACGGATACAACCGGCTGAAATGAGCTTTCTCCACAGGGTGGCTGGGTTCACCAATAGAGATAGGGTGAAAGGTTCAGTTATCTGGGAGAGGACCGGAGTAGAGCCGCTACTGCTCCACATCAAAACAAGCCACCCGAGGTGGTTTGGGCGTCTGATCAGGATGCCTCCTGTTTCTGGCACAGAGGAGACCCCCCAGGCAGACACAGGACATGCTGGCCTGGGAACACCTTGGCATCTTCGCTGAAAAGCTGAGGGTGGTAGTTGGGAAGAGGGAAGTCTGGGTTTCTCTACTAAGACTGCTGCCTCCACAGTCGGCCGGATAAGCGGTCAGAGATGGATGGATGGATGGATAGATTGATAACTGCTAGGCTAATTCATGATTCCAAATTTGCTACCCTTTACACCCTTTACACAGGGGTGGAGATCACTGAGTGATCGTTGAGAGCTCTGGCCGATTTTTGGTCTAACAGTGATCTTCAATGATCTCCACAGTCGCCTCAAAGTTTGAAGTCAGTCTAAAACACACAAGGATCTCCCAAACAGTCCCAAAGATCAAAAATTGGCCCACTCTCTCAATGATCTCTGTGCTGCGTAAAGGAGCCCCCAGCACACTGGGACGCCTGTAAGACCAGAAACTCACTGTATAAATGCTGCTCATATGTATGCACATCATTTATACAGTTGGTACTGCTTAAAAAACACTAAAAGTCAGAAAAAATATATAACCAAAAACTGAAATAACCATGTTGTAGGGTTTTTATCTTCCTATATAAAGTAATCTGAGGTGACTGATATTGTGAGCTGGTACTGCATAAAGTTAAACTCAATATTAATCTGTTACAATAGTATTCAAATGTACAAGTAAAAGCATTTAGAAATAAAGTTAAAAATATAATATCCCGGGGCGAGACACTTCACCCCCAATTGCTCCTGGTGGGTCTGGAAGCGCCATGTTAGGCAGCATGCCGCCATCAGTGTGTGAATGTGTGTGTGAATGGGTGGATAGCAGGATCTGTAAAGCGCTTTGGTCATCAAGAGATGAGAATCAAAGCGCTATATAAGTGAATGCCATTTACCATTTACCATAAAAGTAAAATAATACAATAATAGCCAAAATGTTGACTATGTGACACGAGGATTCATCAAGTTCTCTTTTCACAAGACTTCAGTATGATTGTAATTAAAAACCTTTCAGCCCTGTTGTGAACTACTTTCGCTCCAAATGAGAGTAGGATTTAGAAATTATCGTGACACACTCTTCTTGACACAACAGATGCGTAGTGGAGATTTTAATCTGGCGTGTCGGAGGCTTACTTAATGCCTGACTGGAGCAACGGGCATGTTGTCAGAATGTTAGCACCTAACGGAGGGACCTATTTACACCATTAAGCAATGATAGCTGCATTTAAAAACCATTAGGGATGCCATACAGAAACTATCTGACCATTCCTTTTCATCTAAACAAACCAACAACATAAATGCTTTTCTGTGTAGAAGAATTAGATGGAAAGTGGACTTAACAGAACAGGCGAACTGGAATGAGAGATAGGGTTAAAAACATGATGGAGAGAGATGGAAAATTAATGAGATGGATGAAACACCGGGCTGCTAAACAGAAAGCATTGCACGAACAAGCACAAAAAAGAGAAACGTGTGAAAAGAAAACTGTTTGGTTTGGATTTCATTTATACTGATAAAGCATCAGAGGATGAAGTCGTCTGAGACTATTTAAACCGAGACACACACAGACAGAGTGAAAAAAGGGCACTGGGAGGAAGGCAAAGGGAGGAGGAAGATAAAGAGACAGGAAGAGAGAGGGGGAGTCATGTCTTATTAATACTGAGACTGCTCTCTGGCAGTGAGTTAACCCGCACAGCTACCAAACATCTGTCAAATGGCGTAATCCATCCGGTTTAGCATAAGCCTCTGGACAAGGACTGATATAAAACACATTGAAAATTGGACATCAAGTGAGGAACAGGGTTTGTATGTTGCTGTTGCCACGTGACTCTACCTCTTGGCCTTGAATCGAGAGCTCCTGTTTATGCATGCACAAATATGTACGTGTGCATGATGCAAAATGCATGATGCGTCTCTCACCGTGCACCTGCAGCATGGCCGAAGCCTCAGTCTTGCCCACGCTGTTCTCAGATGTGCAGGTATACGTCCCTTCATCCTGTGCCTTCACGCGTAACAAACGGAGGTTGTTACCGTTGCGGATTTCAAACCTGGGAAAATAAGATGGGAGATAATCAAAAATCTAAAAAGGAATCCCAAAGCAGAATAATCACCGTACTAATCTGCAAAAAGTGATGAAAATTCACAAGAGGTACAAGATAATGCCATTTCTTTTCTTGCTCTTTTAAGGATTTTTTTCCAATCAGGTTGCATTATCTGCGGAACAATGTGCTGTATCTGCCTCAGCCATCATCACTGGCTCCAGGAACACTGAAAATCAATTATAAACAGTTTTCTGTTGGATTTGTATAAGTAGCTTTTTATCCCTCGGCATTGGATTAAATATGAAGTTAAACTGACTTTGCAGATCATAATTATTTAAGCTACCGAACACAAACAGATCACTAGTATAAAATGTTACTCTCTTTGTCTGTGTAAGGCAGGTAATAAGTGTAATTCTTACATTTCATATTGATTAGAAGTGTGAGAAAAGAAATACACAGATTAGAATATAAGTGAAAGTCAAAAAAGCTATTAGCTCAAAGCAGTAAAGCTATGAATTTTTACCATCACAATTACATTTTCTGAAAGTCTTAGTCACATGACTATGTTTAATTGTACAGACGTGGACAAAATTGTTGGTACCCCTCTGTTAATGAAAGAAAAACCCACAATGGTCACAGAAATAACTTGAATCTGACAAAAGTGGTAATAAATAAAAAGTCTATGAAAATTAACCAATGAAAATCAGACAATGCTTTTGAATTGTGGTTCAATAGAATTATTTTAAAAAAACAAACTCATGAAACAGGCCTGGACAAAAATGATGGTACCCTTAACTTAATATTTTGTTGCACAACCTTTTGAGGCAATCACTGCAATCAAACGATTTCTGTATCTGTCAATGAGACTTCTGCAC
Source organism: Pholidichthys leucotaenia (assembly GCA_020510985.1). Lineage (NCBI taxonomy): Eukaryota > Metazoa > Chordata > Actinopteri > Cichliformes > Pholidichthyidae > Pholidichthys > Pholidichthys leucotaenia. The sequence goes on from CM035847.1 coordinate 234,242,278, forward strand.
CTGTCAGCAGGTATTTTGGCCCACTCCTCATGAGTAAACTGCTCCAGTTGTCTCAGGTTTGAAGGGTGCCTTCTCCAGATGGCATGTTTCAGCTCCTTCCACAGATGTTCAATAGGATTTAGATCAGGGCTCACAGAAGGCCACTTTAGAATAGTCCAATGTTTTGCTCTTAGCCATTCTTGGGTGTTTTTATCTGTGTGTTTTGGGTCATTATCCTGTTGCAAGACCCATGACCTGCGACTGAGACCAAGCTGTCTGACACTGGGCAGCACATTTCTCTCTAGAATACCTTGATAGTCTTGAGATTTCATTGCATCCTGCACAGATTCAAGATGCCCTGTGCCAGATGCAGCAAAGAAGCCCCAGAACATAACAGAACCTCCTCCATGTTTCACAGTAGGGACAGTGTTCTTTTCTTGGTATGCTTCATTTTTGCGTCTGTGAACATAGAGCTGATGTGTCTTGCCAAAAAGTTCCAGTTTTGTCTCGTCTGTCCATAGGACATTCTCCCAGAAGCTTTGTGGCTTGTCAACATGCAGTTTGGCAAATTCCAGTCTGGCTTTTTTATGATTTGTTCTCAACAGTGGTGTCCTCCTTGGTCGTCTCCCATGAAGTCGACTTTGGCTCAAACAATGACGGATGGTGCGATCTGACACTGATGTACCTTGACCTTGGAGTTCACCATGAATGTGTTTAGAGGTTGTTCTGGGCTCTTTTGTTACCATTCGTATTACCCGTCTCCTCCTGTGGCCACGTCCAGGGAGGTTGGTTACAGTCCCGTGGATCTTAAATTTCTGAATAATATGTGCAACTGTAGTCACAGGAACATCAAGCTGCTTGGAGATGGTCTTATAGCCTTTACCTTTAACATGCTTGTCTATAATTTTCTTTCTAATCTCCTCAGACAACTCTCTCCTTTGCTTCCTCTGGTCCATGTTTAGTGTGGTACACACCATGTCAAGAAACAGCACGGTGACTACTTGTCACCCTTTAAATAGGCCAACTGACTGATTACAAGTTTGTAGACACCTGTGATGTTAATTAGAGGACACATCTTGGTTGAACATGTCCCTATGGTCACATTATTTTCTAGGGGTACCATCATTTTTGTCCAGGCCTATTTCATGAGTTTGTTTTTTAAAATAATTCTGTTGAACCACAATTCAAAAGCATTGTCTGATTTTCATTGGTTAATTTTCATAGAATTTTTATTTATTACCACTTTTGTCAGATTCAAGTTATTTCTGTGACCATTGTGGGTTTTTCTTTCATTAACAGAGGGGTACAAACAATTTTGTCCACGTCTGTAATTTTGGTGCAGCATTCGTCAAAGCTGTTCAATACCTCCATTCATTAGATTTTAAATCAATGGCTTATATACTCAAAAATAGGTAAAACACCATGATTTAAGATAAAAAAAAAAAAAACCTTCTACAAAGTTTCCAAAGCAACCATCAAGCTTTTAAGATGTTTTAGAGAATCAGAATGATCCCACTCAAGCAACTAAGCTAAGAAAAGTACAGAGGAATACAGTCTGATAGTAAAAAAAACAAACAATCCAGGTAGAAGATACACAAACTTAAACAGAGACTAAAATGGCTGTGCACCAAGACCGAGTGCTTGTATGTACCATAGACTGTATTGTAGCACCTTGGGGGAGCCAGATTATCTAGCATCTCAGACAGGAGACAGTGGATAAGCTTGGGACAACAAAGAGCAGGAGGTTCCTGGTGAGATAGCAGGAAGGAGTCAGGGATGAAGGATGTTGAAGGCAGTGTGATGCAAACGTCATGTTGTGTGTGATGTAAATGCCATGAAACTTAAGAGGAGAGTTTCTGCTTAAATCTTTCGTCTGTTCTGTGCTCGAGAGATGTGAGTGTGTAATACATCGTCTGAAATGATTCTGCCTCTGATTTCACACACTCCACACTGGTGATCCAAGACGTATTATGGAACACGAGGCAAGATCCCCGGAGCCGGCCCGGTCAGGAAGCTACAGCGAGGCGGCAGCCATCCCACAGACAGCCCGGACTGGAACCTGCAGCCACGCGTGTGCGGTTTCAGTCAAGCTACCGGATTTCTGGCAGCACAACCCGCGCTCTTGGTTCCACCTCACCGAGGCCCAGTTCGCCCTCCGGGGAGTAACGGCAGACGATACCAGATTCTACCATGTGGTCGCAGCGCTCAACGCCCGCACAGCTCAGCAGGTTGTGAGCCTGCTCGATCACCCACCAGCCAGCAGCAAATATGAGGCGCTCAAGGCTGCGCTCATCCAGCGCTACACGCTCTCGGAATGTGAGAGAGCGGAGAGGCTCCTGACGCGGACCGAGTTAGGAGATGGTTCGGCCGTAGACCTGATGGAGAAGATGCTGGCATTAATGGGCACGGACGACGGGCACATTCTGTTTGCCCACCTCTTCCTCCGGAACCTTCCGACAGTAGCGAAAGCGGTTCTGGCCAATTCGCCGTGGCTGGCCGCGCGCGACTACCGTGCGCTAGCCCAGGAGGCAGATCGGATCATCATCACCACCAGGGCAATCACAGTCAACGCGGCAGCGGCGGAGCCCAGCAAGACGACCAGAGGAGGCAAGGAGCCACCGACGGTAGCAGCAGCGGGGGCCAAGGAGCGCCAGAGCGACACGCTCTGTTTCTACCACAGCCATTTCGGAGAGAACGCACGCAGATGTGCGCCACCGTGCCAATTCAAGCACTCGGGAAAACGCCAAGGCCGGGGGTCGGTAGCAGCTGTGACCCTCGGTGAAGAGAACAAGCTGCTCTACTTGACAGATGCACGCTCTGGGAGGCGTTTCCTCGTGGACACCGGAGCACAGAAGAGCTTCATCCGGCCGACCTACGCTGACCGGCTGGCAGGATCTAGCGGCCCCGGGATGTTGGCAGCAAACGGCTCGGATATTAAGACCTTTGGTGAGAGGACTCTGCTCTTATCTCTACACGGCCGTACATATGAGTGGACTTTTGTCGTAGCAGCACTGAATTACCATATCCTGGGGGCTGATTTTCTGTGTGCACATGGTTTACTGGTTGATGTTGCTAACAGGCGCCTGGTTAATGCACTGTCCTTTGACTCTCTCCCCTATATAGCTCAAGTGACCCAGCCAACAGCACAGGCCAACGTCACAGCTACAGGCGGTAAGTTCCACACACTGCTCACTCAGTTCACAGCACTCACGGTCCCGACGTTTTCCGCGGCCATCGCTAAACACGGGGTGGAGCACTTTATCACCACCACCGGGCCGCCCGTTTTTGCAAGACCTCGGCGCTTGGACGCAGCTAAACTGGCCATAGCGCGCGAGGAGTTCGCCAACCTGGAAAGGTTGGGCATCATCAGGCGCTCGAACAGCCCATGGGCTTCCCCGCTACACATGGTCCCTAAGGCTGAGGGATCGTGGCGACCGTGCGGGGATTTCCGCAGGTTGAACAACGCCACAGTGCACAACCGCTACCCAATTCCCCACATGCAGTATTTTTCCGTTCACCTCGCCGGAGCGCGCATTTTTTCCAAAATCGACCTGGTCCGCGGTTACCACCAAGTCCCAGTGCACGCTGAGGACATACCCAAAACAGCGGTAATAACTCCGTTCGGTCTATTCGAGTTCCTGCGCATGCCATTCGGGTTAAAAGGAGCGGCACAGACGTTTCAGCGCATGATGGATGCAGTGCTGCGTGATCTCCCGTTCGTGTTCGTCTACCTGGACGATATCCTGGTAGCCACTGCGTCCGAAGACGAACACGTAACCCACCTCACGACGGTTTTCCGGAGGTTGGAGGAGCACGGGTTAATAATCAACCCGGCGAAATGCCAGTTCGGCGTGACGGAGATTGATTTTTTGGGGCACCGCGTCTCTCCGGAAGGAGCGATCCCGCTGCCCGACAAAGTGCGCGCCGTGGCGGATTTTCCCCGGCCTCAGATGGTCAGGGCGCTGCAGGAATTTTTGGGGATGGTGAACTTTTATAACCGTTTCCTTCCCCGTGCGGCACAGCTCATGCAACCATTGTACGCCGCGCTCAAGAAACAGAAACCCGTGGATAGGGTTGAATGGACCCCGGAGCGAGAGCGGGCGTTCTCGGAGGTTAAAGCAGCCCTGGCAAATGCCGCACTGCTGGCGCATCCGGACCCGACGGCCCGCACAGCGCTCACCACCGACGCTTCAGACATGGCCATAGGGGCTGTCGTGGAGCAGCGCGTCGCCGGGGCTTGGCAGCCGCTCGCCTTTTTCAGCAGAACTTTGCGCGACAGCGAACGTAAATACAGCGCGTTCGACAGGGAGTTGCTGGCCCTCCACCTGGCCATACGCCATTCCCAGTTCTGGCTGGAAGGACGCAGCTTCACCGCGTTCGTGGACCACAAGCCGCTAACATTCGCGATGGCCAAGGTTTCAGAACCGTGGTCGGGCGGGCAGCAGAGACAGCTGGCCGCGATCTCAGAGTTTACTACCGATATTCAGCATGTGTCGGGTAAACTGAATGTAGTGGCGGACTGCCTCTCGCGCGCCGTGGTGGCCCCGGTCTGCGTGAGGATAGATTACGCAGCCATGGCCGCGGAGCAGATTAGCGATGCAGACGTACGCACGCTCCAGTCTGGACCAACAGGGTTTAGGCTGGAGAGCGGGGTGCTGCAGGATGGCGGCCCCCCCCCCCAATCTGCGATGTCTCCATGGGTCGCCCGCGTCCTGTGGTCCCGGCCGCGTGGCGCCGCCGCGTGTTTGAGTCTGTTCACACTCTGGCGCACCCAGGAGTGCGCGCGTCGGTCAAAATGGTGGGAGAGAAGTTTGTGTGGCCGAGCCTACGCAAACAAGTGAAAGAGTGGGCTGCAGCCTGCGTGGCGTGCCAACGAGCCAAAGTACACAGACACATGAAGGCTCCCTTGGAGCCGTTTCATATTCCGGCTAAGAGGTTCGACCATGTTCACGTGGACCTCGTGGGCCCCCTCCCGCCATCACAGGGGTGCACGCACCTCCTGACAATGGTGGACAGCACCACGCGCTGGCCAGATGCGGTCCCGCTGGCGGCAACCACGTCCACAGACGTAGCGCGTGCTTTTTTAACAGCATGGGTGGCGCATTTTGGAGTCCCGTCGGACATTACGTCCGACAGAGGCCCTCAATTTGTTTCCGAACTCTGGTCCGCGATGGCCCGCAGCCTGAGTGTTACAATTCACCGCACAACCGCGTACAACCCACAGGCCAATGGGTTATGCGAGCGTTTTCATAGATCACTGAAAGCAGCACTCAGGGCTTCATTGACGGATGCAAATTGGGTAGACAGGCTGCCATGGGTTTTATTGGGGTTGCGCTCCACGCCGAAAGAGGATCTGGAAGCTTCCCCGGCAGAGTTCGTTTTTGCGCAGCCACTACGGCTGCCCGGGGAATTTCTGCCAGATAATCCCGCACCGGGCAGCTCCCCGTCTCAGCTTTTGCAGTGTAGCGCAAACACAGGCACGCTGCCAGGCCCTGCCCACCACAGTTTTCCGTGTGTTTTCGTGCCTAAAACTTTGAAAAGCGCGGAGTTTGTGTTTGTCAGACGCAACGCCCACCGCCCTCCATTGTATCCACCCTATGATGGACCGTTCAGAGTGCTGGAAACAGGGGAAAAGCATTTTTTGCTAGACTTGGGGGGGTAGGAGGGAAAAGATTGGCATAGACAGACTCAACCCGCTTTCGTTGTGGCGGACGAGCAAGTGTTGTTGGCTAAGGCCCCTCGGCGTGGAAGACCCCCACGGAGAGCTCCCCAGGGAAACGATTCACCAGAGCAGCCACACAGACAGACCGAAGTGCCCCCCCCAGCAACAGCCCACCCGCAGTCAGACACACTCCCAGCAGCCCCCCACCGGCACAGCAGCGCCGCGGAGGCGGTAAACCCCAGTTACAGCAGATACGGGAGGAGACGAAAGCCCAAGCAGCATGTGGACTGATGTTCAATTGTTCTATCACAGCATGTGGACTGTTATTCTATTGTCCTATCTAAGATGCTGGGGGGGGGGGGGTAGCACCTTGAGGGAGCCAGATTATCTAGCATCTCAGACAGGAGACAGTGGATAAGCTTGGGACAACAAAGAGCAGGAGGTTCCTGGTGAGATAGCAGGAAGGAGTCAGGGATGAAGGATGTTGAAGGCAGTGTGATGCAAATGTCATGTTGTGTGTCATGTAAATGCCATGAAACTTAAGAGGAGAGTTTCTGCTTAAATCTTTAGTCTGTTCTGTGCTCGAGAGATGTGGGTGTGTAATAAATCGTCTGAAATGATTCTGCCTCTGATTTCACACACTCCACAGTATACAGTATAAAGATGGACAATGTGCCACTACTTACAATACACCCTACAGAATGTAGGATGGGGAACCACAAAAATTATTAGACTACAACATAATATTACAACAGAAGGGACTGTATCTTTGGAAATTTTAATGAATTTTATTAAACTAAGCCTAGTCATATTCATAATTTTATTCAAAATCAGATGCAAACTCATTGCTTTGTTCTAGCTCTGCAAATTAACGTTCAGATATGTGTGGAAAAGTCACAATTTTATCACAAACTTTTCAGGAAAAACATAAATAAATTCATTATAAAGTAGAGATAAAATTAAGACTAAAAGGCCCAAATATTGGTGAGAATAAAGTATTACATATACAAGAAAAATGTGTGAAAGCTTTGAGAAAAGTTCACAAATTTATGAGAATAAAGTCTCAAATAAATGATAGTCATGAATCACCAAAGAGGTTCATTTCTCAGAAAAATAAAATCCCCTTTGTCAAACTGTTCCTGTGTGGTATTCTTGGCTGACATTTTCACAACAGCTAACTGTACAGGTAATGAGTCTGTTAACAATGACAAAGCCTAAAAAAAATAACAAATTAGGAAGAAAAATTAATATATCAAATAATAATATACTGCATAGGAAACAATACTAATTTTGTTTTCTTTTACAAGCACATCTGACCCTCACAGTGTCTGCCAAGAAAAAATTCTGTTATTTGGACAAAAGTAGTTGAGAGCAGAACCGCCTCGTCAAGTTCCTGCCCATAAAGCTGCCGATGACGGCGTATGCAGCAACCCACAGGAAGCCGCTCAAAAACAACCAACCACAAACACGCTCAGTCATAATCAATCCCTTGTTTTTATAGCATCAAATAACTAATTAGAATCAAACTGGTCTAGAAAACAAAAATAAACATATTATAAAAATACATACAAGGACAGAAACCAACCTTTCAAAAAAAAAAATTAAGTATTTTTAGTTTTCAATTTGGCAAAATGCTCTACACAATAGCGAGAGGAGGGATGGATTTAAAATCTTACTACAGCCACCTGTCAGAGGGCGATCGAGATGTGACGGCATCACTTATGGAGAGCTCTCCTTTTGTCCATATTTATATTGTCATGTACGCCTCTTTCAGGGCATTAATGAGGCGCCAGATTCGAACAGAAAGTTTGCTTTGTTTATTAAAGAAAGGAACAAAGAAATAAAGTAAAGAGCCACGTGGGGATAAACACATAACATTAAACTAAAATACAAAATAGAGAACACGAACATCAACACCTGAGCGTAGCAAGGGCGGAACCTGCCGCTAATGAATAACACTCACGAGTGAAGCAGCAAAGATGAATCAGACATAGATGGGAGACTGGAGCCGGGGTTGGGGACTCCAGTCCTGGTACACAGATGTAGGTCGCAGTGAGGAGTGAGCCTCAGCTGCTTCCTTAAATACTGATCACCGAGGTAAAAGAACCAAACAGGAAAGGGGGAACGTAATTAACAAAATCAAGATCAGCTGTCACAGCGCCGGCTCGGCCTTGACAGCAGGAAGTTCGGCCACGTGCTGTCACAATAAAAGCCCTGAAAGAGCAATAATAACAAAAACAAAATAATATGGGAGAAGACGGGAAAATACTGAGTAACCTGAGCGCGGATGGGTTCCGTGCTCGGATCACCAGATATATAAACTCTATGTATCATAAATTACCCTACCAAGGCAGGACTGAGGACACCAAACTGTGGTATTGGTGTTTGACACCTTTATTGTGAAGTGCGGTGTAGTGGCAGGCACTTGCTGTTCCGCAACTGCACCGCCCTATAAATAGCAGAGGGCATCCATTACACGGTCTCTTTGACTGGTGCCCTCTGCCTGGTGTCTACTGTGCGTCTGTTCCATAAACATCGTTCAGTAAAGCTGTGTTTGTCCAGTCTCCTGGCCTCATCCTTTCAGAGGTATTTTACATACAGTGGGGAAAAAAAGTATTTAGTCAGCCACCAATTGTGCAAGTTCTCCCACTTAAAAGATGAGAGAGGTCTCCAATTTTTATCATAGGTATACCTCAACTATGAGAGATAAAATGAGAAAATAAAAAATCCAGAAAATCACATTGAAGGATTTTTAATGAATTAATTGGTAAATTCCTCAGTAAAATAAGTATTTGGTCAATAACAAAAGTTCATCTCAATACTTTGTTATATACCCTTTGTTGGCAATGACAGAGGTCCAACGTTTTCTGTAAGTTTTCACAAGGTTTTCACACACTGTTGCTGGTATTTTGGCCCATTCCTCCATGCAGATCTCCTCTAGAGCAGTGATGTTTTGGGACTGTCGCTGGGCAACACGGACTTTCAACTCCCTCCAAAGATTTTCTATGGGGTTGAGATCTGGAGACTGGCTAGGCCGCTCCAGGACCTTGAAATGCTTCTTACGAAGCCACTCCTTCATTGCCCGGGCAGTGTGTTTGAGATCACTGTCATGCTGAAAGACCCAGCCACGTTTCATCTTCAATGCCCTTGCTGGTGGAAGGAGGTTTTCACTCAAAATCTCATGATACATGGCCCCATTCATTCTTTCCTTTACACGGATCAGTCGTCCTGGTCCCTTTGCAGAAAAACAGCCCCAAAGTATAATGTTTTCACCCCCATGCTTCACAGTAGGTATGGTGTTCTTTCTCCTCCAAACACGACAAGTTGAGTTTTTACCAAAAAGTTCTATTTTGGTTTCATCTGACCATATGACATTCTCCCAATCCTCTTCTGGATCATCCAAATGCTCTCTAGCAAACTTCAGATGGACCTGGACATGTACTGGCTTAAGCAGGGGGACACATCTGGCACTGCAGGATTTGAGTCCCTGGTGGCGTAGTGTGTTACTGATGAAGACTTTGTTACTTTGGTCCCAGCTCTCTGCAGGTCATTCACTAGGTCCCCCCATGTGGTTCTGGGATTTTTGCTCACCGTTCTCGTGATCATTTTGACCTCACGGGGTGAGATCTTGCGTGGAGCCCCAGATCGAGGGAGATTATCAGTGGTCTTGTATGTCTTCCATTTTCTAATAATTGCTCCCACAGTTGATTTCTTCACACCAAGCTGCTTATCTATTGCAGATTCAGTCTTCCCAGCCTGGTACAGGTCTACAATTTTGTTTCTGGTGTCCTTTGACAGCTCTTTGGTCTTGGCCATAGTGGAGTTTGGAGTCTGACTGTTTGAGGTTGTGGACAGGTGTCTTTTATACTAATAACGAGTTCAAACAGGTGCCATTAATACAGGTAACGAGTGGAGGACAGAGGAGCCTCTTAAAGAAGAAGTTACAGGTCTGTGAGAGCCAGAAATCTTGCTTGCTTGTAGGTGACCAAATATTTATTTTACTGAGGACTTTACCAATTAATTCATTAAAAATCCTTCAATGTGATTTTCTGGATTTTTTTTTTCTCATTTTGTCTCTCGTAGTTGAGGTATACCTATGATGAAAATTGGAGACCTCTCTCATCTTTTAAGTGGGAGAACTTGCACAATTGGTGGCTGACTAAATACTTTTTTGCCCCACTGTACAGTACATAACATTTGGCAGTCGAGGATTAACTAATGAAGGCATTTATTACACCACTTCGCACCTTCTTTGAGCTCCCCGGGGATCCGCCCGTTCCGTGGCCGAGATGATTTGAAGCGTTCCAGACCTACATCACCGCGCTCGACCTGGGTAAGTTCGATAAGTTAAGAGCACGTGCGCTGCTTGTTCACAACCTCAGGACTGAGGGCCAGCATGTCCTGCGACCACTCGGGGCTTCGGACTCTTTTGAGGACGTCGTCGAGCTGCTAGCAAGCCCCTTTCACACCCCGGATAGCGTGACTGTCCAGAGGATTCGCTTTTGGCAACGACATCAACGTGTGGGTGAGCCTATACACCAGTTTGTCGCTGACTTGAGGCAGTTAGCTACTGAGTGTCGTTTTGGGCCGCTGAAGAATGAATTGGTGCGTGACCAGTTTGAAGAGCACACAAGTAGCGCCGCTATATGGGCTAGGCTACTCATGGCGCCGAGTGACCTAACGTTAGCCAGGGCTGTCGAGCTAGCTCTCCAATTGGAGGCCGCAGACAAGCTAGCTTTGGAGCAAAATTGGTGCCACTCACAACGGCCGCTGGAGCCTCCTGCCGCGGCATTAGTAGCGGACTCGGATAGTAAGGATAGCTTGGATGACAATACCACGGAAGCCAATGCTGCCAGCCGAAGGTCTGCCCCGAGAAAACCCCTTCGCAAGGGGTCAGTGAAACACCAAAACAAGGCTAAGGACTGCCCGGCTAGAGGGAAGCGTTGTAGCAGATGTGAACACTTGAACCATTATGCTAGAGTGTGTCATGTATCTGAATCGGAGAGCCCACGGAAGAAATCACTCCGCCCACCCCCGACAACCATCCATACGGTGTCCCCCAGTACCAACGGGTACACTTTCTGCACAGTGGAACAGGACGGTGTGGCAATACCACTGCTGTTTGACACGGGGGCAAAGGGGTCCTTGCTGAATTGGGCCATGGTGAGGAAGTTTTTTCCCCACTACAGAGTAAAAGGTAACCCAGCGCCGTTTTATGGTTATGGAGGTGGCAGACTTTTCACAATTGGGACACTGGAGTTAACAGTGCAGTACAAGTCTGCGACGATGGCTGACTTTACGTTCCACATGACGGCCCGACGTGACAACATCATGGGCTGTGACTTGTTCTATGGACTTGGTTTTGCCATTAAAGATGACACTGGGGAAGAATGGTTGGGTTGTGGCCAGTGGAACCCTCCAGTTCTGGTGGTTGATGATGACGTTGTGTGGGACGAAGGACTAACAGACACCACGGTGGTCAAGCAGGACCAGCCTCACTCAGATTCGGCGCAGGAGGGTCTCAGTGCCAGTGCTTGGGAAACGGTAGGGGGGTACCGAGCGTGGCGGTGAGGGACCTGCACTGGCGAGTGACACCGATGTGCTAGCCTAGGGGGATGGAGGATCTGCAGCTACGATAACGACCACTACGACAGCTTCACAAGAGGACGGGATCAGACTGACTAGCACGGAAAAACCACATGCTAAGCAGCACCATGTCAGGCCGAGCCGAGCCTCTCTCAGGGTTATGGACTTGGTCCGGGTTCGAGGAGAGGAACGTCCACGGTGAAGATGGGCCAGACAACAGCCAGCAAAACATCAGGAGTGTGTGCACATAGTGACCAAACTGGGCGCAGTACACTTCCAGCTGTCTGATGGTTCAGTGAGGCACACCAATCAGCTTCAGCGTGTCCAGAAAGAGGTTTCTGGTGACGGGGCTGGACGAGAGCGAGGGTCGATGGTGATGAGAAGAGGCACTTTCATCCAGGAGATCAGCCATTGTCCTGGGGGCCTGCTGCTTCCAGGGGCGTGTCTGCTGAGGGGCTGCCCTGGCCCCCCCATGCCGGTTCTGCTCTTCCTGCCCAAGGGACAGTGCTGTAAATGTTGTTATATAGTTCTGATGTTGATGTATGCTGTAAAATAGGATTGTTTTCTGTGGGTTTTATTAGTTTAGGAACACGACAATGATTTTAGTTTATTGATGGACTTTCTTTAGCTTATCAGGTGGCAGAATGATCCACCGTGCTGTGTGGGTAGGTCGGTAGTCCACCCATCCACCTTATTTTAGGTTTTGTTGTGTGAGTGTGATAATCCGTTTAAGTACAATAGTTTTCGTTTTTTTTGTGCGTGATTCGGTTCCCAAATTGAGGAGGGTTTCAATTGAATGAGTGGTTTTGGACTTTTCTAACGGGGGGGGGGGGGGGGTGTTGGTGTTTGACACCTTTATTGTGAAGTGTGGTGTAGTAGCAGGCACTTCCTGCTCTGCCACTGCACCGCCCTATAAATAGCAGAGAGCATCCATTACGTGGTCTCTTTGACCGGTGCCCTCTGCCTGATGTCTACTGTGTGTCCGTTCCATAAACATCGTTCAGTAAAGCTGTGTTTGTCCAGTCTCCTGACCTCATGCTTTCAGAGGTATTTTACATACATAACACAAACACCAGCTGTGAGTTTTCAACATTTAATAACAAAAGCACAAAAACACAAAACTTACAGAACTTGGGGTAAGGCATGATAACCAGAAAAACAGCTCAGAGGCTGAGGCGTATAGAAATGCCGGTGAACCGGGGAACACCCGAAGAATATGAAATAGCAAATAAGACGGAGGATTCCTGTCTGATCATGGAGGACGCTGCAAAGAGTAATCTGAGCAGCCGTCCTTAAATAGGGCAAACAGGAATTAATTACAGATGATGAGCAGGTGTGGGTAACATGAGCGAAGATAATCAGAACAACCAATGACAGGTGTGACAGCCCATGAACAGAATTTGACACCCGGAAATAACACAAAGCACTGTCACAATAAAAGCACAGGGAGAAATAATGTCATAGGAAACCAATTACAAAATGCGATACAAACCAAATGGTACAATAGAAGAAAGTAACAATGAACCACTAAGGCCACGACAAAAAGAAATACAAAACCCAAGAAATACTCATAGTGCTGGAATCACAATAATAATCAATATCACTACCTAGTAGGAAACTAAAGGCAGAGGCGTGAGTAGGCTCATAAATAAACACAGGAAGATAAATATAGAATGCAGGAAATCCGAAACTACATAATGAACAAAATAATAATGACCAAGCTAAGATATGATAACGGTGTTATGGAGCAGTCCTCGCGGACCGCTAAAGAGACGCTGTAGGCAGCCGATGAGTTTGCACATTTATTAAATACGGACATATACTACAAAATAATGAGAAGGAAGAAGGTCGTCTTCTGGTTCCCACTCGGCTACGGTGGGCTCCGCAACCGGCATGATGGTGTCCACAGTCCGGGGATTCCCTGACGCTGACGTCCACGCCGAGGGCCCGCACGGCATGGTGGCAGGGGATCCGTGACCTGCCGGGTCGGACTGTCCCTCCGTGGAGACCCGGGGATGCTTACTCTTCGGCACAGGCTCCAAAATGCAGTCCGCCCTCCTCCTTTGCCCATGACGTGGCTGCGGGGCCAGAACCAGGTACTCCGGAGCCGCAGGCTCCTTCCTCGTCCGACGGCGTAGACCTGACGCCGAAGAACACTCGGGGAAAGGAGACACAAAGGAAGCAGGTTCATAATTAATCACTGCAGCGGGTGGAGGAAGCTCAGGGGACTGTGAGCCCCGAACTCCACCCCCAGGGGTCAGACAAGGCAATTCACCCAGTGGAGGAACAGAATGAAAACGCACTTGCCTGTTCCGCTGAGGGCTGGTGGAAACTGCTGCAGTGGGCTTGGTTCTTCCCTTCCCCCGCTGGATGGTAACGGAGGGCCCCCCGGGAAGACGAGGAGGAGCCGTTCGCACAGGATCGATGACAGGCATCGCCGGAGCAGGACACGTGGAGCTCACAACAGCTGAGGAGAGCGTCGAGGAGGAGGGAGTAACAGCCGAGACGATCCGGGCATGAGGAGCTGACAGAACAGCAGGGACAGATGACCCGGAGGCGGAGGCTGCTGGGTTTTCCTCCTGTCATGACGCAGGAGAAACAGCTGGCTGGGAGGCAGAGTTCCTACGGCGACCCGGAACTGGATCCGGACGGGGTTCTCGCTGAGGCTTTACACGGGTTTTGTGACGACGTCTACTGACAGAGGACAAGGCAAGTGTTGGGTCAGAAAACCGCCACTCCTGGGCTGGACGGGTGACAGGAGCTGGATCCCGAGGCGAGGAGTGGGGATGCCCCACCGGGAAGGAGATGAGGGTTCCTTGGCCGCCTTCACGGCCGCTCTCTCAATCAGTCCTTGTTGCACCACAATCCATGCCACTCTCTCCTTCCCTTCCGGAAAGGAGGTAAGGTGATACTTTAATAATGTCCTCTGGGCAAGATCCAGGTGCTCGTATGCCACGTAGGTGGGCATAAGGCGACAGGCTTCGGCCAAAAATACGAGCACCCAGAGAAGGGGAAAAACACAAGCACCACAGCAAACTCACAGTGACCGGCGTCTCCTTTTGGCTGCGACCTACTGTTATGGAGCGGTCCTCGTGGACCGCTAAAGAGACACTGTAGCCAGCCGATGAGTTTGCACATTTATTAAATAAGGACATATACTACAAAATAATGAGCCTCATGGGGCAAAACATAAATAAAGACCAAGACACAACACTTACATATGATTTAGCGAGGACAGATCCTAACGCTGAACAGAACTGGCTTCGGGAGTAGGGAAACCAGACTGGAAAAGGCGAGGTGGTCTCCAGCCCAGAGTAACCGCAGCTGCAACCTTAAATAGGGCAAGGGATTAATCAGCTGATGAGGGCGTCATCCGCTGAATTAAACCCAGCTGTCATTGCTGAGCAACGCTCTGACAGCCGGAAGCTCCGCAGGGACGCTGTCAAAATAAGAGCTCTGGGAAACTACAGAAATAAACATAGGCTGGAAGGGAAATACTACATGACCTGAGTGCGGACGAGATTGGCGCTCAGACCACGACAAACGGACCAGCTAAACAGAAACAAAACCATCCATCCATCCATTTTCTTCCGCTTAATCTTTAACCAAGCTCAGATAACATATACAGACAACCGTACTCAAATACCAAAATAAACCTGAGATGAAGAATGTACAGACATAATTAGAAATAACTGAAAGGGAGCGCACGGTGCTCCTCCGTGCTCCGCTTCATGACGCTATGATAGTTGCACACACTTCTCAGCTGGGAAATAAACACTCAAGCACATCACTGCCCCACTTTTTTGTGATAAAAGTACAAAAAGAGCAATAAACAAGTTTGTTTTGTTTCTGCACACACTTATAAAGCCAAAAAACCATTGCCAATCTCAGTACTGATCTGATCAGACATTGAAGCTGTAGTAAGCATGACAATTTTGCTTACATTCAAAAATAAATCAATTATCATCCGATAGCTATTTGTAATGCAAGTGGTCTGAGAAGACAACAACACCACCCCATCTCCTGTGGGCTCTGTTCGGTCTACAGACAGCCTCACACCCATGACTTTTTCATTGTCCAATCACAGTTCTTGTCAGCCACAGCCTTTGCTATTGGCTATTCTACAAAAGCTGACTCCCGTCATGGATGTGCAATTTGAATGGGCAGGCAAGGGAGGAAGATGTTCATTGGGCAGGCAGTTTTTCTGATTTCTCTGATTTCTGTTTACTGCAGCTTTAAGTAGCTATTCATGAATGGATACTGTTTATACTATAGTATCACTCCTCAATCTTTGCATTGAAGCTAATCTTTGTATTCAGTTTAGTAATTGTGTAATACATGACTGTCTAAAGTGTTTTCCTTGCATTTAATTATCACTACATTATTTCTTGTTGGGACTGATGTCAGTGTCAACCCCACAATTTAAAAAAAATACACTCAACTACTTATTTTATTAAAAAAATCTAAAGTAAATGACATCACCGCTGTAGACAATCTCAGAGAAAAATCCTGAATCCTTTATACACCAAAGTGGAGATATTAGTGAGGACCAGAAAACGAACAATCAGAGTCGAGTCTACGATTATTAGAGTGAGTGGTCATCATATTATTGTTCTCTTTAGATGTACTGTGTGTTACATTTTTATGAAATACTGGTAAACTGCAGTAAGACCAATAAAGCACCCATTTGCATAAGTCTGTTTAGGAGTCATTAATTCATGGGAACAACTGTAATCTTCTCTACTGCAATAGTCATTAATTCTACTCATTAAAGGTACTGTGTGGAACACTTGGAAACGTCCTTTGTAGAAATAAAATGAGTGAATGTGGCTGCAGTTTCATTGTGAACAAAACATGAACTTCCAAAAGCTCTGTACAGCAACTTTCACTATTTTACAGCACTGCATTCAAATTCTGGAAGTGGAAAATGGTGAAATATTAAAATGTAGATTGTATTTTTATTCTGATAACCAAATGCAGAAAAGGAGCACAGAAGGATTTATAGCTGCCATTTTCTCTGTGGTTATTTCCATAAGTGTTTTGATGTTAGACTGATATAGGCCCGTTAAAAACACATTAATGAATAGATATTTAAGTGGTGGGTGAGTCACATGACTTTGAAGACTTGACACTTATTTGATTTCCACTGATAACATACTCAACTTTGGGATTTCTATCAAATGGCTTAAATGGCATGAATCTTAATAAATAATGGTATGGTTTCTAAAATAGTAATTTTTGAAACTTGTAGCAAACGGTGACAAACGTCTACGACAAAACATCTAGTGCAGGTACTGTAAATATGTATCATGGTGAGGAATCGTGGACATAAATTTGTATTTAAGGATTACAGAATCTGCCTTTATAACAGGCAAATCTGAACTGACAAAAAAAAAATGGAATTGAACAATATGGCTTGTAATGTGAATGCAGCCATTGACTGAGACATTTTATATCATAATCAAGCTCATTCACCATTGGTAGGCCGCTACATGTCACACTACAACGATAACATTTTAAAGGTCCCATTCACTGAAAAAATTGTGTTTTTGTAGGTTTTAACCTTCTGAAATGCATCTACTGGTCATGTGATTACCAAAAACCATCCAAACACTCATTTCTCTTAAACAAGAGCATGCCCATGGTGTATTATACGCCTGTCCACAGCCTTGACACAGTGCATAAGTAGCACGCCTTCAACTGAGAAATCGATTACAAATTCAAGATGCAATATACTGTATGCAATATACTGTAGACTGTAATAAAACTAAGAACCATGTAACTGCAAGGAGTTTGAGCAAAGCAAACATATCTACATTTCAAGTGGAACAAATTTTGAGTAAATATCATAATATCACCATAAATAATTTAACCACCTACAAATAGGTAGTTAAACCTATTTGTAAACCTACACATTTTACCCTGCACCCGATAGTCCTGCATTGTACAGCTAGTACGATCCATGGATCTAAACAGGTCGTCATCTATTCATCTTAGTGGTGGTCTGCAATGTATATAAAATTATCTAGGCAGTCTTGCTTTCCCTGGGTAATTCCTTTTTCTATTATGCTGTGTGTGTTTCTGTCGTTTTGCTCGTCTACTGTTGTGCTGCTGTTACACTGTAATTATCCAGTTTGAGATCAATAAAGTACATCTATCTATCTATCTATCTGCACATCTTCAATACATATACAAACACTGTGTGTAACAACAAACTCCTATCTTGAAAACTGTAGCAGGAGGCCAGTGTTACTCAAACCTTTAAAACCGAGTGGGGCCCATTTGAGTTTAACGTGGATACGCAGATTGCCTGCTTACCTGTACCACAGGTAAAGTTCATGTGGGCAAACATAGATGGGGCCAACATCGAATCTACAGACAAACCCATACAGAACCAATAAGACAGCCCAGGTTTAACCTATGATGGGGCCCACATGGACATGCTGGCTGGGATGTAACCTCTATTGAATTTTCATTCAAAAATGACAAAATTCTAAAACCTGTAATTTTCACAAAAATGATCCAAAATCATAACACCTGAAAATGCGCAACTTCAATACACATACAGACACTGTGTGAAATAAAAAAAAGTCAGAGCTTGAAAAACATGGGAGGAGTTCACCTGATAAGTTGCACGGATAGAGAGACAGGTATCATCACACCTTAACACAACCCAGTTTAGAGGTGGGTGCATAAAAAACACAAAGTTTTTATGTCGTTTTTGTGTCTGATTAGCCGCTTAACTGTTCAAGGTTTTTTCCTCTAAGTAAAGCAGCCTTGATACACGCTAGCTGCTCTGGACACAGGGCTGGCTGACTGGCCAGCCCTGTGTCCTGCCAGATCTGTCTGTCAGCAAACACGTAGAGAAGACACTGCGTACCCCAGTGAGGCAACAGTGGGATCCTTACATAAACCCCCAAAGGATGCATCTCTAAGAGAAAAGTGGCTAAAATTTTCAGTATCTCACAAAAGTGAGTACACCCCCTGACATTTTTGTAAATATTTTATTATATCTCTTCATGGGACAACACTGAAGATATGACACTTTGATACAATGTAAAGTAGTCAGTGTACAGCTTGTATAACAGTGTAAATTTGCTGTCCCCTCAAAATAACCCAACACACAGCCATTAATGTCTAAACCGCTGGCAACAAAAGTGAGTACAGCCCTAAGTGAAAATGTCCAAATTGTGCCCAATTAGCCATTTTCCCTCCCTGGTGTCATGTGACTCATTAGTGTTACAAGGTCTTAGGTGTGAATGGGGAGCAGGTGTGTTATATTTGGTGTTATCGCTTTCACACTCTCTCATACTGATCACGGGAAGTTCAACCTGGTACCTCATGGCAAAGAACTCTCTGAGGATGTCAAAAAAGAATTGTTGCTCTACATAAAGATGGCCTGGCTATAAGAAGATTGTCAACACCCTGAAATTGAGCTGCAGCATGGTGGCCAAGACCATACAGCGGTTTAACAGGACAGGTTCCACTCAGAACAGGCCTCGCCATGGTCGGCCAAAGAAGTTGAGTGCACGTGCTCAGCATCATATCCAGAGGTTGTCTTTTGAAAATAGACATGAGTGCAAGGTCTCTAACATCCACCAGCTCTGTGATGTCGTCATAGAGGACTGGAAGAGGATTCCAGTGGCAACCTGTGAAGCTCTAGTGAACTCCATGCCCAAGAGAGTTAAGGCAGTGCTGGAAAATAATGGTGGCCACAAAAAATATTGACACTTTGGGCACAATTTGGACATTTTTTCGTGGGGCGGCAGTGGCTCAGGAGGTAGAGCAGGTCGTCTAATAACCCGATGGTTGGCGGTTCGAATCCCGCTCTACCCAGATATCCTGCCATTGTGTCCCTGGGCAAGACACTTCACCCGCATTGCCTCCAGTGCCCATAACACTGGGTATGAATGTGTATAAATGTATAAATGTTCGATGGTGGCCGGAGAGGCCGTTGGCGCGGATTGGCCGCCACGTTTCCGTCAGCCTGCCCCAGGGCAGCTGTGGCTACAGTAGCAGCTCGCCACTACCATTGTCTGTCTGGAGTGAATGAATAATGTATCTACTTGTAAAGCGTCTTTGAGTGTCTATGATAAAGCGCTATATAAATCTGATGTATTATTATTATTTATTATTATTTTCACTTAGGAGTGTACTCACTTTTGTTGCCAGTGGTTTACACATTAATGGCTGTGTGTTGAGTTATTTTGAGGGGCAGCAAATTTGCACTGTTCCACAAGCTGTACACTGACTACTTTACATTGTATCAAAGTGTCATATCTTCAGTGTTGTCCCATGAAAACATGTAATAAAATATTTACAAAAATGTGAGGGGTGTACTCACTTTCGTGAAATACTGTATCTTAACAGACATTCTAGAGGATTTTAGCCCAAACATTACTCTGCTCTGATCATTTCACTACGGATTAATTCCAAAACCTTGTCAAGTATAACTTAGATTTTGCCAAAAAGCTTATTCTTAAGAATATCACCTCGTTCTGTGACTGTGGAGGGTCTGACCACTGATTCGGCATATGCGGTACACAGTGAGTCCATCGGGTGAGCTGGATCACAATGAAACAGCCAAGGCACAGGGCTGGCAGCCGACACGTTGCCCAGCCAGGCATCTCCCAGCTGCCCATTTCGCTGTGGTTGTGTGTCTCCACGAGGTTTAGGCCAAATTATCATTCAGACCCTCCACAATCACGGTAGTATTAGATTTTATTTTTATAGGCATTAGATCTTCATTACGTGCTTTATCTCGTCACATTTGGTGCCTGTCATTTTCGTGTTCTGTGTATATAGCGCTCTGTGAACAGTCAAACTTCTGGCCCTGCTGCAGGTTACGCCTCCTCACTCATGGCTGGCTTTGCCACATCTGTCAGTTGCAAAGCTTTCACCCAATCACATCAGAGGCTCACGGAAAAAAGAGAGGAGGTGTGAAACAGTGTTTTCTGAGAGATCACAGAGTGTCTTTCTAGATCTCATGTAAAATGACACAGAAATGCTTTTTTCTTTATCACAATACAGATATATGTTTTTGATGATGTCAGCATTTGAAATTAATCCACGAAAAAGGCAGTGAATGGGACCCTTAATTTACTTTTTACCTCTGCCAAGGAGGGAATGTTTTCATGTTGGTTTGTTTGTCTGTCTGCGCTCATGGTATGTAAAGAAATAGAGGGCACTCAGAGAGCACATACCTCCACCGAGGACCTATGTCAGAGTGTTGAAGAAAGTGAAAAAGTGATGCGGAATCTCCATCCTGATCCGGATCACCTCCAAAATCTAACGGATTCATCCATAGCCTAAAGGGCACCTCTGGTGAAAATTTCATCAAAATCTGTCAGGTAGTTTTTGCGTAAACCTGCTAACAAACAAACGGACAGACAGACCAATACTTTGAGAAATAGGGCCTTGGTGGAGGTATTCACTCTGTGAGTGCCCTGTAGTTTAAAATGGGATTGGTTTGAGCATTATCTTGACCCACGATATTTCTGTAGGATTGCAATTTTTCAATATACTGTACATAACTGAAATGTTTCACACCATATGGCATTACCTTCAAGAACATGTAATAAAAAATTCTGAGCTTAAACCGTAAGCCAATGTATTGTATATTTTATAAATGTATGATCCTTAAAGCTTCACCAGTTAAACAATATGAAGTCCCATGAATTTAGTGGAACTCACTCTCTCAATAGGACAACCAATTTTTTTACACCAATGTTTATCTATTTATTTATTGTGGGTTTATTCCTCATGATGGCAGTAGTTTTAATCTTCTAAAATAATGCAGCACCACACATCTACTTGTCTGCTGTCATGTAAAACGTCTCACCTCCCACGGGGCAGCTCCCCTTCGTCTCGCCTCCATCGCACAGTGGGAGCAGGATCCCCGTGGACCTCGCACAGGAAGTCCACCGTCTCGTCCTCCATGACCACCTGGTTCACCGGCCTCCGGACCAGCACGGGACGCTCTACAGAACAAGCAAAGGCTTTATGGACGCCCACTTCGTGCTTCTGACTACATCTGCTGCATAAATATCTGGAGCTCACCATACACCACCAGCTCTGCGGGGTCACTGTCCCTCTCTCCAACCATATTAGTGCCCACACAAACATACATGCCAGCGTCACTCTTCCTGGTGTGAGAGATCATCAGTTTCCCACCACGCATCTGAAAAACGGCACAATGACACCTCAGGAGGCTAGGCTTTAGGGAGTCTAAAGAATAGACACCAGAGAGATACAAGCCAATGCTGTCATCTGTACTTTTAATAGAAAAGTACACAGCTGGATATATCATTTATTTATTTTTGATATGCATAAATCATTAATCCCTCAGATTGAAAACACAGCTTGAGTCATCATGGAGCACTCACAGAAGTTGCTGCAGTGCCTCTGTGCGCAGGGTTTTATGTGCAGAATGTTTATTTGAACAGAATGATTTTTGGATGACGCTCCAACACTACTTTGCTCTGACTGTGGGCAGAATTAATTATCGGCTTCAACTAGACACTTTCTGATTTTCTGAGATTTTGTCCAACTGTTGGTTTTATGCATGAAAGAACAATGAAAAACATGATAAAATAATTGATACTTTTGGAATTACTAACCCAAGGAAGAAAGTATTGAGATGTATGTAATTGTTAAAAATTAATGTAGTTATTGACTTAAGATAAAATGCCATTGCAATTCTCTTCACTAACAAATTCTCTTTGTGGCATGGTTATAACTACCTAGTAGAACTGCTTCAGAAGGATTTAAACATTATGTGACGGATATATTTTTACTGACGATTGTGATATGTCGTGACAGTAGGGAGCTGGTGGAAGAGAACCTGGACAGGTGGAGGTATGCACTGGAGAGAAGAGGAATGAAAGTCAGTAGAAGTAAGACGGAATACATGAGTGTGAATGAGAGGGAGACAGGTTTAACGGTGAAGATGCAAGGAGTAGAGGTAGTGATGGAAGATGAGTTTAAATACCTGGGGTCAACCATCCAAACCAATGGAGAATGCACAGAAGAGGTGAAGAAGTGAGTGCAGGCAGGGTGGAGTGGTTGGACACGAGTGCTGGGGTGATTTGTCACATTGAAAGTGAAGATTTACAAGATAGAAATGAGACCTGCTATGATGTATGGCTTGGAGATGGTGGTGCTGACAAAAAGACAGGAGGAAGAGCTGGAGGCGGCAGAGTTGAAGATGCTAAGATTTTCACTGGGAGTGACTAGGAGGGACAAGATAAGAAATGAGTATATCAGAGCTCAGGTTGAGCAGTTTGGAGACAAAGTAAAAGAGTCAAGGCTGAGAAGGTCTGGACATGTGCAAAGCAGGGATAGTGGATGTATTGGACAAAGGATGTTGAAGATTGAGCTGCCAGGCAGGAGAAAAAGAGGAAGACCACAGAGAAGATTCATGGATGTAGTGAAGGAGGACATGGAGAGGGTTGGTGTTACAGAGGAAGATGCAAGGGATAGGGTGAGCTGGAGGCAGATGATCCACTGTGGAGACCCCTGAAGGGAGCAGCCGAAAGAAGAAATGGGGAACCCAAATTGCCCGTAGGTGTGAATGTGTCTCTGTGTTAGCCCTGCGAAGGACTGGCGATCTGTCCAGGGTGTATCCCTCCATCCCAGAGATCCCCCCGCCATGGAAGAAATCATGGTGAAGCTAATGAAATGATAAAAGGTACAATCCTTAGGGCAGTAACATCTGGAGTTGCAAATATAGCAGATTTCAGTTGATAAAACCATTCTTTCTGTGCGTGTCTACAAGTATGTGCACTGCCCTCTAAGCACGCAGCTTCCTTAGCAGCAGTTTACGGTGCCCTCTTAGCTCCAGTCCAGCTTTAAGGTCAGTGGAACAAACTATTATTAACAACGAAGTAATGAGTTTACTGAAGTTAAAGGTACCTTATACATAACCCTGTGGCCAACAGAACAGCTTCTTTTTTTTTTTAACATTTTATGGATTGAATAGCTAAGTTTTACATCACTAAATGTCACATCAAGCCCCCCCTAATATTTACGCCAAACTCACAGAGATGCGGTCATCCTTGGTGGTGACTCGGACGTTGTTGCGTTTCCAGGACACGGCTGGCTCGGGGTGACCTCGTGGCGGGATGCACTCCAGCACAGCAGGCTCACCAGCTGCCACCACCACGTCGATCGGGGCCTGCCGGAAATCATCTCTCAGGACTGAAAGAGAAAACGCAAAGAAATCAAATTAACTCGAGAAGTCGGGCCTGTCTGTTGTATTTTAAAACAAAGACTGGAAATCAGGCCCACGGAGCGGCCAGCAGGAGCATGGCCTATGATGAGTGTCAGCGAATGACAGGCCAATTTGTCTTGGAAATAATTTGGAGTGATTTTTTTCCCACTCTTTGAACCATCTTCTAGCTGAGAGTTTGGATGAAAACAGGCTCATTGAGGGAGAGTCGATTATTGTGTTTGCTGCTCAAATCCCCAGCAATGTCCTTGTTACGCTGTGCTTGGTTTTAATGTTTTCCAAAGCCTGCATCCTACTCTGCTGTCTCTCCTGTCACAGCAGATGAATTATGCACATCTCTCATTCCAACATGGAGTAAACAAATAACAGCGCATTCATAATTTAATCCATGTGTGAGGGAGGCAAAAAAGTGGTCTCTGAATCAATGAAAGGATTTTGTCTCTGATTCATCTGCTACATTACAAATCTGCAGCATGACTCTGACTCAAGTGAAAGCCAATTCTCCTGTCAATCTTGAAGTCTGAGCTCCTGCCACCCTGCGGATGACGACAGAGGTTTGACACGGCGACCTCTGATATCTTCTAATCTTCAGTTGTGATTGACAGATGAAAGTATCTGTAAGAGCTATGAACCGATCCTCCTCAGGAGACCTTCTGTACCACCGAAGCTCCTACTCAGGGGCTGACAGCCTCACACACGAAAACAGCTTCAGTCGTCATTCCAGACCACATCCTGTAGCTACAGCCTACAGGCTTCTTTCCCCCCAATCAAAGCAAATTATTCCAGCATAATCAATCAATATAGGCTCCTTTTACACTGTCATGAATATTTTAGTGATCTTTCACAGATACAAAGAAAAAAAGATCCTCTGCTTTCCTGCCAACTGACAATCCAGCAGACTTTACATCATGAAGGATAATACATGCTCCCCCAGATTTAGCTGGTTTAGTCAAGTTAGCCAAATTAAAAATAGCAAGCGATGATAATAACCTCTGACATCCTTTGTTCTGATGTGAGTAACAGTTAATAGCAGATCTACAGTTCCCAACCTTTTGTTGCCAATATTAGATTTGCACAAAATGAATAAAAACTTCTAGTTCATGTTCAAATGTATATTTTTGTCTTCACTCAGAAACAGCTTAGGGCCTCTTTACATAGATGGAGCTCGTTGGGTGACCATTGAGACATCAAAAATTGACCCAATCTCCCAACAATCTCCTAAAGCCTCAAAAAAGCTGTTTCTATGTAAATGTTTGGGAGATAGGTGTATGATTTTCTCTCTCTCTTTCAACGATCTTCTAATGATCTCTCAGCAATCTTTCAATCAGCGTCAAAGGTAGAGATGGCTGAGACATCAGTGAGGGATTTCTGAGCGTTCAATGAAAGACCAATACAGTTTATTGAAAGCTTGCCAAGAAATCACTGAGAGATCGTTGAGAGATTGGTTTGTTTTGGTGATCCCTGAGAGACTGTTTTGGAATGAGTTGAAAGTTTGAGGACCATAGAGATGATTGAAGATCATCGAGAGATCATTGAAAGATCGCTTGAAGATCTGGACATTTTGTTATCACTCGCTCAATGATCTCCAACCCTGTGTAAAGGGGGTATTACTACTTACAAGGCTACTCCATTGTAACAAAACTATGTTTTTAACATGTTAATGAAATGTTATATTCAGTAGATGAATTATTATCTCTTGGGGATCTTTTTTTTTTTTTTTTTTTTTTTTTTTTTTTTTTTTTGTTACTTATTTGTACCCGTAGGTAGATTTGGTTTGCAGTCTGGTGACAAGCCACCGGCTGCTGGTCGCTGCGTGCGCGAGCGCCCTAAACCTACATGTTTTTGGTATGCGGGAGGAAACCGGAGAAATCCCGGAGTAAACCCACGCAACACGGGGAGAACATGCAAACTCCACACAGCTCACTGTTGGTCGGGGGCTGGAATCGAACCCACGATCCCCGCGATCCCCCGGCCAAGGGTAAAACTGTGCTGCCACAGTGCTAAACCACTGCGCCAGCGTGCAGGGGATCGGGGATAATCACAAATTTAGCATAAGGTCCAAATGTATAAATGTAAATTAAGCACAAATTTGCAAGAATAAAGGTGCAAAAACATGATAAATGATGCTAAGTTACATTTTTAAAAAGTTGAAAATGATAATTTAATTTCATAGAATCAAACACTGCAAATTTATAAGAAAAAAGAAACTTATTTTAAAAAGGTTGCACATTTACAATGAAAAAAATGCAAATTTGCAAAAGAAAAGTCACAAATATATTGGAAAAAAGCTGCAAATTTGTGAAAAAGATTTACTTTTGCAAAAAAGTCACTTGTACAAAGTTGCAAATTTACAATGAAAAAGTCACAAATTTATGAGAAATAAAGTAGCATATTTATCAGAAAAAAGGGAGAAAATGTCTTCGGGAAAAGATGCAAATTTTTTTAAAACATTGAAAATTTACAAGAAACAAAGTCGAATTCATAAATTTCATAAATTTCCGTGCATTTCCAAGGTGATGAAACACTGATTTCCAAGGTGGCTTCTGATACAATCTGTAGATTTCTACAGGTGAGGTCTCCACAGCTGCATAAAACGATGGGAGAAGTGTGTGACCCTTGGTGGTACTTCTGTTGAGAAAGACTAACAACTGTGACAAG
The DNA here is from genome assembly GCA_020510985.1 of Pholidichthys leucotaenia. Classification (NCBI taxonomy): domain Eukaryota; kingdom Metazoa; phylum Chordata; class Actinopteri; order Cichliformes; family Pholidichthyidae; genus Pholidichthys; species Pholidichthys leucotaenia. The sequence continues at coordinate 234,268,392 of CM035847.1, forward strand.
TTTTGTTCCTCTCAGTCCATGGGAACTGAAACAGGGGAACTCTATGCTCTCGTACTTGTGATTGGTCCACTCAAAAAAAAACTTACCCAAATTTTTAGAGATTCATTAAAGCAACACTATGTAAGATTTTCACATCAAAATAATGTTTTCAAAATTATTCTGACTGTACATCAACCACTGACCGGGTAAATGTCACTTCCCCCATAGCCTGAGTGGGCCCACATTGACTGAAACAGCTCTTTTCTTGGTAGGATTACTGAAAGGACTACAAAGATTCAAAGATTTTTATTTGTCAATACTTCTATACGTACAGGACATACAGGAGAATTAAAATGCTCTCTCTTATGTTTCTCTCTCTCTTATATAAGAAAAGCAGGAATGAGGATGAAAGACAACAGCAGCAGTGTATGTACAGTAATCCTACCCTTAGTGCAAATAAACAATAAAACCCAGCAATCCTATATACAGAAAAAGTGGAGCCATAATACCCACGACTGCGAGTTCACTGTGGTAGTGTAGGTGCATATAGTGACAGATTGGACTGCACATGATCAATATTTCAATAACAGACAGCAGCAGGTATGGAATTTGTGCAAATGGTTGCAGTAAGGTGCAGAGACATACAGCAGCAGATGTATTACCGTTGGTGTGCCAAGTCTTTCTGTGCAAACAGCTGAGGTAGTTATTGTGTGGGTGAGTGTGTTACGGTCCGGGGTGGAGAGTGGACAGAGTTCAGGGTCCTGATGGCCTGGTGAACAAAGCTGTTTAGCAGTCTTGTGGAGCGGGCCTGGAGGCTCCAGTACCTCTTCCCCAAGGACAGAGTGCTAAAGAGGGAGTGTGAGGGGTGGGAAGCGTCGCCTGCAATGTTGATGGCTCTGCGGGTGAAGCAGGTGTGGTAGATGTCCGGGGGGGGGGGGCCAGAGGGGCACCGATGATCTTGGTGGCTGCTTTCAGAGTTAGAAATCATTGTGATCCAGCTCCACCTTTTACAATCTTCAAAGTCAAGATTTTGCATTTATGCATTGTCTGTAATAAGGGTAATCACGTTTTCAAAGTATCTAGCTGTATTGACTTTGACTTACACTAAACACCTGCTTGCAACAGAGTTATGTCCACACGCACTCCAAACCCCGTCATTGCTTGCTTTTTCTTGGCATCTTCAGATGAAATAATGTCAATCATCACATACTATGAGAATGGAGATCACATTCATTTTTGTTCCAAGCCGTTTTATACTTTTTCTGCAGTGTTTGGCTTCCGGGTTGTGAAGGTGTGTGGCCCTATGGCGTGGCCACGCATGTAACTCAGTAGACATGTCTTAAAAAGGGCAGTATATGAAAAGCGCCATGTTAATATATAAAATAATAATCAAAAAAATTCCTGGATCCAGATCGTGATCCGAATCATCACCAAAATCTAACCATCTGTTCCCTGTGCCATTACACACCTTTCCTGAAAATTTCATCAAAATCCATTCATAGATTTTGGAGTGATGTTGCTTACACCAGACAAACCAACAAACAAACAAAGAAACCAACCAATGCCAGCAAAAACATTACTTCCTCCCTTGGCCGAGGAAATTAGAAAAAGTTTGACATAGCAACAGCGAGTGTTGTTAATTGGTAATCTGAAATGTTATCTCCTTAAAATATGACATTTCTGTAAGACACCATAAGTTGACTTACACGGAGTTTGGTCTCAGCCAATTACTCTCAGTATATATACTCAACCTATTCACATTAATTACTGACCTGTGGGCCTGACAGGTCTGTGTCAACATGGCCACTGAGCATCAATATTCACAGCCACCGGGCTTGAATAAAATCTCATCTGAAATGAGTTAATCAGGGCTATTTAAAGACAGGAAATCATTTCTCACTCTAGTTCCACGGCCGTAATTGTCTCGGGGCAATCAGCAATAAACATTCCAACACTCCAGGTCTAAAATAAAAATTAGTCAGTCCACTTACAGTACCTCCTCCATATGTCTTTAACTCGTTGTGATATAACATATCTACTGAAAAATGGGATGTTGTGACATGTTATTTATTTTTTCCCTGTGCTGTCAAATTTGCTAAACAAATCTCTTTACAATATATAGTTTTCTTGACTTTAAAAATCATTATTCAGAGTGGAACAACTGAATACATCTTGGAGCAGGTATGTGAGTAACATCTGAGTCCTATCTGCCACAGAAGTCTTAAATATGGCCCCAAAACCTCCCAGCAGGACACTTAAGGAGAATTTGAAGGAAGAATAGCAAAGACATTAGTGGAATATAACCAATAACGGCATTTGCACTCCTCCCAAAGGCCTGTTCGCCAGATCATTGTGACCTTGTTCACTTGGCTGCCTGCTTCAAATGCCTTGCAGAGCTGAAGGGCTAACTGAAAGCGCTGCATTATTTTTAGACCTCGGACTGTGAGGCCTAGTTAGACTGGAGTGCTGAGACCTTTGTTTCACTGCCATGGTGACTGGAGTGAAAAAGTTACGGGCAGGGAGCTAATCCCTGAACTGTACTCACACACCCACCCACCCACACCCACCCACACACACACACACACACCTTTAGCGTTTGAATCCCAGAGTCCCCGGGCAGAGACTCTGAGAAAGTGGGACATATGAGAGCTGAAACACATGCCAGGGAGCGGAATATATTCCTGACATCACTACCCCCAAACACTGCAACACAAGCTCCGAAATTTTCTTTGAAGCTGTGTTCAAGTTAATGCGATCCTTCCTCACTTTGGCTTTAAAATCTGCCATGCCAAACCATAGTTTCCCACGGATGTTTGCATCTGATCCCGCCAAAGAATTGACAAATTTCTCCAGAAACAGAACCCTTTCTGTTCCTGAGGGGCTACTGGTCCAAACGTAACTTCTCAGAAGTAACAGGACGAAAACTCATAGAGTAATCTCCTAAAAAAAAGACACATCCTGAGCTCACAGTGTCCCTGCATGCTGTGCTCAGACAGGCAGTGTGGATGCTGCAGGGTAGCTGAGAAGTGACCCTGCTTCTGCTGAGACAAATCCTCAAATTCCCCAAAGCACTTCATGTGAGCTAAAACAACAGTACAGCAGGCTTAAATGACTTTCTGCAGTTTATCATTTCCATGGGGAGATATTCTGAGAACCCCCTTTATTTTTCAGAATTTAATATTTCAGGGATATATGGATTAGGAAATTTAATCTCCTTGAGAATATTCATTATTTTATTTTTAAGTGACATTTACCTCTATAATATTGCTCAGCAAGCAAGAAATTAACACTGCAGAAAAGCCATCTGTTGATTTTTTTAAATGCATGGGAGGGAAAAATCAATAAACATAAAAATGGAGAGATATTTGTTCTCTGTATTGCTGATTAAATGTTCATTGAGCACCTAAGCGTGCGCGCACACACACACACAGAGCAAAACAAAATTATATTAAATATCATGGCAGTGGGTTACAGTTGTAATCTGTGTAAATTTGATTCTCACCTTTTCCTAGCCCTAACCCTAACAATTTAGAAACGTGTTTCCAGCTTATTTTTAGTACTGTCCAACACCCCCTCTTTTCAAAATTGTTCATACTAAAAAGATTTGGACACCTTTCTCAGAAGACGGCAGCTTGCAATGATGCCAGTTTTTAGGGAGTATACAGGAGTGTCATGGAGAACATGATCAGTGGTGGGTGGTCATGTCCCACCTCATGAACATTTGTTTTCTGTTGTCTTGGACTTCTTAACCCTTTGAGTGTGAGAATTTTCGTGCCCCTAGTGGCAAAGCGTGGCACTGCGCCTGCCTTCTCACTCTGACTCTGTCAGAAGTAAGTGAGAAATTTCTGGGTTTTTTTTTTAAATGTACTGATTTCTTGTTTATATACTTTGAAGATAAGACGATGAGGTACCTCTGTACAAAAAAACGGTGTCAAAAGACTGAACCATTTTTTGTGTAAATATGTCCAAAGTCCAGTTTTGACTGAGTTATGGAATTTAAAGAGGTGTCGTGACATTATGCAAATTAGATGCGTAAATTTATTCCTATCTGAAACTTTGGATCATATTTTACATCTTTCTAATTGACAGTAAGTCATTATCTCTCACCACTTTCAAGTTATAGCCTTGGAAATCTGAAATATTTTATTGACAAAAAATATTTACCGCTCTTGACCACTAGGGGGTATGTCGCAGTTCTGCACCATACACACTCAAAGCGTTAATATTATGTTCTGTTTTTGTTTAGTTCTAGTTTATTCTGAACGTATTTCCTGTTCCATTCTTGTTTGGTTTAGTTAAACTTGATTCCTTTTTTATTTTGTAAAGTACTTCCTCTTAGTCCTTGGATATGATTTCCAGTTTACTTTTAGGTTTAGTTTCTGGTGATTTCCCAGAGTTACAGTATCTTTAAATCCTGGTCTTGTGTTTTTCCTGTAGTTATGCCTAAATTCTCGTTTTGTCTTCCAGGTTCTGTTTTGTCTGTCTCTTCTTCTTCCTTAGTTGGTGTCCTTGTCTGTTTATGTCCCTCCCTTGTTAGTGTTATTACCTTCACCTGTCCAATTGTTCTCACCTGTTGTACATTCTTCTGATAGTCTGCTCCCCTTTAAATTCTGTCTTGTTTCTCATCTGTGGACAGCAGAGATGAGATTCTGTGGTCACCTAACATGACACCCTCCATTCCTTGGCTGCGCCTAGAAATCCTGTCCATAAAAATTATGAAGAGGATCGTGACAAAGGGCAGCCCTGGTGGAGTCCAACTCTCACTGAGAACGAGTTTGACTGATTGTTGGCAATAGGAACCACACTATGGTCGTATAGAGACCAGATAGCTCATCGCAACGAGCCTGATATCTCATACTCATGAGCATAACCCATAAGAAACCACAAAGGATGCGGTGGAATGCTTTTTCCAAGTCCACAAAATACATGTAGACTGGTAGGGCAAACTCCCACAAACCCTCAAGGATTCTCAAGAGGGTAAAGAGTTGGTCCAATGTACCACAACCAGGACAAAAACCAGATAGTTCCTACTAAATCTGAGGTTCGACCAACAGCCAGACTCTCCAGTACCTTTTGCATAGACCTTCCCAGCAAGACTGAGGAGTGTGATCCCCCTAAAGATGGAACACACCCTCTGGCCCCCTTCTTAATGAGAGGAGCCACCGCCAAAGTTTGACAGATGGATCGAAGCAGTATTTGCAGTGACGTGGATGTTGTACTGGTCTGTTGTAGTGAAGAGGGAGCTGAGCTCTAAAGCAAAGCTGTCAATTTACCGGTCAATCTATGTTCCTACCCTCATCTATGGTCATGAACATTGGGTAATGACCGAAAGAATGATATCACGGACACAAGCAGTTGAAATGAACTTTCTCTGTAGGATTGCTGGACTCACCCTGCAACATGGGGTGAGGAGCTCAGTCATCTGGGAGAGACTCAAAGTAAAGCCGCTGCTCCTTGACATCGAAATGAGCCAGTTGAGGTGGTTTGGGTATCTGATCAGGATGCCTCCTGGATGCCTCCCACTTGAGGTGTTTCGGGCATGACCCACTGGGAGGAGACCACAGGGCAGACCCAGGACATGCTGAAGAGACTATGGGCCCTATTTTGAAGGACATCCGCACACTTTTCTGACAGACTTTCCACAGTACGCCAGTGTTTTTATTAGTTTCTGTTAGCGCATTGTCTGTTCTTTACACCTTGCAAAACACCATCAAATTACCAGTAGACAGTGCGAGACAGACCGCATTGTTTAATGATACTGTATTTCAGTGGCGTGTTTTGACATCGCGCAGCTCCGGAGCTCATGAAACGGCATGCGCTGGGATCTTATTTTAATAGAGAGTTGTAACAGTCATAATCACCCGTCATTTTAATTATATGATGATCATACACTAGTTTTTTTTATTCCATCCATACTCTCATTTTAATTGAGGACTTACTGTTGGACTCTATAGACTAGGCATTAATGAATGATTTTTTTAGGGGAATGAATGAATGAACAACGAGCATTGTGCCAGTGTGTTCCAATGCGATGCATGGGTTCCTTTTCATCACGGACTTATTAGGCATTCATGTGTTTATTTTTCGGGGAATAAATGAATGAACAAGGAGTGTGCAGCGTTTTACTTTTCAATTGTAACTCCCCACAGAGACAGAAGATCAGTTAGAGACCAGCAAGCTCCCCAACAGCCACCCGTCAGCCCCCGGCAGAGGCTGCTAAGAGCAGGCTCGCTTTGTGGTGGGGGCCAGAGGTGAACGGGAAGGCGTGCCTGATGGCCTCCTTCCTTCCAGGAGGGATATGGGGGATACCCTCAGTTGTCGAAAGCAACAGAAGAGGGAGCACTCCATCTGCCCACAGCTGGGAGTGACTTCCGCGGCATTGTTAATGAAAGTTTATGAAAGTTTGCACAGGCATCATCCTCTTTCCCTTAAGTTTCAAACCCATTAATGTCTGTGTTGAATCCGCACGCACATTAAACCATTCAGCAGATTTTTTTCAGCCTATTCTTCCCATTTGTTCTTTTTAACATAACTAAATGGGCATCAACTGTGACTGATGTCTTCTTTATTACCAAGCAGCGTTACTATCGCATGTGATGTGTCTCACACACAGGCTTTGGTCTGCGCAAAACCTTAAACTGACATGATCACAATTCACTTTAGATAACGCGCCTCTTTGCATTAAAGGGATGGGAAGGAGCTCTTTGGATTAGATTATCCAAAACATACCTCTGAATGATTAGATCAGTCTCTTTGCATCATGTGCTGGTGGAAACTTTGTTTTTATGCTGTTGTGATTAGGAAATGAACTTGGAAATGCCCATAAACACGTTCTGCGTCAGTGACAGCTGATCAACCAACCCCGTCATTGTGATAAGGCCCTAAGTCTCCCAGCTGGCCTGAAAAGCTGGTGAAACTTTGTGTTCTCTCTAAAGAGCTGGAGCAGGTGGCTGGAGAAGGGGAGGTCTAAGCGTATTTGCTTGAACTGCTGCCTCCACGCCCCAATTCCCCCGAAAGTATTCACAGCGTTTCATTTTTTCCATATTTTGTTATGTTACAGCCTTATTCCAAAATGGATTAAATTAATTTTTTCCCTCAAAATTCTACACACAATACACCATAATGACAATGTGAAAAAAGTTTTTTTTAGATTTCTGCAAATTTATGACAAATAAAAGACAAAGAAATCACATGTACATAAGTATTCACAGCCTTTGCCATAAAGCTCAAAATTGAGCTCACGTGCATCCTGTTTCCACTGATCATCCTTGAGATGTTTCTATAGCTATATTGGAGTCCACCTGTGGTAAATTCAGTTGATTGGACATGATTTAGAAAGGCACACACCTGTCTATATAAGGTCCCACAGTTGACAGTGCATGTCGGAGCACAAATCAAGCATGAAGTCAAACGAATTGTCTGTAAACCTCCGAGATGGGATTGTCTCGAGGCACAAATCTGGGGAAGGGTACAGAAAAATTTCCGCTGCTTTGAAGGTCCCAACATGGCCTCCATCATCCATAAATGGAAGAATTTTGGAACTACCACGACTCTTTCTAGAGCTGGCCGGCCATCTAAACTGAGTGATCGGTGGAGAAGGGCCTTAGTCAGGGAGGTGACCAAGAACCCAATGGTCACTCTGTCAGAGCTCGAGCATTCCTCTGTGGCGAGAAGAGAACCTTCCAGAAGGACAACCATCTCTGCAGCAATCCACCAATCAGGCCTGTATGGTAGAGTGGCCAGACAGAAGCCACTCCTTAGTAAAAGGCATATGGAAGCCCTCCTGGAGTTTGCCAAAAGACATCTGAAGGACTTTCAGACCATGAGAAACAAAATTCTCAGGTCTGATGAAACAAAGATTGAACTCTTTGGCGTGAATGCCAGGCATCATGTTTGGAGGAAACCAGCCACCGCTCATCACCAGGCCAATACCATCCCTACAGTGAAGCATCGTGATGGCAGCATTATGCTGTGGGGATGTCAGCGGCAGGAACTGGGAGACTAGTCAGGATAGAGCACTCTAGAGATCTGTCCAGAGTGTTCTTGACCTCAGACTGGGGCGACGGTTCATCTTTCAGCAGGACAACGACCCTAAGCACACAGCCAAGATATCAAAGGAGGGGCTTCAGAACAACTCTGTGAATGTCCTTGAGTGGCCCAGTCAGAGCCCAGACTTAAATCCAATTGAATAACTCTGGAGAGATATGAAAATGGCTGTGCACCGATGCTTCCCATCCAACCTGATGGACCTTGAGAGGTGCTGCAAAGAGGAATGGGCAAAACTGCCCCAAAGTAGGTGTGCCAAGCTTGTGGCATCATATTCAAAAAGACTTGAGGCTGTAATTGCTGCCAAAGGTGCATCAACAAAGTACTGAGCAAAAGCTGTGAAAACTTACAGTGGGGAAAATAAGTATTTTTTTCTCATTAAACATATTTCTGATAGAGCCATGGACCTACAATTTTCACCAGATATCAGTAACAACCCAAGTAATCCATACATACAAAAAAATCAAGGCAACTGCGTTCACAAAACAAGTTAATAATTAATTAATTTAATAAAGTGGAATGACACAGGGAATAAGTATTGAACGCGCTTGGCATAATTCGTTTAATATTTAGTAGAAAAGTCTTTGTTGTAATAACAGCTTCTAGACACCTCCTGTAAGGAAAAACTAAACGCAGGCATTGCTCAGGAGTAATTTTAGCCCATTCTTCTACACAAACCGTCTTCAAATCTTGAAGGTTCCATGGGTGTCTTCTATGAACTCTGATCTTCCATAGATTCCATAGATTTTCAAACAGATTCAGGTCAGGTGACTGACTGGGCTATTCTAGCAGCTTTATTTTCCTTCTCTGGAGCCAGTTGAGAGTTTCCTTGGCTGTGTGTTTGGAATCATTGTCTTGCTAAAATGTCCACCCTTGTTTCATCTTCAGCAGCTTGGCAGATGGCATCAGGTTCTTATCAAGGATGTTTCTGTACATTTGTCCATTCATCTTTCCTTCAATTATATGGAGTGTGCCAGGACCATGTGCTGAAAAACACCCCCCACCATGATGCACCCACCTCCAAACTTCACTGTTGGTATGGTGTTTCTGGGTTGATGGGCGGTGCCATTTCTCCTCCAAACATACTGTGTTGTGGCAACAAAAAAATTCAATTTTGGTCTCATTTGACCAGACTGTATTCTCCCAGTATTTTACTGGCTTGTCCAAATGTTGTGCAGCAAAATTTAAACGAGCTTCAACATGCTTTTTCTTTGGTAATGGAGTCTTGCGAGGTTAGTGGGCATAGAGCCCATGTCGGTTGAATGCATTACTAATTGTTTACTTTGAGACAGCAATACCTGCTAACTTCAGGTCTTTCTGGAGCTCTCCATGTGTGGTCTTTGGCTCTTGGATAACTCTTCTGATAATTCTTTTGAGTCCTCTGTCAGAAATCTTGTGAGGAGCTCCTAGTTGTGTCCAATTTATGGTAAAATGATGTTCTTTCCACTTCCAAACGATGGCTCCAACAGTGCTCACTGGAACATTCAGCAGTTTAGAAATGCACCTGTAACCAATGTCATCATTATGTTTTGCAGCAATAAGGTTGCGACGGTCTTGAGAGAGCTCTTTGCTTCGACCCATCATGAGTTCTTTGTGGTGTAACAATATGATATTCACAGACCTTTTTAAAGGCTGTCAGTCAGGACTTAACCAGCTGAAATTAATTTGCACTGATGGGGGATGGGATGGCTCCCTAAATTCTGATGGATTTCAGCTGGTTTCTTGGCTTTCTATGCCTTTTTGCACTTCTTTTCCTTCATGTTCAATACTTATTCCCTGTGTCATTCCACTTTATTAAATATAACTTGTTTTGTGAATACAGTTGCTTTGATTTCTTTGTATGTATGGATTACTTGAGTTGTTACTGGTATCTGGTGAAACTCTCAGGTCAATGGCTCCATCAGAAATATGTTTAAAGAGAAAAATGTTGTGTTCAATACTTATTTTCCCCGCTGTACGTACAGTGGGGCAAAAAAGTATTTAGTCAGCCACCAATTGTGCAAGTTCTCCCACTTAAAAGATGAGAGAGGTCTCCAATTTTCATCATAGGTATACCTCAACTATGAGAGACAAAATGAGAAAAAAAAATCCAGAAAATCACATTGAAGGATTTTTAATGAATTAATTGGTAAATTCCTCGGTAAAATAAGTATTTGGTCACCTACAAACAAGCAAGATTTCTGGCTCTCACAGACCTGTAACTTCTTCTTTAAGAGGCTCCTCTGTCCTCCACTCGTTACCTGTATTAATGGCACCTGTTTGAACTCGTTATCAGTATAAAAGACACTTGTCCACAACCTCAAACAGTCAGACTCCAAACTCCACTATGGCTAAGACCAAAGAGCTGTCAAAGGACACCAGAAACAAAATTGTAGACCTGCACCAGGCTGGGAAGACTGAATCTGCAATGGGTAAGCAGCTTGGTGTGAAGAAATCAACTGTGGGAGCAATTATTAGAAAATGGAAGCCATACAAAACCACTGATAATCTCCCTCGATCTGGGGCTCCACGCAAGATCTCACCCTGTGGGGTCAAAATGATCAAGAGAACGGTGAGCAAAAATCCCAGAACACACGGGGGGACCCAGTGAATGACCTGCAGAGAGCTGGGACCAAAGTAACAAAAGCTACCATCAGTAACACACTACGCCGCCAGGGACTCAAATCCTGCAGTGCCAGACGTGTCCCCCTGCTTAAGCCAGTACATGTCCAGGCCCGTCTGAAGTTTGCTAGAGAGCATTTGGATGATCCAGAAGAGGACTGGGAGAATGTCATATGGTCAGATGAAACCAAAATAGAACTTTTTGGTAAAAACTCAACTTGTAGTGTTTGGAGGAGAAAGAATGCTGAGTTGCATCCAAAGAACACCATACCTACTGTGAAGCATGGGGATGGAAACATCATGCTTTGGGGCTGTTTTTCTGCAAAGGGACCAGGACGACTGATCTGTGTAAAGGAAAGAATGAATGGGGCCATGTATCGTGAGATTTTGAGTGAAAACCTCCTTCCATCAGCAAGGGCATTGAAGATGAAACGTGGCTGGGTCTTTCAGCATGACAATGATCCCAAACACACCACCCGGGCAACGAAGGAGTGGCTTCGTAAGAAGCATTTCAAGGTCCTGGAGTGGCCTAGCCAGTCTCCAGATCTCAACCCCATAGAAAATCTTTGGAGGGAGTTGAAAGTCTGTGTTGCCCAGTGACAGCCCCAAAACATCACTGCTCTAGAGGAGATCTGCATGGAGGAATTGGCCAAAATACCAGCAACAGTGTGTGAAAACCTTGTGAAGACTTACAGAAAACGTTTGACCTCTGTCATTGCCAACAAAGGGTATATAACAAAGTATTGAGATGAACTTTTGTTATTGACCAAATACTTATTTTCCACCATAATTTGCAAATAAATTCTTTAAAAATCAGACAGTGATTTTCTGGATTTTTTTTTCTCATTTTGTCTCTCATAGTTGAGGCATACCTATGTTGAAAATTGGAGACCTCTCTCATCTTTTAAGTGGGAGAACTTGCACAATTGGTGGCTGACTAAATACTTTTTTGCCCCACTGTACATGTGATTTCTCAGTTTTTTATTTTTAATAAATTTGAAAAATCTCAACAAACTTTTTCATGTTGTCATTATGGGGCATTGTGTGTAGAATTTTGAGGGAAAAAAATGAATTTATTCCATTTTGGAATAAGACTATAACATCAAATGTGGAAAAAGTGAAGTGTTGTGAACACTTTCCGGATGCACTGTGCCTTGTCTTTTTGTTTATTTAAATAAAATCCCCACTCTCCCTGATTTCCTGCCTGTGACTGGATCCTTTCCTTTGTTCCCTAGTGAGAAAACATGACAGGGAGACCTGAAGGAGTTTGGAGCCCACATGTACAATAAACCCTCTTCAAACTGAGGAAGGAGTGGGTGAAGGGTCCGTATGTAATTGAGGATGATGTTAAGTATTATTCATTGACGTCGTTATTCATTGTGTTATGATATCAGCCATATTATTGTTCCTATTGAGAGTATTACAGCACTTTGGGATGTAATGACATTATGTGGTGTGTAGTTAGTTCCCTGTCTGAGCAGCAGCATATAGTAGCTGTACAGTATATAGCTCATCTGAACAGTGAGAGAAACAGGAGTGACGTCTGTATGCTGCTGACATGATGTTGTGCTCTATGTTGTAGTGTTCAATAGATTCAAAAGACTCAAAGATTTTTATTTGTTAATACTTCTATATGTACAAGACATGCAGTAGAATTGAAATGCCATTTCTCTCTCTCTTAGTAGTGTGCACAATATATAAGACAAGAAGGAATAAGGATGGAAAACAACAATCTACATACAGTAGTGCTACCCGTGGTGCAAATAACGGTAAAAACACAGCAATCCTATGTACAGTAAACCATTATACCGGTAAATTGCGAGTTCACTGCAGTAACGGGGGTGCAGGCAGTGACAGATTGGACTGCACATGATCAGTATTGCAATGACAGACAGCAGCAGGTATGGCATTTGTGCAAATGGTTGCAGTAAGGTACAAAGACATACAGCAGCAGATGTATTACTGTTGGTGTTCCAAGTCTTCCTGTGCAAACAGCTGAGGTAGTTATTGTGTGGGTAAGTGTGATACAGTCCAGGGGCAGGGAGCAGTGGGAAAAGGGGGGGCAGAGTTCAGGGTCCTGATGGCCTGGTGAACAAAGCTGTTTAGCAGTCTTGTGAAGCGGGCAAGGACGCGCCAGTACCTTTGCCCCAAGGGCAGGGTGCTGAAGAAAGTGTGTGAGGGGTGGGAGGTGTTGCCTGTGATGTTGATGGCTCAGGGGGTGAGGCGGGTGTGGTAGAAGTCCGAGAGGGGGGGCAGAGGGGCACCGATGAGCTTGCTGGCTGATTTCACTGTGCATTGTAGAGTCTTCCAGCAGGAGGTTCCATACCACACCGTGATGCAGCTGGTGAGGATGCTCTCAATGGTACCCCGGTAGAATAAGCACATGATGGGGGTTGGGACTCGTGCTCTCCTCAGTTTGGAGAGAAAACAGAGGCGAGTTTGAGCCTTCTTGGCCAGTGATGTGGTGTTGTTAAACCAGGAGAGGTCCTCGGAGATGTGCACCCCCAAGAACTTATTACTGCTCACCCTCTCCACAGCTGCTTCATCGATGATCAGAGGGGGATGCTGTGTGTGTCCCCTCCTGAAGTCGACCACAATCTCGTTGGTTTTTCCCACATTCAGGAAGAGATTACAGTCTTCATACCACTGGAACAGTTGGCTCACCTCATTTCTATTGTTGGCCTCTTCATTGTTTGTGATGAGGCCCACCCCCATCGTGTCGTCTGCAAATTTGATGATGTGATTGGTGCTGTAGACTGGTACGCAGTCATGGGTCAGCAGGGTGAAGAGCAGCAGGCTGAGCATGCACTGTTGTGGGGTCCTTGTGCTCAGTGTGATGGTCTGGGAGGTGTTGCTGCCGACCTGCACGTTCTGTTTGCCTCCCTGTGAGAAAGTCTAGCATCCAGTTACAGAGAGAGGTTTTGAGTCCCAAGTGTCTGAGTTTTTGTATTAAGTGCTGGGGGATGATTGTGTTGAATGCTGAACTGAAGTCCAAGAACAGCATTTGCATGTAGGAGTTCTTTGAGTCCAGGTGAGTGAGGGCTGGATGGAGAGCAGCAGAGATGCCATCTTCTGTGGATCTGTTTGGACTGTATGCCAACTGAGATGGGTCATGGGAGGGAGGCAGGGTAGACTTGATGTTCTGCATGACCAGCCGCTCGAAGCACTTCATTATGATGGAGGTCAGTGCTATTGGCTGGTAATCGTTGTAGCTGAATGGGACAGGCTTCTTTGGGACTGGTATTATGGTAGCAGTTTAGGTAATAAATATGCTTAAAGGCTAAGGCAACAGAACCGAGTCAAGCTTTGCTTACCCTTTCCATGCCAAAAGAAGACAGCACAAATCAGCTTTACAGGTTAAGTAAAGTTGGACACACACATTTGCTCTCCAGAAGAAGTTTGAGTGCAAAGTATAACGCAGGACTTCGAGAAGCTAAGAACTAAGTGTACCAGCGTGGGGACAAGTGAAAAGTTTTATACATGATGTATCACGTGGGACTTGGTGAAACTAATGAGACAGCAAATACAGCAAGTTAATATGATGGCAACCTGAGCAATGGCAATTCAAACACAGTAGCTCTTATTCATTGGATCTGAAGACAAGTATGACTTTTGGGAAACAAAATGTCTAGGCTACGTACACACTCTAAAGCTAAAAGAGATTGTTTTGCACAAGCCCACTAGTGAAAAGCAGCTAGCTGAAGATGGAAAGAAACATGCTGATTGCTATGCCGAGCTAATAAAACTGACTGTTGATAAAAGCCTGTCACTAATAAGACATGAAGCCCGTGATTATGACAGAAAAGTTCAGAAAATACTGAAAAAATATTATTCTGGAAAGAGCAAACCACAAATAATAAGTTATACATCAATGACTAAGCTACACATGGTGAACAATGAGAGTGTTGCTGACTACTTAATCAGAGCACAGAACATCATCACAGCCCTGAGAGATGCCTGTGAAATGATGAGTGATTGACTGATTATAACCATGATACTAAGCGGACTACCAGACTCATTTAAGCCACTAGCTGTCCGTATAACACAAAATGAAGTTGATGTTGCATTCATGAGTATACATGGTAGGATCATCAAGGGAATGTACTGCTGATGTACAGATCGTGGTGTATAGTGTTTTGGGGTTGTGCAAAATAGCTGCAAAAATAGCAGGGAAAAAGGATAACAGCATCATGACTGCATTCACAGTGAAGGATGTTTTCCAATTTTTCCATGATCCAGCCATGGCCTAATGCAGTAAGTTGTGTAGGTCAAGGAAAGCATATCACATTCTTCATCCAGTGTGAAGAGGGCCTTAGTTGGTTAATTGGAGGACTTGTTAGTGTATGTGTGTGTGGCAGAAAGGACAGAGAAAAAAAACGTTTTGCTTGACATGAGGTGACAATGAATGTGAGAAGTAGGCAGGACAGAGACAGCATGAGCCTGACAGATGTGTGAACATAAACCTGTCTCTGCATTTTCACAGCTGACAGGTAGAAGGGTGGACACAGAGGTTACAGGTTCACATTTTGGACAGTCTGAGAGGACCTGCTGCTCAGGTCCAATTGTTCTTTTGTTCCAGAGAGCAGTAAAACCTTTAGGGAGGCAGTAATCCCATTGCCATGATACTACACTGTCATAGCTAATGGGGGCTTTGCCTACAAAGAAGAGAGATCGCTTTAATCCACCCATTGTCTGATTGTGTTGATGGGGATGAAAAGGCTCTTCAGGGCAAACAGCCTTTATGAGAACGTCTTGGTCATAAATTCTGCCACTTTGCAAAACTGCATAATGTTTCAATTACACACAAATGGCACATGAATACATAATTTTACACTATTAGCAATATGGCAAATTTCATTTGATTTGAAATTTAGTCTGACAGGTTTCTTGCTCCCAAAACAGCACAGATGAACCATATTCACTATACCTGAATAGTGAAAAGAAAGCACAAAGCACAAGAAGCTAAGAAACAAACTGAAACCCCAACTGTGATTCCTTTATAATCCTTCATCGGGAGTAAGAGGAACATCTGGCTCCAAAGCTTTTTAAGCAAGTTTTATTTTTTATTTGTCCTACTTTATTCTAATCCTGCTGCACCATGTGACTGTTTCCTTACTGAGACAGGCAGACATTCACATTCATGATTTTGAAATAGATGCAACTGCTGCCTTACCCCCCTGTTGGTTTTCTTTTAAAGACAAAAAGGGCAGTTTCGAAAAATTTGGAAATGTATTTCAGTCCACTCCCGCAATCTCATTATTTTGGGTTTCAACAGCCAGGAAAAACAGCAGCTTACCAGCAGCCTACAGTAATAAAAAGGGAGGAAAATATCCAGAATAAGAAATGCTCCTGGCACCTCCTTACTACGGGGTATTTCACAAGAGAGCAAGAGCAGATGTGCAGAAATCATAATATCAGGGTTCACATTTGGGGAAAAAGACACAAAGCCTACAAACGTGCAGCAAATCATCAATCGAATTTACGGATCATTTTGAGAAGTTTTGTTTTGACACATGACGCCACATGACTTCCAGGTAAAGTCGGTATTTATTTCTGCCAGAGATTCCTCCCTGGCTGTATTTTTCCACTCACACACTGACAATTTAGAGCATGACTCCCAGTCTACTGCCACAGGTGTGAGGTTCACTCTCAAAATGCTTTTTTGGAAAACAGAAGAAACACAACCCTGTCACGTCAGGCCACCACATCTTATCCCGCTTCATTACATTTGGTGAAGAATTGCTTTGGCAGTAAAGTGGAGCCAATTTTCTGGCCAAATCAACAGATAGCACATTAAGTATTGATGAAAAAAAGTTTGTTTGTTTTCAGCAGTGGTGCATTTCCTGTCAGGAAATCGAAAACACCTCCTTGGCTGTATGTGTGCTTTTAGGTGGACCAGATTGTGTCTCACCTCTTTTGACAAAAAGCATTGTATTAAGCTTTGGGTTTTTAAGTCTTGTTTATCGCAACAGAATTGCAACACAGCACTGTGTTCAAAATATCATTTCCTAAAAAGGGTCAGAAGAATTAAATATATCAGTAAAGCTGGCGTTAAGCTTCAGCAGGGGGATAATAGTCCTATCTGCAATGAGAATACATTAATGATACACTGGATACTTCACTTAAAGATAGTATTGGTTCACTTTAATTAAAACTGCTCTGGATGTTTTTGCAGATTAAGCACAGCTGGGTATAAAGCAGACAGTTTAAACAGTGCAGTGGGATGCCAACAAAATACTCTGAAAATCTGGCCTCACTCAAGCATCGCTTCATCTTAAAAACTTTTACAGCTAAGTAAAGATGCTCTTACAAATGCAGTCTCCACCACTGATAAACACACCTGACATACTGTATCTGCAGAAACAAAAAAAAGGCCTTCCAACCATGTTCTTCAGAAACTTAAATTTATGTTGTATGATTCAGTGAATGCAGAACTGACATTCCCTTTTTCAACCCTGTCGGCTACCAGCAAGATGCCTCGTGGTCATCACAGCTTTACGGCTAAAATTTGTTGAACTTTGACCACAGAGTGCATTCTTGCACTTCTCTCAGACCAGCCAAGTGCACATTTATCCTGCACAAGTGCATTTTGTTGTCCACTCGGGAGCAGTGTGACACGTTCAAGCAAAAAGCAACTGAGAACTGCATCCACACCAGCTATGTATACAGACCGTGAATCCAGAAGAATATATTGCAAAATATATCCATAAAATACACAGAAACAAATCAGATTTCAGCTCGGCTAGGTGATCAGCTGAAACAAGCTCCACTTGTGCTGAAATTGTTGTACATTTGATTATTCAATTACTTGTCTCATTTTAAATGTCTTTTTGTTACTCCTGAATTTGAAGTCATTAAAGTTTCAGAAGTACAGTAATTTTCTCTATTATTTGATCACATGTTTTATGCAGAGTTGCCAACTCTTCAGAAATGCTTGGAGTGAGATCTAGATGGAATTGTGCACGGGGGAGCAGGGGTGGAGTGAGCGTGCATATGAACAATACACACAGTTATTTTTTCAACACACATGCTTCTTTACCTCAGAATAAGTTTTAGAACATGATCTGTCTGCTTGCCATGGCAATCAGCCTTGACCGTACTTTGACAGCACTGCCTTCTGAGCTCTTATTGTGTAAAAGTCTAAAGGAAGTCAACACACAGTATTGTCCTTATTTAGGAGTGAGAAATAGGATTTGTGGTGTGAGACAGAGAATAAAAGAGTGAGACTCACTCCCAAAGAGAGTTGACAACATTGCTTTATGTGACCATGGAGCCAGATTACAGAGACAATATACCAGGTAAATATATCAAGTTGAACTTGGATCAGATCTCCAACATCAGTTTCTCTTATTGCATTTTATTTAAAAGTTAGTTCTGAACAAGCAATTTGAGTGAACAATAAGGATTCCAGGAGCTACATTCCCTGATTCCCATGCAGGGCTTTTTTTTTCACAGGATGCCTATCATTGTTCAATTTTTTTCAAATAATTCTTATGATATTTGAGAACTGTAACACTGAGCGTGTACCTTACTTTCCACAGTGAGCCACAGCTTGAAAAGTGGCAGCCTTCATAACCGTGAAATTGTGTTGTCTTTCTGGTTCATGCTAATAGTCTGTATTTTACTTTTAAAATTAGTTACCCCAAAGTTTAGACTAAAGCCTCACTAAGTAATTCATGCTTCAGACTCTTTGGTTCATCTGGAGATGCCAATAGGGTGGTGAAGAGAACGCAAGCAAAAACTTGATCCAGGAATCACTAATGAAGCCATCGTGAGCTAGCTAGATAGCTGGTTAGGCCACTCAATCAAACTGATTGGAGTAATGACGTGTACAAAAACAATTACTGATTAAATTTGTTTACATACAGTGGGGAAAATAATTATTTGATTCCCTGCTGAATTTGTAAGTTTACCCCCTTACAAAGAATGAACAGCCTATATTTTTTATGGTAGGTTTATTTTAACAGAGAGAGACAGAAGATCAACAAAAAAATCCAGAAAAAAATATGAAATAATTTGCATCTGATTGAGGGAAATAAGTATTTGTTCTACCAATCAGCAAGAATTCTGACCCGCACAGACCGGTTATGTATCCATGAGGCACATAAATTAGTCCTGTCCCTTTAAGAAAGTACTCCTAATCTCAACCCGTTATGTGCAAAAAAGACTCCTGTCACAGAATCAGTCTCTTCAGTTCAAACTTCACAACCATGGGCAAGACCAAAGAGCTGTCAAAGGATGTCAGAGACAAGATTGTAGACCAGTACAAGGCTGGAATGGGCTACAAGACCATCAGCAAGAAGCTTGGTGAGAAAGAGACCACTGTTGGTGCGATGATTCAAAAGTGGACGAAATACATGGTAACAGTCAATCGCCCTCAGTCTGGAGCTCCATGCAAGATTTCACCTCGTGGGGTAAGGATGATTCTGAGAAAGGTGAGGGATCAGCCCAGAATTATAGAGGTGGAGCTTGATGATGATCTCAAGGTAGTTGGGACCACAATTACCAAGAAAATCATTGGTAACATACTTTGCCAAAATGGATTGAGATTCTATAGTGGCCACAAGGTCCCCCCCTGCTCAAGAAGACACATCTGAAGTTTTTCAATGGACACCTGAATAATTCAGAGAAGGCTTGGGAGAATGTGGTGTGGTCGGATGAAACCAAAATTGAGCTCTTTGGCATCAATTCGACTCGCCGTGTTTGGAGGCAGAGAAATGCTGAATATGACCCCAAGAACACCATCCCCACTGTCAAACATGGAGGTGGAAACATTCTACTTTGGGGCTGTTTCACTGCTAAGGGTACAGGAAGACTTCACCACATTGAGGGGCCGATGAATGGAGTCATGTAACATAGAATCTTGGATGAGAACCTCCTGGCCTTAGCCAGAACATTGATAATGGGTCATGGATGGGTTTTCCAGTATGACAATGACCCAGAACATACAGCCAAGGCAACAAAGTAGTGGCTCAAGAAGAAGCACATTAAGGTCCTGGAGTGGCCTAGCCAGTCTCTGGACCTTAATCCCATAGAAAATCTGCGGAGGGAGTTGAAACTTTAAGTTACTAAGCAACAGCCTAGAAAGCTTCAGGATTTGGAGACTATCTGTTAAGAGGAGTGGACCAAAATCCCACCTGAGATGTGCGCAAACCTGGTGACCAGCTACAAGAAACATGTGAACTCTGTGCTTGCCAACAAGGGTTTCTCCACCAAGTATCAAGTCACATTTTGCTTGGGAATCTAATACTTATTTCCCTTGATCAAATGCAAATTAATTTATAACCCTTATTTAACATTTTTTCTGGATTTTTTTTTTTTTTGTTGTTGTTGATCTTCTGTCTCTCTCTGTTAAAATAAAGCTACCATAAAATTATGGACTGTTCATTTCTTTGTAAGGGGACCAACTTACAAATTCAGCAGGGGATCAAATAATTATTTCCCCCACTATATATGTAAAATGACAATAAAACTGTTGCATTCTATATTATGCTCAGTGCTTGTGTTAGCATCATTCAAGAACAGGATTTGGGAACTCCTTGCTTTTGCATACTAGTCTTGGCGGATTAATATATCACTGAATAAATAAATCACAATATACTTCATTGTGGGACTAATAAAGGCTTATCTTATCTGTCATGAAGCACCCGTTTTACGGGCAAAACAAGAACACCAAATGCTCTCTGTGGTTTTGCACTTTTATTAACATAAAGACAGATAAGACGCTAACATTCAAATACTAAATTATAAGGTGCATGGCTCTAGCAAACAAGTACACAATAATAAACGTTGGAGGAGAGTGGGGCTCAACATCCAGGGGGACATGAAGCCGGGAACACCAAGCCAGGGGTGGAATCCAGCCGGAGCTCTCCCAAAGGCTGCGGGGGCTCACAGCTAGAAATAAGGGAAACGCATACGTGGACAGAGCTCTCCTACTCTCCTCAACAGCAGGACCCAAACACACTCGGGACGATAGCTCTGCTCCTGAGGACGGGTCCATGTGGAAGAAGGACACGACAAACCACAGAGGTTTGCCGCGCCCTTATATGCAAGACATAATCAACGACAGGTGTGAATACATGAGTGGAGAAAATAACAGAATGGATGACAGGTGTGCAGCTCCGACCAGTTTGACAGCCGGAAGCTGCACAGTGCTGTCAAAATAAAACATAACAGGAAACCATAATAAACAACAACAACACAAACCCAAAAATGTGAGCAAAACTACAAATACAAAATGACAATAACTAGACCAGATAAACAGATAACCCAACAGACAGAGAAACACCAAACTAAACAGAAGGCTGGGCACCTTGTCCACCTGTGCCCCCGGATCATGACATTATCTTAATATGATGTCGCTTATACTGTCAACTTCTAGACTGTGTTTGTGGAACTACTGAATACAACCTATATTAAAATATTGAGCAATATTATTTAAACACTCATATTAATATATGGTATATAAAACAATTTCCTTCAATCTGAACCAAGCAGTGTTTGCAAAAATTAAAAACAGAGCAAACGGCAGCCTTCTGGAGACAAACCTGACCTATACAATCTGAGGCTGTTTGGCAACAACAAAACACAAAATAATTTGAAGTCATGGATGATTTAAGTGGATTCACGATCATCTCATAGCTCATGTAGCTTCTTTGTGGGATGTGAGTCAACCTTTCCTGACAAATGGGCCTCTACTGTTACCAACGACACTGCATTTCACAGGAATAGGCACGACTCATCCAATGATTTAAGCAGCATCAGAGACCTGAGAAATGTGTGGCTACTGCACTGCAGATGAAAGTCTTAGTCATGCAGCCTGATACATAATGCATCATTCACCAACATTAAATGAGTAATTAATGTGGTTAAAACCAGGTTAGTGTCAGCACTCCTGCTCCCCATTCTGAGCTGCAACAAACAGATGCGTCCGTGTTAATTAGTGCTCATTGGGAGTTTAAAGCGCTCCCTCCTCCCACCTGTTGTGCCCCACACTCTTCCCACACGGCTATCACATGCATTTCTGCAAGACCACCAGCTTAAAACTGGCCTCTCATTAACACTGCACACTAATTGGGTCACTCTTTACCCCACAGTCAGCACTGCCTCACACAGTGGGTGGGCACTGTGGGTGTGTGTGTGTGTGTGTGGATGTCTGAGACCACCATCATGCTGTCTTAGCATATGCTCTGGCTCTCTGCAGGCTGTGAGATTAGAACAAAACAGGCATGTTTCAATACTGCGCTTCGGTCATCGTCTGCAGGCGGATCACCCATCACCCATACTCTAATCTGAAAAAGTGTACAAATTTTTCACCATCACCTGTGTCCACTATAACTATACTGTAGATTACATCTCCTTCCATATCGGATATCATCAGGCATCAGTTTCAGCCTCTTGTGGCTTCCCATCTATAGTATAAGAGAGGAGGCTGTCCCTATTTTTGGACACAAGCTACAGATGAGGTCAGCCAGTCGTAAGCGCTTACACGCGCATACGCGTACACACACACACACACACACACACACACACACACACACACACACAGAGTAAGGAAGCCTCAGTATGGTGTAAGATAAGGCTGTGCTCACATTGCCGTTTTGTGTTTCGTTTCTAACGAGGACAATTCGACCTTGCTAATCTGTTGTGCTCCTTCTCCTAATCAACCCACTGACTAATCCATTTCCTCATGCCAAAGAGAGCTGCAGTTCAGCCCAGGGCCAAGCCACGCTGGCACACATGGCCAGGAGGATAAGAAGGAAAAGAAGAAGCGGAAACAATGGCACGTGGCCCGGACCGAGGAGGGGGGAATAAATTACACACGGCTCCCTGCTACAGTTTTCTCACTCCTGTGCACCTTCAGCACCAGCAGATGAGGAGGCTCAAGCTCCCCGACTGTACTCCACAGCAGCATGGCAGCAAAAGACCAAACCTATACATGTGTGCTTGTGATGTGGCTTTCAAACGCTGAGAGGAGACTCTGAGGTGATAACTCTCCAGCTACCGCGTGCAGGTCAGCATCTGTGGCAGCTTTATTGGCATAAAGAGGAACAACAAACTCCATATTTCGGTGGTTTCTGGTGCTTAGTATATAGTACTTGAGAATGTGGATTGGTTGTCAGAAAGAGATGACATTTAAATGCATCATTTTGTAGTCTGGGAAATTAAGGTGGTAATTAATCTGACATTTTATAGACAAAATGTTAATTCCACTGGCATGACAGGCAGATGCTCAACAACTGAAAATGTTTGCAAATGATGATCGACTGCAGCTACATCTTTACGTGCAGGTTTGGTTTGATTTTATGGAAAATGATGTCACCTTTTTTACCTGAAATATTTAACACTGATGTCATCATTCTAACTGGTGAGCAGCGAGTGAAATGGCCCACTCAGGCTGGTAGCTTCTGCTTACTTTCCATTGCATTAAAAACACTGAGCTTTTAGAGAACAGACAGTTGCCTCATTCTTTCTTCCTTTTTCTGTGATGTTCTTGTTTCCTCTAATGTCTACAGCAAAGGTAAGGTGTGCAAAAAATTGTTACGACCTACAGAACCACAATAGCCATACTAAAAATATCCTTTAATTGAGGCGAATGGATAGTTGCATAACTTTGATGTGATTTTCCTTGAGGAAATGTAAGAAAGTTGCATTTCAGGGTACAAAAGACAAGCCTTGTCCTCTTTGCTAAAGTAAAAAAAAAAAATCACCTTTCAGTCCCTTGAGGAGGCACTTTCTGCAGCTTAAATAGAAATCAGAAAGGCGTGTCTGGGATGTGACGTGTGAAGAGTGAGGTCAAGCTCAAAAGCTCAAAACTTTGCACCATTTCAAGTACTTATACCCCCTTCTGACAGGGGAGGAGATCACTGAGAGATCATTGAGTGACGAAAAATGACCAGATCATTAAATCATCTCAAAATGATCTTCAGTGATTGCCACAGTTCTCAAAGTTTTGACTTGGTCCAAAACAATCTCTCAATAATCACTAAAAGGAAGCAATCGCTCAATGAACTTTCAAGGAGTGCTCAACAATCTTATCAATCTTCCAATGACCTCTCAGCAATCTCCACTGTGGTCTTTCACTGAACCTGCCCTCAGGGTGGAAAAAACTGGCGTTGATTAAAAGATTGCTGAGAGATCAGTAGGAGATCGATGAGATCGTTGAGTGGTCAAGAAGTGTTCAAGGAGCACTCAAAGATCTCATCGATCTCTCAATGATCTTTCATTGAACTCCAACTTTTCCCACCACAAAGGTAGAGATTCAGCGTTCGGTGAAAGACCAACAGAGTTCATTGGAAGACCGCTGTGGAGATTGCTGAGAGAGTATTGGGAGATTGATGACATCGTTGAGTGCTCCTTGAGAGTTCCTTGAGAGATTGCTTCCCTTTGGTGACCATTGAGAGATTATTTAGGACTGAATCAAAATTTTGAGGAGATCGTGGTGATTGTGGAGATCACTGGAAGATCACTGAGAAATCTTGATCTGAAAGATTGTTGACAGATCTGGCCAACAATCTCTCAATGATCTCCACCCCTGTGTAAGGTGGTTAGAAGAGCACTAGAAATCTCTCAAAAGCTCAGCAACCTCCTTGGTCACCCAAAAAACTCTCATTGATCCCTTAACGATCTCTTCTGGTCTTGCTGTGATCTCTCCTGGTCTCTCAGTGATCTCTAAAGGATCTTTTAAAGAGCTCTATAGATTGCCATGAAAGGTGTCAAAAATAGAATTTTTTATTTCCCAGACATGTACACAGAAATGACTTTTTCCAGGCTTTAAGAGATCATTGAGAGATCGGGCCAATTTTTGAGCTCTCAATGGTCACCCAATGATCTCCATGCTGTTTAAAAGGGCCCTTATTGCAATAAGAAGAAAAAAAAGTGCCTCAGAATTGAAATTACTCTACTTAATTACACATAATTATATCACTTCAATTCATATAACATCAATAATAAATAAATAATAATATTGATAATAAATAATAAAATAATAAATTACTATTCAATCAATGTACCTATTGAATGGAGACTGCCGTCCAACAGAAATTGACAGTATACAGTTTTTAACAGCAGGTATTATGGCCCTTTGTTATGTTTTGATAATAAGTGAACTGGTGGAAGGTTACAGCTGTAATGTGTTTAAAACAGAGCCTCACCTTTTCCTAACCCTAACCATAAACTTAACCCTAACCCAGTAGTTACATTTTTTGTGTGATTTCAGTGTGACTTAACACCAACGCTGTAATAACATTGATGTAGAAGTGAAACGGTATGTTGTCATACCACAGTCATAGTGGTTGGAGGACTTGATTTTTTTTTACCCAAATCACCAACTGCAACTCAACTTCAAGGGAAAACAACTTTCAAAACTAGCTTAAAATGCTTTCATTGATGTTTATAAATTCTTCTGGACGTCTGTGGACAGATTTTGTCACTGCACATGGAACTGCAGAGAACTGAGCTCAGTATGAAGTTTAAAGACGTGTGTGGCCCCCCAAGGCTGGAGGTCAGAGGAGCATGAAACCCAGCACATTAATGAAGGCTAAATTAGGAAAATAGATGTGGTCCAAAAATTTTGTTTGCTTTTTTTTTGACTGGGGTGAATCAGTTACAATAATTCTACATGAAACTGGTCACAGCAGATACTTCCACTCATGGGCAGTATCTGCAGGCTCTGGATAAGAGCAAAAAAACAACCCACAATTTATCCTCACCTCACAATTTTTGTCACCGGACTGCAGAACAAATCTACCTACGGGTACAAAATAAGTCCCCCCCCCCCCCCCCCATCCTCAAAGTCTAGGAAACACGTGTTAATGTTTTGCTATTGTGGCTGTTGTCCTGATTTATATCATCACGTCCTTTGTTTATGGTTCCATAATTGGCTATCTGAGTAAGACTTGCCTAAAAACATGCTTACATTCTGAGTACTATTAAACACCTAATCGAGTCAAACGCACACAGGCTAACGACGGAATGCATCACCGTCATCACTGGAGGCTAAAACTGGGAACAAACCCACAGCTAATAACTTTAATTTATCTCCACCGATGCCAAAATCTTTCACGGGTTGCTTCCCACAGTCTGCCTGCTTCATCCCACTATTTTTAAGCACAGCCAACTCTCCAGTGAACCCCCAAAAGCTGCCAGACGGCTGCAGTAAAGATCTAGGACACAACTTTAAAGCACGGAAATACAGTGCAACAGAACTTGCACACACTTTTAGGACTTTGATCAATAACACAAAGCCTTACTGGCAACTTCCAGTGAAGCATTGCGACTAATGGCCTCCCCCAGGTAGTTGCGGGCCACACAGGTGTAGACGCCCTCATCTGGTTTGCTCCGCCGCCCGTGCACGATGCGTAGGAAGAAGAGGGAGCCACTGGGAAGGATCATGCGGTGAGAACGCGGGTCATCTGTGATGGTCTCCACGCGTTCGCCGTCTTTGTACCACTCTATGGTCGGGTTGGGCCGGCCCTCCCCCTTGCAGTTGAGCGTGGCGGGCTCCCCTTTGGAGACGATCAGATCTGAGGGGTCCTCAACTATCCGAGGGGCGCTGTCTTCAAAACGTGGCCGAGATCCTGTGAAGTGGAGATGAAAACAGATGTTAACGTCTACCCTGCTGACCACCGAGCATTCATAACAACAAATCATGGCACACAAAAGTAAAAGCTGCCAGGGAAGGCGAGAGATGTTTCTTCAGAGTCAGCGGATGGATTTGTATGTAGCGAAGCAGCAAATCACTGGTAATCTCTCTTTGAAGGCTGACTCTAAATTCAAAGCAAGACATCACATTTTCCATAACAACAACAACAACTTGTGGCTTTCAGATAAATAAATCAATTTGGCATCTATTTGCTTTCGTTTACATTCTGCAAGCAGACTAAAGCATGGCATACATATGCTGCACAACTTATTTTACACCCTCCGCACTGCTGTTTCATCACAAAATCCTTTCCTGCATTCTGGGGAATTCATATGCATTGAATTTCAATTTCCAATTCGTTTTTACTCACAGGCAACTAGACCACAACAATAAATATCTTAAGAAACTTCCTATTGCAGTAAAGACCCTACAAAGCTACAGATAAAAGTAATCCGTGACATGTAGCTTTTCTGGGATATGAGGGTTATCGTGTCACAAAGTGCAGCAGGACCCAAATGCATTGTGGGAGGCAGATGGGAAGTCAGTAGAAAATATTCTCTAAAATGAAGAGTAAAGAAGCAGCTGGTGATGGTGGAAAAGGGTTAATTTTTCCAGGAAACTGAAACTGTCCTCCTACAGCACAACACCCTATACCAGGGGTCACAGCAGAGTTTACTGTGGATAAAAAAATGTCGAGGAATTCTGTCCTGGAATTATATTTTGTGTACCTTTTTTTGTCTTAGTTTTAAACAGTTTTTTCTGCACTGAAAATATTGTATAGAGGTGGACTTTTTGTGAAGTTTTTTTTTTTTTTTAGATATTAATCTTCTTTTTAAATGCAATACAATTTAGTTTGTGTTCTCCTGTAAAAATTTTAGGATTTTAGTTGTAGATTTTAGAATTTTTGACCTATTTATGTGGAGTCAACAAACACATTTAGTGTTCTCCTGTATTATAAAATTTTATATTATGTTTTGTTTGAAATTGAACAAAGAATTCATTTTAATATTTTTATGTTTAAAAATTAATATAGAGCTAAAAGCAGCTAAAACATGAGCTTAATAAAATAATGTTTGACCATAGCTGTGGTCTTCTGAAAGAAAGTCCACGAAAGGATGACAGTTCTTAAAAGCACATTCTGAGATAAGTTTGTCCATGTTTATAACAGCCCCCGACCAACAGTGATCTGTGTGGAGTTTGCATGTTCTCCCCGTGTCTGCGTGGGTTTACTCCGGGATTTCTCCGGTTTCCTCCCACATGCCAAAAACGTGTAAGTTGGGTTAATTGGCATCAAACTGGTGATTCTAAATTGTCCTTAGGTATGACTGTGAGAGTGAATGGTTGTCTGTCTCTGTGTTGGCCCTGCGATGGACTGGCGATCTGTCCAGGGTGTACCCTGCCTCTCGCCCAAAGATGCTGGGGATAATTTCCAGCCCCCCGCGACCCGAAAGGGATTAAGCGGAAGAAGATGGATGGAGTTCCTTTTAATAGGAAACCACTCTTTGTCAAGGACGCCCTATTCACACTCACACCAGGAAGCTGCCCAGTACAACGACAGACTGACCTAAAAAGAGAGATAAGAAATATAAAAATACACACATTGGTAGTGGCTTCGCGGATGGATCAATGCACTGAAAAGTGCAGAGTACAAAGACAGACAGACACACAGATAGATGGTAGGATCACCTGAAGGAATGCTAATCTGCACATACCAGAGATGGTCTTTGAAATTTTCATCTCTGCTGGTCTGAATATCAAACTGTGTGCCAGACAGCTGAACACATGGAGGGCCGATAGAGAGAGTTCATCATCCCTTCTAAAATGTAGGTGTTAGTTTGTTATGTTTGATATGTATGGTTTAAAATGACCAGGTGAACTACACTTAGTCAAACATTTTATTCACTTATCCCACTGATACCTGTAATAGAGCTGATGAGCAGCCACTCACTCCTTTGTCAGGGTCAGAGTTAATTTTTTTTAACCTCAATAAAGAATTGTGATTATATGAATAATATATCCGAGGCTACACAATTTATATCATGGCTGTATAAATTTAAGTTAAAACTCTCAGCTGGAGTTCACACCCAGTTGTTCCGCATCACAGGTCTCATTCCAGCCATGGTTCTTCTGCCTTTAACAACACTTTTGAGGTTGCCAAGCAACACTACTTTATTGTTTTTCCACATCTCATATAACACTGTCAGTTTCCATGTTGGAGAAGTTTTCTTTTTGCCATCTGATGTTCCACCATGTCGCAAATGATGGGGGTGAGGCGTGGGCATGGTATTTAAATTACGATCAGATTACTCCATCAGATTTATCAGTGAGTGAACAATCGTACAATGAGACTGACCAGATACGCACAGTTTCATAAATGCCACATGGACCTTGGTGTATGATCATATATAGACTCAAATGTGTGCCAATTTCTTCTTTTGATAAATGAGGGCCAATGTATGTAGACCATGACCTTTACTTAACCCTAACCTTAATCGGCCAAAAGTTTCTACTTAATGCTTGAAGGAAGGTAATTGTAAAACTGGAAGAGAGTTGGTAAAAAGGTAGTTAAAGATGACAGTATGAAAGGGTCAAGACAGGCATGTGAACTCAAGATTGAAGAGCTATTTCTAGCGCCATCCACCACCCCTACACCTGTGAACTCAGATTTAAGTTTTTATAGGTATTTGCTGGAGAAGTTGATGCAGAAACAAAGATAACAAAAACAAAGGTGCTAAAAAGACATGCAGTTGTGACGAGGACCCCACAAAGGCTGATGGAAACAAGGCAGACTAGACAGAACAAAGATAATCAGGCTTCTTCACACTAAAACAGGAAACGCACACACTGATACTATCCAGGGAACACATGGAGAAGCATCTGGCCTGGGGTAGCAAAAATCCAAAAATTACATTAACCAGGCATAAGGACAAAAACTGTCAGAACGTAGGACTACATCAGAAAACTCAGCTATAAACCACACCTCAAAGAAAACCTACGACGATATAAGACACCTAGCCTATAACCTGAGACCAAAGCCAAACATTACAAAAACCAGGACAAAAGATTACTCAGTACAGATGTTCAGTGGTGAGCACTGTGGCCTCACAGCTAGAATGCTGCAGGTTCAAATCCCCAGGCTGAAAGGAGTGAGAGCCTTTCTGTGTGGAGTCTGCATGTTCTGCCTGTGCTGTGTGGGTTTACACTGGGGGCTCCAGTTTCCTCCCACAATCCAGAGACATGCAGGTTAGGTTAACTGGTGACTATAAAATTCTCCCTGGGTATATGCTTGTGACACGCCCTCACAACTGAGGGTTAGTGTCGCTGCTACTGAAGAGGCTTGACGGGTCTTTGAGACTACAAAAAGTGCTATGTAACTACAGGTCCTTATCCCTTAAACCAAAGACGTTACCCATGACTATAAAGCATGTTTAGTTTGTGAAATTAAATACTGGACTTCTTTAATATTTTTAATGGAAAGTTCAGTTACTTTAAAAGTGGAACAATTATGCTTTTCCCTATTTTGTGTCTAGCATACTCGGTTGCTGCTTATAATGCAGATCATATTAATCACGGCTAAAGTTCAAGATAATGAGGACAAAATGAGTAACTCGCGGGACAAATTTTCAGACTTCAAAAGACTGAGTTTAATGGGGTTTTTTTTCCTACTCTGAGATCTCACTGAAGCTGCAGTAATAAGATAAGATAAGCCTTTATTAGTCCCACAATGGGGAAATTCCAGGATTGCAACAGCACAGGGATAGCAACACTCAGAGCAACAATCAGAAGGCAAGAAAAAACAACATCTAGCAAACATATGTCCATATTACTATAAATGTATATATATAGACACACAGTGCAGAGCATTATGGCTGGTGGATGTGCAGGATATGGAGGATATGGTACTCTGGCCATCTCAGGTTTACAGCTGTGAGTTCCACCACCCTGCTGTTCAAATCTCCTATTTATAAAGGGAAGCCAACAAAAGAAATTTAGCCTTCTGAAAGGAGGCCCCAGGGAAAGAAGGTAAAAGGAATTTCATTCACACAGCAGGCAGACTGAAGGACTAGTAATCTCTTCCATGCAATACCAATACTGTGTACTTTTTTTCACAAAATTTGGATGGAGCTGCAAAACTTTAGTTCTAAAATGAAGCATCACAGTTGTACACTAAGTGTACTCAAAACAACGAGGCAAGCTTGTTCAGTTCATCTTTTTTCTCAGACATCTGCATTTGTTTCTGGGTTTTTTTTTACTTTTTATAGTAAATTTGTCATTTTTTTATGTAAATTTGAAGCCTTTTGTTATAAATTCACCATTTTCTTGTAAATTCTTGTGGCTTTTCTTTTAAATTTGCATCTCTCCTTGTAAATTTGAAACTCTTTTCACATAAATTCAGGATTCTTTCCTTGAAAACTTGTGTGCTTTTGTTGCTTTGTTTAATCAAGCTAAAAGGGAACAGCTATTTACGAATAAGAAGTATTCAGTTTGAGGGGGGACGAGATGGGGGGGGGGGGGTTTCCCCCTTGTTAACAAAATGACCAAAAGAGGAAGGACACCCCACCCCGTTAAAAGTCACAAATTACCAGAAATAATTTGCACATTTATCAGAAAAAAGTTGTAAATTAACAAGATAAAGGTTACAACTTTGAAACAAAAAGCACCCACACTGTACAAAGCAGTGTTAATTCCACTGACTAAAATTATTCTATCAACTAAACCTACAAATTAAACTAAAATTGCCATATCTGCATGTTTCTATTGACACCTAATTTTAGTTGAGATTTAGTCTTACAGGTGGCTGAAAAGTTCATCGGCTGACCATGATGCAGTGGTCAGATTTGACCAAATGTGGTTTCTTGTAGCCATGCTCTTGACAGTTCTCTCACTCTCAGCTCTGCTCTGCCCTCTTGTTCCTCAGCCACTGAAGCACAAATACTACTGGCTCAGCACCTACAAGCAAAACGCCTTCTTAGTCAGCCTATGAACTTTTCAGCCCCCCCTTACTCAGTCTTAATCATGGTGAGTCATCATTTGATTTTAGTCTGTCCATTATGAATGGATTTAGTCGAGTTTTAGTCTATGAAAATTTAGTTGACCAGATAGTTTTAGTTGACCAAATTAACACTGGTACAAAGGCGTTAAAAGCATTAATATCACCAATAATGGCCAGCATTAATAACAGAGGGTTTTGTTTTTCTCAAATTTGAATCTGTTTTCTTGTAACTGTGCAGCTTTTTCTTGTAAATTTATACCTTTTTTCTTTTAATAATTTTTTTTCTCATGAATTTGCAAGTTTTTGCTCATGAATGTGGGACTTGCTTTTGATTTGTGTTGTAAATTAGCATCTTTTATCATATCTTTGCACATTTTTCTCTCTACATTTGCAAAGGTACCCCACCCCTCATGTGTTCCCCCAGAGGACCATCCCCTTTTTAAAAGGCTAGAGTAACCTTTTCTTTTTTACTTCTCATAGTAGATAATGCAGAAATGAAATGGGTTGCTTCTTTGCAACAGTAATTTGGTAGCATAATGATTTACTTATCCAACACAACATTTTTTACTTAAACGGGGGTTGTTCATCATAGCTAACTTGTTTTTTTAAAAAGCTGGAAGAAACTGTGCAGCTGCTGACTGAGAACACTGTGCACACTTGTGCACGTAGCTGACATAATTCTATTTGCTACATCTGATTTTATACAAACATATTTGTGAAAACTCCATTTTTTTTGTCCCACTAACATATGCCTGTGGCCAATATGATTTCAAAATGAAAAATCTCAGCGTTGGTTAGGAATGCTGCAGATTTAGAGGTGATAGTTTGTGGCAAGGGAATACGACAGAAAAAAATATTTGTATTAAACAGGAGAAAACCCAAAATTGAGAGAATGACTAAGGTAGAGTGATACACAAAATTCCCTTATCTCTCTCCCTCTCTCCCTCTCCCTCTCTCTCTCTCTCTTTCTCTGGGGATCCATTACTACCTTCACGTGGCTGTGAGGGAAGTCACACTGCTTCAAGACCCAAGGTAAGCTTTTAGAGCACGACCAAATGTCTCTAACAATGTGTTACAGTTAGAAAAATGAATAATTCAGAAGGCTGCTGCTTTTCGTTTGGTTCTGGGGAACAGATGGTCTCTCGCTTACTTTAAAAAAAAAAAAGAGGCAAGGAAATGAAATGGTCACTGTGCCACTGATTATTGTGCTGCTCTTTCTGAGGCATTATTCTCTGCACATAATCTAGACTGCATGGAAAGCCTCCATTATCACCTGAGAAGAACAGTCGGGTCTGACCTAATGACACACATGCTGCTGTTACATTATATTTAAACCAAGATAAACCTGCACTTTTCAGCTGTAAGCAGATTTATGTCTTTTTTTCATGAACTGGTTTGATCTGAGTGGGCCAGGGGTCACTTTTATGCCACAAACCTGAAATAAACACTGAAAATGTGACCTGAGCAGTCGCAGCAAATACTTCAAGGTCACAAACCATGGCAGCTCACAAGCCATAATGCAGAATACTAATCAAGCCATTTAAAGGTGTCAGGGAACCTTCACTGGATCCTGACATAAAAACACCATTCAGTAATAAGATACCACACACAGTACATTATACGCCCGTTCATAGCCATTATCGATAGTGCATAGCTACCATCCCAGCAACTGAAAAATCAGTAACAAATTCACACTTCAGTATACTCTAGAGGTATAATAAAACCAATCACCATGTAACTGCAAGGAGTTTAAGCAAAGCAAAACAATCTACAGTTCCAAGTGGAACAAATGTAGAGAAATATCAGAAAATCATTTAACCCCCTACAACATGCACATCTTTAATGCATGTACAAACACTGTGTGAAATTAAAATATCCTACTAAACCATGTACCCTAAATTCAAACTGCATTCAAAAAATGACAAAGTTGTAAAAATGATCAAAATTAAAACCCTTGGAATATGCACATCTTCAATACATGTACAGTGCTGTGAAAAAGTACTTGCCCCTTCCTGATTTCTTATCTTTTTGCATATTTGTCACACTTAAATGATTCAGATCATCAACCAAATTTTAATATTAGACAAAAGTAACCCAAGTAAATACAAAATGCAGTTTCTAAATGATGATTTCATTTACTAAGGGAGAAAAGCTATCCAAAGCCTACCTCACCCTATGTGAAAAGTAATTGCCCCCCTTGTTACATCATAAATTAACTGTGATTAACCACAATTTTTGGAAAACCGAGTTCAACTTCACTAGTCACACCCAGGCCTGATTACTGCCAGACCTGCTGAATCAATGAAAGCACCAAGGTGCTGATGCCTCGGTGCCAGAGCCTTGGCAGAGGTATGCATCCTCAGATCATCACCAAAATGTTATGGATTCTTCTCTAGCCCAAGAACCACCTCTGGTAAAAAAAAATTCATCCAAATCCATCCAGTAGTTTTGGAGTACACGCATGTGCAGTGAAAATAATGTGCAGTTCAGATACCCATACTGTCGGCGGCAGCCAAGAGCCACCAAACTGATTTGAACAGCTGCAATCCAAACACAAAGAAGAGCATGGTGGCAGACGCTGTAAATGGCAGAATTGACGGAGGTATGTGAATACAGTGACAATCAAGACAAACAGGAGCTTTTGCTGTTTAGAGGCAGAGGAAGAAAACAGATGGGCAAAAAGACAGACATTTGTTCACCCAGTATTGGCGGATTGGTCAGTACTTCCCTCTGGCGGGAGTTTCCGAGCGCAAGCACAGTACCATTCCATTGATGGTAAAGGTGAGCTATTTTTGTGTTTATTTCAAAAACAAAGCATTATTTCAAAATTCTGGCAAATTGAAAGTCGAGAAAATATTGTGACACAATGATACAAGTCTTTAGTTCCACTTAATTTTGACCGGACAAGCTGAAACAGAGAGGCGAACAGACGGACAGATACACACACAGCCACAAACAGACGCACTAACTGATTACTGTATGCCTCTCAGTTCCACCGAGGCATAATAAATCACTTAAAAAAAACCTGTCTGACAAAGTGAAATAGACTGAAAGACCTCACTCACAAAGTCACATCTCACATTTGCCAGAAAACCTCTTGATGATCCCCAAGACTTTTGGGAAAATATTCTGTGGAGTGATGAGGCAAAAGTTTAACTTTTTGGAAGGCATGTGTCCTGTTACATCTGATGTAAAACTAATGCAGCATTTCATTAAAAAACAACAACAAAAAAAAACATTCCAACAGCCAAACATGGTGGAGGCAGTGTGATGGTCTGGGCTGCTTTGCTGCTTCAGGACCTGGACGACCTGCAATAATTGATGGAAGCATGAATTCTGCAGGAGAATGTTTGGTCATCAGTTCATGACCTCAAGTTCAAGCCCTCCAATATGGATGAATTAAACAATTCTGCAAAGAAGAGTGGGTCAAAAATCCTCAAAGGCGATGTAAAAGGCTCATTGACAGTATGCCGCCAAGGGTGGCACAATCAGTTATTAGGTTTAGGGGTAATTACTTTTTCACATATTGCCAGGTAGGTTTGGATAGATTTACCCTTAATAAATTAAATCATCATTTAAAAACTGCAGTTTGTATTTACTCAGGTTATCTTTGTCTAATATTAAAATTTGTTTGATGATGTGAAACATTTAAGTGTGACAAATATGCAAAAATATAAGAGATCAAGAAGGGGGCAAATACTTTTTCACAGTACTGTACGAACACTGCGTGAAATAAAAACAAGCCCTGGCTTGAAAACTGTGGGGAGAGCGTGCCGGACAACTCAGACAGACAGACGTCATCATACCACAACACATCCAGTCTTTAAAGACGGCTGTATAAAAAAAATACACTGACTGTTTATTTAAAGCCTATAGGATATCATGCTTCAGATTCATTTGAATGTATGTGAAACTGCAGCGAGTGCACACTGAGTTATGTGACCAGCCACATGAAAATGATTTTACTACGGAGAGGTTCTGTGTAGCACAGCGCTGTCCTGGTGCTGAACCGTGTTTTCAGAAGCACAAGAAAGATTTCAAATCCCTGCTCATGTAATACAGATACATCACTCTGTGCTCGCTTCCTCTTGAGTGATAACTGGATTTTATCAACAAAACACACACACACACACACACACACACACTGGGAGAGAGAGCGAGTGAGAGTGAGATGATGTCTTCTCAGCAGTTTGGTACTGCATTTCAGTTTTTGTACTGTATACTCAGAAATACAGATTATAAAGGAAAGGTCACAGCAATAATGATGAAACTATCTTGTAATAAAACTGAGGCAGTGTTGATGATTAACTCCTGGTTTAATCTCCAACTTTACACTGCATAATCTAAGCATGCATATAACAACATTTAATGATGGTGTCTCTATTTTTTATGAGTTATTGGACAAAATGTAGCAATAAACATAAATAAAAACATGATTTACATTTCTACGGTTTTTGTACAGTGAAACTAAACCAACATCCACCGGTGCAGCACCGGCGGACTTGATTTTACATTTCACATCCTCATAATCCATGTTTCATCAGTGTGTCATCATCAGAGTTCAATTTCTAAAGCGCCCCCAAAAGTCACACAGAACATTATGATTTAGTACCAACAGGGTGAGCGTTCCTCCTCAATGCAAGTCAACTAATCCTCATCTTGTTTAAATATAGTGGACTGAACTGTTAACTACGGTTAAACCCTAAACTGTGATTAACTCGTACTAATTACAGCTCAATAGCCCAGAGTAATCCAGAGTGTAATACAGAAATCCTTGGTGCAAAACAGAGCAGATTTAATTTAAGATATATAGAGTACAACCAGAACACACTACAGAGAATCCTAGTGTGGGGGATTTATAATGCTGTTTTTAAGCGCAACACTGCTATATTAATCTTTGGGGCACTTGAGTGGTTGACATACAGTATAAGAAATGACGAACGCAGCTACCATGAAAGCAGCCAATGGCAAGTGAATTCCTGTTTTTCAAGAGAACATTTCTGCTCTTGCCCTGTTTTATAAAAATTCCCAAGTAGGGGTGGAAGTAACTGCCAAGGCATTCAACATTATGTTGTATTCAACTACTGAGACCATCATAAACTACTGTGTTTATTAAAGCAAACATGGGAGCCAAAGAATCATTTCCAAAAAGACATTCTTCTCAAGTTTGTCGAGTAGCCGTTAAAAAGAAAGCATGTTTAGACTTGGATTTACTTCAAACTTTAAACTTTCCTTATTTATATAGCACGTTTCATGGAACAAAGTGCAACTCAAAGTGCTTTACAGTTAAAAACAGACATACACACAGACATTCATTGACTCTGCTTTGTAGACTACACACTGTATGTTCAAGGTGGTCAAGGGCCGTTTCAAATATAGCTATAGACATTATCACGCTGCCACCTTGATGTTGTCATGGCAAAAAGGCAAAGGGAAACATGATACATCATGTGCATACAGTTCACGTATACCAGTTTTCGGATGCCCAATACTTGTGAACAATCCAAAACAATGATCCAAACAATGTTTTTAAAGGGCTCCACAGATGAACAAGCTTTGTTGCAGGTTGAGAGTGGAAGCCATATTAGAAGTACATACCCATTCCTAATTTGCAGTGCTTTTAAAAATAAATTTACAGATGAAATGCATTTGGCATTCAGACATTTATTTAAATCAAGCAATTAGAAAAAAAAGTAAAATATCCAAAAACCAAATATTAAAACTGAGTAGCAGTCTAACTACTAGATATCTAAATGATGTCATGATCCTGAGCACGGATGGGTACCATGCTCAGCCTCAGTTCAAGTTAAGTCCTTTTCTGTTTGTTTCTTTGTTCATTTGGGCTTGCTGTATTTGGCCTCTGTTTATTGTGGAGTGTGTGCATTCTTAGTTTTGTCCTTATTATCCTGTCTATTTATTGTGTGTCATTTTGTATTCATGGTAGTATTTACATCTTTTGGGGTTGTGTTATTTTATTCGTGTATTATTTAGTTTCTGGTCTGTACCTTTATTTTGACATTGCTGTGCAGCTTCCGGCTGTCAAACTTTGTTTCGTGGGCTGCACCGCTGTCACTGATTATGTGACAGCGGTGCATTATGCGAGATGATTATCGACTTCCGCCGGTCACTGCCTGAACACGTCCCTCTCAGCATCGGCGGCTGTTTGGTGGAGAGAGTGGAGAACATCAAGTTCCTCGGAGTGCAGATTTATCAGGACCTGACCTGGAGCAAGAATTCCTTGGGGATCAGGAAGTGGGCCCAGGAGAGACTGCAATTCTTGAGGAAACTCAAACAGGCCTCTCTCCCCATCTGCATCCTCAGGACCTTCTACAGAGGTGTGGTGGAGAGTGTTCTGACGTACTGCATTGCAACATGGTACTCCAGCTGCAGTATGTCAGACAAAAAAGCCCTGCAGAGGATAGTTAAGGGAGCTGAGAGGGTAATTGGAGTTTCCCTCCCCTCTGTCCAAGAACTTTTTCAGAACCGTTGTAGGAGCAGGGCACTGAACATTGTTAAGGACCACTCTCACCCTCTGCATAAACACTTTGAACTGCTGTCATCTGGCAAACGATTTCGGAGCATCAGAGGCAGAACCACCAGACTGATTAACAGCTTCCTTCCACAAGCTGTTAGGATGCTGAACAGTTGATCCGGAATCTTTCATACACACTACTGCACCTTATGGACATTATGTATATTATTTGTATATTATAGTTCTAGTTAGTTTTCAAGTATGTCTCAGGGATGGGTGAATGGCTGTGTTGGGGTGGGGGTTGAGGGTGTGTGTGAGTGTGTCTTAAATTATGTTCTTTTTACTTATATGGATGCCGAGAGAAATGCAATTTCATCTTGCCTGCACTACAGTTGTAAGTACAGCAACGTGACAATAAAGGTTGATTTGATTTGATGTGTACGTCTTTGCTCATGTATCCACACCTGTCAATCACTGATTCATTGTCCTGTGTCTATTTAACACGACTGCAACAACTCACTCGTTGCAGCGGTCAACTGTTTCCCCGGGTGTTTGTAACACTGTTTGACAGGAATCCCCTGTCATTCTTCCTCGCCTGTGGATGAGCTCCGTCCGGACCTTTTCTTTTTTCTCCCAGTGGTACTGCCCACCTCAGCCTAGGTCAGGCTGTTCACCTGTTTCCTCCCAGTCATGAGCCCCACGTAATTCCTCCCGTTACCTGCCTTATGTGTAAATGTAGTGTTTTGTGTACGTTGTATTTTGTGTGTCATTAAATATGCAAACTTACAGTTCCAGCGTTTGGCGTCTCCTATTCATCCTGGGAAAGGGCAATTCATGACAAATAATTAAATATTTGGGTACAACCCTAGTACAGCCTCAATTCCAAAATGTTACGACACTATAAAATCTGAATAAAAATACAATGTAGTGATTTCCAGATCTCATAAACTCCTACTTTATTCACAATGGAACACAGATATGATATTAGGTGTTTAAACTGTGACATTATTTTATGAGAAAAGTTAGGACCTATTGCCAAAAGATGCTGGGATAGGCTCCAGCACCCCTGTGACCCAAAAATTATTAAGCAGTACAAGATGGATGGATGGATGGATGGATAGAAAAATGTTAGGGACAGGGCCAAGTGCATCACTGTGTAACATCCCCTCTTCTTTAAAACAACAGCCCGTAAACATCTGGGAACTGAGAAGACCAGCCACTGGACCTTTTGGAGGGGAACGTTTCCCCATTCTTGGTTGATAGAGGATTCTAGCTCAGGGTTTTTTAGAGTTTTGGGGTCTTCTTTGCTTTATTTTAAATTTTGTGTTGCCAGTTCCATAGGCACTAATGCACCTCCATAACATCACAGACGCAGACTTGAACTAAGCGTTGAAGTTGGCTGGTCCCTTGGCTCTTTAGTCCAAAGAACGCAGTGTCCATTATTTCCCCCAAAAAATTTAAATTTAAATTTAACTCAGCACACAACAGTTTTACACTTTGCCCCACTCCATTTTAAAAGAGCTTTGACCCAGAGAAGACAGTAATGTTTCTCAATCACGTTCACACATGGCTTCTTCTTTACATGATAGTGCTTTATCCTGTGCTGTGTTACCAGATACTGTTTTCTGGAAGCATTCCAGAGTCTATGCACTGATTTCCATGACAGAATGATGCCTATTTTTAATGCACCAACGCCTCAGGGTCCAGAAAGCATGGGCATTCAATACTGATTTTCATCCTGTGTCCCTTGAGCATGGAGATGTCTTCAGATTCTCTGAATATTTTAATGATATTATGAGCTATAGATGATGGAATATTGAGTTTCTCTTCAGTTTTAAACATTATTCTTAAAATTCTCCACAACTGTAGATGCAGTTTTTTGCAGGATTGCTAAACCTCTTTCATTTACACAAAATTGTAGCTAATTAACTTAACCTGTTAGGTTTGGAACAACACTGATTAACACTGTGACACTGAACTGCTGAAAATGCAGTAAACATGTGAAGAGAAAGGTAAAATGTAATGTTGCCTAGACAGAGTGAAAGAGGACTCTCATTCTTGTGTGGAACCTGACAGACTCAGATGTATAACTATAATTTTAAGCACTATTGTGTTTGAATGGGTGCATTTAAGGCATTCAAGGAAGTCCATGCTGAAGGAAAATCTACTTCTTATTGTTATGTAAATCTTTTGAGTGTAGGTTTCTTTATACAGACACCATCTTTCTGGATATAGAATGATTTACATACATTTATCATGGAAATACCTCAAGGGGAAGACAGATGAATACATGTGATACATGAAGAAAAATCCACCAGTTCTAAAGGTTCTACACCAACTATTACATCCTATACTAGACAACAAGCAGCCAGGCTGTCCTTGTCACTTCAGCAAAGGTGAAACTTGAGAACCACGGTCAGGTCATAACTGACCCAGGCTACACCCCAATGCAGAACGACCGATTAAACAGAAATCACTCATTAAATAAAACAAATTCCTTCTCTTGATCTTAGCAAGAGTAAAACCTGAGTCACAACTGGAAGTACAAATTTACATACTGGACATCAGCTGTGATTTTCTGGGGCCATGGAGGGCATGGATGTTGTGGGGGGTTTGGACAGGCTGCAAGGAGTTCTTTGACACAGTCTGAAAGACGCACTCCTGCGGCTATAAAACCACCAAAAACACCATCAAAAATAAATGTGTATTGCCCAAAATAGCATATTGTAGCTTTTTATACACAAAAAAAAATTCATTGCCTTAGAATTGTTTGGAAAGAGCTTTTTACATCTTCCACCTACTAAAGTATGCATGGATCTATGAATATTCTAATTAGCTCCACCCATACCATACACATTCCACCAATAACTGGAAGAACAGGACTTTGAGCCAGGGCTCTGAGAAGGCGTTCCAACTTGAGGAAGGATCATTCTCAGTGTGGCGGAAAGTTGCTGCCCAGCCCCGCTTGGAGGCTGGAAGATAAGCCGTCCAGTGGGCCACTTTTGGTAAACAGAACTGGCGCCAGCTTCCCGCAGTCACCGGTGGACGGGGCGCCACGCTTGGCTAGACAGTGCAGCGCCCCCATTTGCCCTCGAAGTTAACTGAAAGCAGCTCGATTTGAATGTGGCTCATGGTCTTGCATGCCACATTCAATTTGGGTCCCCCACCCCTCCCTTCTCTCTGCCTCTCTCCGCTCTGTCTCTCTCTCTCCCTCGCTATCTCTGTCTGCTGCTACCCCTGCACGTGATTGGTCACCTCATCCTCCACTGTTTTGCTATGCGAAACGGATGCCTTTATCCCCCTCTGCCTCAATCCTGCTGCTCCTCGGCTCCTCCCTCTTCCCCTGAGGTAGCCAAGAGTATCTGTCTGATTGGTTAATGTTATAACCAATCAGGCTAAGCAGGAATACTTACATAGCTACAAATGCTCTGTCAAAATCTGCCTTTTTGGGGGGGGGGGGCGGGGGCTTAAGCAGACATTCACAGCAGAAAAACACATACTTGGGAGTTTGGGATGATTTTGCTCTTGATATGCCTTATAAATCACAAAAATCTAATAACTGGTTGGGCCACCCTCAACAGCAACAACTGCAATCAAGAGTTTGTGACAAGTGGCAATGAGTCTTTTACAGCACTGTGGAGGAATTTTGGCTCACTCATCTTTACAAACTTGTAAGTCAGCCACATTGGAGGGTTTTCGAGCATGAACCATCTTTTTAAGGTCATGCCACAGCATCTCAATCGGATTCAGGTCATGACTTTGACTAGGCCATTCCAAAGTCTTAATTTTGTTTTTCTTAAGCCATTCAGAGGTGGACTTGCTGGTGTGTTTTGCATCATTGTCCTGCTGCAGAAACCCAGTGTGCTTCAGCTTGAGGTCATGAACAGATGGTCGGACATTCTCCTTCAGGATTTTTTGGTCGACTGCAGAATTCATGGTTCCATTTACCACAGCAAGTCTTCCAGGACCTGAAGCAGCAAAACAGCCCCAGACCATCACTCTACCACCACCATATTTTACTGTTGGTATGATGTTCCTTTTCTGAAATGCTGTATTACTTTTACACCGGATGTAATCGGACACACAACTTCCAAAACGTTCAACTTTTGTCTTGTCAGTCCACAGGGTATTTTCCCAAAAGTCTTTGGGATCATGAAGATGTTTTCTGGCTAAACTGAGATGAGCCCTTATGTTCTTTCAAGGCAATGTAGGTTTGGATTTATTTTTTTTTACTCTTAATAATAAACACCTTGATTTAAAAACTGGATTTTGTGTTTACTTGTGTTATTTTTGTCTAATATTTAAATTTGTTTGATGATCTGAAACATTTAAGCGTGACAAACATAAAAAAAAATGAGAAATCAGGAAGGGGCAAACACTTTTTCACACCACACACACACACACACACACACACACACACACACACACAGAGCGAGGTATATAAGCAGACACATCATACTGCAACCACTGCCCTACATGGGCTTTATCCGGATGGAGTGCAACCTCTTTGCTGAATTGCTGCAGCATGTCTCACCCCACATAATTAAAATAAACGTTATACTAATTAGTATAATGTTTATTTTAACTTGATTTTGGTGCTGTCATTTTTAGAATTTAGAAAAATATTACAATGACGTACTGTACACTCACAGTATTATGTTTTAGAGTATTATAACACATTATAACTCAGTTTTTTATTTTTATAATCCTTTATTTGTCCCACAATGGGGAAATTACAGGGCATCCACGGTGCTGCGCCAATTCCTTCACCATTCACACACACACACACACACATTCACACCTAGGGCCACACTTTAGAGTCTCCAATTAACTTGCATGTTTTTGGCCTGTGGGAGGAAACCGGACGATGGTCCCACGATGGTCAGGGATGGAGTTGATCCCGTGGCCTTCTTACTGTGCTGCCACAGTGCTAACCACTACTCCACTGAGCTGTGGAACAATAACATATTGAGTGCAGGCAATTTTTCGTGTTGCGGAAGATGAAAGCAGACGAAACAGCAAGCTGGATGACACTCGAACTTTATTCAACTTCCAACATTCAACACAAAACAACTGTCCTCTGAGTGCCTCAGCGAACTTTTATACATTTTTATTCCTGCCTCTGGCACACAGGTTAAACACATTAACATACAGACATGAAAGACATGCACACACATCAACATAACATTGACCCACACGTCACAGAGCAGGTCTTGCTACAACATATTCGCACCCCTGCAATCTTTAGGTGTGAGCCTGGCACGGTGGGGGAGCAAAAGGCACATCTTTGTTTGTTTGGCTCCCCTCACCTTTCTCCATTAGCATCCCTAACTATCTTCTCTCCCACCAATCCTTTTGTCCTGGGTGGAGTGCCATGTGTACTGTGTCCACCACACAGCCCCCCCGCCCACTGAACACCTGGAGGGGGCTCTAACCCTCTGGCACCTTGGGCTTGAGCCGGCACCCATAACAGCTGTAACGTGGAGTCACCGGACCGGCCGAACCATCTTGGTGTTGAAGTGGGCAGGAGACAATCTCGATCTCTGGCGCATAGTCATGTGGAGGGGGAAAGGGTGGGGAGGGGAAAGTCCTAGTCTGTTGCCAACAGTTCTCTGTAGGGGGAACACCAACTTGTGGAGCCACTGTAGGTGTGCGTCCGTGCCGGAGAGCTTGAGCCAACACCACCTGTTCATCTGTCAACACATAAGCGGCCTTAAGCCTGTCAATGCAGACAGTTTCCTTACACCCCCCAAAGTCTAACACAAAATGCTTTGCCCCGGTTTCCAGCACTCTGAACAGTCCATCATACAGTGAGCG
The DNA here is from genome assembly GCA_020510985.1 of Pholidichthys leucotaenia. Taxonomy (NCBI): domain Eukaryota; kingdom Metazoa; phylum Chordata; class Actinopteri; order Cichliformes; family Pholidichthyidae; genus Pholidichthys; species Pholidichthys leucotaenia. Next base: position 234,311,943 of record CM035847.1, read on the forward strand.
CAGCAGGGTTCTGTGTGCGTTGTGCCTAACAAAAACGAACTTGGCGTTCTGAAAGCTCTTTGGGATGAAGGTGTGGGAAAAACAATGGTGTGCCGGGCCCGGCACATTGGCCAGCCCTGTACCATGAAAAAATTGCGCAGGCAGGTCGGTCCTGGGTGTGGAGTTTTCCGGTAAAAATTCCCCAGGGATCCACAGCGGCTGAGAAAAAAAAGAGTTCTGCCGGGGTGGCTGCCAGATCCTCCTTAGGCGCAGAGTGCAACCCTAACAGCACCCAATTTGCATCCGTGAGTGAAGTTCTGAGTGCTGCTTTAAGTGACCTATGAAAACGTTCACATAACCCGTTAGCCTGGGGGTTGTATGCGATGGTGCGGTGGATTTTGACTCCAGGCTCTGGGCCATCGCAGACCAGAGTTCCGAAACAAATTGCGGATTCCTGTCGGAAGTGATAGCCGACGGGGATCCGAACCGTGCAACCCAAGCTGACAAAAAAGCACGAGCAACTTCTGCGGACGTGGTGGAAGCCAGCGGGACCACTTCAGGCCAACGCGTGGTGCGGTCCACAATTGTCAAAAGGTACGTGAAACCTTGTGATGGTGGGAGGGGCCCACCAAATCCACGTGGACGTGGTCGAACCTCCTGGCTGGAACTTGGAACAGCTCAAGGGGGCTTTGGTGTGCTTGTGCACTTTGGCCCACTGGCATGCGATGCACGCTGCAGCCCACTCTTTCACATCCCTATGTAAGTGCGGCCAGACAAATCCCCCAGTTTAACCGAGGCGCGCACACTGGGGTGTGAAAGGGAGTGGACTGACTGAAAAATGCGGTGGCGCCCGCCAAGAGCTCAGAACCACCGGGCGTGGGTGACCAGCGGAGACGTCGCAGAGCAAGGAAGGGCACTCTTCTTGCACCGCCCTGCTCTTCAGTTTTAACCAAGTAGGCGCAGACTGGAGCGGGCAAATGTCTGCGTCCCCGGTTTGCTCCACAGCCATGGCAGGGAAATGTATTCCCATGTAGACCGGGGAGACTAACATGCATGACAGGCAGTCGGCCACGACATTAAGCTTACCAGCTACGTGCTGGATGTCGGTCATGAACTCCGAGATCGTGGTCAAATGTCATTGCTGCTGGGGCGACCATGGTTCAGAGACTTTGGACATTGCGTACGTTAGCAGCTTATGATCAACGAATGTGGTGAACTCACGCCCTTCCAGCCAAAAATGGAAGTGGAGCATCACCAGGTGGAGGGCCAACAACTCTCTGTCAAACGTACTGTATTTGCATTCGTTGTCGTGCAAAGTACGGCTGAAAAATGCGAGCGACTGCCATGCACTGGAAACTTACTGCTCCACCACTGCCCCTATGGTAACGTCAGTCACGTCAGTGGTGAGTGCTAGCCACGCTGACGGGGGAAGGGTGGGCTAGCAAAGCAGCATTAGCAATCGCTGTTTTGGCATTTGTGAAAGCCTGGACTCGCTCGGGAGTCCAGTTGATGTTTTCCGCGGGCTTCTTTTTCTTGAACGCAGTGTACAACAGCTGCAGCAGCTGGGCTGCTCAGGGGTGGAAACGATTGTAAAGCTGACCATGCCCAAAAATTCCTGCAGGGCCTTCAAGGTCTGTGGACGTGGAAAATCCAACACAACATGCACATTATCAGACAGCAGAATTGCACCTTCCAGTGAAATGCAGTGATGCAAAAAATCAATCACTGGCACACCAAACTGGCACTTCGCCGGGTTAACGATAAGCCCGTGTGCTTCCAACCTGTGCTTCCAACCTCTGGAAAACTAGTTTGAGATGGGCGAGGTGTTCCTCCTCGGACACGCTAGCCGCCAGAATGTTGTCTAAGTAGACAAAAAACGAAGGGCAGGTCACAGAGCACCGCATCCATCATTCTTCGAAAGGTTTGCGCCACACCCTTTAACCTAAACGGCATGCGTAAAAACTCAAGAAGGCCAAAAGAAGTTATTACCACTGTGTTGGGAACGTCCTCGGTGTGCACCGGGACCTGGTGGTAACAGCGGACCAGATCTCCTTTCCAAAAAACACGTCCCGGCCAGGTGCACGGAAAAATCCTGGATGTGCGGGATGGGATACTGATCGTGTTCCATGGCGTTGTTCAAGCACCAGAAATCGCTGCATGGTCAACACGACCCATCAGCCTTAGGCACCATGTGTAGTGGGGTTGCCGACGGGCTGTTGAAGCGTCTAACGATGCCCAGCTGCTCTAAGTTGGTAAACTCCTTGCGCGTGCTGGCTAGTTTAACAGTGTCCAGGCGCCAAGGTTGCACGAACACCGGCGGGCCTTTTGTGGTTATGAAATGTTCGACCCCGTGTTTGGTTACTGTAGCAGAAAAGATTGGAACCGTGAGTGCTTGTAACTGTGAAAGTAAATGCTGGTACTTACCCCCGGAGCTATAACGTTAGCCTGTGTTGTTGGCCCAACTCTCCGAGCTGTGCAGGGCAAGGATGAAAAAGAGACAGCACCCACTAAATGTCTGTTGGCAACATCAACTAACAATCCATAAGCACATAAAAAATCTGTGCTTAAAATGGGGACAGAACATGCCGCTATCACAAAGTCCCATTGGTAATTGCGTCCGTGTAAGCACACCTTCAACGTCCGTTTGCCAGACGTCCTGATGTTGGATCCGTTGGCAGCTGTGAGCTTGGGACCACCGCCTCCTGCTGATCTGTCTGCACTGACCGGCAGAATGAGACGCTTCTGGGAGCTGGAGTCCACTAAGAAACGTCTCCCCCAATGTGTGTCTGTGATGAAAAGCAGCTTGCTTCTGTCACCAGCAGTCGCAGCTGCTACTGACTGCTGGCCATGCCGTTTCCCTGGCTTCTAGAATTGGCATGGCAGCAAACAGCGTTGGGCATTCGAGCCGAAGCGGCGATGATAGAAACAGAGCGTCCCGTCCCTACGTGTCTTGGCGTCCATCCCAGCCACCCCCAATGGCTCCTCGACCTCACTGGAGCCGTTCCCGGATGCCGGTGTCATTGCGTGCACGCTGAGAGTTCTGCTCGTTAGGATGATGCGGTCCGCTTCCTGTGCCAGAGCGCGGTAGTTCTTGGTTACCAGCAGTGGCGAGTTGGCCAGGATCGCCCTCGCTGTAGCAGGTAGGTTCCTGAGGAAGAGGTGGGTGAACAGGAAAGATTCATTGCTCTTCCCCATCAGTGCTAACATGCTCTCCATCAGCTCCACAGCTGATCTGTCACCTAACTCTGAGCGAGTTAGGAGTCTCGCTGCTCTCTCACTGTCCGACAGGGTATACCACTAAATTAGCATCTGCTTGAGCGTGTCGTATTTCCCCTAGGCCGGCTCATCACTTGCTGCATGGCGCGCACATCCAGCGCAGCAACCACATGCTAATATTTGGTGTCATCCGTTGTGATCCCACAGAGTGCGAACTGGGCTTCCACATGTAGAAACCAAGCGGTCAGATTGTGAAGCCAGAAGTCTGGGAGCTTGACTGTGACAGCGCATGCCGCGCTGGTGTTCTCTCTCTGGGTTGTCTCCGGGGCGGTGCTCGGCTCGTTCTCCATTGCACATCTTAGGGTCACCAATGTGGAAGATGAAAGCAAACGAGACAGCGAGCTGGACGATACTTGAACTTTATTCAACTCCCAACATTCAACACAAAACAACTGTCCTCTGACTGCCTCAGTGAACTCTTTTATACATTTTTATTCCTGCCTCTGACACACAGGGTAAATACATTAACATACAGACGTGAAAGACGTGTACACACACCAACATAACATTGACACACACGTCACAGAGCAGGTCTTGCTACAATATATTGGCACCCCTGCATCTTCAGGTGTGAACCTGGCACCTTGTATATATCTATTTGCATACCTATTTGCATCTAATTGCATATTCAAATGGAGGTGTGTCAAGGGAGGAGTCTGGTATTTCCTCACGTGCGTTCAATTTCAAGCAGATCGGAATGTAAAAAGGAAATGTGCTTGGATTCCTGTGTACGGACAGTTTTATACATCTGGATTTTTTTTTTTTTTTTTTTTTTTTGCTTATGCCGTTTTCTTGATTTAAACGTACGTTATCTTTCAGTAGGAAATCCACACAAGTCTTTGTACATGAGGCCCCAGGTGTATTTTCTGTTTTGTACCAAAAAGCAAACACAAAAAAAGAGAAAAAAATATATGTAAAATCTTACCTGAGTAGGTGTGGCATAGACACTTTGCAGTGAGAAGGCAGTATGCAACATCTGGTTGGTGATACTTCCCAACTGGCTCACTCCAAGATTGTGGAGGCCTAATTTAGAGCAGCAATCATACGGACAATGCCCACTCGAAAATTAACTGTCCCACCACCACCCGATCATTCAAGGGTGCAAATCTGGCCCAAAATCTGTCATAAAATATTGAGTGTAGGCAATCTTAATCAATTCCTTACATTCACTGTCTCTGCCACTAATTATCCAACATCACTTTAAGACAAACATTTACTTACAGGAACACAGATGGGCATCGTCATTTCAACCACCTCTCAATGAAGCCAGCAGTCTGCCACTAACAATGCCATGAACCATTAACAAGGGTTGGCTTTAGTTCTGTTATGATTCTGTGGTTGTAGGTGGGCCTCTCAGTAATGATTTGTCATCCTTGTGCACAGTGTTAAGTCCTCATTGCTTTCAATGGATTTGAAAGGCATGTCACCATAACAAGTTTCATCCAGCAAGTTCAGTTTTGAATTAGATGAGAAATATCTGAAAATAATAATTCCTTTTTAATATTTGATAATACACAGAAGCAGGAGAGAAATAACAGTGCATTAGAGACATTCTTTTTCAGTGCCTTAGCCAGCACAGCAATTATTAATCAGGTTTAGAGAAAAGTGACTGCAGCTGTGGCTATCATACAACAGAGTCACTGTGGATCCCATGCAGATGTATTACCCAGAAAATAGTCCTGTCAAAAAAAAAGAATAGCAAAACTGCTTCAGGTGGCCAAACTGACAAACAACAACCTCCACCTGTGACAAGTGTGCAATTAGTGAAAAGTCTACGCCACTATGAACATGACAGCAGCACATTTTCTCTGTGAGAAAGAATATTTCGCTGTAATGTTTGCCTCATGACAGGAAGATTGCGATGCAATGGTTGAGAACACCTTTCAAGAAAAAAAGAAACTCTGTCAAAGCTGTTTGTGTCATAGAAAAGGAGATGTCACGGGTGATAATGGGGACTTCGGTAAAGCTGCACTTTTGTTGGATCATAACAATGGCCCTTTAGCAGCTAGAGAGATATCAGAGTGGAATTCAAAGTGTGACTTGATTTTTGTGTGAAAATTTTAATCTGAAAATTTATGTTTCTTAATTTGTAAAGGAATAATAATGTCATGGTTTGTGCCCGGGCTGGGCAGAAGAGGGGACCCAAAGGCTGTGACTTTAGTTTGCAGATTTATGGACCGAAAATAAAACTCAGCTCTTGGGCTGGAAACACAAAAATTAAGCCAATGACGGCAAATAACAAAGGCTGTAGTGATCCAGAGACAATGAAGAAATAACAGATCCAAAACGACGTGTCGAAGACAATGTGATGTTAACATAAGGATGCCACGAGGATTAACGCCAGCGGCCAACATATACAGGGAAACAGTGATTAGGAAAACAAGGAGCAGCCGTGACAAATTAACAACGTAAGGCAGAGTTGGGCAGAACAGAAAACGCATTACGCCAAAGCGGAAGTAAACAAAGGGTACTGTCAAAATAGTCCATACTGAAACGATAATAGTAAATAGCAATAATGATACTGATAATAATTAAACCAAACGGTAACAAAAGGCATGGACATGGTGCAGACCAGGTCCAGATCGTAACAGTGCCCCCCCCCCTTTAAGGGTGGATTCCAGCTGCCTTAGGAAAGAAGAAGAAAGGGGACCCCCTGAACTGGGCGGATGGTGGGGAACTTAGAACTGGCGGGTATGAAGCACTTGCTCCCCCCCCAAAAAAACCCAAACAGTTTGGTGCTGGGCAAAGAGATGGTCCATCGGGTGGTCTGCCAGAGTCCAAAGACCACCCAGTAAAGGGAGACACCCTGTTGGGTGGTCTGCCAGAGTCCAAAGACCATCCGACAAAGCAAGACAGTTTGTCTGGGGGTGTCCAGAATCCCAGGACCACCAGACGGAGGGAAGCGGCACATCGGGTGGTCTACCCCAGTCTGTGGGCCACCAGATGGGTGAATACAGAGCTAGGTTCCTGAACTTGTGGAGCAGCAGCTGGGAGGGGGGCGCAGAGCTTAGATAACAGCTGCTGAGCTGTCGGCAGCAGGGGAGCTCTGCACTCAGGAGATGACTACTGTGGCACATCGTGCTCAGGAGAGGCCAGCTGCGGTGCATTGAGCTTGGAAAATGATGACTGGAGAGCACTGACCTCTGGATGAGATGGCTGGAGCGTGCCGACCTCAGGAACAGATGACAATGAAGGTGCACTAGCCTCTAAAATAGCAGGCGGAATCGCACCAGCCTCTGAAACAGCAGGTGGAAGTGCACTGGCCACTGGAACAGCCAGCGGAGGCGTAGTGGCCTCCAGAACAGCAGGTGGCTGAGGTGAAGTGTGATCCTCTTGTGGCTCCATCCTCGAGATAGCCATCTCGGACAAGGGAGGAGAACAGGAGGTCAGTGAGGTGGTACCACAGTCATCAGCAGCAGAGACTGATGGGGAGGGCCCAGAAGTGGATGGAATCTGCATTTGGGTCCCTCCACCAGAAGCAAGGCAAGTCTTTTCTAAAATTGATGCTGAAAATAAGGGAAAAAGAACTTGCCTTAACTCCTGGTCTCTTGCTGCCAGGGTGACAATCTCAGGATGAGCTGCAGGTGTAATGGCCTCTGGATGAGCTGCAGGAAGGGCAGCAGGTGAGACGGCTGGGACAGAAGCAGCAGGTGGAGGTACAACGGCCTCTGGAACAGTAGGTGATGGAGGCTCACTGGCCTCAACAGTAAATGATGGAGGCTCACCAGCCTCAGGAGTAAATGATGGTAGGCTGTGTGGGGGAGAGGTGGAGGGCTGCAGCCGGAGATGAGACCCCTGTCTCAAGCAAGCCGGGAGTAGATGGCTCATCCCCCTCTGGCATGGAGGAAAACTCGTCGGAGTACAAAATCCTGGAGGAAGACAGGAATGACCTCCCTCAGGTGGGGCTTGGAGGCTGCCACCCATCCTTCCCGGAGGCAGATCTTGTAGCACTCTCTCAGACTTCTGATGAGGATCCCGCAGTTCCCTGCGACAGGCCAAATCCTCTGGCGAGGTGCTCGGGAGAGAGGAGAAGCAGGTGCGGAGGTATATATGAAAGCAGCAGCAGAAAATACAGCAGAGCCACATGGCGAGAACTCAGTAGCAGTTGGTGGCTGCTGCCGACCCCCCCCCCCCCCCCCATCAGGGACAAGGCAAGACCTCTCATTAATGGGTGTTAAAATATCAGAAAACAGTACTTGCCTTGTTTCCCGCTCTGCTGCCGCTGAAACACCAGACGACTCTCTCTGGGCAGCTGTGGAGGTTGTCTTGTGGAGGGTTATGGGTATTGGAGCAGGAGGCAGGGTAGAGTTACTGGAGGGGCAACGCCAATGCTCCCCATGCTTATACAGCGCGGTCCTAGGTGGCGAGACAGACCGTGGGGCGCTGCAGATGTGAAGGTCCTGCACGCATGGGACCATCTCCAGACGCGGAGTGCGCATCTGGGGAGTGCTGCTGTCAAGAGTTGACTCTCCTCTTCCGGGCTGGTGGGGCTGCAGGCTGCAGTAACCAGCTCCCGTAGTCTGGTCATTGCCTGGAACTCTCCTTTCGTCAGCAGCACGCACCTATCCATAGCTGCGCAAACAAAAAGTCTGCTGGGTCCTTACTGGCGGCATCTTTCTGTCATGGTTTGTGCTCGGGCTGCACAGAAGAAGGGACCCAAATACTGTCTTTAGTTTGCAGATTTATTGACAGAAAATCAAACTCAATCTGAGGGCTTGAAACACAAAATTAAGCCGATGACAACAAATAAAGGCTGTAATAACTGTATTGACCATTCATTGGGGCTGGGCAAGTCAACCATAAATCAGCATCATGGTTTATTGAATCTTTCAAGTCGGTTTTCATTTTTTTCCTCCTCTCTTCTCCCTTACAGTTTACTGGCAAGTTTCATAATTATTAAGCAATATTACACAACAGCGCAGTATCATAACACTGCGGCACGTAGTAAACGACCAAAACAGAACAGGTCTATTGTGATTTCACAAACAAAAAAATTAAACATTGTCCAGTGTTGGTTAGTGTGTTTACATACCGTGTGGGTCATGTGGCTCACAACAACATCCTTGTCTGCTGGATGGAGTTACATCCACACGTACTCTGGACCCCATCTTAAACCACACACTTTGCCTGCTTTTTCTTGCTGTCTTCAGATGAAATAACGTCAACCATCACATACTATGTGGATGGGGACCGCATTCCTTTTCATTCCAAGCCATTTTACTTTTTCAGCAGTGTTTGGTGGTAAGAGTGCAATGCTTCTGAGTTGTGGAGGTGCGTGGCCCTATGGCGTGGCCACGCACGTAACTCAGTGGCCACATCTTAAAGGGGCAGTACGTATGCCATATGAGCGAATGGCAGTACACCTTGAGCTGACATACAGTATGAAGGGAGCTTTATCAATGCCCTCTTCCAAGGATATAATTCTATAGTACACTGTCAAGGCTATCCGCAGTACAAACTAATATAACAGAGTGAGAGGTGCATTTCATGGAGTAATGCAGTTTTGGAGCAATATTTTCTAAATAAACACTTGTACCTATTTAACACGTTATTCATTTATTTTGGTCTCAATTTATTTTTTTTATATTCTTAGTCATGCACATCATAGAGATATAGTGTCTTCATTAATTGTGGCTTATTTATACATTTTAGGAGGTTATGAATCAGCATTCATTAAAGGTCATGAGTCTGTATGCAACCATTAGACATAGTAATAACAAATCAGTTGTCATGGGCAGTGACAGCGCGCCCCTCCCTGCCTGCCGCACATTCACCAATTCATCACTGCACCTGAGGCAGAGGACACATCTGCGTCCGCTCATCAGCCAGCGTACTTAAGGAGGCCTCCACCGCGCAGCCAACGCTAGCTCGTCTGGATGTACTGCCCTAAATTCAGGCAAGCAGGTCGTTTATGCTAGCTTTAGACATGTCGTCTAAACTGTGCTCTTTTGTGTTGTTTCAGGTTGCTGCCACCGTGCGGGTGTGTCTCAGGACTGCGTGCGCTCTCCTGCCACTTCATCACCTTCCCAGCAACAGATCTTCACCCGGGTCAAGCACTCCAAGCTCATTCCCCCTTCCCTACTGGTTCGTCTATTCCCCGCTGGAGTCCTGCCGGTCCTCTCTCGGAGTCCCGAGTAAGTGGCAATTTGGCTCACCCCTTTCCCCTTCTCTGCTTCTCCGCTGACAGCTCTCGCTTTTCTCTCCGCAGGTGGATTGAATCTTCTGGCGAGTGGCTGTTTCTCTAACATAGCGCTGTTTTCTACATTTAATAAATTATTGAACGTTCCCCCGTTGAGTGGTTCGGTCTTGTGCTCGCATTGTGCACGTGAGCTGTCAGCTAACCATGACAGAATGAGCCAGCCGAAACGATAGCTCAGCCGGTGCCTTGTCACAGGAGCTGTCAGTTCTGGATCGCTTGTCAGCGACCGAGCACCAGCTCGCTGTTCTGACACAACAGGTGTCAAACTTAATCCAGCTTTGGTCTCAATCGTCTTCCCCGGCTCCGCCTCTTCAGCCTGCTCCCCACGCTATGTTGCGGCGTACCACCTCCATTCCCACACCTACCCCATATGCGGGGGAGGTGGGGAGATGTGAGAGTTTCTTAATCCAGGTACATATGTATTTGGAGCAGGTCAGGGAGGAGCACCCGGGAGATACGGCCAAGATACAGTTTTTTACACTGCTGCTTAGGGACCAAGCCCTTGATTGGGCACGCTTCACTCCAGACAACCCCGAGGGGCACCACTATACGTTCGGCCAATTTGTTGACGCCTTCACTTGCGCGTTCAATCGGTCTGAGAGCGAGGGCAATGTGTTGAGCCACCTATTGATGCTCCTCCAAGGTACCCAGTCAGCAGCCGGTACGTGGTGGAGTTCCGAATTGTTGCTGCAGACTCAGGGTGGAATGAAATTGCCTTGCGCAGTGCATTCCTCCATGGGTTGAACGAACAGCTGTGGGACGAATTGGTGGTTCGCCCTGTCCCTAAGACCCTCGACGATCTTATAGCTCAAGCTGTCGATTCGGATAACCGGCACCATGAGCGCACGAGGAAGCGCAAGTCCTCTTCTCGCCCGCGCACCACGCGGGAACCCGCCATGCTTATTGACCCAGGCAGCGCCGTCTCCTCGCCCAAGCCGGTGAAGCTCTCTCAGCATTTGACAGATGATGAGTGCCGGCAAAGGTGAGAGGCTTGCACGTGCGCGTACTGCGGTTCACCGAACCACAGTCGGGACAAATGCTGCCAGCAGCCTAAAAGACACAGCCCGTCAGTAACCATGGGGGGTCTGGCGGGCGGGACTAAAGACACTCCCCCTGGTAATTTGTCTATTTCAGCCCTAGTACAGCTGCCAGGGGTCAGGAGAAGGGTTAAGGCACTGGTTGATGCAGGGTCGGAGGGTAATTTTGTATCTGCTGAATTCGTGAAGCAGGTGGGTATTCCCACACGTAAATTGCCCCATGATCAGAGAATCACAACCATATCTGGCCGGGAGGTCACGGAAGTCACACGTAACATGGTGCCGATCTCCATCCTTCTTTCCGGGAACTACCGGGAGGAACTAACTTTCTTAGTTCTCCCTATTTCATCTTCCCCGGTGGCCCTTGGGTATCCATGGCTCCGGAGGCACAACCCTATGATAAACTGGGTTCAAAACACCATCTCCTCCTGGAGCCCCTTTTGTTTGGCCCACTGTATGCACTCAACGGAGTGCTCCCCCCTCTCTCCGGTCGAGCCACCGGGCCTCAGCCTCGTTCCCCGGGCTTATCACGATCTTGGAGAGGTCTTTAGTAAGTCTAGAGCGTCATCGCTGCCACCTCACCCCTCTTATGACTGTGCCATAGACCTCATCCCAGGAGCGAGGCTGCCATCCAGTAGGCTATACAGCATTTCTGGCCCGGAGAGGGAGGCAATGGAGAGGTATATAAAGGAGTCCCTGAACGCCGGCCTAATTCGGTCATCTTCGGCTCCTCTCGTAGCCGGGTTCTTCTTCGTCAGAAAGAAGGATGGCTCGCTGCGCCCGTGCACCGACTACCGGGAGCTTAACGCAATTACCATTAAGGACAAGTACCCTCTACCCTTAATCAATTCAGTGTTCGAGCTCCTTCAGCGCTCATGGGTATTCACCAAATTGGATCTTACGAACATGTATATTTGGTCTGCATTCACGAGGGCGATGAGTGGAAGATGGCATTTAAGACACACCAGGGGCAGCTCGAGTACCTGGTGATGCCCTTTGAGCTCACTAACGCCCCCTCCGTCTTCCAGTGGTTAATTAACAACGTCCTTCGCAATATGCTGTATCAATTCGTGTTGGTTTATCTTGATGACATCTTAATCGTCTCCCGCTCGCCGGAAGAACATGAAGCCCATGTAAGGGCCGTTCTGCAACGGCTCTTGGAGAACCGGCTCTACATCAAAGCAGAGAAGTGTGAGTTTTCAACTCCATCCACCACCTTCTTGGGTTTCATAGTAGCCGAGGGGAGACTGATTGCCGACCCAGCCAAGGTGAAGGCAGTGCTGGATTGGCCAACTCCCCACTCCCGTAAGGAGCTCCAACGCTTCCTCAGGTTTGCGAACTTTTATTACCGGTTCATAAGGAACTATAGTGGGGTGGCACTGCCTTTAGCTCAGCTGACCTCCATTAAGGTCCCCTTTCGTTGGACCAAAGCAGCGGAGCAGGCATTTAGCAAATTATAATGCCTGTTTACGGACACACCCATCTTGGCACAGGATGACACGCAGCTCCAGTTCGTCCTCGAGGTGGACGCGTCTGATTCGGGGGTTGGCGCTGTGCTGTCGCAGCACACGTCCTCAGATCAGAAGCTCCACCCATGCGTTTTTTTCTCTCGTCAGCTTACACCAGTCAAGAGAAATTATGACGTGGGGGACAGAGAGCTGCTGGCCATTAAGTTGGCACTGGAGGAGTGGAGACATTGGTTGGAGGGTGCCATTCACTCCATCATCGTGTGGACCGACCACAAGAATCTCGAATACTTGCGGTCGGCCCGCCGATTAAACACCAGGCAGGCTCGCTGGTCCTTATTTTTCCAGCGGCTCAATTTTACCATCACTTACGGGCCTGGCGCCTGGAATGTCAAACCGGACGCACTATCGCACCAGTTTGATTCCGGGGAGGTAGACCCCCTTCCCCCACCCCCCAAACCATCATCCCGCCTTCGTGCGTCCTTGGTGCCTTTACTTGGGACATCAAGCGGAGGGTCCGTCAGGCCCAGTCCTGGGAGCCCGTGCCCCCGGAATGGTCTCTACATCCCTCCTCCCTCCGCAGTGACATTCTCCAGTGGGCCCATACCAGCCGCTTCGCCTGCCATCCTGGCATCGCCCATACCGTGGACTTCGTCTGGCTGACATTCTGGTGGCTCATGGTGCGGCGGGATGCATGGGACTACGTCAGGGCCTGTCAGACCTGCGTCCGGGGGAAATCGGACTCCTCTCCCCCCTCGGGACTCCTCCACCCCCTTCTCACCCCGGGTCGTCCTTGGTCTCATATCGCCATGGACTTTGTGACCGGACTCCCCCCCTCCCATGGGAAGACTGTAATTCTGACAATCGTAGATAGCTTCTCCAAGGTGGTGCATTTGGTGGCCCTCCCAAAGCTCCCCTCAGCCTTGGAGACAGCGGTCCTATTAACTGACCACGTGATCAAGGTCCACGGCATCCCCACTGACATCGTGTCTGACCGGGGTCCACAATTTACACTACCGTTCAAAAGTTTGGGGTCACTTAGAAATTTCCTTATTTTTGAAAGAAAAGCACTTTTTTCAATGAAGATAACTTTAAACTAATCAGAAATACACTCTATACATTGCTAATGTGGTTGGTTTTTGGTGCAATATCTACATAGGTGTATAGAGGCCCATTTCCAGCAACTATCACTCCAGTGTTCTAATGGTACAGTGTGTTTGCTCATTGCATCAGAAGGCTAATGGATGATTAGAAAACCCTTGTGCAATCATGTTAGGTCTGCAATGCTGTAATTGCTGCAAATGGAGGATTCTTTGACGAAAGCAAAGTTTGAAGGAAAAAATTATTATTTCAAATACAAATCATTATTTCTAACCTTGTCAATGTCTTGACTATATTTTCTATTCATTTTACAACTTATGGTGGTAAATAAAAGTGTGACTTTTCATGGAAAACACAAAATTGTCTGAGGTGACCCCAAACTTTTGAACGGTAGTGTACGTCCCAGGTCTGGAGGGCCTTTTGTCGGACACTGGGCGCCACAGTGAGTCTTCCATCCGGGAATCATCCTCAGAGTAACGGGCAGGCAGAGCGCGCCAATCAGTCCCTGGAGGCCACCCTGCGGTGCATAGCTGCCAAGAACCCGGCTTCATGGAGCTTGCACCTGACCTAGGTGGAGTATCATCTCAACTTGGTCATTTCGGCAGCCACAGGACTCACTCCATTCGAGGCATCCCTGGGGTACACCCCGCCTCTTCTCCCCATGGCCGAGAGGGAGGTGGCAGCTCCGTCCATGGAGGCCCATGCTCGCCGCTGCCGATGCGTCTGGAGGTCTACCCTGGCTGCCCTAATGCACTCCACGGAACGCACCCGGGCCGCCGTGGACAGGAAACAGGTCCCGGCTCCCAAGTACACCATGGGACAGCAAGTCTGGTTGGTGGTGAGTCAAGTCCCGCTGAAGAAGCTGTCTCCCCGCTTTCTGGGCCCGTTTCCCATCGCCCGGATTATTAATGATGTGTTGGTTCAGCTGAAGCTCCCTCCCACACCACGGGTGAACCCCACTTTCCATGTGTCCCACATCAAGCCTCTCTCGGTCAGTCCTCTCTGCCCCCCCCCCCCAAGCCACCTCCTCCTCCCTGAATCATCGACAGCCACCCCGCCTACACGGTCTGCTGAATTCTGGATGTTCGCCGTCGGGGCAGGGGACTGCAGTACCTGGTGGACTGGGAGGGCTACGGCCCGGAGGAAGGATCCTGGACCCCAGCTTCATGGGTTCTGGACAAGGAAATGCTCCAGGTCTTCCACCGGACCCACCCAGAGAAGCCCTCTGGACCGCCAGGAGGCGCTCCTAGAAGGGGGGGGCCCTGTCATGGGCAGCGAAAGCGCGCCCCTCCCTGCCTGCCACACGTTCACCAATTCATCACTGCACCTGAGGCAGAGGACACACCTGTGCCTGCTCATCAGCCAGCACACTTAAGGAGGCCTTCTCCGCGCAGCCAACGCTGGCTCGTCTGGATATACTGCCCTAAATTCAGGCAAGCAGGTCATTTATCCTAGCTTTAGACACGTCGTCTAAACTGTGCTCTTTTGTGTTGTTTCAGGTTGCTGCCATCGTGCGGGTGTGTCTTGGGACTGCGTGCGCTCTCCTGCCACCTCATCACCCAGCAACAGATCTTCACCCGGGTCAGGCACTCCAAGCTCATTCCCCCTTCCCTACTGGTTTGACTATTCCCCGCTGGAGTCCTGCCGGTCCTCTCTCGGAGTCCCGAGTAAGTGGCAATTTGGCTCGCCCCTTTCCCCTTCTCTGCTTCTCCGCTGACAGCTCTCGCTTTTCTCTCCACAGGTGGATTGAATCTACTGGTGAATGGCTGTTTCTCTAACGTAGCGCTGTTTTCTACATTTAATAAATTATTGAACGTTCCCACCTTGTGTGGTTCCGTCTTGTGCTCGCATCGTGCATGTGAACTGCCAGCTAACCATGACATTAGTGTAGTTCAGTTTTTGATCTCCACCAACTCCTAAGGGAAATTATATTACTTACACCTGAACATGTACAGTGTTGTGAAAAAATATTTGCCCCTTCCTGATTTATTATATTTTTTCATGTGTGACACTTAAACATTTCAGATAATCAAATTTTAATATTAGATAAAGATAACCCAAGCACAATTTTTAAATGAGGGTTTCATTTATCAAGGGAAAAAGCAATCCAAACCTACGTGGCCCTATGTCCACCCACCCACCTACCCAACATCATGAATTAACTTTGATTAACCACATTTTTTTGGAAAGCTGAGTTCAATTTTCCTAGCCACACCCAGGCCTGATTACTGCCAGACCTACTGAATTAAGAAATCCCTTAAATAGAATCTGTCTGACAAAGTGAAGTAGCCTAAAAGATCTCAGAAAGCAACACACAGTGCTGCAATTTAAAAAAAATAAATAAATAAAAAAAAAATTCAAGAACAGACGAGAAACAAAAACCCCGAAGAACATCTAAAGGTGGATTCACACTACAATGTTTGGACCCCCCAAAAAATCTTCTCATTGCAAAATTTACTGCTCTTAATTTTCTGCTCCACGCATAATCATTCTCCAGGATTTACTGACTTGGCTTCCACTGTGGGGAATCAAAAAGCACTGATATTTTGTCAAAAAGTAAATAACATTTAATGCAATTAAAAAACACTGTGGGCCTATTTTGACCCGTTTTGCCCCCCCACCCACACACACACACACGACCCGAAAAGGATTAAGCGGAAAAAGATGGATGGACTCCATCCATATTCTCATTTTAATTGCGGAATTACTGTTGGAGTCTATAGATAAGGCATTAATGTATTCTTTTTTTAAACGAATGAATGAATAAACAGGGAGCCTGCGTGTGTTCTGTGAGGGTGCGGCACATGGGGGAGGTGGTGGAATAAGCGACTTTCGCATTACGAGTGCGCATGTGAGGACTATGTGAGTTCACGACTACCAAACATTCCGGTAGCCGGCTTGCTTTTGTATACAAACAGTACTGTCACACCTGAACAACTGCCAATTAAAGTCTGCTTTAAGCTTTAAATCTCCGTTATGCCAGGTGCACACTGTGCCGTAGTGAAGTGTGGGAACGGCATGTATCATCTAGAGCAGTGGAAAAAGCAAGCTTGCAGCATACTCCAGCGCCACACAAGTAGGCTGCCTTTTTGCAACAGCGGATCAATTTCTTCCTATTTCTATTTACTATCAAAGTCAAAGTGCCTTTATTGTCATCCCATTGCTAATAAACAATGCAACAAAATTGAGATACTGTTCCCTAAAAACAAACTATCACATTCACAGTTCACTCATGCATTTAACATTCTTATAATTACAACAATAAATAATGCTTGAAACAATATTACCTAAAAGCTGAATACAATATGTACATAGCAATAATGAAAACATACTGAGTGATCAATATATAAGACCAGCTTATACACACTGGGTTATTGCCTCAAAATAACATAAAATAACATAAAATAATATCAGCAGTCTGTACGTGTTACATAAATCCGTTCAAAATACGTACTGC
This sequence comes from Pholidichthys leucotaenia, assembly GCA_020510985.1. Taxonomy (NCBI): domain Eukaryota; kingdom Metazoa; phylum Chordata; class Actinopteri; order Cichliformes; family Pholidichthyidae; genus Pholidichthys; species Pholidichthys leucotaenia. The sequence continues at coordinate 234,328,458 of CM035847.1, forward strand.
TGGGAAAAAACTATGATTAAACCTGGTAGTCCGGCTTTTATGGGATCTGTACCGCTTTCCCGAGGGGATCAAGTGAAAGAAATCATGGTCTGGATGAGTGCAGTTTTTAATGATGACAGTAGCGCTGTTGAGATACCGAGACCTGGAAATCTCTTCCAGAGAAGGAAGAGAACAGCCAGTGATTTTTTGCGCAGTCTCGATCACTCTCTGGAAGGCTTTGCAGTCTGTGGCTGAGCAGCCCTCATACCAAACCATGATGCCATATGACAAAATGCTCTCAATAGCAGAGCGATAAAATAAAACCAGCAACTGTGCATTCAGGCCATTCTTCTTAAGTAGCCTCAGAAAGTGTAGATGTTGTTGAGCCTTTTTCATTGTAGCTATGGTGTTAACTGCCCAGGTAAGGTTGTGAGAAATATGAACACCCAGAAACTTAAAAGCCTCCACCCTCTCCACACACTCCTTGCCTATATATAGAGGAGGCGGCTCACTGCTATGCTTCCTAAAGTCAATAATGAGTTCTTTTGTTTTTTTGTATTCAATAGCAGATTATTATCTGACCACCATCTCACCAGTTTCTGGACTTCAATTCTGAATGCGGACTCATCTCCTCCTGATATGAGCCCCACTACTGTTGTGTCATCTGCAAACTTCACTATGTTTGTGGGATGAACAGGTATGCAGTCATATGTGTACAATGAATACAAAGTGGGGCTCAACACACAGCTCTGTGGCGAGCCTGTGTTACGCATGACTGTAGAGGAGGAATGGGGTCCGAGTCTAACAGTCTGTGTTCTGTTTGTTAGGAAGTCCTTAATCCAGCTGCAAGTGTGAGTAGGCAGACCAAGCTGAAGCAATTTGGTGATGAGAATGTTGGGAATAATTGTATTAAATGCCGAGCTATAGTCCACAAACATCATTCTTACATAGCTATCTGGCTTCTCTTGCTAATCTTTCTGATCCGGCGACACCTTATCCATCACGGACGGACGGACACACGGATCGCCCAAATGTCTCCTGAGCCGGCAGACGGAGCCACTGTTTTTAGCAGGATACGTTACAGCAGAGACCAGCTGTTAGCACTTAACCAGACCAAGATGCTAGCACAAGACTTCAACATACCGGGTGAAATAAGACAAACGACGTGGATGCCGTGCTGGAGCAAGACAGCGGGCGAGAAATATAAGGTACAGACCTGTCCTTCTATCCGTTATTATGGGGAATGTACGATCGCTACTCAATAAGACAGATGAGCTAGCGGCTATGGCTCGTTACCAGAGCGTCTTCAGCGAGATTAGCATGATGTTGTTTTCTGAGACGTGGCTAACAGAACTAGCAACAGATGCTAACATTGAACTGGAGGGTTTCCACGCAATATGGGCAGACCAGACACCAGACAGTGGGAAGGCAAGGGGTGGAGGAGTGATAATGTATGTCAATAACAGCTGGTGCAGACCGGGACATATCACGGTTAAACAACAACACTGCAGCAAAGACATTGAGTTGCTAGCTGTTAGCATGCGGCCTACCTATATCCCGAGGGAATACTCACACGTGATCTGCATTGTTATTTATGCAAATCCGACAGCGAACGCTGGGACAACACGTGACACCATTCACTCTGTAACTGGCAGGCTGCTGACAGAACACCCAGATGCTCTTCTCCTCATCTCAGGTGATTTCAACCATATTTCACTGTCCCCCATTCTGCCCACATTCACCCAGTATGTCACATGCCACACGAGAGACAATAAAACACTGGACTTATTCTATGCAAACACTAAGGAGGCATACACCTCATCACCACTCCCCCCACTCGGGAGATCGGATCACAACTTGGTTCATCTCCTGCCGGTGTACAAACCCCTAGTACACAGACAACCTCCGGTCATGTGCACGGTGAAGATATGGTCTGAGGAGGCAATGGACGCTCTAAACTGTTTTGAAACCACTGCCTGGGAGCAGCTCTGTAATCCACATGGTGAGGACATCGATGGCCTCACTCACACCATCACGGACTACATCAACTTCTGTGTGGACAACACCGTACCCACCAAGACCATACAGTGTTGCTCGAACAACAAACCCTGGATCAACCCTGAGATAAAAACACTTCTGAGAGAGAAGAAGAGGATCTTTAGGTCAGGGAACAGGGAGATGCTGACGTCCGTACAGAGGGAGCTGAGGAGAAAGATCAGAAAAGGCAAGGACAGCTTCAGGAAGAAGATGGAGCACAAGCTGCAACGGAGCGACATCGGCGGGGTCTGGAAAAACCTTAAAACCATCTCTGGGCTCCAGAATACCTCCTCCCAGGCCACGGGGGGCAGGGAGTGGGTGAACAATCTGAACCTGTTTTTTAATAGGTTTGACCAACCACCCTCCCCCCGACTGCACACCAACCACAGCTGCCTCTACCGTCATCGAGACCTGTTGTCCATACCCCACTATACCAACACCCCCCACTCCCAGCACACAGCCCCCCAACCTGACCCTCACTAAGACCCAGGTGAGGATGGAGCTGAGGAAGATCAAGGCGAGGAAGGCCCCGGGACCGGACGGCAGCAGCCCGAAGCTCCTCAAGTCCTGCGCAGACCAGCTGTGTGGGATTGTGGAACACATCTTCAATCTGAGCCTGAAGCTGGGGAGGGTACCACAGTTGTGGAAAACATCTTGTGTGGTACATGTACCAAAGACTTCCCACCCCAAAGACCTGAACAGCTACAGACCAGTGGCCCTGACGTCTCACATGATGAAGACCTTGGAGAGACTGCTCCTTTTTCATCTCCGCCCCCTGGTGGGACCAGCGATGGATCCACTCCAGTTCGCCTACCAGCATGGCATTGGGGTGGAGGATGCAGTGATCTTCCTCCTTCACCGTTCCCTGTCCCACCTGGAGAAGCCCGGGAACGCGGTGAGGATCATGTTCTTTGACTTTTCCAATGCTTTCAACACCATCCAACCAATGATCCTGAAGGACAAGCTGCTGTGTGCAGGGGTGGACCAGCATCTGTCATCATGGATCCTGGACTACCTCACTAACTGGCCACAGTTTGTGAGAACCTGGGATTGAGTGTCCGACATGATCATCAGCAGCACTGGGGGGCCCCCAGGGAACGGTTTTGGCTCCCTTCCTGTTCACCCTTTATACTGCGAACTTCTCACACAACACAACACACTGCCATCTACAGAAGTTCTCTGATGACTCTGCGATCGTCAGCCTCATCTCCAACGGAGATGAAGCTGAGTACAGAGGACTTATCCAGGACTTTGTGGACTGGTGCCATCGGAACTGCCTCCAGATCAATGCAAGGAAAACTAAGGAGCTGGTGGTGGACTGCCGCAGGCAAGGACAACCCTTCACAGCACCAGTAAACATCCAGGGAACAGACATTGAGATGGTGACATCCTACAAGTACCTGGGTGTTCATCTGAACAATAAACTAGACTGGTCACACAATACCGACGCACTCTACAAGAAGGGACAGCGCAGGCTGTTCCTACTGAGGAGGCTCAGGTCTTTTGGTGTACAAGGGGTGCTCTTGAAGACATTCTACCACACGGTGGTGGCATCAGCCATCACTTTTGGAGTGGTCTGCTGGGTCAATGGCATTACAGCAGCCGATAGGAAGAGACTGAACAAACTGATCAAGAAAGCTAGCTCTGTCCTGGGGCAACGCCTTGACCCAGTGGAGGAGATAGGAGAGAGAGGGATGGTGGCTAAACTGTCATCTCTGCTGGAGTCCGAGTCCCACCCTATGCAGGACATACTGAACGCACTGAGGAGCTCATTTAGCAGTAGACTACATCATCCTAGGTGTGCGACCGAGAGGTTTTGCAGGTCCTTCCTACCTACGGCTGTCAGACTGTATAACCTAAGCAGGGCTGCTCGCAGAGATAGCAAAAAAAAAACATGACGACCTAATAGTATTGAATGCAAAAGACACAACAGACTTACACAAATGGTCCCCTCCAGTATACAACTAGGACAATATCAGTCACTATGGAGGGTGACAATATGTATGGGTACATATTCATACTGTGTAGGGTAACTAAATAGACGGTTATGCTGTTTATCCCATCAACAGTAGCTACAATGCTCTGCACTGTGCATATATATTTATATATTTATGTGTACATATGTATATTCACTGGTCTTATTTTCTTATCTTCTAAATTATTGCTCTGAGTGTTGCTATCCCTGTGCTGTTGCAATCCTGGAATTTCCCCATTGTGGGACTAATAAAGGCTTATCTATCTATCTATACATGCGTGTAACTTCAGGACCAGCGTGTGTACATGTCCGCCACCATTCATGATTCCCCACGGAGCTGAAGGATCCGGACGAACGTAGTTGTTGGATTAAAGCAGTAAGTCTATATTATAACATAATTAAATAGTGTTGTGTATTGTTCAAGTTCTAGCCTAACTGACACGAGTCTAAACCCTGAAGTAGTAGGTACGGACAGGCAGGCCCGGATCTAGGATATAGTTCTTTGGATATTGGTAATGAAGCTTGATCTACACACACATGTAATTAAGGCCATTGATAAGTAGGCTGGTATAAAATAAAACTGCAAATCATTGAAAACGTGTGGTACTTAAACTATAGTAGTATCGACCTATCAATCTAAGCAAGCAGGCTATGCCTTGTAGTGAAATTTACTCAAAATGACAAAACCAAAGTTGAGCTGTCAAACCACTCGCTTACCTTCTTTGTAGTCGTTTCAAAGTCTCGCAAGTAAGGGTGCTTGGTCTTTTGACAACAAAAAATGTGCTATGTCAGCATACATACAGGGGGGCCATTTTGGCCAATTTCTGCAACGTGGCCGCGAATGCAAGCGCAACTAGTTCATCCTTGCGTTTGCGGGTACAACCGGGAAGACCCCTACGCGTACAATATGCTCATAGATCAGGAACTTTCCATAAATTAAATGTATCGATAGAGAATGTTTGGTAGCCACGTTCCCATGATGCTTTGCACGAGCCGAGATCCGAAAGTCGCTTATACAGTACTGTCAATCTTAAGATTTTAAACTACAGATTTTTTTTCTGTGAAAACATTTTGTCCAATAATCTGTCATGTGTTGAGTCATCATATCACATCATTATATCTCGTGTCTGTTTGTGCTCATGTGTTCCAATTAATGAAAAAACACACTCAGCCGGTGTTTTATATTCAAAGAGGAGTGTTAAATACGAATTATTTGAAGAGCGAAAAGGGTTTTTCACTACACAAAGGAAAAAAAAAACATCGCCAGACCAGTCTGCCCTACCGGGAAAACAGCTGCTCTTCTCCACGATCCTGGAGAAGAGCAGGTAAGTGCGTACAAACCTGATATTCATTGTCTAATGACAGTTTTTACAATGTTAACCTCATTCACTGTCATTCTTTTAAAAGAATGATTCAAAATGAAAATATCCCGACAGTTGTTTTGAATTAAATCTACAATTTTGCATTCACCAAAACACATTACTAGAACTCAGGCCGAGATGAAGGGCTCGCTCTTTCTTGGTTTAAAAGAGAAGCTCCGATGAACGATAATATAACTGAAGGAAATTTTACAACTCTCAAACTCATGGACAAAGAGAAAGACTGGTATCATCTCTGAAGTGTAGGGGACAGTTCTCACCCATGGCCAAGCAAGGCTGTGGAGTTAAAAAGTTCCTTTAAAGTTCGTAAAAGTTTGTAAAAGTTGGTGTGTGCTGGATTAAAAAAAAAACCTGCTCACAAACATAATTTCACTGACGTTTGGACTAATTTTTCAGATTTTTCAAAACGTCTGTAAAAGTTGGTCCAAACACTATAGCGTGAACCCAGTTTTAAGAACAGTAGGCCTCACTTGCCTCAGTTTGGACAGTGGTCCATGATTCAACAATAGGAAAGAGAATGGGCAAAAATGGCATCCATGGGAGAGTTCCAAGGCAAAAACCACTGCTCACTAAAAGAACACAAAGGCTCATCTCACATTTGCCCAAAAACATCTTGATGATCCCCAAGACTTTTGGGAAAATATTCTGTGGACTGACAAGATAAAAGCTGAACTTTTTGGAAGGCGTGCGTCCCATTACATCTGGTGTAAAACTAACACAGCATTTCATAAGAAGAACATCATACCAACAGTCAAACATGGTGATGGTACTGTGATGGTCTGGGACTGCTTTGCTGCTATCTATCTGCTGTCTAAATCCTGAAGGAGAATGTCCAGCCATCAGTTTGTGATCTCAAGCTCAAGTTCTCCAATGTGGATGAATTAGAACAATTCTGCAAAGAAGAGTGGGCCAAAATTCCTCAACAGCGATGTAAGTTATTGCAAATGCTTGATTGCAGTTGTTGCTGCCAAGTGTAGCACAGCCAGTTATTAGGTTTAGAGAGAAAGTTTGTTTTCACATATTGCCAGGCAGGGTTGGATAGCTTTTTTTCCTTAATAAATTAAATCATCATTTAAAAACTGCATTTTGTATTTACTCAGGTTATCTTTGTCTAATATTAAAATTTGTTTGATGATCTAAAACATTTAAGTGTGACAAATATGGAAAAATATAAGAAATCAGGAAGGAGACAAATACTTTTTTCACAGCACTGTACGACAGTTCCAAATCAGACAAAGTTGTGATGATGTGGTAAGTGCAAATCTAAATAAGTAAATAAATAAGCAACACAATGATTTTTAAAACTATACTTTGGGGGGGGGGGTTAAAATAGCAGGACACCAAGATATTTCATGTTTTTTTCTATTCAACTTCTTTTCATTATATATCAATTTCTGCATTTCAGGCCTCCAACACAAAGTTCAGCTGCAATACAGTAATTTTTTTCTTCTTTTCTTGTGTCATGTTAACTTAGCTAGCATAACAGAGATTCAACTACATAGACCAACAGATGTACCAACAGTAAATATTCTATCCACCTTATTCCTGGGGGTGCCGCTGTAGGAACGATTATAGGCGAAGCGTCCAGTTTCGGCTGACGTAGTGTTAAATCAGTCAATAAGAGTGGAGTAGCAGGAGCATTTAAAATAGCATTTTTAAAAGTTTTCAAATTAGGTTAGGTTAATTGGAGACTCTAAAGTGGCCCTAGGTGTGAATGTGTGTGTGAATGGTTAAGGGATAGCGCCGTATCATGGCTGCTTCATCCATCCAGATGGTGGATGCCCTCAATTTCCCCTCTGGGGATCAATAAAGTATACTAAATCTAAATCTAAAAAAAAAAAATCATTTTAATGTATAGTCCACATACATGTTTTGCACTCAGGTGGCAGCTAATTTCAGCTCTTCTAGTTTTGTCACAAACTGCCCCCTCCAGGACAGAAAGGCAGGCCCAAGCGCTCAACTGAAGTGTAACATTTATTAGCAAAATACAAAAAACAGTGCAGACAACATAAAAATACAAACTAAGATTACTGACAGAAGATTCACTCCAGAGCAGGGAAGGCTCTGGAAGAGATGAGATAAAAACACGGAGGGAAAAAGTCCAAACCAGTCCAAGTTAAGCAATGCTGCCACAGTGTGAACTTGCAAAGCTTAAGTACTGGGCAGACAAAATGAGCAGCAGGTGGGAGTTGAGCAAGCAGGTGAGCTAATTAACCTAACTGTCCACAGCCGAGATGGCAGAAGAACAGACTATGAACAGTTAGTGGGAGTGTCTGAGAGAGGAGGGCACATAAGAGACAATAAACCAAAACATATACAGAGAACTGAAAACAAAATAATGACACATACAAAACTCAGAAATAAATTGAGTCTGAGCTCAGAAGGAATATTTGAGCTCAGACTCATGACAAGTTTCTGTATTTTTTGAATGTTTTGGCATAGTTCTGGTACTTGTTGCTGGTGTTCGTGGTTGTGCCAGACTGGGTAAACAGAGGCTTCTCACCACACGGTGACAGACGACATCCAAGCACGGTGTTGTGGCGTACGTCTTCTCTAAGGTAAATTTGATTATGTCCAACATAGTTTAACAAAATGCAGCCGACTTTATTGCAGTGGAGATGTGCTGGTTGGAATGCACACCGCGTCATTATGAGTACAGGCAACAAGAAGTCATAAATCATGACTCTTTCTTTGTTTGGCAGCAGCAAAGTTCCGGGAAACCCCCATGAGTGTCTGGTATCATTGGAAAGCTTAGAAATCGTACTTTCTAAAAATACCTATGCTTTTGCGAAAGACGTAACTCCCGACCAATCGAATGTGAGTTTTCAATGTAGCCAAAATATAAACAAGTCGTCTTTTTTCCGGGTCAATTTTTGCGCACGTCCTCCAAATTAAATATCATTTTGAAGGTCTTTCAATACAGAATATGGAAATAATATTAGATCAGTTTTGAAAATGTTCTCAAAGTGGCTCATTTTGCCAGCACGGGTCATCTGTTTACAGCATTAGCATCTTAGCAGCAGTGCTAAATAATGGAGCTACTATCTACGAGGCCACCTTATAAGGCCATCTTCCCATCCCTCGATAGTCGTGGGAAGTGGTATGATTATATTACTGTTTTGAGGTGCAAGAGGCTGTGTTCCCACATTTCTGATACTAAAATCATTGCTTTTTTAACAAGGAAAATTGTCCCGTTTCAGTGACAATCATATTGTTATGATCCAAGCGCTGATCTTGTCCGCGCTCGGGTCATACGTCATCTCCTGCAGGCTTGACAGCAGTGATTACCCTCTGGCTCCACGGGCTCTTATTGTGACAGTGCTCGGAGGAGCTTCCTGCTGTCAAAGCCTGCCAGCTGGGCTGCATTCAGGGGTCATTAGCGGCCGGCATTTAAAGCGGTCGCTGAATGCAGCCCGATGCAGCAGTCTCCGTCAAACTTCCCGTCAAACATCCCCGTGTTCAGACGTCGAGCGAGCGTTCCTCGTCTCAGACGTCAGTTTTCCTTATTTGATTCCTCGGCTATGACCATCCTTCATCCTAATCCTCTATCGTAAGTGTGCTTGATCAGCCTTACAGTCATTGTTCCTAGTATAGTGTGTTTTAGCCCACCATGGCTTATTCCTTTGTTGCTTTGTGTTATCCTTCTGTGTCCTGAATAAAACATTATTGCAAACTCACCGGTGACTTGTGGCGTCTTATGGTGGCTCGCGAGGGCCACCGTGACACATGTGTTCTAAATTAGTACCGGAAGTGGCTACCATAATTCATGCAAGGCATCATGGGGCCTAGGAATAAGGTGGATAAAGTGAACTATTTAAATCTCTACCTATGCAGCTGTTTACCATCTCCAAGCAACTTTGCCAATCATCCTCTTCCATCCATTTTCTCCCATTTTCCATCCCCATTTAAATTAAAGGTTTTTTTTTGACAAATATATTGATCTTATGCTGGGTCTGTGTGTAGCCTCTCATTTCAAAATTATAAAAAAAAATCTGCCTGTCAAAAGCAGATCATTTATGCAAAAGATATCTTTTCAAGTAGGATTTTGCCTAAACACGGGACTATGCAATGCACATAGACTCTGCAAGGCACATAAGCATTCAGTCCAGCTAAAGCCCAGCTACCTAAGTCAAAAAGGGAACAACACTATGCATAGGACAAACAGTGATGGGTTAAAAACTGACAACATCACAGAAGAGAAACAGAACAGAAATTGCTACAGGGAGGAAAAGATTGAAAAAAAATCAAGAGCAATAGAAACACAACTGATTGTGGCAGTGAACACTATCGGGTGTGCTAGTCTATTCCGAGTTTGGTCTTCTTCTCCACTGCAAGAACTAAGCCAAAAGACCAACAACAGCACAGACATGAACAAGAATTTACGCACCAGCACGTGTCCCACCTATTTTGACAGTGTTGTAAGTTTGCACAGAGTCAGTAAAGAACCATAAATCCAGCCTAACTCATATGTTAATACGTGTGAATGTGGTCATATTTATCATGAGCATCCACTACTGTGACATCATGATTGTAAAACAGGGTGTAGCAGGCCAGTAACACGCTGATAATTATAACAGCCGGTGGAATGGTAAGACCATCGAGATGAGTAAGAACACTGGAGAGCGGAAGAAATGCCTAAGTGCATTTTTAGGGTGAATTACTGACTGTTCTTTCATAAAATTAAGGTAACACAAATATATATGGTGACAATGTGAGCACATAACTTGTGGAGGAAGAGTTCTGCTGCATTTCATCAATGCATGCCTCTTTCACAATAACCCAACAGTGCATTTACAAGGAGAGGATTTTCAGTGGTGTTGAAAGAATTAGAGCAGATACAGATATGAACTGACTGAGAGTCAATATGATCCAGATGCAGTAATTGTTATGATTGCATCTCATCTGTGAGAATTTCCTCATTTATTCAAGGAAAAAAAAATCACAGAAAGCTTACACCCAGAGTTAAATGAAAGCCCGTTAATGCCACACACGCAATTGTGACAGACAAGCTATTGGATTGGTCCTAATGTTTTCTCTCGGCCAAACACCCACATGTTTGCTCACAGCGTCTCCAACATTCCCATCTCATCGAACGCATAGAGAAAGCAGGCAAAGAGCCGAGAGGGAGATCAAGATCACGTTTTGAAAACGCTGCTGATTCCATCTATTTCTTGGCTCCGAGCGGCGCCGTTATATAACGGTTAGGGCGGCTGTCGTTAATTAGTATTTACAAATATTAACCCTGCATCCTCCCCAGGGGCAGAAGCGTGCTGCAGACACTCCAGCATGTGAAAACAAGTGACAAGTAGAGTGGATGTCCCAATTTTATTTTTCCTTTTTTCTTTTTTTCTTTTTTTTTGCATCAAATCTTGGTGCCTTTCATCAGCAGCCAAACTCAGTGTAAAACACATATGTGCACCTGAACCCATCTCGGCTCACAACTTCATATCTGGTGAAAAACACAGCAAACAAACAACCAGCACAGAGCTCAGGGGCGAACTTTACGGAGCCGTTAAGGAGAGAGAGGGAGAGAGAAGCAGAAGGCTGGCAGCTTGTCTGTGGGGCTGGTGGCTGTCTGCTGAGATTCACTCATGTCTTTTTCAATTTCAATTCATTTACATACTTAAAAAGACCAAAAACATTGAAGGAGTTCTTGTGACATTGCCAAGTAATCTTTGTGGGAGGGTGATAACATGTCACGGCAAACTAAATCTCAAAACAGGAGTCAAGTTTGATTTTCCTCTGGCCTCAGTCAGAGAATCTGAGCCTTTGTTTGGAAACTGTCCTCCTCATCCGTCATCTGAAGCACCAAATGATGTCATCAGCCGTGGTAACAGAAGTGGGGCATCATTAGCAACCGGCAGCGTGACTCAAAGCTGAGGCACATTAGACGAATAACCACCCTCTGCAGAAGTTTCATCACCCATGGTCCTTTTATTGAGAATCAGAGGGGTCTTCAGTCAGTTGTCAGCCACGTTAGTCACTAAAGCAATGACTGTAGGGACGGAGTGGACACAAATCATCTGCTTAGCATTGTTTAGCATTGATTAGTTCCACAGTGAGCAACACAACAGCTGAGTTTAAATACAGCTCAAGATAACAGAAATTTCAATGAGACGTTGAAGTCTGTTAATTGTGATTTTGTTTTATGTGCTTGTGAAAGAGCTGAGCTGCTGTGTTGAATTACATGCTGTCAGCGTAGGAGACTGACATCTGTGAAGTCCTCAAAGTCACAACTACAGTATACCTGTCTCAATACGATCTGTGCTCATATCGCCCATTTGAATCCTTTTTCACAAATGCTTTTTTATTAACTTTCACATGGGACTGGACATTATAATAGCAGTGGGAATGAGAGGATACACCCACTCCAGATCAGTAGGTGTAGGCAGATGGTGTGGGTGTTCAAAAGTAGCTTTAATGTTGAGAGGTGGTGAATTTCCCGTTTATTATAATGAAGCCAAGCGGGTGGCAAGAGGAGTCACCGGGGCAGAAGAGCACAAGATTTATGGAGAAATTGGAGTGCCTGACTGAAAAAGCTATAAATGAAGTCACACTGCATACAGTAAATCGGCTGAGTTGAAATATTAACTGACCTGTGAGATACAGTGACATAAAAGCAAATTTCAACCGATAACGCAAAAAAACCTTGCAATTAAACGTTACTCAAAAAGCCAACACTTCGATTTTGGACTTCCGGTCTGGACGCCATGGCGACTGCAGCTTAACACTGAAGCTCTCAGACTCAATCCAGGATAACACCTTGAAAATCAAACTTAACGGATTTTTGGAGGAGTGAAAATCAAAAGACAAAATCATCATGTCTAAAGGAAAACAGAAGAAACTGAAATTCTCCAGGCTAGGACACGTATCGGCCGGAGAATCTGAACTGGAAGATCCCCGTTCAGAAGACGAGGAGCTGGTGATAGCTAACAAAAGGGTTAGCCTGAAATCACTATTTGAGGAACTACGACGATTTCGCCGAGATGTTACGGCCGAATTTCGGGAATTCAGAGAAGAATTGAAAAGGACAAACAGCAGAGTGGACCAGGCCGAGAACCGAATCTTGGAAACAGAGGATCGAATAAAAGTGCTCGAAGATTCTGTGCTGGACCTACGCAAAAGACAAGCAGCTATAGAGGCTAAGCTAACCGACCAAGAAGGAAAACAAAGAAGAGACAACATAAGAATTCATGGTCTGATAGAAGGAACCGAAAATGGTTTTAACTCAATGGCAGAATGCGTGGAATCCTTACTAAGAGAGAAATTGGATATTCCACAAACCACCGACTTGAAGATAGAAAAGGCACATCGTTCATTAGCCGCTAGGCCGGCGGCGGAAGCGCCCCCACGTTCGGTGTTGGTAAGATTTTCCAATTTCAAAATAAAACAAGAGGTTGTAAGACTGGCCTGGCAGAAAAAAGGATTTATGCACCAGGAGAGAAAAGTCTACGTGGAACACGATTACGCCCCGGAGGTCCTTAAAAAGCGCAGGGAATACAATGACGCGAAAAAGGTGTTAAGAGAGAAGAAATTGCGCTTTCAGACACCATTTCCTGCGAAGTTAAGGGTCTTCTACGGCGATGAAACGTGTCTCTATAATTCGGCGGAAGAAGCAACAGCTGACATGGCGAGAAGAGGGCTCCCGGTAACGGTGTTTAAACCCGCAGCAGACCCGAGTGAGAAGATCAAAGCGCAAACATGGACAACACAAAGACCCTCAAAATCCACGGACCAGCAGCGGGAAACCCAGCACCAGAGCGTCGCGGATAAACTATCCGTTTTCAGGTTGGAATAGCGACCTTTTTTTTTTTTTTCCCTTCCTCTTGAATCAATCCGCACATCCAACCCCCCTCATACAAGGTAACAAACATTAAAGGAGATGCATATTCAGCATGTGGTAAAACATTTCATGGAACAATCATATTATTTGAAACAAATAAGTCTTTGTAATAAAAAAAAAAAAAAAACTTGTTAAAATAGAAATGTGACAATAATCCACATGTTCTGCTCATACTAACAAATACTGTTTTTGCGTGAATGTTTGATGTGATGGGGGTGGGAGGGTGCACACAATTTCACAGGGTTTAGGCATAAAAGGAAAAAAAAAAAAAAATCATTACAAGTTTGGATTGGGTTCTGAAACTCACGTTAAAAGCATGGGACTACTTTCAGTGGTACGAGAGGGCCCTCAACACGTAACAGAGTTTGAGGAATTTCCCTCAGGGCCTTCACTCCATCAAGGCTCTTACAGGGTCTTTAAAAAGACCTCAGCTCAGGAAGTTCTTTTGACAGTTTTTTGTTTTAAAGTTTTTTACACTATGTTCTTAATGTTTTTCTTGTTTTTAATGTTCTTTCAGTTTCTGAGTAGCACAAAAGAGGGCCACCACACAGTTATACTAAACAAAACAACACAATGGAGAAACAGGGTGTAACCAAAATAATTTCATATAATGTAAAAGGGATCCTGAATCCAGTTAAAAGATCCAAGATTCTAGGCAAAATGAAAAAAGACAAAGCAGGAATAATACTTTTACAAGAAACCCACCTAACAGACGTGGAACACAATAAACTCAGTAGACAAGGGTTTAAAATGATCTCTTCATCTTCATATAAATCAGGGAGGAGGAGGGGAGTAGCGACATTGATATCAACCAAAATTACATTTGAAAAAAAATCAGAACACAAAGATAAAGAAGGGAGATACAGTTTGGTAACTGGGCGGCTAGAGGGAGAAGATATCACCCTGCTGAATGTGTATGCTCCCCCAGGGGCTAACTGGAAATTTTATAAAAATGTATTCGACCTAATGATAACTAAAGCTCAAGGTTTAGTGATATGTGGTGGGGACTTCAATCTTAGACTGAATCCATACTGGGATGCTTCTGGTAATTCCCCACATCAAAATAACACCCAAAACAGGAAGACTCGGATGCTACTAAAAGAAATGGGAATCTGTGATGTGTGGAGGGAACTCAACCCCAGTGTAAAAGACTATACATTTTACTCAACTCCACATTCATCTTACTCAAGGATTGACTATTTTTTTATATTTAATAGAGACATTGGTAGAGTAAAAACATGTAAAATAGGACTGATGGATCTCTCCGACCACAGTCCGATCTACATGGACTTAAATATCCAAAAATACACAAATAATACATTTTCTTGGAGGTTAAATTCAAATGTCCTGAAAGGACCATTGAAAGATGAATTGGAGTCAGATATTCTCAGATATTTGGAAGATAACGATAATGGAGAAGTATCCCCTTTAATACTGTGGGATGCATGTAAAGCTGTAATAAGAGGAAAGATTATTGCAAAACTGGCAACCCAAAAGAAACTAAGACAAGAAAAACTATCCACATTAGAGTCAGAACTTAGGAACCTAGAAAAAGAACACAAAGGCAACACTCATTCTACTGACTCGCTCAAGATTAAGGAAATTAAAAACCAAATAAATGAGATCTACACAATAGAAATCCAGAAGAAACTTACATTTCTGAAACAAAAATACTATGAAGCAGGCAGTAAATCGGCAAAATTGCTAGCCTATAAATTGAGGAAACATCAAACAGAAAGAGCAATCTACAAAATCAGAGACCCAGTATCAAAGGAAATAAAATTCAGAATTCAGGATATTCTTAAAAACTTCGAGAATTACTATAAGAACTTATACTCCCACAAAAAACATAAAAACGCATCCGAGGCATTCCTAAACACATTAAACCTTCCCCAACTTACGGAGTCACAAAATAAAACACTACTGTCAGAAATACATTCTAAAGAATTGGAAAAAGCAATTATGAAACTTAAAGCTAACAAATCCCCAGGAGCTGATGGCTATACAGCAGAGTGGTACAAAACCTTTAAACAGCAACTATCTCCTCTCCTCCTGAAAACATTTAATTATGTCCTCCACACAGGGGAAATCCCCCCCTCCTGGAGAGAAGGGGTCATTGCAGTTATACCTAAACCTGAAAAGGATAAACTAGAGTGCTCCAACTACAGACCAATCAGTGTACTAAATCAGGACTATAAGCTTTTTACCATTATCCTTGCCAAAAGGTTAGAGAATATACTGACAGACCTAATTCATTTAGACCAAACAGGTTTTATAAGACAAAGACAGACACAAGACAACATTCGACGCACTTTACACATAATTCATCATATAAAAAAATATAACTTAAATGCAGTCATATTAGGATTAGATGCTGAAAAAGCATTCGATTCGGTTGACTGGTCTTTTCTATACAGAATCTTATCCAGTTTCAATTTTCATAACAACTTCATTAGAACTATACAGGCATTATATAAAAAACCAACAGCTAAAATAAGGATTAACGGTAATTTATCATCATCTTTTGAACTGGAAAGAGGATGTCGTCAGGGCTGCCCCCTGTCTCCACTGCTCTTTGCAATCTTCATAGAACCTCTGAGCCAATGGATAAGACAAAACCAAAAAATTCAAGGTATTACACTTGGTCAGAAGGAACATAAAATAGCACTCTTTGCTGATGACATTTTAATATACCTAGGGCAGCCGGACACTTCTTTACCAGAACTAACCTCAGTTTTTTCAGAGTATGGAGATTTATCGGGGTACAAATTAAATATGCATAAAACCCAAGTTTTAACATTCAACTATGACCCAAATCATTATTCACTAAGCAAACTCAAAACTAACTGGGAGTCGGAATCTATGAAATATCTGGGGGTCAATATCCCGAAACAACTCAACAAAATTATATCACTAAACTATGATCCACTGGTGACAAAAATAAAATCTGACCTAGCAAGATGGAATATGATACCATTCTTGGGTATTGCACAAAGAATTGAAGCAGTCAAAATGAATATACTTCCACGTCTTCTATACCTTTTCCAAACAATACCGGTAGAACCTCCCAAAAAAACATGGCAGGAGCTGGACAGAAGGATCTCAAGATTCATATGGCAGGGCAAGAGACCTAGAATCAGATATAGAACCCTACAGCTAAACAAAGACAAAGGTGGGCTCGCGCTGCCAAATATCAGGGACTACTTTAAAGCCGCACAAATTAAAACTTTAGTAGAGATATGTAACCCAGTCTACTCTGCACAATGGAAGGAGATCGAATGCCAAATAACAAGTGACATCCCCCTACAGGCGATAATAGGGAACAATGTCTTACCTAAGCTTTTGAATAACACTAACCCGTGGATAGAGACCCCGCTAAAAATTTGGTTTAAGATAGTCAGAGAGAATCAAACTAAAGAGCCCTATCGACTTCTGCAATGGATCGCCTATGATCAGGACTTTACTCCTAATAAAACAGACACCAGATTTAAAAAGTGGAAGGAGAAGGGGCTGATAAAATATTACGATTTTTTTAAAGGGCAAATCTTAAGAAGTTTTGAAGATTTGAAAAAACAAGGCCTAATAAATCAAGACCTTTACAGGTTCTTCCAGCTTAGACACCACATAAACAATATACTTAAAAAGGAGGTTTTGGAAAGGGCCCAGTCAGGTGTTCTGAAGGTCTTCTTAATGGCATATAAAGGGATCCCAGGGATCAGATACATTTCTAAATTATACCAAGGTCTTCAAGACTTAAAAGGAGACAACACATCTTATATAAAAGAGAGATGGGAAAAAGAGGGGAATTTCACTTTACATCTGGAAATATGGGAAAAGCTAAATAAACAGCAATGGAAAAGTACCTCATCCCTGCAGTGGAGAGAATTTGGATGGAAAAACTTGGCAAGATTTTTCAGAACACCTGCACAAATCAAATTTACCCATAAGGGATTGAACTGTTGGCGCTTGTGTGGTGAAAAGACTGCAAATCATTTTCATGTGTTTTGGTCATGCCCAGTTATCCACCAATATTGGACCAATGTACAGACAATATTGGGGAAAATATTCAAAATTACAGTTCCCTTTTCTTTTGTAACTTTGTATTTGGGTTTACTACCGGACTCACTGGAAAGACGAGGAGAAAAATACTTATTCAATGTTTTAATATTGGCAAGCAAAAAAGCTCTAACTAAAAAATGGATGTTGAAGGACTGTCCTACACCTGAAGATTGGACTAACGTGATCCAAGACATTTACTCGATGGAAAAGTTGACATTCGCACTGAGACAGGACATGGATGGGTTCATGAACTTTTGGCAACCCTGGACCGCATATGTGTCTTCCATTAGATCTAATCTTTGACAAATACCATTTCAATAATGGTTCTGCTCTTTGTTCCAATGCTACTCAGATGCTCTTTTATCTTTATTTACTTACTTTTTCTTTTTGTTTGTTTTTTACTGGTTTGTTTGGTTTTTTTTTGTTTTTTGTTTTGTTTTTTTTTCTCTTTAATTTCACTTTTTCTTTCACTTAAAAAAAAAAAAAAAATAAGGGGTGTTGTAAGAATTAATCTTCCAATGTTGTCAGATATCAGAAAATAAGGGAACATGTGATGAAAATGTAAACACTGCATTGCTGTAACGACCTGTATACCCTTTACAAAAACTTAAATAAAAAAAAAAAAAAAAAAAAAAAAAGCCAACACTTCAAACAGGAGTTTTGGCTACCAGGGCAATATCTATTCTCTGCTTTAGTTCAAAAATGTTAAAAAGAGTTCTTGCTAATCACTTATTTAACCATTTGCAGAGACATGATTTATTTGAAGAGTTTCAGAAAGGGTTTAGGATTCATCATAGCACTGAAACAGCTTTGGTGAAGGTCACTAATGATCTTATAGCATCTGGTAATGGACTTGTTTCTGTACTTGTCCTTTTAAAACTTAGTGCAGCTTTTGAGACTATCCATCAAAACATTTGAATTGATAGGTTAGAAGACTTTGTTGAGCATAAAGGAACTTCTTTGCGGTGGTTTAAATCATATTTATCAGATACGCTCCACTCTTTTCATCTTAATAAGGAGCATTCCTCAAACTCAAAACTCAGTTACGGAGTTCCACAGCACTCTGTATTAGGTCCGTTTCTTTTGCTTTATATATCTATTAATTCAATTCAATTCAATTCAACTTTATTTATATAGCGCCATTTCACAACAACAGTCATCTCATAGCACTTTCAACTGTAGAGGAAACCCCCACAATTGCAGAAAGACCCCAGCAATCAGGCAATCCCCTATGAGCAAGTGCTTGGCGACGGTGGAGAGGAAAAACTCCCTTTTAACAGGAAGAAACCTCCAGCAGAACCAGGCTCAGGGAGGGGCAGTCATCTGCTGCGACTGGCTGGGGGGTGAGGGGATAGAGAAGATGAAAAGAACAGACATGTAGAGAGTAAACAGCATGATGGGGACTCAGTCTATGGGAGAGAACAAACAGATGTTAATGACCAGCAAAAAAAAAAAAAAAAAAAAAATTCATTGAGAGTGAAGAAAGGAGTGAAGCCCAGTGCAATTATTGGAGGTCCCCCAACTGTCTAAACCTAATAGCACCATAACTAAGGGAGGGTTCAGAAACACATGATCCCTCCCTAATTGTAGGCTATATCAACAAGGAAGGTTTTAACCCTATTCTTAAAAACAGATATTGAGTCTGACTCCCGAATCCAGATTGGCAGCTTGTTCCACAAGAGAGGAGCTTGATAACTGAAGGCTCTGCCCCCCCATTGGTACTTTTGGAGATTCTAGGTATTACAAGTAATCCAGCATTTTGGGAGCGTAGTGCTCTGCTAGGATGATGGGGTAATATCAGATCTTTTAAATAAAAAGGGGCCTGATTGTTTAGAGCTTTAAAAGTGAGAAGAAGGATTTTAAACTTAATTATAAACTCTATGGGAAGCCAATGAAGGGAGGCCAGAACCGAAGAGATATGATCTCTCTTTCTAGTACCTGTTAAAACTCTTGCAGCAGCATTTTGGATCAGCTGAAGACTTTTTAGAGATGTTTTAGGACAACCTGATAATAAAGAATTACAATAATCTAATCTAGAGCTAACAAAAGCGTGGATCAGTTTCTCAGCATCACTTTGAGACAAGATGCTCCTAATCTTGGCAATATTACGTAAATGATAGAAGGCAGTCTTTGAAACGAATTTAATATGTGAATTGAAAAACACATCTTGATCAAAAATAACTCCAAGGGGACTTCCGGTTATGGCGGCCACGTGAGAGGGACACGTCTCGCTCTGCTCTGCTCCTGGAGAGGAAAAAACGGCAAATAACTCTCTCATTTGGGGCAGAACCTATCCTAGCGTTTGGACGAGGATATGTCGGTGTAGCCTAAGGCTGGAAAACCAGGTAGAGGAAAAAGCGAACCGCCGAAACAGTCTAAATTAACGGACTTTCACGTCTGTGACGCAGCAGATAAAGAAGTTCCATATATGGCGGAGGAAGCTAGCAGCGGTTCAGTGACTGTGAGAAACGGCACAGGTGCGGTGCTTAATGCCATTAGTTCAATGAGAGCAGACTTTTCCGCTAAATTTGATGGGATTATGGCAGCGTTGGAAGGAATGAGAAAAGAATTGGGTGACTGTGTAGAACGAATGGCGCAGGTAGAGCTTCGTGTCTCTAGTGCTGAAGATGACGTCACTAGCCTTCAATTAAAGGTGCGCACTTTGGAAAAAAAAAATAAATGTCTGGAAAATAATGTCTTGGACTTGGAGTCCCGGTCAAGACGGAACAACTTGAGGCTGGTGGGTCTACCGGAGGAATCCGAAGGTCGGGACACATGTTCCTTTTTGGAAAAGTGGATTCCGGAGGCGCTGGGCAGCGCGGAGCTGCAATCAGCAGTGGTTCTGGAAAGCGCATATCGTATCGGCCCACGGAGAGATAAGGGACCACCGAGGATGCTTATTATTAAGTTTATCAGCAACAGAGACAGGATGAAGATCTTCAACGCTGCGCGAGCTAAAGGCCAGATTAAACACCAGGACCAGCAGGTGCGGTTCTACCCAGATTTGGCCACAGGAATCCAACAATTGAGGAAGCAGTTTGATCCCGTACGTAAAGAGCTGCGCAACCTTGGGATTCGTCATGGTGTAATTTATCCTGCGAGACTGTTGACCACGTATGGGGGCAGAACACACATCTTCAAGACCCCAGAGGAGGCGCAGGAGTTCATCAAGAAGATCCAAGAAGAGACTGGTGGGAGCTAAGCATGAACAAAATATAAGGTAGAATATTTAAGCATTTGCACAGGCATCTGAAATAGCAAGTTTACAAAATATAGATTGTATTATATATTAAAAAACAAAAAAACAAAACAAAACAAAAAAAACCTATGATGTACAAAGTTGCTAAAAATTTTGGAGTTAAGTTGGAAAACTACAGAAGAGAGTTAATGTTATGTCATTAAAAGCAGTAGAGTTAGGGTGATTGGGAGGATGAAGAAGGAGTGGCTTTGGCTGATCCTCGTGGGTGTGGAGCGGTCGATGGCTATATCGGGAGACGGAATTTTTTTTTTGATTTTGGGGGGATTACCACAAATGTGGGAAGGGGGAATTTGTTTGTGTGTAGTTTGTAGGATGAATGTTCAACCACTCATGTTTTTGCTTCTCTGTATGAGCATGTTTACACTGCAAGGTAATCCCAAACTCCCTATTGATCATAAACCAAAGCGTTAATCTTAATTTAACTTCATGGAATTGCAGAGGTCTACAAAAATTAAAAAAACTTAAACAAGTTATGAATAAAATAAAAGATATGGGTTCAAAAATTGTGTTTTTACAAGAAACTCATCTAATAGAGGAGGATGTAAAAAGAATTAGGAGTAGATGGCAAGGAAGTGTTTTCACCTCATCATTTTCATCCCGAGCCAGGGGAGTTATGACTCTCATCCATAAATCAGTCCCATTTCAAGTGAAAAATGTAATTGGAGACAAATTTGGAAGATATTTAATCATTCAAGGATCTTTGCTATTGGAAAATATAAATTTGGTGAACTTATATGGTCCCAATATTGATGATCAAAAGTTCTTTGCTAATTTATTTCTTATCTTATCATCACTTATAGGGCAACATATAATAGCAGGGGATTTTAATTGTACATTGAATCCCGGTATAGATAGATCAACAGGACTGGACTGTACGCACAATGGATGTAGGATGACCATTATTCATTTTATGAAAGAATTGCGATTGCTAGATATATGGAGAGAAATGAAACCACAAGTTAAAGCCTACTCTTGTTATTCCAATACCTACAAGACTTTCTCACGTATTGATTATTTTTTGATCTCCGCAGAATTAAGGTCCAAGATTCAAAACTGCTTTTATGATAACATTGTGATCTCTGATCATGCACCCTGCTGTCTAATATATGTAGATAAGAAATTGACAAAGGAACCAGGTAGATGGCAATTTCAGCATAAATGGCTTCAGGATGAGGAATTTGTTAAGTACATAGAAAAACAGATAGATGAGTTCTTTGACATCAATACTACACAAACATCAGCATGTGTAAAGTGGGAGGCTTTCAAAGCTTTTATTAGGGGACATATTATTAGTTATACAGGTTCAAAATCTAAGAAGACTCGAGAGGAGAGAGTTCAATTGGAACTTAAAATAAAAATTCTTCAAGAAAAAGTATATGCAGGAAGTGATCCAAGGTTGGAGAACGAATTACTGATTTTGAGAGCTGAATATGACAAAAAATCAGCGAATAGAGCTGCCTCGAGTCTTCTAAGATTGAAACAATCTTTTTATGAACAAGGTGAAAAATCAGGAAAATTATTGGCATGGCAGATTAAACAATTAGAATTTAAAACACCAATTACCAGTATTATAAGTAATGGACAGGTAGTTATAGATCCTTTAGAAATTAATAGAGCCTTTAGAGATTACTATGAAAAATTATATGATACCAAAAATGAATCTGACTTAACAAAACTAAATGGGTTTTTGAACGAACTATCTATACTGTGTATTCCAAATGAAAACAGGGAGATACTGGAGTCTAAAATTAGTCAAGAAGAAGTTGGGCTAGCCATTGATAATATGAAATCAGGAAAAAGTGCAGGACCAGATGGTCTTCCAGTTGACCTTTATAAAAAATTTAAGAATAAATTAATAAAACCTTTTTTGGAAATGGTTTTAGAAGCATTTCAAAATAGTAATTTACCATCATACATGAATAATGCCTTAATTATACTGTTGCCAAAACCAGGCAAACCCTCTAATAAATGTGAAAATATGAGACCAATAAGCCTATTAAATGCCGACCTTAAGATAATCTGTAAAATTTTAGCAAGACGAATACAAGAAATTTACCAAATATTATTAATCGAGATCAGAATGGCTTTATAAAGGGAAGACAAGGCTTCCATAATGTAAGAAGACTATTTAATATTATTTATTCTAATAAAGAAGCACCGGATACAGCTCTCCTATCACTGGACGCCGAAAAGGCCTTTGATAGAGTCGAATGGCCCTTTCTTTTTGAAGTTTTACAAAGGTTTGGACTTGGAAATAATTTCATAAAATGGGTTCAGATAATATATAATAATGCTACAGCAGAAATCCTAACAAATAGCAATATTTCAAAATCAATAAAAATCAATAGAGGATGTTGACAAGGCTGTCCACTTTCACCTTTACTGTTTACTATGGCAATTGAACCATTAGCGATGGCGATACGTTTACAGTCACAAATATATGGAATCAAAGTTGGACCAACAGAACATAAAATCTTCCTGTATGCCGATGACATAATTTTGTTTATGTCGAATCATAAAAAATCAATTCCGACCTTGTTGAATTTAATAAAGAATTTTGGGGAAATATCAGGATGTAAAATAAATAAAACTAAATCTTCTATATTAATGCTAAATGAGACCCAGAGAAATTACCCAGCCCCTGAGGTAAATCAATTCAATGTTGTAAATCAGTTTAAATATTTAGGAATCCAAATTGTGCCTAAGCTAGAATCAGTCGCCAGTGTCAACTATAAAGCCTTAATGACAGATATTAATGAGTTACTTCAGAGATGGATGTCACTACCAATGTCGATGATCGGGAGAATCAACATACTTACAAGTAATATCTTACCTAAAATACTTTATTTATTTCAATACATTCCCTTACCACCACCTTTAGATTTATTCTCAAGAATTAAAAAAAAGTTAGTGGAATTTATATGGAACAACAGGAGGGCTAGATTACGTCTGTCTTTATTATATTTACCATTTGATCGTGGAGGTCTGAAATGTCCAAATTTTATGTTGTATTATTGGTCGGCACAACTGAGGTCTATGACATATTATTTTTCATCAAATGATCTCCCTCACTGGACTGAAATGGAATCATACAATTTGCCTTTACCTCTTCCCATATTCATATACTCAGATTCGGCAAAAAAATTACAAAAACAAGTTAAAAATCCATTTGTAAAGCATATGATCAAAATATGGTGTGAAACTAAAAACTATTTAAAAGAACCACACTTATTGTCACAATTTAGCCCAATATGGGGTAATCAATATTTTAAACCAGGGAGAGCGGATGCTGTATTTAAAGTATGGAATTTAAAAGGGATTCAAAAGATTCAAGATTTATATCGGTCATGTTCAGATAACATAATGTCTTTTGAAGAGCTGAGGATCAAATTTTTTTTTTTCCACAATATCTTTATTGAACCTTTTTTTTTTTTTTAACAAACATGATACAAACAATCAAACACTAACACTAAAGTACTACAAAAAAAAAAATGCACTAAAAACACCAACAACCACCAACAAAATCAAGTCTTCAACAATGCTCCTCTGTTTAGTCTAGACAATCCAATACATAAGTATACATATTATGTTCACCAGTTTGGAATTTACAAGGTCCACACACATCATTCACCTTCTTCTTCAAGAGTTATGTTTAAATTTTTTACATAATCAATAAAAGGTCTCCATATATTCTCAAACACAATTTCCTTTGATTTCAGTATATATGTTATTCTTTCTAATGGAAGGTTTGTTAACATCTGTCTTAACCACTGAGTCACATCTGGTCTATGAGTCTTTTTCCATAATAGTGCAATACATTTTTTGGCATTAAGCAAACTGAGGTCTATGAATGTTCTTTCACTTTTATTAAAATTATGCTTTTCTGGGTACAGACCCAACAAAAACAGTTTAGGATTCAATATGATTTGTTTTGAGATTATTTTTTCAATTGTTACCCTCACCTCTTCCCAAAACATTCTTATTAATCTACATTCCCATAAACAATGAAATAGGGTTCCTTTACTTTCCATGCATTTTGTGCATGTATCTGGTATATTTTTGTTATATCTATTTAACTCCTCTGGTGTAACATACATCCGCATTAACCATTTGAAATGTATCAATTTAAGGCGTGCATTTATTGATTTGGTTTGAGCTTCTGTACAAGCCAATTCCCATTGTTCCTCTGAAATTTCAATTTGCAGATCTTCTTTCCAGTAGTTTAATCTTTTCAGTGAATTTTCACTTGAAGATAGTGTCAATGAGTTATAAAACTCTGAAATAATACCCTTTCTTTTACTATCTTTCATCATCATTTTTTCCAAGGATGAATAAATAGGTCGAGTGAGAGCTTTATTTTGATTTGATCGAATAAAGTTTCTAAGTTGAAGATATTTAAAAAAATGTGTTCTATTGAGATTAAATTTGATCCTCAGCTCTTCAAAAGACATTATGTTGTCTGCACATGGCAAATATAAATCCTGAATCTTTTGTATCCCTTTTAAATTCCATACTTTAAATACAGCGTCCGCTCTCCCTGGTTTAAAATATTGATTACCCCATATTGGACTAAATTGTGACAATAACTGTGGTTCTTTTAAATAGTTTTTAGCTTCACACCATATTTTGATCATATGCTTTACAAATGGATTTTTAACTTGTTTTTGTAATTTTTTTGCTGAATCTGAGTATATGAATATGGGAAGAGGTAAAGGTAAATTGTATGATTCCATTTCAGTCCAGTGAGGGAGATCATTTGATGAAAAATAATATGTCATAGACCTCAGTTGTGCCGACCAATAATACAACATAAAATTTGGACATTTCAGACCTCCACGATCAAATGGTAAATATAATAAAGACAAACGTAATCTAGCCCTCCTGTTGTTCCATATAAATTCCACTAACTTTTTTTTTATTCTTGAGAATAGATCTAAAGGTGGTGATAAGGGAATGTATTGAAATAAATAAAGTATTTTAGGTAAAATATTACTTTTAAGTATATTGATTCTCCCGATCATCGACATTGGTAGTGACATCCATCTCTGAGTTAACTCATTGATATCTGACATTAAGGCTTCATAGTTGACACTGGCGACTGATTCTAGCTTAGGCATAATTTGGATTCCTAAATATTTAAACTGATTTACAACATTGAATTGATTTACCTCAGGGGCTGGGTAATTTCTCTGGGTCTCATTTAGCATTAATATTGAAGATTTAGTTTTATTTATTTTATATCCTGATATTTCCCCAAAATTCATTATTAAATTCAACAAGGTTGGAATTGATTTTTTTAGATTCGACATAAACAAAATTATATCATCGGCGTACAGGGAGATTTTATGTTCTGTTCGTCCAACTTTAATTCCATATATTTGTGAATGTAAACGTATCGCTATCGCTAAAGGTTCAATTGCCATAGTAAACAGTAAAGGTGAAAGTGGACAGCCTTGTCGACATCCTCTATTGATTTTTATTGGTTTTGAAATATTGTTATTTGTTAGGATTTCTGCTGTAGCATTATTGTATATTATTTGAACCCATTTTATGAAATTATTTCCAAGTCCAAACCTTTGTAGGACTTCAAAAAGAAAGGGCCATTCAACTCTATCAAAGGCCTTTTCGGCGTCCAATGATAGGAGAGCTGTATCCGGTGCTTCTTTATTAAAATAAATAATATTAAATAGTCTTCTTACATTATGGAAGCCTTGTCTACCCTTTATAAAGCCATTCTGATCTCGATTAATAATATTTGGTAAAATTTCTTGTATTCGTCTTGCTAAAATTTTACAGATTATCTTAAGGTCGGCGTTTAATAGGCTTATTGGTCTCATATTTTCACATTTATTAGAGGGCTTACCTGGTTTTGGCAGCAGTATAATTAAGGCATTATTTATGTATGATGGTAAATTATTATTTTGAAATGCTTCTAAAACCATTTCCAAAAAAGGTTTTATTAATTTATTCTTAAATTTTTTATAAAGGTCAACTGGAAGACCATCTGGTCCTGCACTTTTTCCTGATTTCATATTATCAATGGCTAGCCCAACTTCTTCTTGACTAATTTTAGACTCCAATATCTCCCTGTTTTCATTTGGAATACACGGTATAGATAGTTCGTTCAAAAACCCATTTAGTTTTGTTAAATCAGGTTCATTTTTGGTATCATATAATTTTTCATAGTAATCTCTAAAGGCTCTATTAATTTCTAAAGGATCTATAATTACCTGTCCTTTACTTATAATACTAGTAATTGGTGTTTTAATTTCCAATTGTTTAATCTGCCATGCTAATAATTTTCCTGATTTTTCACCTTGTTCATAAAAAGATTGTTTCAATCTTAGAAGACTCGAGGCAGCTCTATTCGCTGATTTTTTGTCGTATTCAGCTCTCAAAATCAGTAATTCATTCTCCAACCTTGGGTCACTTCCTGCATACACTTTTTCCTGAAGACTTTTTATTTTATGTTCCAATTTAGCTCTCTCCTCTCGAGTCTTCTTAGATTTTGATCCTGTATAACTAATAATATGTCCCCTAATAAAAGCTTTGAAAGCCTCCCACTTTACACATGCTGATGTTTGTGTAGTATTGATGTCAAAGAACTCGTCTATCTGTTTTTCTATATACTTGACAAATTCCTCATCCTGAAGCCATTTATGCTGAAATTGCCATCTACCTGATTCCTTTGTCAATTTTTTATCTACATATATTAGACAACAGGGTGCATGATCAGAGATCACGATGTTATCATAAAAGCAGTTTTGAATCTTGGACCTTAATTCTGTGGAAATCAAAAAATAGTCAATACGTGAGAATGTCTTGTAGGTACTGGAATAACAAGAATAGGCTTTAACTTGTGGTTTCATTTCTCTCCATATATCTAACAATCTCAATTCTTTCATAAAATGATTAATAGTCATCCTACATCCAATGTGCGTACAATCCAGTCCTGTTGATCTATCCACACCTGGATTCAATGTACAATTAAAATCCCCTGCTATTATATGTTGCCCTGTAAGTGATGATAAGATGAGAAATAAATTAGCAAAGAACTTCTGATCATCTATATTGGGACCATATAAGTTCACAAGATTTATATTTTCTAATAGCAAAGAACCTTGAATGATTACATATCTTCCAAATTTGTCTCCAATTACATTTTTCACTTGAAAAGGAACTGATTTATGTATGAGAGTCATAACTCCCCTGGCTCGGGATGAAAATGAAGAGGTGAATACACTTCCCTGCCATCTACTCCTAATTCTTTTAACATCCTCCTCTATCAGATGAGTTTCTTGTAAAAACACAATTCTTGAACCCATGTCCTTTATTTTATTCATAACTTGTTTAAGTTTTTTTAAATTTTGTAGACCTCTGCAATTCCATGAAGTTAAATTAAGATTAACACTTTGGTCCATGATCAATAGAGAGTTTGGGATTACCTTGCAGTGTAAACATGCTCATACAGAGAAGCAAAAACATGAGTGGTTGAACATTCATCCTACAAACTACACACAAACAAATTTCCCCTTCCCACACTTGTGGCAAACCCCCCAAAATCAAAAGAAAAATTCTGTCTCCCGATATAGCCATCGACCGCTCCACACCCACGGGGAACAGCCTAAGCCACTCCTTCTTCATCCTCCCAATCACCCTAACTCTACTGCTTTTAATGACGTAACATTAACTCTCCTCTGTAGTTTTCCAACTTAACTCCAAAATTTTTAACAAATTTGTACATCATAGTTTTTTTTTGTTTTGTTTTGTTTTGTTTTTGTTTTGTTTTTTTAATATATAATACAATCTATATTTTGTAAACTTACTATTTACTTCAAGTCAGTCAGATGCCTGTGCAAATGCTTAATTATTCTACCTTATATTTTGTTCATGCTTAGCTCCCACCAGTCTCTTCTTCTTCTTTGATCTTCTTGATGAACTCCTGCGCCTCCTCTGGGGTCTTGAAGATGTGGGTTCTGCCCTCATACGTGGTCAGCAGTCTCGCAGGATAGATTACACCATGACGAATCCCAAGGTTGCGCAGCTCCTTACGTACGGGATCAAACTGCTTCCTCAATTGCTGGATTCCTGTGGCCAAATCTGGGTAGAACCGCACCTGCTGGTCCTGGTGTTTAATCTCTCCTTTAGCACGTGCAGCGTTGAAGATCTTCATCCTGTCTCTGTTGCTAAGAAACTTCATAATTAAGGTCCTCGGCGGTCCCTTATCTCTCCGTGGGCCAATACGATGTGCTTTTTCCAGAACCACTGCTGATTGCAACTCCTCGCTGCCCAGCACCTCCGGAATCCACTTTTCCAGAAAGGAACATACGTCCCGACCTTCTGATTCCTCTGGAAGACCCACCAGCCTCAAATTATTCTGTCTCGACCGAGATTCCAAATCCAAAATATTATCTTCCAGAGATTTATTTTTTTTTCCAAAGTGCGCACCTTTAATTGAAGACGGGTGACGTCATCTTCAGCACTAGCGAGACGGAGCTCCATCTGCGCCGTTCGTTCTACACAGTCACCCAATTCCTTTCTTATTCCTTCCAACGCTGTCATAATCCCATCAAATCTAGAGGAAAAGTCCGCTCTCATTGATCTCATGGCAGCCATCAGCGCATCTGCGCCATACCCCGCAGATATCGCACCGTTGCCAGCCTCCTCCGCCATATATGGAGTTTTGTTTGCTGCGTCACAGACCTGAAAGTCCGTTAATTTGGACTGTTTCGGCGGCTCGCTTTTTCCTTTTCCTGGTTTTCCAGCCTTAGGCTTCGCCGACATATCCTCGCCCAAATGCTGGGATACGTTCTGTCCCAAATGAGAGAGTTATTTGCCGATTTTTTTCTCCAGGAGCAGAGCAGAGCGAGACACGTCCGTCCTACGTGGCAGCCATAACCGGAAGTCAGCTGAGGATCAAATTTAATCTTAATAGAACACATTTTTTTAAATATCTTCAACTTAGGAACTTTATTCGATCAAATCAAAATAAAGCTCTCACTCGACCTATTTACTCATCCCTGGAAAAAATGTTGATGAAAGATAGTGAAAGAAAGGGTATTATTTCAGAGTTTTATAACTCATTGACACTATCCTCAAGTGAAAACTCACAGAAAAGATTAAATTACTGGAAAGAAGATCTGCAAACTGAAATTTCAGAGGAACAATGGGAATTGGCTTGTACAGAAGCTCAAACCAAATCAATAAATGTACGTCTTAAATTGATACATTTTAAATGGTTAATGCGGATGTATGTTACACCGGAGGAGTTAAATAGATATAACAAAAATATACCGGATACGTGCACAAAATGCATGGAAAGTAAAGGAACCCTATTTCATTGTTTATGGGAATGTAGAATAATTAGAATGTTTTGGGAAGAGGTGAGGGTAACAATTGAAAAAATAATTTCAAAACAAATCATATTGAATCCTAAACTGTTTTTGTTGGGTTTGTACCCAGAAAAGCATAACTTTAATAAAAGTGAAAGAACATTCATAGACCTCAGTTTGCTTAATGCCAAAAAATGTATTGCACTACTGTGGAAAAAGACTCATAGACCAGATGTGACTCAGTGGTTAAGACAGATGTTAACAAACCTTCCATTAGAAAGAATAACATACATACTAAAATCAAAGGAAATTGTGTTTGAGAATATATGGAGACCTTTTATTGATTATGGAAAAAATTTAAACATAACTCTTGAAGAAGAAGGTGAATGATGTGTGTGGGCCTTGTAAATTCCAAATTGGTGAACATAATATGTATACTTATGTAATGGATTGTCTGGACCGCGGGTGTCGGGCTCGTTCCGTGGGGGGCCGGGACCCTGCGGGTTTTGCCTCCGCCCAGTGTCTTCAACAGGTGATTTCACTAAATTTCTTCCCACTGATTGCTGATCAGTGAGGACACCTGCTGGGGACACTGGGTGGAGGTGGGGCGTGCGGGGTCTTGGCCCTCCGTGGAGTGGGTTTGGCACCCCTGGTCTAGACTAAACAGAGGAGCATCGTTGAAGACTTGATTTTGTTGGTGGTTGTTGGTGTTTTTAGTGCTTTTTTTTTTTGTAGTACTTTAGTGTTAGTGTTTGATTGTTTGTGTCATGTTTGTTAAAAAAAAAAAGGTTCAATAAAGATATTGTGGAAAAAAAAATAACTCCAAGGTTCCTCACAGAGCTATTAAGAGAAAGAGTAACTGCGTCCAAACTAAAACTTTGATTTGGAAAGGTATTTCTAAGGTTTTCTGGACCAACAAGAATGACTTCAGTCTTATCTGAATTTAATAGCAGGAAATTACAAGTCATCCAAGCTTTGATTTCCTTAAGACAGGCTTCTAACTTGGCTAATTGATTACTATCATCTGGCTTCATTGACAGGTATAATTGTGTGTCATCTGCATAACAATGAAAATGTATACAGTGCTTCCTAATAATGTTGCCTAACGGAAGCATATATAAAATAAAAAGAGTAGGGCCTAGCACAGATCCCTGTGGAACTCCATGACTGAGCTTTGAGTTGAACGAAAACTCAGATAAATAAGATCTAAACCACTGCAACGAAGTTCCATTAAGTCCAACATAGTGTTCTAATCTATCAAGTAGAATATTATGATCGATAGTGTCAAAAGCTGCACTAAGGTCTAAAAGGACAAGTACGGAAACAAATCCATTATCAGATGCGATCAGGAGGTCATTAGTGACCTTCACTAAGGCTGTTTCAGTACTATGATGGATTCTAAACCCAGACTGAAACTCTTCAAATAAACCATTTCCCTGCAAGTGGTCAAATAATTGCATAGCAACAACTCTTTCTAAGATTTTTGAAATGAAAGGGAGATTAGAGATTGGTCTGTAGTTAGCTAAAACTCCTGGATCCAGCATTGGCTTTTTGAGTAAGGGTGCGGCGGCATGAAATAAAGCAGCGTTGATGAAGGTTTTAAGCAGGTTTATTAAATCATACCGCCGTCACGAAGCTCGCCCAATGGGCGGCTCGGAGGCTCTCCAGCAAAGAGACACAGAGTGTGTGTGTCAACAGCAGTTGCAGAGTGAGAGAATGAGAGAATGAACATGAAATTCAGACAGCTTATATACTCAGCTACAACAATACATCAAAGCATTCCCAGTGGGAGATATGGGCATTTGCATATGAGAGGCACAGACAGGACAGGATGCATGAACACAATGCATGAATGTCACATTAACCTCACAGCAGTGAAACAATGCATAAATGGCAGATTACATCACAGCATGCAGCGGAAAAAACCA
Source organism: Pholidichthys leucotaenia (assembly GCA_020510985.1). Classification (NCBI taxonomy): domain Eukaryota; kingdom Metazoa; phylum Chordata; class Actinopteri; order Cichliformes; family Pholidichthyidae; genus Pholidichthys; species Pholidichthys leucotaenia. The sequence continues at coordinate 234,360,249 of CM035847.1, forward strand.
GGAGTAGCGAGCTGTCTGTCCCTGTTTGTTGTGAGGGTTGTTACCAACCCGCCACAAAGGGTTTAATTACAGCAGTTTTAAAAGCCTGCGGTACATGGCCTAAAGTTAATGAAGAATTGATTATTTGAAGAATAAAGCTACCGATAAATGGGAAAACTTCTTTAAATAACCTAGTAGGAATAGGGTCTAAAAGACAAGTTGAAGGCTTGGATGAGGAAACTATTTTGTCTAACTCTAAAAGGTCAATTGGAGTAAACTTATCCAAACAGATGTCAATTGAAGGAGTTGTAGTAGTTACTGTATTTAAGTTAACGGTGGGAAGAATCTGACTGATTTTGTCTCTGATAGATGAAATTTTATTATTGAAAAAGTTCATGAAGTCCTGACTAGTAAGCTCTAAGGGAATGCTAGGATTGACAGAGTCCTGACTCTTTGTCAGCCTGGCTACAGTGTTGAAAAGAAACCTGTGATTATTCTTGTTCTCTTCTATTAATGCAGAATAATAACTCGTTCTAGCTTTTCTCAGAGATTTTTTATAAATTAAAAGATGATTTCTCCAAACTAAATAGATTTCATCTAAATTAGTGAAGCGCCATTTTCTTTCTAATTGACGAGTCTTCTGTTTTAAGCTACGAGTTTCTGTGTTGAACCAAGGAGTTAGAAATCTCTGATTAGACTTTTTCTTTTTTAAAGGGGCTACCATGTCTAGAGTCTGATACAGAGAAGCTTTAACACTATCTACCATGCTATCAATTACGGAAGGAGTAAGCTGTCTATAGCTTATTTCCATTGTGTTGACATATAGCACAGAGGAAACAATCTGCATAAATTTGGTAACAACATCATCTGAGAGGCATCTACTGTAGTAATATTTTTCCTTAGGAGCCAAGGAAAGTAAGAAGAAATCCTTCTTCTTACTTACAAAGCTCTAAACAATCAGGCTCCTTTTTATTTAAAAGATCTGATACTACCGTATCATCCTAACAGAGCACTACGCTCCCAAAATGCAGGTTTACTTGTAATACCTAGAATCTCCAAAAGTACAATGGGAGGCAGAGCCTTCAGTTATCAAGCTCCTCTCCTGTGGAATCAGCTGCCAATCTGGATTCGGGAGTCAGACTCGATCTCTGTTTTTAAGAATAGGGCTAAAACCTACCTTTTTGATATAGCCTACAATTAGGGAGGGATCATGTGTTTCTGAACCCTCCCTTAGTTATGCTGCTAATAGGTTTAGTCAGCCGGGGGACCTCCAGTAATGCACTGGGCCTCACTCCTTTCCTCACTCTCTATGAAATATTTTTTTTTGCTGGTCATTAACATTTGTTTGTTCTCTCCCATAGATTGAGTCCCCATCGTGCTGTTTGCTCTCTACATGTCTGTTCTTTTCTTCTTCTCTGTCCCCTCACCCCCCAGCCAGTCGCAGCAGATGACTGCCCCTCCCTGAGCCTGGTTCTGCTGGAGGTTTCATCCTGTTAAAAGGGAGTTTTTCCTCTCCACCGTCGCCAAGTGCTTGCTCACAGGGGATCGCCTGATTGCTGGGGTCTTTCTGCAACTGTGGAGGTCCTCCCTACAGTTGATAGTGCTATGAGATGACTGTTGTTGTGAAATGGCGCTATATAAATAAAGTTGAATTGAATTGAATTGAATTGAATTGAAATAGTCAGAAATAGTAAAATCAAAGGTTAACAGACAATGGTCTGACAGTACAGGGTTATGAGGAGACACTACCAGATTTTCTATTTCTATGCCATATGTCAGAACAAGGTCCAACGTATGGTGGAGATAATGGGTAGAATTTCCTACTTTCTGAGAAAATCTCATCGAGTCTAAAATTGAATTAAATGCCAAATTAAGGCAATCACTATCTACATCTACATGTACTGTATATTAAAGTCCCCTACTATAATTATTCTATCTGATTTCAGCACTAAATATTCATACTATGTAGGATAACTAAGTAGACGGTTATGCTGTTTATTCCATCTTGCTACAATGCTCTGCACTTTGTATATATATTTATATATTGATGAGTATGTATGTATATCCACTGCTCTTATTTATATCTTCCATATCTTCTTAATTATTGCTCTGAGTGTTGCTATCCCTGTGCTGCTGCAATCCTGGAATTTCCCCATTGTGGGACTAATAAAGGCTTATCTTATCTTATCATAAATCAGCTAAGAATTCGGCAAATTCAGATAAAAACTCTGAGTAGGTTGATGGGGGAAGACAAACTATGGCAAATAAAATTGGGTTTAACCTAAAATTGCTAAAATGTCCAATACTGAGGACCAGGCCCTCAAAGGAATTATAAGGTGTTTTTTGCTTTACATTAACTAGTAATTTGGAATGGTAAATTATTGCTACTCCTCCTCCACGACCAGAACTTGTGGGATTTTGACAGTTTAAATGACTAGAGGGAGTTGATTCATTCAAACCAACATAATCCTCTTGCCCTAACCAAGTCTCTGTCAGGGATATTAAAGCAATCTGATGATCAATTAACAGATCATGGACTAGCAGAGACTTGGGAGTTAGAGACCTAATATTTAACAAACCACATATAATTTTTAAATTATGAGGAGGAACAGAGGCCAAATCATTCAATTTAGAGCCTTCATGTTTAATTTGAGTTTTACCAACTTTTTGTTTAATCACTTTGGGATGCTTATACATTATATTTTTATTTACTTTGGAGGGAGCAGACAATGATTCTCTGATGGGGAAGACAGGGGCTAAGTTGAGGGGTGGCGGATGAAGAGGAGCTGCAGAGAGGTGTGTAAGACTGCGACTCTGCTTCCTGGTCCCAACTCTATTATTAGAAAACTATGCATACATTTCTATTGTTATGCAGATGATACACAGTTATATTTATCAATGAAGCCAGATGACAGAAATCACTTAGCTAATAGCTAAACTAGAGGCACGTCTTCATGACATCAGAGCCTGAGCAACTTGTAATTTTTTACTATTAAATTCAGATCACTGAAGTCATTCTATTCAGCCAAAAATATTATATTATCTCAAATCACGCACTTAGTTTAGATCATATTATTCTAGCTCATAACAGTTCTATTAGAAACCTTGAAGTCATTTTTGATCAGGTTTTGTCCTTTAATTTGCATATCAAAAAAATTTCCAAGACTGCTTTTCATCATTTGCAAAATATCACCAAGATTAGAAACATCTTGTCTAAGAGTGATGCTTAGAAACAAGTCAGGCAGTCCTAAAATATCTCTCACATTTTTCTTCCATTCACTGACTTCCTGTAGAATCTAGAATCAGAACTTTCATTTGCATAGCTCTAAATGATCAAGACCCTCATTATTTAAAAGACTGCACTGTTATCATCAAAATGCAGGGTTATTTTCAAATAACTAGAATCTCTAGAAGTACAATAGGAGGGACAGTTTTAAGTTTTCAGGTTCTCTCCTATGGAACCAGCTGCCAATCTGGATTTGATAGACTGATTTGATCTCTGTTTTTAAAAGCAAGCTTAAAGCATTCTTTTTTTTAGAAGCTTATGTGACCCTGAACCTTCCTTTAGTTATGCTGCTATAGTCTTAGACAACTGGGGAACCTCCCATGATGCACTGGGCTTTCATTTCTGTTTAACTTGAAATTTTGTAAGATTTTTGCTGACATTAATATTTGTTTGCTCTCTCCCATTTGTGAGAATCCAGTGTGTTGTTTGTTCTCAACATGTTGGTCTTTTCTTGGTAAATGGAATTCTCTTACTCATCTCTGGATGACCAAAGCACTTCACAGATCCTGCTCTCTAGGGGTGTGCCATATCGTATTGTTCACAATAATACCGGTATAAATTTTGATACTGGTGTAAAAATGAATATCGCGATATTTGGGGCCCGTTACGTTGCCAGTGGAAGTTGTGTGTTATCATAGAAATGGGGAAAAAAACATGGCACGGGAAAAGCGGCGTTCCGTGCTTGGACATCTTCATCTGGTTGTGAGAAAGTAAGTTAGTCTTAAGGCCGTTTCAGACTGCTGCCATCTTTTTAAAAAAACGGGGCAGTGATGCGGATAATCTGCCCGCATTTTTTTCTACATGTCAACAACGCCATTTCGGGTAAAAGTTTTACTTCACCCTGAAGCAGTGTTGCTGATGTCCGAAGTATCCAGAAGTTTATTTTCGTTCCATTGTGGATGCTCCAGCATGATTTATTCAACCAACCGAAAGAAAAAAAAATCTATTAACAGCCCCAGGACTTGTCTGAGCAATTGAGATTTGTCACACGGGTAAACCGAGAGAAAGAGAGAGAAAGAAATGGGAGGTCTTACCAGCAGAAGTGTCTTGGGAAATGACAGGTAGGCCAGCATATATTCAATATGATAAAAATGATGAAATAATAATAGTTTTAAATAAGCCCACTCCCTCCCTGTTTTATTTAGACCCTCTTCCTGACTTTGTGAAATAACATACTAGACTAAATTAATTTAATATGTTAACCTGTTGCACTTCGGTGTACTGCGGGCAGGCACGTCTCTGCGTCCTAGAGCGCATGAGGGCACCCTAGGACGCACACTGTGCGTCCTAGGGCGCACTGAAGAAAAAAAAAGCTACATTTCCGTTCTTCCACTACAGACACAGCCGCGAACAGAAAGCCAAAGGAGTGCTTTGATTGGTTTAGATGTGATTGACCTCTCATTCGACTAATAAGAGCCTTGAATTGGGTTTCTGAAACCTTGAAGAACCAATGACTGAAAACCTAGCAAGAAGGACCCGCCTACCAACGACTGCGAATACAGCCAGCCAATTGAAGCACAGAAGTTCGAAAGCTGTTTTGTGTAAGGCTGGGTGGCACACAGGCGTTCGCCAGTCTTTTTTTCTTACTACTGTCTTTATTTGTTTTGAAAAATCGTTCACCAAAACCGCAATCATGGAAGCGCAAAACCGCAATAATGGAATTATGGTTTGACCGGGTCGCGTGACCAGAACCACGAGTCTGTAACAAGCGGACCAGCTTCATGTTCGTCTGACAATGAGGAAGAGAAGTTCGCCAGCGACACTGCTGTTGTGGACAGGTAAGTGTTATAAGCTAAATTATTCTTTATCCCTGAAAATTGTTATCCAAATGACTTTTGACCGATCGGTAAATTACAACTGTGCGGTCCGTCATGTTGTGAACGCCACCCCCCCCCCCCCGTCATGTTGTGAACGCCACCCCCCCCGCCCCCGCTACTCTTCTGTAGCGGATTGCAGATATATTGCAGATATTTTAGTCCAACTGTGCGTATTAGACGGCGGCGCACAGAGCGTGTACCGCGGCGCACGGACTGGACTCGGTTCGTGCCCTGCGTCCGGACCGTGAAGGCCCCCCCCCGCTACTGTTCTGTAGCGGATTGCAGATATATTGCAGATATTTTAGTCCAACTGTGCGTATTAGACGGCGGCGCACAGAGCGTGTACCGTGGCGCACGGACTGGACTCGGTTCGTGCCCTGCGTCCGGACCGTGAAGGCCCCCCCCCGCTACTGTTCTGTAGCGGATTGCAGATATATTGCAGATATTTTAGTCCAACTATGCGTATTAGACCGCGGCCCACCGTCACCGCTTTCCGTCATGTAGCGATGGGCGATGTCCGTCCTCTGCAGTGTGTGTGTGTGGGGGGGGGGTTGTTATCTTCTACATTACAAATATTCTAGTATAATTTTTAGTGCACTGTAGGTTATTTTTTTCTTGTAAAAAAAGCCACACATTTTTTACATGGCATGCTTCTTTGTGTGTGGGGGCTTGTTTGTTCATTCATTCATGGATGAATAAACAACCCCTCCCCCCCCCACACACACACAGCCCTTCACCTTTCATTAGAGCCCAAGATGAAGCTGTCACGCCGCGCCATTCATCAGCGGCGCCACCTGCTCATGCACCTGCTACTCGTCAGCGGCGAAGGATAAAAGCCGCCTCGCCCTGAGCGTCGGCCTGAAGCCGTAGACTTCATTCCTCTTTCATGGGCTTCTACCACATTCTCTTCAGCATCCTCATCTCCGGTAAGAAAATCGCTTACCTCATCTCTCCAGTCTGCTCCCCTGTGCACAGGTGGATTCCTCGGCGGCGGACTATCCCGTCCCTCGTCTCTCCTCGCTGCTGCACCGAGCCCTGCAGGTGGCTGTCTCCCGGGCTCCCATCCTTGAAGCGCCAGTCATCTGTCCCAACAAGTAAGCTTCTCTCCCTCGCCTATTCTCCTCCTGTGTTGGTGTGTGCTCATCACCCTGTGTCTGATTTCTCCCATAGGGTTGCCGGCTGAACGGTCTCCTGCCTCTGGGTCCGAAGCAGACGCCACCACCAACACATTAACATTCCGCAGACACGCACCCAAACATCCCTGTTGTTAATAAACGGTTTGAACTACTCTGAGCCTGTGTGTGTGCGTCTCCTGAGCCGAACGTTATGTCAGTACGGCTTCAGCAGAGCGGCTCGGCAGACGGCGGGCTCGCACACCGGTTTACCATCCTCGAGGCTCGGGTGGATCAGATTATTTATCAGCAACAGGTGGTTCTTAATCAATTATTAGAACTAACTAACCGATTGAACCGCTTGGACCCCCAACAGCCGTTCCTCCCGACTCGCCAGGGTGGCGCGGCTCCTGCTGTTCCAGCGGCCGTCCAGCCGGCTCCAGTGGCACCGGTTCGGCTCACGCCGATTCCGACCCCCGCCCGCTTTAGCGGTAAGCTCGGCGGAGCGCGGGGGTTCATTATGCAGTGTGAGTCCGTGTTCCACCGTGTGCCCGGAGATTTTCCCTCGGATCACAGCCGAATTGGTTACATAGGGAATCTTCTGGAGGGGCGTGCGTTAACTTGGACCTACGCCGTAATGGCGAGGCCCAGTTATGCCACCCTCACCTATGACCAATTCGTGAGGCGCTTTCTGGAGGTCTTTGACCATTCTCAAACCGAAACGGTCCAGGTCGATCGGCTTCTCGCTCTCCAGCAGGGAAGCCGGTCGGCAGCGGACCACTCGGTCGACTTCCGGGTAGCGGCGGAGGAATTGGGCTGGGAGGAACGCTCCCTCTGTGGCCTGTTCCTCCGCAGCCTCAATAGTGATCTGAGGGATGAACTGGCTGGTCGGGATATCCCTGGGACGCTAGCGGAGCTGACGTCCTTAGCGATAAGTTTGGATAACAGGCTGCGCGAGCGCTCCTCGGGGCGGAGGTCATCTTCTTCTCGCCTTCGTGGAGCCTCGCCGCACCTGTTCCAAGCTCGCCCCCTGGCGGCGCCGCCAGCATCGCGCCCCGAGGAGTCGGAGCCGATGGTGACGGGCTGGACTAAACTTTCCCCTGTGGAGAAACAACGCCGCCGTGAGTTGGGCCTCTGCATGTATTGCGGAGGCGACCAACACACCGTGGAGCGTTGTCCACGGAAAGCCAGTCGGTGGGGTCCGCGAGTCACTGTTGGAAGCCTCGCGGATGTCAATCGGTTAGGATCACTCACTCAATTGAAGCTGCCCATCCGTTTCTGCCATAACCCCACTGGGCACCTCACCCACGCACTGGTGGATTCGGGCGCAGAAGGCAGCTTCATTTCACAAAGCCTGGCAACCCGATTGGGCATCCGCTGCCAGGCACTCAACACTCCCATCTCCCTAATCCACCTCTCCCGTGCCACCCTCGGGAGAGTGACACATCAAACTGTCCCCCTACCGGTCATCATCTCGGGAAACCACCGGGAGGAGATGACCTTTTACGTCCTTCCCAACTCTGTGTTGCCCGTCATCCTGGGGTATCCCTGGCTCCGCCTTCACAATCCGGTCCTGGATTGGAAATCAGCTGGGATATCGGCATGGAGTACGTTCTGTATGGGCACCTGCCTTCAGTCCGCTGCCTGCTCTCCGTCCGCTCCTCCCCCTGCGACGGACGCTGCACCCCCGGACCTGTCTCTGGTGCCCCCAGAATTTCACGACCTGGGTATGGTGTTCAGCAAAGCGAAAGCTATGTCTCTCCCCCCTCATCGGCCCTATGACTGCGCCGTCAACCTCCGCCAGGGGGCTCCCTTACCTTCTGGTCGCCTTTACAGCCTGTCTGCGCCGGAGAAGGAGACGATGAACGCCTACCTGAAGGAGTCATTAAGTGCTGGGATTATCCGCCCATCATCGTCACCCGTGGGGGCAGGGTTCTTCTTCGTGGGAAAGAAGGATGGGTCCCTCCGCCCTTGTATCGACTACCGGGCCCTCAATAATATCACGGAGAAGGACCGTTACACCCTGCCTCTCATGGACACTGCTTTCCACTCCCTCCAGGGGGCGACCTGGTTCACCAAGCTGGACCTACGCAGCGCTTACCACCTCGTCCGGATCCGGGAGGGAGATGAGTGGAAAACGGCCTTCCGTACCCCGAACGGCCACTTTGAATACCTGGTGATGCCGTTCGGGTTGACCAACGCTCCTGCAGTCTTCCAGCGCCTCATTAATGACGTCCTCCGGGACTTCATTGGCCTTTTCGTGTTCGTCTACCTGGACGATATTCTCATCTTCTCCAAGTCCAGGGATGAGCACCAGGTCCACGTGAGGCGGGTCCTCCAAAGGCTGCTGGAGAATCGTCTGTACGTTAAGGCAGAAAAGTGTGAATTTTACGCCAGGAGTACGTCCTTCCTGGGGTTCATTATCGCCCACGATAAGGTGCTCCCCGACCCAGAGAAGGTAAAGGCGGTGGTGGAATGGCCCACACCTGCATCCCGGAAACAGGTGCAGCAATTTGTTGGCTTCGCCAATTTCTACCGCCGCTTTGTCCCCAACTTCAGTGCCATCGTTGGACCACTGACCCGCCTCACGTCCCCGAAGGTCCCGTTCCGGTGGACCGAAGAGGTCGCTGCCGCCTTTGAGGCGCTGAAGGCGGAATTCTCCTCCTCCTGGGTCCTTCGCCAGGTCGACCCCGCGCTGCAGTGCATTGTAGAGGTAGACGCTTCGGACACGGGAGTGGGAGCAGTGCTGTCCCAGCGGTCGCCGGACGATGGCGCCAAGCGACCGTGCGCCTTCTTCTCCCGGCGCTTGTCCCCGGCGGAGAGAAACTACGATGTGGGGGACAGAGAGCTCTTGGCCATCAAGCTCGCCCTGCAGGAGTGGCGCCACTGGTTAGAGGGGGCGAACCTGCCGTTTGTGGTCCTCACGGACCACAAGAACTTGGAATACTTACGATCTGCCAAGCGCCTGAACGCCCGCCAGGCGCGCTGGTCCCTGTTCTTCGCCAGGTTCCAATTTTCCATCACCTTCAGGCCTGGCTCTAAGAACGTCCTGCCTGACGCCCTCTCCAGGCAGTTCGCCCCCGTGGAGTCGGAGGAGGCGCCCCACTCCATCCTGCCCAGGTCGTGCGTCGTGGGAGCCATCTCGTGGGACATCGAGAGCAAGATCCGGAAGGCACAGGAGGTGGAACCTGACCCTGGCGGCGGACCGGAGGGGAGGCTGTTCGTGCCATCCGCGGTCCGAGGAGAGGTCATCCACTGGCTCCACACCTCCAAGCTCACCTGTCACCCTGGCACCTCCCGGATGATAGATCTCCTCCAACGGTCCTTTTGGTGGCCAGGCCTGCGGAGGGATGCAGCCCGCTACGCCCGGGCTTGCCCAATCTGTGCCACCTGCAAGTCGGGAAATGCCCCTCCAGCGGGTCTGCTCCAGCCCCTGCCCGTCCCTGGCAGGCCCTGGTCGCACATCGCACTGGATTTCGTCACCGGACTCCCCGTCTCCAACTCCTATGACACCATCCTGACCATCGTGGACCGCTTCTCCAAGGCCGTGCACTTCGTCCCCCTGCGAGGCCTCCCTACTGCCCTGGAGACGGCGGACCTCCTCGTCCAACACGTGGTCAGGCTGCATGGGATTCCGGTGGACGTGGTCTCGGACCGGGGCCCCCAGTTTTCATCTGAGGTTTGGAGGTCTTTCTGCAACGCCATCGGAGCCAAGGTGAGCCTCTCCTCCGGCCATCACCCCCAATCCAACGGGCAGTGTGAGAGGACCAACCAGGAGCTGGAGGCTGCGCTCCGCTGTGTGTCCAGATCCAAACCCACGTCCTGGAGCAACCATCTTGCCTGGGTTGAATATGCCCACAACACCGCTCGCTCTTCTGCTACAGGGATGTCCCCCTTCAAAGCGTCCCTGGGTTACGACCCCCCGCTGTTTCCGGAGCAGGAGAGTGAAGTAACTGTCCCGTCAGTTAGGGCCCATCTCAGGCAGTTCCGCTCCACCTGGGCTGCCGCGCGCCATGCGCTATTACGCACAGCGGAGCGCAACAGGACTGTGGCGGACCGGCGTAGGAGACCTGCCCCGGCGTACAGAGTTGGGCAGCTTGTTTACATTTCCACCCAGGACGTCACTCTAAAAGGCGAGAGGAGAAAGCTGGCACAGCGCTTCATGGGTCCCTACCCCATCACCCGGATCATCAACCCGGTGGCTGTGCGTGTGGCTATTCCCCCCTCCCTCTGCATTCATCCTACTTTCCACGTGTCGAAGGTGAAACTGGCGGTTACTGACCCCCTTTGCCCTCCTCCTGCAGCGCAACCCGCGCCCCGGATGATTGGTGGCCATCCGGCCTGGTCCGCCTCCTCCATCCTGGACTCCCGGCGCCGGGGTCGTGGGTTGCAATACTTGGTGGACTGGGAGGGCTATGGGCCCGAGCATCGACAGTGGGTGCCCCCGTCGTTTGTGTTGGACCCATCGCTCATCGCGGACTTCCACCGAGCGCACCCGGATAAGCCATCGCCAGGAGGCGCTGCTAGAGGGGGGAGTACTGTCACGCCGCGCCATTCATCAGCGGCGCCACCTGCTCATGCACCTGCTACTCGTCAGCGGCGAAGGATAAAAGCCGCCTCGCCCTGAGCGTCGGCCTGAAGCCGTAGACTTCATTCCTCTTTCATGGGCTTCTACCACATTCTCTTCAGCATCCTCATCTCCGGTAAGAAAATCGCTTACCTCATCTCTCCAGTCTGCTCCCCTGTGCACAGGTGGATTCCTCGGCGGCGGACTATCCCGTCCCTCGTCTCTCCTCGCTGCTGCACCGAGCCCTGCAGGTGGCTGTCTCCCGGGCTCCCATCCTTGAAGCGCCAGTCATCTGTCCCAACAAGTAAGCTTCTCTCCCTCGCCTATTCTCCTCCTGTGTTGGTGTGTGCTCATCACCCTGTGTCTGATTTCTCCCATAGGGTTGCCGGCTGAACGGTCTCCTGCCTCTGGGTCCGAAGCAGACGCCACCACCAACACATTAACATTCCGCAGACACGCACCCAAACATCCCTGTTGTTAATAAACGGTTTGAACTACTCTGAGCCTGTGTGTGTGCGTCTCCTGAGCCGAACGTTATGTCAGAAGCTTCTATACTGAATCATTCAAAAGTTACAGACGTTTTTCCAAACTGTGCCATTTGGCACAATTTAGCACAGTTCAAAAACGCCTGGGAACAACCTGAGGAAAAAGCTGTGTAATATATTTATTTTTGTGGTATTGTTACAAAATTTTGACCTCAGCTGGATAACACTTGGTTCTACATTTCTGTTGCATTTTCCAGCCCGGATCTGAAGCTGTGTGTTATTTGCAAGCATTTGTATCCAAAAAAAACACCCAGGCGAAATTTATTTTCTTCAAGTTCAGTATGTTTAGATGACTGTTACTCAGTGGCAGGAGCACTGAGAGAGATTATGACTGTTTTGCCAAAAAATTCAAAGTGTTTTCTTTTAAATGAGACCAACCCCATGAAGATGCTGCAAAGGGTTGAAGAACAGCTTTTGATTTACTTTGGGTACATTATTTTTTGGCGTTTTTAGGGAAATTGACCAGAGTGCAAGGGGTTAAAAGCAGCAAAACCCCCTCATGTCCCTGAGCACAGAAGTGAGATAAAGACAGAAGTAATGTGAAGGTGTGTCTGTGGTTATACTGCTGTAGCTGCTTACTGTAGTTTAGGGTTTACGTTTTTAATGTAATAAATAGGTTGCATTAACCAGAGCTAAACTGCTCTTACATTCCTAAGGCAGTGTTTTCAGGATTATTCAGATGTTTTATGAAAAATCTGCAAAATTTTCTAAACTACAGGCTATATGTGGTCTGCAGTACCAACTTAACTCTCATCTGCTTGTTATTGTTCTCTCCTAAATTTGTTTTTTCTCATTAAGCATTTTAAGCATCTCATTAAGCAGTACTTTTCATAAAAGTACTTTTTTTTAAATTTTGAACATTTTTGGAGACAAATTTGTGACCTTTTTCATGCAGAATTGTGACTTTTTACCTAAAGCCTCTTACCTTGTGTTTTTACTCTGAAAAGGTGAAGAAATGAGAAGTAGCACCAGATTTAAATTAAAATTAGTCAATCAATTGTTTTAACCTCTTGCACTCCGGGATACCGCGGGCGGTCACGTCTCTGCGTCCTAGTGCGTTCTCGTGCGTCCTAGTGCGCACTGTGCGTCTCAGTGCGCACTGAAAAAAAAAAAAGCTGCATTTCCGTTCTTCCACTACAGACACAGCCGCGAACAGAAAGCCAAAGGAGTGCTTTGATTGGTTTAGATTTGATTGACCTTTCATTCGACTAATAAGAGCCTTGAATTGGGTTTCTGAAACCTTGAAGAACCAATGACTGAAAACCTAGCAAGAAGGACCCGCCTACCAACGACTGCGAATACAACGAGCCAATTGAAGCAGAGAAGTTCGACGATTGAAAGCGTGCATCCCGTGCGTAAAATCTGTTTTGTGTAAGCTGCTGTGTGTAACAGTAGCATTCGCCAGTCTTTTTTTATTACTAATGTTCTTATTTGTTTTGAAAAATCGTTCGCCAAAACCGCAATCATGGAAGCGCAAAACTGCAATAATGAAATCATGATTTGACCGAGTCGCGTGACCAGAACCACGAGTCGTAACAAGCAGACCAGCATCATGTTTGTCTGACATTGAGGAACAGATGTTCGCCAGCGACACTGCTGTTGTGGACAGGTAAGTGTTATAAGCTAAATTATTCTTTATCACTGAAAATAGTAATAAAAATGACTTTTGACATTTGTCTGTCATCGCCACATGACGGACCGTTGATGGACCGTTCTTTTGTGCGCCGAGCTCCTCTGTAGCGGGGGGGGGGGGAGTTGTTATCCTCTACATTGCAGATATTTTAGTATCATTTTTATTGCACTGTAGGTTATTTTTTCTTGTAGGCCACACATTTTTTACGTGGCATGCTTCTTTGTGTGTGGGGGGCTTGATTGTTCATTCATTCATTCATGAATGAATAAACAACCCCACACACACACACACACACAGCCCTGAGTGTCACCTTTCATTTGAGCCCAAGATGAAGCTTCTATGTTGAATCATTCAAAAGTTACAGACGTTTTTCCAAACTGTGCCATTCGGCACAATTTGGCACAGTTCAAAAACGCCTGGGAACAACCTGAGAAAAAAGCTGTGTAATATATTCAATTTTTGTGGTATTGTTACAAAATTTTGACCTCAGCTGGATAACACTCGGTTCTACATTTCTGTTGCATTTTCCAGCCAGTATCTGACAGCTGTGTTATTTGCAAGCATTTGTATCTAAAAAAAACACCCAGGCAAACTTTATTTTCTTCAAGTTCAGTATGTTTAGATGACTGTTACTCAGTGGCAGGAGCACTTAGAGAGTTATGACTGTTTTGCCAAAAAATTCAAAGTGTTTTCTTTTAAATGAGACCAACCCCATGAAGATGCTGCAAAGGGTTGAAGAACAGCTTTTGATTAACTTTGGGTATGTTATTTTTAGGCGTTTTTAGGGAAATTGACCAGAGTGCAAGGGGTTAATAATCAATAGATCAACTGACTATTAAAATCCAAATTTATCATTTTCGTCCCACCCAAAGGTCATAATTACATTTATAACTAGTTTGATATCTCTTATTTTAAAATATTAACCTCTTATTTTAAAATATTAACCTACTAAAACTGTGGTGGTTTCTGGTTTCCAACAACACGGTGGCCTGGGATGAAGTCAAATTCCCATCCTGAATTTTTGTCCCAGTTCACCCCTCAGTGCGCTTAAGATGTGGTGGTTTATACTATTTTCTGGAAATATTTGACACAGAATTAAAAAAGTTTTAAACGCATTCTAAACTGCTCTTTATAAACTGGAGAAATAAGAGTTTTTGTTTTGTTTTTACTGAATACGTTGAACATAATTAACACTGGCCTGTAAAACTGTCCTTTATAAATTTAAAAGAAAAAACTGTATTCTTTGATATCGTGAAGAATATCGTTACTGCGAAAATTCACAGAAATATCGTGATATAATTTTTAGGCCATATCGCCCACCCCTACTGCTATCCACCCATTCAAACAATGATGGCGACAAAGCAGCCATGCACAGGCGATGGCCTGATCCACCAGGAGCAACTGGGGGTTCAGTGTCTTGCTCAAGCACACCAACATGCAGACTGCAGACAGAGCAGGAATCGAACCCCTGACCCTCTGATCAGTAGTCAGCCACACTACACCTTTACCCTACAACTAAAAGTGCTATGAGATAACTGCTGTGATGTGAACTGGTGATACTGTATATAAATAAAGATGATTTTGTATTCTACTTGATCTGTGAAAAAAACATATTTATTAGTTACAGCAATTCTGTATTCTCTTTTAAAGTGTGCTAAATGAAGCCAGAATATTCAGCTGTTAAATAAAAGTAGTTTTGTGTCACATGTGTGATTTTTTTTCTTTACAAAATAAAGCAGCTGAACAAACATCCTTGAAGAGTGGTGATTCTATGATCTTTGTCGGTGACTGTACTGTATGGAGCTTTTGGAAGCTCAGCTTTTAGTGACACCTATGGTTGCTAAGTAAATTGCAGTCCCATTCACTCCATTTCCAAGGACCTGTTACAACAGTTTTCCTGAAATGGAAAAGTTAGAATACACCATGGTGAAAGCACTCTCCAAAACAGATACTTGTACTTGTGTCTGGATAGATTGTAAACTGGGATTGTTACTCAAGAGTGACCCCGGGATGCACTACAAACACGGACCTGTTGTTTGACATTGTTGTTCTCCTGGCGCAATGCATATTAGGCTGAGAATGTAAGAGACATGCATGCAAGTGGTTATGTTCTTTTGCCACCACATTAGTTGGTGTCAGCTGACAACTAAACAGAACCTCACCCTAAACATGTAACATACTTTGTACTGACTTCATTGGCTTGTGTCTGCTCACCATGGCTGAGAAAGATAATCAGATTAAAGTCAGAAACAGGCTTTTAACATGTAACTGTATACTACAGATAGCTCTCATAGGGGTGTAGGAAGTTGTGAGTGAACCAAGGGACACTTGCAAGCAATTCTTTGTTAATCAAAAGCCAGCCAAGAGAATCCCCTGCTTTATCTCCTTGACAATAAGAACCACTATTCATCAAACAGGCATCATATTGCGTTGCATGATGACTGAAAGAAGCGATTAAGACAACAAAGTCGTCTGGAAAGTGTTCATTGAGGTTGCAGATCAAGAGAACATGCAGACTTCTCTACAATCATACTTGTTTTTATAACTGTACCCCCCCCCCCCATGTTGGACAGAAGAAAGTTACATACTGTATATGAAGACACACGTTTGGTTGTTAAAGAGGTGGATTGATGGCTGCGAGTTGGTGCAGACTAAAGCAAACCTAATAAAAACAAATGCTGCATTAGTGATAATGTATTTTTCATACTACTTTGCTGTGCTTACTTTGCAAAAACAGGTGGTCAGAAAACTCTACTATCCAAGCTTTACGAATTTTTCGCAGCGGTTGCTTGTTGTTATTCATTACTACAGCAAGCCTTGTTTTTAAAGGTAATTCCAAGTCTTTTCCAGAGTTTATGGCTAACTGAGGATACCACCATCATGCTGAATTCTCCATTAAATATTTTTATTACACTGTCACAAACTCTCAGTCAGAGGTAGCTGACTGCAGCAACAAAACAACCAGCAGGACCTAAATTATGCAAGGAGCCGCTCCATACTACTCAGTCACTCTACAGGGCCCCTTTAAGGTAAATCTAACAAGTTTACTACATTTATATAATAAAGGTAGCCTATTTTCAAAAAATCTTAAGTATTAAGCAGTTGCAAACAACGACTTTTTGATGTGTGGTTTAGTTTCATATCCATTGAGTTAAGTCCAGTTTAATTTCCTTAATGTTTAAAGCTGAATTTTGTCCATTTGAAAATTAAAAAAACCGACTGCAATCAGAAAAACTGTTTTATTTTTTTTTGTTTTTTTAGCCTTGCTTTTATTTGGGGTTTGGATTAAAGCTTTAGAATTTAAGCTGCTCTTACAGCAATGGTTAAAATATATAATCCCTTTGTCTGAGGTAATCAAGACTGATCTTTTAAAAGCACGTTTCTATAATGTATATGCATCCCCCCCCCCCCCCCCATGTTCAGAGGGTGGTGGCAGGCTGCTCCCTGCTTAAGTAAAAGTGAGAGTTAAAGGGGCTGGAGCGGAGCCTCCGTGACCCGCGCCGCTGCCGCCTACGAACGTCCCTGCGTGGCCACCTCCGTGCTCAAGAGGACACTCGGGAACAAAAAGGAGAACCGCGCTGGCATTTAGCTGTGGTATTTAAAAGCCGCAGAAGAATGCACGTTTGACATTTTACCATTACAACCCACTTTTGTTGGCGGGATGCTACTAGAGGAACGGGTCTGAAGTGATGCCAAAAAAAAAAAAAAAAAAAGCCACAGCATCTGCATCCAAAACACGACAAAGTGGAAGAGGCTACACCACAAGGCAGTCACGCCATCTGGGCTGTTTGTGAGGGTGTATGTGAGAGAGACAGAAAGGGATGACTTTAGTACATTTATATTAATATTTTACCTGAAGCGACGGTGATGAATGAAGCGGTCACAAGTAGTACGTTTACAGTGCTCATCTCTCCACGCTCCCGGAGCCAAAACAGCAGCCTCTTCTCGGGTGATCAAGTTATCAATGAAACCGAACCTCCAGTCTTAAAACTCCGGATTTTAGGGGGGGGGGGGATAAGCTGTAGAGGCGGTATATTTTAAGCCTTTAAAACAACCCCGGAAAAAACTTTGACGCCACTCTCAGAAGCGCACGGCAGCGGCGCGGTGAACAGCAGCAGCGGCGGCGGCAGCAGCAGCACCGCCCCGGACAAATCTGACCACAAAACTCTGCATCACTTCTTCTTGGCCGCATGGCCCAAAACACACACGCCCACTTCTCTCTGAGCTGCTACTGCTGCCCAAAACAAAAAGAAGAGAGAGGGGGGATTAACTATATTTAGCCCGGTCATAAATAAACCAATTCCTGTCCTCTGCTGCGGTGGATGGTTGCAGCGTCTGTTCGAGCGACTGTGAAGCGGCGCACATGCTGAGCGGAGCTGCGCGCTCACGGCTATCCGCAACAAACCCAAGCCAACCTCCAGCAGCGTTTTAAAGAGACACACACACGCCTCCTGCGCTCCGCAAGCACCAGTTCAAGACAAGGCAGCGAAATAAAAGTGACAAAACGTTCTGGTGGTGTTGGACATGTCAGTGTTTTCTCGATGGGAGCTAAAATGCAGATGGAATGTTGGTGTCAGCATTTAAAGGTGAACTAGACAGTATTTTCAGGAAAACAAAAATACATCATTAAAATGTGTTATGTATGAAGAAAGTCGGAGTCTCTCATGCAGGGAACCTGTGGTGTCATATGTAGTGTGTGTGTGTGATGCCGTACCCGCCCACAGGGTGACGTCAGGCGGGCACAGCCACTGGTGTATATAATTTGGTGTCTGTAATAAAGGGGGGTTTGCTGTTCAGCTCAGCACAGCTCCTGTCTCATTATTCATACATAGCAATTGGCAACGAGAATAATTATGGCAGCGTATGGGCGACCTCAACCCCTAGTGCCGTTTCAGGAGCACACGGGAGAGCCAGTGATCCTGTGGCTGAAGTGGAGGGCCGTGTTTGAGGGTTACATCGGGGCGCTGGAGCTAGGTGGACTCAATGGGAGAAGACAACGAGCGCTCCTGGCCCATCATCTCGGCGCAGAGGGCCAAAGAATTCTCGGTACGTTGGGAGAGACTGAGCACTATGAGAATGTTGTCGAGTGGTTGGCCTATTTTTTCACCAGGCAGACAAACATCACGACGCTGGGGGTGGTGGGAGTGTTGGCGCCAAATGAGGCTAAGCTGGTTAGCTGGGAGACGCTAACGGTGCAGTCAGTGTCTATGGACGGGCTAGGCACGAAGCTCACTGTGCGCCAAAAGAGGGCTCCAAGCTACCAGCTGGGCTTCAAGGTGGGACCGGGGGAGTCCCCGGTCACTGAAAACACCGGGCCAGCAGCAAAGTACAGGAAGGTGGAGGACCAGAGCGCTGATGAGTTGGACGGCGCAGTGTGCGAAGACAGCAGAGAGGGAGAGCAGCAGGAGTCATCCCCGCAGCTAGAAGCTAGGCAGCGAGTGAACGGGACCATGGAGGCTGAGAGCAGCGACGAAGCACCTGGGTCAGACAGTAGAGCCAACGAGAGTGACGTTGAGAGCCCTGAGTCAGAGCAGCTGCAGCCGGACATGGAGTCGATGCAGCAGAGCGCATGGGACGAGGGTGCTGAGAGCAGCGACGAGGCGCATGGGCTGGAGAGTGACGCCAACCAGAGCGAAGCTGAGAGCCCTGGGAGAGAGCAGCTACGACCAGGCATGGAGACAGTGCAGCGGAATGTCTGGAATGAGGGTGCTGGGAGCAGCAGTGAGGTGCCTGGGTTGGGAAATGACGCTGACAAGCAGGCTTCGGGTTTCCCCCAAGTTCAGCCACAGGGGGCCGGAGTGTTTAGAGCCAAGACGGCGGTGTTGAAGGCGGTCGGGAGCGGACCGTCTCAGCGTCACTCCCGTCGCCGACACTCTCTGACCCAGGCGTCTCGTCGCTGCTCTCAGCACCCTCGTCCCAGGCGCTCCGCTGCATCGTCTCCATGCCCGGCTGTCGTTGCTCTCCCCCGGGGCTCTCAGCCTCCATGGTCCCACTCTCCCGCTGCCCAGCCTCCAGCTGCGGGGATGACTCCTGATGCTGCTCTCCCTCTCTGCTGTCGTCGCACACCGCAGTGTCAAACTCACCAGTGCTACGGCCCTATACTTCAGTACAATTCTCTGCGCTGAGATTGTGGGCCAGAAGCGCTCGTCGTCATCTCCCGTCGAGTCTACTTAGGCCCAGCGCCCCGATGTAATCCTCAAACATGGCCCACCACTTCAGCCACAGTATCACTGACTCTCCCGTATACTCTAGAAACTGCATCGGGGGTTAAGGGAGCCCATACGCTGCCATAATTTTACTTCTCGTGCTATGTATGAAGAAAGGAGTCAGAGTCTCTCTCATGCAGGGAACCAACAACCACCAACCACCCCTTTATTATAGAACACAGAAGTATATATACAATGGGCTGTGCCCACCTGACATCACACCAGGGGCGGGTACGGCAGCACACACACACTACCACACTCACTACACCACAAAATGTTTAGAAGGTTGCAGAATTACAGTCTTTATATTTGTCAAAAATATGATATTGGTGAAAAAATACTTTTAAAAAATTTTAAGGGTCCGAACGGATGGGTCAAAAACATTATATCCTCTGCAACTTCATTGTAGGTTATAATAGCAATGTAACAATATAAACTGGAAAACGATGCAAAATATAATAACAATCCAAAATAATCCTAATATTTATTATTATTGAGCAGTTGGATGAGAGGCTACAGTGGTTGGTAACATAGATATCTATAAACACTAGATAGGACATGGCGGACATTTTTATTCCAAACTGAGGCATCATATTCTGTAGGTAATTATAATGGTTGACAGCACGTGCAACATTATTTTATTTTTATTTACTGCTTATTTGTATAGGGGCAAGTATGTAGTGTAAATTATTACTACAGACCAAAGCATTTGTAGCCTAGGCTAATTTGCAATGCCAGTCCCTAGCTGGGCTTTTAAAATACAAAAAACACAATATACAACTACACAAAATACATACATAGTCTCAATAGTGCACAACACAAACCAACAAGACAAGACACAACAAAACTAACAGTAAGGTATTCATGACAACATGACTGTTCCCTCTTTAAAAACTGTTTCAAGTTCAATTTAAAATGATTCCAGTCCGTGTCCAGTTTGAGTTCTGAAGGGAAAACGTTCCACATCTTAATTCCATGAATGGAGAAGGCAGTTTGTCCAAATGAGGATTTACGTAAAGGGACCTTACAGTTTCCACTGGATGCTCCTCATGTTACTGAGCCTACAGTTCTAAGAGGAACCACAAGGTCACTAAGGACCTGAGGAGCCTGATTATGAAGACATTTTTAAATGAGTTTTAAATCTGAAAATTTAATGAAGTGTTCAAAACTTAACATATTTAATTTATTTAAAACATGACAATGATGTGATCTTATTGGCTTCCAGGCCAGAATTTTAATTGCCCGATTGTATATCATCATAAGAGGCTTAATTGTTGTTAATGTTGCTTGTGACCAAGAAGTGGCACAGTAACTTTAACGTGAAAGTATCACAGCATGCATAAAACTGTTTGCAACATAAAATGATAGACAAGCTCTAATAAGTTTGAAAATGTGTTTTGTTTTTGCCCCTCTGCTTATCATTTTGACATGCTTTTCAAATTTTAGGTGAGAATCCAATATGAGGCCAAGACACTTTAACTTCTGAAACCTGTATAATACATTGTCCATTAATTGTCAAATTTAACTCACTAGCCTCCATTGCAGACTGAGCAGACAGAGCTCTGGAGGAAACGTGAACAGATACAGTTTTATTAACATTGAGTGTAAGACATGATTTTTCAAACCATGTTGCTACAGACTGTAAATAACATGACATCTCAGAAGAGACTGATTGGATGTTTTTGCCTGAAATATAAATAACAGTGTCATCTGCATACATCTGAAAACCTGCCCCAGAACACGAGTGTGGTAGGTCATTAATATATAAACTAAAAAGAAGTGGGCTGAGAACTGAACCCTGTGGGACTCCTTTTTTTTTTTTTTTTTTTTTTTTTTTTCCTTTGAAAGACAAAAGTAAAATAGAAAGATGTCTTTACCTTCTTTACATGTTTCAACTGCACTGCAGCCTTCATCAGAAGAGTCAGCTGATTGCTGCCAGGTGACATTTATCAGCTGATATTCGTAGGCGGGGCCAGCTCAGCAGATCTGTCAGATCCACCGAGCCGGCCCCGCCTCCCGCCGTCAGATGGTCTCTGGAGAATGTGGTCCCAGGTGTGAGAAAGCATAAAGGCCCCCTCATCTCGGTTCATGGTGTCTTTTCCTCTGATCTCTATTGCCTCCTTGATCCAACGTTTGTGTCTGTTGCTCTCCGATCCAATAATTTTTGTGTTGTCCCAGTCCATGATGTGATTATTTCTTTTGCAGTGGTCCGATATAGCTGATTTTAATGTTTCTTGTTCTGCTTTTTCTTTTTGTGATCTTGTGAGTCGTCCTTGCGTTTCCTTCTCACATTCCTTTTGGTGTTCTTTTTTTCTTGTGGTGAATAATCTTCCGGTTTCTCCAATGTAGGTTTTGTTGCATGATCTGCATGATATTTCATATAATACATTGCATTTATTGTCTTGTTCTATTCTGTCCTTGGGGTGTACTAATAACTGTCTTAATTTTTTGTGTGGTTTGACTGCTGTGTTTATTTTGTATTTTTTCATGATCCTTTGAAAAATTTTACTTTTGTCTTTCAAAGGAAAAAAAAAAAAAAGGATAAATAATTAAAAGAAGACAAAATGAACCTGTTTGACGTATTACTGTGGGACTCCTGTTCTGGTCTCCAGAAATGTAGGTTTGTTGATATTGATAACAACACATTGCTCATGGTTAGAAAGGTAAGATTTAAACCACCGTAACGTTATATCAGAAAAATTAAATTTGGAAAGTTTGCAAATTAAGATATCGTGATTTATTGTATCAAATGCTTTCTTAAGGTCCAAGAAAACAGCCCCAACTATTTCACCTTTATCAAGTGATGATTTTAAGGATTCTATTAAAAAAAAACAATTTGCTGTCTCTGTTGAATAGTGTGAACGAAAACTAAATTGTAAAGGGTATAGATAGTTGTTTCATTCAACATACTTAAGCAGTTGATGTGCCACGATTTTTTCTAGGACCTTAGAAAATACTGACAGAATAGTAATTGGCCTATAGTTGCATGACTGATCAGCTACTCCTGACTTGAATATTGGAATGACTCTTGCTTGTTCCCATTTACGAGGAAAACTTCCAATAGTAATGGAAAGGTTGATGAGATATGTTAAGGGTTTTACCAGAACAGTTTTATGTTGTTTCAATAAAGCAGTATCTATATAAAAAGATCTTTAGAATGACTATTTGTTAGTTTGTTTTTTATTCTAGTGACCTCCGTTTCATTTGTTTGTTGCAGTGTAAACACAGTACCATCATCACTTGCATTTTTAAAGACAGTTAACTCCTTAGTGAGGATTTTGAAACCACTAGCAAGCTCTTCCACAGAAGAAATTAAAAAAATTATTAAATTCATGAGCAATTTCTTTACTGTCAGAGATATGCCAATTACCACTTTTCAGTTCACATATAGTCATTGGTTTACCTAATGGTTTATTATACTACTGACATGCGTCCACATTGCAGAGCAATTTCCCTTGGCCTCCACAATTGCCGAGATGCAATATTCAGCTTTTGTCTTTCGGACTTCATTGGTAACACAATTTCTTAAACTTTTATATACAGTCATATCATTGTGATAAAAGGATACACAAACAATTGTTCACTGTGTTTACTGTAACCATATATAGTGGTGTGAAAAAGTGTTGGCCCCCTTTCTGATTTCTTTTTTTGTGTGTTTGTTACACTTAAATGTTTCAGATCATCAAACAAATTTAAATATTTGACAAAGATAACACAAGTAAACACAAAATGCAGTTGTTAAAGTAGACCTGAACTGAACGGCATTGAACGGCACTGGGTGATAGTACATACAATTATAAAGATAATTTATCATTGGCACCCCCTCCACAAATCCCGGAATCTTGGAGAAAATTGCGATTTTGAATTTCCCGCCCTGAAAAATCAGACAAATCCGCCGATTAACCGGAAGTGCAGCCGGAGTTCCGCGTGACGTCACGAGTGTGACACAGTCCTCCATGTTTACCATTGCGAGCACGTCGACACTGGTTGTTTTTGGTGCATTTTGTCGTGATAGTCGACTACAAAACACTTCCAACACCTGGGAAGATCTGTTCAGTGGCCAAGGAAAGCTGTCATGGCGACGAAAGAAAAGAAAGGGGGAGGAAAAGCGACCGGGAAGCGATGCGTTTCTAGATATAGATATTACAGTGATCCCTCACTTATCACGTTTAATGGGGACCAGAACCGACCGCGAAAAGTGAAAAACCGCGAAGTAGCGTCACCCCCCCCCAAGGGCGTCACAAGCACTATTTTGCACAAAAAGGCACAAGAGAACAGCGAAAAGTGCCACTAAGCAACACGAGCGATAAAGAACAATGAATGCGGTCTTCCTTCGCTGGGTATGGGCGCTCTGCAGGGAGAGAAGCTGGGTAAAATGTCTCGGCCAATCAGCTTGCGAGGTAAAACGTCTCGGCCAATCAGCTTGCGAGATTCCCGAGCGGTGAAGAGGTGGGCGGAGAGGAGTGGAGCGGTGGTCAGAGAAGTGGATTTTGAGTTGTGCGGGCTCTCCGTGTTGATACCTGATTAATGTAGTCTCCCTGCCTTCTGCTAGCGCTCGGGCAACTTTCGTGCCATTTTTTCTCAATTTTGAATTTTTGATGAATATTTTTGAAAAATCCGCGATGCACTGAGGGCGCGAAAGGTGAAACGCGAAGTAGCGAGGGATCACTGTATTTATAAATAGCACAGTCAAATGCAGAGGCCAGTTCTGTTCATGTGTATTGCCACTATAGTCTGTAGAAGTATTGTAATACATAGCCCAATTTTTTGAATGAATGAATGAATTTATTTATTTCGGATAGTACAGTACAGGTTGAAAGAAACTGAATGATATAACAACAAGGTCAAATTGAACAATGACTCATCTGATTATACAATTCAACGTAAGTTATCCGAAATGGGTGATGGCTGAAGCCGCAGCTTATATTGCCCACCCATATTCCATCCAAGAGTTCAAAAGAGAAAACAGGCAAGAGCGATTACAATTCAAAACAAAACTAAGACAAAATGTGACAGAGAAAAAAGAAAACTAAGCTACAACACAACACAGGCTGGATATGTTACAACTCGCCGCTCATTAGCGGCGCCAGTTGCGCGCACACTTGCGCCTCGTCAGCAGCGTGGGATATAAGCCACTCTGCCCTGGGCTTCGGCATGAAGCCGTCTGATTCCTTCAGCCCTCTTGCTGCAGAGGAACCCCCTCATCTCCCAGCAAGATCTACAGCGTAAGCATACCTACCTTTGCCTTTCCAGTCTCTCCCCTGTGCACAGGTGTATTCCCCGGCGGTGGACCTCGCCTCTGCATCGCCGTCTGCCAGCTGCTGTCACAGGTGCATCAGGTCGCTGTCTCCCGGGCTCGCCCTTGTGCACGCCTGCCACCTGCCACACTCCTGCATCCTCCTCTGTCTCGTCACCGATCCTGAATGCCTCTTCACTCTGAAAACTCTGGTTTTCTTGACTGCTGGAACTGCTGGAACTGCTATCATCTGCCATTGTTGTTTTGTTTAGGGATCACACTCGTGACGTCACGCAGCGTCGTCTGCACTACTTCCGGTTTGTTTGGCACTGCCAGCCAGAGGCAAAAGTTTATTGGCTTACAGCTTGGCCATCGCACGGCCTAAAAATTTCTTTTATGTGTTGAAAAATACAATAGGTAATAAGGAATTAATCTGCTATTCTACTTTTTGCGCCAAAAGGTGGGTTCAGTTCTACTTTAAATGAAGGTGTTTATTATTGAGGGAAAAAAAATCCACACCTACATGACCCTGTGTGAAAAAGTGATTGCCCCCTAAACCTAAAAACTGTTTGGGCCACCCTTAGCAGCAACAACTGTAATCAAGCGTTTGCGATAACTGGCAATGAGTCTTTTACAGGGCTGTGGAGGAATTTTGGCCCACTCACCTTTGCAGAATTGTTGTAATTCAGCCACATTGGAGGGTTTTCGAACATGAACCACCTTCTTAAGGTCGTGCCACAGCATCTCAATTGGATTCAGGTCAGGACTTTGACAAGGCCACTCCAAAGTCTTCATTTTGTTTTTCTTTAGTCATTCAGAGGTGGACTTGCTGGTGTGTTTTGGATCATTGTCCTGCGGCAGAACCCAAGAGCGCTTCAGCTTGAGGTCACTGTTATGATCCCCCGTGTACTATTACGCAGTGTACAGAGGGAGGAATGACAAGCCCACGAGCAGAGATTAGTTTGTGCACTTTATTAGCAAAAACCTCCAACCATGTCCAGCAAACAGTCCCACAAAGAACGGGTAATGAAAATGATGAGTTTGGTCACCAGACATACAGGGACGCCACCTGGAGGCTCTACAGCCCGAGGAGAGGAATGCCTAGTGCCACAGGACTGCTGTCGGCATGGGGAGAAAGGCAACAAAGGCTTACCGAGCTGGAGCAATCCGGAGCGGTCCGTGCAGTCCGATGGATGAGGGAAAAAAGGCAGGAACAGCTGCAAACACCAACAAACTGAAACAGTCATGAAGCACAAGACAAGACTATATAGTCAGGCTGAAAGTAATGAAGGGAATGACAACTTACATTCACAGAGGAACACGCTACCGTAAATGAAGCACACTGACTGCTCCGGTGATCTGTCTCAGCTCTCCGGGCGTTAAAATAATCGTACACTACTGAGGAAAGAGACCGCCAGTGTGAAGATGAGTGGGCTGGACATAATTAACAACATGTGTGCTTGAGTGAGTGTAAGAGCGTGTGAATGAGAATGAATGAAGTGTGTGCGTGTATGTGTGTGAACACCCATAATGCGGGTCAGCTGGCGATACTGACAGGAGGAGGAGGTGTGGCCGAGCTGTCAGGGAGCAAGGACCCCAAGGGCTCCCTGAAGCGCCAGATAGAAAATAAATAAGAAAGCGGGCCAAAACCCATGGTACAGGACTGGGTTTGGAACTGCCAAACCCAGGCTCATGACAGCCCCCCCCCCCAGGGGTGGATTCTAGACACCCCCATACCACCAGTTGAAACCCAAAACACCCCACTAGGGAACCCCACCCCCAGAGACAAACAATTACCCAGGGTGGGAGGTGAGGGAACACAGGTTAGGAGGGAAACAACCGGTGAAAAATACAAAACATAATGAGCAAATATAGAACAGTGAACCTCCTAACAGAACCCCCCCCCCCCGCCACAGGACACTAACCCCCCTCCCCAGGAGCCCAAAGTTCAGGGGGTGGACCAGAGTCGCAGGCCCCAGGCATGGCGAGGGGTAACAGATCAGGTGGCCTGCCTGAGTCCCACATCCAGCAGGCGGCCCATAGAACAGCGTCCGGTGGCCTGCCCGGACTGATGGGCCACCCAACCCGAAGGCCAAGTCTTTCAGGTGGCCGACCAGCGTGGTGGAGCCACCAGGACCGGAGGGGAATGCAGAGAGGCAGCCTACCCACAGGGGAACCTCAGTTGCCAAACCGAGGCATAGGAGCCTCCCTGGCCTCCAAGGCTTGGAGCAGGGGAACCGTAGCACCCACAATGGTCTCGGTCTGGGACATGGCTGCACCCGCGGTGGACCCAGCCTGGGACGTGGCTGCACCCGCGGTGGGCCTGGCTTGGGACGTGGCTGCACCCGCAGTGGGCCCAGCCTGGGACGTGGCTGCACCCACGGTGGCCTTCCCAATGGGAGAGGTAGGGTTCTTTATGAACCCCGGTGCTGAACCCAGATTCTCGGCGGCCTCTGGGGGGACCGGCTGCTCTCCAGCGACCCCAGAAGGGGGCTCCGAACCAAGGGGGAGAGAGAAAGAGACCGCGTCATGGTCACCGGCAGCGGTAGAGCCCGGTGAGGAGGCCCCGAGGGCTACTACGAGCTGCCCCGGGCCCTCCTCCCCATGAGTCGGGTAATGTGCCATTGACATTAACATAGCTGGCATAATAGAGCATACTTGCCTGAACTCGGGCTCCACCGCCATCCAGGACTCCAGCGATTTAGGGTGCGTGAGTTTCTCCAGTCCGTTGAGTGCTGCACCCCCGTCGATGTCCTCCAGGACAACTGGACCCTCGTCATCGTCTGTGGGCAACCCAGGTTGCGGTGACTCCTCTCCGGCGACCCCAGGAAGGAGCTCGATGGAGATGGAAGAAGAGAGACAGTTAGGGTCGCCAGCAGCGGCACAGCCCAGTGAGGGAAGTTCAGATGCAGCTGGGGGCTGCACCCGACTCTCCTCCCCAGGAGCCAGGCAAGATCTCGCAACAATTGATTGATGAACTACGGGAGAGATTACTTGACTGTGCTTGAGCTCTACCGCTGTCCAGGACTCCAACGATGATGTTCGGGGTCCAGTCAGCTGAAGGTCTGGTCCGGGGGATTGACTCTGCTGCAGCGGCCCCCACAGCTGGCATGATGGTTTCAGCAGTCGTGGTCTCCTTCAGTAAGGCCCCAGATGCCGGTAACTCTCCCGGCGTGAAGTCTGGAGGTGGAGACTTGGGTGGCGCTAGGTCCGAAAAGACTGGAGCTGGGGGATGCTCCTTCATTGGCATCCGCCTCCGGTCGGCCACAGCGCTCCTCCTCTGGTCATGGCGATTCTGCGGGGTACTGTCCTCCAGCGCTGCGCATTCCCTCCTCCCCAGATGATCGAGCCCCAAGGCTGGTGGACACTCCAAGGCAGGGAAAGAAGACACAGAGGAAATAGAAAAGTTCATCATAGGAGCAGCAGGGGGAGAGCACTCAGGCGACTGCCTAGCCTGAGGCTCTCTCCCAGGGGACATACAAGGCTTGTTATTAATGACTAAGGTTAAATGAGAACACACTTGCCTGGCCTCCCGGGTCTGAATGTTGGCTGCTGCCGATGGTGTGTTGTCATCCCTCTCCATGCTCATCGTTCTTCTAGGCTCCTTGGTGGTTGGCGGAGGAGCCGGCCCGAACGGCACGGAAATGGGCGGGTCCAGTGGCACACACAATCCCTCCGGCTGCTGGGGAGGACTACCCAATGACGGGAACTGTGACTGAAGCAGAAGGAGCATCTGCTGGCACAACAGCTGGCACTGAGGGGGACTTTGCCGCAGCAGCGGTCGGGCTAGACGTCCGGTTCCGGACCGCCGATGAGGTGATGGGCCTCTTCTGTCACTTAGACCTAGGATTACCATCACGCCATGTGGTTGACTCCTCCGAGACCTCTGACTCCTCCGGCGACTGACGATCCTCTCCCAGGGCTGGCGGAGAGTCAAGGGAGACAGAGGACAAAGAATGAGGAGCCGTGACTGCAGCTGTTTGGGGAGCTTCAGCGGGCAACAAATTCTGGAGCTCCTGAACAGGAATCTGATTAATCACCTCAGGAGACATTGCAAGAGAACAGAGACAAACTTGCCTGAACTCCTGACTGGTGATGATGTCCGCTGCTGCCTCAGTGTCCTGCTTCATCCTCCCGGGAGTAGGACGGGACGTCCGGCGGGAAGAGGAGGATTCTGGCTCGGGAGGTGAGCGGCAGACCCTGGTCCTCTGGGAGCACGTCGTGGAAAGTCGCGGTTGTGCTCCGATGGTCCCTCTCGTCATCTCCTCCAAGCGTCATCGTGACTCATGGACCAGGGTGAGAAACGGCGTCAAACCCAGATATTTCCAGAGACCGGTGGACGTCTGGAGCACCCTGACAGCAATGTCAAACAGCCAAAAATTAACCTCCTGGGAATTGGTGGCCTGAGCCTGGGAAACAAACACCACAGCTCGATCAGCCATTTCACACTCCTCAGGGGCCAGTCCAAAAACAGAAAAATCCATGGAGACGGCTAGGGGAAAAAGCACTAAGGAGAAAAAGAAAAAAACACTCATACACAACCTCTCCGCTGGACTTTACACTGGCCGGAGCATTCTGTTATGATGCCCCGTGGGCTATTACGCAGTGCACGGAGGGAGGAATGACAAGCCCACGAGCAGAGATTAGTTTGTGCACTTTATTAGCAAAAACCCCCAACCATGTCCAGCAAAGAGTCCCACAAAGAACGGGTATTGAAAATGATGAGTTTTGATGATGATGAGGGAGCAAGGACCCCAAGGGCTCCCTGAAGCGCCAGATGGAATATAAATAAGAAAGCGGGCCAAAACCCATGGTACAGGACTGTGTTTGGAACTGCCAAACACAGGCTCATGACAGTCATGAACAGATGGCCAGACATTCTCCTTCAGGATTTTTTGGTAGACAGCAGAATTCATGGTTCCATTTACCACAGCAAGTCTTCCAGGTCCTGAAACAGCAAAACAGCCCCAGACCTTCACACTACCACCACCATATTTTACTGTTGGTATGATGTTCCTTTTCTGAAAAGCAATGTTACTTTTACGCCAGATTTAATTCAATTCAATTCAGCTTTATTTATAATGCACCACATCACAACAAAAGCCGTCTCGTGGCGCTACAGTGCAGATAAAAAAAATCACAGTCACAGAAAGACCCAGCAATCAGACGATCCCCTATGAGCAGGCACTATGCGACAGTGGAGAGGAAAAACTCCCATTTGGAAGGAAGAAACCTCTAGCAGAACCAGGCTCAGGGAAGGGCAGTCGTCTGCTGTGACTGGCTGGGGATGAGGGGATAGGGAGGATGGAAAGGACAGACATAAAGAACATAGCAGTAAGATGCCAAGTACAATATTGGAGGTCAGCCAGCAGTATGGATCAGATAACAATAGAACAAGAGTGGGGTTAAAAGACACAAATACCCTCCTTTAAATGAAAGCTATATTAAAAAGGAAGGATTTTACCCTGTTCTTAAAGACAGAGACCGAGTCTGACTCCCGGACCCAGAGTGGTAACTGGTTCCAGAGAGAAGGGGCTTGGTAGCAGAAGGCTCTGCCTCCCACCGTACTTTTGGAGATTCTGGGCACCACAAGTAAGCCAGCATTTTGGGAGCGTAATGCTCTGTTAGGATGGTAAGGTAATATCAGATCTTTTATATATTGGGGGGCCAGATTGTTAAGAGCTTTGAAAGTAAGAAGAAGGATTTTAAACCTGATTCTGAATTCAATGGGAAGCCAATGGAGGGAGGACAGAACCGGGGAAATATGATCTCTTTTTCTAGAACCAGTTAAAACTCTAGCAGCAGCATTTTGAATCAATTGAAGACTTTTTAAAGATACTCTAGGACAACCAGATAATAGCGAATTACAATAATCTAATCGTGAACTGACAAAGGCGTGAATCAGTTTCTCAGCATCACCCAGAGACAAGATGCTCCTGATCTTAGCAATATTGCGCAGATGATATAAGGTGGTCCTAGAAACAGTTTTAATATGTGAATTAAAGGACAAATCCTGGTCAAAAATCACTCCAAGGTTCCTCACACAACTGTTCAGAGTGAGAGTGGCAGCATCTAAATAAAGGGCATAATCTGAAAAGGAATTTCTAAGATGTTTTGGGCCAACAACAATGACTTCAGTCTTATCAGAGTTCAATAGTAAAAAATTACAAGTCATCCAAGCTTTGATGTCCTTAAGACAGGCATCTAGCTTGGCCAACTGATCACAATCATCGGGCTTCATTGACAGGTATAGTTGTGTGTTATCAGCGTAACAATGAAAATGTATAAAGTGCTTTCTGATGATATTGCCCAGCGGGAGCATATATAGACTAAAAAGAGTAGGGCCCAACACAGATCCCTGTGGAACTCCGTGAGTGAGCTTAGAGCTGGAAGAAAATCCATCATTGACATGGACAAACTGAAATCTATCAGACAAATGAGATCTAAACCATTGCAACGGAGTTCCACTGAGTCCAACAAAGTGTTCCAATCTATCAAGTAGAATGGCATGATCGATAGTGTCAAAGGCTGCACTGAGATCTAAAAGAACAAGAACAGAGACAAGTCCATTATCAGATGCAGTCAGGAGGTCATTAGAGACCTTCACTAAGGCAGTTTCAGTGCTGTGATGAGCTCTGAACCCAGATTGAAACACCTCAAACAAACCAACTCCCTGCAAATGGTCAGATAATTGTACAGCAACAACTCTTTCCAGGATTTTTGAAATGAAAGGCAAATTGGAGATTGGTCGATAATTGGCCAAAACTCCAGGATCGAGCGTTGGTTTTTTAAGTAAAGGTTTAATCACAGCAGTTTTAAAAGCCAGTGGAACATAACCCAGAGTTAAAGAAGAATTAATGATAAGAAGAATACGGCTACTAATAATTGGGAAAATAATTTTAAATAACCTGGAAGGAATAGGGTCCAGAAGGCAAGACGAAGGCTTAGAAGAGGAAACTACCCTATCCAACTCCAAAAGGTCGATTGGAGTAAATCTATCCAAGCAGATATCAATTGAGGGAGCTGCAGTAGTTAACCTCTTGCACTCCGGTGTACCGTGGGCGGGCACGTCTCTGCGTCCCAGTGCGCCCTCGTGCGTCCCAGGGCGCCCTTGTGTGTCCTAGAACGCACTGTGCGTCTCAGTGCACACAGAAAAAAAAAAAAAAAGCTGCATTGTTCAGCTTTCTTTTCACAGAGCCGTGAACAGAAAGCCAAAGGAGTGTATGATTGGTTTAGATTTGATTGACCTCTAATAAGAGCCTTGAATTGGGCTTCTGAAACCTTGAAGAACCAATGACTGAAAACCTAGCAAGAAGGACCTGCCTACCAACGGCTGTGAATACAAGCCAATTGAAGCAGAGAAGTTTGACAGTTGACGTGCGTCTCCCTGCATAAAATCTCTTTTGCCTAAGCTGCTGGGTGACTGACATTGAGACCTGTGCGGAACGATAGCATCAGCCAGTCTTTTTTGGATTATTTGTTTGGAAAAATGATTCGCCAAAACCACAAGTGTGGAAGCGGAGATGTTTTGACCGGGTCGGGTGACCAGAAGCACGAGTCCGTTACAGCCGGACCAGCTTCATGTTCGTCTGACAATGAGGAACTTACTGCTGCTGTGGACAGGTAAGTGTTATAAGCTAAATTATTCTTTATAGATGAAAATAGTAATAAAAATCACTTTTGACCGATCGGTAATTCCAACAGTGCGTCATGGCCACAAGTTTTTTGGTGTGCAGAGTTCCTCTGTAGTGGGGCGGGGGGGGGGGGGGTTTATCCTCTGCATTGCAGATAGATATTTTAGCATAATTTTTATTGCACTGTAGGCTATTTTTTCTTGTAAAAAAGGCCACACATTTTTTATGTGGCATGTTTTTGTGTGTGTGTGTGTGTGGGGGGGGGGGGGTTGTTTGTTATCCATCCATCCATCCATCCATCTTCTACCGCTTTTCTGGAGGTCCGAGTCACAGAGGCAGCAGTTCAAGCAGAGAAGCCCAGACTTCCCTCTCCCCAGCCACCTGCTCCAGCTCTCCAGAGAGGATACCAAGGCGTTCCCAGACCAGCTGGGAGACATAGTCTCTCCACCGAGTCCTGGGTCTGCCCCGGGGTCTCCTCCCAGTGGGTTGTTTGTTACCCTCTAGAAATGTAATAATGTTTTAGTATAATTTTTATTGCACTTTAGGCTATTTTTTCTTGTAAAAAAAAAAACAGGAACTGTGCTGTGTATGTGAACTCTGGGAAAATAGGAGAATAGTGAAAAATAAAAATTGAACTTTGTAAATGACTTTATTTTCACATAATAGACAAACTTCAGATGAAGACTCTGGTGAGGAGTGGGTGCCAGACGAGCACTCTGCCAGCAAGCGCAGAAGAAGGGAGCTGCAGGTGAGCTCGTCGGAAGAGGAAACCCCTACCCCAAAAAGAGGGACACCACTGGGGAGAGGAAGAGGAAGGAGAGGAAGAGG
This sequence comes from Pholidichthys leucotaenia, assembly GCA_020510985.1. Taxonomy (NCBI): domain Eukaryota; kingdom Metazoa; phylum Chordata; class Actinopteri; order Cichliformes; family Pholidichthyidae; genus Pholidichthys; species Pholidichthys leucotaenia. The sequence goes on from CM035847.1 coordinate 234,393,092, forward strand.
GAGAGGAAGAGAAGGTAGCAGGAGAGGAAGAGGAGGTGAGAGTGGTGATGGCAGCCCTCAGCCTGGGACATCGGCTGGCCCTTCATCAGCTGAGGAGAGGTGGCATGATTCCGACACCCCTGACATCATTCCACCACAGCCCATTTTTCGTCCCAAAAATCCACCTGGACCTCAGCTAATTACAACAGCTTCATACGCCCCCGTTCAGTTGTTTGAGTTATTTTTCACTCCATCTGTGCTAGATCACATTGTTGAGAACACCAACCTACATGGCTCTGCACACTACAACACACCCACCAGCCCCTGGATTGACCTCACACGCTCCGACATGCTCTCATTTTTTGGCCTGATTATTTACATGGGTATAGTCAAGTGCAAATCCTTCAGTGATTACTGGCGAGGGGGACACCTGTACAGCCTTCCTTTCCCCAAGAGTGTAATGACCAGGACAAAGTTTCTCCTGATCAGCTGGGCCCTTCACCTCAGCAGCAGAAGAGGCCAATGAGCAGAAGAGAGGCACAGATATGCATGACCGCCTCAGCAAAATCTTGACACATTTTCTAGGAATCAGTATGATGATGAGTAGGATTAGAAAATTATATTTGATTGAGAGGGTATTGCTGTCAACTTGTGAAATATCCCGTCGCCAAGTGCTTGCTCACAGGGGATCGCCTGATTGCTGGGGTCTTTCTGCAACTGTGGGGGTTCCCCCTACAGTTGATAGTGCTATGAGATGACTGTTGTTGTGAAATGGCGCTATATAAATAAAGTTGAATTGAATTGAATTTGGGGTTGAGTTTGGGTTTGGGGACGAAGGGGATGACTCGCCTATCACAGGGGCTGAGGTCGCCAAGGTGGTTAAAAATCTCCTTGGTGGCCGGGCCCCGGGGGTGGACGAGATTAGCCCTGAGTACCTCAAGGCCCTGGATGTTGTTGGGTTGTCATGGTTGACACGCCTCTGCAACATTGCGTGGAGGTCGGGGGCAGTGCCTTTGGCATGGCAAACCGGGGTGGTGGTTCCTCTCTTCAAAAAAGGGGACCGGAGGGTGTGCTCCAACTTTAGAGGGATCACACTCCTCAGCCTCCCTGGGAAGGTCTATGCCAAGGTACTGGAGAGGAGAGTCCGGCCGTTGGTCGAACCTCGGATTCAGGAGGAGCAATGTGGTTTTCGTCCTGGCCGTGGCACATCGGACCAGCTCTTTACCCTCTCGAGAATTCTTGAGGGTTCGTGGGAGTTTGCCCAACCAGTTTACATGTGTTTTGTGGACTTGGAGAAGGCATTTGACCGCGTCCCTCGTGGATTTTTGTGGGGGGTGCTTCGGGAGTATGGGGTTCGGGCTTGTTGTTACGAGCTATTCGGTCTCTGTACGACCGTTGTGAGAGTTTGGTTCGTATTGCCAACACTCGGTCGGAGTCATTCCCAGTGAGAGTTGGACTCCGCCAGGGCTGCCCTTTGTCACCGATCCTGTTCATAATTTTTATGGACAGGATTTCTAGGCGCAGCCAGGGAATGGAGGGTGTCATGCTTGGTGACCACAGGATCTCATCTCTGTTGTTTGCAGATGATGTTGTCCTGTTGGCTTCATCCAGCAATGACCTACAGCTCTTGCTGGGATGGTTTGCCGCTGAGTGTGAAGCGGCTGGGATGAGAATCAGCACCTCCAAGTCCGAGTCCATGGTCCTCAGCCGGAAAAAGGTGGATTGTCCTCTCCGGGTTGGGGACAGGCTCCTGCCCCAAGTGGAGGAGTTTAAGTATCTTGGGGTCTTGTTCACGAGTGAGGGGAAAATGGAGCGAGAGATCGACAGACGGATTGGAGCAGCATCTGCAGTGATGCGGACATTGTACCGGTCTGTTGTGGTGAAGAGGGAGCTTAGTTCTAAGGCAAAGCTGTCAATTTACCAGTCAATCTACGTTCCTACTCTCACCTATGGTCACGAGCTTTGGGTAATGACCGAAAGAACGAGATCGCGGATACAAGCGGCTGAAATGAGCTTTCTCCATAGGATTGCTGGACTCACCCTCAGAGATAGGGTGAGGCACTCAGTCATCCGGGAGAGGCTCAGAGTAGAACCGCTGCTCCTCCACATTGAAAGGAGTCAGTTGAGGTGGTATGGGCATCTGATTATGATGCCTCCTGAACGCCTCCCACTTGAGGTGTTTCAGACACGTCCCACTGGGAGGAGACCCCGGGGCAGACCCAGGACTTGGTGGAGAGACTATGTCTCCCAGCTGGTCTGGGAACGCCTTGGTATCCCCTCTGAAGAGCTGGAGCAGGTGGCTGGGGAGAGGGAAGTCTGGGCTTCTCTGCTTGAACTGCTGCCTCCGCGACCCGGACCTCCGGAAAAGCGTTAGAAGATGGATGGATGGATGGATGAATTGAATTGAATTGAATTTGTTGTTTGTAAATAGTATGTTTTGTATATTGACATTTTTGTTCAGTAAAGCGTGTTTAGAATTGAAACTTCATTTTCTCTGCGTCATTACTACTGACAGTGTTTCTGGATAGCTAACAAGATAGCCCTGAGTGTCACCTTTCATTAGAGCCCAAGATGAAGCTTCTATGTTGAAGCATTCAAAAGTTCTAGACGTTTTTCCAAACTGTGCCAAACTGTGCCATTTGGCACAGTTTGGCACAGTTCAAAAACGCCTGGGAACAACCTGAGAAAAAAGCTGTGTAATATATTCATTTTTGTGGTATTGTTACCAAATTTGGACCTCAGCTTGATAACACTTGGTTCTACATTTCTGTTGCATTTTCCAGCCGGATCTGACAGCTGTGTGTTATTTGCAAGCATTTGTATCCAAAAAAACACCCAGGCGAAATTTATTTTCTTCAAGTTCAGTATGTTTAGATGACTGTTACTCAGTGGCAGGAGCACTGAGAGAGATTATGACTGTTTTGCCAAAAAATTCAAAGTGTTTTCTTTTAAATGAGACCAACCCCATGAAGATGCTGCAAAGGGTTGAAGAACAGCTTTTGATTTACTTTGGGTACGTTATTTTTTGGCGTTTTTAGGGAAATTGACCAGAGTGCAAGGGGTTAATGTACTAGAGTTTACGGTAGGAAGAATCTGACTAATTTCATCTCTAATAGATAAAATTTTAAGATTGAAATAGTTCAGAAAGTCCTGACTAGAAAGCTCAGGGGGGATGCGAGGATTGACCGAATCATGGCTCTTTGTAAGCCTGGCTATAGTGTTGAAGAGAAACCTGGGGTTATTCTTGTTTGCTTCTATTAATGCAGAATAATAGCTTGATCTAGCTTTTCTAAGAGATTTTTTATTGATTAAGAAATGATTTCTCCATGCTCAGTAGAATTCATCTAAATTAGTTGAACGCCATTTCCTTTCCAATTGACGAGTTTTCTGTTTTCAGCCACAAGTTTCTGAGTTAAACCAAGGAGTAAGAAATCTCTGGTTAGACTTTTTTAAAGGGCCTACCAAATCTAGAGTCCGATGCAGAGAGGCAGTAACACCATCAACCATGCTATCAATCACGAATGGAGCAGAGTCTCCATCACTTATTTCAGGTGTTTCTGTTGTGTTGACCCATGGCACAGAGGAGACAATCTGCAAAAATTTAGCAACAACGTCATCAGAAAGACATCTGCTGTAGTAGTATTTTTCTTTAGGAAATAAGTGATCAGAGATAATGAAATCAAAAATTAACAGACAATGGTCAGAAAGTACAGGATTATGAGGAGACACAACCAGATTTTCGATATCTAATGTGTGTAATGTGTGTAATGGGACACACACCTTCCTAAAAGTTCAACTTTTGTCTCATCAGTCCACAGAGTATTTTCTCAAAAGTCTTGGGGATTATCAAGATGTTTTCTGGCAAAACTGAGATGAGCCTTTATGTTGTTTTTATTCAGCAGTGGTTTTCATCTTGGAACTCTGCCATGAAGGCCATTTTTGCCCAGTCTCTTTCTTATGGTGGAGTCATGAACACTGACCTTAACTGAAGCAAATGAGGCCTGCAGTTCTTTGGATGTTGTTGTGGGGTCTTTTGTGACCTCTTGGGTGAGTCGTCGCTGCATTCTTGGGGTAATTTTGGTCGGCCGGCCACTCCTGGGAAGGTTTATCACTGTTCCATGTTTTCACCATTTGTGGATATGGCTCTCACTGTGGTTTTCTGGAGTCCCAAAGCTTTAGAAATGGTTTTATAACCTTTTCCAGACTGATAGATTTCAATTACTTTGTTTCTCATTTGTTCCCGAATTTCTTTGGATCGTAACATGATGTCTAGCTTTTGAGGATCTTTTGGTCTACTTCACTTTGTCAGGCAGTGTCATGAATTGCCCCCCAGGGCAGAGAGGAAGATCCAGATGCTGAACTGTAGTTTGTGGTATTTATTCACAAAAAAAACACAAAGTCCCACGCAAAGCACCAACACAAAAATCCAAACAAATAATAAAGCAAACTTACAGATGGATGAATTGGAATAAACTCACCAGAACAGGGGAAGGGTTCTGGTGAAGAAGAGAATGTGTAACTTAAGACTGTGGCAACCAGAAATGAAAATAACCGCCCTTAAATAGGGTCAGAAACAAATCATTCAAGTAATGACAGGTGTGGGTCACATGAACGGGCAGAAGGTAACAATGATCAGTAATTTGGACCAGCTGGGAGCAATGAGAGGGGAGTGACCGGAACTGACAGCTGACAGGGGCAATGCCCAGACGGAGCACAAACCCAGAAACACCACTGACAGCTGTCAACTCAGAGGGAGAACACAACAGTACGGGATATAAAGAAGAAAATATCAACAAATGCAGACTGCGGAATAAATACAAACTAATACAAAATAAGAGCGGAACAAAACTAAGACATAAATAGGAAAATAGAAAACAGTACAAGAATTACAGAAACCAGAAAGCACAAAATACAACAAATATGTAAATATAGAGAAAAAGCCATGAGACTGAGCATGGCAGAAACCTCCAGTGCTCAGCTCATGACAGGCAGGTCCTATTTAAGTGATTTCTTGATTGAGAACAGGTGTGGCAGTAATCAGGTCTGGGTGTGGCTGGAGAAATTGAACTCAGCTTTTCAAAGATGGGATAAACCACAATTAATTTATGTTTTAACCGGTGGTAGTGGTGGTGGTGGTGGGGGATCACTTTTTCACACAGGGCCATGGTGGTTTGGATTTTTTTCCCCTCTTAGTAATAAACATCTTCATTTAAAAACTGCATTTTGTATTTACTTGTGTTATCTTTGTCTAATATTTTAATTTGTTTGATGATCTGTGTCATGAACCTGGGTATGGTGGTCCAAATCCAGTTCTGACACCGGGACTATTTTGGCCCATTTCTCTATTCATTTTCTGTCGGGCGCTTCAGGGAGCCTTGTGGGTCATCGGCTCCCTGACAGCTCGGGCACACCCCCTCCTCCTGTCAGTATCGCCAGCTGATCCTCATTATTGGTTCTCACACACATACACACACACACACACACACACCTCATTCACTTCCATTCACACACTCAGACACTCACTCATGCACACATGGTGTCACTTATGTCCAGATCACATTCCTCCACACCGGCGGTCTCATCCCTCATTAGTATTATTATTACTTAAACGCTGTGAGAGTAAGAAGAGATCGCTGGAGCATTGCGCTTCATACACGGCAGCGTGTACCTCCGTGTATGCAAGTTGTCATTCCCTACATTATTGCCAGCCTGACGAACCCGTCTTCTCTAACGCTTCAAGAGTGTGTATTTCCTTGGTGTTAGCGGCTGCTTCTGCCTTACCCTCATCCACCGGACTGCATGGACAGCCCCGGATCGCTCCAGCACCATAAGTTTATGTTTGCCTTTCTCCCCGTGCCGACAGCAGCTCTGCGGCACTAGGCATTCCTTCCCCTGGGCTGTAGAGCATCCAGGCAGTGTCCCTGTATGTCTGGTGGCCTAAGCTCATCATTCCAACTCTCTGTGTTCATCGTGACTGTTTACTGGATTTATTAATTGGGGTTTTTGTCAATAAAGTGCATGAATCTACTCCTGCATGTGGGTTTTCATTCTGCCCTCTGTGCGCTGCGTAATGGCGCACGAGGGATCATAACAGATCTGAAACTTTTAAGTGTGACAAACACACAAAAAATGAGAAATCAGGAAGGGGGCAAACACTTTTCCCACCACTGTAAGTATGAAACGCAACTAGTCTGGGGCGGTGTGTGTGTGTGTGTGTGTGTGTGTGTGTGTGTGTGTGTGTGTGTGTGTGTGTGTGTGTGTGTGTGTGTAGTTCATAGGCTGAAAAGTTCATAGTGGTCAAATTTGTCCAAATGTGGTTTATTTTTCAACATAGTCTCCCCTTCGGTCCACACACTTCTTCCATCAGTGTTGCAGCGCTCTGATCCCTGTGGTTGAAAAATAAACCATATTTGGTCAAATTTGACTACTATGAACTTTTCAGCCCCCCCCCCCTCCAATATACCAGCTAGCCATGTCCTCTAGTGATGATATTTCTATGGGCGATAAGGATGTCACAGCCAGTCACAACCAATAGTATAACTGGGTTGATGTCACATGTCTCTACCAAGCAATTGAGTCAAGAATAAGAGCAATACCTACTGGATAGGAGGTCAGACTGTTGTCTCTATCACCTATAAGAAAGGCAGTCACAAAATCATATTCTGCAAATGTGGGATTGAATGGTTATCTTTCAGTCTAAACTCATAATTTTAATAGAATTCCAACTGTGACAGAACACAATACAGTTGAAATGACAGAACCTTTGTGAGCAAACTCACATACACCACACCTCTACATATCAAGGGCCCCTAATGAGAACTGTACTCAACAAAAAATGGACAGGAAAAACTAAGTCTTCCTCCCCCAAAATGGAAAGCCTCATTTAAGTCAAACCTTCTATATAGATTCGAAGTGAATCCAATCAGAAATGTAGAAGTGTCAACAACATAAAAAGACCAAAAGACATTCAATTCTATTTAATTCAATCCATCTTTATTTACATAGCACCATTTCAGAACAGTCATTTCATAGGACTTTCAAACTGTAGGGGAAAACCCCACAATTGCAGAAAGACACCAGCAATCAGGCGATCCCCTGTGAACAAGCAATTGGCGATGGTGGAGAGGAAAAACTCCCTTTTAGCAGGAAGAAACCTCCAGCAGAACCAGGCTGAGCTAGGGGCAGTCATTTGCTGCGACTGGATGGGGGTGAGGGGATAATCTAGGGAGTAACCCTAACCCTAACCTCACAGGAGGCAAGGCCTAAATCTAACCTTTCATTAATGAGTGAAAAACAAAATAAAAAAAATGAACAAAAAAGTCACTCACAAATCAGTGTGGGACTTGAACCCATGTTGTTGGTGTTATTGCTTGAAGGGCCATGTAAATAACCATTCGTCACCCCCCTCCCACCAATAAGATAAACATGGACAGTTTTATGCAGTGTTGCCAACTCTCACTCCAAAATGAGGAAATTACTGGCAATTTTGTATTAATTTTCTTCAGATTTTTCCCACAGTAAGAGCTCTCAAGGCAGGATAATGCAGGCTGAACATGTTCTGAAAGTTCTGTCTGAAACAGTCTGTTTTCAGCCTGACATTAATAAGCCCATAATGTAATCCATTAATTAAATTATCTCGCTATGTGTGCAAGATGGTTTAAGTACGTCATGAACTCGCCTCTAACGAGGCACAGAGAGAGATAAATTCACTCGCAGGATTACACCCAAGGCAAGATTTATAAAACTTAAGTCCAAACAAAATAGTGCAGGAGACAAAAAATGTAAACAGGGAAAAACTTACAGTGATACAGGAACGAGACATGGTACAGGGAAGCCACAGCGAAACGTCATGGTAGCAAACACAAACGAGACGTCGTAGTGACATTTAAATAATCCAGCAATGGATGAAACACAAGGAACTGATTAAATACACAAACTAATGGCATGGTGATAGGATGCACCTGAGCGAGGAAGCGGGGAAAGTAATCAAGGAGCGAGGAATCAGCTGAAACTCATGAGGAGGGCGTAGTCAGGCTGGCAGACTGCCAGGCAACGCCCACACCAAGTGCAGGCCCAACGTGCTGAGCTAAATGGAGACCATATGAGAACTCAAAGGCAAAGCAATACACAAATATATATGAAAACTCAAAAACCATAACAAGGCACAAATAAATACACACACCATGAAAAGCCATGAGACTGAGCCTGGGAGAAACCTGGTTCAGTACAAAATACAACAATACACAAAGAAATAGAAAGGAAAGTCATGGGACTGAGCCTGAGAGAAAACCAGCTCAGTTCATGACAAAGAATGCATTTAAAAGTAACGTGAAAGTTATTTTTCCGAGTAACTAGTGTCATGAAGCTGAGCTTGGATATTCTCCCAAGCTCAGCTTCATGGCTTTTCTCTGTTTTCATATTTATCAGTTGTTTTATTATGCCTTTTGAATTATCATGCTGTCTTCCATTTTCCTTGTTTTCGTTCAGTCTGTTTTTGCCATGTCTTGTTTTATTTGCAATTTATTTCCAGTTGGTTCTGAGTTTGTTTATTCTTTTAATTGGTTCTTTGGGCTGGCAGCTGGCAGGCAACTTTTCCTGGTCTGCATTTTTCTTGGGTGTTGCCTGTCATTCTGCAAGTCAAACTACTCCCCTCTCATCATTGCCAGCTGATCCCAATAATCTATTGTGTTCCCTCTGCCTGCTCACTGAGACTCACACCAGTAATCATTCTGGCCAACTACTTTGCCATTATTTAAGCACTGACGGTGTGTTCTTTCTTTGCTGCATTATTGAATCTACACAGAGTCTACTTGGACCTCCCGTTCTCTTCAGCCTCTGAGCACCTCCTGCTCTGAGGTTCGCCCTTGTAAGTGTGACTTGTTATACTTTTTGTTTCGTCTGCACTAGTTTTTGGACTGTTTTGTTCTTCTGTCAATAAATTGCACAACACCATTCAGCGTGTGGGTTTTGTCCTTCTGCCCCGAAGGGGCCAACATGACAGCTAGTTACTTTAATCATGTTGAAATTGGTAAAGTATCTCAATTACTTTTGAAAAGAAGAAACTAGTAACTGTAATTAGTTACTATTTTTTAGTAACTTGCACTGGGTATCAACGTGGAACATGTAATTCATTTCCTTTCTGAGTTATCATGTTACAATGTTACACTGTTTTTCGAAAAACAGATCTGTGACTGTGACCTTGAGTTCAAGGTCACCCAAATTTGAACTTGTCTGAGATTTTTAATATACACCACTATGGTATCAACATCAAAACCCTCCCTCATTTCCTTCTGGATTCATTATGTCTGCATGTGTTTTTTTTTTTTTGTCCAAGATTTATCTTAGATATAAATATGGTATGAATTTGAAAAACCTACATAATTTCTTTCTGTAGTTTACAAGGACTGTAGGGGTTGACGATAACGACTCAACGCGTCTGTGTGTGCACGCGCACATCTGTCTGTCCGCCTGTCTGTTTCAGCTCACCCGGTCAAAATTAAGTGCAACTAAAGGCTTGTATCATTGTATGGCCATATTTTCTTAACTTTTAATTTGCCAGAATTTTGAGATAGTGCTTTGTTTTTGAAATAAACACAAAAATAGCTCACCTTTACCATCAATGCAGCTTAAACATCATTGTAATACCTATGCCAGCCCAGTAGAGGTAGCTTTATTACATCCCACTGAGCACTTCCTGTCAACAATCTATCTCATGCTGAACTTTTAAAATAGTTGTTTCTGCAGACTAAACACATATTCAGGAACTACACCATTTATTCAGCACATTGTTTCTTTTTAGACACGCTTTGCTGTTTACTTTTGAAGATAAATGACAACGAATAGTCTTCTTGTAGTTTACAGCTCATTGGTAAAAACTAAAATTCCCATATTGCTGAAGTGCAACACTCCAATCACAGCAGAGCCTCTTCTGAAGTCAAAGGAACTGGCAGATAACGTCAGAATCAAAGAGCAGGAGAAAAAAAAAGCACTTTACAAGTAAGTTTTGCCCTTAAATTATGCAGCGGTTTCATTGTTAAAATTAACACCTCCTAACACAGCAACATTTGATGCTTAAAAGGAACTCCGATTATATTGGCATGTTAGCTCTATATGCTTTATTTTTATGTTAGTAACATAACTATAATATAATTTTTTTGAAAATAATTCCCAGTTTTATATATTTTTAAAAAACTTTATTACGATTTTTGTTTACGTCGCAATGCATTCTGGGTAGTGACGTAGAATGGTTGCAGCCGTTTTTTCTGTCTTATACAAGCCAAGAAGCGAAGCTACTAATTACTGCCATTTGTCAGTGAAAATGCCACATTGCGCGGCTTTTGGATGTAATTTCCAATCAAAGGGAAATAAAGAGAGCGGGGTGAGCCTCCATAGCTTTCCTAATGAGGGAAAGTGGAGGAAAAAGTGGGGCGGCAGCGGCTCAGAAGGTAGAGCAGGCTGTCTAATAACCCGATGGTTGGCGGTTCGCATCACGCTCTCCCCAGATATCCTGCCGTTGTGTCCCTGGGCAAGACACTTCACCCGCATTGCCTCCAGTGCCCATAACACTGGGTATGAATGTGTAAAAATGTTTAAATGTTCGGTGGAGGCCGGGGAGGCCGTTGGCGCCGATTGGCAGCCACATTTCCGTCACTCTGAGTGTCTGTGATCACGCACTACAGCACACGCTTGATAAAGCTGACATATATATTAATCACGCTGTGATAAAGCACGATATCGCTCAAAGCGCGTGCATGAGACATGTCTGTGATCACGCGCTATAGCACACGCCTGATAAAGCTGACATATATATTAATCACGCTGTGATAAAGCATGATATCGCTCCAGCGTGTGGCACCGGGATTCCTCTCTGTTCCTGAGGTGCAGGACAGAAGAGGATGCGAGGCGCATCTGCATAGTGATCAGTCCATACCTCTCACGCTGAGCGCTCTGCCAGCCCCGTACACTGTGGGGGTCACACACGAGGTGTTCCTCCACACTCTCAATAATTTTTTTTCCCGTATATTTTTCTTTTTGGTGTACAGAAATGGCAATACGCCTGTATTTGCTAAAATTGCATTTTCCCCGTATTAAAATACAGCGAAACCGTATCACTTGACAGGTATGCCGTGACAAAATTCGAACCGTGATTCACTTGAGTGTGTGCTTTGCGCATGCTCTGAGCGATATCGTGCTTTATCACAGCGTGATTAATATATATGTCAGCTTTATCAGGCATGCGCTATAGCGCGTGATTCGCTTGCGCACGCTCAAGCGAATCACGGTTTGAATTTTGTCACGGCATACCTGTCAGGTGATAGGGTTTCGCCGTATTTTAATACGGGGAAAATGCAATTTTAGCAAATACAGGCGTATTGCTATTTCTGTACACCAAAAAGAAAAATATACTGGGAAAAAAATTATTGAGAGTGTGGAGGAACACCTCGTGTGTGACCCCCACAGCGTACGGGGCTGGCAGAGCGCTCAGCGTGAGAGGTATGGACTGATCACTATGCAGATGCGCCTCGCATCTTCTTCTGTCCTGCACCTCAGGAACAGAGAGGAATCCCGGTGCCACACGCTGGAGCGATATCATGCTTTATCACAGCGTGATTAATATATATGTCAACTTTATCAGGCGTGCACTATAGCGCGTGATCACAGACATGTCTCATGCACGCGCTTTGAGCGATATCGTGCTTTATCATAGCGTGATTAATATATATGTCAGCTTTATCAAGCGTGCGCTGTAGTGCGTGATCACAAACACTCAGAGTGATGGAAATGTGGCTGCCAATCGGCGCCAACGGCCTCCACCGAACATTTAAACGTTTTTACACATTCATACCCAGTGCTATGGGCACTGGAGGCAATGCGGGTGAAGTGTCTTGCCCAGGGACACAACGGCAGGATATCTGGGGAGAGCGTGATGCGAACCGCCAACCATCGGGTTATTAGACGACCTGCTCTACCTTCTGAGCCGCTGCCGCCCCACTTTTTCCTCCACTTTCCCTCTTTAGGAAAGCTATGGAGGCTTACCCCGCTCTCTTTATTTCCCTTTGATTGGAAATTACATCCAAAAGCCGCCCAATGTGGCATTTTCACTGACAAATGGCCGTAGTTAGTAGCTTCACTGCTTGGCTTGTATAAGACAGAAAAAACGGCTGCAACCATTCTACGTCACTACCCAGAATGCATTGCGACGTAAACAAAAATGGCGATTTACATTGTAATAAAGTTTTTTAAAAATATATAAAACTGGGAATTATTTTCAAAAAAATTATATTATAGTTATGTTACTAACATAAAAATAAAGCATATAGAGCTAAACATGCCAATATAATCGGAGTGTGGCTTATATTAATCATATATTCCATACCTACATATGTATAGACATATTAGAATGTTTAGTGATTACATATGTGGAATGACCTCACGCCTCAGAACAGGACAAGAGGTCTCAACCGCCAGCGAGGATCAAAGAGCAGACGGAGTCGCAGCGGTGGAGACCGGATCGATCTCCCTGACCATCCAGGGTCAGGTGGAGGAGACGGAGGACAATGGAGGGGGATTATGTTAATGCGGGATGTCGGCTTTGATATGCAATGTCTTTTGTTGAGTGTGGGTATAAGTATGAAGGTCTGACTGCGCTCGACCTCTTATTCTGCTTCTGCACCGAGATGAGACTTGTTAGGGAAGTGAAGCTGATATTAAACTTTGATTTATAAAATCACATCGCTTCATCATTTCAAGCTCCCTACAGGAGTTCCTTTTAAAGCTTGTGTTTTGTCACGTTATTTTTTCCGATGTGCTCCGCTGCTGATGGCTCCATGGTCACATGACTCATATGTTAATAACTTATTAATGTTAAATTGGTTTCTCTAAAGTTCAGACAATTTTTTCATCTAATGTCAGTAATATAAAAACACCACGGTGTGATGTCATTGAATCATTTCCTTTAAAATAACTTTTACAGTCCTGTCAATTCTTTATTGATTTATTTACTTAATTAAAGCTGATGTGGGGTGTGGAAATGTGAAAACCACTTTAGGTTATTTTTGCAGAAAACCAAACAATTTCTTAAGTTGAGTAGGAAAGTGACATCTGTAATAGAATTTATTTGATGACACTGACTTTAAAAATGTTCCATCACATCTGTAATAATAACCACATTTTCATTATTTTTCCTCCTTCTCATTTCTCTCTCTGAGGTTCACAGTGATAAACCTGAGGGTGAGCAGTCAGAGCAGCTGTGAAGAGAACAGGCTGGAAGCTACATAGCAATATTGCACGTTCTTTTTATAGAAAAACTGCATTTTTTTTTGCAAGATAAATCAACAGCCTCTCTCAATACTCATTACACACAGAGTGAAATATTTCAACCCATTCTGATCTAATGTTGATGATTATGGTTAGAGTTTTTGAAGTTTTGATATTTTTACCTGCTATTGCATGCAATGGTGTAAATATACATGTATTAAATTAATAAAATCTGTTAATCCAGCATTTTTCTTTCTGCTCCTAATTTTATTCTTGTGCTTCTCGTATATTTTTTCTTTTATGCGCTCCTTGAAAAAATGCCAGCATACAGCCCTGGGATGACATACACCTCATGTGTATTGTGACAGTGACATCAGAGTCATACCTGCATAAACAAATACCAGGCATTTCAAACCCGTGCATGGATGGCATGATACAATACCCATGCTACCATGCCACAAGCACCAAGGCAATCAGCAGCTGCAATGCTTTCATTTGGAAAGGTGTTATGTCCATAAAAAAACAGAATTTTTGAGCTGTCAAAGTCTCACTTGGCACATGCTCTTGCAGGTATCTTGCAGGTTCCATATGTTTGCAGCAGATCCTTTGCATGTTTTGGGTTTGAGCAGGTATGTAAACTGAGATTTGTTTGATATATCATGCTGATGCTGACTGGATTAGCCTAAACTAGAGCATTGCCCGTAGAACGCAAGTTTTCCTGTCTGAAACAGGTATCCCAATCAGGCTTTACAGGCCCAAATGTAGGCTGTATTTGAAAGTGGAATACAAAGAGGTGTAGGCTATATGTATGCAATCACATGTTAGACTTTGACAAATATAAAAGGGAGTAAATGGCACTAAGATTTATTTGATTGTGTGAATATTAATTACAGTATACCTAAATATTGAAAATGAATGGGACATCCAATATCAACAACTGTTTCAGATCCCTTGTTTATTTGTTTGTCAGATCACTTATTTGTCTGATCTTTTATCACTTATATTCAAGATAATAGTGTATCTTCACTTTGGGGAATGGGAGTTGTTCAGTCGTCATAATTATTTTTTTTTTCCACAATATCTTTATTGAACCTTTTTTTTTTAACAAACATGATACAAACAATCAAACACTAACACTAAAGTACTACAAAAAAAAATGCACTAAAAACACCAACAACCACCAACAAAATCAAGTCTTCAACAATGCTCCTCTGTTTAGTCTAGACAATCCAATACATAAGTATACATATTATGTTCACCAGTTTGGAATTTACAAGGTCCACACACATCATTCACCTTCTTCTTCAAGAGTTATGTTTAAATTTTTTACATAATCAATAAAAGGTCTCCATATATTCTCAAACACAATTTCCTTTGATTTCAGTATATATGTTATTCTTTCTAATGGAAGGTTTGTTAACATCTGTCTTAACCACTGAGTCACATCTGGTCTATGAGTCTTTTTCCATAATAGTGCAATACATTTTTTGGCATTAAGCAAACTGAGGTCTATGAATGTTCTTTCACTTTTATTAAAATTATGCTTTTCTGGGTACAGACCCAACAAAAACAGTTTAGGATTCAATATGATTTGTTTTGAGATTATTTTTTCAATTGTTACCCTCACCTCTTCCCAAAACATTCTTATTAATCTACATTCCCATAAACAATGAAATAGGGTTCCTTTACTTTCCATGCATTTTGTGCATGTATCTGGTATATTTTTGTTATATCTATTTAACTCCTCCGGTGTAACATACATCCGCATTAACCATTTGAAATGTATCAATTTAAGGCGTGCATTTATTGATTTGGTTTGAGCTTCTGTACAAGCCAATTCCCATTGTTCCTCTGAAATTTCAATTTGCAGATCTTCTTTCCAGTAGTTTAATCTTTTCAGTGAATTTTCACTTGAAGATAGTGTCAATGAGTTATAAAACTCTGAAATAATACCCTTTCTTTTACTATCTTTCATCATCATTTTTTCCAAGGATGAATAAATAGGTCGAGTGAGAGCTTTATTTTGATTTGATCGAATAAAGTTTCTAAGTTGAAGATATTTAAAAAAATGTGTTCTATTGAGATTAAATTTGATCCTCAGCTCTTCAAAAGACATTATGTTGTCTGCACATGGCAAATATAAATCCTGAATCTTTTGTATCCCTTTTAAATTCCATACTTTAAATACAGCGTCCGCTCTCCCTGGTTTAAAATATTGATTACCCCATATAGGACTAAATTGTGACAATAACTGTGGTTCTTTTAAATAGTTTTTAGCTTCACACCATATTTTGATCATATGCTTTACAAATGGATTTTTAACTTGTTTTTGTAATTTTTTTGCCGAATCTGAGTATATGAATATGGGAAGAGGTAAAGGTAAATTGTATGATTCCATTTCAGTCCAGTGAGGGAGATCATTTGATGAAAAATAATATGTCATAGACCTCAGTTGTGCCGACCAATAATACAACATAAAATTTGGACATTTCAGACCTCCACGATCAAATGGTAAATATAATAAAGACAAACGTAATCTAGCCCTCCTGTTGTTCCATATAAATTCCACTAACTTTTTTTTTATTCTTGAGAATAGATCTAAAGGTGGTGATAAGGGAATGTATTGAAATAAATAAAGTATTTTAGGTAAAATATTACTTTTAAGTATATTGATTCTCCCGATCATCCACATTGGTAGTGACATCCATCTCTGAGTTAACTCACTGATATCTGACATTAAGGCTTCATAGTTGACACTGGCGACTGATTCTAGCTTAGGCATAATTTGGATTCCTAAATATTTAAACTGATTTACAACATTGAATTGATTTACCTCAGGGGCTGGGTAATTTCTCTGGGTCTCATTTAGCATTAATATTGAAGATTTAGTTTTATTTATTTTATATCCTGATATTTCCCCAAAATTCATTATTAAATTCAACAAGGTTGGAATTGATTTTTTTAGATTCGACATAAACAAAATTATATCATCGGCGTACAGGGAGATTTTATGTTCTGTTGGTCCAACTTTAATTCCATATATTTGTGAATGTAAACGTATCGCTATCGCTAAAGGTTCAATTGCCATAGTAAACAGTAAAGGTGAAAGTGGACAGCCTTGTCGACATCCTCTATTGATTTTTATTGGTTTTGAAATATTGTTATTTGTTAGGATTTCTGCTGTAGCATTATTGTATATTATTTGAACCCATTTTATGAAATTATTTCCAAGTCCAAACCTTTGTAGGACTTCAAAAAGAAAGGGCCATTCAACTCTATCAAAGGCCTTTTCGGCGTCCAATGATAGGAGAGCTGTATCCGGTGCTTCTTTATTAAAATAAATAATATTAAATAGTCTTCTTACATTATGGAAGCCTTGTCTACCCTTTATAAAGCCATTCTGATCTCGATTAATAATATTTGGTAAAATTTCTTGTATTCGTCTTGCTAAAATTTTACAGATTATCTTAAGGTCGGCGTTTAATAGGCTTATTGGTCTCATATTTTCACATTTATTAGAGGGCTTACCTGGTTTTGGCAGCAGTATAATTAAGGCATTATTTATGTATGATGGTAAATTATTATTTTGAAATGCTTCTAAAACCATTTCCAAAAAAGGTTTTATTAATTTATTCTTAAATTTTTTATAAAGGTCAACTGGAAGACCATCTGGTCCTGCACTTTTTCCTGATTTCATATTATCAATGGCTAGCCCAACTTCTTCTTGACTAATTTTAGACTCCAATATCTCCCTGTTTTCATTTGGAATACACGGTATAGATAGTTCGTTCAAAAACCCATTTAGTTTTGTTAAATCAGGTTCATTTTTGGTATCATATAATTTTTCATAGTAATCTCTAAAGGCTCTATTAATTTCTAAAGGATCTATAATTACCTGTCCGTTACTTATAATACTAGTAATTGGTGTTTTAATTTCCAATTGTTTAATCTGCCATGCTAATAATTTTCCTGATTTTTCACCTTGTTCATAAAAAGATTGTTTCAATCTTAGAAGACTCAAGGCAGCTCTATTCGCTGATTTTTTGTCGTATTCAGCTCTCAAAATCAGTAATTCATTCTCCAACCTTGGGTCACTTCCTGCATACACTTTTTCCTGAAGACTTTTTATTTTATGTTCCAATTTAGCTCTCTCCTCTTGAGTCTTCTTAGATTTTGATCCTGTATAACTAATAATATGTCCCCTAATAAAAGCTTTGAAAGCCTCCCACTTTACACATGCTGATGTTTGTGTAGTATTGATGTCAGAGAACTCGTCTATCTGTTTTTCTATATACTTGACAAATTCCTCATCCTGAAGCCATTTATGCTGAAATTGCCATCTACCTGATTCCTTTGTCAATTTTTTATCTACATATATTAGACAACAGGGTGCATGATCAGAGATCACGATGTTATCATAAAAGCAGTTTTGAATCTTGGACCTTAATTCTGTGGAAATCAAAAAATAATCAATACGTGAGAATGTCTTGTAGGTACTGGAATAACAAGAATAGGCTTTAACTTGTGGTTTCATTTCTCTCCATATATCTAACAATCTCAATTCTTTCATAAAATGATTAATAGTCATCCTACATCCAATGTGCGTACAATCCAGTCCTGTTGATCTATCCACACCTGGATTCAATGTACAATTAAAATCCCCTGCTATTATATGTTGCCCTGTAAGTGATGATAAGATGAGAAATAAATTAGCAAAGAACTTCTGATCATCTATATTGGGACCATATAAGTTCACAAGATTTATATTTTCTAATAGCAAAGAACCTTGAATGATTACATATCTTCCAAATTTGTCTCCAATTACATTTTTCACTTGAAAAGGAACTGATTTATGTATGAGAGTCATAACTCCCCTGGCTCGGGATGAAAATGAAGAGGTGAATACACTTCCCTGCCATCTACTCCTAATTCTTTTAACATCCTCCTCTATCAGATGAGTTTCTTGTAAAAACACAATTCTTGAACCCATGTCCTTTATTTTATTCATAACTTGTTTAAGTTTTTTTAAATTTTGTAGACCTCTGTAATTCCATGAAGTTAAATTAAGATTAACACTTTGGTCCATGATCAATAGAGAGTTTGGGATTACCTTGCAGTGTAAACATGCTCATACAGAGAAGCAAAAACATGAGTGGTTGAACATTCATCCTACAAACTACACACAAACAAATTTCCCCTTCCCACACTTGTGGCAAACCCCCCAAAATCAAAAGAAAAATTCTGTCTCCCGATATAGCCATCGACCGCTCCACACCCACGGGGAACAGCCTAAGCCACTCCTTCTTCATCCTCCCAATCACCCTAACTCTACTGCTTTTAATGACGTAACATTAACTCTCCTCTGTAGTTTTCCAACTTAACTCCAAAATTTTTAACAAATTTGTACATCATAGTTTTTTTTTGTTTTGTTTTGTTTTTGTTTTGTTTTTTTAATATATAATACAATCTATATTTTGTAAACTTACTATTTACTTCAAGTCAGTCAGATGCCTGTGCAAATGCTTAATTATTCTACCTTATATTTTGTTCATGCTTAGCTCCCACCAGTCTCTTCTTCTTCTTTGATCTTCTTGATGAACTCCTGCGCCTCCTCTGGGGTCTTGAAGATGTGGGTTCTGCCCTCATACGTGGTCAGCAGTCTCGCAGGATAGATTACACCATGACGAATCCCAAGGTTGTGCAGCTCCTTACGTACGGGATCAAACTGCTTCCTCAATTGCTGGATTCCTGTGGCCAAATCTGGGTAGAACCGCACCTGCTGGTCCTGGTGTTTAATCTCTCCTTTAGCACGTGCAGCGTTGAAGATCTTCATCCTGTCTCTGTTGCTAAGAAACTTCATAATTAAGGTCCTCGGCGGTCCCTTATCTCTCCGTGGGCCAATACGATGTGCTTTTTCCAGAACCACTGCTGATTGCAACTCCTCGCTGCCCAGCACCTCCGGAATCCACTTTTCCAGAAAGGAACATACGTCCCGACCTTCTGATTCCTCTGGAAGACCCACCAGCCTCAAATTATTCTGTCTCGACCGAGATTCCAAATCCAAAATATTATCTTCCAGAGATTTTTTTTTTTTTTCCAAAGTGCGCACCTTTAATTGAAGACGGGTGACGTCATCTTCAGCACTAGCGAGACGGAGCTCCATCTGCGCCGTTCGTTCTACACAGTCACCCAATTCCTTTCTTATTCCTTCCAACGCTGTCATAATCCCATCAAATCTAGAGGAAAAGTCCGCTCTCATTGATCTCATGGCAGCCATCAGCGCATCTGCGCCATTCCCCGCAGGTATCGCACCGTTGCCAGCCTCCTCCGCCATATATGGAGTTTTGTTTGCTGCGTCACAGACCTGAAAGTCCGTTAATTTGGACTGTTTCGGCGGCTCGCTTTTTCCTTTTCCTGGTTTTCCAGGCTTAGGCTTCGCCGACATATCCTCGCCCAAATGCTGGGATACGTTCTGTCCCAAATGAGAGAGTTATTTGCCGATTTTTTTCTCCAGGAGCAGAGCAGAGCGAGACACGTCCGTCCTACGTGGCAGCCATAACCGGAAGTCTCCGTCATAATTATTTTAGTTTATATCACTGTTCAGTGATGGAGTTCAGTGTAATATTGAATTTCTTCTGTGTATCATCAATAAACTCATGCAGTACTATAACAGGACACGTTTACAAACATTTGAGACCCATTATAGTGCATCAGTTTATATTTTAACAATATTTTGTTATTAAAAGGATTTTTAAAACTTCAATGCTAAGATTGACGTGGTGTTCATATCGTCGCACTGGGGCGACACTGAGGCCAAATGATCTGAACCTTGAGGACGTGACTGGCAAAGACTGAGCACCATCACTCTATAGTAAGCGTTGGGGTTTTTTTGATGCGAGAAGATTATTTATTATTGTTATTACGCCTAAACTATCACATTTTTGGCCCTCTAAACGTTAACCAAAGCTCTTTTTTTTTTTATCACATACACCTCAGACCCGATGAAAAAATTTTATAAACTGGAAAAAATATGTTCCCCATGCTGAAAATTTATTCAGCGTATGGTTGATATGTGCCGCATTCGTGGAACAAAGGTTGTAGGGTCTTCTCCCATGTTATTTTTTTTTTTACCTTTGGTTAAAAAAAAAAAAAGGTGGATCCAATCAACTAATCACTGGCACCACATGATAAATCGGCCTCAGGGGAAAAAGCACACTCCATGCATTATCTTTTTTTTCACTGTATTGAAAATAACTTTTTTTTTTTATCGCCATCAGTAAGCGTGCTTTTGAGCCAGGTTGTGTCTGGCCGCAAAAGCTGTGTTTGAAAGTGGAATACAGAGGTGTAGCCTACAGTGTATGTAGGCAATCACATATGTTAGACTTTGACAAATATGAAAGGGACTGAACTGAGATTTATTTGATTGTGTGAATATTAATTACAGAATAACTGAAAATGAATGGGACAGTCAATATTAAAATTAAATTAAATTAAATTAATTAAATCACCCTTATTGTCATTCAACCGTACAACCAATCATGTACAGTAGAACGAGATTGTGCTTTACCTATCTACTGTGTCAATCACACACACCCCAAGTGTAGAATCAGAGGGCCGCTGCCATGCAAGGCGCTGCCACAGATTTCCCTCCTCCATCCATTATTGCTGAGCACCAAGCTGGATGGCAGGAAGTTCCACTTTTATATGGTCTTCGGCATGACCCGGCCGGGATTTGAACCCCTGCCTCCCGGGTGTGGGGCGGGTGCTCTACCAACTGAGCCACCACTCTGGTATTGGCCACCGTTTAAGACTCGCTTGTTTATTTTATTTTTTTTTTGTCAGATCACTTATTTGTGTGATCTTTAATGAGTTATTGAGCATTTCTGTGTACAGTTTGGTGACGGTCGTTGTTTAGTCAAACTGTGCATGTGGCCGCATATGATGTGCAGTTGATGTGGGCATTCTGCTCCACAGTTATTAACTTTTAATAATTAACTTTTAATAATTGTGCGAGCACACCGAGAGGAGCGCCATCGTGCCCGTAGAAAGCAAGTATTCCTTTCTGAAACAGGTATCCCAATTAGGCTGCAAAGGGACTCCCGTGTACTGCTGACTGGGGCAGGCTGGCCGTGCCTCCTTGTGAACGATTGTGGAGCGGCTGGTCGGACACTGGTGGGAGAAGCAGCAGCTGAACCAGTGGATCGCAGTGCTTTGCAGGGAGCCAAGCTCAGCCTGCCCGGCTAATGGGAGTCTCGGCTGTTGCTTTACCCGTGGTCCCAGCGGTTTAACTGCTATTCCACCCCCACTTCCCCATGCCAAATTATCCATTAGACCTATGCAATCACAATAACTTTATGGTATAATTTTTTAAGCATTAAATCTTAAGTATTATCTTTTTCTAGTCAAATTTGTCACGTTTCGCTTCCTTGTTTTGCACACAGAGCTTAATGTGGTGAAAGAAGTTCAGCTGCTGTTCCACCCCCACCCCCCCTTTCCCCTTCCCCTTCTCCCAGCCATGCCGAATTATCCGTTAGATCTATGCAATCACAGCAACTTTATGGCATAATTTTTTCAAGCATTGAATCTTAGGTATTATCTTTTTCTAGACAAATTTGTCACGTTTCACTTCCCGCTTCCCTGTTTTGCACACAGAGCGCTGTGGTTACTGATGCCATAATGCGCGTATTATCCAATCAGTAGGAGTCAATCCGAAACCAAACCCCGCCCACACTTCTAGAAGCCTGGGCATGAGACAGAGCAGTGGCTAAACTTTTATTGATAAAAATTGCATATTTTGACTGAGCGACTCCATATTCAGGGATGCACACCCTCATAACCTCAGGAAACCATGTTTAAAATCTGAGGCCAGTCTGACAAGCGGTTCAAGAGATATGCGTGGAACAGACACACAAACACACAGACAGATTTTGTGAATTTATAGATAGATGCAGTTCTGTGTTCCTCCTTGTGCACATGAATGTATATGAATGTCTGTGAGCAATGCTTTCATAGAACAACACAATTGCCTGTTAGTTTAGTGTGCAATAGCTTGACACCCTAAAGTTCTGATGACTGACTGTTTATTCACGGTAATGACTCAACACAACTGAGAAACCAATTACACAATCCTAATGACTTTCTCACTTTCATCATCGTCATCATTGTCCCTGCCGCCGCTGAAGATTGTGATGGGAGCTTTGACTGTGTGTGCTAATATCCTCTGTACCCTCTCCACTCCGCATCGTCTCAGTCCTGCTGTTCAGCATCCACTCACTCATTTTGGGGTGATTTATTCAGCAGCTGTTGTTTCACACCCACTCGTCAACAGTCTGTGGCCCCGCTGTGGCCTCGGGTGCATGGCCCCATCTTCCTCTTGGGGAGTTTGGACACAAACAGCTCCCTTGGGGGTAGCAGCTCTGTTTCACCCACTCCTCCTCCTCCAGCACGAACCCGTCCCATTCCTCAGTGCTGGTGCCTCTTTTTCCTGCACCGCATTGTGCTCTTGTCAGTGCTAGGAGAACTCAACATGATTGAGAGTGACTTTTGGATGGTCGGACGCCTGCTCGCCTTTGTCCCATTGAATGGGACTGGAAATTGGGGAACAGAAGAGGAGTCCAGATGTCTGTTGCAAGGGTAACACAAAAAGGGGCCACAATTGTTTCAATCTCAGCTTTAATGGAAGTGTGTACCTTATTAAGGTCCACAATGGGGAAAAAAACAGGACACGCACATTCAGTGTGTGAATGTGTGTGTGAATGGGTGGATAGCAGGATCTGTAAAGCGCTTTGGTCATCAAGAGATGAGAATAAAAGCGCTATATAAGTGAATGCCATTTACCATTTATAAAATAAAGGCATCTTTACAGGGGAGTTCTGGAGCTTTTGAGGGAGGGGGGGAGGTCTTTTCAACCTTGAACCTTTAAGTAATCAGTAAATAACCTCAAACCTTTTGATTTAGTTATTTACTGATGTGGGTGTGCCACATTATGTTCCCCATTGTGCAATTGTAATCTTTTTTGATGCATGCAAAATGCAATAATGATGACAAAAGTTTTGTGTGATATGGCCCGACAGCCTCTGCAGGATGAAGACTCAGACGGTTTGTCATATTCCAACGACAGGAGCAGATGCTTTTTGTCAACTGGAAATGATGAAATAATGCTCTGCCTTTTTGTTTTTGCATGGAAGGGCCTTGACTTTAGGGTGAGGATGCAGTGCAAGCACTGTAATTAAACTAGAGGATACTCATAGAGTACATACCTCTGCTAAGGCTTTTTTTTTTCTTTTTTTTTTTTTACAGTGATCCAGATTCTGCATCCTTGGGCCAAGGACCACCTCTGATGAAAATATCATCAGAATCTAATAGTTTTTGCATATTCCTGCTAACTAACAAACTAGCAAAGTCAATAAAAACATAACATTCTTGATGGAGACGCAGAGAGGGTGCATCAGTCAAATTTCATTTATCAAAAATAAAGCAGAATAGTGTTGAATGTTAAAGTTAGTAAAATACGAGGAAGAAGCTTGCTTGGAAGAGCTAACCAAAGGAAAGTAAAATAAGCATTTGAGCACTCGTAATGTCCACTGATTAACATGCTAATTTTTTTTAGCTTCTCATTAATCAGAATAATTATTGTAAAAAAAAAACCTGCCATATGGTAGTATATGCTTGTTTCTTGAACAGAGCTGGAATAAACATTCACTAGTCTGAAAGCTGCATTGATTTGGATTTTTTTTTTTTTCCAAATGCAAAACTGTTGTCTAATGCAGCAGGTCCCATTTAGGCTGCCAGGTACACTTGTTGGCAGAATGTGTTGTTGTGAATGTTGTTACAGTCACACAAAAAGTAAACCGAATTTCAAACGCCAGCAGTCTAAGCTTCAGCTGTTTGCATTTCTTCCTCTGACTGCTTCATCTGTTGGATACACTGGTAAATATTAACTTGAGCCAAATGACCTGAAGAAGAGCTTGGAAAACAAACATTCCCTCTAAGAGAAACTTCAAAAGAGCTGAACAAGAGATAAGGAAGACCATTTCTGGATTGTTTAAAAGTATAATGTTAGAGTAGTGGTCTAGTGGTAGCATCTATCCTGCAGCTGGGAATGCATTGTGGATTTGAGTCCCACTTGGGTCATACCAAAGAACACAACAATGGGCCAATCTGCCTTCCAGCTTGGTGCTCAGGGTCATAGAAAGGGGGAAAGTTACCAAAGGACAGACCCCCTGCTATGGCTTCCACTTAGGTAGTGTGGCCAAGAGTCAGAAAATAGAGATAGGCTCCTTCCCCAATACACTACATGGTGGCCCACAAACACACTTGCAGTGTTCATGCTAATTCCTCTGATGTGTCAAATACAATACTATAGAAGGAAGTCCTGTTAAATGATACCAAACTGGTGCAGATACTGTACAATATGATAAATGGGTGTCTAGAAAAACTGACCTCTCCTGTGATGAGGATGAAAAGTTAGAAAATCACAGGACAAGTATGTCTATGCAAAGGTGGGATCCAATCAGACTGAAGTCAGACCACACAAACAATGGCTCATATACCTCTCTATCAATAAAATAAAATAAATAACCTATTGCTTTTAAGTTAGTGTTTGCATAGACATACAAATGAATGACTATAATTCATACTCAAATGAGTGAGGACTCTAAAGAAAGAAGTTGTGATCTGGCCTCCAGCATTTTGCCAGGCTGAAGAAATAAACACATCAGTCTGGCAACCGCTATAAAATTGTCTCACTAAAATTCTTTTGAAGAGCTAAACACACAATTATCCCCCCCCCCACACCCCCAGAACCTCCTGTCATTTCTGAGTTTTAGGATTAAACAAGATTTAAGGTGACACTTGGGTTTTTTCCTCCTCTTTTTGGTGTGGGTAGATGTGTGTGTAATTGTGTGTGTGAGCTGACAGTGCAGAGGAGGTGCAGATGGTGGGATGTGGCAGTTTGTCTGACTGCGGTGAAGAATGTGAGATTCAGCTGTCGGCCTCTCCCCCCCCGGCTCTGACCTTATGTGTCTGTGATCACCGTCTGGCTCTATTTCACAATGACAAACTCCATACTGCTTCACTCTCACTGCGGCACAGCGATTACCAAACAAAAACAACCCCCACACCTCCTGGATGAAATCTGACATCCTCTCAGCGTGTTTGGATCTTGGTCTGTTGTCACTAATTAAGCTCCTGTTTTCTCCCCCTACACGATCGAAGGTCTTAGCCGTTGACCTGCTAAAATATCTTGTCAGCAGATTTCATTAGTCACAGGGGTAGGGGTTTCATTTCTCCCGTGGGGTGCGTGTGTGTTGAGGAGGTGCAAAAAGCTTTCGGATAGCCGGGAGGACTCCAGAGTTTATTTATAGGCCGAGTGTCACAGCAGCAGAAAGTCATTTACATTCAATGTGCCGGAGTGCAAAGGTAAGCAGCTACCGTAGCAGCAACATTTGGCCCAGAAAGCTCAGCAATAACTTCAGGGACCTTGGCCAGCAAAGGGAGGGATACATGTCAAGGCAGCTCCTCTTTGGCCACATTCTTAAATGACACTGTCACATTGTGTTGCTTGACAGTTTTTGGGGGGACTGAGCACGCAGACGTGGCTGGAGGAGCCCCGAAGGAACCATGACACCTGCTGGATACGATAAGCCAGACTATAATGAGTCTGCTTACCACACAGACACTGTGTACTCAATTTATATGGATCCCAAATGACTCCCCACTCTTGACAGTTACTCATGTTGAAGGAAAACACCGTTTCGATTTCAAAGAGATGTTTTTCTCATTAGTCAGAAAAAGTTACAGTATATCATTATAAAGCAAATATTAGCCCAATTTGTAACACTTTCATTCATAGCTCTCTCTTGTGAACTAATTATTTCTAGATTTTCTATCTAATATCTGTGACGTTTTATTTTTTGAGTTATTTATCCATCTACCCATTTTCATAACCGTTTAATCCTTTTTGGGTCCTGGGCAACTGAAGCCTATCTCAGCATCTTTGGGCACGAGGCAGGGTACATTGTGGTCAGACCGTGAGTCCAGGGCCAACACACAGAGAGACACGCAACCGTTCACTCTCACATTCATACTGACAATTTATCCCAAGTTAATGCCAATTAACCTAACATGCATGTTTTGGGGCTACTGGAGGAAGCCGGAGTACCTGGTGAAAACCCATGCAGACACAGTGAGAACATGCAAACTCCTGAGTTATATATCTCAATTTAATGGAGAATGAACAATAAAAAGCTAGTAGGTGCATCATGAAATATTACTTGCTCTTGCATTCTACAATGAAATAATTATGTTCTTATATATTTTACCAACAAACATTTTGGTGGTAGACCCAGAAATGTTAATGAAATGTTTTGTTAATTTATTCAACTGCTCAGCTGTATTTTGGCTTGATGTGTTGTAACCTTAAGAAAAGAAAAAAAATGCACTCCTTTCTACTCCTTTCTGTGATGAATTTTTCCCCACTATAAATCAAATCATACAAATGATACGTCAGTAAGTTGAAACGCTCCTCCAATGTCTTTTATAATGTCATTTTCCCGAGCAAGTGTTATGGCCTCTGTGTACACTTTGGAATTAAGTGACCTCTAGTGGTCATGTAACTAATGACATGGAGTGACACAGTGGAGTGTTACAGTTTTAATCAGGTGTGCACATACAGTAAGTGGTGCGCAGGTGTGCATGCACGATCAAAATAAGCAATGTGCACCAGATCAAATGTTGTAACGTGCATTTGCATACCTATGGACAGATAAATTCTAAGCATTGGACTGCAGTACAGCGTATGAGTGACTGCTTTTAGGATTTTGTTTCTTTCATTAAAATGTTCAGGAAGCAGGTTATATTAAGCAATTACTTTGGTGTTCCTCCACCTGCAAAGAAACGCCAGGCTGAACCTGAACTGTGAAAGAAGCATGCATTCTCGGAAAAGTGACTGCAGGAGGTCAGCTGGCTTTCAACAAATGACACCCGCACCAAGATGTGGTGCAAATTATGCCATGAAAATCCCACTCTAACGGATAAAAATGGTGCCTTTTATACAGGCACTAAAAATGTATGTTTATGCATGTAAACGTGGTTTTATGAATGAAAGTGAATCTGCAACCAAGTGACACTGATCCTCGGGGTAGGAGCATTATACCAAATTAACCACACCTGTGGATGCACACCCTATGTATATCCCCTGCATCCACTCACTCTTCCTCTTTCTGATGACTGGGAGGAGCCTGCCTCCACCGACGAAGGGCAATGAATGGCTACAGGTTCACTTTCATTCATAAAACCGAGTTTACATGTGTAAACATACGTTTTCTTTAATTTCAGTGAACCTGCAACCAAGTGATACCCATATACCAAATGAGTCCTGAGGCGAAATGAGGAGGGCATCACCCACAGGTAGAAGGTGCACAGTGCAAAACACAGCCAGATGAGTTGGCTCCTTTATTGTACTCACCTGAGTATGTACAAGTCAAGCCGGTTCCTACCAGTAACCGGAGCTGAAACAAACCTCTTCGAGCACACGGCACACATGCCGGCTCACTTGAGGGAGACTAAGAAGCAACTTAAGAACTTGTTGCGATCCCCAGAACAGATGAGTTGATTCCTTTATTGTACTCAACTGGATACCTACAAGTTAAGCCAGTTCCTATAGGTAACCGGAGCTGCAACAACCCTCTTCGAGCACAAGGCACACATGCCGGCTCACATGAGGGAGATTAAGATACAACTTAAGAATCTGCTGCGACCCCCAGACAGATGAGTTTGACTCCTTATTGCACTCAACTGGATACCTACAAGTCAAGCTGGTTACTCCAGTTAGCCGGAGCTGAACAAAAACACATTCCAAGCACATGGCACACCTGCTGGCTCAGTGATAGAAAAACTAAGACACAACTAAGAATCTGTTGCGACCCCTAGAACAGATGAGGGGATGACTGATGAGGCCAAATTGAGCCTATAGAAGTGGGTGAACATTGAGGAAGAGGCCAGCAAGTAGCTGTGCATACATCCTCCAGGGGTGCACCCCTGAACAATGCCCACGTAGTGGCCATTCCTTGAGTCAAGTGAGCCACCAGCTTATCTGGTGGTCCTGTTCCAACCTGTACCTATGCGAAGCAATCAGGTCACTATCCAATGAGACAGGCGCTGCTCAGGAATATGCCTGCCCATCGTGGATTCCCCATAGGACACAAAAAGCCCATCTGAAGAACGGACAAATCTCGTCCAGTCAACATAAAGCTTAAGGGCCCCACTGGGCACCACTATGAAGCCTCTCAGCCTCTGAAGAGGTATGCAAGGCAGGTAGAAGGCCTCAAGCACAAGAAGGTGGGAAACAACCCATTAGCCAGCACCCTGGGCTGAAAGCTGGGTTGGGCCGCAGGTGAACCACCTGATCACCATCAAACCTAAGGTATGCTGCATCCACAGAGAGCGCTTTCAGTTCACCGACCCTCTTGGTTGAGACAACTGCCAAGAGAAAAGCCGTCTTCTAGGAGAGCAGACGAAGGTCAGCACTGGGGAGTGGCTCAAAAAAGGGGTAAGAATAGAGCCCTACAAACTGTCCAGAGATCCCAAGTGGGCAGCAACGGACACCGAGATGGATGGCTCCATTCCACGCCTCTCAAAACTGCTTAGCCAAGGGAAGCACCCCATGAGATAAGCCATCACATTTCTCATGGACAGCTGACACCACCGCCAGGTAGGCCCTGATAGTCGACTCTGCCCAACCTAGGGCGAAGAGGTACTGGAGGTAAAACAAGACGACAAAGATGTGATATGACAAGGGATCCTTCCCCTTGGTCCAACACCAGTTCAAACACTTTCCACTTCACACTGCATCGCAGCTGGGTAGATGGGGCCCGTGAAGCCTGTGCAGTGTCTATAACCTCCTTCTCCAAGCCCAGTTTCCACTATTGCCCCCATCCAAGGGCCATACATGAGACCTCGGGAGCTGAAAATTTGGATGCCAGCTCCTGCCCTGTGCCTGCAAGAGCAAATCCCATCTGGCTGGGAGAGGCCAAGGACAGCCCCTCAGTGTCTCATGGATCTCTGCCATCCATGGTCTTGTGGCAAATTCGGGCCATCAAAATTACTTTAACAGACAGCATTCTCATCTTTGCAAGGAAAGCTGGCAGAAGAGGCAGTAGTGGAAATGCAAACAGTTCAGTGGAGGTCAGCCATGCTCAGAGCATCTGTAGCTAGTGGACTTGGCAGGCTCAAGGCCACACGAGCAGATGACGCACCCTTGCATGGAGAGAGGGAGACCCCAGTTCGTCCTGCTGGTTGATGTACGACACCACAGCCGCGTTGTTCTTGCGTACCTGAATTTTTCTGTCCTGAATGACTGGAAGAAAAAGCCCCAGAGCCAAATGCACTGCTTCCATCTTGGGATGGTTTATATGCCAAGACTGCTGTGCCGAAGCCCAGTGTCCCCGAACAAGCTGCCTTCCCAGACTGCACCCCAGCCTGCTTGGGAGGCGTCAGTTATAATGGTCACTCTGCAGCCCTCTTGGCCCAGGGGAACACAATCCCAGAACTGCTGACAAGTGTCTCCACCACCTGAGAATGATAAGACTCCTTCGAAAGAACAAGCCTCCTCCTTTGTCTCTGGGCAAAACCACCTTCTGAAGCGTGAACCACCGCTGAAGGGGACGTGTATGCAAAAGACCCAGTGGTACTGCCTGGGCAGCTGCAGCAAAGACACCCAAGACCTTCTGGCACTGCTGCACTGCCACAGTCCTCTGTGAGATGCAGCTCTTGATAAGATAAGATAAGATAAGATAAGCCTTTATTAGTCCCACAACGGGGAAATTCCAGGATTGCAACAGCACAGGGATAGCAACACTCAGAGCAACAATCAGAAGGCAAGAAAAAAAAACAAAAAAAAACAAGCAAGCAAGAGCAGCTAATATACATATGTACGTATTACTATAAAATATATATATATACACACACACACAGACACACAGTGCAGAGCATTGTAGCTGGATGGAATAAATATATGAATATATGAACACACAGTGCAGAGCATTGTAGCTAGATGGAATAAATATGTAAATATATAAACACCCACAGTACGGAGCATTGCAGCTAGGTGGAATAAATATGCAAGTATATAAACACACACAGTGCGGAGCAATGTAGCTAGATGGAATAATATGTAGATATATAAATATATAAACACACCCAGTGCTGAGCATTGTAGCTAGATGGAATAAATATGTAAATATATAAACACACACAGTGCAGAGCATTGTTGCTAGATGGAATGAAACAGCATAACCGTCTACTTAGTTATCCTACATGGTATGATTATGTGCCCATACATATTCTCACCCTCCATAGCGACCGGTAAGTTTCTAGTTGTATGCCGGAGGGGACCATTGTGTAAGTCTATTGCATCTTTTGCATTCAAAAAACTATTAGTTTGTTACGTCTTTTGATGCATTCCCTGATAGCATGCCTCAGGGAATGCATCAATACTCACAATACTCTGTAGCAGAATATTGTGCCCCTGTCTGGTCCAGGTCATCCTACACACACCACGTAGACACCCAGCTCAACACAACCATGAGAACCATAACTGGGACAATCCGCTCAACACCACTCCCCTGGTTCCCTGTACTGTCAAACATAGCCCCCCCACACATCCGGGGAGCAGCACTAACTCAAAGGATGCTTCAAAAAGCCAAAGACTCTCCTCACTTACCAATCCATGCAGATATCTACACCCCACCCACTGCCCAACTTCCATCCAGACGGCCGATTTGGAAAAACCCTCCCCCAGCTGATTTCACCACTCAGACAGCTTGGCAAGAGGAATGGGAGACCAAGGAGGTCCCAAAAAAAAAACACCTGGTGACAAACTCCGGTAGCTCTGTGCGTTACACACCACTCTGCTTGGAAACAAGGAATAGGCAGTGTAAAAGCCTCACCTCTCTTCTCATGGAGACAGAGACCGTATCACACTCTCACCCAGCAGGGCAGAGACCTCGCTGCCCAGAACTGCGGAAGAGAGTCCTCCTTACTTTTGCTTCCAACCCCTTGAAGTTGGGAAGCGGGGCCTGGCAGAACTATGGCCTGCACGCTCCCGAGAGTGCGGCTGTGAGTGCTACTGAAACTGCACCTGCTGCCAAGAGGTCCTCTGCTTCAGGTGACCCAAGCTCTGCAAGGAACCTGGCTCTATAAATGAAGCCACTGTGGGTTTTCACACCCCTCAAGAGGTCTCTGGACACTCGACCTGGGTGTTCCTGGCCGAAGAAAGGACTGCGCATGCAGTCTCACCTTTTGCGCCTCGTCCGACACTGCCTCTGCTGCAGGCCCTGTCCATATCCACCAATCCAGACTGGCTCGGTCACACATGCCACCGGCCATGGTCAGCTGGCCAAGGAATTCCCAAGAGCTGTAGCTTGAAAGCTAGCTCCTTGAATCACAGCGTCCACAATCCTTACCAAATCTTATAGAAGGTTAGCTCTGCTTTTGACTGTAGGTCCCTTATCAGACCTTCTAAATACACTAAAAGAAGTGTATTGGCATTTGTCAGCCTCAAGGCCATAGCCACAGGCTGATAGGTGCTAGCCACTAACCCATCAGTGGCACGACAGTTGTTGTTAGGGTGGTGTGTAGACTTGCCTGTGGGGGAAGCTCCAGCCAGCAAAGGTAGGGCCCACCTTCAACGCACCATCCAAGCCCTGCTCCGCAGCACCACTCAGAACACTGAGCTCAGAGCGAGGAGCAGCAGCCTCCCTTGGACGTGCCCACGACTTCCGTAGACAACCCACAAAGTCAAGATAACTGGCAAGAAAATCTGCCCGTGGGCTGCAGGACCCCTGTCCAAAGTCGAAGCCCTAGGTGGAGAAGATGGAGGAGGAAGCCCAGCAGCTGATGCTGCTCTGGAGAGCAGTGCCTTGAGGGATACATCATAGGGCTCCAGACGGTCCTTCCCTGCCGGAGAGTCACTGTCACCCTCATCCTCATCAACATATGGCGACAAATCAGTGCATAAGACCATTGGCATATGGCAGCAAATCAACATTGCCTTTTGGGTATGCCGCTCAGGCTTCCATTTGTGCCCCGGGACTACATCCTGATGCTTTGTCCCTTGTGGCCTCTGATAATTTGGGTAAGACCACCAGCTACGGCTGTGGCTCCAGTGGGCGAGTGGATGTGTCGCTCCACTAATTTAGATGAAATCTATTCAGCTTGGAGAAATCATCTTTTAATTTATAAAAAAAATCTCTTAGAAAAGCTAGAACAAGTTATTATTCTGCATTAATAGAAGACAACAAGAATAATCCCAGGTTTCTTTTCAGCACTGTAGCCAGGCTGACAAAGAGTCAGGACTCTGTCAATCCTAGCATTCCCTTAGAGCTTACTAGTCAGGACTTTATGAACTTCTTCAATAATAAAATTTCATCTATCAGAGATAAAATCAGTCAGATTCTTCCCACCATTAACTTAAATACAGTAACTACTACAACTCCTTCAACTGACATCTGTTTGGATGAGTTTATTCCAATTGACCTTTTAGAGTTAGACAAAACAATTTCCTCATCCAAGCCTTCAACTTGTCTTTTAGACCCTATTCCTACCAGGTTATTTAAAGAAGTCTTCCCATTTATCGGTAGCTTTATTCTTCAAATAATCAATTCTTCATTAACTTTAGGCCATGTACTGCAGGCTTTTAAAACTGCTGTAATTAAACCCTTACTCAAAAAGCCAACGCTGGATCCAGGAGTTTTAGCTAACTACAGACCAATCTCTAATCTCCCTTTCATTTCAAAAATCTTAGAAGGAGTTGTTGCTACGTAATTATTTGACCACTTGCAGGGAGATGGTTTATTTGAAGAGTTTCAATCTGGGTTTAGAATCCATCATAGTACTGAAACAGCCTTAGTGAAGGTCACTAATGACCTCCTTATAGCATCTGATAATGGACTTGTTGCCATACTTGTCCTTTTAGACCTTAGTGCAGCTTTTGATACTATTGATCATAATATTCTACTTGATAGATTAGAACACTGTGTTGGACTTAATGGAACTTCGCTGCAGTGGTTTAGATCTTATTTATCTGATAGGTTCCAGTTTGTTCATGTCAGTAATGAGTTTTCTTTCAACTCAAAGCTTAGTCATGGAGTTCCACAGGGATCTGTGCTAGGCCCTACTCTTTTTAGTTTATATGTGCTTCTGTTAGGCAACATTATTAGAAAGCACTGTATACATTTTCATTGTTACGCAGATGACACACAATTATACCTGTCAATGAAGCCAGATTATAGTAATCAATTAGCCAAGTTAGAAGCCTGTCTTAAGGAAATTAAAGCTTGGATGACTTGTAATTTCCTGCTATTAAATTCAGATAAGACTGAAGTCATTCTTGTTGGTCCAAAAGACCTTAGAAATACCTTTCCAAATCAAACTTTTAGTTTGGATGCAGTTACTCTTTCTCTTAATAGCTCTGTGAGGAACCTTGGAGTTATTTTTGATCAAGATGTGTTTTTCAATTCACATATTAAATTCGCTTCTAAGACTGCCTTCTATCACTTGCATAATATTGCCAAGATTAGGAGCATCTTGTCTCAGAGTGATGCTGAGAAACTGATCTACACTTTTGTTAGCTCTAGATTAGATTATTGTAACTCTTTATTATCGGGTTGTCCTAAAATGTCTTTAAAAAGTCTTCAGTTGATCCAAAATGCTGCAGCAAGAGTTTTAACAGGTACAAGAATGAGAGATCATATCTCTCCGGTTCTGGCCTCCCTTCATTAGCTTCCCATAGAGTTTATAATTAAGTTTAAAATCCTTCTTCTCACTTTCAAAGCTCTAAACAATCAGGCCCCTTTTTATTTAAAAGATCTGATATTACCCCTATTATCCTAACAGAGCACTATGCTCCCAAAATGCTGGATTACTTGTAATACCTAGAATCTCCAAAAGTGCAATGGGGGCAGAGCCTTCAGTTATCAAGCTCCCCTTCTGTGGAACCAGCTGCCAATCTGGATTCGGGAGTCAGACTCAATCTCTGTTTATAAGAATAAGGTTAAAACCTTCCTTTTTGATATAGCCTACAATTAGGGAGGGATCATGTGTCTCTGAACCCTCCCTTAGTTATGCTACTAATAGGTTTAGTCAGCCGGGGGACCTCCAATAATGCACTGGGCTTCACTCCTTTCTCCACTCTCAATGAAATACTTTTTTTTTTGCTGGTCATTAACATCTGTTTGTTCTCTCCCATAGATTGAGTCCCCATCGTGCTGTTTGCTCTCTACATGTCTGTTCTTTTCATCTTCTCTATCCTCACCCCCCCAGCCAGTTGCACCAGATGACTGCCCCTCCCTGAACCTGGTTCTGCTGGAGGTTTCTTCCTGTTAAAAGGGAGTTTTTCCTCTCCACCGTTGCCAAGCGCTTGCTCACAGGGGATGTCCTGATTGTTGGGGTCTTTCTGCAATTGTGGGGGTTTCCTCTACAGTTGAAAGTGCTATGAGATGACTGTTGTTGTGAAATGGCGCTATATAAATAAAGCTGAATGGAACTGAATTGAATCATAAACATCCCAAAGGGCTGTTCCATGAGGTACAAGCGTGCTTGTCATAAGACATATTTATTTTTATTTTTATTTTTCTTATCTTCTTAATTATTGCTCTGAGTGTTGCTATCCCTGTGCTGTTGCAATCCTGGAATCTCCCCATTGTGGGACTAATAATGTCATGGCGGCCGCTGGGCCGTCATTAACTCCAGCTGCGCACACACCTGCCATCGGTAATCAGCAGGCTTTAAAAGCCAGTGTCTCTGACTGCTCTGCACGGAGTCGTCTGTCGTCTTCGCCACGCATCGCGTCAAGGACACGACCTCAAGCCAGAGCTGGAACCAAGTCATCTCATCAAGCCACGTCACGTAAGCAACAGCAATTCTCACCCTGTCAAAGTGTTATCCCCTGTGCACAGGTGGGCCTCCCTGGTGGTGGACTCACCTCCCCAGATAACGGGACGTTACCTCCTCCTCCTCGGATCTCCTCCTCACCTTCTCAGCACCAAGCGTCACCTGCACCAAACCACATCAAGGCACGATCAAGGAGCCGACAGGACTCTCGCAGCGGCACCTACAAGTAAGCAGCACAAGACTCAGTTTCCCATTCTTACGAACTGCAGTAACATCCTGTGCTTGTGTGTTCCAGGGTTGCCGGGTCGCAGCAAGATCCGCTCAGCTCCAGCTGCCAGCAGACAACTACGCACTCACT
Organism: Pholidichthys leucotaenia; assembly: GCA_020510985.1. NCBI lineage: Eukaryota > Metazoa > Chordata > Actinopteri > Cichliformes > Pholidichthyidae > Pholidichthys > Pholidichthys leucotaenia. The sequence goes on from CM035847.1 coordinate 234,428,577, forward strand.
CACACATTCACACACTCACAACTCTACACTGAGTTAATAAATAATTGTCAAATCAATCTACTCGTGTCAGCGTCTGTCTCCTGGGTTAAGCAATCATGTCAGTATGACTCCGTCAAGACGACCCAGCAGACAGTGTGCTGGTGCGCCGTTTTAACACCCTTAGCGCTCGAGTGGATTTAATTGCCCATCAACAGGCAGTTATCCTCAATCAATAAACTCAGATTAACAGCCGGCTGGATCACCTTGAAGTACGCCAGGTGTTCCCCCTGGCCACTGGGACTTCATCAGTCCCTGTAATTCCACCTGCTAATCAAATACACCTGCTTCCTTCACCTCGCCTCACTCCCCTGTCTACCCCCGCCCGTTTTAGCGGAAAACTCGGGGAGGCACGGGGTTTCTTGCTACAATGCGAGACAGTTTTTCACCGCGTCCCGGGAGATTTTCCCACGGACCATAGCAAGATTGGGTACATCTCTAACCTGCTCGAAGGGAGAGCGTTAGCTTGGTCATACACAGTTTTGGCTAAACCCAACTATTCCCTCTTAACTTACCAGCAGTTCGTGGCAGAGTTTTTAGAGATTTTGGACCATACTGACCGGGGCGTGGTGCTAACTGACCAGTTGCTTAGCCTTCGGCAGGGTGGTAGAGCTGCCGCCGATTTCGCTATAGACTTCCGGGTGCTAGCTGCAGAGGTCCGGTGGGGGGAGTCAGCGCTTTGCAGCATTTTCCTCTGTAGCCTTAGTTCAGAGCTTAGAGATGAACTAGCGACACGGGATAAACCAGACAAATTGGGCGAACTAATTTCCCTCACTATTAGTTTGGACAGTAGACTGAAGGAGCGGGCGGCCGAACGGAGGGCTGCTAGTCGTTTGGGTAAACCACGCCCCCGTTCCTCCCGGTCTCCTCTCCCGGCTCTGCCCCCACCAGAGGAACTTCCGGGGCAGGAGGAAATGGTTATTGGGCAATCAGGTGTTTTGGCGGCTGAAAGACAGCGCCGGAGGGATCTGGGCCTGTGTTTTTACTGTGGCAATGAGTCTCATGGGGTAGCTGAATGTCCCAGTCGGTTAAAAAGGGGAGGTCCGTGGATTACAGTAGGGGGATTCACGGACGTTAAGCAAAAGAAGCCCCTCACTAGCTGCCGTATTCCCATTAGGCTGATTTATAAACACAGGGAACACACAACACATGCCCTCATTGATTCTGGAGCTGAGCAAAGCTTCATCTCCGGAGACCTGGCAACCCATCTGGGCCTCAGCTGTCAACCCCTTCACCCACCTGTCAATCTCGTCACACTGTCAAAGGCGTCACTGACCTCTGTTTCCCACCAGACGGCCCCCGTGTCGGTGATAGTTTCTGGAAACCATCGGGAGGAGATCCGGTTCTTGGTGTTGCCCATCTCCTCTTCGCCTGTGATCCTGGGTTACCCATGGCTACGTCTCCACAATCCCTCGTTCGATTGGCAAGCTGGAAGTATCACAGCGTGGAGCTCTTTTTGTCTCAGTGCCTGCCTCCAGTCTGCAGCGTGTGCCCCCTCGGTATCGGTGGTCCCACCTTCGACGCTGCCCCCGAACCTGTCCATGGTACCAGAAGTCTACCACGATCTGGGAGCGGTTTTCAGCAAGTCACGGGTGCTGTCCCTTCCCCCCCACCCCCTCTACGATTGTGCGACCAACCTCAAGGCAGGGGCCCCTCTCCCGGCAAGTCGTCTGTATAGCCTGTCTGCCCCGGAGCGTGAGGCCATGGACACGTATATTAAGGAGTCCCTCAGCTCTGGGATTATTCGACCGTCTTCCTCGGCGGTGGGGGCGGGTTTCTTCTTTGTTGGAAAGAAGGATGGCTCGCTGCGTCCCTGTATCGACTTCCGGGGGCTTAATGAGATCACCATCAAGGATAAGTACACACTGCCACTGATGAACTCGGCCTTTGACTCCCTCCAGGGGGCATCTTGGTTTACGAAGCTGGACCTGCGTAACGCGTACCACCTGGTGCGCATCAAGGAGGGCGATGAGTGGAAGACGGGGTTCCGGACCCCAAGTGGCCATTTTGAATACCTGGTGATGCTGTTTGGGTTAACCAACGCTCCGGCCGTCTTCCAGCGCCTAATTAACAAAGTCCTCCGGGATTTCCTGAACTCCTTCGTGTTTGTCTACCTGGATGACATCCTGATCTTTTCACGCACGTTGGAGGAGCACCAGGTGCATGTGAGACGGAGCCTGCAGCGCATCCTGGAGAACCAGCTGTTTGTCAAAGCCGAGAAGTGTGAGTTTCACACCGACAAGACATCCTTTTTGGGCTTCATTATTGCTCGCAATCAGGTACTTCCTGACCCGGCCAAGGTCAAGGCAGTGGTGGATTGGCCCACGCCCACGTCCAGGAAACAGTTGCAGGGTTTCTTGGGTTTTGCCAACTTCTATCGCCGGTTTGTGCCAAACTTTGGGATCATCGCCCGGCCCCTGACCGACCTCACGTCCCCCAAGACCCCTTTTCGTTGGCGTGTGGAAGCTGCTACGGCGTTCGGGAGGTTGAAGGAGGAGTTTGCTTCGGCCCGCGTCCTGACCCAGGTGGATCTGGCTCTGCAGTGCATAGTAGAGGTGGACGCCTCGGATTCTGGAGTTGGGGCGGTCCTCTCCCAACGCTCTCCGGTGGATGGTAGGATCCGGCCGTGCGCCTTCTTCTCCCATCGCCTGACACCTGCGGAGAAGAACTACTGCATCGGTGATAGGGAGCTGCTGGCTGTGAAGCTCGCCTTGGAGGAATGGAGGCACTGGCTGGAGGGGGCTGCCCAGCCGTTCGTCGTCTGGACGGATCATAAAAACCTGGAGTATCTCTGGACGGCCAAACGGTTGAACGCTCGCCAGGCCCGCTGGTCTCTTTTTTTTGGCCGGTTTAATTTTACGATCACCTACCGGCCGGGGAGCAAGAACGGCAAGTCTGACGCCCTCTCAAGACAGTTCGGGGCAAAGACCACCGGGGATCAGGAGGAGACTATCCTGCCATCATCCTGTGTGGTGGGCGCTCTCTCGTGGGAGATCCAAGACAGGGTCAGGAGAGCGCAGGAGACTGAGCCCGATCCGGGTGGGGGCCCCCCGGACCGTTTGTTCGTTCCCCCTTCAATCAGGAGTGAGGTCATCCAATGGGGTCACGCATCTAAGTTGGTGTGTCATCCAGGAATTACCCGCACGATTGACGTGCTTCAGAGAGCCTTTTGGTGGCCAGGGTTGAGGAAGGACGTTACCAGCTATGTCCGGGCCTGCGCCCAGTGCGCCACCGGGAAATCGTCATCTTCCCCCCCCCCCCCCGGCGGGTCTTCTTCATCCTCTACCGGTTCCTTCCCGCCCCTGGTCCCATGTGACTTTGGACTTCGTGACCGGCCTGCCTCCTTCTGACCACTTCACCTCGGTCCTGACAATAGTGGACCGCTTCTCCAAGGCAGCCCATTTTGTGCCTCTCCGGGGGTTGCCTTCAGCGCAGGAGACGGCGGATCTTCTGGTGCAGCATGTGGTCCGTCTTCATGGTATCCCGGCTGATATCGTCTCAGATCGAGGTCCACAATTTGTGTCCCAGGTTTGGAAGGTGTTCTGCACGGTGTTGGGGGCCACGGCTAGCCTCTCGTCTGGGTACCACCCGCAGAGCAACGGCCAGTGTGAACAGGCCAATCAGGAGCTGGAGGCTGTGCTTCGCTGTGTCATCTCCTCTTGCTCCTCTTCCTGGAGTACGTTCCTGCCCTGGATCGAGTACGCGCACAATGCTTCGGTGTCCTCAGCGACTGGGATGTCCCCGTTTAAAGCGTCTCTGGGGTATGATCCACCACTGTTCCCGGAGGAGGAGAAGGAGGTGGCTGTCTCTTCAGTTCAGGCTCATGCTAAGCGTTGCCACGGGATCTGGACCATCACCCGCAGAGCCCTCCTCAGGACCACGGAACGCAACATCAAGGTGGCCAACCGTCACAGGATGCCCGCCCCGGACTATAAGATGGGTCAACAGGTTTGGTTGTCTACCAAAAATATCAATGTGCCGGCCGAGAAGCGCAAGTTGACGAAGCGCTTCATCGGTCCCTATGTGATTTCTCGTATCATTAATCCAGTGTCTGTGCGCCTAGCTCTTCCCCCTTCTATGTACATCTGCCCTACCTTTCACGTCTCCCAGGTCAAACCCTACATCTCCGACCCTCTGTGCCCGCCCCCCGCGGCTCCTTCCCCCCCGAGGATGATCGACGGCCACCTGGCTTGGGGGGTGACTGCCATCTTGGATGTCCGCTGGCGGGGCCGGGGTCTTCAGTATTTGGTGGACTGGGAGGGATTCGGCCCCGAGCACCGCTCCTGGATTCGCCCAGCGTTGATCCTTGACAAGCAGCTCATCCGCGATTTCCATCGGGCGCATCCAGGTAGGATAGGGCAGGTGCCTGGAGGCACCTCTAGAGGGGGGAGTACTGTCATGGCGGCCGCTGGGCCGTCATTAACTCCAGCTGCGCACACACCTGCCATCGGTAATCAGCAGGCTTTAAAAGCCAGTGTCTCTGACTGCTCTGCACGGAGTCATCTGTCGTCTTCACCACGCATCGCGTCAAGGACACGACCTCAAGCCAGAGCTGGAACCAAGTCATCTCGTCAAGCCACGTCACGTAAGCAACAGCAATTCTCACCCTGTCAAAGTGTTATCCCCTGTGCACAGGTGGACCTCCCTGGCAGCGGACTCACCTCCCCAGAAAACGGGACATTACCTCCTCCTCCTCGGATCTCCTCCTCACCTTCTCAGCGCCAAGCATCACCTGCACCAAACCACATCAAGGCACGGAGCCGACAGGACTCTCGCAGCGGCACCTACAAGTAAGCAGCACAAGACTCAGTTTCCCGTCCTTACGAACTGCAGTAACATCCTGTGCTTGTGTGTTCCAGGGTTGCTGGGTCGCAGCAAGATCCGCTCAGCTCCAGCTGCCAGACAACTACGCACTCACTCACACATTCACACACTCACAACTCTACACTGAGTTAATAAATAATTGTCAAATCAATCTACTCGTGTCAGCGTCTGTCTCCTGGGTTAAGCAATCATGTCAAATAAAGGCTTATCTTATCTTATCTTATCTTAAATATCAGATTTCAGCTCCCACCTGAATGCAATACCACTCCGCCACAAAAGGTGGCCAGAGTGCACCAATCACAGGAGAGCTCAGTACCAAGATGAAGAAGATGCCTTTTTTTTTTTTTTTAAGAAGACAACTGTTCATCAAGAAAAAAGAAACAATACAGAATTATTCATCTTCATCTTCTTCCGCTTAATCCTTTTCGCGGGGGGGTGGGGGCTGGAGCCTATCCCAGCATCTCTGGGCGCGAGGCAGGGTACACCCTGGACAAATCGCCAGTCCATCGCAGGGCCAACACAGAGAGACAGACAACCATTCACTCTCACAGTCATACCTAAGGACAATTTAGAATCCCCAGTTTTTGATGCCAATTAACCTAACTTGCATGTTTTTGGCATGTGGGAGGAAACCGGAGAAATCCCGGAGTAAACCCACGCAGACACGGGGAGAACATGCAAACTCCACACAGATCACTGTTGGTCGGGGGCTAGGATCGAACTCAGGATCCCCCGGCCAAGGGTGAGTTGCTATTCTGCCACAGTGCTAACCACTCCGCCACCGCGCCGCCCCACAATACAGAATTATCGGTAAATAATATCATACTTAACCTTTAAGTAATTCCTCCTTGGCAAAGGCACAATTATGTCACATATCTCAAGCAGATGAACATACCACGTGCTGTTGAGCTGTAAAAAAAAAAACAGTTCTGCCTGAAGAGAAGGCACAAAATACATCACAAACCTTAATCAGGTAAGGGTAGACATACGGTGGGGAATAAAAGTATTTAGTCAGCCACCAATTGTGCACGTTCTCCCACTTAAAAGATGAGAGAGGTCTCCAATTTTCATCATAGGTATACCTCAACTATGAGAGACAAAATGAGAAAAAAAAATCCAGAAAATCACACTGAAGGATTTTTAATGAATTAATTGCTAAATTCCTAAGTAAAATAAGTATTTGGTCACCTACAAACAAGCAAGATTTCTGGTTCTCACAGACCTGTAACTTCTTCTTTAAGAGGCTCCTCTGTCCTCCACTCGTTACCTGTATTAATGGCACCTGTTTGAACTCTTTATCAATATAAAAGACACCTGTCCACAACCTCAAACAGTCAGACTCCAAACTCTACTATGGCCAAGACCAAAGAGCTGTCAAAGGACACCAGAAACAAAATTGTAGACCTGCACCAGGCTGGGAAGACTGAATCTGCAATCGGTAAGCAGCTTGGTGTGAAGAAATCAACTGTGGGAGCAATTACTAGAAAATGAAAGACATACAAGACCACTGATAATCTCCCTCGATCTGGTGCTCCATGCAAAATCTCACCCCGTGGGGTCAAAAGGATCACGAGAATGGTGAGCAACAATTCCCTAACCACACAGGGGAACTTAGTGAATGACCTGCAGAGAGCTGGAACCAAAGTAACAAAGGCTACCATCAGTAACACACTACGCCGCTAGGGACTCAAATCCTGCAGTGCCAGACGTGTCCCCCTGCTTAAGCCAGTACATGTCCAGGCCCGTCTGAAGTTTGCTAGAGAGCATTTGGATGATCCAGAAGAGGATTGGGAGAATGTCATATGGTCAGATGAAACCAAAATAGAACTTTTTGGTAAAAACTCAACTTGTCGTGTTTGGTGGAGAAAGAACACCATACCTACTGTGAATCATGGGGGTGGAAACATCATGCTTTGGGGCTGTTTTTCTGCAAAGGGACCAGGACGACTGATCCGTGTAAAGGAAAGAATGAATGGGGCCATGTATCGTGACATTTTGAGTGAAAACTTCCTTCCATCAGCAAGGGCATTGAAGATGAAACGTGGCTGGGTCTTTCAGCATGACAATGATCCCAAACACACCACCCGGGCAACGAAGGAGTGGCTTCGTAAGAAGCATTTCAAGGTCCTGGAGTGGCCTAGCCAGTCTCCAGATCTCAACCCCATAGAAAATCTTTGGAGGGAGTTGAAAGTCCATGTTGCCCAGTGACAGCCCCAAAACATCATTGCTCTAGAGGACCTCTGCATGGAGGAATGGGCCAAAATACCAGCAACAGTGTGTGAAAACTTTGTGAAGACTTACAGAAAACGTTTGACCTCTGTCATTGCCAACAAAGGGTATATAACAAAGTATTGAAATGAACTTTTGTTATTGACCAAATATTTATTTTCCACCATAATTTGCAAATAAATTCTTTAAAAATCCTTCAATGTGATTTTCTGGATTTTTTTTTCTCATTTTGTCTCTCATAGTTGAGGTATACCTATGATGAAAATTGGAGACCTCTCTCATCTTTTAAGTGGGAGAACTTGCATGATTGGTGGCTGACTAAATACTCTTTTTTCCCCACTGTACCTCACGCCGGTAAACTTGTCAACAGTTCTGGCTAAGAAGACGGCAAATGTATATTATATACCTCAGGCAGGCACAAACCCTGCGGCCACGGTATACAGTTACTGCAAAACCTTCTGTCATTCAGCAGAAAACCACAACAATTTTATGACACAGCAAAGGGGTACCAGAGTAACGGCAGCCCAAACAGCACAAGCATAATGTCAAACAAACGGTATAAGCTCCTACCATACCAGGAGGAAAGAAAGGGGAAGAGTGAGTGGATGCAGGGGCTATACACACGTGGACAAAATTGTTGGTACCCCTCTGTTAATGAAAGAAAAACCCACAATGGTCACAGAAATAACTTGAATCTGACAAAAGTGGTAATAAATAAAAATTCTATGAAAATTAACCAATGAAAATCAGACAATGCTTTTGAATTGTGGTTCAAAAGAATTACTTTAAAAAACAAACTCATGAAACAGGCCTGGACAAAAATGATGGTACCCTTAGAAAAGATTGAAAATAATGTGACCATAGGGACATGTTCAACCAAGATGTGTCCTCTAATTAACATCACAGGTGTTTACAAACTTGTAATCAGTCAGTCGGCCTATTTAAAGGGTGACAAGTAGTCACTGTGCTGTTTGATGACATGGTGTGTACCACATTAAACATGGACCAGAGAAAGCAAAGGAGAGAGTTGTCTCAGGATATTAGAAAGAAAATTATAGACAAGCATGTTAAAGGTAAAGGCTATAAGAACATCTCCAAGCAGCTTGATGTTCCTGTGACTACAGCTGCACATATTATTTAGAAATTTAAGATCCACGGGACTGTAGCCAACCTCCCTGGACGTGGCCGCAGGAGGAAACTTGATGAAAAATGGAAGAGACGGATAATACGAATGGTAACAAAAGAGCCCAGAACAATCTCTAAACACATTCATGGTGAACTCCAAGGTCAAGGTACGTACATCAGTGTCAGATCGCACCATCCGTCGTTGTTTGAGCCAAAGTGGACTTCATGGGAGACGGCCAAGGAGGACACCACTGTTGAAAACAAATCATAAAAAAGCCAGACTGGAATTTGCCAAACTGCATGTTGACAAGCCACAAAGCTTCTGGGAGAATGTCCTATGGACAGATGAGACAAAACTGGAACTTTTTGGCAAGGCACATCAGCTCTGTGTTCACAGATGCAAAAATGAAGAATACCAAGAAAAGAACACTGTCCCTACTGTGAAACATGGAGGAGGTTCTGTTATGTTCTGGGGCTGCTTTGCTGCATCTGGCACAGGGTGTCTTGAATCTGTGCAGGGTACAATGAAATCTCAAGACTATCAAGGTACTCTAGAGAGAAATGTGCTGCCCAGTGTCAGACAGCTTGGTCTCAGTCGCAGGTCATGGGTCTTGCAACAGGATAATGACCCAAAACACACAGCTAAAAACACCCAAGAATGGCTAAGAGCGAAACATTGGACTATTCTAAAGTGGCTTTCGATGAGCCCTGATCTAAGTCCTATTGAACATCTGTGGAAGGAGCTGAAACATGCCATCTGGAGAAGGCACCCTTCAAACCTGAGACAACTGGAGCAGTTTACTCATGAGGAGTGGGCCAAAATACCTGCTGAGAGGTGCAGAAGTGACATTACATTTACATTGACATTGACAGTTACAGAAATTGTTTGATTGCAGTGATTGCCTCAAAAGGTTGTGCAACAAAATATTAAGTTAAGGGTACCATCATTTTTGTCCAGGCCTGTTTCACGAGTTTGTTTTTTAAAATAATTCTGTTGAACCACAATTCAAAAGCATTGTCCGGTTTTCATTGGTTAATTTTCTTAGAATTTTTATTTATTACCACTTTTGTCAGATTCAAGTTATTTCTGTGACCATTGTGGGTTTTTCTTTCATTAACAGAGTGGTACCAACAATTTTGTCCATGTGTGTATATAGGTTGTGCATTCACAGGTGTAGTTAATTTGGTATAATGCTCCTACCCCGAGGATTGGTGTCACTTGGTTACAGGTTCACTGAAATGAAATAAAACTTTAATCATCCAGCTTTTGATAAGCATGCGAATAGCAGAGAGCACCAGAAAGTAGTGCAAGCGATTGATATTGCTAGCAGGCGCAGCCAGGGCCAGAGGCCCAGTGGTCCACTCAACAGATGGCAAGACAAACTGAATGAAGAACAGCATCAAGCACTGAGTAACGTTTCTCCGTTGGCTTTTCACAAAGCGAAATATGCACATCCTATGCATTCATATGAGGAGGATATTCTGCTTCTCAAAAGGCTTGGAGTTAACGTCGGAACCGCTTATCAATCTCAAGAATCATTTTGTGTTTTTAAATAACAATAACTGTTGTCAGTGCTTAAAAAGCTGTCATTTCATTTGGTTTTCATTGTTTGAAAATCAGACATTTGTACATTTAGTTTTCAGTGTTTGAAACGCAGTCATTTCATTTGAAAGTTACATACTATGGAGCTTTAAAGAACAGACATTTTGTTGTAATGCTTTCATTCATTTTCAGCAGAAATTAAAATGTATGCTATGTTAGCCACATATTCCTTTATTTTGTGAGGTGTATCAAGGGAAAAAAAAGAGGACCAAGCAACAACCTGAGGTTCTTCCCTGAGAGCAAAACCAAAAAAAGTTATGTGCACCTCTGGTTTTAATCTCTGTCCACCACTTTCTAAAGCTGACAGTTTATATATTCTCTAACCTTAATCACCTCCATTTATTACCACCTACAATCAAGATCTAGATACAGGTCTTTTCAGACTATGGATGTAAGTCTGTTTAATTGCTGTAATTTTATCAAGACGTTCCTATCCCAGTACTGCCATCCACTATACTTCCAGACAAAATCACTTCCTATCTTTGTTTTTGTGTTCCTTCATGTAATTGTCTGATCCACCCTCATTTTCTCCTGTGTTTAGTTTGCACATCTGTTTTCTGTTTGTTTAGAACTACAGTACACACCCTCTTAGCCTTAAGCTTGTCACATTACCCTTGCCCAACATTTTAGAAATGCCATGTGTTCTCTGCCTTTTGATTTTTCCTGTTAGTATATTTTTCTCATGCTCTTTTTTTCTTTGTTTGCATTTCTAGTTTGTGATACTCTTTTTTTCTTCACCTGTTGGACAGCTTTCAGTTCTTGGCTTTTTACCAGATCTGTCATGAACACGCCTGTTCATGGGTGAAAAATAGGACACCAAACGCTCACTGTAGGTTTGCACATTTACAGTATTAACTTAAACACAAGCAACAAACGTCACATACAATTACAATGAAAGAAATGAAATAACATAACCACTGGAGGAGAGATGGGCTCAACATCAAAGGTACAAAGTCAGGGAATGCCTGACCAGGGAGAAAGCTCAGCCGGAGGACCCCGAGAGCAATGGGGCTCGACGGCTGAGAAAAACAGAGGGGAAAAAAGACACCAAGACAGAGCTAACCAACTTACCTCAACAACGGGACCTAAACCATGAAAAATAGGTCACGGCAGGAGAAGAGGAAGAGGAAGGAGGACACGGCAAGAACAGAAGTTGTTGTGTCCCTTAAATACACACACATAATCAAAGGCAGGTGTAATCCATGAGTAGCAAAATGAGCAGTAGCTGTGTAGCCCCGAAGGAATTGACAGCCAGAAGCTGCACAACGCTGTCAAAATAAACAAACTGGAAACAAGAAACTAAAACAGCAAAACAACATCATAATAATCTTAGAGAAAACAGAAAATAAACAGAAAAACGCTCACTGGGCAGAGAACCTGGGCACTGCTCTAACCTGTGCCCCAGGACCATGACAGAGCCCCCCCCCTTCAATGGGTGGAGACCAGACACCCCAGGGTAACATCACAAAAAAGACAAGAAAAAACAAAACCTCCTACACACAAAGAAAATGACCCATCCTGAGGGAGGGGGGGGGAGGAGGGGGAACCCAGGAACGGAGGGACTGAACCCAGAAAAAAAACCAAAAGTAAACACTCTTGAATCACACTCAGTCTATAGGTGGCCAAACGGGACTCTAAGCCCAACCAATGAGTGGGCGCCACAGTTCCGGCAGTCTTCCTGAGTCCCACGGCCACCGGCATGTGTGCTGGAACACATCGGGTGGCCTCCCCATGCCCCAGAACCAATGAAGCAGCAGGGACAGTTCCGGCAGTTTTCCTAAGTCCCAAGACCACCAGTATCTGTGCTGGGACACGTCGGGTGGTCTTCCCGTACCCTAGAATTTATAAGACTGAGGAAGCAGCCCATCAGGTGGTCTTTCAAGAGAAGCCTCTCAGGATGCACTCATGGTGGCCCTGGGCTGGGGCTGAGTTGCACCCGCGGTGGCCCCGGGCTGGGGCTGAGTTACACCCATAGTGGCCCGAGACTGTGGCTGAGGTGCACCTGCGGTGGCCCGGGCAGGAGCAACGCCGCACCCTCGGTGGCTTTGGGCGGGACCAACGCCGCACCCTCGGTGGCTCCAGGCGGGAGCAACGCCGCACCGTCGGTGGCTCTGGGTGGGAGCAACACTGCACCCTCGGTGGCCTCAGCCGGAGAGGAAGCAGCCTGAAGCTATCATGGCTTCAGGCGGCGAGCCTGGACCCACAGACACTTTTGGCTCAGGTGGATCTTCCCCGGTGACCCTGGGAGAAGGCTCAGAAAAAACAAGCAGAAAAACAGGGTCAGGGACACCGGCAGCAGCAGAGCCTGGTGAGGTGAGCTCAGGTGCAGCTGATGGCTACACTTTGCTCTCCTCCCCATGAGCCAGACAAGACCTCTCCAATATGGAAACAATAGGAACAGAGGAGGGCACTTGCCTGAACTCGAGCTCCACCACCATCCAGGACTCCCTTGATCCAGGCGACAATGCTCCGGGCTCAGTCCTCTGGAGGTTCAGTTGAAACTTTTTTTTTTTTTTTTTTTTCTTGCCTTCTGATTGTTGCTCTGAGTGTTGCTATCCCTGTGCTGTTGCAATCCTGGAATTTCCCCGTTGTGGGACTAATAAAGGCTTATCTTATCTTATCTTATCTTAACTCTGCTGCGGTGGCCTCCGCAGCAGGTGTGATGGTGTGTGCAGTCCCGGTGCCCCCAGGCGAAGTGACCCACACTGATGGCTCCTCCAGCGTGGCAGCTGGAGGTCGATTCTCCGCTGGCACTGGAACAGGGTTCTCCAGGGTCACAGGTTCCTCCATCAACCGGCGGCTCAGTTCAGGGACCAGTGGGCACTCAAGGACAGATGGAGGAAACATGGAGAGGGCAAGAGAAGAATTAATTGCAGCAGGTGGAGAAAACCCAGTGGACTGCAGGGACTGGGTTTTCTCTCTAGGAATCAGGCAAGAATATTTGTTTTTTAGTGATGGAAAACAAGAGTTCACTTGTCTGAGTTCCTGGGAAGTGATGGATTCTGCTGCTACTTCAGGGTCAGGCTCGGTCTCTCTGGGAGCCTCGAGAGCTGTCTGGGTGGAGGGTGATGACGTGGATTTGAGGCGGGAGTGGCGAGCCTTCCGCCCCCGTGAACGCTTCTTCTGCCTGGGATGAACTGAGGCGGAATCCTCCAGCAGCCCCACCACTCATTGTCTAGTTTCATATATTATTGTGAGAAGAGGAGTCAGAGCTGGGTAGCTCCAGAGATTAGGGCAAGTCTCAATCAACCCGGCAGCAAAGTCCACAAAACCAAAGACGGTCTTGGGAGTGTGGGTGACCTGAGCCTTAGAGGAAAAATCCACCACATCCTCTGAAACCGCACACTCCTCCTCACTCAATCCCAAAACCCTGAAATCCATGGTAAGCTCCCAAGCGGGTAGGTGACAACACAAAAAAGTTGAAAAACTCACAGACACCACAGCTGGGTTTCACCGGCTGTTACATTCTGTCATATGTGCCTCTCCGAGGCACAGAGAGAAACAAAATCCAAATGCTAAATGGTGCTGTGCAATTTGAAAGGGTTATGAAAAGTTAGAGTGCCAAAATAATAATTCTGTAGGTAATCTCCCATTATGCTCTACACATATTCTAGACATATTCTGTTTGCATTCTTATTAACAAATATGTTGTGTTAAACTCCGATAAACAGGAATTAGGAGAGCTATAGAGCCCTCTTTCTGCTCTCTCTCTCTCTCTCTCTCTCTCTCTCTCTCTCTCTCTCTCTCTCTCTCTCTCTCTCTCTCTCTCTCTCTCTCTCCTTTCCTTTAGTCAGGTCTAATACTTTAGTTACACACCCAAAACCACCACCCACACACACACTGTTGATCGTACATTCTAGAAGACAGTAATGTGAACAGAGGGTGGCCTGTTCACATCAGAGCTTAACTGGCCAATCAGACAGTCAAGTACAAGCCCATCCTATTGTACGAGGTTGGTCTAACTAACCTGAGAAGATTAATGTAAGTCGCACCCGGAAGTTGCGGTCAGTCTGGCGTTCCTCCTCAGGGGGCTGCATCACGCTGCACCCAGCGCTGCTTGCTTTACATGTAACTTCTAAATAAATGTTACATCTTTGAATTGAAGAATTCTCCAGCTTACTCTTGGATCTTTCAATCAAAGAATCATTTTTTTTTCTAACAAATTTATTAAACAAAAGAATAAGCATAAAGTGCTCCAACAGGCTTAGTGGTGAGCAAAAAAATCAAGGATAACACTGAGCGCTCCCAAACTAACTGGTGAGCAAGGAAGGAGATAAAGAATTACTCCACAGCGCTCCTACATACAAACTGGCGAGCGAGGGGCAAAGGATTACTTGCAGAAAATTCACCGGAGCAGACAGTGCTCTGGTGGAGGAGAAGATTGACACTTCAGACAAACAACTCAAAAAGAAAAAAATGCCAAAATCTACAGCGGCTGGTGTCCACACTGGTAGTGTCCTTCTGTCATGACACGCACCCGCTCACGGGCAAAAAATAGGACACCAGACTCTCGCTGTAGGTTTGCACATTTATTAACTTAAACACAAGCAACAAACGTCACATACAATTACAATGAAAGAAATGAAATAACGTAACCGTTGGAGGAGAGTTGGGCTCATCGTCAAAGATACAAAGTCAGGGAACGCCTGACCATATAGAAAGCTCAGGCGGAGGACCCCGAGCGCAGTGGGGCTCGACGGCTGAGAAAAACAGAGGGGAAAAAAAGCACCAAGACGGAGCTAACCAACTTACCTCAACAACGGGACCTAAACTGTGAAAAATAGGTCACGGCAGGAGAAGAGGAAGAATGAGGACACGGCAAGAACAGAAGTTGTCGTGTCCCTTAAATACACACACACATAATCAAAGACAGGTGTAATCCATGCGTAGCAAAATGAGCAGCAGCTGTGCAGCCCGAAGGAATTGACAGTCGGAAGCTGCACAGCGCTGTTAAAATAAACAAACCGGAAACAAGAAACTAAAACACAGCGAAACTAGAAAACATCATAATAATTTTAGAGAACACAGAAAATAAACAGAAAAACGCTCACTGGGTAGAGAACCTGGGCACTGCTCTAACCCGTGCCCCAGGACCATGACAAGATCCTCATCTAATCTGTTTGCAACAATGACTGCCTCCCCATTCCCCATGTCTGAGGCCCGGCTGGAATGAAAACTTACATTTTGGATTTTTACTTTGGTCTCCTGGTGTGCAGCTTTCCAGTCCTCCCTTGTTAAGCCCCAGTCACACAGACAACTACTGTATGTGCAGGTAGGTGAAGGTGGTGACAGGTAAATGCAAGTACATGAAAGTGTAGTACATGCACACCCAAGTGATATAGGACACAGAATGTTTTAGTTTTCTCTATTTTTAAAATGTGTTGCATACTTGCACCGTGTATCTGCAACTGGTGATTACAGATATACAATCAAGTAAACCCAAGTAATATACCCAAGTGAGACAAGGTCGAGCGCAAACACAATTCGATGTGGCATATTTACAAGCAGCCCCATATAAACTGAAGTCACACAAGTATAGACCTGAACCCCAAAATGTGATGCAGCTTTGTTTGCACTGATTCCAGGTAGACACAAGTGTTCACAGGTGTTCACACATTCAGCACTGTGTGACTGGAGCTTTACAGATTGCTGCTGGACCATTTACTGTAATTTGGCTAAATACTGTGAAGATCTCCGAACTGCTACAGCCTGATATAATGTGTACCTGTGTATCAGAGTGATCAGCGGGAGTTAATACGTTTAAAGTTGAATAATATATAACTTATATAAGACGACTGCATCTAAGACAAGATTCTGTTATGAATATTTCAGTAGTTTTCAAAACAGCAAATAGGAAAAGTCAAGCATTTCACCAACTCCTCTTCCAATTAGTCGAGTCAAATGTTATTTATTATTTTGCTCTGCTCATCCTTTCAAGGCAAAAGACGTCAGTTAAAAGCATCTCATGGATATCACCTCTACAGAAAACATAACTCTGGTGCCATGGAGACACTGTCAGTCTTTCAGTTTGCAAACACACCTGTGACCCTCAGGGTTTCTGAGAGCAGAACTTTACCGGTTGAAAACAAATCTGTTTCTCAATTGATCAACCAACTTACTGAGTCCGCTTTCAGTGAAATTAAGGTGATATTAATGTATGTGAGGCTTAATCTGGCATTGCATCATCACATTGATAAATTCATATCAGATTAACAGCAGGAGATTAATATAAACTAAACAGCATTTGTAGAGATTATTCCGCTCCCAGAGCAAACTGATGCATTTTCAGTATAAAGATGGGTAATTACATTAAATAGACTAAAATATATGTGGACAGACATTTGAAATGTCAACATGCTTACTTTTTAACTCTCATAATTAACAGAAAAGGCAATACTTATTATATGTCAACGTTATTTTATCATTTATTTTTTTCCTTGCAGAAATGGACTTCCATGATGAAGCTCAGTTAAAGGTCAGATCTTTTTCTGAGACAGAGGCAATCTCCACCAAATTTGTGATATATATTTCTTTTATTTTTACATGTATGCATACAACCCCTGGCAAAAAAAAAAAAAATGGAATCTCCACTCTTGGAGGATGTTCATTTAATTGTTTAATTTTGTAATAATAATAACCACAGACATGTCATAAAACAACTTTTATTCAAAATGTCAACCTTCTGGCTTTAAGAAACATTTTTTAAAAAAATGAAAGAAAACTGTTGTCAGTTGCAATTATTTTTTATTATATCAAGCAGAGAAAAATATGGAATCGGTCAATTCTGAGGAAGATATGAAATCATGAGAAAAAATGCTACACCACTGGTACTTTGTTGCACCAGCTCTAGCTTTTATCACAGCTTGAATTCTCCGAGGCATGGGCTTGACAAACAGTATTCTTCATCAATCAGACTCCAACTTTCTCTTATTACCGTTTGCCAGATCACCTTTGCAGGTTGCCTTCACTGAAAAAAAAAATTCTTTTGAACTAGCATAATAAAATCATTGAAAGTGGTTCCACAAAATAAAGTTATATTTTGCCATCATAATAAAATCATGTGCATGTTTCATGATCTGCATATGTTACCTTCACATGATTTTGTTGTTGTTTTGGCAACATAATAAAACCAACTTTATTGTCATTCAATCCATAGAGCAGAACAAAATTATGTTTCTCCTGTTTACAATGTCAATCACATCTAGAATCACAGGGGTTGCTGCCATTATTTCTGAGCACCAAGCTGGACAGCAGAAAGCTTCACTTTCATATGGTCTTCATCATGACCCGGCCAGGATTTGAACCCAGGCCTCCCAGGTGTGGAGCAGATTACCAACTAGGCCACCACTACACCACCACTCCTAACAGCATGTGCAAACAAAATCATGTCAATGTTACATATGCAGCTCATGAAACATGATTTTATTATATATGTTGCCAAAACAACAAAATCATGTGAAGGTAACATATGCAGATCATGAAACATGCACAAAATTTTATAATCAAATCAAATCAAATCAAATCAAACTTTATTGTCATATTGCTGTACATACAACTGTAGTGCAGGCAAGATGAAATTGCGTTTCTCTCGACATCCATATAAGAAGCAGCATGATTAAGACACACTCCCACATAGCTCCCACCCCCCCATCCATTCACACATCCCTGAGACATACTTGGGGAAAAAGAATAACTAACTATAATATACAAAATGTCCATAGGTGCAGTAGTGTGTATGTGAGATTCCGGGTCAGCTGTTCAGCATCCTGACAGCTTGTGGGAGGAAGCTGTTGATCAGTCTGGTGGTTCTGCCTCTGATGCTCCGGAATCGTTTACCAGATGGAAGAAGTTCAAAGTGTTTATGCAGAGGGTGAGAACGGTCCTTGACAATGTTCAGTGCCCTGCTCCTACAACGGTTCTGAAAAAGTTCTTGGACAGAGGGGAGGGAGACTCCAATTACCCTCTCCGCCCCCTTGACTATCCTCTGCAGGGCTTTTTTATCTGACATACTGCAGCTGGAGTACCATGTAGCAATGCAGTACGTCAGAACACTCTCCACCACACCTCTGTAGAAGGTCCTGAGGATGCAGATGGGGAGAGAGGCCTGTTTGAGTTTCCTCAAGAAGTGTAGTCTCTGCTGAGCTCGCTTCCTGATCTCCAAGGAATTCTTGCTCCAGGTCAGGTCCTGCGAGATCTGCACTCCGAGGAACTTGATGTTCTCTACTCTCTCCACTAAACGGCCGCCGATGCTGAGGGGGACGTGCTCAGGCTGTGACTGCCGGAAGTCGATAATCATCTCCTTTGTTTTGTCTACGTTGAGCACCAGATTGTTCTCCCTGCACCAGCCCTCCAGGTCTCTCACTTCTTCCCTGTACATTGATTCCTCATCCCTCTGAATAAGTCCCACCACCGTGGTGTCATCTGCAAACTTAATAATCTGGTTCCCCTCGTGTTTGGATACACAGTCATGTGTTAGAAGTGTAAACAACAGTGGACTGAGTACACAGCCTTGAGGGGTTCCGGTACTCAGCGTGACAGAGTTGGAGATGTTGTTTCCAACCCGGACAGACTGAGGTCTCTCAGTCAGGAAATCCAGGATCCAGAGACATGTGGTGGTGTTCAGACCGAGAAGGAGTAATTTCTCTATCAGTCTCTGGGGAATAATGGTGTTGAATGCTGAACTGAAATCAATGTACAGGAGTCTGGCGTAGGTGTCTTTCTGGTCCAGGTGGGTGATGACAGAGTGTAGGGTGGTGACTATAGCATCCTCCGTGGAGCGGTTTGAACGATATGCAAACTGGAGCGGGTCGTGTGATGCAGGGAGGCAGGCTGTGATGTGTGGTTTGACAAGCCGTTCAAAACACTTCATCACAATTGGTGTAAGTGCAACAGGACGATAGTCATTCAAACATGACACCACTGGTTTCTTTGCCACCGGTACAATGATAGAGGTCTTGAAGCATCTGGGAACGATGGCCTGACTCAGGGAGATGTTATAAATGTCAGTCAGGACATCCGCCAACTCGCTCGCGCAGTCTCGGAGCACACGTCCCGGAATGTTGTCTGGACCTGCAGCTTTGCGTGGGTTGATTCTGGATAGGGTCCTCCGTGTGTCCACTGTGTTAATGGTAAAAGCTGGTCCGACCGATGGTGGGAGTGGGCTGGCCCTCCCTCTGATTGTCGAGTTTGATGCTTCAAAACGTGCAAAGAAGTCGTTAAGCCTGTCTGGAAGCGAAGCATCGTCATCATCGACCCCCTGCCTAGACTTAAAGCCCGTCAGTGTCCGAACTCCCTGCCACATCTGCTTGGTGTTCCTAGTGTCACAGAGGTGTCCCTGGATTTTCTCCGCATAGGCGCGCTTTGCCACCTTAATTCCCTTTAATTAAAATCCAAACGTCACACCCGGACAGTTTTGTGGTGGTTGCGGGGGATTTTAACCACACCAGCTTAAAGACTGTGCTCCCCAAGTTTAAACAACATGTAGACTTTAAGACCAGAGGAGAGAATATGTTGGACTTAGTGTACACAAACACAGATGCATATAAAGCGTTACCCCGCCCCCATCTCGGCCGTTCTGATCACATGTCCATGAATAAAACCTTTGCCACCTTAATTCCCTTTCCCTTAATTTCCCTAATGTTGCCAAAACAAAACAAAATCATGTCAATGTTACATATACAGATCATGAAACATGATCTGCATAAAAAATATGATTTTATTATGTTGGCAAAACATAACTTTGTTTTGTGGAACCACTTTCAATGATTTTATTATGTTAGTTCAAAAGAATTTTTTTTTTCAGTGTTGTGATAGACCATTTTTTTCAGTTTCCACCATCGATTTTCAAAGACATTGTGGTCCAGACTATTTGCAGGTCATGCCATTATGGGCCATATTACAAGGACACGGTTAGTCGTCAGCTGTCAGTGACTTAAGACGAGTATTTCCAAGTTCATGTCCTTATCACAACAGTGCAGAAACAAATTTTCCGCAAGACGCAAAGTCGAAAAGGGCTGTTCTAATGCTCTTAATTATTCAGAGGTGTGTTTGCGGTGTAATGTGAAATAAATCATTTGCTGCCTTTTATCTAATTTCCTTTAATAAACAGGGATGCGAGATCAAAGGCGTGATACTGACACTAAAGAGGTTTAAATGGGAGGACAATTATGCTTTGCGCTGAGGACAATGCAGGCTCATTCACAAAGTGAAAATGCATTTAAAAGCAAGGAGCTTTTTAACTCCACAGCCTTGCTTGCCAATGGATGAGAGCTGTTGGATACAATTCAGAGATCACAGTCTTTCTCTTTGTCCATGAGTTTGACAGAGTTTCCTTTTGTTATATTGTCGTCAACCTGATCTCACTAAAAAAAGTGTATTATAGTTCATCCGAGCTTCTCTTTTAAACCAAGAAACAGGAGCTGCTCATTGTGGCCTGAGCTGTATTACTCTGCTCTGCTGAATGCAAAATTGTAGGTTTAATTCAAAGCAACTGTCGGGATATTTTCGTTTTGAATTATTCTTTTGAAAGAATGATAGTAAATGAGGTTAAAATTCTAAAAAGTGTCATCATTAGATATCGGGTTTGTGCGCTCATACCTGCTCTTTTCTGGGGTCGTGGGGACAGCTGTTTTCCTGGTAAGACAGACTGGCCCAGCTGTGGTCTAGTAGAGAACTAAATCATAAACCCACGTAATGTTTTTTTCCTCTGTGTGGTGAAAAACCCTGTTGTGTCTTAAAATAGTTTATATTTAACTGTCCGCATTTAATAGAAAACACCACTGAGTGTGTTTTTTCATTAATCAGGACATATGTGCACAAATGGACGCAAGATATGATGATGCGATGTGATGACTCAATACACAACAGTTTAGTTGACAAAACTTTTTAAAGAAGAGGTCTGTAGTTTAAAATCTTCAGACTGACAGTAGCCTCCCCCACCCACACGCGCCACGCACCCACACCGGAGCACACACATACTCCCTGTTCATTCATTCATTCCCCTAAAAAATTCATTCATTAATACCTAATCTATAGACTTCAACGTTAAGTCCGCAATTAAAATGAGAATGTGGATGGAGAAAAAAAAACTAACGTGTGATCATATTATAATTACAATGACAAGCAATCATATTATGACTGTTAGAACTCCATCCATCCATCCATCCATCCATCCATCCATCCATCCATCTTCCACTGCTTTTCCGGAGGTCCGGGTCATGGAGGCAGCAGTTCAAGCAGAGAAGCCCAGACTTCCCTCTCCCCAGCAATCTGCTCCAGCTCTTCAGAGAGGATACCAAGGCGTTCCCAGACCAGGTGGGAGACATAGTCTCTCCAGTGAGTCCTGGGTCTGCCCCGGGGTCTCCTCCCAGTGGGACATGCCCAAAACACCTCAAGTGGGAGACGTCCAGGAGGCATCCTGATCAGATGCCCATACCACCTCAGCTGGCTCCTTTCAATGTGGAGGAGCAGCGGTTCTACTCTGAGCCAACCTCGGATGACTGAACTCCTCATCCTATCTCTGAGGGTGAGTCCAGCGATCCTACGAAGAAAGCGTATTTCAGCCACTTGTATCTGCGATCTTATTCTTTTGGTCATTACCCAAAGCACGTGACCATAGGTGAGTGTAGGAACGTAGATTGACTGGTAAACTGACAGTTTTGCCTTAGAGCTCAGCTCTCTCTTCACCACAACAGACCGGTACAACGTCCGCATCACTGCAGATGCTGCTCCAATTCGTCTGTCAATCTCTCGCTCCATTCTCCCCTCACTAGTGAATAAGACCCCAAGATACTTAAAGTCCTCCACCTGGGGCAGGAGCCTGTCCCCAACCCAGAGAGGACAATCCACCTTTTTCCGGCTCAGGACCATGGACTCAGACTTGGCGATACTGATTCTCATCACAGCCATTTCACACTCCATGGCAAACTGTCCCAGTAAGAACTGTAGGTCATTGCTGGATGAAGCCAGCAGGACAACATCATCTGCAAACAGCAGAGATGAGATCCTGTGGTCACCAAGCATGACACCCTCCATTCCCTGGCTGCGCCTAGAAATCCTGTCCATAAAAATTATGAACAGGATCGGTGACAAAGTGCAGACCTAGCGGAGTCCAACTCTCACTGGGAATGAGTCCGATCGAGTGTTGGCAATACGAACCAAGCTCTCACAATGGTTGTACAGAGACCAAATAGCTCATAACAACAAGCCCGATACCCCATACTCCCGAAGCACCCCCCACAAAAAACCACAAGGGACATGGTCGAATGCCTTCTCCAAGTCCACAAAACACATGTAAACTGGTTGGAAAAACTCCCACGAACCCTCGAGGATTCTTGAGAGGGTAAAGAGCTGGTCTGATGTGCCATGGCCAGGACGAAAACCACATTGCTCCACTCTCTCCATTAAAATCACTAGGGGTTTTTTTCTGTTATTTATTTATTTTTTTACTGTTAGAGCTCTTTCCATTAAAATAACAGAAAAACCTAGTACATGCTGTTTCCTCATGAGGAAACAGCATGCACTAGGCCAGAGTGGTGGCCTAGAGGTAGAGCATCCTCCCCCCAATGGGGAGGTTGGGGTTCAAGTCCCAGCCAGGTCATGCCAAAGATCATATAAAAGTGGAATTTCCTGCCGTCCAGCTTGGGGCTCAGCAAAATGGGATGGAGGAGGGATATGTTGGTGGCAGTGGCTCAGGAGGTAGAGCAGGTCATCCAATAACCACAGTGTTGGCGGTTTGAATCCCGCTCTCCCCAGACATCCTGCCATTGTGTCCCTGGGCAAGACACCTTACCTCCAGTGTCCATAACACTGGGTATGAATGTATATAAATCTTTGGTAGTGGTCGGAGAGGTTGTTGGTGCAGATTGGCAGCCATGTTTCCATCAGTCTCCCCCAGGGCAGCTGTGGCTAGAGCAGTAACTTACCACTACCATTGTCTGTCTGTGGAGTGAATGAATAATGGACTCAATGTAAAGCACTTTAGGCATCTTGAAAGATGCTATATAAATGCAATCCATTATTATGTGCTCCAGAGCTGCTGATTTCAAAACATGCCACTGAAATAGCATTAAACCATGCACTTCTGATGGCGGGCCTCCTTTTGCCTGATCAAATGCGCATTGGCATAACATACACGATAGTAAGGATTCACCTGAGACTGCATGCCGCCACACCTCTTTAAAATGAGCTTCCTCCTCCCAGCGCAAAGCATTGTCTACTGGTAATTAGATGGAGTGATGCAAAACATAAAAAAAAAGACATTGAGCTGACAGAAACTAACAAAAACACTGGCATATGTTGGAAAGTCTGGCAGAAAAGTCCACTGAGGACTGTCAAAATAGGGTTCTATATGTCTTTCTTGAAGGAAAGTTTTCATGCTTTTTGCCCCATGGCAAGATGCATTATCATTCTTTCAACTGATGGAATAAGAAAAATGTCCAAAATTTCAATGTAAACTTGTGCATTTATTGAAGATATAATGACTTTCATTTCCCCATACCTTTACCTGACATGAGCGGGAGTGACACAGTTAGATCATATGATAATGTTGTCAAGAACACATCTGGTAGGTGGCGGTAATGCACCTGTAAGCTGGTTGCCAACCGCCAATCAAATCTAAAAGAAGAAGAAGAAGACATGCAGGCTCATATCACCAATGATTGCATAGATTTATTTTCTTCAGGCAGTGATCTTCATAAATTTCATTGGAACAGCACCAAACACAAAAAGTTCCAGCATTATCATCTTGCCAATGCAGACTCCTGATTCATCACTACATATCACTTTCTGTTGTTTTGGATGAAACCCCATTTTTAAGAGCAATTGAACTGCATTCTTCTGGACGGTAAAACACTAAGAAGTGATGAGCTCTGTTTAACCACATTATCCACTGACTCTGATACTTGCAGAAATGAAGGGGGAAAAACATGTTCTCCTTTCCGACATATCTAGCTACTGATTGCTTAGCACAAATAGATCTCCCGTGTAATTGCCACTTATGCTTGAGAGCCCATTTATCTTTTCACATTACGTCACAGGCCTTGTCTTTTTTCTTCAGATTTTTCAGGGGATAAATAAGACTAGATCAACATGTACACAAAATTAATTTTATGTCCACTGAGACATTCTACCCTTGTTTTTCTTTTGTGCTTTCATGGCACATCATGTGCTGGCGTTGGCTTCATAGGTACAGCAAGATGTGCAGGACACTCAGCGGCCTCTCACAATTTGCACTGACCTTGTCTAACAATGCCTGTGACACTGAAAGACTGAATAACAAAACAAGACTACAAGATCTTTTCTGATTCAACACACCAGCTGATCCAGGGAGGCTCAAGTGAGTCCTCTGCTGGCCCAAAGACAAAACTGCACATTTTCCAGAGAGAAAAATCACAAGTTTATGGAAGTTTTGCACTCACCAGATGTCAAACAACTGATCAAAAAAATGCATATATAGTCTAACTACGGGTGTCCACATATATCACTAACAAAGGTAGCTGCAATATACAGTGGTGCAAGAAAGTGTTTGCCCCCTTCCTGATTTCTCTTTTTTTTTGGTATGTTTGTCACACAAATGTTTCAGATCATCAAACAAATTACATCAGATAAAGATAACACAAGTAAACACAAAATGCAGTTTTTAAATTAAGGTCTTTATTATTAAGGGGGAAAAAATCCAAATCTACATGGCCCTGTGTGAAAACATGATCGCCCCCTAAACCTAATAACTGGTTGGGCCACCCTTAGCAGCAGCAACTGCAATCAAGTGTTTGCCATAACCGGCAATGAGTCTTTTACAGCACTGTGAAGGAATTTTGGTCCAGTGAACTTTGCAGAATTGCTATAATTCAGCCACACTGGAGGGTTTTTGAGCATGAACCGCCTTTTTAAGGTCATGCCACAGCATCTCAATTGGATTCAGGTCAGGACTTTGACTAGGCCACTCCAAAGTCTTCATTTTGTTTTTCTGAAGCCATTCAGAGGTGGACTTGCTTGTGTGTTTTGGATCTTTGTCCTGCTGCAGAACCCAAGTATGCTTCAGCCTGAGGTCACGAACAGATGGCCGGACATTCTCCTTCAGGATTTTTTGGTAGACAGCAGAATTCATGGTTCCATTTACCACAGCAAGTCTTCCAGGCCCTGAAGCAGCAAAACAGCCCCAGACCATCACACTACCACCACCATATTTTACTGTTGGTATGATGCTCCTTTTCTGAAATGCTGTGTTACTTTTACGCCGGATGTAATGGGACACACACCTTCCAAAAAG
The DNA here is from genome assembly GCA_020510985.1 of Pholidichthys leucotaenia. Taxonomy (NCBI): domain Eukaryota; kingdom Metazoa; phylum Chordata; class Actinopteri; order Cichliformes; family Pholidichthyidae; genus Pholidichthys; species Pholidichthys leucotaenia. The sequence continues at coordinate 234,453,662 of CM035847.1, forward strand.
TTCAGCTTTTGTCTGGTCAGTCCATAGAGTATTTTGCCAAAAGTCTTGGGAATCATCAAGATGTTTTCTGGCAAAACTGAGGCGAGCCTTTATGTTCTTTTTGCTCAGCAGTGGCTTTGGTCTTGGAACGCTGCCATGCAGGCCATTTTTGCCCGGTCTTTTTCTTATGGTGGCGTCATGAACACTGACCTTAACTGAGTCAAGTGAGGCCTGCAGTTCTTTGAATGTTGTTGTGGGGTCTTTTGTGACCTCTTGGATGAGTCATTGCTGCACTCTTGGGGTAATTTTGGTCAGCTGGCCACTCCTGGGAAGGTTCACCACTGTTCCATGTTTTTACCATTTGTGGATAATGGCTCTCACTGTGGTTCGCTGGAGTCCCAAAGCTTTAGAAATGGCTTTATAACCTTTTCCAGACTGATAGATCTCAGTTACTTTGTTTTTCATTTGTTCCTGAATTTATTTTGATCACAGCAAGATGTCTAGCATTTAAGGATCTTTTGGTCTACTTCACGTTGTCAGGCAGGTCCTATTTAAGTGATTTCTTGATTGAGAACAGGTGTGGCAGTAATCAGGCCTGGGTGTGGCTAGAGAAATTGAGCTCAGCTTTCCAAAGATGTGATAAACCACAGTTAATTTATGTTTTAATAGGAGGGGCAATCACTTTTTCACACAGGGCTATGTAGGTTTGGATTTTTTCCCCCTTAATAATAAACACCTTCATTTAAAAACTGCATTTTGTGTTTACTTGTGTTATCTTTGTCTAATATTTAAATTTGTTTGATGATCTGAAACATTTAAGTGTGACAAACATACAAAAAATGAGAGATCAGGAAGAGAGCAAACACTTTTTCACACCACTGTAAAAACATCCATCCATCCATCCATCCATCTTCTACCGCTTTTCTGGAGGTCAAAGTTGCGGAGGCCGCATGCAACTATTGCATGCAACTATTAGTATTGTGTTAATAATACACAGATATATGTATCAGTTATCTGGATGCCTTTTCACAATCAAGTCAGTCCATTTTTTACACTTTTGTACAATTACACATACAGAATTTACACACACACACACACACACACACACACACACACACACGAAGCAACATTAAAAATAAGCTGACTGGTAGGATTATTATCATTATTATTTACATTTCAACCAATGTGGTATTTATTATGATAATTCTGGCCATGTTGTGAAAATCCTCTACTGTACCAGAGCTACTTGTTAGAAGGTATGTTTGTAGGAATAATTAAACACTTTAGACCTGCTCATATGAATTTTCTTGTCAACTTAGTTAACTGATGCAGGAAACATTTAGATAGTCTGGAGGAAAATATTGTTTTAAAGTCTCAAACAATTTAATGAGACCCTAAGAGTCATCGCTGCAGATAGGTTGGCATAAAGTCATTCTGCGTAGTCAAACTTTAATAAAACTTTACTTTAAATTCCAGTGGAAATATATTTCAGAAAGATATCAAATTTGTTGACTGACATATTGGGAAATGTCTTTATAATGAAGTAAAATGTAAACATACAGCCCCCAAAAAACAACACAAACTTATATTGATAGATGTTGTAACAAATGAAGCTCAAAATCTGACCCACTGACCGAAACAGAGAGGAGATTCATTAAATATATTGTGGGGGCCATTTTGATGGCGGGGTTGGGGTTATTTGGAGAGACAAGGGTCACATAAAACAATACAAAGATTTCAGAATGATTGCTTTTATTTGATGATAAATCCCTTGTATCTAGAGGGATGCTGTCTTTGATATGAGGGTTTGATGAATGGATGATAATTATGTGACTGAAAATGGTCTAGTCATAGGGTCTTCAACCTGTGGCTCTTTTGCCCATAACCAGAGGCTATGGGCAAACTTTGACCCAAAAAAAAAAGGAAAAATGAGAAACAAAATATCTGCAGATTTAAGAAAAAAAAACAACTTACAGACGTACAAGAACAAAACAGCACAATTCTAAGAAAAAAAAATGCTGCTAATTTAAGAGCAAAAGGTCTCAAAATGACAAAAATTAAAGTTCCTACTTATTGCCTTTTTTCATGGATTAATTTCAAATTCTGACATCATCAAGAACACACAGTATATGTATATTTTAATAAACAAAAAAAAATCATCTCTGTGTCATTTTTACTTGAGATCTAGGAAGCCACTTTGTGAGCTCCCAAAGAAAACTGTGTGTTTCAGGATTCCTCAGTGGTATTTTGATTGGGTGAAAGCTTTGTGATTGACACATGTGGCAAAGCCAATCACAAGTCAAGAGGTGAAACCTACAGCAGGGCCCAAGTATGACTGTTTAGGACTGACTTGCTACGTAAATAAAACAAGGAAATGAGAAGAGCCAAATTTCACCAGATAAACATCATTATAAAGATCTAATGCCTATAAAATTAAAATCCAATGCTACAGTGCTTGTGGAAGGTCTGAACGATTGTTTGGCGTATGTAGCCATGCAGCACAAGACTCTGGTGGACACACAAGCTCAGTGGAGCAGCACAGAACTGGCCGCGGGGATGTGAACCCATACAGCTGACCATCCCCACTGGTCCTTTTCCTGCTGTGCTTACACAGCCGTGCTGTTTAATGCCTAAATTTAACATTTAAAATTTAATACCGCCGTGACTATGGACAGAAATGGCCACATCAATTATTATATATGGCCACAAAGCATGTGCATTGGGTGAGCATGATCACAGCAAAAGGGGCAAGGCACAGGAGTGGAGTGTGGATCCATGCCGTCAGTCAGCCAGGGACAGAGTTCCCGCTGGTGCTACTTGTGCAGCGATGCCACATAATCAATCCATTCCTCTCCACTATCATTAAAGGCAGTGGAACAGGTACGGAACTGTATGCCTAGAATGCTTGCTACAGATACAACTCAAATCTGATTGGCCAGTACACGTACGGAAATCTGAGGCATTTATTAACAAATGAAGGAAGAATATTTCTCATATTAACACAAAATTTGTTTCCATTTTTTAATTAATATCTACAGTATTTATTACCCTTTTAACCTTACCCTTTCCCAAATCCTAAGGCCAACCTCTTTTAACTAAGGATTCTGAATTCCATCTCATAGAGAGCAGCATGGACATGGTGGCGAGAGTAGGAAGCGAACCACCAATCTTTCGATCAGAGGTGGACCACACTCTACGCCTGCAACATAGCCACAACAAACTTGAGGTGATCATGGTGTGTGTGTGTGTGTGTGTGTGTGTGTGTGTGTGTGCGCAAGTACCTGTGAGTGGATGCGCAGGTGTGGAGGGTGTGTATGTGGAGAGAGAGAGACCTCATTTGTGTGCATGTGTGTGTGCATGCATGTGTGTGTACGTGCATATAGCTGTGAGCTGGTATGTCAGTGTGGAGGGTGTGTATGTGGAGGAAGGGATTTCATTTGCGTGTGTGTAGGGGTGTGTACTTGAGTATGTGTAGGTGCTCCATCACGCCTGGAGTACAATGCGGGGAAAACGGGGGCTGAGATGTGGACATACCCCATGATCTGGGGTGGGTTGGCTGACTTGGCCTCCGGAGAAGGGGTGGAAGGCTGCTAGCCTGTGGTGCTGGTGGTGCGCTGGGGTATGGCGTTGGGAGGTCCTAGGTTGCACGGCCTGGTGCCCCTCATCCTGGGGTGGGATCTGGGGGCAGTGGGTGGCTTTCAGAGCCAGTTTGGGAGCTGGCTTCTGGGGGGGGGGGGTGACTGGCTCTCTTTGGGGCCACCTCCCTCCCACTCATACCTACACTCCCCCCCCCACACACACACACACTGGGTGAATCGCACATCTTATTGGATACACTTAGGGTTTTGAGGCGGGGGTGTGCCGTGGGGTGTTGGTGAGGAGGGTCTCTCTGTTTACTGCACCGCAGGGCCACCCTCACCTCAATTTTAATTGCACTGTACACCGAGGGCTTGGACGGAGGGAGATGGGAGCTCTGCTGCCCCTAGCAGTAGGCAGCCGTGGCCCATCACAAGATCCCCCCCAATTTTATCTGCACTTTGGTAGTTCATACACCTGCACCCAATCACACCACATAAGCACTCACTCATCACAGTTTGCACACTTGGGGTGGGGGGCTTTCCTCCACGCCTGCTGCCTTCCTTTTGCTGGGGGCTCAGGCCTGGTTGATGACCCAGGATGTCATGTTGTTGTCATCCCTGGGGCGCTACTGGTCTGCAACGCAATGCCTTGGGATACTTTTACGGGGTTTTATGATTGGATGGGCTGAGGAGAACATAGGTTTGTGCATGCGTAGGCACGAGTGAGGGAGCGAGCATGAGTAAGTGAGTGAGCGTGAGAGAGCGAGTGAGTGAGTAAATTACAGTGAATGAGCAAGTGAGAGTGAATAAATGTGAGTGAGCGTGAGAGAGAGTGAGTGTGAGTGAGTGAATGAGTATGAGAGTCAGTAGCCACGGTTACATGGGCAAAATTTCTTCAATCTGATTACAATTGAGATCAGAATTTTACTGCTTACATGGATCCTGAAAAAGCTGATCTGATTAGGACGTGCGTTTCCATGCGTCACAGGTTTGAATGGAATAAATCATTTTGACATGCGCACGTTGACATTTCGACATTCCAAAAATAGTAGAAGAAGAAGCAACTTCCGGTGTTAGCAAGCCCCGCTTTGTATTGAAATTGACCTGTATTGTGTTATTCAGACTGTATTTTTGCTTCTGCTGGTCTCCGTATTGAAGCTACAAGTACATACTTCTGCATATGATGAACAGAGGTAGACAGCAGGACGATACAGACCAGTTTTGTTTTACTCCCGCTATGATTTGTGCAAGCTGCTGCTAAGGCGGAAATACGTCACATCGACGTGCGGCTGGTTTACAGACATGCGCAGTAAACATATTTTCTGCCCTATGTTCGGAATAAGTGTTTTCATGAGCACCATTCCGATTAACAGTCGGCATAACCCACCCCTCTCAATCGGAATGAAATTTTGATCCGAATGAGCGTGATCAGGTTAGAATATTCAGATTGGCATGGCTTTTAATCTGGTTACTTGTGTCCATGTAAACATAGCCAGTGTGAGAGTGGGTGAGTGTGAATGAGTGTGAGTGAGTATGTAAGAGTGAGCACGAATAAATGTGAGTGAGTCAGAGCATGAATTAGAGTGTGTACGTCAGTGAGCATAAGTGAGAGGGAGCGTGAGTGAGTGTGAGTGACAGTGTGAGTGGGAGTATACTATCTATCTATCTATCTATCTATCTATCCCTTAGCCTGTTAGACCGTGGGGGCACCACTGATGACTTGGCCACTATCTCTCTCAGCTTTTCTGATAGCCTCTTGAAAGCTCAGTCCTGTCCATTCGATGATATTATCCTCCCATCTCTTCTTTTGTCTACCTCTCTTCCTTTTGCCTAGAACTGTTCCTTGTAGGATCATCTTGGCTAGCCCTGTCGATCTTGTTATGTGCCCAACCCATTTCAGCTTCCTCTTTTTCACTTTTGTCATATGGTCCGATGACAGCTCTAATTCTTCACTGTACTTCTTCGTTGGAGACACGATCTCTGTATGTGATGTGCAGCATCTTGCGGAAGCATCTCATTTCCAAAGCCTGTATTTTCTTTCGTAATTCAGCTGTCAAGGTCCATGTTTCACATGCATACAGGAAGACTGAAAGGATAGGGGAATGCATCAATCTGATTTTGGAGCTGAGGACGATGTTTTTGTCATTCCAGATAGGCTTCAGTCTTGCCAGTGCTGCTGATGTTAGCGCTACTCTGGCCATTACTTCTGGCTTAGACCCTTCATTGCTTACAATTGCCCCTAAATACTTGAAGCTGTTTACCATTTCCAATTTGGTGCCTTTGATGTCAATGTCCGTACTGATACCATTGGTGGTATTGGTCATGAGCTTTGTCTTCTCCCCACTTATTTCCATCCCAAACTTTGTAGATGCATTTTAGATGCGACGTATGAGACTAACCAATTCTTATTCATCTTCAGCTAGGCCATCAATGTCGTCAGCAAAGTGCAGGTTAGTAATAGTTCTCCCTGCAATAGTGACTGACCCTTCATGTTCCTCCAGGGCTTTTGTCATAATTCTCTCAAGGAATATGTTAAACAAGGTCAGTGATAGAGGGCAGCCTTGATGCATTCCAACTGTTGTTGGGAACCAGTCACCCAGGTTTCCGTTGATAAATACAGCACTGGTAGTTCTTTGGTATAGCTGTTCAGTGATTGTGATCAGATTGGAATTGATGTTGTACTTCGTCATTGTTGCTCATACAGCTGCATGGCAAGCACGATCAAAAGCCTTTTTAAAGTCTGTGAAGACATGGTAGAAGTCTTGTTGATGTTGGAGATACGTTTCACATAAAATTCTAAGGTTGAAAATCTGTTCTGTTGTGCTGTGACCTGCTGCCCTGAAACCTGCTTGCTCTTCAGCAATTGTTTCTTCTGCCTGTGGTTTGAGTCTGTTTTATAATATCTTAAGCATGACTTTGCTAAGATGGCTTGTGAGGCTGATGGTGTGGTAGTTCTGGCAAAGACTTAAATTGCCTTTCTTTGGAATGATGATGATCATTGACTGGGTCCAAGGTGTTGGCCATCCTCCAGTCTGCCAGAATTTGTTGCATATGATTGTGAGAGCATTAACTACCAACTTTCCTACTGTCTGTATTAATTCTGCAGGTATGCTGTCCACTCCTGCTGACTTGCCCCTTTTGAGTGCCTTCACTGCTGCCTCAACTTTCTCTCGGAGTATGGAGTCCTTGCTGTCTTCACAGTTGATATTGGCAGTATTCAGAACTTCTGGGTCACAAGTGATTCTGATGTTATAAAGCTCTGAACAGTATTCTGTCCAGCGCTGACAGATTTCTTTGTCCCCATTAAGGGTTGTTCCTCTTTTGTCTTGGATTGTGGTGGAGTGTCCTTGCTTTTCACTTGTCAGTTGTGACTAGCTGATAAGCTTCTTGGTGTTGTTCCTTTTCATGCTGTCTTCTATTTCACAGCATTGTTCCTTTATCCATTTCTCTTTTGTTCTCTTTACTGCCTTTCTGACTTCTTTGTTGGCCTTTCTATACTGTTCTGCTCCATCTAGTGTGACCCTTTTTCTTTTGAGTTCCCTTCTTTTGTCACATAAGTTGAGAATGTTTGAAGTGATCCAGGATTTCTTAATTGGGTGGTGTTTCCCCAGAATTTCTTTAGCAGTGTCTATTAAGGCACTATTCAGTGTCTCTATCATGAGGTCTATGTTGTTATCATTAGGGTCAATATCGAGAAGTGGTGCAAATCTACCACCTATTGTTACCTGGAAGGTTTCAACAGGTTCAGGTTTAGGTTCAGGTTACTTTATTTGTACCCGTAGGTAGATTTGTTTTGCAGTCTGGTGACATCCATATTTACAGTGGGGTAAAAAACTATTTAGTCAGCCACCAATTCTGCAAGTTCTCCCACTTAAAAGATGAGAGAGGTCTCCAGTTTTCATCATAGGTATACCTTAACTATGAGAGACAAAATAAGAAAAAAAAAATCCAGAAAATCACATTGAAGGATTTTTAATGAATTAATTGGTAAATTCCTCGGTAAAATAAGTATTAGTACACTGAATAGTATACTATATATACTATGTATAATAGTACGCTGAATCCTTGTTCTAGCATTCATCATGAGAGTCTGTTGAATCATTCTTAGACTGGCCCTTCACCCAGGACCAGTTTATCTTGGGTGACCCTACCAGAGGCAAATTGTCCCGGACAACATAGCTCCTGGGATCACTAGGGCATGCAAACCCCCCACCACGATAAGGTGACGATCCATGAGGGGGAACTTAAGCCTGTAGATGTGAAAGCACCCTAACTCTCCATGTCTGGTGTCACTCTATATTGTAATATTGTAATGGCCCATGTTATACCACAGCAGGTGATTAAAACCGGCCAAACTGGTGACAGAACAAAAAATAGATACGTTTTCAATTTTTTTTTAATAATATGTCATCAGTGCTAAGCTAACAGCTTTAGCAGCTAAAAACACTGACCTTTCACACTTGGATAAATATTTATAGACTATGCTTATGCTTATCACTTCCGGCGCCACACGAGTAGGCTGCCTTTTTGCAACAGCGGATTAATTTCTTCCTATTTCTCTTTACTATCTGGCTTCTCTTGCTACTCTTTCTGATCCGGTGACACCTTATCCATCGGACGGACACGGATCGCCCAAATGTCTCCTGAGCTGGCAGGCGAAGCCACTGTTTTGAGCAGGATACGTTACAGCAGAGACCAGCTGTTAGCACTTAACAGGACCAAGATGCTAGTGCAAGACTTTGACATACTGGGTGAAATAAGACAGAAACGACATGGATTCTGTGCTGGAGCAAGACGGTGGGCAAGAAACATAAGGTACAGACCCGTCCTTCCATCCGTTATTATGGGGAATGTACGATCGCTACTCAATAAGACAGATGAGCTAGCGGCTATGGCTTGTTACCAGATCATCTTCAGAGAGATTAGCATGATGTTGTTTACTGAGACGTGGCTAACAGAACTAGCAACAGATGCTAACATCGAACTGGAGGGTTTCCATGCAATACGGGCAGACTGGACACCAGACAGTGGGAAGGCAAGGGGCGGAGGAGTGATAATGTATGTTAATAACAGCTGGTGCAGACCAGGACATATCACGGTTAAACAACAACACTGCAACAAAGACATTGAGTTGCTAGCTGTTAGCATGCGGCCTATGTAGGAAAAAGTCAATTTTGGACAACCTCTAGAAAACCCCAGAAAACATTTTTGGTAAGATGCTGATGGCTAATATAGACATTTCTAATAAATGTATCTAAAAGACTGTAATTTAGATGTTGATGGTAAATAGGAGCATTTATAAGAAATGTAACTAAAGGACTGTAATTGAACTGTTTTAATGTAAACTGTTTGCCAGTAGAAGCAGTAGCGCTTCTGCTCCACAGGTGGCGCTCGGTAGTGATGAGACGCTGTTAAGTGTTAGAGCGCGAGAGAAGAAGAGTGGAGAATGTTCTAGAGTGTGAAGAAAAAAATGGTGAAGAGTGATGTGGCCGTTATCGGGTGATGTCCCGTGTCAGAGTGTCGTGCCTGGTGTTTGTAAAAGTGAAGTCAATAAACCGCTGAAAAGTCCGCCAGTTGGCCCTCTCCTTCTTCTTCGCCCTCCGGGTGTAACAAAATTTGGTAGCAGAGGATGGTTCAGTTGTGCCTCAGATGGTGAGTGAGCAAATAAAAAGAGACGCGATGCAATTGGAGCAGCTACAAGATAAGCTAAGCGAGGCCTTGGTGCCATTACAGGCCGAACAGCTAAACGAGGTCTGTTTCTTTGCAAAGATAAACCCAGCCAAGCCGTCTAAGAAGTACACGTTGGTATGACTGTTAAACGAGGAGGTGGAAAAAACCATTGAAAGCGAAGAGGAGGATGTAGCCCGCATGTTTCTGCTAAAGCTAATTGCATGTGCTACTGAAGCTAAGCTAGGCGAATCATCGACACAGGCGGAGGCAGCGGCCGGCACGAGCCGGGGGGCAGAGGCACTCGCCAGTTTACAAAGCCAATATGCCGCTCTGCATGAAAGTATCCTTGATTCAACTAAAAAGGTTGAAGAGGAAATAGCGAGGCTGACCGATAACGCGGCCACTCAGCCACAGAGTCACCATTTTGTGACACAGCCCGCGGTCCCCGCAGCGCCCCTACTGCCAGAAGTGACCATTAAACGAGAGTTTAGGATAAATGGTCAGATAGGAGAGAGGGGCCAAAGAGACAAGTTGTCTTATTCCGACCTCATTCACCAGATTGAGATGGGCCTAAAGAAAAAGCACAGTGAGGCTGAGATAATCGAGGCTGTTGTCAGAGCAGTGAGTCCCGGATTGAGTTTGCACGATATGCTGGAGATCAAGTCAGATCTCACCCTGTCACAGTTGCGCATCATCCTGCGAGGACATTATAAAGAGGATAGTTCCACTGACTTGTACAATTGTCTGATAAACCTCACACAAGACAGTAACGAGTCACCTCAGAGCTTCCTGTTTCGCGCCATTGAGCTAAAGAAAAGACTTTTAGCAGCATCCAGAGAGCCTGGCACGGAAGAGCAGTATAGTTCTGATCTTATTCAGAGGAAGTTTCTGAGGGCAGTGGAAACAGGACTGATTAGTGCTGACGTGAAGTACCAACTGAAGCGCTATCTGGAGGATCCTGCCATCACCGATGAGCTTCTGATTTCTAAGACGAATACAGCAGCCAGTCTTGAATGGGAACGACACCAAAAATTCAAGAGGCACACGAAAGAACTCAAAGTTCGAGAATGCCGAGTGGAAAATCTGACGGGTCAGTATGCCACCGTGGAAGGAGTGGATGGCCAAGAATGCCCTCCACCATCGACAAAAAGTAAAATCCTTAAATCCCAAAGCGCAGTGACCCGCACAGAATCTGAGCTCCTGGACATAGTCACGCAGCTGAAGAGTGGCATGGAGGAGATCAAGAAGGCCATACGTGAGTCTCCCAGAGCACCTCATGCTCAAAGAGCCAGGAGGACACGTGGCTGCAAGAGCTGTCAGTCCACCAGCAATGGCGATCAGTGCGACCACTGCTTCAGATGTGGATTCAGCGGCCACATGTCAAGGGAATGTCGGATAGGAAGGAGACCTGGAAAAAGGACAGGGCAAGTAGACACGGCGGCCAATACTGTCACAACCACATCAGAACAAGCTAACACACAAGCGCTGTATGAGCTAGTTACTGACAGTATTCAGAGGTTGGAAGCAAGGCTGGTAGCTAAAGCAGAGGCGCCTCCTGAAGAAACGGTCCGTGTTAATCTACTGTCCCCTAATCGCCAATTACAGTTACTCAATTTGGTTGGGAAAAAATATGTCATAACCTGCTTCCTCAATGATAAGGAGACAGAAGCATTGTGGGACACAGGGTCACAGGTCTGCTTAATGAATGATGCCTGGAGACAGGAGCACCTGCCACACACCACTTAGCCGAGTTGGTGGGTCCAAGTATTCTGAATGGGAGGGCAGTGAACCAGACACCGATTCCATTCTCAGGGTGGGTCGAAGTCACTTTTAAGCTGCTGACAGATAGTAGCCCACCGGTGGAACTCTTAGTTCCCATGCTAGTGATGAAGGAGGATGGCGTGGCAGAGCTGCCTATCATTGGGTTCAACGTGATTGACCATGTCCTGAAGATGGGCATTAAACCCCCTTGTGCCATCAGTGAAGCTGTTAGTGCAGCCTTCTCCTTTGATTGTGAAAAAACAGAGGTATTTTTGAAGGTGATGCAAAGTGAGGAGGATAGGCTGGGGGAAGGAATGGTAAAAGTTGGCAGTGAGTTGGTCACCATCCCTGCTGGCCAAACCAAAGCAGTCAAAGGTTTTGTCAGGGCAGGCTCACTTCCAGACACACAAGACGTCTTGTTTGAGCCGAGTCAGTACACACAATTACCGGAGGGTTTGCAGATGCAAAGTGGGTTGGTGCAGTTATGGAAAGGGAGGCGATCTATGTTCAAAATACCTATAACAAACAGTATGTCCTGTGATATCCAGCTGCCCACTAAGACCATTTTGGGACAGACACAGAGAATTAAAACTGCTTACCCGGCAGACATTAGACCCCCTGCTGTAAACCAAGCGACAGCCGACCCGACGACGAGTGAAACAGGAAGAAATAAAGAGACCGAAATGAACTGTGCCGTCAAAGAGACTATGGACATGTGGGACCCCCCAGTTCCCCTTGATCATCTCTCGCCCACACAACAAGAGCAAGTAAAACAGCTATTACGGGAGGAACGGCAAGCGTTTTCCCGTGATGAGTATGATGTAGGGACAATTCCCTCTTTACAGTTGAAGATCCAACTCAAGGATCCCACTCCTGTCAAAAAGACATATCTCTGTTCCCAGACCACTTCATCAAGAAGTAAAGGAGTATTTAGAAGACCTGCTTAACAGGGGCTGGATCACCAAATCTAAGTCATCGTATTCCAGTCCAATCATCTGTGTGCGAAAGAAAGATGGAGGCCTACGTTTGTGCTGCGACTTTAGAGTGCTAAACAAGAAGTCCATCCCTGATAGACACCCAATTCCCGGCATACAAGATATGTTAAACAGTCTAAATGGGAGTGCGTGGTTTTCAGTCCTCGACCAAGGGAAGGCGTATCACCAGGGTTTCCTGGAAGAGTCGAGTAGGCCACTCACTGCATTTATCACTCCCTGGGGTTTGTTTGAGTGGGTAAGAATTCCATTTGGTTTGTCCTCAGCACCAGCAGCATTCCAAAGATCTTTGGAGGAGTGTTTGTGGGGGTTGAGGGATGATGTTTGTCTGCCTTACCTCGATGATAACCTTGTTCATTCACAGACTTTTGAAGACCACTTGTGAGACCTGAGAAGTGTCCTGCACCGCTATCAAAGCCATGGAGTGAAGCTGACTCCCCGGAAATGTGAGCTATTCAAGCAGCATGTACGTTTCCTTGGTAAAATGGTAACAAAACAGGGCTACACTATGGACCCTGCAGACATTGCCCCGGTGCAGACACTCAAACAGCAGCAACCTTCCACTGTTGGAGAGCTAAGGAAATTGCTAGGTTTTATTTCATATTACCGCAGCTATATTCCAAACTTCTCCCGTATAGCAAAGCCTCTTTACGACCTTCTTGCTAACGACCACACAGATAAAGCAAAGAAAAACTCGAAAAAACATGTCATAAAGAAAGATAGTGGCCAGTTGCCCTCATCCCATGCAATCAGGTGGCGCCCTGAGCATCATGCAGTGCTCTGTCAGCTTGTTGACTTTCTCTCCCAGCCCCCAGTGTTAGGTTACCCGAACTTTGAGGAACCCTTCATTTTGCACTGTGACGCTTCACAGGAGGGGCTTGGGGCGGTGTTATATCAGTGACAACAAGACAAACTTGTGGTGATAGTGTATGGCTCCAGGACACTGTCAAATCCAGAGAAAAACTACCACCTTCATTCAGGGAAGATGGAGTTTCTTGCCATGAAGTGGGCCATCTGTGAGAGGTTTCGGGATTACCTGTACTATTCCCCACCATTCACTGTCTATACGGACAATAATCCCCTAACGTATGCGCTCACCACCGCAAAGTTAAACGCAACCACACAGAGGTGGGTAGCAGAACTAGCTGATTTCCAGTTTGTAATTAAGTACCGCCCTGGGAAAGTAAACAGAGATGCAGACGGCCTTTCACGTATGCCCCTAGATATGGAGCAGTACATGAACAAATGCACACAAAATGTTGATCCTGATGTAATGCATTGTGTGGCGCAGGCAGTCAAGGTAAAGTCACGAGAAAATGAACCATGGCTCTGTCCAGTCACCATTTCTACTCTCATTAGTGAAGCAGATCAAGAAGCCAGCTCTGTAGCTGAAATATCAAAGACTGCTCTAAAAAGAGCTCAAGAAGAGGACTCTGTGATTGGAGAGGTGTTGCGTTATGTGTTGTCAAAACAATGGCCAAGAAGTGGAAAGCAGCGGAACAGTAAAATTGCAGCTCTAGTCAGGCAAAAACACAAGCTGTACCTAGAAGATGATGGACTGCTGTACAGGAAAACGGCATCACATGACCAGCTACTTCTACCCCAAAAGTTTCACAAGCTCGTGTTCAAAGAGCTCCACAAAAACATGGGCCATTTAGGGGTAGAGAGAGTGATGAACTTGATAAGGGAGCGCTTTTATTGGGCTCATATGCCAAGAGATGTTGAGCACTACATCACTAAAGTGTGCAGTTGTTTGAAGAATAAACGTCCCAACAAGATAACACGGGCACCACTGTGATAACGTTGTCACCACGTATCCATTCGAACTGGTGTCCGTTGATTTCCTGCACTTGGAGAGGTGCAAAGGAGGATATGAGTATATCCTGGTTCTAATGGACTGCTTCACTCGCTTTGCCCAGGCTTATCCTTGTCGCAACAAAGCTGCCCACACCACTGCTGAGAAGATATTTGGGGATTTTGCCCTCAAATTTGGCTTCCCCACACGTCTCCATCACGATCAGGGTAGAGAGTTCCAAAATAAACTCTTTGCAAAACTCCAAGAGTACAGTGGTGTGCAGGGGTCCCGGACAACGCCCTACCATCCCCAAGGGAATGGGCAGGTGGAACGATTCAATCGTACACTGTTGGCAATGCTCAGAAATTTGCCCGAAGCAGCCAAGGAAGATTGGAAGTCCTCTCTGGCAAAAGTGGTTCATGCCTATAATTGCACACGCAGTGAGGCTACGGGGTACGTGCGATATTTTCTGCTATTTGGCCGTAGTCCAAAGTTGCCTATTGATCTAATGTTTGGCCTCACAACAAGAGAGCAGAGTACTTCTCAGCAGGACTATGCTGAAAAGTGGAGAGCTACAATGGCTGAAGCTTACAAACTTGCCTCTAAAACAGCAAACAAAGAAGGGATGAGAAGTAAAGCCCTTTATGATAAAAAGGTTCATGGTGCTGAGTTGCCCCCTGGATCCAGAGTACTGGTCCGAATCTTGACCAAAAAATGTGGGCCAGGAAAATTAAGATCATTCTGGGAAGACAAGGTGTATGTAGTGACCCAAAAGAAGTACCTAGACAGTCCAGTGTATGAGATCAGACCTGAAAACGGCAAGGGGCGCACTCGGGTCATGCACAGAAACCTTTTGCTACCCTGTGACTTTCTTTCCATGGAAACAGTGGAGCCTGCCTCTAATAAAACAAGAGAAAGAGAGTCTAAAAGGCAAAGGAATGTGGACAGACAAAACAGCACGGACGATGAAGATGAAGAGGGCTGGAGTGCCATAATTGGATTACGAGCTGGAAAGGATCAAAATCACCTTCCACTGACAGCCGATGCACTGGAGTTCTACCCGCACAGTGACACTACTCCGGAGGATGAGGACCAGGACACAGATGACGTCACAGAGGTGCAGCTGGCACCAGAAGTCAACAATCCGGTGGTCCCAGATCCAGCTGAGGCAGACCAGGACCAGGGTGATGTGTTGTTGGAGTCCAGTTCCAGTGACCAGGAGGGACCTGTCGAGATCCCTGCTAATACGTATCCTTCAAGAATGAGAAAACAGAAGTTGATATTTACTTATGATAAGTTAGGCCAACCTTGCACTTCATCTGTTTAAAACAAATATAAAGTGTGTAGAAGCTAGAGATAACCATTGTTCAGACATGAATGTTTTGGAAAGTAAATGAGTAGTGACTAAACTCATTACCAAGTTACTTTTATGGTTGATATTTTTTTTTTAAAAAAAAGAAAGGATTTTCAGTGTGTTACTAAGGTACAGGCATCACATAAAGGTTTATTTGGTAGGCTATGACTAGATTGAGTACCCTTACTCTCAGGAAAGATGCAGATACCCACCATGATGGAAGGAGCGGTTGATGGTCATCGTGCACAAAGACCTCTTCTGCGGATGTATTGCATGGAACAGGAGATACATGCTGTACTATGGACTATTACCAGTTTGCATCTTTATGGACTTTAATGAACTCTGACTCCTGTTTAGTAATATCCTACTTACATGAGATACATGGTTTCCAAATGTGGACTGTGAAAGTGAAAAAAAAAAAGAGTTTTGGAGAGTTGTTTGTAATGTCGGGTCGACATTAAATTTTCGAGGGGTGAGTGTAGGAAAAAGTCAATTTTGGACAACCTCTAGAAAACCCCAGAAAACATTTTTGATAAGATGCTGATGGCTAATATAGACATTTCTAATAAATGTATCTAAAAGACTGTAATTTAGATGTTGATGGTAAATAGGAGCATTTATAGGGAATGTAACTAAAGGACTGTAATTGAACTGTTTTAATGTAAACTGTTTGCCAGTAGAAGCAGTAGCGCTTTTGCTCCACAGGTGGCGCTCGGTAGTGATGAGACGCTGTTAAGTGTTAGAGCGCGAGAGAAGAAGAGTGGAGAATGTTCTAGAGTGTGAAGAAAAAAATGGTGAAGAGTGATGTGGCCGTTATTGGGTGATGTCCCGTGTCAGAGTGTCGTGCCTGGTGTTTGTAAAAGTGAAGTCGATAAACCGCTGAAAAGTCCGCCAGTTGGCCCTCTCCTTCTTCTTCGCCCTCCGGGTGTAACACCTACCTATCTCCCGAGGGAATACTCACACGTGACCCCCCAACCTGACCCTCACTAAGACCCAGGTGAGGACGGAGCTGAGGAAGATCAAGGCGAAGAAGGCCTCGGGACTGGACGGCATCAATGCAAAGCTCCTCAAGTCCTGCGCAGACCAGCTGTGTGGGATTGTGGAGCACATCTTCAACCTGAGCCTGAAGCTGGGCAGGGTACCACAGTTGTGGAAAACATCTTGTGTGGTACCTGTACCAAAGACTTCCCACCCCAAAGACCTGAACAGCTATAGACCAGTGGCCCTGACATCTCATATGATGAAGACCCTGGAGAGACTGCTCCTTGCTCACCTCCGCCCCCTGGTGGGGCCAGCGATGGATCCATTCCAGTTCGCCTACCAGCATGGCATTGGGGTGGAGGATGCAGTGATCTTCCTCCTTCACCGTTCTCTGTCCCACCTGGAGAAGACTGGGAATGCAGTGAGGATCATGTTCTTTGACTTCTCCAGTGCTTGCAACACCTTGATCCAGTGGAGGAGATAGGAGAGAAAAGGATGGTGGCTAAACTGTCATCTCTGCTGGAATCTGAGTCCCACCCCTTGCAACATACTGAACGCACTGAGGAGCTCATTTAGCAGTAGACTGCATCATCCTAGGTGCGTGACCAAGAGGTTTCGCAGGTCCTTCCTATCTACGGCTATCAGACTGTATAACCTAAGCAGGGCTGCTCGCAGAGATAGCAAAAAAACGTGACAACCTAATAGTATTGAATGCAAAAGACGCAACAGACTTACACAAATGGTCCCCTCCAGTATACAACTAGGACAATATCAGTCGCTATGGAGGGTGACAATATGTATGGGTACATATTCATACTATGTGTGGTAACTAAATAGACAGTTATGCTGTTTATTCCATCTAGCTACAATGCTCCGCACTGTGTATATACGTATATATATATATATATATATATATATATATATATATATATATATATATATATATATATATATATATATACTGTATATATATATATATTTATGTGTACATATGTATATTCACTGGTGTTATTTTCTTTTCTTCTAAATTATTGCTCTGAGTGTTGCTATCCCTGTGCTGTTGCAATCCTGGAATTTCCCCATTGTGGGACTAATAAAGGCTTATCTTATCTTATCTTACAGGTTGAGAGTCCAAAATTTGACTTACCAGTGTGGGGACAACAGTATGAGTAAGCTTTCTGACAAAACCCAAGTTATACTTTCCAAGGTTTCAGAATGAATATATTGAAAAGACCAGAACAGAGCAATAAGTTTAAGCTAAAATCCTTTGGAACACCTGTAAAAATACATTTTAGTCACTTCTCAGATGCATCCTTTGAGTGTATGTGTAAGGATCCCGTTGTTGCCTTACATCACTAGAGTGTGCAGTATCTCCATGACATGTTTGCAGACTGCTCCTAATTGCTGAGGTTGTGTTGTAAACAGCAGGACAGGAAATGGGGCTGGATTGGATCAGTTAGACTGGCCAATAACAGAGCAGCAGGTGGGTATCAAAGCTGAGTTTTCCTTATCAGAAGGTTCAGCAGCAAACCCAGAAGCGTTACACTGACTCCTCACAGGCAGAATCAAAATAAAGGCTGTGTATTTTTTTTTAAAGAGGAGTTTTTTGATGTTTTTTTGATTATCTCGTGACCAACAGACACATTTCAGATGGTTGCAATCTACAAACACAACATTTTTCAGTGAATGGGATATTTAACAATTTACAAGAAGGTAAACCTTGCATATTTACAAGTTGTACATTTATGGGAGAAAAAATAAATGGAAAACCTGACTGTAAGGATGACTGGCCAGAATATTGTCCTATCTTGAATGTTTTACATTGATTTTAAGGCTCTGTGTTCAGGTTCCATTTGGTGTTTTGTTTTTTTTCAAAATGATTCTTTCTATAGTATATTGTATGTTATGGTTTTATATAATAGTTTAACAGTAGACTGAGTTATACAGTGGATATAAAAAGTCTACATACCCCTATTCAAATGCCGGGTTATGTGAAAAAAAATGAGACCAAGATAAATCATTTCAAAACTTTTCCCTTTAGTGTGCTCTAAAACTTGTACAACCCAATTGAAAAGCAGACTGAAATCTTTTAAGGGGAAAAATAAAAAAAACTTACAATAACCTGGTTGCATAAATATGCACACCCTTAAACTAATACTTTGTTGCAGCACCTTTGGCTTTTATTACAGCACTCAGTCTTTTTGGGTAGGAGTCTATCAGCGTGGCACATCTTGATGTGGCAATATTTGCCCACTCTTCTTTGCAAAAACATTCCAAATCTGTCAGATTGTGAGGACATCTCCTGTGTACAGCCCTCTTCAGATCACCCCACAGATGTTCGGTTGGATTCACGTCTGGACTCTGGCTGGGCCATTCCAAAACCTTAATCTTCTTCTGGTGAAGCCATTCGTTTGCTGATTTGGATGTGTGCTTTGGGTCATTGTTGTGCCAAAAGATGAAGTTCCTTTTCATCTTCAGCTTTCTAGAAGAAGCCTGAAGGTTTTGTGCCAACAGTGACTGGTATTTGGAACTGTTAATAATTCCCTCCACCTTGACTGAGGCCCCAGTTCCAGCTTAAGAAAAACAGCCCCAAAGCATGATGCTGCCACCACCATGCTTCACTGTTGGTATGGTGTTCTTTTGGTGATGAGCAGTGTTGTGTTTACGTCAAATATACCTTTTGGAATAATGTCAAAAAGTTCAACCTTGGTCTCATCAGACCATAACACATTTTCCCACATGCATTTGGGAGATTTCAAATGTGTTTTTAAAAAAATGTAGCTAGGCTTGGATGTTTTTCTTCATAAGATAATGCTTCCGTCTTGCCACCCTACCCCATAGCCCAGATATATGAAGAAGACGGGAGATTGTTGTCACATGTATTAAACAGTCAGTACTTGCCAGAAATTCCTGCAGCTCCTTCAATGTTGCTGTCAGCCTCTTGGCAGCCTCCCTGACCAGTTTTCATCTTGTCTTTTCATCAATTTTGGAACGACTTCCAATTCTTGGTAATGTCACTGCTATGCCATATTTTCTCCACATGATGATGACTGTCTTCACTGTGTTCCATGATATATTTAATGCCTTGGGAATTCTTTTGTACCCTTCTCCTGACTGATCCCTTTGAACAATGAGATCCCTCTGATGCTTTGGAGGCTCTCTGCGGACCATGGCTTGTGCTGTAATATGTGACTACAAACATGTCAAGAAAAGCCTACTAGAACAGCTGAACTTTATTTGGGGTTAATCAGAGGCACTTAAAATGGTGGCAGGTATGTGCTGACTCCCATTTAACATGAGTTTGAATGTGATTGGTTAATTCAGAACACAGCCACATCCCCAGTTATAACAGGGTGTGCATATTTATGCAACTAGGTTATTGTAAGGTTTTTTTTAATTTTTAATTTTTCCCCTTAAAAGATTTCAGGTTGTTTTTTAATTGGGTTGTACAGGTTATAGGTCACATTAATGGGGGGAAAGTTTTGAAATGATTTATCCTGGTCTCATTTTTTTACATCACAAAAACCTGGAATTTGAACAGGGGTGTGTAGACTTGTTATATCCACTGTAGGTCTTACTTTAATTATGACAACATTTATTCATGTTAACAGCTAAAGTAAGAAAATAATGGCACATAATAAACACATTTTTTATACCTGGTGATAGACACAACTCCCACGTGTCTCTTCTTTCTGTAAAATTGTGTTTCCACCAAAGACGAGCCATTGGATTTCACTGGCTTACTGTGCTGCTTTATATTCTTGAATAGTCAGATACATTTTCAGCAGAGACGGCACAAAAATCTTTTGTACAGATGCACTTTTTTCATTATTTTGCAGCGCTTGTTATCAACTCATTTTGAATGAAATTAAACATGAGAGGGAGCATCAGAGCATCATCAACAGGCTGCTGTTATTGAAATATAAAGATAGACACCTTGTTTGTGATATGCAGTTGGCCGGGCTCAGCGTCACTTTCTCTGGTTTTGTATTTTTGTTCATAGCTCTTTGTGCTGTCTGTGTTTGTCTGCAGAAAAAGGGGGGATGTTATGCGTTCTGTCTCAGGAAGGCAAGTCTCAGATTGCAGTTTTGTCTCAGGCTCCCTGGCATCCTGAAATAGTCGTCATATACCGTATCATGGGGAGAGCATAAACCAGATGCAGCACTAGTGTGAAGCAAATTGCCTATTAAGATAAAATTAGATTGTTTTGAGCTTTAAGAAGGAAACTGAATGTGAATAGCACACAGGCTCAGCAGGATGTTGCCAAGTAATAATACAGCAAGGCTGCAGTGATTACAATTTACCTCTGACTACAATTAATGTAAAAAATAAAGCACATTTATACCCGCACAGGGAGGTTAAGAATATTTTATATTGTGTTACACAAGTGGAATTAGATTATCTCCTTTTTTTTTTCTTTTTTTTTTTTTTTACTTTTTATTTAAGGATAAATTTTCCTGTACAGGTGCATTTCGATAAATTAGAATGTCATCGAAAAGTTGATTTATTTCAATAATTCAATTCAAAAAGTGAAACTCATATATTATATGGATTCATTGCACACATATTTCAAGTGTTTATTTCTTTTAATTTTGATAGTTATGGCTTGCAGCAAATGAAAACTCCAAATTCAGTTTCTTAAAAAAATAGAATATTATATAAAATCAATTTTAAAAAAGATTTTTAATAGAAATGTTGGCTGACTGAAAAGTATGTCCATGTACACCCTCAATCCTTGGTCGGAGCTCCTTTTGCATAATTACTGCATCAATGCAGCATGGCATGGAGGTGATCAGCCTGTGTTACTGCTGAGGTGTTATGGAAGCCCAGGTTGCTTTGATAGTGGCCTTCAGCTCGTTTGCATTATTGGGTTTGGTGTATTTCATCTTCCTCTTGACAATACACCATAGATTCTCTTTGGGATTTAGGTCAGGAGAGTTTGCTGGCTAATCAAGCACAGTGATGCCATGGTCATTAAACCAGGTACTTGTACTTTTGGCAGTGTGGGCAGGTGCCATGTCCTACTGGAAAATCAGCATCTCCATAAAGCTTGTCAGCAGAGGGAAGCATGAAGTGCTCTAAAATTTCCTGTTAGATGGCTGCACTGACATTGGATTTGATTAAACACAGTGGAAAAACACCAGCAGATGACATGGCTCCACATATCATCATTGATTGTGGAAACTTCACACTGGACCTCAACTAGCTTGGATTCCATGCCTGTTCACTCTTCCTCCAGACTCTGGGACTTTGATTTCCACATGACAGGACTTGGCACCTGATCTGGGGGCAGCCACCTGCCCACACTGCTGCCAGAACTACCAAAGCCTGGTTTAATGACCATGGTATCACCACATTTCACTGGCCAGCAAACTCTCCTGACCTTAACCACAAACAGAATCTATGAAGTATCGTCAACGGGGAGATGAGAGACACCAGGCCCAACAATGCAGATAAGCTGAAGGCCACTATCAAAGCAACCTAGGCCTTCATCACACCTCAGCAGTAACACAGGCTGATCACCTTCATGCCATGCTGCAGTGATGCAGTATTAATTCATGCAAAAGGAGCCCTGACCAAGTATTGTGTGCATGGAAGTACTTTTAGTCGGCCATCATTTCTATTAAAAAAAATATATTTTTTTAAAATTGATCTTGTGTAATACCGTATTCTAATTTTTTGAGAAACTGATTTTCGGGTTTTCATGAGCTGCAAGCCATAACCATCAAAATTAAAAGAAACTAGAAAAGCACTCGGAGAGCGCAGACCTCCGCCAAGCGGCACAGTTCCCCCCAGAGTGTTTGTGTGTACGTTTTCAGATTCCCTGAGCATGAAAAGATATGAGTAGCAATTGGATTCACAATGATTATTTGTTTATTTGACATGGACAGTGCAATAAACAGACAATTAATGAATGACAATCAATGTGATAGTGATAGGATTAGTGGTTCAGTAGTGTAAAATGGGGCTATAAGGGACGGCGGGTTAATAGGGGACACTTTTGTGGGAAATGTTTTAAATGTAATTCTGCTTTTTTTATTTTGAGCAGGACGCTGAGTTGTGTTGTTATTGTCAAATATCCATGAATCCTTCATCAAATCTAGGCGGAAGCAAAATTAAAAAAGCAGAATTACATTTAGAAAAGTGTCCCATATTACCCCACCGTCCCTTATAGCCCCGTTTTACGGTTGTAAAAGCATTGCCTCCTTGGCGGAGGTAATAAACTGAAGTGTTGGTGTGTCCATCTCCTCCACTGACGGATGCAGATTGGTTAGACAGGTTGCCGTGGGTTTTATATTATATTGGGGTTGCGCTCCGCGGCAAAACAGAATTTAGAGTCTTCCCCGGCAGAGAGGTCGTTTTTACGCAGCGCCTATAGCTGGGCGGGGAATTTGTGGCAAATAATGGGGCGGCGGACAGGTGTCCGTGTCAGGTTTTGCAGCGTGGCGCAAAAGCAGTCACGCTGGCGAGCCCAGGGCAGCAGTGTTTTCCGCGTGCTTTTGTGCCTAAAACGTTGAAGAACGCGGAGTTTGTGTTGGTCAGACACGACGACCAGCGCAATGTGCGCAGCGCCTATGGCTGGCACAGGCACACTGGGGGTCCGAGGCCAGCAGTGTTTTCCGCATGCTTTTGTGGCTAAAACGTTGAAGAAGGCGGAGTTTGTGTTGGTCAGACACGACGCCCAGCGGCCTCCATTGCGCCTGCGCACATGTTGAAAATGGCCCAATGTCACAGTGTTGAAAAATGCTTTAAAAAAATTCCTGTATCCTGACGGTGAACCGGATCACCCCCAAAATTTAATCAGTTCTTCCTTGTACCATTTCCAACAATGCCTGAAAGTTTCATGCAAATCCGTCCAAGACTTTTTGAGTTATCTTGCTAACCAACAGACAAACAGACAGACAAACAGACAAACACACAAACCCTGGCAAAAACATAACCTCCTCCTGGCCTTTTCGGCCTGGCGGAGGTAATAAACACTTGAAATATATCACTCTGTCTGTAATGAATCTACATAAAATATGAGTTTCATTTTATGAATTGAATTTCTGAAATAAATCAACTTTTTGATGATATTCTAATTTTGTGAGATGCACCTGTACAACAGAAGAAAAGAGAAATATATGCATACACACATATACATTCCTAAACACTCCCATATATCAAAAATTAAAAAGAAAGAGAGAAGGAAAAAAAAGGAAACTGGGGGGGGGGGGGCAAAGGCACCAAAGGGGAAAGGCACAGAGTTCATTCTATATTATTTAAAAAACAACAAAAACAATCAATTAAGTATGTATATCATAAAGAAAAAAAGAAAAAACATCCTGAGTACATAATAAATAGAGCATTTCTTCTATTTTGATAAAAAAAAATCCCTATTCAAGTACAAAGAAAAAGTTATCTTCTTCTATATTTCCATTACTATAGCTTTTCATTGTTTGAGTGTTGGA
The DNA here is from genome assembly GCA_020510985.1 of Pholidichthys leucotaenia. Lineage (NCBI taxonomy): Eukaryota > Metazoa > Chordata > Actinopteri > Cichliformes > Pholidichthyidae > Pholidichthys > Pholidichthys leucotaenia. Next base: position 234,477,223 of record CM035847.1, read on the forward strand.
GCTTCATGTTTATACCATTTCTTAGTGATTGCTGTTTTGGCCGCAATAAATACATTTTTACACAAATACCAGTCTTTTTTTTATTATCAATTACATTCTCATTCAACAAACCAAAATACACAACTTAAACATCTCTGGGAATTTCATATCCTAAAATTTCCTTTAACACTAAACCAATCTGATCCCCAAAAACCTGAATTTTTCCACATAACCAAAAAATATGTGAATAACTAACACACATATGCCCACACTGTCTCCAACATGATTGTTCTACTTTTAACTGCTTACTATTAATACTTGGAGTATGAAAAAAGAATCTGACCTGGTTTTTTCAACCACATTCTCTCCATTTCCTTGAGCTAGTTGAAGTGTTGTTATCCACATAGAGCACCACTCATTCTCTGACATTTCTATACTTAATTCTTGTTCCCATTTAGTTTCAATATAGATAGCAATTGCGGCGGCATGATATAAAGCAGCGTTGTTGGAGGTTTTAAGTAGGTTTTATTAATCATACCGCCGTCACGGGATCCCCCTCCGGCCCAAGTGTGTGCAGGCTGGAGCGGGATCCTCTGGCTCTCAGAGAAGAAGACACAGAGTGCGTGTCTGCAGCAGAGGTTGAAGTGTGAGTGAGAGGATGTGTTACAGAACCTGTGCAGTATTTATACCCAACTCAAACAATACATCAAAGCAGATTCACAGCAGTTGGTCTGATCAAAGGGACTGCAGAACAGGCATGAGATATTTGCATTTGTGAGACATACATCACAATAGGCAGATTTACTAGACTCTGCTCCAGCTGCAGAACAAAGAGGTCAAAAGGCACATCTACATATTGATCTGAGTCTCTAGGTCACAGTAAGGACAGGACACATGAACACAATGCATGAAAGGTAAAATTATCACAGTAGTGTAGCGGAAAAAACCAGGAGTAGGGAGCTGTCTGTCCTTAGTCTGTTTGTGGGGGTTTTCCCCAAACCGCCACAGTAATATAATTTTTCCTCTTCTGTAAACCCTGATAAAGTTTAGAGATAGGTTTCTTAAATATTATTTACATAGAATATCTATAACTTCATTCCCTTCGTGTAATAATTCATACTCTGTCTCTTTATCATAGTAACCTCTGAGTTGGAGAAATCTGAAGAAATCTCTATTTTCTAAATCAAATTATTTTTTTCACTTCTTCAAAACTCTTAATTTTTTTCCATGAGTTAATGTACATAGTGCTGTTATACCCTTCTTCTACCACTGTTTGAAATAATTATCAGTCACACCGGGTTTAAAGCTGGGATCTAAAGCTGGCCAAGATGGTAATTTAACTTACGGTACCTCACATCTCACGCTGCACCTGACAGTCCTGCATTGTACAGTGGGTATGAATATCTATACGGGTCACCTTCTGTTCATCTATGATGTAGATAAGCTTTTTTAGTAGTTTTACTTTCCATGGGTAATCCCTTTGTCTATTATGTTGTGTGTGTTTCTGCCGTTTGGTTGTTTACTGTCATGCTGCTGTTTATCTATCTATCTATCTATCTATCTAGCTATCTAGCTATCTATCATCTTTCTCCATTTTATTTTGTCCAATAATTTTCTCACAAATTTTAAACATTTGTTTAATAATTTCAATATTGCTTTCTTGTAACAATTTAGTGTCTTTATTACCCAGAAATGCTTGAATTGGAAAGTTTACTGTCGCAATTTCTATGTCCTGATTATCTGAAGAGGATTATCTCCTCTTGAGGGGAAAACAACAACTTTGATACATGTCCCTGGCTCAGGCAAGGTCACTGCCATATTCCTTATGCTCGTCCAAATCTAATCTCCTCTGTAATGATGTTGAAGGGAGATAAATGGCAGAGGACCTATTACACAGAGGCATCATATCACCACACATGTGGCAGCTATCCAGCCCCTGACACACAGACACACATGGAGCCTCTGAGATTATTTGCCTACTGTCACAGCGCTCTGTCCACGTTGCACAGTGCGTCAGGGTGACTCGTTAAATTTTAATGGAAATCTAGGAGCGAGACAGTCAATGTCCACAACAGACAAATAGCCCTGATTTCACAGCGAGGATTCTTCAAACTGCAGTCACCTCCAAAAGCTCTGATGCTTCTGTGGCAGCTGCTGCATCAGAGAGCGGAATGAAATTAGAATAATTCAATAAGGGGTGAAAGATTTCAGTCCAGCTCACTCACACGCAGAAGTTCTTATTTTTATTTGTTTGGCATTCATGCAAATGCGCATTTCTAATTTAAGTCTACCCACAACTCATAACTTCCCCCCAATATTTGTGTGTGTGTGTGTGTGTGTGTGTGTGTGTGTGTGTGTGTGTGTGTGTGTGTCTTACTGTCATGACTCCTATGGTTTAATCTGCGTGGGCATTATAAGTTAGCATCATAAATCCAACTGTCACTTCCTTGGCTGCTGAGAGGTCACTGAAGTATGTAACTATGAAACTGAGGTGTACCTTTGCAGAAATGTAGTGTAGGTGGATTTCAATGCCATTCCTTAAAATGTCACATCATTCAAAAAGCTATTATCATACTTTTACTTGTGCATTTGCAAATAAAGTGGTTGCGTGGTCAGGATTTTGTAAGGAAGGCATTTATCAATGGAAAACAGCTTCTCTACTGACAAAATGTAAAGTAGGCCAAACTCTGCCCCATGGAAAATTCACTTGAATCTGATTTAGGGAGAAATGAAACCATGGCATGCAAGAAAAGTGACAGCATAACTGAATAAGTCAACATCACTGCACAGTGAAATAAACAAATCTTTTATCAGTGATGCTAGGCTGGAAATTTGATTACATGTGGACTCATCGTTTGCATATTTGTTGTGATGCTGTGGCCTTTGTTAATGCAGGAGCATGAAATTAATTAATAATTCATTAATCAGACTGCATTTTAGCTTTGAGAACAGCTTTGTAGATTCATCTGAGCTCAAAACACAAACGTTTGTTGCTCCAGCATTTGCATGCTCACTTTAAATAGACATTGAAAACCAAGCACATGTTAATCCATGTACACTTCATTCTTTAAATATTTCGTCCTGAAACCAAAACAGAACAACTGGAATATATGGTTTTGAGCTTGCCAAAATAAAATCAGATAACAGATCTGATTTCGTAAGTTAGTTTTTTCACTTTATTGTTTCGGTCACAGCTGGAAGTTTAGTTTAGTTTATTGGTTTATTTGTCAAGGACCATGTACAGTGGTGTGAAAAAGTGTTTGCCCCCTTAATGATTTCTCTTTTTTTTTGTGTTTGTCACATTTAAATGTTTCAGATCGTCAAACAAATTTAAATATCAGACAAAGATAACACAAGTAAACACAAAATGCAGTTTTTAAATGAAGGCGTTTATTATTAAGGGTAAAAAAAAATCCAAACTTACATGACCCTGTGTGAAAAAGTGATTGCCCCCCTTCCCATGTTAAAACATAAATTAACTGTGGTTTATCACATCTTTGGAAAGCTGAGTTCAATTTCTCTAGCCACACCCTGGCCTGATTACTGCCACACCTGTTCTCAATCAAGAAATCACTTAAAAAGGACCTGCTTGACAAAGTGAAGTAGACCAAAAGATCCTCAAAAGCTAGACATCATGCTGTGATCCAAAGAAACTCAGGAACAAATGAGAAACAAAGTAATTGAGATCTATCAGTCTGGAAAAGTTATAAAGCCATTTTTAAAGCTTTGGGACTCCAGCGAACCACAGTGAGAGCAATTATCCACAAATGGCGAAAACATGGAACAGTGGTCAACCTTCCCAGGAGTGGCCATCCGACCAAAATTACCCCAAGAGCACAGCAACGACTCATCCAAGAGGTCACAAAAGACCCCACAACAACATCCAAAGAACTGCAGGCCTCACTTGCCTCAGTTAAGGTCAGTGTTCATGACTATACCATAAGAAAGAGACTGGGCAAAAATGGCCTGCATGGCAGAGTTCCAAGACGTAAACCAATGCTGAGCAAAAAGAACATAAAAGCTTGTCTCAGTTTTGCCAGAAAACATCTTGATGATCCCCAAGACTTTTGGGAAAATACTCTGTGGACTGACGAGACAAAAGTTGAACTTTTTGGAAAGTGTGTGTCCCATTACATCTGGCATAAAAGTAACACAGCATTTCAGAAAAGGAACATCATACCATCAGTAAAATATGGTGGTGGTAGTGTGATGGTCTGGGGCTGTTTTGCTGCTTCAGGACCTGGAAGACTTGCTGTGGTAAATGGAACCATGAATTATGTTGTCTACAAAAAAATCCTTAAGGAGAATGTCCACCCATCAGTTCGTGACTGTTATGTACTAACAGAGCAAGACATGAGCCATGTCGTACCGAGCAATGAACTGAACTTTATCGAGCAAAGCCTCAACGATGCATACTGACTGTAGCCCACTTGATGTCACCATGCTGTCCACCTGGTGCCAGCTATGGCAAGCCTCAAGGGCCAAATCCCCACACAACACCCCCCCTTCAAAAAGTGTAGAACCACAAAACCAAATCAGAACTAACCCCCCCCCCCAAAAAAAAATTAAAAATTAGCAAGTGAACAACCAAACACAAAACATGCAGCAACAAAGAAAACAATGAACTAACTAGGCATCTGGGTAGACTGCCCGCATACCCTCCGTGTTGAGGTGGATTATTCTGCCACCCAAAGCCAACATGTGCTAGCTAGGTTCAGTCTGACCACAAAATCGTCCAGGTGCTTAGGCCTCTGACAGGTTTTAGCCAAGCACCTCACAGGTGGAGGACCTGCTCCAGGCTCCGTCGGCCAAACCCAAGCGCCCCCCCCAGAGTCCCATCAGTCAAATCCTAATTATGTCCATCTCGGCTGCTGCAGCTCCCGGATCCTGGGCTGGCAATGATCTCCTGAGGCGGCTGGAATGCCACAGTGACCCATCCGATAGCCAGAACATATCCGGGCCCAGCTGCTTCATGATCTGTAGTGGTCCTGTCCAGAATGGCTGCAGCTTATGCGTACAGTTGGGGTGCTTGATCCTGACCCACCCCGACACACTGAGTCCATGAGCCCTCACCCCATGCTTCTTGTCGAAGCGCTGTTTCATTTTCTACTGTTGAACGAGGACCCGATCTTCGTGATGGTTCTGTGTCCGCTGGAAAAGGGGTCGTGGGGGGCCGCAGCCAATCCAGGGGCAGATGTAGTTTGCGTCCCAACATCAGCGTCACTGGAGAACACCTTGTTGTGGGGTGGGCTGTCGCCCTGTAGTGGAGGACCGTGTTCTGAAGGGCGTCAGAGAACGTGAAGCTGTCCACCAGATGGGCCCACAGACCATTTTTCAGTGTCTTATTGAAACATTCTACACCCCCATTGGCCTGCGGATGATAAAACACGGTTCTAATGTGCTCTATGCCCCTTTCTCACAAAAACTCTTCAAACCCCCAGAGATGAACTGTGGACCATTGTCCGTCATAATGGCGTCTGGAACCCCCCACCTGGTGAACAGTGACGGGAGGAAACCATTGACCACGTCCGTCATGACTGAGCCAGTGGGCAACACCTCCGGCCATTTTGAAAACAGATCATAAGCCACTACTAGAAAGCGACTGTGCATGGGGGCTGTGTGTAGTTCGCCAAAGACGTCCAACTGGATGAGCTTCCAGGGGCCCTCTTGGTATTGGAGTGGTCACAGAGGTGGAGGAGGTGGGACTCCGGTTTTCCCACTCTCCAAACACGGTACACAGTTCTTAACCATAATCTCAATGTCTTTATCAATGCAGGGCCACCAAAGCAAATCCCTGCATCGTTGTTTCACCCTAACCACCCCCAGATGCCCCTCATGGAGCATAGCCAAAATGCACAATCTCAGCGACACCGGAATCAACATGCAGTGTCCTCTCGCCATGTACACGTCATTCCAGCAACTCAGTTTGTCCTTGAACCCGTGAAAAGGTGCCCGGTCCCCTTGCATTTTTGTGGGCCAAGCCGCTCTGATGAAAGAGCGCAGTTGTAACAAAGTTGGGTCCCGTTCCGACTCCGCCTGGAGTTCCTGGAGAGACACCATGTTCTGGAGGGGTTCGTGGAGCGTGTTGCTCAGATCCGCCTCCAAGGAATCTGTCGTCCGGTTGCGTGGTGTTGATTGTGGCATGGGACAGGAGGTCCGCCGTTACATTTTCTTTGCCAGGGGTGAACTGAGTAGTGAAGTTGTAGGCCCACGGTAGTTCCGCCCACCTGTGGATCCGCAGGGGCCGGTGTCCCGAGCCAGCCATTTCCAGCAGGGTCGTCAGTGCCCTATGGTCCGTGTGTAGGGTGAATCAACGTCCATAGAGCTCACCTCCACAGTGACCATACCGGTCGCTATGGAGGGTGAGAATATGTATGGGCACATAATCATACCATGTAGGATAACTAAGTAGACGGTTGTGCTGTTTCATCCCATCTAGCAACAATGCTCTGCACTGTGTGTGTTTATATATTTACATATTTATTCCATCTAGCTACAATGCTCCGCACTGGGTGTGTTTATATTTATATATCTATATATTTATTCCATCTAGCTACAATGCTCCGCACTGTGTGTTTATATATCTACATATTATTCCATCTAGCTACAATGCTCCGCACTGTGTGTGTTTATATATTTACATATTTATTCCACCTAGCTGCAATGCTCCGTACTGTGGGTGTTTATATATCTACATATTTATTCCATCTAGCTACAATGCTCTGCACTGTGTTTATATACTCATATTTATTCCATCCAGCTGCAATGCTCTGCACTATGTGTCTGTGTATATATATATATATTTATAGTAATATGTACATATGTATATTAGCTGCTCTTGCTTTTTTTTTCTTGCCTTCTGATTGTTGCTCTGAGTGTTGCTATCCCTGTGCTGTTGCAATCCTGGAATTTCCCCATTGTGGGACTAATAAAGGCTTATCTTATCTTATCTTAGAGGTAGATGTGCCACCCGCTCACATGCCCAAACACACGCGAGCACTTCTTTCTCACCCACGGCATACTTCTGTTCAGCCGACGTGAGCTCAACTTCGACGCGAACACCACTGGGTGCTCTGTACCTTTTTGTAGTTGAGACATAACTGCCCCCACTGCTGAACCAGACACGTCACAAGTCACAAAAGTGGGTCATTTGGTGTCAAAATGTGCCAACACTGGCGGGGAGGTGAGTTGAGTTTTCAGTTTAGCAGCCGCCGCTGAGCAGGCTGGGGTCCATTGCCATGGAGTGTCCTGCTTCAGGAGGGCTCAGAGGGGCTTGATAGTCTCTGAATAATGGAGAATGAAGCGTCCATAGAAGTTCACCATGCCCAGAAGTGAGAAAATTTGCGCCGGCATCGTGAGGTCTGGGAGTCACAGGACAACCTCCATGTTCGAGTGCAGCAGGCTCAAGCCCTCAGCCAACAGCCGGAACGCAACAAACTCAATGGATTCAGCTGCGAAAATGCATTTTTCCCCGTTCAGCGTAACCCCATGCTCCAGTAGCACCTCCATCACACGTTCCAAGCATTCGTCATGCACCACCCATGACGCGCCATGGACCACGATGCCGTCCAGATACACTACCACACCCCTGAGGTCGGCGAGGATCATAGACATGATTTTCTGGAAACAGCTCTGCGCCGAGCTCAGGCCAAAAGGAATGCGGGTGTATCTGAAAACATCCATGTGGGTCACGAACACCGTCAGGTCATGGCTGGCTGGGTGGAGGGCCACTTGTAGATAACCTTGGTGGAGGTCCAGTTTCGAAAACACTGTGAAGCCACTGAACATCGTGGTGAGTTCCTCCATCATGGGCAGTAGGTATTTGTCCGGAATGATCACTTTGTGAGCCATTCTGAGGTCAATGCACGGTTGGATGCCACCCATCCTTTTCTTGGCTACTACAATATTCGAGATCCATGGTGAGGCATCCACTCTCTCGATAATGCCGGAGCTCAGTAGCTTATTTAGCTCCATCATGACATCATCCCGCAGGGCAAGTGGTAGCCGCCGCAGAGGTTGGATTTTGGGCGTCACACTCGGGTCGATGAGATGACAGTGGTTGAAAGCCGTCATGCAACCCAAGCCCGGAACAATGTTGGCCAGTGAACATGCCACCCAGGAGAAACAGTTAAGACCATGGAGCCTGCTGGGTCCATGATGGAGAATCCTAACTCTCCCAATAAGTCAATACCCAACAAGTCAGCCCCATGGCGTGAAACCTGAGAGGTGAATGCGGGAATAGTCTTTGACCCACACACCACAGAGAAACTGACTGTGCCCATCATGCCAATTTTCGAGTGTCCGTAGCTAAACATTTTCACAGCACCTCCAACAATAGGTTTCTTTGGAAAAAAAAAAAATTCTTACCGTGGACATGCTTAGTATGGATTTTCCAGCACCTGAATCCACCATGAGCGGCATGTTGACGCCATCGAGCTGCAGAACATACCACTTTATCAGCCAATTCCTGACACCTGCTACAAACACCGAAGCTAAGCCCACAAGTCCCAAATCCGTCGGCTTGTTGGTGGTGGTGCAAACCCTAGCCAGGTGATTAGCTCAACTGCAGCCGTAGCACTTTTTCCCTTTAAGCAGGGCAGGTGGACGAGCCCGCCCGGTGACAAGGAGAGCCACAGCCACTACACAGTCCCTGGTTTCCCACTCCTGCTCGTGCCACGGTCCGCCACCTTTTGGGGGTCCGCCCAGAGTAGCTAGCTGAGTTGCTATCAGCATGACATGGAGAGGGAACTTGGACAGCTAGGTGTTCATTAGCCAGTACCTGCATTCCTAGCTGGGTAGCGGACTCGATTTGGCTAGCCATCTGCATTACTTGACTTAGCTTGAAGTCGTCCTTAGCTAGCAGTAGCTTCTCCTTTAGCCACTCGTTGCTTGTGCTATGTGCTAGCTTGTCACAAATTAGCTCTTCTTCTACAGGCCCGAAGGCGCATGTGCTCACTAGGTTACGGTGCTCCATAAGAAAGTGATAAGTGGACTCACCCGCTTGTTGACAGAGGTCGAAGAATCTGTATCTTCGAGGAGGAGGGCATGATGCTGTGATCGTGAGACGTTCCAAGACTGTTGCACAATAATCCAAAATGGCAACTCGCATCGACCAGCATAAACAGACTTTTCCACAGATAGTGTTTCTTTTTTTTGTAATCTGCTAATTGACTACCTGCTCCTACATTTTTTTGTGTATCATTTACCATCTTCTCGACGGAGCTGGAGGAACTTGAGAATTATATAGACGAGTTCTATTATCGCTGCTGTTACATGGAGGACAACGTATCTCCTAGCCCTTCCTCCTCCTCCATGTCTAAACGACCTAGACCCACGGATTCTCCGAAATTAACGTCTGAGAAATCACGGGAGGGCTTAGAGGTTAGTGATATCCTTTTTTCTATTGAAAACAAACTTACCAGCATGGATGATAGACTAGTGTTGGTCAAGCTGCTCCATAAAGAATTCCAGAGCGTACAGGAGAGTTTGGAATACAGCCAGGCGCAGCTGGTTTCTCTCTTAGAAGAAAACAATAGCTTGAAAAAGTCATTAAACGCACTAACCATGCAACTTGCCGTCGTTGTAAGAGAGGACCGGAAAATGAAGGAAGCAGTTCTCAACTTGCAGTCACACAACATGAGAGACAACCTTATTTTTTCTGGAATTCCTGAAAAAAATAATGAAAATCTACAACAGCTGGACCATGAATTCATGTCCACGCAGCTGAAACTGTCCCCCGATGTTACAAAATCAAATTACCTTTCGAGTCCACCGCATTGGACAAAAAATCCCCAAAATAAATGTCCCAGACCTACTGTTGCCAAATTTGAACATTTCAAGCAAAAAATTCTGGTACTGAGGCAAGGCAGGCAGCTTAAAAACATTAATTATGGTCTAAATCAGGGGCCTCAACTCATTCCATGGAGGGCCAAGACCCTGCAGGTTTTACCTCCACCCAGTGTCTTCAGCAGGTGTTTTCATTGATTAGCAATCAGTGGGAAGAAATTCAGTGAAATCACCTGTTGAAGACACTGGGTGAAGGTAAAACCTGCAGGGTCTTGGCCCTCCATGGAATGAGTTTGAGACCCCTGGTCTCAATGTGATCAATTTCCACAGGAAATCATGAAAAGGAGAAGGAAGCTTTTTCCCATTAGGAAACAAAAAATCCAAGAAGGTTAATGAGCTATTGTCTCTGTGGATAGATTGTTTATAGATGGCAAGCTGTTTATGGATGAAACTATTTGACATAACGTTCGGCTCAGGAGACGCACACACACAGGCTCAGAGTAGTTCAAACTGTTTATTAACAACAGGGATGTTTGGGTGCGTGTCTGCGGAATGTTAATGTGTTGGTGGTGGCGTCTGCTTCGGACCCAGAGGCAGGAGACCGTTCAGCCGGCAACCCTATGGGAGAAATCAGACACAGGGTGATGAGCACACACCAACACGGGAGGAGAATAGGCGAGGGAGAGAAGCTTACTTGTTTTGGCAGATGACTGGCGCTTCAAGGATGGAAGCCCGGGAGACAGCCACCTGCAGGGCTCGGTGCAGCAGCGAGGAGAGACGAGGGACGGGATTGTCCGCCGCCGAGGAATCCACCTGTGCACAGGGGAGCAGACTGGAGAGATGAGGTAAGTGAACTTCTTACCGGAGATGAGGATGCTGAAGAGAATGTGGTAGAAGTCCATACGAAGGAAATGAAGTCTACGGCTTCAGGCCGACGCTCAGGGCGAGGCGGCTTTTATCCTTCGCCGCTGACGAGTAGCAGGTGCGTAAGCAGGTGGCGCCGCTGATGAATGGCGCGGCGTGACACTATTATTTTATGGATGAATTAGAGCCTCTTTTGTTTCCTTAGCTACATGTGGAAAAAGGGTGCGATTGTGCACAGGTCTCTTAGGCTATACGGTCACACCTCAGGTCTTGATGCTCAATTACGATTTTTTGCCGAGATCCGATTTTTTTGTGTGGGCGTTCACATTATTATTTAGTTGCGACCCTTATCAGACTCCAGTGTGAACAGTCTACAGCTATGAAATGACCCGCATGCACAGAAGAAAACGTAACGTCAGACACAGCATTGTGTTTGGGGGACAGAACTTCTTCACCCTGATGCAGCGCAGCAAAATAAAATGTTAAAATCATAAATATGTGACCAGCTCCCTTCCTCTACACACCAGATGACTGCTGTGACCAGCTCTGCTTTAACAGAACTGATCGATTAAACAACTCTTTAAAATGAGACCCCTGTGTCTCAATGAGATTACCTATATAAATAAGGTTAATAATAAATAATCCTTGCGATTACAATAGGGCTCTCGGCCACTGATGTTGTCAGTGGCTCTTGCCCTAATAAAATACACGGCTCGTACCAGCGGCGTAACACCGGTCCTGCACAGGAAGGAGGAGCCGAGACTCCCCTCTCCTGTGTGTCCCCCTATCTGGCCATTCTGCTCCACAGTCATGTTGTGGAGAGAGGAATAATCAGGCGGAGAGGTCCAGAGCAGAACAGGCTTTATTCATCTTTCTCGCCTACATTCTCTAGAATCACGAGCATCAAAAGCGTAACAAGTCACCGGCACCTCTGCGCTTATAGCATAACACTCAGTCAGCCTTTTGTGGTGCTGCATTAACATCAAAGCCCTTGCAATTCCCATTCTCTTTGTCACTGTTCACATCAACCCACCAACACACAAAACCCCATGACAATTCCCCTTGTCCTTCCGTCTGAGTGTAAACATACTGAGGTGGATTCCCACAGTGTCAGTGTTAACTTTACATTTTAGATATTACAGCAGCCAGGACTCACGGTGTGCCGTTTGCAGAGTCAAAGGAATTTGCAGCGTCCAGTAAATGTGCTGTTAGTACGCTTGCTTGTCTGGTGGTTTCAGGCCCGACCCCTTCCCCCCGAAATTTTGAAGTTATTGCGCAGTCGGTGCTGACAAAACTACAATCCAGTGAAAAAGAGAAGACTGATTAAAAAGACAGGAGAAATCAGCTGTGTCTGCTGTGCTTGCTGCATCCTCCACCACAGAATTGAATCGGTGAATTCAAAAGTGGCCCAAGTCCCTTTGAAAAAGTGTGGATTTGGGCCCTTTTGGAATTCACCGATTCAATTGTCATGTCTGTCTCACTTCAATGAGGAAAAAGTCGGATGAAATGCGACATGACAGTTCAGACTGCGGTCGCTGTGGAAAATATCGGATACGTATCTGAATTAGGACCACATATGAAAGTGGCCTGGGTCTGGTGTGAAAAAAATCAGATATGTGCTGTTCAGACAGTCATTAAAAAATCAGATATGGGTCACATTTGTGCAAAAAAAATCGGAATTGAGCATTAATAGCTGCAGTGTGACTATAGCCATATTCGATCTCGGTTTAATTTAACATTTGTCTAATGTTTTATTCTTTTTTGCTGAGATTTTTGTTTGCTTGTTTGTCTGTTGTAGCTGATTTTGTTGAAGTTGTTAGGTTGTTGTTGTATGTTATATATATCTCTTCACCATTTACTAACCTTTGTGTCTGTTCTCTTTCATACATATGGTTTATAGGAAATAACCTTAAGTACATGCAACCCACTCACTCTTGCAAATGCAAGCAAATGCAACACAGACGTCATGTGTGCACACCCAAGCACACATGCATAGGTATATATTTTACGCACAACACACATGCCTATGCACATGTGTACATGCAGTCACACAGCATACACAGGACATTCATGTACACACACATACATACTTGTCATGATGGCCGCTAGACCATCATCAGCATCATCAACATCAGCTGCGCTCACTTCAGCAGGTGGCAATCAGCGGGCCATAAAAGCCCAACGCGCGGACGCCTCAGCACGGAGTCGTCTGTCACCCTCACTGAGCAACGTGCCGAGATCTCGACTTCTCGTGAAGAATTCTACGCTTCGCCAAACCAGACCACGTAAGCCATCACCTCACAATTCCTCTGCTAGCCTTTTCCCCTGTGCACAGGTGGACCTCCCTGGCAGCGGACCACCCTCCTCTGCTGACGAGGCACTGTCCCCCGCTCCGCGGAGCTCCTCCTCATCTCCACAGCACCGGACACCACGAGCATGACGTCGCACGGGCACCAGGAGTCTGTCAGCCTCTCATTGTGGCACCTGCAAGTAAGCCCCTGCAGCATACCCGCCGAACTTTGCTACCGAACAACTGTAACCTTGTGCTTGTGTTTTCCAGGGTTGCCAGGTTACCGCAAGACGGGCTCAGCTCCAGTGGCCAGACAATCACATTCACTCACACTTCACTCATAAATTCACAATAAAGATAATTGTCTGTATCTCTCATGTCAGCGTCTGTTTCTTGGGTCGTAAATCATGTCAATACTGTGACGTTGTGAGGGTTCACATAAGAAAGGAGAGATGACTGTAACGAAACAGCCTTTATTTAAACACACTTCCTCAACACAGACAGGAGGGGAGGTCACTCACACAGACTTCCGTCTCACTGAGGGTGACACAAACGCATGATCAGTCGCTGCTCTGACTTTTCTTATAACACTGCTGTGTCATTACAGCGCAGTTATAATGACACAGCAATAACACTTTAGAACACACAAATGATAACACCATTTGAAACCTCCGCTGCCAAAGCATGCCGGGAGAATTCCCGCCCCCTTAACATAGCCCCGACGTTACACTGTCCCCCCTGGACTGGTTTCTGTCCCCAGAATAATAAAAGTCCAGCTAAAAGTCCAACACAAATCCGTCCAGGTGTCGGGGCGGCCTCCGTTGTCGACGACCAGCATGCACAGGCCCGCTACTGTTCATCTGTGCCTCGGAGTATCTGGTCAGGGTGAAGGCTCCAGCTCGACCACCTACGGGGCGGATGGCTGGTACAGAGTGAGACAGTCACGGTGGAGTACTACAACCCGGTCCCTTTTCTGCAGTCTCACCCTGTACACCATATCCGACAGTCGCTGTAGGACCTCGCACGGTCCCAACAAATGGCTCGCCAGTTTTGGTGACAGTCCCCTTTTTCGCTCCGGGCAGAAAACCCAGACTTGATCTCCTGGTGCAAAGTCCCTGCCCTGGCAGCAGAAGTCATATGCCCGCTTCTGCTGGCTCCCCGCTGCTGCCAGGGCCCCCCAAGCCAGTCCGTGCACCATGTGGAGACGTTCCTTCAAGCAAAACAAATAATCCAGCCCCAGTTTGCCCTCCACCTCCAGCTCCGGGGGGGGGGGGGGGATATCAAATCCACCAGTGTGTGCAGCTCGCGTTCAAACATCAGCACTGCAGGAGTGCACCGGGTGGATTTCCTGTGCTGCCGTCCGGTACGCCCACAGAGCAAAGGGCAAATGCAGGTCCCAGTCTCGCTGTCGCTGGTCCACTAGGACAGTGAGCTGGGTGGTAAGGGTCCGGTTGAACCGTTCGACCAGGCTGTCGCTCTGTGGGTACAGCGGGGTGGTCTTGGTCTTCTGGATGCCCAGCCAATTGCAGACCTCAACCGAAGACCTCTGCCTCAAAGTTCTGACCCTGATCGCTGTGCAGCTCCTCTGGTGCGCCAAACCGACAGAACATCTTGTCCAACAGTTTTGATGCTGTGGTGGCGGCGCTCTGATCAGGGACCGCGTATGCCACTGGCCATTTGGTGAAATAATCTATTGCGACTAGCACGTAGCGGTTCCCCCAGCCTGTGGTCGGGAAAGGGCCCAGAATGTCCACCCCTACTCGCTCCATCCGTGCTCCCACCCGGTACTGCTGCAAGGGGGCATGGGATCGCTGAGTCGGCCCCTTCTGAGCCATGCAGGTGTCGCAGCGATGGACGTCAAGCTCTACATCCTGGTGACATCTGGGCCAGTAGAACCGGGCTCGAAGACACTACAGAGTCTTTGTCACCCCATAGTGGCCCACTCCTACTGCCCCGTGGACCAGCTGAAGTACATTGGGCCGGAGCTGCCAGGGAACCAGCAGCTGCCAGACGTGACGCTGCCCAGCTGGAGTCTGCCACTGCTGATACACAACACCCTCGTGACAGCGGAGATTGGCCCACTGTAAGTGTAGGGCCTTGGTCTCTGTGTCCAGCACAGACGCAGCCTCCCAGGCAGGCCGCTGGCCTGCGTCCAGCCACTGCTGAACCCGGGAAATGACCGGATCTCTGTCCTGCTCGCTCTGCAGCTGCTGCACGCCGAGGGCCTCTGTGACGTCATTGCTGGAGAGAGCTGCCTGATTATCCGAGGAGGAGCTGTGCGACGCTGTGTTATTCCTGCTCACAGCAGTCCGGAGAGAAGCAGCCCGTGGGACGGCTTGGTCTCAATCCTCTGCCCGTTGGCAGTGACGACAGTCCTCCGCAGCACAGGGACGCCGAGACAGCGTGTCAGAGTTGGCATGGAGGCGGCCTGCCCAATCAGAAAATCACAATCCTGCAGTGCCTCCAGCCATCTCGCCAACTGTCCATCCAGCTCTTTGAAGTTCAGCAGCCAGGTCAGGGAAGCATGATCCGTCCTGAGCTGGAACCTCCCCCCGTACACATACGGGCGAAAATGGCGAAGCCCCTGGATGACAGCCAACAGCCCTCTGCGAGTAACGCAATAATTCCTTTCAGCTCTGCTGAGAGTGTGGCTGAAAAAAGCAACTGCCTGCTCTCCGTGTTCTCCCTCCTGGGATAACATCGCCCCAATGCCCTGGTTGCTGGCATCCGTGTCCACGATGAAAGGGCGATTCGGGTCGGGATATTGCAGGATGGGGGCTCCGATGAGCGTTGAGCGAAGCTGGGAAAAAGCAGCAGCACAGCTGTCACTCCACTGAAATGCACAGCCCTTCTGTGTCAGCTGATGCAGCGGGCTGGCGATGGTGGCAAAGTCTTTCACAAATCTCCTATAATAGGAGGCGAGTCCGAGAAAACTCCGTAGCTCTCCCACATCCCGTGGCACTGGCCAGTTTTTCCACTGCTGCCACCTTCTCTGGATCGGTGTTGACTCCCGCTGCTCTGACAACGTGGCCCAGGAAGGTGGTCTCCCACTGAAATAGGTGGCATTTCCGTGGGTGTAGCCGCAACTTGGCCTGTCAGATGGCGTCCAATACTTCCCGGAGGTTAGGCAGGGTGCTGTCAAAATCAGCTGCGTGAACCAGCAAGTCATCCAGATAAACAATGCAGTGGATCCGGGGCACGTGAGCCAACACTCGCTCCATCAGACGTTCAAAGGTGGCCGGGGCGTTTCAAAATCCAAACGGCATCACCTTGAACTGATACAGTCCCTGCCCGATGGAGAAGGCTGCTTTCTGGTGGGCCTCAGATGAAAGTTTTACCTGCCAATAGCTGCTGCGGTCCAGCGAGCTGAACCAGCTGGAGCCGGCGATGTGATCCAGCGTGTCATCGATGCGGGGCAAGGGGTAGGAATCCTTGCGGGTGACGTCATTCAGGTATCGGTAATCCACACATTGTCACACCGCGCCGCTCATCAGTGGCGCCACCTGCACGCACACCTGCACATCATCAGCGGCGAGGGATTTAAGCCGCCTCGCCCTGGGCTTCGGTCTGAAGCCGTCAGACTTCACTCGCTGGATTGCTGTGAGTTACGTCTTACTCCCCAGCAAGCATCGCGGTAAGAAGCCCTTACCTTTTTCCCTTTCAAGTCTGCTCCCCTGTGCACAGGTGGATATCCCGGCGGCGGACCTTTCCTCTCCGTCTCCATTCCCTCGCTGCTGCACCGGGCTCTCCAGGTTGCTGTCTACCGGACCTCGTCCTTGCTGTGCCAGCCACCTGCTCACTCCAAGTAAGCTCCTCTCCAACTTTTACATCTCCTGTGTTGGTGTGTGCCCGTCACCCTTCTCCCTGTGCTTTTCCCATAGGGTTGTCCGGCTGTACGGTCTCCTGCCTCCGTGCCCGAAGCAGACGCCACCACCAACACATTTACATCTCGCAGACACACATTCATACACCCTTGTTGTTAATAAAGCTATTTGAGCTACTCTGAGCCTGCGTTTGTGTCTCCTGAGCCGTGCATCATGTCAGTACGGCTTCAGCAGAGCGGCTCGGCAGACGGCGGGCTTGCACGCCGACTTACCACTCTCGAGGCTCGAGTGGACCAAATAGCTTACCAGCAACAGGTGATTCTAAACCAATTGATCAGCATAACTAACCGATTGGACCGCTTGGACCCCCAGCAGCCGTTCCCCCCGGCTCGTCAGGGTGGCGCCGCTCCTGCTGCTCCAGCGGCCGTCCAGCAGGCTCCAGGAGCACCGACTCGGCTCACGCCCATTCCAACCCCCGCCCGCTTTAGCGTTAAGCTCGGCGGAGCGCGGGGGTTCATAATGCAGTGTGAGTCCGTGTTTCACCGTGTTCCCGGAGACTTTCCTTCACATCATAGCCGAATTGGTTATATTGGGAATCTCCTAGAAGGGCGAGCACTAACCTGGACTTACGCCGTAATGGCGAGGCCCAGTTATGCCACCCTCACTTATGACCAATTCGTGAGACGTTTCCTGGAGGTCTTTGATCACTCTCGTACCGAGACGGTCCAGGTCGATTGGCTTCTCAGCCTCCAGCACGGAAGCCGGTCGGCAGCGGACTACGCGATCGACTTCCGGGTAGCGGCGGAGGAATTGGGCTGGGATGAACGCTCATTCTGCGGCCTTTTCCTCCGCAGTCTCAACGATGATCTGAAGGATGAACTGGCTGGACGGGACATCCCGGAGACTCTAGCGGAGCTAACGTCTCTAGCTATCAGTTTGGATAACAGGCTGCACGAGCGCTCCTCGGGGCGGAAGTCGTCTTCTTCTCGCCCTCGTGGAGCCTCGTCGCGCCAGTTCCAAGCTCGCCCCCTTGTGACGCCGCCACCATCGCGCCCCGAGGAGTCGGAGCCGATGGTGACGGGCTGGACAAAGCTTTCCCCTGCGGAGAGACAACGCCGGCGTGAGTTGAATCTCTGCATGTATTGCGGGGATAGTCAACACACGGTGGAGCTTTGTCCACAGAAGCCAAACGGCGGGGTCCGCGAGTCACTGTAGGGGGCCTCGCGGACATCAATCGGTTAAGTCCCCTCACCCAATTGAAGCTGCCCGTCCGTTTTTGTCACAACTCCACTGGGCATCTCACCCACGCACTGGTGGATTCGGGCGCGGAAGGCAGTTTTATTTCACAAGGCCTGGCAACCCGATTGGGCGTCCGCTGCCAGGCACTAACTACTCCTCTCTCCCTGGTCAACCTCTCCCGTGCCTCCCTGGGGAGAGTAACACATCGGACCGTCCCCGTTCCTGTTATCATCTCTGGGAACCACCGGGAGGAGATAACGTTCTACGTCCTTCCCAACTCTGTGTCGCCCGTCATCCTGGGGTACCCCTGGCTACGCCTCCACAACCCCGTCTTGGACTGGAAGTCCACCAGGGTGTCGGCATGGAGCACATTTTGTATGGGCACCTGTTTACAGTCCGCTGCCTGCTCTCCGTCCTCTTCCCCAACACCTACGGACGCTGCGCCCCCGGACCTATCCCTGGTGCCATCGGAATTTCACGACCTGGGTATGGTATTCAGTAAGTCCAAGGCGATGTCTCTTCCTCCACACAGACCCTACGACTGTGCAATAAACATCCGCCAGGGGGCACCCTTACCCTCTGGGCGACTCTACAGCCTGTCGGCGCCGGAGAAGGAGACCATGAACGCCTATCTCAAGGAGTCGCTGAGTGCTGGGATTATCCGTCCCTCGTCATCACCATTGGGGGCAGGATTCTTCTTCGTGGGCAAGAAGGACGGTTCCCTCCGTCCTTGCATCGACTATCGCGCCCTAAACGACATTACGGAGAAGGATCGCTACACCCTGCCCCTCATGGATACCGCCTTCCACTCCCTCCAGGGGGCGACTTGGTTCACTAAGCTGGATCTACGCAGCGCATACCACCTCGTCCGGATCCGGGAGGGAGATGAGTGGAAGACAGCCTTCCGTACCCCGAACGGCCACTTCGAGTACCTGGTGATGCCGTTCGGGTTGACCAACGCTCCAGCCGTCTTTCAGCGCCTAATTAATGACGTCCTCCGGGATTTCATTGGCCTTTTTGTGTTCGTCTACCTGGATGACATCCTCATCTTCTCCAAATCCAGGGACGAGCACCGGGTCCATGTGAGGCGGGTCCTCCAAAGACTGCTGGAGAACCGGTTGTATGTGAAGGCCGAAAAGTGCGAATTCTACGCTAAGACAACATCCTTCCTCGGGTTCATCATCTCCCATGACCAGGTGCTTCCAGACCCAGTGAAGGTGAAGGCGGTGGTGGAATGGCCCACACCTGCATCGAGAAAACAGGTGCAGCAATTCATCGGCTTTGCAAATTTCTACCACCGCTTCGTCCCTAATTTTGGCACCATCGTCGGCCCGTTGACCCGCCTCACGTCCCCTAAGGTCCCGTTCCGGTGGACCGAAGAGGCCGCGGCTGCTTTTCAGGCGCTGAAGGCGGAGTTCTCCTCCTCCCGGGTCCTTAGCCAAGTCAACCCTGCGCTGCAGTGCATCGTGGAAGTGGACGCTTCGGACACAGGAGTGGGGGCGGTTCTATCCCAGCGGTCGCCAGATGATGGAGTCAAACGGCCCTGCGCCTTCTTCTCTCGGCGCTTGTCCCCGGCGGAACGGAATTACGACGTGGGGGACAGAGAGCTCCTCGCCATCAAGCTCGCGCTACAGGAGTGGCGTCACTGGCTAGAGGGGGCGGACCTGCCGTTCGTGGTCCTGACGGACCACAAGAACTTGGAATACCTGAGATCTGCCAAGCGTCTGAACGCCTGCCAGGTGCGCTGGTCCTTGTTCTTTGCCAGGTTCTGATTCACCATCACCTTCAGGCCTGGCTCCAAGAACAGCCTGCCCGACGCCCTCTCTAGGCAGTTTGCCCCTGAGGAGTCGGAGGACACAGTCCACACCATCCTACCCAGGTCGTGCGTCGTGGGAGCCGTTACCTGGGACATTGAAAGCAAGATCCGGAAGGCGCAGGAAGTGGAACCTGACCCTGGCGGCGGACCGGAGGGGAGGCTGTTCGTGCCATCCACGGTTCGGGGGGAGGTCATCCACTGGTTGCACACGTCCAAGCTCACCTGCCACCCTGGTTCCTCCCGGATGATCGACCTCCTCCAACGGTCCTTCTGGTGGCCGGGTCTGCGGAGGGACGCTGCCCGCTACGCCCGGGCCTGCCCAGTGTGCGCCACCAGCAAATCAGGTAATGCCCCTCCAGCGGGTTTGCTCCAGCCTCTGCCCGTCCCTGGCAGGCCCTGGTCACATATCGCCCTGGATTTCGTCACCGGACTTCCAGTCTCAAACACCTTCGACACCGTCCTGACCATCGTGGACCGCTTCTCCAAGGCGGCACACTTCATCCCCCTACGAGGTCTTCCAACCGCCCTGGAGACGGCGGATCTCCTAATCCAGCACGTGGTCAGGCTGCACGGGATTCCAGTGGACGTGGTCTCGGACCGGGGGCCCCAAATTTCCTCAGAGGTTTGGAGGTCGTTCTGCAACGCCCTGAGAGCCAAGGTGAGCCTCTCCTCCGGCCATCACCCCCAATCCAACGGGCAGTGTGAGCGGACCAACCAGGAGCTGGAGGCTGCGCTCCGCTGCGTCACGGCGTCCAAACCAACGTCCTGGAGTAACCACCTCGCCTGGGTTGAATACGCCCACAACACCGCTCGCTCTTCTGCTACAGGGATGTCCCCCTTTAAGGCGTCCCTGGGCTACGACCCCCCGCTGTTCCCAGCGCAGGAGAGTGAGGTAACTGTCCCCTCAGTTCGGGCGCATCTCAGGCAGTTCCGCTCCATCTGGGCATCAGCACGCAATGCGCTTTTACGCACGGCGGAGCGCAACAGAGCCGTGGCGGATCGGCACAGAAGACCTGCCCCAGTGTACCGAGTTGGCCAGCGTGTCTACGTGTCGACCCAGGACGGGATTTTAAAGGGCGAGAGGAGGAAGCTGGCACAGCGTTTTATGGGCCCATACCCCATCACCAGGATTATCAACCCGGTGGCTGTGCGTGTAGCTATTCCCCCCTCCCTCCGCATCCATCCCACCTTCCACGTATCCAAGGTGAAGCTGGCAGTCTCCGACCCCCTTTGCCCTCCTCCTGCTGTGCAACCCGCGCCCCGGATGATTGATGGCCATCCGGCCTGGCCTGTCTCCTCCATCCTGGACTCCCGGCGCCGGGGTCGTGGGTTGCAGTACTTGGTGGACTGGGAGGGCTATGGGCCTGAACATCGGCAGTGGGTACCCTCGTCGTTTGTGTTGGACCCATCCCTCATTACTGAGTTCCACCGAGCGCACCCGGAGAAACCATCGCCAGGAGGCGCTGCTAGAGGGGGGAGTACTGTCACGCCGCGCCGCTCATCAGCGGCGCCACCTGCACGCGCACCTGCACATCATCAGCAGCGAGGGATTTAAGCCGTCTCGCCCTGGGCTTCGGTCTGAAGCCGTCAGACTTCACTCGCTGGATTGCTGTGAGTTACGTCTTACTCCCCAGCAAGCATCGCGGTAAGAAGCCCTTACCTTTTTCCCTTTCAAGTCTGCTCCCCTGTGCACAGGTGGATATCTCGGCGGCGGACCTTTCCTCTCCATCTCCATTCCCTCGCTGTTGCACCGGGCTCTCCAGGTTGCTGTCTACCAGACCTCGTCCTTGCTGTGCCAGCCACCTGCTCACTCCAAGTAAGCTCCTCTCCAACTTTTACATCTCCTGTGTTGGTGTGTGCCCGTCACCCTTCTCCCTGTGCTTTTCCCATAGGGTTGTCCGGCTGTACGGTCTCCTGCCTCCGTGCCCGAAGCAGATGCCACCACCAACACATTTACATCTCGCAGACACACATTCATACACCCTTGTTGTTAATAAAGCTATTTGAGCTACTCTGAGCCTGCGTGTGTGTCTCCTGAGCCGTGCATCATGTCACACATAACCGCCACGAACCGTCCTTCTTCCTAACCAGCACCACCGGCACCGCCCTGGGGGTGCTGGAGGGTGCAATAATGTCTGCCTCCAGCATTTCCCGTACTTTTTGTTTTGCTGCCGCCCGCCTTGAAAAAGGTAGACAGCGGGGGCGAAGCCAGATCGGCCTGGTCTCACCGGTGTCAATCCTCTGCTCCACCAAGCTGGTTCAGGTGCATTCCTCATCCTTGGCAGCGAAGACGTCCATGTAGCAGTCCAACAGCTCCCGCGGCTGGCGTCTCTGTCTCGATTCTAGTCCACTGCAGCTCTGCTGGAACAATTCCTTGACCTCCTGCTGCCTTTCTGCTGACATACTGACCCACTCCACTGTGCCCCCCCCCCCGCTGTCTTTATCGGTGGTCGCACTCCCTCTGCTCGTGCTGGTGGCGCCATTGTGTTCAGTACTTGCGGTGACCCGCCCGGTTTGGCCCGCCCTGGCGGTCCCTCAATCACGCAGGCCTCCAGGTTCCTCCTCTGGGCCCCGCTGCAAAGCGTGATGGTCCGAGTTCCTAGCAAGAGGGATGTTCTGGCGGTGTCAATTTTTGTGCCCTATGCTGCGAGCAGATTGAGTCCAATAATGCAGGGGTCTTGAATGTCAGCCAGCCAGAACGGGTGGTTTGTATTCTGGCCGGCCACCCCTACCACAAGAACTCTCCGCCCTCCCAGTCTGGCGCGCTCACCGGTAGCTGTGGGTTCTGTCTTGTCCGTGCCTGGCAGCACACCGGGTCGGACCAGGGAGATGGTAGAACCAGAGTCAATCAGATCCCGGATCGGCGTGTTGTCCAGGCTGCACTGTAGGTACATTCCTGGCAAGTGTCCAATTCGGCCCACATGCGGTGACAGTTCATCGGGGAAAATGTCTGTGGGAGGTGGCAGGTCCCCGTCCATGCCACCTCGCTCTAGTTTAACGTTGGCGAGGGGCCGGTTTGTCGTGGGGTGGGTGCCAGGCAGTACCGCGCGATGTGTCCTGGCTCCCCGCAGCGGAAGCACCCTTCCTCGCGCCACCGTGGTTGTCTTCTCCATGGGTGCACCGCCGTGGTCCAGCGCAGCTCCTCCTCCTCCTCCTTGCTCTCAGCCGTGGCCTGGAAGGCTCTCTGTCTCGGTGCCGATGCATCAGCTGTACAATCCATTAGCGGTTCCACCCACTCCGCTTCTGCCACAGCTGTATCCCAGCTGTTCGCAGCATGAATCCATATGTGGCTCTGGAGCTTGGCTGGGCGGAGAAACCAGATGAAGTTCCGTAGGGCGAGTTTCTCCACTACCTCTGGCTCAAAATCCGGGTAGCTACACCAT
The DNA here is from genome assembly GCA_020510985.1 of Pholidichthys leucotaenia. Lineage (NCBI taxonomy): Eukaryota > Metazoa > Chordata > Actinopteri > Cichliformes > Pholidichthyidae > Pholidichthys > Pholidichthys leucotaenia. The sequence continues at coordinate 234,500,404 of CM035847.1, forward strand.
GTCAGCAGCCGTATGTCCGCTGCGTAGGCTCCCAGGTTCTCTTGGCTGCCTCACCGGCAGTTGGCCAGCTGTTCCTCTGCGTGCTCAGCGTTGGCTGCTCTCCCAAACTGCCTCCGGAGCGCTCCTTGCAGCGCTCCTTGCAGCGCTGGCCAGCTGAGGTGTTCCTCGGGCTGGAGATCAGACAGCGTGCGGAGAGCCCTTCCCTCCAGGGCCAGCGCGACCTGCATGGTGGTCTCTTCGGGTGGCTAGCCGTTCAACGCAGCAGCCATCTCGACCTGGACCAGGTAGTCGTCCAGCAGGGTTTCATCGTTAAAGCGCGGAACTTTGGCCCGCTGCCAGATGGGTGGGATGGTCGTTCGCCGCCCCTGGTCGCAGTGGAATCGCTGGCCCGTCCTGCTCTGAAAAGGGCGGGGAGCGGGGCTGATCTGCTCTGTTTAGCCCGTGATGCCTTGAGAAAGGCAGAAGGCGGGGTACGCTGGTCCCGTCGGGTCCTCTGCTCCGTTCATCCCAGCAAGCAACTCTGGGGGTCGGTGTACCAGCTCTGTCGTCCATTCCCAGCTGAGCGATGAACCACTCCAGCTGCTGAATCTCTGCTCTGATCCTGGCTTTCATCTGCTTCATGGTCCCACTTCTGACACCAATGTGACGTTGTGAGGGTTCACACAAGAAAGGAGAGATGACTGTGACGAAACAGCCTTTATTTAAACACACTTCCTCAACACAGACAGGAGGGGAGGTCACTCACACAGACCTTCGTCTCACTGAGGGTGACACAAACGCACGATCAGTCACTGCTCTGACTCTTCTTATAACACTGCTGTGTCATTATAATGCAGTTATAATGACACAGCAATAACACTTTAGAACACATGAATGATAACACCCTTTGAATCCTCCGCTGCCAGAGCATGCCGGGAGAATCCCCGCCCCCTTAACACAGCCCCGACGTTACAATACACTACGGACGTATAAACACATAGGCACATTTAGTTAGCCTTTAGCACAAAAATCAGTTAGTGAAAACATGTCCACATTAAGGTTTGTCATGTGGAACATACGTGGAATTGGGACCAGGGAAAAGAGGCTAAAAGTTTTTAATTGACTGAAGGATCTACAGGCAGGCTTTGTCTTATTACAGGAAACACATGTTTCTAAGTTGTCTGTAGATGCGCTCACCTCCCCGGAATTTCCCCACATGTACTCAGCCTGCTTTAATTTCAAACAAAGGGAGGTAGCTATATTGGTAAACAGAAAAATATGGTTTGTTGTGAATAATACCATAGAAGATCCAGAAGGTAGATTTATAATATTAAAAATCTCAGTTCAAAATTTGGATCTATGTATGGCAAGCATTTATGGCCCAAATGTTGACGACCCATCCTAGCACTTTGGACACTACACTCATAATAGAAGGAGATTTCAACCTGGTATTAAACTCTGCAATCGACAGGCTCAGTACATCAGGGAATTATCGAAAATGGCAGGCTACAAATGTAAGTGCTTTGGCACCCAGGGGGGAGAAATGGAGAGATGCAAATGTAGGCGCCTTGGCACCCAGGGGGGAGAAATGTGTAAAGAGATGTGCCTTAACACCTGGGATGCTAGGTGTGAATGTATGCGTTCTTGGCACCAAGGAGGAGGAGGAGGTAGATGGTAAAAATGTATGCACCTTGGCTCCCGGAGTCCATTCTTGTTGTTGGAGTGAATAAAGTCTGAATCGGCAGCTCTCATGTCTCGTCTTCTCATTCCTCCACAATGGTGATCTACGACGCGAAAATGGTCAGGCTAGAAGACAAAGCAAGCTCCTCTTCGGGAGCACCCATGCTAGGGTTTCCCCCCGGGACCCCGGCCTCATTCACTGTGGCAATCAAGCTCCCGGACTTTTGGCTTCATGACCTGGCTGCCTGGTTCATCCACGTGGAAGCTTAGTTTTCTCTCCATGAAATTTCTGCTGATGACATGAAGTACCATTACGTGGTGGCTTTGCTAGACCCATGCTCCACTCAGCACACCATGAGCCTGCTCCGAGACCCCCCACCCTGGGGGAAATACGTCACTCTCAAACAGCTGCTGTTACGGCATTACACCCTCTCCAACGGAAAGAGAGTGGAGAAGCCTCTCTTCCACTCGGAGTTAGGTGACAACTCGACTGTGGAGTTAATGGAAAGTATGCTGGTGTTGATGGGCACGGATGATGGCTATTTTCTCTTCGCCCATCTCTTCTTGAGGAAACTGCCGGTTTCAGCGCAGGCAATTTTGGCCAACTCACTGCTACTGGTGGCCAGGGACTACCGCTTGCTGGCAGAAGAAGCAGACCACATTATTCTGACGAATAGGAGTTTCAGCGTCCAGGCAGTGAGACCGGGATCTTCAGTGGAGTCCACCAAGGTCGAGGAGCCGAAGGTTTTGGCTGGGACAGCCACTTGGAGATGCAGGAACTGGATGGTGTGTTTCTACCTGTGACGACAGAGTGTCGCCACTGTATGGTCTGGTAATTGAATATTATATTATATGTGTAAAAGGATTTATATTTGCAAATGTTAACATGTATTGGATTATAAAAATACACATAATTGTAGAATGTGTTTTGACTGAATTGAATCCTTTTGTGAGATAATTGTTAATATTAATTATGTTAATAGGGTGAGGCAATTGATTAATCTTGGAACCACGTACCTTTGCCAGTATGCTTCCTGGTGGTATCCAGGCAAAAGACTCCTCAGGGGTTTGAGGGCTTTTAAAGGATACCAGTGGGAGGTAGTATAGGATGGTGGAGTAAAGGGGGAGTTTAATATGTACATAGGGGTTTGAATTATTTATTGTATTATTTATGGTGTATTTATGGTGTTATTTATTCTGTAAATATTGTGGGGAAATTATTTATGTATTTATGTCCTTTTTAGATATTATTGGGTATATGTGGGGAAATGAAATGTTCATTGTCTTACCTGGGATCATGGTATGTGCCAATTAGGTTAATTATCTCACTGAGTATATTAACAGGTGTTTTCATTTGGTTTGTGTGGGGTGTCGGATGTGTGTTGTGGAGTTATTGGCTGTGAAGATTGTTGGAATAAAACAGAAATTGCTGGTTGCAAACTTTGGAAGCCTCCGCTTTTTCTCTGGTGCCTTGACCGCTCAGCTATTGCTCGTGACACTACCATCAGCGTTTTGGCATCAACGTGCAGTGTCGTCTCCCGCTGTGCTGTTTCAACATGCCAGGAAACGGGCCAGCCAGCTATCAGCAGCAGCTACGACCGCTGGCAACAGGGAGAAGCTGCTTTTCATCAAGGACACGCATTTCGGGAGACGGCTTTTGGTGGACTCTGGTTCCCAGAAGAGTCTTATTTTCCCGGCTGCTACTGATAGGCTGGCAGAAGGCTGTAGCCCGTCATTAACGGCCGCCAGCGGATCCCCGATCAGTACTTTTGGAGAAAGGTCAGTGACTGCGTGTTTACATGCATACAACTACAAGTGGGACTTTGTGGTTGCTGCCTGCTCGGTTCCTATCTTAGGTGCTGATTTTCTGTGTGCTTATGGTCTCCTTGTAGATGATGCTAACAAATCTTTAGTGGATGCTATGTCTTTTTCTTCACTGCTTTGTATGACTCAGAGGGCTGGGCCACTAACATATGCTAATTTTTTAGCCTTGGGGGATGTGTATCAATGTTTGCTTTCCAAGTTTCCCACGCTCACAGTGCCCATCTTTTCCGCTACCATGACCAAGCATGGGGTTGAGCATTTTATCACTACAAAGGGCCTGCCGGTTTTCGCACATCTGCGCCACCTGGATGTGGCTAAGCTAGCCATCGAGCGGGAAGAGTTTGCTAACTTGGAATGCTTGGGGATTGTTTGGCGCTCCAATAGCCCTTGGGCATCCCGCTGCACATGGTGCCCAAGTCCGATGGTTTGTGGCAGTCATGCGGTAATTTCTGTCACCTGAACAACATCACTGAGCACGGCCGCTACTCCACCCTGCACATTCAAGATTTTTCAGTGCACCTGGCCGGAATGCGCATTTTTTCTAAAGTGGATCTGGTCTGTGGCTACCACCAGGTCCCGGTGCGCACCAAAGACGTCCCAAAAATAGCGGTGATAACACCTTTCAGCCTTTTTGAGCTTCTTCGCATGCCGTTCGGGCTGAAGGGTGCAGCTCAGACTTTTCAGAGGATGATGTACGCGGTGCTCCGCGACTTGCCGTTCGTGTTCATCTACCTAGATGGCATTCTGGTGGCTAGTGTGTCTGAGGAGGAGCACCTCTCCCATCTGAAACACACGGACTGATAGTTAATCTAGCAAAGTGTCAGTTCAGGCTGCTGGTGATCGATTTCTTGGGCCACGGCATCTTGTCGGAGGGCACGATTCCACTGCCAGATAAAATGCAGGTGGTGTCAGATTTCCCACATCCACAGACTGAGGGCGCTGCAGAAATTTTGGGGAATGGTCAATTTTTACAATAGTTTCCTTCCCCGGGCAGCCCAGCTGCTGCAACCGCTGTATGGCGTGCTCAAGAAGAAGAAACCCGCAGATAGTGTCGACTGGACCCCCGATTGGGTCCAGGCTTTAATGTAATGCGGATTTGCTGGCCCACCCATCCCTATTGGCGTGGATCGCACTCACTACAGATGCGTCTGACGTCGCGCTAGGAGCAGTAGTGGAACAGTACTCCAGTTCATGGCAACCTCTCACCTTTTTCAGCTGTACTCTGCGCACCAACGAGCCTAAGTATAGCACGTTCAACAGAGTTGTTGGCCCTCCACCTGGCCATGTGTCACTTCCAGTTTTAGCTCGAGGGTCACGAATTTACTGCGTTTATCGACCACAAGCCTCTAACCTACGTGATGTCCAAAATCTCAGAACCATGGTTGGCATGGCAGCAACGGTGCCTAGCCGCAATATGGAAGCTCACTACCAACATTCAACATGTGGCCTGTAAGCTCAATGTTGTGGCTGACTGTTTGTCGCCCGTGCTGGTTTCCCCAGTCTATGTGGGTATTGATTTTTCCGTCATGGCCGCCTACCAACCGGGGGACACGGACATTTGCGTGCTCCGATCCACAGGTACGAGACTTAAACTGGAGAGCAGGGGGATACAAGAGGGTTGCCCCCCCTTGCTTTGCAACATCTCCACCGGCTGTCCCGCCTGGTGGTTCCGGGCTCTTGGCACCGCCGCATTTTTGAGTCTGTCCACTCTCTCTCACACCCTGGCATACGGGCTTTGGTTAAGCTGGTGGGGTCTAAATTCGTCTGGCCCCGCTTACGCAAGGATGTGACAGAGTGGGCTGTGGTGTGCATTGTGTGCCAACGGGCTAAGGTTCAGAGGCACACCAAGGCCCCCCTTGAACCTTTCCAGATTCCAAGAAGGAGGTTCAACCACCTCCACGTGGATTTAATGGGCCCCCTTCTGCCGTTGCAGGGTTTCATGCACCTTTTGACGATAGTGGACTGCACCACGCATTGGCCAGAGGCAGTTCCGCTGGCTTCCACCATATTTGCTGACATTTCCCACGCGTTTTTGTCATCCTAGGTTGTACGTTTTGGTTCCCCATCGGACATCACCTCCGACAGGGGTCCCCAGTTCACTTCGGAACTCTGGTCTGCTATGGCCGTGAGCCTGGGGGTCAAAGTTCACCACGCCACCGCATACAACCCGCACGCTAATGGTTTGTGTGAGAGGTTCCACAAGTCGCTTAAAGCCACATTCAGAGCCTCGTTGACTGATGCAAATTGGGTCAACCACCTGCCTTGGGTCCTACTGGGGTTGGGCTTCGCACCCAAGGAGGATTTGGCAGCTTCCCTGGCTGAGCTTGTTTTTGGGCAACCGTTGCAAATCCCAAGTGAATTTTTGCCAGAAAATCCCATGCCCAGTACCGACTCGTCTGCACGCCTTTTCGCTAGGGCAGAGGCAAGCAGTGTTCCGGGGCTGGTGCACCATTGTTTTCCCTGCACTTTCGTTCTGAAGTGTTTGGAGAACACCGAGTTTGTTTTTGTCAGACATGACGCCCACAGAACCCCGCTGCACCCGCCTTGCAACAGCCCTTTCAGAGTCTTGGAAATGGGGGCGAAACATTTTGTGTTGGATTTTGGGGGACACAGGGAAACCATCTGTATAGACAGGCTTAAGCCCACTTATGTGTTGGCAGATGAGCAGGTGGTGCTGGCCCAGGCCCCCCAGCGTGGACGCCCGCCGACGGTGGGTTCACAGGTTGGTTTTCCCCTTTCAGAGAACTGTTCTCAGGAGACCGAATCTTTTCCCTCCCCACCTTGACAAGAAGGTCCTTCAGTTGGTCTGGCTGCTCCACGTTACTGTCATTACGGGCAATTGCTCAAGCCTAAGGTACTGGACAATTAAGGCCCCTTCTGGGTGTTGGGGGGGGGAGTGGAACACCAGGAGGTCCTACTCTCACCCAGTGACTTGGGGAATAGGGGGAAGGGGCAAGAAATGTAAATGTATGCACCTCAGGCAGAGGATGCAAATGTAGGTGCTTTGGCACCCAGGGGGGAAAAATGAAGAGATGCAAATGTAGGTGCCTTGGCGCCCAGGAGCAAGAAATGTGTAAAGAAATGTGCCTTGACACCTGGGATACTAGATGTGAATGTATGCGCTCTTGGCGCCAAGGAGTCCATTCTTGTTGTTGGAGTGAATAAAGTCTGAATCGGCAGCTCTCGTGTCTCGTCTTCTCATTCCTCCACAATCTGAATGATTTCAGTCTTTGCGATGAACGGCGTTCTCTTCACCCAAGTCTTAAGGAATACACTTTTTCATCAGTTTGTAGTTCACATTCCCGTTTCGACTTCTTCTTTGCCAATAACTCTATTGTGAGGGATATCACAGACATTGAAATTTGTTCAAATCAAGCTATCAGCGATCACCATACAGTATCTTTTACACTAGTAAATAGAAAAGCTATAAGGAAAACTAGGAGCTGGAAATTTAATACATCACTACTAAAAAACAAAGACTTTATTAATTATTTAAGAGTGGGAATCATACAGTATCTGGAATATAATGATGTGCCAGGAATATCGCCATGTGTTCTTTGGGAAGCAGCAAAAGTGGTCATGTGTGGTAAAATAATCTCTTACTCTTCGTATAAGAATAAAAAAGAAAAAGCACTGGTACTGGAGTTAGAACAGAAAATTAAATCACTGGAGATGACCTGTGCCATTTCTCCACACGAGCAGGCACTTAACAATCTGAGAAAACTAAAGCTGGAATTAAAATAAATTACAAACGACTTCCGGTTATGGCTGCCACGTAGGACGGACGTGTCTCGCTCTGCTCTGCTCCTGGAGAAAAAAAATCGGCAAATAACTCTCTCATTTGGGACAGAACGTATCCCAGCGTTTGGGCGAGGATATGTCGGCGAAGCCTAAGGCTGGAAAACCAGGAAAAGGAAAAAGCGAGCCGCCGAAACAGTCCAAATTAACGGACTTTCAGGTCTGTGATGCAGCAAACAGGGCTCCATATATGGCGGAGGAGGCTGGCAACGCTGCGATTTCTGCGGGGAATGGCGCAGATGCGCTGATGGCTGCCATGAGTTCAATGAGAGCGGACTTTTCCTCTAGATTTGATGGGATTATGACAGCGTTGGAAGGAATAAGAAAGGAATTGGGTGACTGTGTAGAACGAACGGCGCAGATGGAGCTCCGTCTCGCTAGTGCTGAAGATGACGTCACCCGTCTTCAATTAAAGGTGCGCACTTTGGAAAAAAAAAATAAATCTCTGGAAGATAATATTTTGGATTTGGAATCTCGGTCGAGACAGAATAATTTGAGGCTGGTGGGTCTTCCAGAGGAATCAGAAGGTCGGGACGTATGTTCCTTTCTGGAAAAGTGGATTCCGGAGGTGCTGGGCAGCGAGGAGTTGCAATCAGCAGTGGTTCTGGAAAAAGCACATCGCATTGGCCCACGGAGAGATAAGGGACCGCCGAGGACCTTAATTATGAAGTTTCTTAACAACAGAGACAGGATGAAGATCTTCAACGCTGCACGAGCTAAAAAAGGAGAGATTAAACACCAGGACCAGCAGGTGCGGTTCTACCCAGATTTGGCCACAGGAATCCAGCAATTGAGGAAGCAGTTTGATCCCGTACGTAAGGAGCTGCGCAACCTTGGGATTCGTCATGGTGTAATCTATCCTGCGAGACTGCTGACCACGTATGAGGGCAGAACCCACATCTTCAAGACCCCAGAGGAGGCGCAGGAGTTCATCAAGAAGATCAAAGAAGAAGAAGAGACTGGTGGGAGCTAAGCATGAACAAAATATAAGGTAGAATAATTAAGCATTTGCACAGGCATCTGACTGACTTGAAGTAAATAGTAAGTTTACAAAATATAGATTGTATTATATATTAAAAAAAAACAAAACAAAAACAAAACAAACAAAAAAAAAAAACTATGATGTACAAAGTTGTTAAAAATTTTGGAGTTAAGTTGGAAAACTACAGAGGAGAGTTAATGTTACGTCATTAAAAGCAGTAGAGTTAGGGTGATTGGGAGGATGAAGAAGGAGTGGCTTAGGCTGTTCCCCGTGGGTGTGGAACAGTCGATGGCTATATCGGGAGACAGAATTTTTCTTTTGATTTTGGGGGGTTTGCCACAAGTGTGGGAAGGGGAAATTTGTTTGTGTGTAGTTTGTAGGATGAATGTTCAACCACTCATGTTTTTGCTTCTCTGTATGAGCATGTTTACACTGCAAGGTAATCCCAAACTCTCTATTGATCATGGACCAAAGTGTTAATCTTAATTTAACTTCATGGAATTGCAGAGGTCTACAAAATTTAAAAAAACTTAAACAAGTTATGAATAAAATAAAGGACATGGGTTCAAGAATTGTGTTTTTACAAGAAACTCATTTGATAGAGGAGGATGTTAAAAGAATTAGGAGTAGATGGCAGGGAAGTGTATTCACCTCTTCATTTTCATCCCGAGCCAGGGGAGTTATGACTCTCATACATAAATCAGTTCCTTTTCAAGTGAAAAATGTAATTGGAGACAAATTTGGAAGATATGTAATCATTCAAGGTTCTTTGCTATTAGAAAATATAAATCTTGTGAACTTATATGGTCCCAATATAGATGATCAGAAGTTCTTTGCTAATTTATTTCTCATCTTATCATCACTTACAGGGCAACATATAATAGCAGGGGATTTTAATTGTACATTGAATCCAGGTGTGGATAGATCAACAGGACTGGATTGTACGCACATTGGATGTAGGATGACTATTAATCATTTTATGAAAGAATTGAGATTGTTAGATATATGGAGAGAAATGAAACCACAAGTTAAAGCCTATTCTTGTTATTCCAGTACCTACAAGACATTCTCACGTATTGATTATTTTTTGATTTCCACAGAATTAAGGTCCAAGATTCAAAACTGCTTTTATGATAACATCGTGATCTCTGATCATGCACCCTGTTGTCTAATATATGTAGATAAAAAATTGACAAAGGAATCAGGTAGATGGCAATTTCAGCATAAATGGCTTCAGGATGAGGAATTTGTCAAGTATATAGAAAAACAGATAGACGAGTTCTTTGACATCAATACTACACAAACATCAGCATGTGTAAAGTGGGAGGCTTTCAAAGCTTTTATTAGGGGGCATATTATTAGTTATACAGGATCAAAATCTAAGAAGACTCGAGAGGAGAGAGCTAAATTGGAACATAAAATAAAAAATCTTCAGGAAAAAGTGTATGCAGGAAGTGACCCAAGGTTGGAGAATGAATTACTGATTTTGAGAGCTGAATACGACAAAAAATCAGCGAATAGAGCTGCCTCGAGTCTTCTAAGATTGAAACAATCTTTTTATGAACAAGGTGAAAAATCAGGAAAATTATTAGCATGGCAGATTAAACAATTGGAAATTAAAACACCAATTACCAGTATTATAAGTAAGGGACAGGTAGTTATAGATCCTTTAGAAATTAATAGAGCCTTTAGAGATTACTATGAAAAATTATATGATACCAAAAATGAACCTGATTTAACAAAACTAAATGGGTTTTTGAACGAACTATCTATACCGTGTATTCCAAATGAAAACAGGGAGATATTGGAGTCTAAAATTAGTCAAGAAGAAGTTGGGCTAGCCATTGATAATATGAAATCAGGAAAAAGTGCAGGACCAGATGGTCTTCCAGTTGACCTTTATAAAAAATTTAAGAATAAATTAATAAAACCTTTTTTGGAAATGGTTTTAGAAGCATTTCAAAATAATAATTTACCATCATACATAAATAATGCCTTAATTATACTGCTGCCAAAACCAGGTAAGCCCTCTAATAAATGTGAAAATATGAGACCAATAAGCCTATTAAACGCCGACCTTAAGATAATCTGTAAAATTTTAGCAAGACGAATACAAGAAATTTTACCAAATATTATTAATCGAGATCAGAATGGCTTTATAAAGGGTAGACAAGGCTTCCATAATGTAAGAAGACTATTTAATATTATCTATTTTAATAAAGAAGCACCGGATACAGCTCTCCTATCATTGGACGCCGAAAAGGCCTTTGATAGAGTTGAATGGCCCTTTCTTTTTGAAGTCCTACAAAGGTTTGGACTTGGAAATAATTTCATAAAATGGGTTCAAATAATATACAATAATGCTACAGCAGAAATCCTAACAAATAACAATATTTCAAAACCAATAAAAATCAATAGAGGATGTCGACAAGGCTGTCCACTCTCACCTTTACTGTTTACTATGGCAATTGAACCTTTAGCGATAGCGATACGTTTACATTCACAAATATATGGAATTAAAGTTGGACCAACAGAACATAAAATCTCCCTGTACGCCGATGATATAATTTTGTTTATGTCGAATCTAAAAAAATCAATTCCAACCTTGTTGAATTTAATAAAGAATTTTGGGGAAATATCAGGATATAAAATAAATAAAACTAAATCTTCAATATTAATGCTAAATGAGACCCAGAGAAATTACCCAGCCCCTGAGGTAAATCAATTCAATGTTGTAAATCAGTTTAAATATTTAGGAATCCAAATTATGCCTAAGCTAGAATCAGTCGCCAGTGTCAACTATGAAGCCTTAATGTCAGATATCAGTGAGTTAACTCAGAGATGGATGTCACTACCAATGTCGATGATCGGGAGAATCAATATACTTAAAAGTAATATTTTACCTAAAATACTTTATTTATTTCAATACATTCCCTTATCACCACCTTTAGATCTATTCTCAAGAATAAAAAAAAAGTTAGTGGAATTTATATGGAACAACAGGAGGGCTAGATTACGTCTGTCTTTATTATATTTACCATTTGATCGTGGAGGTCTGAAATGTCCAAATTTTATGTTGTATTATTGGTCGGCACAACTGAGGTCTATGACATATTATTTTTCATCAAATGATCTCCCTCACTGGACTGAAATGGAATCATACAATTTACCTTTACCTCTTCCCATATTCATATACTCAGATTCGGCAAAAAAATTACAAAAACAAGTTAAAAATCCATTTGTAAAGCATATGATCAAAATATGGTGTGAAGCTAAAAACTATTTAAAAGAACCACAGTTATTGTCACAATTTAGTCCAATATGGGGTAATCAATATTTTAAACCAGGGAGAGCGGACGCTGTATTTAAAGTATGGAATTTAAAAGGGATACAAAAGATTCAGGATTTATATTTGCCATGTGCAGACAACATAATGTCTTTTGAAGAGCTGAGGATCAAATTTAATCTCAATAGAACACATTTTTTTAAATATCTTCAACTTAGAAACTTTATTCGATCAAATCAAAATAAAGCTCTCACTCGACCTATTTATTCATCCTTGGAAAAAATGATGATGAAAGATAGTAAAAGAAAGGGTATTATTTCAGAGTTTTATAACTCATTGACACTATCTTCAAGTGAAAATTCACTGAAAAGATTAAACTACTGGAAAGAAGATCTGCAAATTGAAATTTCAGAGGAACAATGGGAATTGGCTTGTACAGAAGCTCAAACCAAATCAATAAATGCACGCCTTAAATTGATACATTTCAAATGGTTAATGCGGATGTATGTTACACCAGAGGAGTTAAATAGATATAACAAAAATATACCAGATACATGCACAAAATGCATGGAAAGTAAAGGAACCCTATTTCATTGTTTATGGGAATGTAGATTAATAAGAATGTTTTGGGAAGAGGTGAGGGTAACAATTGAAAAAATAATCTCAAAACAAATCATATTGAATCCTAAACTGGTTTTGTTGGGTCTGTACCCAGAAAAGCATAATTTCAATAAAAGTGAAAGAACATTCATAGACCTCAGTTTGCTTAATGCCAAAAAATGTATTGCACTATTATGGAAAAAGACTCATAGACCAGATGTGACTCAGTGGTTAAGACAGATGTTAACAAACCTTCCATTAGAAAGAATAACATATATACTGAAATCAAAGGAAATTGTGTTTGAGAATATATGGAGACCTTTTATTGATTATGTAAAAAATTTAAACATAACTCTTGAAGAAGAAGGTGAATGATGTGTGTGGACCTTGTAAATTCCAAACTGGTGAACATAATATGTATACTTATGTATTGGATTGTCTAGACTAAACAGAGGAGCATTGTTGAAGACTTGATTTTGTTGGTGGTTGTTGGTGTTTTTAGTGCATTTTTTTTTTTTTTGTAGTACTTTAGTGTTTAGTGTTTGATTGTTTGTATCATGTTTGTTAAAAAAAAAAAAAGGTTCAATAAAGATATTGTGGAAAAAAAATAAATTACAAACAAAAGCACAGTTTTTAATGCAAAGACTGCGTCTTGAGAAGTTAGAACACAGTAATAAATCGGGGAGATAAGATAAGATAAGATAAGCCTTTATTAGTCCCACAACGGGGAAATTCCAGGATTGCAACAGCACAGGGATAGCAACACTCAGAGCAACAATCAGAAGGCAAGAAAAAAAAACAAAAAAAAAAAACAAGCAAGCAAGAGCAGCTAATATACATATGTACATATTACTATAAAATATATATATACACACACACACACAGACACACAGTGCAGAGCATTGTAGCTGGATGGAATAAATATATGAATATATGAACACACAGTGCAGAGCATTGTAGCTAGATGGAATAAATATGTAAATATATAAACACCCACAGTACGGAGCATTGCAGCTAGGTGGAATAAATATGCAAGTATATAAACACACACAGTGCGGAGCAATGTAGCAGATGGAATAATATGTAGATATATAAAAACACAGTGCGGAGCATTGTAGCTAGATGGAATAAATATATAGATATATAAATATAAATATAAACACACCCAGTGCTGAGCATTGTAGCTAGATGGAATAAATATGTAAATATATAAACACACACAGTGCAGAGCATTGTTGCTAGGTGGGATGAAACAGCATAACCGTCTATTTAGTTATCCTACATGGTATGATTATGTGCCCATACATATTCTCACCCTCCATAGCGACCGGTATGTTCCTAGTTGTATGCCGGAGAGGACCATTGTGTAAGTCTATTGCATCTTTTGCATTCAAAAAAAAACTATTAGTTTGTTACGTCTTTTTGCTATCTCTGCGAGCAGCCCTGTTGGAGATATCTTTCTAACCAGCTTAGATTGAATAAAGAAAAAAAACTATCCACTCTATGAAGGTTCTTCTTAGGTCTCCGTCAGTCAGGGTTGACCATGGGTGAAGCATCCTAGTTCTGGTTGTCTGTTCACCTGGAGCAGCATCGTCTGTAGCTAAATAGACCAATGCGGGAGTGGTGGTCTCCATCGCAAAGGTCACACCTGTGTGTAGTCTCTGGTCTGTTGGAGCTGCTGCTTTCCTTCCTGCATGCTCGTTTTGCTGCAGCAACGGTCATCATTTTCTCCTCCCCTGATCTCAGGTGTTGCTTCAGGGTCCCTTTCCACTTTGCACAGTCACCTGCTAGGCTCTCCCAGGTCTCTGTGTTGATATTGGTGGCCTTCATGTCTCTCTTAACAACACCTTTGTACCGGAGCTGGGGGTGACCAGTGGATCTCCTCCCAGATGCCAGTTCTCCATACAGGATGTCCTTTCGGATGCGCCCATCGTCCATGTGGTGGACATGGCCTAGCCAGCACAGCCTTCGCTGTCTGTGGAGTGTGAACATGCTGGGAAGTTCCATGTGTTTCAAGACATCTGTGTTGGTTACCCTGTCCTGCCAGGATATGCCCAGGATGCGGCGGGTGTTTCGCAAATGGAAGGTGCTGACCTCTGGATGAGACGGCTGGGGAGCGCTGACCTCTGGATCAGATGGCTGAAGTGCGCCGACCTCATGTGCTGATAGTTTGGGCGCACTGATTCCCAAATGAAATGACTGGGGTGCGCTGACCTCAGGCTAAGACGGCAGGGGTGCATCCGGTCCAGATGCACAGGAATCCTCCTCCAATGCCGTCACCTTGGACAGGGAGGAAGAAGTACAGGTTGAAGCAGGAACCACACCCAAACAGTCAGCAGAAGAGCTCGGTGAGGAGAGCTCAGAAGGCAATAGAGACTGAAACCGGGTCTCCTCTCCAAGAGTAAGACAAGACCTCTTTAATACAGACATTAGAAGAACAAAAAAGAGGACTTGCCTTTACTCATGCTCTTCCGCTGGTGAGGAACCCAATGACTCTGCAGCTGGAGAGGTGATAACCATCACAGGAGATGCTGAAGGAACAGCAGATGAGACAGTCAGAGGTGCAGCAGTGGGCGTGGGCATCAGCACTGGAGATGTTGGAGCTGGCACTGCAGGTGTGATGACAGGTGAAGCTGGTGGAGCCTGAGCTGGAGTGTGCACCGAGGAGAGAGCTGGAGCTGTGGTGTGCACCTCCGGAACAGCGGTAGCTGCTGTGTGCACCTCGGGCTGAGCAGGAACAGGAGCAGAGCAAGGAGACGTGCATAAAAGAGCCAAAGAAGTCTCACAGATGGCACCAAGTCTCATAATGCCGAAACCAGGACACACTCTGTCATCAGTACAAGTTTCGTCATTAATAGCAATCCATCCTCTCGCTCAAGACGTGATGGCGGGACTGGCAAATGGCATGGAAATGAGGATGATGTCGGAGTCAGGGGATGCTGTCTCGTTGGCACAGCCCCCGTCTCATCTGGGGTGCTCTCCTCCAACCCATGAAAAGGCTGTGGAGCTGGTGAGAGGCACACTGGAGCAGGAGGGAAAAGCACTGGAGCCAGGGGGTTCTTATTCATCGGCACAGGTTCAGACGTTGATGGTGTGGAAGATGGAGCCAGGGAACGATTTACCATTGGTACAGGCTCACGCTCGGGTTTGGGCTTTGGGGCAGAGCTCCCCCTCCCCCCAGTTAGAGAGAGAGCGTTGGAGCAGAAAAACAAAGACAAGGAGACTGTTTATCTCTGGTCTATGCTGCAGGCTGGAAGTCTTCTGGAGTGTCTCTTCTACTATTTCCAGGTACACCAGAGCCTCCTCCGATGTATGGGAGGAAAGGGCTTCGGACCAACAGTCTATGATCAGTTCAACTCCAAATGTTTCTCCTCATCCAGCCCGAGAGCCACCGAGTCCATGCCCGCAGAGTCTGTTTGCTGGCATCCTGCTCCTACCAGACTCGTCCGGTGCCATAACTGGCTGCTTTCGTCTGTCATGTTTATGTTTGCTTGCATTTGTCTTCCTGGGCAAAGGAGGAGAAGACCCACTCGCCAGGTGAATCTGGTAAACCATGCTTTATTGTGAAGCGGAGAATGAAAATAAATACTGCACGTGGGCAGGAATAACATAACTTTTTAATCCAGGCAGCATGGAAAAACAACACAACTCACACTCCGTGGTGCAGAGGCAGATGAAGTAACACAAGTAAGCAGCAATGGACACAGAATGAAACTGCACATAGATATATAGACAGAGGAGCAATCAGAACAAAACAGAACAGGTGAGCACCGTCAACGATGGGTGGGACTTTACAAACACAGAGGGAAAACACACCAAACATGATAAATGGGTCAAAACTGAAACACAAAGACAGGGACTGCAGACCTGTCCAGACCACTACATTTTCAAACAGTCTTGTTTACTGATGAGTGCTGTGCAACCCGGAATGGTCCAGATGAATGGAGCAATGGATGGCTGATGGATGGCCACAAGGCTGAACATCAGCAGGGAGGTGACGGAGTCATGTTTTGGGCAAGAATCATGGGGGAGAGCTGGTAGACCCTTTTAGGGTCCCTGAAGGTGTGAAAATGACATCAGCAAAGTACGTACATAGAGTTTCTGACTGATCACTTTCTTCCATAGTACAAAAAAAAAGAACCGTGCCTTCCATAGCAAAATTATCTTCATCCATGACAATGCGCCATCTCATACTGCAAAGAATACCTCTCTGTCATTGGCTGCTATGGGCATAAAAGGAGTTTAGAAGTGTGCCTGCAACTAACGCCATCATTATGTTTTGCAACAATAAGGTTGCAAAGGTCTTTGCTTCTACCCATCATGAGTTCTTTGTGGTGTGACAATCTGATATTCACAGACCTTTTTAAAGGCTATCAGTCAGGACTTAACCAGCTGAAATTCATTTGCACTGATGGAGGATGGGATGGCTTCCTAAATTCTGACGTATTTCAGCTGGTTTCTTGGCTTTTAATGCCTTTTTGCACATCTTTTTCTTCATGTGCTCAATACTTATTCCGTTTCATTCCACTTTATTAAATATAACTTGTTTTGTGAACACAGTTGCCTTGATTTCTTTGTATTTATGGATTACTTGGGTTAATACCGATATATGTTGAAAATCTCAGGTCACTGGCTCCATCAAAAATATGTTTAATGAGAAAAATGTTGACATGTTCAATACTTATTTTCCCCACTGTACCTAATATAAAGTGGTCAGAGCAGACAGAGATGTGGGTCATATCATCCCTCAGCCTCCATATCCCTTCATGAAAAGGCATTCTCCTTCAGCAGACAGTAGCCCACAATATCCTCCTTCGGTACAGTATCTCTGTTGGCCGATGGGAATCTAAAAAACTTGTATTTCGGATTGTCAGCATCATCTTTCATAAGATGATGATGGTTACATGAGCCAATTGCGCACCATTTCGGCATTTTCTTTGTTTAAATTTAGTTAACATTTCCATTGGAATATATTGAGAACGTTGTTTGTTTGTTTATACCTCACTCTGCCGCTAGGGCTAAGTTCACGCGATCGGTGATGTAAGCGTAGACAGCCCTATAAATACGCTGAAATGGACATCTTGCACAATATAGAGTGAGGTACTTCCACATTCTGGAATTTGAGCAGCTCCACTTCCTGTTCCATTATAAGTTTGCTCATTCCCTGGTGCTTTCTTGTTTAATAAATCAATTTCATCACTTTCACTTGTCATTGTACATACTGGAAATAGTGAACGGGCAGATCATTTTTTCTTTATAAAGTTTGCGATTCACATTTTGATCATTTTTGTAACCATAGTGGGCCTTTTCCTAACTGTGAATGTTGCCAAACTGCACCATAAGCCCTTAGTAGTCAACAGTGGTAAAGATTTTTTTAAACAAAATATTCAGATCAGATGTTGGAAATTTCCAAGGCTATAACTTGAAAGTGATAAGAGATAATGGCTTACTGTCAATTAGAAAGATGTAGAATATGATCCAAAGTTTGACATAGGAGTAAATTTACGCATCTAATTTGCATAATGCCGTGCATAATACCACGGCAGCCATATCAGAGATTTCCAAGGCTATAACTTAAAAGTGGTAAGAGATAATGGCTTACTGTCAATTAGAAAGATGTAGAATATGATCCAAAGTTTCAGATAGGTGTAAATTTATGCATCTAATTTGCATAATGCCATGGCAGCCATATCAAATAACATAACTGGTCAAAAGTGCACTTTGGACATATTTACACAAAGAATGGTTCTGCTTTTTGACACCTTTTCTTGTTTGGGGCATTTTGTTATCTTATCTTCAAAGTATATGAACCAGAAAATCAGTACAATGTAAAGAAACAAAGAAATTCGTCACTTACCGCTGGTGAAGGCGGCTCCTGGCTTTGTCCATCCTGGTCGTTATTTTGCCTTCTGTCCGTCATTTGCCTTTTCTCTCCCACATCCAGAAACTCTTATGATTATCCCACCTCAATTTCGCTTTTATTCCGTCACAATTTTTCTTATATGACGACATGCAACTGGGCGATTGTTCTGTCGTCACATGGCACTGGGGAGTGGCAGCAGGTGAATACCAGGCACCATCGCGCTCCCTCTGTTGTACCAGAATGTAAACATTTACCTTCATAAGCTAAATAATTTAATAGTTCGCTGTTAGCATAGCATAGCCATTGTATTGTTTATGTCTGTCATTCCAAATACCATTACATGGGCTGTAATGGACGTGTGTAGAATAGAATAGGCTTTATTATCATTGTACAGTTATACAGCACAACAAAATTGTGGGTGCTCCAGGCTACTGCGCAATAAAGTAAGAGAGAAGGATTAGATAAAACACAGTTACAGAACACACTATTAAACAAACGACTGAAATAAAAATGGTCCAGGATTATAAGAATATACACGGTATGGTAGTGGCTTCACAGATGAAACAATGTACAAAAATGTGTGGAGTGCCAAACACACAACTGGACACATGATTGAATAAAATGGCCCACGGATTATGGAAAAACTTTCACTTCCTTGCTCAAGATTCACTTCTGGGATGGCCATTTACTTACTTTAAGCATTAAATTCAGATTTTTAGGTTTTTATGGTAACTAGAGCATGCCTGTAGAAAGCAAGTATTCTTGTCTGAAAACAGGTAGCCCAATTAGGCTTTACAGGCCCAAATGTAGGCTGTGTTTGAAAGTGGAAAACAGAGAAATGTAGTCTATATGTAGGCAGTCACACATGTTGGACTTTGACAAATATAGTCAGAACTAAAACTCATGGTGAGATGGCTTTCTGTCATTATGGTCCACATCTGTGGAACAGCCTTCCTGAAGACCTGAGGGCAACAGAGAATGTTGATACTTTCAAAACTAAATTAAAGACCCACCTTTTTGACTTCCGGTTATGGCCGCCGCGTAGAAGGACGTGCTTTACTCTGCTCTGCTCCTAAAAAAAAATAATAAAATAATAATAATCGGCAAATAACTCTCTCAATTGGAGCAAAACCTATCCCAACGTTTGGGCGAGGACATGCCGGTAAAGCCTAAGGCTGGGAAATCAGGTGGAGGAAAAACTGAATCGTCGAAACAGTCCAAGTTAACGGACTTTCACGTCCGTGACGAAGCAGAAAAATCCCCAAATATGACGGCACAGGTGCGGTGCTCGCTGCCATTAGTTCAATGAGAGCAGACTTTTCCTCTAAACTTGACGGGATTATTGCAGTGATAGAAGAAATGAAAAAGGAGTTAAGCGACTGTATGGAACGGGTGTCGCAGGTGGAGCTCCGAATTTCCAGTGCTGAGGATGACGTCTCCAGCCTACAATTAAAGGTGCGCACAATGGAATTAAAAAATAAACGTCTGGAAGATAATGTTCTGGATTTAGAATCCCGGTCGAGACAGAACAACCTGAGGCTGGTGGGTCTCCCGGAGAGAACGGAGGGTCTGGATCCATGTTCCTTTTTGGAAAAGTGGATCCCAGAAGCGCTGAACAACGCGGAGCTGCAATCATCAGTTGTCTTAGAAAGCGCCCACCGAATTGGCCCACCGAGAGATAACAAGGCATCACTGAGGACGCTGATTATGAAGTTCCTCAGCTACAGAGACAGGATGACGATCTCCAACGCGGCGCGAGCCAAAGGAGAAATTAAATACCAGGATCAACAGGTGCGGTTCTACCCAGATTTGGCCACAGGAATCCAACAATTAAGGAAACAGTTCGACCCTGCCCGTAAAGAGCTGCGCAACCTTGGGATTCGTCATGGAGTGATTTATCCTGCAAGACTGCTGGTCACATATAAGGGCAGAACCCAAATCTTCAAGACCCCTGAGGAGGCGCAGGAGTTCATCAAGAAGATCCAAGAAGAGACTGGTGGGAGCTAAGCATGAACAAAATATATGGTAGAATATTTAAGCATTTGCACAGGCATCTGACTGATCTGAAGCATATAGCAAGTTTACAAAATATAGATTGTATTATATATTAAAAAAAAAAACCTATGATGTACAAAGTTGCTATAAAATTTAGGAGTTAAGTTGGAAAACTACAGAAGAGAGTTAATGTTACGTCATTAAAAGCAGTAGAGTTAGGGTGATTGAGACGAGAAAGAAAGAGTGGTTTTGACTGATCCTCGCGGGTGTGGAGCAGTCAATGGCTATAGCGGGAGACAGAATTTTTTTTTTGATTTTGGGGGGATTACCACGAATGTGGGAAGGGGGAATTTGTTTGTGTGTAGTTTGTAGGATGAATGTTCAACCACTCACGTTTTTGCTTCTCTGTGTGAGCATGTTTACATTGCGAGGTAATCTCAAACTCCTTATTGATCATAGACCAAAGCGTTAATCTCAATTTAACCTCATGGAATTGCAGAGGTCTACAAAATTTAAAAAAACTTAAACAAGTCATGAATAAAATAAAAGACATGGGTTCAAAAATTGTGTTTTTACAAGAAACTCATCTAATAGAGGAGGATGTAAAAAGAATTAGGAGAAGATGGCAAGGAAGTGTATTCACCTCATCATTTCCATCCCGAGCCAGGGGAATTATGACTCTCATACATAAATCAGTCCCGTTTCAAGTGAAAAATGTAATTGGAGACAAATTTGGAAGATATCTAATCATTCAAGGATCTTTGTTATTAGAAAATATAAATTTGGTGAACTTATACGGTCCCAATATAGATGATCAAAATTTCTTTACTAATTTATTCCTTATTTTATCTTCACTTACAGGGCAACATATAATAGCAGGGGATTTTAATTGTACATTGAATCCCGGTATAGATAGATCAACAGGACTGGACTGTACGCATAATGGATGCAGGATGATCATTAATCATTTTATGAAAGAATTGAGATTGCTAGATATATGGAGAGAAATGAAACCACAAGTTAAAGCCTATTCTTGTTATTCTAATATCTACAAGACATTTTCACGTATTGACTATTTTTTGATCGCCACAGAATTAAGGTCCAAGATTCAAAACTGTTTCTATGATAATACTGTGACCTCTGATCATGCACCCTGCTGTCTAATATATGTAGATAAGAAATTGACAAAGGAACCAGGTAGGTGGCAATTTCAGCATAAATGGCTTCAGGATGAGGAATTTGTTAAGTACATAGAAAAACAGATAGATGAGTTCTTTGATATCAATACTACACAAACATCAGCATGTATAAAGTGGGAGGCTTTCAAAGCTTTTATTAGGGGGCATATTATTAGTTATACAGGTTCAAAATCTAAGAAGACTCGAGAGGAGAGAGTCCAATTGGAACATAAAATAAAAATTCTTCAAGAAAAAGTGTATGCAGGAAGTGACCCAAAGTTAGAGAACGAATTACTGATTCAGAGAGCTGAATATGACAAAAAAAAAATCAGCGAATAGAGCTGCCTCGAGTCTTCTAAGATTGAAGCAATCTTTTTATGAACAAGGTGAAAAATCAGGAAAATTATTGGCATGGCAGATTAAACAATTAGAATTTAAAACACCAATTACCAGTATTATAAGTAATGGACAGCCAGTTGTAGATCCTTTAGAAATTAATAGTGCCTTTAGAGATTATTATGAAAAATTATATAATACAAAAAATGAAACTGACTTAACAAAACTAAATGGGTTTTTGGACGGATTATCTATACCGTGTATTCCAAATGAAAACAGGGAGATACTGGAGTCTAAAATTAGTCAAGAAGAAGTTGGGCTAGCCATTGATAATATGAAATCAGGAAAAAGTGCAGGACCAGATGGTCTTCCAGTTGACCTCAATTATTTCAGAGTTTTATAATTCATTGACACTATTCTCAAGTGAAAACTCACAGAAAAGATTGAATTATTGGAAAGAAGAGCTGCAAACTGAAATTTCAGAGGAACAATGGGAATTGGCTTGTACAGAAGCTCAAACCAAATCAATAAATGTACGTCTTAAATTGATACATTTTAAATGGTTAATGCGGATGTATGTTACACCGGTGGAGTTAAATAGATATAACAAAAACATACCAGATACGTGCACAAAATGTATGGAAAGTAAAGGAACCCTATTTCATTGTTTATGGGAATGTAGAAAAATTAGAATGTTTTGGGAAGAGGTGAGGGTAACAATTGAAAAAATAATTTCAAAACAAATCATATTGAATCCTAAATTGTTTTTGTTGGGTCTGTATCCAGAAAAGCATAGCTTTAATAAGAGTGAAAGAGCATTCATAGACCTCAGTTTGCTTAACGCCAAAAAATGTATTGCACTACTGTGGAAAAAGACTCATAGACCAGATGTGACTCAGTGGTTAAGACAGATGTTAACAAACCTTCCACTAGAAAGAATAATATACATACTGAAATCAAAGGAAATTGTGTTTGAGAATATATGGAGACCTTTCATTGATTATGTAAAGAATTTAAACATAACTTTTGAAGAAGAAGGTAAATGATGTGTGTGGACCTTGTAAATTCCAAACTGGTGAATGTATAATATGAGATGAGATGAGATTCAACTTTATTGTCATTACACATGTATGAATACAAGGTAACGAAACGTGACTTGGCATTTGGGCACGCTCTGCAGAGCGCATCCAAGGCCGGGGCAGCCGCTAGGCTACATATTATATGTATAATACTGTGACGTTTGCAGGGTTCACACAAAGACAATGGAGCAGATGGCTGTGATCAACCTGATTTATTTTTCACACACCCCAACCCCCAACCTGCCTCTGTGCTACAGAGTGGAGGGGAGGTCATTCTCCCAGACCCCTGTTTCAATCATGGTTACACACACAGATACATCTTGCCCTAATCCTGCTAAACACTGCTGGGTCATCATAATGCAGTTATAATGACACAGCAGTATAACTCAGAAATAACACATTTAACACACACATAACGTTTTCATCTGGCAAAGCATGCTGGGAAATTCACTTATCATGGCCCCAACGTTACACTGCCCCCCCCCCGGACTGGTTTCTGTCCCCAGAAAAATTAAAGTCCAATTTAAAAGTCCAATACAAACTCATCCAAATGTCGGGGCGGTCTTCGGCGCCGGCGGCCAACACGTACAGGCCCCCTAGTGTCCATCTGGGTCTCGGTCGGGGTATCGGGCCGGGATGGAAGCTCCGGTTCGTCCACCAGCGGTGCAGATGGCCGATACGGGGCGAGACGGTCACGATGAAGGACCACAACCCGGTCCCTTTTTCTAAGCCTCACCCTGTACACCACATCTGACAGTCTCTCCAGGACCACGCATGGCCCCGACCACTGGCTCGCCAGCTTTGGTGATCGTCCTCGCTTCCTCTCAGGGCAGAAAACCCAGACTCGATCTCCCGGTGCAAAGTCCCTCCCCTGACAGCGGGAGTCGTACGCTCGCTTCTGCCGACCCCCTGCCGCTGCCAGGGCCTCTCGAGCCAGCTCGTGCACCGTGTGGAGACGTTCTTTCAAACAAAAAAAATAATCCAATCCGGGTCTTCCCTCCACCTCCGGCTCAGGGGGGCAACCGAATACCAAATCCACCGGTGTGCGCAGCTCGCGTCCAAACATGAGCGCCGCAGGGGTGCACCGGGTAGATTCCTGAGCTGCCGTCCGGTACGCCCACAAAACAAAAGGCAGGTGCAGGTCCCAGTCTCGCTGTCGCTGGTCCACTAGGATAGCGAGCTGGGTGGTGAGGGTCCGGTTGAATCGTTCGACCAGGCCGTCGCTCTGTGGATGCAGTGGGGTGGTCCGGGTCTTCCGGATGCCCAGCCGTTTGCAGACCTCTCCGAAGACCTCCGCCTCGAAGTTCCGACCCTGATCGCTGTGCAGCTCCTCCGGTGCGCCAAACTGACAGAACATTTCATCCACCAGCTTTGATGCCGTCGTAGCGGCGCTCTGATCCGGGACCGCGTACGCCTCTGGCCACTTAGTGAAATAATCCATCGCGACCAGCACGTAGCGGTTCCCCCGGTCCGTGGTCGGGAAAGGGCCCAGGATGTCCACTCCCACTCGCTCCATCGGTGCTCCCACCCGGTACTGCTGCAGGGGAGCGTGGGATCGCTGAGTTGGTCCCTTCTGAGCTGTGCATGTGTCGCAGCGATGAACGTGGAGCTCCACGTCCTGATGACAACCGGGCCAGTAGAACCGGGCCCGAAGGCGCTGCAGCGTCTTTGTCACTCCGAAGTGGCCCGCTCCTACCGCCCCATGAACCAGCTGGAGTACTTTGGGCCGGAGTCGACGAGGAACTAGCAGTTGCCAGACGTGCCACTGCCCAGCTGGAGTGTGCCACTGTCGATACACCACGCCCTCGTAGCAGCGGAGGTTGGCCCACTGGGAGTGCAGGGCCTTAGTCTCTGGGTCCAGCGGTGACACAACCTCCCAGGCGGGCCGCTGTCCTGCGTCCAGCCACTGCCGAACCCGCGAAATGACCGGGTCTCTGTCCTGCTCGCTCTGCAGCTGCTGCGTGCCAAGAACCTCTGTGACGTCATCGCTGGGGAGAACTGCCTGATCATCTGAGGAGGGGCTGTGCGTCGCTGCGTTATTCCTGCTCGCAGCGGCTCGGAGAGCGGCAGCCCGTGGGGCGGTTTGGTCCCGATCTTCAGCCCGTTGGCAGTGACGACACTCCTCTGTCGCGCAGGGGCGCCGAGACAGCGCGTCAGCGTTGGCATGGAGGCGGCCTGCCCGATGCACAATCTGGAAATTATAATCCTGCAGTGCCTCCAGCCACCTCGCCAACTGTCCATCCGGTTCTTTGAAATTTAACAACCAGGTCAGGGAAGCGTGGTCCGTCCTGAGCTGGAACCTCCCACCGTACACATACGGGCGGAAGTGTCGCAGTCCTTGAATGACAGCCAGCAGCTCTCTGCGAGTCACACAGTAATTTCTCTCGGCTCTGCTGAGAGTGCGGCTGAAGTAAGCGACTGCCTGCTCTCCATGCTCTCCCTCCTGGGATAGCACCGCCCCGATGCCCTGGTTGCTGGCGTCCGTGTCCACGATGAAAGGGCGGTTCGGGTCGGGATACTGCCGGATGGGGGCTCTGATGAGCGCTGCGCGAAGCTGGGAGAAAGCAGCAGCACAGCTGTCACTCCACTGGAACGTGCGTCCTTTCTGCGTCAGCTGATGCAGCGGGCTGGCGATGGTGGCGAAGTCTTTCACAAACCTCCTATAATAGGAGGCCAATCCAAGAAAACTCCTCAGTTCTCCAACGTTCCGCGGCACTGGCCAGTCTCTCACTGTTGCCACTTTTTCCGGGTCGGTGGCGACCCCCGCTGCGCTGACGATGTGGCCCAAAAAGGTGGTCTCCCGCCGGAACAGGTGGCATTTCTTAGGGTGTAACCGTAGCCCCGCCTGTTGGATGGCTCCCAGCACCTCTCGGAGATTTGACAGGGCGCTGTCAAAATCAGCTGCATGCACCAGCAGGTCATCCAGGTAAACAACGCAGCGACTCCGGGGCACGTGAGCCAGCACTCGCTCCATCAAGCGCTCAAAGGTGGCCGGAGCGTTGCAGAGTCCAAACGGCATCACTTTAAACTGGTACAGTCCCTGCCCGATGGAGAAGGCTGTTTTCTGGCGGGCCTCAGGTGACAGCTCTACCTGCCAATAGCCGCTGCGTAGATCCAGCGAGCTGAACCAGCTGGAGCCGGCGATGTGGTCCAGTGCGTCATCGATGCGGGGCAGGGGGTAGGAATCTTTCCTGGTGGCGTCGTTCAGGCGTCGGTAATCCACACAGAACCGCCACGACCCGTCCTTCTTCTTGACCAGCACCACCGGCGCCGCCCAGGGGCTGCTGGAGGGCTCAATGACATCTGCCTCCAGCATTTCTCGCACTTTTTGTTCCACCGCTGCCCGCCTTGAAGAGGGCAGCCGGCGTGGGTGGAGTCGAATCGGCCTGGCCTCACCGGTGTCGATCTCGTGCTGCACCAATCCGGTCCGGCCGCATTCCTCATCCTTCGCGGCGAAAACACCCATAAAACAGTCCAATAGCTCCTGCAGCTGGCGTCCCTGTTCCGGGTCCAGCCCGCTGCAGCTCCGCTGAAATAATTCCTCCACCGCCTGCTGCGTCTCTGCTGACACGTTGACCCCTCCCCTTGCTGTCCTTGTGTGCGTTCGTGCTCCCTCTGTCCGCGCTGGTGATGTCATCATGTCCAGTCCTCGCGGTGGCCTGCCTGGTCCGGTTTGTCTTGGCGATCCCTCGATCGCGCAGGCCCCCGTGTTCCTTCCCTGGGTTCTGCTGTGGAGCGTGATGGTCCGGTTTCCCAGCTGGAGGGACGGTCCCGCGGTGTCGATCTTGGCGTTCCAGGCTGTGAGCAGGTCTAGTCCAATAATACAGGGGTCTTGGATGTCAGCCAGCCAGAACGGGTGTCTTATGTTCTGACCGGCCACCCCCACCACCAAAACTCTCCGCCCCCCCAGTCTGGCGCGCTCACCGGTAGCCGTGGTGACGCAGCGCTTGGTGGGTTCCCACCCCCGTGGGGCCGTCTTGTTTGTGCCCGGCAGCACACCGGGTCGAACCAGGGAGATTGTAGAGCCGGTGTCAATCAGGGCCCGGATCGACGTCTTCCCCAAGCTGCACTGTAGATAGATCCCTAGAGAGTTTCCAATTCGGCCCACGCGTGGTGCCGGCTCCTCGGGGGAAACATCTGCGGGAGGCGGCCTGTTCCCGTTCACGCCACCTCGCTCTAGTTTAACGCCGGCGAGGGGCGTTCTTCTCCGGGGACGTGCCGCCGTGGTCTGCCGTAATTCCTCCTCTTCCTCCTCGCTCTCCATCGTGGCCTGGAAGGTTCTCTGTCTGTGCGTTGGCGCTTCAACTGTGTGATTCATCAGCGGCTCCACCCGCTCTGCTTCTGCCACTGCAGTCTCCCAGTCGCTCGCGGCGTGGATCCGTATGTGGCTCTGGAGCTGGGCCGGGCGGAGACCTTGGATGAAGCTCCGGAGGGCGAGCTTCTCTACCGCCTCCGGTGCGAAATCCGGGTAGCTGCGCCGGGTTAGCAGCCGTATGTCTGCAGCATAGGTTCCTAGGCTTTCCTGGTTGCTTCTACGGCGGCGGGTCAGCTGTTCCTGGGCGTGCTCAGCGTCCACCATTCTCCCAAATCGTCTCTGGAGCGCCCCTTGTAGCGCTGGCCAGCTGTAGCGCTCCTCAGGCAGGAGATCAGAAAGCGTGCAGAGAGCTCTCCCTTCCAAGGCCAGCGCGACTTGCACGGCGGTTTCCTCTGGTGACCAGCCGTTCAGCGCAGCGGCCAGCTCGACCTGGGTCAGGTAGTCATCCAACGTGGCCTCGCCGTTGAAGCGGGGAATCTTGGCCCGCTGCCTAACAGATGGGATGGCCGCCTCCTGATCGATCGTCACTCTCGATCGCCGTGGGATCGCCAGCCTGTCCTGTCCTGAAAAGGGCGGAATGCGGGGCTGGTTTGCTCTGCTCTGCCCGCTCTGTCTTGAAAAAGACAGAAGGCGGGGTGCGCTGGCCCCGTCAGGTCCGCTGCCGCTTTGTTCGTCCCGGCTCCTGGCTCCCGGGGGTGGTGTCTCGGTCCCATCGTCCATCATCAGCTGAGCAATGAACTGCTCCAGCTGCTGGATCTCCATTCTGATCCTGGCATCCATCTGCTCCATCCCACTCCTGACACCAGTGTGACGTTTGCAGGGTTCACACAAAGACAATGGAGCAGATGGCTGTGATCAACCTGATTTATTTTTCACACACCCCAACCCCCAACCTGCCTCTGTGCTACAGAGTGGAGGGGAGGTCATTCTCCCAGACCCCTGTTTCAATCATGGTTACACACACAGATACATCTTGCCCTAATCCTGCTAAACACTGCTGGGTCATCATAATGCAGTTATAATGACACAGCAGTATAACTCAGAAATAACACATTTAACACACACATAACGTTTTCATCTGGCAAAGCATGCTGGGAAATTCACTTAACATGGCCCCAACGTTACAATACTAATATGTATACTTATGTAATGGATTGCCTAGACTAAACAGAGGAGCATTGTTGAAGACCTGTCTTTGTTAGTGGTTGTTGGTGTTTTTTAGTATAATTTTTTTTAATTACTTTAGTGTTAGTGTTTGTTTGTGTTGTGTCTGTAAAAAAGGTTCAATAAAAAAATATTGTGGAAAAAAAAAGACCCACCTTTTTGACCTGGCTTTTATCTAAATTTATTTTCACTTTTCCCCTTTTACCTTATCTTATACCTTTTTATCCTGTTTTAACTATTTTTTATCCTGTTTTTATTTGTATTTATCCTGTTTTAACTTTTTTTTAACTTGTTATTGCTTGGTTTTATCTCTTATCTCTGGTTTTTCCTCACTGATAGTAGCGCTTCCTCAGTTCATTTTTAATGTTTTATATGTTTTTTTTAATCATGGTTTTATATGGTACGTCGATTAGTTGAGATGTGAGTGTAAGTAAGTAAAATTGATTTATATAGCACTTCTCACAGAAAGAATCACAAAGTGCTTCACAATAAAATAAAACACACAATCACAAATACAACAATAAAAGCATTAAAAACAAGTATAAAGTCATTAAAAACATAAAAACCATAATCAAACTAAAAAGCCTGTTTAGAGTGTCTTCAGCTGCTTTTTAAAAGCGTCAGCAGAGTCTACTGAGCGCAAAGACAGTGGCAGAGCATTCCACAATTTTGGTGCCACTGCCTGAAAGGCTCTATCACCTCGAATTTTAAAATGGGTTCAAGGGACAGCCAGTAATAGTTGATCCGAGGATCTCAAAGACCGTGAGGGATTGTACACTTTAAGCAGCTTGGTGATGTATTTAGGGACCTGGTCACGAATAGCTCTAAAAACAAGAACTAAAATTTTAAACTGAATCCTAAAACCAACTGGGAGCCAGTGAAGTGCTGCTAAAATCGGTGTAATGTGCGCCCTTTTCTTAGTGTGAGTTAAAAGTCTAGCAGCCGAATTTTGAACAACCTGGAAGCGTTGAAGATGCTTTTGGCTCAGACAGGTAAAAAGAATATTACAATAGTCTAAGCGAGAAGAAATAAAAGCATGTATAATAATCTCAAGTTCCGCCTTCGATACCAGGTTCTCAACTCAGAAATATTCCTCAGATGGAAGAAACAATTTCTAATTAATTGATTAATGTGGTGTTCAAGAGACATAGCCGAGTCAAAACTAACACCAAGATTCCGAAGTCTCGCCTGGACAGAGGAACCTAGGGTACCCATGTGGTGCTTAATAAGTGGAATTTGGTTGCAAATGTTGCATTAATGTTGCCCATAAATAATTTGTCAGTAAATAAAAAATGATTTATTTCGTTATTTGAGCATTTTTGTGTGTTTGGTCATGGTCATCATTTAGTCAAAGTGTGCATATGTATCCACATATGATATGCAATTGATCTGGCCATTCTGCTCCACAGTCATGGTGGTATTATATTAACTTTTAATTTTTAGATAGCCGTACGAGCACACCGCGAAGGACAGTGGTGGCACACAGGTGATGCACGGCTGAAGCAGCAGCCGAGACTCCCGTTAACCGGGCAGGCTGGGCTTGGCTCCCTGCAAAGGTGATCTGGCTGCTGCTTCCCCCCCAGCACACCCGCACACCTCGTGGTCTCTACATATGCCGAATTATCATTTAGAGCTACGCAATCACAGCAACATTATAGTATAATTTTTTAAGCATTAACTCTTCAGCATTCTCTTTTTCTGGTCAAATTTGTCGCTTTTCACTTTCTTGTTTTGTTTACTGAGTGCTCTGGTGTGATTGGTCATGATGTTGCATATTATCCAATCAGTACGGAGTTAATCTGAAACCCTGCACTTATTGTGAAGTGCAGTGTGGTGACGCCGACTTCCTGTTGCGTCACGGCACTGCCCTATATAGTGGGGTGGGCCGCCATAGAACCCACGGGAGAAATCACCTTGCTCGCCCCAGACGGACAACACTGGGAGCGAATGGTACGAAGAGCTAACGGACACCCTCGCTTTCAAGTTGGGCCAGTTCTCGCTCAGTGTTGGTACCCGTGCCAATGAGGGACACCATGCTAGCTGCAGATGCCTCTGGTACTTGGCCGCAGTTGGGGGGGGGGGGGTCTGTAGCTACTACGGTGAACACTGCAGCATTTATAGAAGAGGACGGGGCCAGACCGATGAGCATGGAGTTACCGCATGCTGAGCAGCAGCTCATCAGACCAAGTAAAGGCCCTTTTCCACTAGCCCCGCTCAGCCCTGATTTGAAAACCCGGCTCTACTCACTTTGGTTCGGTTCGACCTCAGTTGCTTTACAACTACTGCTGGTGCACCTGCTGGCACACCTGCTGTGGGTGGGATTTGTTGAACAGCAGGCGGCGCCACACCCTCGTGACGTGAAACACGCGACCAATCCTCCACAACAAACAAAATGGCTGATGACGAGGAGAGAAGGAGAGAGGAATGACTGTGACATGAAACTGGTTAAATCTATGGTGCTGACTTGTTGTGCTCTGCACAATCTGTGTGAGAGTCATGGAGAGACGTTTGACACTACATTGGATGATGCAGTAGATGAACCAGTGGTGGCAGCAGCACAGAGAGCAGAGGAGCAGGGTGGTGATATTGTAGCGAACTCAATATAAGCACCCTACTTGGCTTGCCAAGTGGGTTGACCCTATTGGCGACACAGGTAGAGTGCGGGACTCCTGGGCGTGAGTTCAAACCTCCCGGTGGGACGTCGCCATGTCGAGCTGCAAGTTACAATATAACACGAGATGCTGTGATGCAATACTTGTCTATTTCGTCCACATTTATGTGCATACATATTTCAAAAATGTTTTTTGTAAATAAAATGTTGTGCATGGTCCATCTACCTGTCCTCTTGTTCATAACGCTTATCTGTTAAGAAGGTGCGAAGCCATCAGCCTAATGATGAGTCCACACTTCTGTTGTGATATTTGCTCACGCTGAGCGCTCTGACAGCCCCGTACGCTGTGGGGGTCACACACGACGTGTTCCTCCCCACACTCTCAATTTTTTTTCCCGTATATTTTTCTCTTTGGCGTACAGAAATGGCAATACGCCCGTATTTGCTAAAATTGCATTTTCCCCGTATTAAAATATGGCGAAACCGTATCACTTGACAGGTATGTAATTACATGCAGAAACACCGCACAGGCCATCTTCACAAAAATCCAGCTCGACAAGCCACTTTTGCTTAGGTGGAAATGCAAATTGAACTATAAATCATGTCCTGATACATGTCATATTTTCCCATGTAAAGGTCTCCCACTTTTACTTACAAATTGATTTTTAATTTTTGGGAAAAGGGAATATAAATTTTGCACTTGTTGGTAACAACAGTTGTGTGCAACAAGAACACAGTTGTGTATCCTTGTCCGATTTGTCTACTGTTATTAGTGCCAAATTTTTGCTAGATTCCTTCTTTAATTTATTAAATTTTGACTAGTGATGCAACATTCAACTTACACGTACTTACCTTTATCAGTGTCTACAAGTTCAAGCACACCTGTACAACTGCTTATAACCTAAAAAATGTACCCGTTCAAGAGAAATGGATTCAGCATTGCAAATTTGTTTAAAATAAAAAAAAAACCTACCAAGACATTACGTTTTGTTGTGTTGTTAAAAATTAAATTACCATTAGAAGGCTATACACCTGACCTGATGAACAGCAGCATGTGGAGTGAACAGAGAATGGAATGTGTATGTAATTATTGGCTTTTCTCATACGGTGTCATAACAGATAAACCAGACTTTTGATGCAAACAATACAATTTTATTCCAGAAGCAAAATTTACAAACAAAAAAACAGACTGGGCGATGACATTTCTGCGAGCTCTTCCCTTCGTAACGCAGCGTCCTGTTCCAGGGCTTCACGCGCATCTGCCCGCACATCTGCGGCCACCTGTCGCAAATGCTGCATGTACTCCTGATTCTTGCCGCTGGTCATGTTGCCGTTCCAAGAGCCACATCTCTTCGTCATGCATGTTGACCATTGCTAATGTAAGGTCAGCGATGGGAGTTGTCTGTTTTCGTCTTGCCTAGATGGAAAGACAGAAAGGCATGGTCGTTAAAGCTGGATCACTACATATATTATGGAATTACACAGGTGAAAGTCTGTGGTGGAATGTCACTATTATATTATGCTTCATTGCTGTATATAAGCTGAACTGTCATGTTGCTGCCCCTCAGTAGAGCAGATTTTGCAACACGCAGGGTGCTGTCTTCGGCTGCAGCCCCCCTGCAAAACTAAAAAGGATTAAGATTAAGAATATGGATGGATGGATGGGTAACGTTTAAACTAGTTGCTTGTAGTGTGGCCGCAGAAATCTGAATGGGTTAATACAGTCAGCTGACGCGAAGCATTTCAATGAAGCATGTTGATTTCAACGGCAGTTCATGAGCTTTATTTGCTTGTCTAAAACAGGAGTTCCAACAGCACTTCAATCACCACACCTAAAAATGGTTGTGGAACACCGATAAGTGAAGACCAAAGAATAACCTTTTTGTACATTTAAAAAGACATTTTCAATTAATTAATATGCAGCTACAGGAAATTGCATTAATCAATTTGGTACATAACTTGTTAGGCTCCAGCCCCCCCGCGACCTGTAAAGGATTAAGCGGTAGAAGATGGATGGATGGATGGATGGATTTTCGACTCTGGTTTCCGCTGCTGGACCTGTTTCAATCAAAAAAAAAATCGTGGTTATTGTGCCTTACCGGCACTTGAACGTGATCCAGATGGAGCTGGTGATGTGGAGCTGATCCAGCTGGTGCTCAGCCAGACGCAGACGCAGCGCCAAGAGAGTCCGCTGTGTCTGTGAACTGCGATTCTAGAAAGAAAATGCACGCAATTTAAAACTTAACACCAAAGTGCAACATGTACACAACACTCTCAAGTTTTTAACCGGAATACAATAAGTGTAATTCAGCGTTTTGTTCGCGCTAATACTTAACACAAAGCAAGCGTGAATCTGCAGTTGGCTGCAAAACAATACGCAAGCCTCAGTAACAACCATTACCCACAATCTAACAACCTTCCTATTTCTTAAAAACAGTGAGCTTGGCACAGAAAGGATCAAGTGGCGAAAGGATGCGCAATATCAAAAAAACACTCACCATCCACGGTTTCCAGGGCCGTGACCGTGACCGTGACAGTGACAGTGACAGTGACCGTGTCGAGCCCAATGTCTCTCAGCGAACCACTTCCACTCCTTCCGATCCGCTGAACTTCGAGCAATGTGGTCCTTCACTGCTCGGTAATCGCTTTTCAGCTTTTTCAGCTTCTCCCGACACTGTTTGGCAGTATGGATGTGCCCTTGGGAAGCCATCTGCTCGGACACCTGCATTTCAAGTAGATCCGTCCAACTCGCGCTGGATGCGATCGTCGCCTAATATAGAAAGAAAATTGCGCACCTCCTAATATATAATATTAGGAGTATATTATTATGGTTCCAAGGTTGTCATAGCCAGGAGCGGCACTGGGGTTAAGCTCCCAGTGCTCATAAAATGCTCCTTATGGCGTGCGTCTCGAAAAGCCTCTGACAACTAAGTCCAACTCCTAGCCTGCCCGTGTGGTTTAGTCTCTAAGCCCGGCGGAACTGCTTTTACTAATAGGAGAAGGGGCGAGGGCGGATCTCTAGCGCCTTAAAACCAGATGCTTCGGGTAGATGGTGGCTCGTCAACCTGGGAAGGTAGCCCATCTAGGGGAAGGTAAACCCTGATTTCAAACCTCTGCTGCCTTGCGGCATACCCGGTCACGGGAAAGGCTTCGGGAGTCAACCCTGAGGAAAAATCCGGAGTCGGAGCCCCTAAGGCAGTTCTATGTTGTGCTCAACATCGTTCTGGCAGCTCCTGCAACGGCGCTGGTGCCAAACTGTAGCGGCCCTGCTGTTCCTTTGGATTCATCAGTGACGTGGAGAGGGGGGACATGCTGCATGGGCAACATCTTGTCCTCCATATCTTCCTGCCCAGGCTTGAATCCTACCAACGCCCAACGCTGGAAGGTAGAACACCGGATCACTGGAGAGGACACTCCAGCTTCGCCTTTGGCGTAGACAAAACACGGAGAATGACAGTTACCGGTTATAAGCCACTGCTCAATTGGCATAGAGCGTGGCGCCAGGGGTTGTTCCCGACGGTGGGAGGGATCATCAGATCTCACTGGACAGCTACCGCCCGCCTCAAGCTGGGCAGCCCCCAGCCAATAAGGTGTTGTCCCGCCACAGCTTGCTTTCCTCATTGGGTGCATGGGTATAAGGAGAAATCCAAACAGCAGGCTGAGAACCTTCGCACCAGGCAAGACAATAAAACAAAAGAGACCAACTCTAAAACTGGGAACTTGGAACGTCCGCACTATGATGACAGGACTCGCTGCTAACCTAAAGGACATCAACGACACCAGGAAGACTGCCATCATCAATAATGAGCTGAAGAGACTGGGAGTGGATATCGCCACTCTCCAGGAAACATGGTTAGCTGATGCAGGCACACTGAGAGAGAAGGACTACACGTTCTACTGGCAGGGAAAGGGCAGTGACGAACACAGGGAACACGGAGTGGGCTTCGCAGTGAAGAACACTTTGCTGAAGATGGTGGAACCGGGCAGCACTGGCTCTGCACGACTCCTCACCCTCCGCCTGAACACCACTGAAGGCCCAGTCACCCTCGTCAGTGTGTATGCCCCAACACAGACAGCCACACCAGAGGCAAAAGACGAGTTCTACGAGAATCTCGCAACAACTGTCAGGATCATCCCCAACTCTGAACAACTCATTCTCCTTGGAGACTTCAATGCCAGAGTGGGTGCTGACCACGACTCCTGGCCCTCCTGTCTTGGACCTTTTGGCGTGGGCAGAATGAACGACAACGGACAGCGGCTGCTCGAGTTCTGCACATATCACGATCTGTGCATCACAAACTCGTTCTTCAAGACCAAGCCCCAACACAAGGTTTCCTGGCAACATCCGCGCTCAAAGCACTGGCACCAGCTAGACTTGATCCTGACCAGGCGCACCTCACTGAAGAACGTGCTAATCACCCGTTCGTTCCAGAGTGCAGATTGCGACACAGACCATTCATTGGTGTGTTGCAAGGTCAAGCTGCAGCTGAAGAAATACCATCGTGCTAGACAACCTGGAAAGGCACGGATTGACACCAGCAAGATGGCCCAACCAGAACTTGTTGAGCAGTTTGCCTCCACCTTTGAGAAGGAACTTGGTGTACCACAAGGAGGAGAATCTGCAAAGCAGAAGTGGGAAGAGCTGCGAAACACCATCTACCGCACAGCCTTGGCTACCTTTGGGAGGAAGACCTCGAAGTCACAGGACTGGTTTGATGCCAAGTTGACCGAGATGACCCCCGTCATTGAAGCCAAGCACTCAGCACTTGCTGAGTACAAGAAGTACCCAAACGAGAAGAATCTCCAGATTCTCAGGGCTGCGAGATGCAAAGTTCAGCAGACTGCTCGGCGCTGTGCCAACGAGTACTGGACTCAGCTCAGCCAAGACATTCAAACCGCTGCCATAACAGGGAACATCCGTGGTATGTACGATGGCATCAAGAAAGCACTTGGTCCGGCTCAGAGCAAGATGGCCCCCCTCAAATCCTCCACTGGGGAGATGATCACAGAGAAGAACAAGCAGATGGAGAGATGGGTGGAACACTACTCCGACCTCTACTCTAGACAGAACACCGTGACACCGTCAGCCCTTGATGCCATCGACTGCCTGCCATCCATGGACGAACTTGACGCCGAGCCAACCATCGACGAACTCAGTAAGGCCATTGATAGCTTGGCCGCTGGCAAGGCACCCGGCAACGACGGCATACCCCCTGACCTGATCAAGCACTGCAAGACCGCCCTACTGCTGCCATTGCATGACGTCCTCTGCCAGTGCTGGAAGGAAGGTGCCATACCACAGGACATGAGGGACGCCAAGATCATCACCCTCTACAAAAACAAAGGGGAGAGAAGCGACTGCAACAACTACAGGGGCATTTCCCTCCTCAGCGTTGTTGGCAAAGTCTACGCACGAGTTGTTCTCGTTCGTCTACAGAAGCTTGCCGAACGTGTCTACCCTGAGTCTCAGTGTGGCTTCCGCGCTGAGCGATCGACGGTAGACATGATATTCTCCATCCGCCAACTCCAGGAGAAATGCAGAGAACAGAACATGCCTCTATACGTCGCCTTCATCGACCTCACCAAAGCGTTCGATCTGGTCAGCAGAGAGGGCCTTTTCAAGATCCTGCCAAAGATAGGATGCCCACCAAAGTTGCAAAGCCTCATCGAATCATTTCACACCAACATGCAGGGGATAGTGCAGCACGACGGCAACGTCTCAGAGCCATTCAACATACGCAGCGGAGTGAAACAGGGCTGTGTACTTGCGCCAACCCTCTTTGGGATTTTCTTTGCTATGCTCCTGAGGCATGCCTTCAGCACAACAACAGAGGGAATCTACCTGCACACAAGATCTGACGGCAGGCTTTTCAACCTCGCCCGCCTGAAAGCCAGAACCAAAGTACGCGAGGCTCTAATCAGAGACATGCTGTTCGCAGACGACGCTGCAGTCGCAACCCACACACAGCAGGAGCTTCAGACCCTGATGGACCGCTTCTCCCAAGCATGCAAGGACTTCGGGCTTACCATCAGCCTGAAGAAGACTAACGTCTTGGCGCAAGGCATGGAAGCACCACCAACCATCACCATTGATGACTACAAGCTGGAGGTCGTGAATCAGTTCACGTACCTGGGGTCCACGATCAGCAACAACCTCTCCCTTGATACAGAGATCAACAAGAGGATTGGAAAATCAGCCTTCACACTCGCTCGCCTCACCACACGAGTGTGGGAGAATCCCAAACTCTCTGTCAAGATGAAGATGGCAGTGTACAACGCCTGCGTCATCAGCACACTGCTCTATGGGAGTGAGATGTGGACAACATACGCCCGGCAGGAAAAGAGACTGAACTCCTTCCACTTGCGCTGCATTCGCCACATCCTGGACATATCCTGGCAGGACAAAGTGCCCAACACAGAAGTTCTGTCCCGCGCCGGCCTTCCCTCCATGTTCACTCTACTCAGGCAGCGCAGGCTCCGCTGGCTAGGCCACGTTCACCGTATGGAGGATGGCAGAATCCCCAAAGACGTCCTCTATGGAGAACTGGCAACTGGCAGGAGAGACGTTGGCCGCCCACAGCTGCGCTTTAGAGATGTCTGCAAGAGAGACATGAAGGCCCTAGATATCAACACAGAGCGCTGGGAGGACCTTGCAACGGACCGCTCCAAATGGAGAGGCACCCTGACCAGACAGCTCAAGGCAGGTGAAGAGAGACTGACTGCTGCAGCAGATGAAAAAAGGACCCGCAGGAAGAACCGCCACAGACCCAGCAGCACGGAGACCACCCACAAGTGTGACCTGTGTGACAGGGACTGTCATTCGCGCATCGGCCTGTTCAGCCACAGGCGGTGCTGTTCCAGCAGAGTAGACGTTTAGGATTCTCTTCCATGGTCATCATAGACCGACGGAGGCCGACGATATTATTATATAAGTATGTATATTATACAGTATATTAATATAATATACCGTATTAAAGGGGCGCACTGTGTTCACTGGCTGAACAATTACAAATGGCAGTCGTGGAGTAAATTCAGCAGAAAAAGTCGCTTTCATGACGTTATGACCTGACCAATCAGCGGCGACCAGTCTCTTAAAGTCATATCATAGCCCTACTCAGCCCTACTCAGCCCGGTTAGACCCTGCCCTGGATCAGGTACGAAAAAAATACCTGCTAACCGGTGCTGGGGCTAGTGGAAAAGCGCCTAAAGCGGGCTGAGTGGTGTGGTGTAGGGCTAAATGAGGCTAGTGGAAAAGGGCCTTAAGAGTCCACTTCGGGTTATGGACTTGGTTCAGATTCGGGGTGATGAATGACCATGGCGAAGATGGGCCAGACGACAGCCAGCAAAACATCAAGCACGTCTGCGGATAGTGATGAAGCTGGGAACAGCGTGCTTCCGGTTGTCTGACGGCTCGATGAGGCATGCCAACCAGCCACGGCGTGTCCAGGAGGACGATCTAGGTGGCGAGGCTGGACGGGAGTCGGTGATGGCGGTGTGGGATCCAGGTTCCGTCGTCCAGAAGATCAGCCATCACTCCGGGGGCCTGCTGCCTCCAGGGCCACGCCTGCTGAGGGGCTGCCCTGGGCCCCATCTCTCCACCTTTCCCATCCAAGTGACTGTGCGATAGCACTTTGTTTATGGCTCTGGTGTTATTGTGCATTTAGTTTAGGAGCATGGCAGTTATTTTAGTTTGCAATAAAGACTTTGTAGTTTAGTTCGGTGGCAGAATAATCCACCGTGCCGTGCGGGTTGTATGGTAGTCCACCCACCGACCCTATTTTAGGTTGTTTTGTGTGAGTGTGTTATGCCTTTAACAATTTCAGTTTATGTTATTTTAGAGCGTGATTTGGGTTCCAAATTGGGGTGGGTTTGAATTGTTTGAGTGGGTTTCAGACTTTATAAATGGGGGAGAGAATGTGATGGCAGCACTTATTGTGAAGTGCAGTGTGGTGACGCCAACTTCCCATCGTGTCACCACACTGCCCTATATAGTTGGGTGGACCGCCATAGGCAGACTTTCTTATGCCAGATGATCCCGCTGGGTGCTTGCCGTGTACTGCCAACCTTATATTCAATAAAGCTGAGTTCAACGTTACCACTCTCTTCACCTCATTCATCACCAGGTTTGTGGACATAACATCGCCCATACTCCTAGAAGCCAGAGCATGAGGAAACAGAGTGGTGACTAAATTTTTATTGATAAAAATTACATATTTTGAGTAAGCGGCTCCATACTAGGAGATGCACACCCTCGTAACCTCAGCAAAACACTTATAAAATCTGAGGCCAGTCTGACGAACAGTTTGGGAGATATCTTAGGAACACACACACACACACACATAGACAAAGATCTGTCGCATTTATACATAGATAGATAGTGAGGGACACGGTAAGGAGAAGCTAATGTGTAGATTGCAGATGTAACCCTCTACCATGTTTCTTCATATTAGTATTTCCACAATGCCCAAAATCCTTTAATTAATGTCCACTTAAACTCAAAATGTGCATATATTCTGTAACATCTGCTAGAAGAAAATATATAAATCATGTAGGGTGTTTTCTGTTGGAGAACAGTCTCAAATTACAGCCCATTTACTCTGTAGTTACCCTGAAAGTATACCCTAACTTTCTGTAGAAAAGAGCCGAGGGCATCCAAAAGGAGCATGCTGTTAAGGAGTACTTCTGATCCAAGTCACCAAAAGTATAGTTGTTGAACCTGTATATTGATCCTCTTTGATTGGAACACGGTTTCAGGTTTTAAAGTAAAGTGTTATTGGTGATGAAGTTGGTGCTAGATTTAATGCTGTGGCCTTTTCTAAGAGGGCATCACATGTCACCATCCTCTCACCTGGAAGTCCTCTGGGTGTTTATAGACATACAGGTCAGGAGCTGAGACCAAAAACTGCCAACAGCTACACACACATGAGTGTGAATGATTTTTCCATCAGTTTGTTTGAGCCCCATGGGGGACTGCTGACCTGTCCCAAGTTTTTCACCTGCAGCCACACACACACACCAAGAATGAAACAGCAGTGAATAAATGCTCCTGCGATATGAATACACACCACTAGATGGCACAGAGGAGTCAACATAGCTGAACACTCTATATGAATTACTTTAATCAGTCATGTTCTCCTGAGAATCCACAAAATACACAGTTCAGTCAGGTGGAAAATGCTACAACAGAACAAGCCTTGTCATGGCAGGAGTGGACTGTCAAGGCTAAGATGGTCTTCCTCCCCCTGCCTTCAAGATAACAGCATCTCTGCCAGCTTTACAATGGAAACATTCAGGAAAATCCAGGGAGTTATTTTCTTCATATAGATAGCCTCTGAAAGTGAAACAAATCATAAAGATAGCAAAGAAATCCACCACAGAAGTATTTCTTCAGCTAAGATTAGATTCTGTCATTTCAAGGTGTTTTGTGCAGCCATTCATCATGTGCACACTGCGTGAAACACAGGTGGGGAAGCACAGTTTTGCTGAATTAACTTCTCAAATCTGCCTAACCAACTGGAAATGTGGCTTGTTGAAGGTTGGAAAGGCCAGAAACATGCAAGCAGCACAGTTTCATATCACTGCTTTCTTAACTTTTAAGCTGTTACTCACACAAGAACCAAACATCTATTTTATGACATACAGGCATGAATGAATGAATGAATTTATTTATTTTATTTATTTATTTCGGATAGTACATTACAGGTTAAAAGAAACTGTATAATATAACAACAAGGTCAAATTAAACAAAGACTCCTTCTACTATACAATTCCACGTGAGTTATCCGAAATGGGTGATGGCTGAAGCCGCAGCTTATATTGCCCACCCATATTCCATCCAAGAATTCAAAGGAGAAAAAAGAGAAAACAAGACAAGAGCGATTACAATTTAAAACAAGGCTAAGACAAAATATGACTGAGAGAAAAAGAAAACTGAGCTAGTCTAAGTTAAGCGGTTACTATTCAAAAACAAATCTAAGACATAGTGTCACAGAGAAAAAAGAAAAACTAAGCTATAACACAACACAGGCTGGAAATGTCAATCCTTATGTGAGTTTACATGTCGTCTTGTAAATATGTTTGGAGTATTTCTTCCTTTAGTTTTTGTTTAAATTGTCCAAGCTTTGTACATGATTTTAATTCAGGTCCAAAATCGTTCCATAATCTGACACCTTGCACTGAAATACAGTGTTGCTTGGTAGTTGTTCTCACTGTAGGCTTTTGAAATATACATGTTCCTCTGAAGTGATATCGTTTCTCCCTTGTTTGGAACAACTTTTGGATATTTGCGGGCAGTGATAGATTCTTCACTTTGAACATTATTATTGTGGTTTTAAAGTCGATCAGATCTTTCAACTTGAGAGTTTTTTGTTTAAGAAAAAGTGGGTTTGTTGGTTCCCTGTAAGCTGCTTTGTTGATTATTCTAATAGCTCTCTTTTGAAGCATAAAGAGTGGATATATGTTTGTTTTATATGTATTTCCCCATACTTCATTACAATATGTCATGTATGGGAGTATTAATGAATGATACAAGGTGTATAGTGTGGGTTGATTCAGCAAATTTTTCACTCTGTGTAATATTGCAATTGATTTGGATACTTTACCTTTTATATAATTAATATGTGGCTTCCAACACAGTTTGTTATCAATTAT
Organism: Pholidichthys leucotaenia; assembly: GCA_020510985.1. Taxonomy (NCBI): domain Eukaryota; kingdom Metazoa; phylum Chordata; class Actinopteri; order Cichliformes; family Pholidichthyidae; genus Pholidichthys; species Pholidichthys leucotaenia. The sequence goes on from CM035847.1 coordinate 234,541,744, forward strand.
TACTCCAAGGAATTTAGTTTCGGATATCCTTTCAATCTCTACACCATTTACACTGAGTTTGGGTACTGGGTAGTTGTGATGGTTGTTAAAGACTATAAATTTTGTCTTGCTTAAATTGAGCGTTAATTTGTTTGAATCAAACCACAGTTTCAGCTTTCCTAATTCCTTTCCGAGTGTATCCAGAAGTTGTTCCAAATTGTTTCCACTGCATAGCAGGTTAGTGTCATCAGCAAACAATATTAAGTCCATTTTTTCTGAAACTTTACATATATCATTTATATACATATTGAATAATAATGGTCCCAAAACTGAACCCTGTGGGACTCCACAGGTGACCTTCAGTAGCTCTGAGTTTTTGTTGTTAACACATACAAACTGATATCTATTCTTTAAGTAACTTCTTAACCAGGACAGTGCTACCCCTCTAATACCACAATTTTGTAGTTTCTTTAATAATAGATTGTGATCTACTGTATCAAATGCTTTTTTAAGATCCAGGAATACTCCAACTGAATACTCTTTATTTTCAATGGCTGTTGATATTTTTTCTGTAAATTCCATTAGGGCATATGCTGTTGTCCTTTTGTGTCTGAACCCATATTGCTGCTCACACAATAAATCATTCTTCAGTATGAAGTTGTCAATTCTCTCATAGAATATTTTTTCAAGTATCTTGGAAAATTGCGGTAATAGTGAAATTGGTCTGTAGTTGGAGAGTTCCCCTCTGTCGCCTGTCTTGTAAATCGGAATTACTTTAGCTATTTTCATTGCATTGGGAAATATACCTGATTGGAGAGACAGGTTACAGATATACGTCAGTGGTTTCACTATGCATTCGATAACAGTTTTGACTAGTAGCATATCAATACCATCGCAGTCAGTAGATGTTTTATTTTTGAACGATTTAACAATTTCAATGACCTCTCTTTCGTCTGTGTTCTTTATGAAGATGGTGTCTTTTACAGCAGTGTTATTGCATATTGAATCACCTGTTGGCACCGTAGTGGGTATTTCTCGGGCCAGTTTAGGTCCAATGTTAACAAAAAAATTATTAAATTCATCTGCAGGTGAAGCTATATTCACATTCGGAGTCGATTTATTATTTTTTGGAATGTTAGTTGGGTAGCTGGTATTTCTGCTTTTATTTCCAAGGATACTGTTGATTATTGTCCATGTATTTTTAATATTGTCTTTGTTTTTTTCCAGTTCTTTACTGTAATAGTCTCTTTTACTACATCTTATTATATATGTTAACTTATTTTTGTATGTTTTAGACCGCTGCTCTGCTTCTTTTGTCCTTTTCTTTATGAAAGCTTTATATAATAAATTTTTCTTTTTACACGCCTTTTGTAGTCCTTTGGTTAGCCATGGTTTGTCAGTAAATTTGTGTTTAAGCTTTTTTTTAACTAATGGGCAGTTTTTCTCATAAAGAGTGGTTACAATGTTTATAAATGTGTCATAGGCTTCATTTACATCTGATACATAGACTTCTGTCCAGTCTTGCTTCAGCAAGTCCTCTTTAAAAGAACTAATTGCGTTTGGTGATTTGTGTCTGAACGATTTTGAGATTTTTTCTGGGTTGGGCCCCGTGTGGCCATGGATAAGTGCAAAGATTGGCAAGTGGTCGCTTATATCATTTATCAATAATCCACTTTCTATTTTCTTGTCGAGAACATTGACAAACAGGTTGTCAATAAGTGTAGCAGAGTGAGCTGTGATTCTACTGGGATGTGTTATTGTGGGATATAGACTCATGCTGTACATAGAGTTCATGAACTCTGTAACTACATTTTGTTGATGTGGATTAAGTAGATCAATATTGAAATCTCCACAAATTGCTACCATTTTCTTACTAGTAATATTATTGTACAGCTCGACTAATTTATCTCTGAATGTCTCAATGCAAGTTCCCGGCGTTCTGTATATGCAGCTTATGATTAGATTTTTTGTTTTGTCTAGGTCAATCTCAACAGTAACACATTCCAGAATCCCTGGTAGTGCTGAGGACATTTCATTTACAAGCTTACATCTATATAGGTCATCAATATACAGTGCAACACCACCACCCTTTTTTTGAGATCTGTTAATGTTAAACATCTGATATCCCTCTATTGCCATCAGGGGAGCCTGGTCTGCATTAAGCCAGGTTTCAGAGACTGCTATAGCTGTGAATTTTCTGTTTAGCTGTTTTAAATAGTCCTGAATCTGTGAGAAGTTTTTGTTAAGACTTCTGCTATTGAAGTGTATTATTGACAGTTTACCATCTAATTGCACTTGACTTTTGAATTGCTTTTCAGTGTAATATTCACAGTGGTTATGAATATTATTGAAAAAGTGGTTATCAGGATCAATATCATTCTCCATCTCTTGTGATTTATGTTCAGCATAGTGGCATATTTTTAGAGTTTGAGTTTCCTCACTCTGTGTTTCATAGTCAGTGTTCATCTGTATTTATCTAAGTCAGTAGCATCTCTGATCATTATACTTTTTGATCAGAGATGCTATGCATCAGAGATGCATGTCGTACACCAAGGGCGTAACTTTGTTTCAGGGGGTGGGGGGGTGAGATCTCTGCCAGTATAAGGATTTTAAAAAATATATATTTTTATTATACGACTGTTAGGTCATCAGTTCAGGCAGTTGTCTCCAATGTCCTCTTTTTCATTTTTAAAGGAAAAGGATTTTTTTAAGCAAAAAAGGACAGTATGTGTATCTTAGTGTGGAGGAAGAGCACAAAATGGTTAACTTTGCTAAAAGGACAAGGCTAATTTACCAAATCTATATTCAGCTTTGTAATAGTCTATGCCACTATGAAGCAGCTGGCCTATTTAATACCTATTATGTGTTAAGTATTTCAGCACTGGCAGAAATCAAGTTTTGACTATTGTTACCTGGTCATGTGTGCCTCGTGTGCCTCCTGTCTCTTTCTAGTCATCAGTACTGTCTCTCTGTCCCTCTGGACACCTGTGCTGATTCTCTGGTTACCTCTCTTCTCTCCTTTTTGGTTCACCCTGCTGCTGCCACATTCTTGCTCCTTCTTCTTCTTCTTCTTTTAGATTTGATTGGTGGTTGGCAACCAGCTTACAGGTGCATTACTGCCACTGACTTGATTACCATCACTCGATGTCTTTGTATAAGGAGTTCGGAACAACTCCCCATGTGCGAAAAAATTATCTGTCCCTGGACTGCTTCCGAGGTGCGGCCAGCTCTTGACAGCCTATAGATCCATTCTTGCTCCTGATATAAGAAAAAAGCTCAGTTAACGTTCAAATGGTTTAAAAGAGGTACTTCATGGACAATTTTGGAGGATGTAATTCATGCTAGATTTTTCAATGCCAAAAACTTGAAAAGATGTAAAATATTCTTCACCCCTTCTTCCCTTCTTAACAGTGCAGTACCCAGCTTAACAGTGCAATCAGTATAAACTGAGGTTACTCTAGCGACTGAACGAGGCTTAATCACCATTATTCTTAACTCATTTTAGATAGCTAGATAGATAGATAGATAGCTAGATAGATAGAGATAGATAGATAGCTCTTTAATTGTCATTGTCACAGGTACAACGAAATTCAAAGTGCTCTCCAGTCAGTGCCCCATTTATAAAAACATTGCCCCATTATAAAAAACATAAAAATCAGATAAAATAATAATTAAAAAGAATAAATAACAAGCCACATTCACACAGACATCAACACAGGACATCATGCACAGTCATTGCAAGGAGCATTCAACAACATACAATCATGTCCATTTAGCACATTACTTCCTCATTTTATTCAGAATGGTTATTGCTGTTGGATAGAAGCTGTGTTTGAGTCTATTTGTCCTTGTGTTCATTTGTCTATATCGTTTCCCAGATGACAGTAGTTCAAACAATGAGTGTCCAGGATGTGAAGTATCCTTTAAAATATTTTAAGATAAGATAAGATAAGATAAGATAAGATAAGATAAGCCTTTATTAGTCCCACAATGGGGAAATTCCAGGATTGCAACAGCACAGGGATAGCAACACTCAGAGCAACAATCAGAAGGCAAGAAAAAAAAAAAAGCAAGCAAGGAAGAGCAGCTAATATACATATGTACATATTACTATAAATATACTGTATATATATATATATATATATACACACAGACACACAGTGCAGAGCATTGTAGCTGGATGGGATAAATATATGAGTATATAAACACACAGTGCGGAGCATTGTAGCTAGATGGAATAAGTATGTAGATATATAAACACCCACAGTGCGGAGCAATGTAGTTAGATGGAATAATATGTAGATATACTGTATAAACACACAGTGCGGAGCATTGTAGCTAGATGGAATGAATATATAGATATATAAATATAAACATAAACACAAACACACCCAGTGCGGAGCATTGTAGCTAGATGGAATAAATATGTAAATGTATAAACACACAAAGTGCAGAGCATTGTTGCTAGATGGGATGAAACAGCACAACCGTCTACTTAGTTATCCTACATGGTATGATTATGTGCCCATACATATTCTCACCCTCCATAGCGACCGGTATTTTCCTAGTTGTATGCCGGAGGGGACCATTGTGTAAGTCTATTGCATCTCTTGCATTCAAAAAAAACTATTAGGTTGTTACGTCTTTTTGCTATCTCTGCGAGCAGCGCTGCTTAGGTTGTACAGTCTGACAGCCGTTGGTAGGAAGGACCTGCGAAACCTCTCGGTTGTGCACCTGGGATGATGTAGTCTGCTGCTAAATGAGCTCCTCAGTGCATTCAGTATGTCCTGCATAGGGTGGAACTCGGACTCCAGCAGAGATGACAGTTTAGCCACCGTCCTTCTCTCTCCTATCTCTTCCACCGGATCAAGGTGCTGCCCCAGGACAGAGCTAGCTTTCTTGATCAGTTTGTTCAGTCTCTTCCTATCGGCTGCAGTAATGCCACTGCCCCAGCAGACCACTCCAAAAGTGATGGCTGATGCCACCACCGTGTCATAGAATGTCTTCAGCAGCGCCCCTTGTACACCAAAAGACCTGAGTCTTCTCAGTAGGAACGGCCTGCGCTGTCCCTTCTTGTAGAGTGCGTCAGTATTGTGTGACCAGTCTAGTTTATTGTTCAGATGAACACCCAGGTACTTGTAGGATGTCACCATCTCAATGTCTGTTCCCTGTGTATTTACTGGTGCTGTGAGGGGTTGTCCTTGCCTGTGGCAGTCCACCACCACCTCCTTAGTTTTCCTCGCATTGATCTGGAGGCAGTTCCAATGGCACCAGTCCACGAAGTCCTGGATAAGCCCTCTGTACTCAGCTTCATCTCCATTGGAGATGAGGCCAACGATCGCAGAGTCATCAGAGAACTTCTGTAGATGGCAGTGTGTTGTGTTGTGTGAGAAGTCCGCAGTATAAAGAGTGAACAGGAAGGGAGCCAACACCGTTCCCTGGGGGGCCCCCGTGCTACCGATGATCGTGTCAGACACACAGTCCCAGGTTCTCACAAACTGAGGCCAATTCGTGAGGTAGTCCAGGATCCATGATGACAGGTGCTGGTCCACCCCTGCGCGCAGCAGCTTGTCCTTCAGGATCATCGGTTGGATGGTGCTGAACGCACTGGAGAAGTCAAAGAACATGATCCTCACCACATTCCCAGGCTTCTCCAGGTGGGACAGAGAACGGTGAAGGAGAAAGATCACCGCATCCTCCACCCCAATGCCATGCTGGTAGGCGAACTGGAGTGGATCCATCGCTGGTTCCACCAGGGGGCGGAGGTGAGCAAGGAGCAGTCTCTCCAGGGTCTTCATAAAGTGGGACGTTAAGGCCACCAGTCTGTGGCCGTTCAGGTCTTTGGGGTGGGAAGTTTTTGGTACAGGTACCACACAAGATGTTTTCCACAGCTGTGGTACCCTCCCCAGCTTCAGGCTCAGGTTGAAGATGTACATCACAATCCCACACAGCTGGTCTGCACAGGACTTGAGGAGCTTTGCACTGATGCCGTCCGGTCCCGACGCCTTCCTCGCCTTGATCTTTTGAGCCTTCTTCTGGCAACGGGAGCAGTGTAGGTCTTCCAACGTGAGGAGAGGGCAGCCAATGATCTTCTGGGCGGTGTCAATGACCCTCTGGAGTGCTTTCCTCTGAGCTACTGTACAACTACTGTACCAGATGCATATACAGTATATTAATATGCTTTCAATAGAAGCTCAATAAAAGGACACCAGAAGTCTCTGTGTGATGTTCTCCTTCCTGAGAATCCTCAGGAAGTACAGTCTCTGCTGGGCCTTTTTCACCAGCTCAGAGGTGTTCACACTCCAGGACAGGTTCTCCTCTATGTGGACTCCCAGGAAACGGAAGTCAGCTACCCTTGCTACACAGTCCCCGTTGATGATGAGAGGGGAAACCTCTGTCTTCTTCCTCCTGTAGTCTATTATCAATTCTTTAGTCTTAGAGGTGTTCAGGAGAAGGTTATTCTCTTTACACCATGACGACAGCCGCACCACCTCATCTCTGTAGGCAGACTCGTCCCCCCTCGAAATGAGACCCACCACTGTAGTGTCGTCTGCAAACTTCACGATGGTGTTATTGTGATGGGAGGGGGTGCAGTCGTGTGTATACAGACAGTAGAGCAGGGGACTCAGCACACAGCCCTGGGGGGATCCGGTACTGAGGCTTAGGGCCATAGATGTATGATGGCCCACCCTGACTCTCTGTTTGCGACCAGAGAGGAAGCTGCTGATCCACATACAAATAGCCTGAGGAAGCCGCAGGTCCCCCAGCTTGACCACCAGTTTGTGTGGAAGAATGGTGTTAAATGCAGAGCTGTAATCCACGAAGAGCATCCGCACATAGCTCCCCTGCCGCTCCAGGTGGGCTAGAGTGGCATGGAGTGCTGTGGCCACCGCATCCTCTGTGGATCGATTCGCTCTGTAGGCAAACTGGTGGAAGTCCATACTGCGGGGCAGGGCTGCCATAATATGACTACGGTCCAGCCTTTCAAAGCACTTCATCACCACCGGGGTGAGTGTGACTGGTCTGTAGTCGTTGAGGAAATGTGAGGTTTCTTAGGTAAGGGGACTATGGTGGAGGACTTCAGGCAAGATGGGACAGTGGACTGTGCCAGGGATTGGTTGAAAATCTTAGTAAAGACTCCAGCCAGCTGATCTGCACAGTCCCTCAGCACACGTCCCGGGACACCGTCCGGACCCGCTGCTTTTCTTGGGTCGATGGACCGCAGGGTGCGCCTCACCTCATGTTCCTCCAAAGTGAGGAACGTACTGCTGTGGGCCTGGTGTAGGTTGGCCGAGACAGGTGCAGTGACCTCAAAGCGGGCAAAGAAGATATTCAGCTCCTCCGCCAGTGTGAGGTCACCTACCGCGGTTCCCAGATTCGTTCGATAGTTGGCCAAGTGCTGGATGCCCCGCCACACCTGCCGGCTATTATTGCTGTCCAGATGGTCCTCAATCCTCCTCCTATAGTCTGCCTTAGCCTCTCTGATGCCCCTCTTCAGGTTGGCCCGAGCTGTGCTGTAAAGTTCGCTGTTACCAGACCTGATGGCGATGTTTCTCTCCCTCAGCAGTTGCTGGACCTCCCGGTTCATCCAGGGCTTCTGGTTAGGGAAGATGCGGATCCGTTTGTTCACAGTGATAGTGTCTATGCAATTCTTAATATAGCACAACACACTATCTGTGAACAGCTCCAGGTCCTGATGTTCAAAGACTTCCCAATTTGTCCTATTGAAGCAATCCTGCAGCTGCTGGGAAGCATCCTCCGACCATATGGCAACAGGCCTAGAGATGATGGGAGCAGTTTTCCTGAGGGGGCGTATGCAGGAATTAATAGCATGGACAGATGGTCAGACTGGTCCAGATGTGGTAATGGTCTAGCCCTATAGCCCAGTTTGATGTTTGAATAGACCTTGTCCAGAGTGTTCACTCCCCTAGTAGCACACTTAACATGCTGATGGAATTTAGGGAGTGCTGCCTTTAAGTCTGCATGATTGAAATCCCCCACTATAACTTGCACGGCGTCAGGGTAAATACTCTGTGTATGGCTAATGCTAGCATGTAGCAATCCGATAGCTAAGTTAGCATTAGCATCCAGTGGAATGTACACAGCCGTTGCCAAATCTACAGTAAACTCCCTCAGGAGATAAATAGGTCTGCACTTAACAGTCAGATACTCTATGTCCGGTGAGCAGTGACTTTCCACGATCACTGAGTTAGTACACCAGCTGTTATTAACGTACACACAGAGCCCTCCTCCTCTGCTCTTACCGGAATCCGCTGTTCGGTCATAGCGCTGTGTAGAGTACCCCGCTAGCTCGATAGCCGAGTCCGGGATAGATGGTTGAAGCCAGGTCTCGGTGATAAGAAGAATGCATGCATCCCTGGCAGAGTTGTTTACCTTAATCTGTAACCTTAGCTCCTCCATCTTGTTCACGAGAGATCTGGCGTTTGAGAGGAAAAGGCTGGGAAGTGGAGGTTTGAATGGCTGTTTCCGTAGCCTTACTAGCGCGCCGGCTCTACAGCCCCGCTTCTGCTTCCTCTCCCTCCGCCGCCTGCGCCTCCTCCCCGCTGGGATGGTAATCCACGGAGAGCCGGGACTCCTTGCTACTTCCACCGGGATCTTGTGTAAGCGGAGAAACTCACTTGTTACTTTCCCCTCGTAGCATATTCCGATCTTCAGAATATCATGCCGGCTATAGGTGATATTCGCTTGGCAAAATGTGCACAAAAATGTGCACTGATTATTTTGTTATTAATCAGTTGGGGTGATTAACACATTTATTCTGACAGGACTAATGTTTTTTCATTAATTTATGATGCCACCACTTGCCACCATGTGGCTATTTCTTACCAAGGAGATGAACTAAGGACACTCCTGTGATTTAGTCATCTAGACTATGACAAAAGTAACAGTTATCTGCCTGCAGAGGCATTATGAACATGAGATTTATTCATAGTAAATCTGTGAGTAGATTTGTGAATAAATCATCCTGGTATTAAAAACTTACTCTGGATTCATTATTGAGACATTTAATGTTTTACAATGACATTACAATGACACCTTAAGATGTGGTGTGCTGAGACTTATTCATAGTAAATCAGTGAGTAGCTTTGTGACTAAATCATCCTGGTATTAAAAACTTACTGTGGATTCATTATTTAGACATTTAATGTCAGTCAGTTTTCAAATTTAGGATATAGGTATTCCCCCCCCCAAAAAAAAAGGTAAATAACAAATTTACCTTTGACAAATTTACCAGAAAAAAAAAAACAAAACATGCAGATTTAGGAGAAAATAGTATAAATTCACAAGAAGAAAGAAGAAACTTGATGATAGTTAAAAAAAAATAATAATAATCTGAAATTTAAATGATTTTGCAAATATGGAAGGAAAAAGGCTTATTTTCCATGACAAAAAAAAAATGCAAATTTGACAAAAAATGCAACATTTTCATGAGAAACTGTGAATTTAGGGGGAAAACAACATTAGGGAAATACTGCATTTTTAATACAAAAAGTAGGCGAATTTGCAAGAAAAAAATGTCTCTGATTTACAAGAAAAGCTGTAAAAGTATTACAAAGAAGTTGCACATATGAAAACACTGATGTTTACTAAGGGAGAAAAAAGATTGGACAGAATATTTGGAGCCCCAAAAGTTGGAAGTGAGGACAGCTCTAACTTTAAATGGGTTTATAATTTGTTTTTAGCTGATATATAATGTATATACATACACACATGTATATTCAGTACTGAAGTGACCATACAGGAAAAGCAACAGGCTGGAAGAGATGACAAATGTTGCAACAAAAAAATGCTGGAAGAAGCATTGCAATTTTTTTATTTATCAATTTATTTATCTTTTTAGTGCTCCCTTTATTGCAAATGGACCCTTAAACAACAAACTCAAAAGGTACGGTGTTAATCTTGTTATACTGGGAGCTAAATCACTATACAGTGATGATGATAATAAGCCATCAATATCTCAGTGTTTGATCACTGCCTAATTTGTGTAATGCTGTCTTGTGATTAAATAAAATGGGAACACAAAACTAGAAATGTGACTTTAAGCTCAATAATTAAATTCCAAATTAATCAGTGAGGTTCAGGTTCAGGTTCAGGTTACTTTATTTGTACCCGTAGGTAGATTTGTTTTGCAGTTGGTGACATCCATATTTACAAGCCACTAATTACATTCAACATAGACACAAACACAGGCACACATCTTACAAAATAGGTAAATATAAAATATGTACAATATAATTTTTATAGCTTGTTCAACTCTTTGACAGCAGCAGGGACAAAGCTGTTTTTGTAGCGCTGGGTTCTACTTTTTGGGACAGCAAACCTCCGTCTGGAGGGAAGAAGCTGAAAGTTGCAGTGCAAAGGGTGGGAGTCATCATTTAAAATCGAGTCGGCCATCCTCTGTACTTGTCTGGTGTACAGGGATGTCAGGCTCAGCTGTGACTCACCAAGCAAACGACTGGACCATCTGACTACCTGATCCAAGGATCTCTGTTTCAGTTTTATCTGACCAAACCATGACATTAAAGAAAAGGTAAAACAGATTCAATAAAAGCCCGATAAAACATAGTCATTATGGTTCGGTCAATTTGGAAGCGTGCAAGTTTCCTCAAACAATGCAAATTTTGCTGACCCTTTTTGCACACCCTTTCACAGTTCACCTCAAAGTTCAATCCACTATCAATAATCGTCCCAAGATATTTGTACGATTGTACACATTCGGTGGTCTGGCCTTTTAGTATGGTGACTTTGTGCCTGGGATTTTTCCTCCTAAAGTCAATAATCATATCTTTTGTTTTTGTTGTATTCAGCTGCAGGTAGGAATCCTCACACCAGTGAACAAAGTCATCAACTACTGGGCCGTGGCCACTCTCACCATCCTGGAGGAGACTGACAATGACTGAGTCATCAGCATACTTTATAATGTGTCTGTTGTCATGTCTGCTCCGACACATGTTTGCGTACAGGATGAAGAGTAGTGGTGACAACACACACCCCTGAGGAGAGCCAGCAGAAGAGCACTTTAGGTCAGACAATGTGCCATTGACCCTTACTCTCTGCGTCCTGTTGGTTAAGAAATCCAGAATCCAACCCACCAGATTATTGCTTAAATCAAATTGTTGCAGGAGCCTTTCAACTAAAATATGAGGTTGTGCTGTGATGCTGCATTGCAGTGCCTTTGAACTCATTTTAACACATGATGCATATGGATAAAATTTAGAGAACTGTATTTTCCTTAATGAGATAGTATTTTAAAAAGTTTAGGTCAATGAAATGCATCTATTCTTTCATTCATCTATTTGGTGTTTATTTCTTACATATTCATTTAGATACTCTTTTGTGCAGTTGTGGTATTTTAACAGGGGATAGAAGATCTGAAAATGATCTGCAGGGAAAATAATCAGTTTCTTTTAACGTGGCTATTTAAGAATAGCCTTCAGAGTGACTTAGTCTATAATCAGAAGTGGTAAAACTTGCTTTATAATTGAATTTTATAATTATCAAAATCACAACATTTTAAAAATACAGAACAGTTTAAGGTCAACTTGAATTTTCTGGGGATGATAAGCAATATTTAAAGGGATTTATATTTAAGGACCAGTGGTACAGAGGTTTTGTTTGTACTTTATAAATGTTCAGGGCTGCTAACATTTTGAGGAGTGCTCAAACATATGTAAATTTCACTCTAACAGTTGACAAACAAATCCATTCTGTTCACATTTCATGAATGATTAAAACTCATTAACCGGCATAGGTGCCAAGTTGCTCCATAAGCCCCTAGTGGTCAAGATTTTTTTTCAAGAAAATATTCAGTTCAGATGTCAGAGATTTCCAAAGCTATAACTTGAAAGTGGTAAGAGATAATGGCTTACTGTCAATTAGAAAGATGTAGAATATGATCCAAAGTTTGAGATAGGAGTAAATTTATACATCTAATTTGCATAATGCCATGGCAGCCATATCGAATTACATAACTTTCAGTCAAAAGTGGACTTTTGGACATATTTACACAAAGAATGGTTTTGCTTTTTGTCACCGTTTCTTGTTTGTTTTTTTTGTTGTTGTTGTTGTTGTTTTATCTTCTCTTCAAAGTATATGAACAGAACATTAGTAGAATGTCAACAAACAAAGAAATTCATCAGACTTACTGCTGGCCGGGCAGCTCGCTCACTTCATCCTTTTGCGGCATCCTGTCATTATTTTCTCTTCTGTCAGTCATTTTATTTCCCCCCCCCCCCCTCACATCCAGAAACTGTTATGATCATTCCACCTCAATTTCGCTTTTATTCCGCAGCTATTTATCATATATGACGACATGGAACCGGCATGCCAGTCACCTGGCACTGCGGTCGATAGCAGGTGAACATCAGCCAGCTTTGCGCACCCTCTGTTATAACACAATGTAAACATTTACCTTCATAAGCTAAATAATCTCTTTTAGAATCACAGTTGGCAAATTTTGGAGCAAATGCTTCCTCAGTCTTGCGATTGAGTAAGATCTAGATTTGTTTACAAACTCTTCTTTTCTGGTGAGGTTTCAGGATGGTTCTATGTCTGCCATAAGTCCTCCAAGGCAAGGGTAGTAAGTTATATGTGTCTGTCACCTTGTGAGGTGGAATCCTTTGTACAACTTAAATCAACTGGGGAGTTTTTGGCCACGTCATATAACATCACATGACAGGCGCAGCACTACACCTGTGCCAGTGGGGGCGCGATCTGTCCATGAAATCTTGCCAGTTTAAGGGTTTTAATACATTGCAAAGCCCAAATTTGCATGAGAAGAGCTAATCATTTCTCAGATCAGCTAAATTCTACCAGGCAGCAAATATGGTGTACTCCCATAGCTTTAACTCAAATAAGCAAACTAACAACCAGCTAACTTCAGACAACAATTCACCAGCTAAATCAACAATATATTTACCTCCTTTTGGATAGAGGGGTTTGTTTGTCCTTTGATTTGACGACCAACAATTTAAAATGGTTTGCTGCCCTTATGGAGCTCTTTTCATTCTGTCTCACTTGTGAGCTAAACGCATTCTAGACTAGACAAGCAGGGACCTGCCGTCCCTGTAAGTAGTATTGACCAGAGAAGGCGCATGGACTAGTTGGGCAATACCAAGTCTGCAGGGAAGGGGGGGGTACATTGTTTGATTATTAGAAATGTTAATTTTCGTTGTTTGCAAATGAAAAAACGGCAACTTCTTCATACTCACTTGTAGATATTTTTTTGATTAATTATAATTATATGATTATTGGGGGGTGTATTGGACAGATTTGATTTGGGGGGGGGGGGCTGGACCATAAATTCAGTGTTGCCAACTTAGCGCTTTTGTCGTTAAATCTGGCGATTTTTAAGCCCCCCTGGATGACTTTTTTTGTCAAATGCGACTTGCGACAAATGTAACGACTTTTCCTGGTGTTATCACAGACTTTCCTTTTGTTTTGGACACTGACGTGAAAGTGCGCGATTGCTCTGCAGTTATCATCCTCAACAAGCAGTGGATGGTACCGTGAGGCTCTCCTGTCCCCTTCCCATCCCAAAGCAATCACAGGCAGTCTCTGTCAGTCTCACAGTAGCCTCATGCTGCAGCAGTGTTGCAGTTACAATAAATTTATAGTTTTTTCAGAACTGCAATGTCTGACACCAACTGAATGCTGCAGCAGCAGCAAAATGCTTTAGCCTTCTTCCCAGCAACAGGTTGAAGCCATCCCTTAAATGTACGTGGAACGGTATAACGCCAAGGCAGGGCGATAAAGCTGCTGTGACTGCCCGGGCAGGTTGCTTTTTTTCTTACCAACGTCTGTGTCAGTGCCGCTGGACTCTTTTCTTTTTTCCTCGCCGAGACCAAATTCATGTTCACTTTTAATGTTTGTTGCGGTGCTCATACAGTAAAGAAACATGAGCTGAGTGCTGCTGATGTGACTGACTGGTAGTGGCAGACAGGGAGGAGCAGCCAGCCAGCCCAGGTATGTGTCATCACCCGCCGCTCACGGGCATCCACCTCAGCTGCGCGCACACCTGCACCTCGTTAGTGCGCAGCTATTTATTCCATCTCGCCCTGAGCTGCAGCCTGGAGCTGTCTGTCTCCCTGCGTACTCAAACCCTCAGCAGCATCCTATCCTCCAGGCCTGCTGACTCCTCATCACGGCACGTAAGCTGTTCATTATTGCCTTACCTTCTCCTGTCAGCCTTCCCCTGTGCACAGGTGGACCTCCCGGCGGCGGACACTCTCCCCTTCATCTCGCCGCTCCTCTGCCTCGCTGCTTCATCCCGGACGCACAGCAGGACGCTGTCTCCCAGGCTTGGGACCTTGCCAACGCCAGCCACCGCAGTACTACAAGTAAGCACAGAACTTTGTCACTCTCCTGTGTGGTTGCCCAGCTAACCCCTGTTCTCCTCTCACTCATAGGGTTGCCTGGCCGCACGGCGTGCTGCTCTGTCCTGACCTGCATCCTCCACCCACAGTACATACTTATCCCTCACACACGCATTCATACACGTCACACTGTTTGTTAATAAAGCTTTCAAATCTGCCTGAGCCTGCGTGCGTGTTTCCTGGGCCGAATAATATGTCAGTACGGCTCCAGCAAAGCGGCCCAGTGGACAGCGGGCCGCACGCCGCTTTTCCACCCTTGAGGATCGGGTGGATATGATTGCTCACCAACAACAGGTTATACTAAATCAATTAACCACAATTACTAACCGGTTAGACCGCCTGGACCCTCCGTGGGCTTTCCCTCCGGGTCCTCTCGGCGCTGCGGCTCCGGTTGCCTCCTCGGCTGGCCAGCCTAGCTCGGGAGCACCAACCCGTCTCACACCCATTCCAACCCCCGCTCACTTCAACGGGAAACTCGGTGGAGCGAAGGGGTTTATCTTGCAGTGTGAGTAGGTGTTTCTGCGCATTCCCGGGGATTTCCCCTCAGACCATAGCCGAATCGGGTACATGGCTAATCTTCTGGAGGGGCGAGCGTTAGCTTGGGCTTACGCCGTAATGACGAAGCCCAGCTACGCAAACCTCTCTTATGACCGGTTTGTGCGGGACTTTTTAGAAGTTTTTGACCATTCCCGTCTCGACAGCGTCCTCGCTGATCGGCTTCTTAGTCTCCAACAGGGGTGCCGGTCAGCGGCGGAATACGCTGTCGACTTCCGGGTGGCGGCGGAAGAGGTGGGCTGGGGAGAGGCATCTCTCTGCAGTATCTTCCTCCGTAGCCTCAGTTCTGGTCTGAGGGATGAGCTAGCCGGTCGGGATCTCCCAGGGTGGCTCTCTGAGCTGATCTCGCTCACCATTAGCCTGGACAACAGGCTACGTGAGCGGGCTGCGGAGCGGAAGTCTGTCAGCCGCTCGCGCAGAGCTTCCCTCCGTCCAGCTCAGTCTCGCCACCTGGCGTTACTGGCTCCGGAGTCCGCCGATGAACCAGAGGCCATGGCGATTGGGCGCACTAGACTCCCTCTTGCGGAGAGACAACGTTGGCGGGAACGGGGTCTCTGCATGAATTGCGGAGATGACCAGCATCCCGTGGAGCTGTGCCCGGTTAAGCCAAATGGGGAAGTCCGCGAGTCACTGTAGGGGGCCTCGCGGACTCTAACCGGCCAAATCCCCTATCATCATGCACATTGCCCATACGCTTCTGCCACAACTCCACCGGGCATTCCACACACGCACTGGTGGATTCTGGGGCAGAGCAGAGTTTTATCTCTAGAAGCCTGGCAACCCATTTGGGCATACCCTGCCAACCGCTGCCTACCCCCCTAAACTTGGTCACGCTCTCTCGCTCTTCCCTGGGAACAGTGACACACCGTACTAAGCCAGTCCCCATCATCGTCTCCGGCAACCACCGGGAGGATCTGACCCTTTACGTCCTGCCCTCCTCGTCGGACCGTGTCATTCTGGGTTACCCCTGGCTGCGGCTGCATAACCCTGTCCTGGATTGGAGAACCAGCAGCGTCCTGTCCTGGAGCACCTTCTGCCTGGGCACCTGCCTCCAGTCGGCGGCTTGTGCTCCATCCTCCTCTCCGCCAGCGCCGGTCTCCGAGCCCCCGGACCTGACTCTAGTGCCGCAGGAGTTCCACGACTTGGGGGTAGCGTTCAGCAAGTCCAGAGTCTTGTCCCTTCCTCCGCACCGACCATATGACTGTGCGATTAACATCCGCCCGGGGGCCCCCCTGCCTTCTGGCCGTCTGTACAGTCTCTCTGCGCCAGAACGTGAGGCGATGGACACCTACATTAAGGAGTCGCTCAGTGCTGGGATCATCCACCCCTCCTCGTCCCCGCTTGGCGCGGGTTTCTTCTTTGTGGCAAAGAAGGATGGTTCCCTACGCCCCTGTATCGACTTCAGAGCGTTGAACGACATCACCATTAAGGACCACTACACATTACCACTTATGGACACTGCCTTCCACTCCCTCCAGGGGGTGACCTGGTTCACCAAGCTTGACCTCTGCAGCGCTTACCATCTCGTTAGGATCCGGGAGGGAGACGAATGGAAGACGGCCTTTAGGACACCCAGCGGCCACTTCGAATATCTTGTGATGCCGTTTGGGCTCACCAACGCACCTGCCGTTTTCCAGCGTCTCATTAACGACGTTCTTAGGGACTTCCTGGGAGTATTCATCTTTGTATATCTTGATGACATACTCATCTTCTCCAAGTCACGGGAGGAGCACCAGGCCCATGTGAGGCGGGTCCTGCAACGGCTGCTGGAGAATCGCCTGTTCATCAAAGCAGAGAAGTGTGAATTCTATGCCCGGACCACCTCCTTCCTGGGGTTCGTCATCTCATATAACCAGATCCTCCCCGACCCCGCTAAGGTTAAAGCGGTGGTTGAGTGGCCTACGCCTACCTCCAGCAGTTTATTGGGTTCACAAACTTCTACCGGCGCTTCATTCCCAACTTCGGCGCCATTGTCACCCCCCCTGACCCGCCTCACGTCATCGAAGGTGCCCTTCCAGTGGTCAGAGGAAGCGGCCACTGCCTTCAAGACTCTCCAGGCGGAGTTCTCGTCCTGACCCAGGTTGATCCTGCGCTTCAGTGTCTGGTGGAGGTCGACGCGTCCGACACGGGGGTGGGGGCGGTGCTCTCCCAGCGCTCACCGGTGGATGGTGTCAAGCGGCCCTGCGCCTTCTTCTCCCGGTGGCTATCGGCGGCGGAGCGCAATTATGACGTCGGCGACAGGGAGCTCCTCGCTGTCTAGCTCACGCTGCAGGAGTGGCGCCACTGGTTAGAGGGGGCAGCCCAGCCTTTTGTGGTCTGGACGGACCATAAAAACCTTGAGTACTTGAGGTCAGCGAGGCGCCTGAATGCCCGCCAGGCGCGCTGGTCTCTATTTTTTGCTCGCTTCCAATTCACCATCACGTACCGTCCAGGCTCGAAGAATGGGTTGCCCGACGCCCTGTCCAGACAGTTTGCCCCTGAGGACCCAGAGAAATCTGAACACACCATCCTGCCCAACTCGTGCATCGTGGGGGCGATTTCCTGGTCCATCAAGGACAAGATTCTGAGGGCTCAGGAGATGGAGCCGGATCCTGGTGGGGGGCCAGAGGGGAGGCTCTTTGTTCCTTCGGCGGTTCGAGGTGAAGTGATCCACTGGGCCCATACCTCCAAGCTCTCCTGCCACCCTGGCATCACCCGCCTGGTGAGTTTGCTGCAACGCTCGTTTTGGTGGCCGGGTCTCCAAAAGGACGTGACCAATTATGTCCGGGCCTGTCCCCAGTGCGCTACCGGCAAATCCCAGAACTCTCCACCTGCGGGTCTACTCCAGCCCCTGCCGGTCCCGGGCAGGCCCTGGTCACACATCACCCTAGACTTCGTCACCGGTCTCCCTGTCTCTAACACCTTTGACACGGTCCTGACTATTGTGGACAGATTTTCCAAAGCCGCCCATTTTGTGCCTCTTCACGGTCTCCCTTCGGCACGTGAGACGGCTGACCTCCTGGTCCAACATGTCGTCAGGCTGCATGGGATCCCGCTGGACGTGGTCTCGGACTGGGGCCCGCAGTTTGTCTCCCAGGTTTGGAGGAGCTTTTGCAACGCTATGGGGGCCACGGTTAGTCTCTCCTCTGGTCACCACCCCCAGTCTAACGGGCAGTGCGAGTGCACGAATCAGGAGTTGGAGGCCGCCCTGCGCTGCGTGACATCCTCAAATCCTTCATCCTGGAGTTCCTACCTGGCCTGGGTGGAATACGCCCATAACTCGGCCCAATCCTCTGCTACTGGTGTGTCGCCCTTCGAAGCGTCCTTGGGGTACGATCCCCCCCGTGTTTCCCGAGCAGGAGGGTGAGGTAGCTGTCCCTTCGGTCCAGGCGCATATGAGGCGCTGCCGGAGCATGTGGATCAAGACGAAGAACGTGCTTTTACGCACAGCGGCGCGCAACAGCTCCACCGCCAATCGCCACAGAAGACCGGCTCCTGTCTACCAGGTGGGTCAGCAGGTTTGGCTCTCGTCCCAGGACATTAACCTTAAGGGTGAGAAGAGGAAGTTGGCGCCGCGATTTCTCGGCCCCTTCGTGATTTCAAAGATCATCAACCCGGTGGCTGTGCGTTTGGCCCTCCCCCCCCCCCACGTGTGTGCCCCACTTTCCACGTGTCTAAAATCAAACCTGTCCTTTCCAATCCACTCTGCCCCCCTCCTAGGTCTCCTCCTGCGCCTAGGATGATCGACGGTGACCCGGCGTGGGGTGTTACTGCCATCCTGGACTCCCGGAGCCGAGGTCGTGGGCTGCAATATCTGGTGGATTGGGAAGGTTATGGTCCGGAGTGGAGATCCTGGGTGCGCTCTTCGTGGGTGTTGGATCGGGACCTCATCGCGGAGTTTCATCGGACACACCCAGGTAAGCCAGCGCCAGGAGGCGCTGGTAGGGGGGGGAGTACTCTCATCACCCGCCGCTCACGGGCATCCACCTCAGCTGCGCGCACACCTATTCCATCTCGCCCTGAGCTGCAGCCTGGAGCCGTCTGTCTCCCTGTGTACTCAAACCCTCAGCAGCATCCTATCCTCCAGGCCTGCTGACTCCTCATCACGGCACGTAAGCTGTTCATTATTGCCTTACCTTCTCCTGTCAGCCTTCCCCTGTGCACAGGTGGACCTCCCGGCGGCGGACACTCTCCCCTTCGTCTCGCCGCTCCTCTGCCTCGCCGCTTCATCCCGGACGCACAGCAGGATGCTGTCTCCCAGGCTTGGGACCTTGCCAACGCCAGCCACCGCAGTACTACAAGTAAGCACAGAACTTTGTCACTCTCCTGTGTGGTTGCCCAGCTAACCCCTGTTCTCCTCTCACTCATAGGGTTGCCTGGCCGCACGGCGTGCAACTCTGTCCTGACCTGCATCCTCCACCCACAGTACATACTTATCCCTCACACACGCATTCATACACGTCACACTGTTTGTTAATAAAGCTTTCAAATCTGCCTGAGCCTGCGTGCGTGTTTCCTGGGCCGAATAATATGTCAGTATGAGCTAATGGGATTGGTTAAGAGCATGCTTCAGTTTCTGGTGATGTGTGGGTGTTTACATAAATCAAAACCTTTTTTGGGGGGGGGGGGGGTTGCACGCATGGAAATGCCAAAACTATTGTATATTTGGCTTTTTTAAAAAGTTTGATCGTATATTGTATAGCCCCTAAAACTATCATATATCTAGCAACACAACACTGTGCAGCAGTCAGAGAGGAGAGGAGAGCCACACCACTCGGATCCAGATTGCAAATGAATTGCGCATGTGCAAACCCCCCGCCAAACCTGCCCTGTTTTACAGAGTGGGATGCAAATGTTTCTTCACTGTCAGTTAGTGATGGCCTATTTAAATGGCAAAATTAAAACAAACAAACCCAGAATCAACAGAAGAAAGTTATAGTTCTAAACATATTTAGGATGTTTTTTAATCACTTTTTGTCTCTTCCTTGACATTATTCTTCTCTACTACAGCTCCATTACAATTACATGCAAATGACCAATTATGCAAATTAGGTGATGACATAATTTATCGACTTTTGTTGACTTTTAGGACAGCCAATAGCTACTTTCCTTACTGAGGAGTTGGCAACAGTGCATAAATTGCACCTATGTTGTACACATTTTTTAATATATTTTTTTTGTACACAGGCATCTGAAGATTAATTTCACTCTAAGTAAATGACAGTATGGAGCATGAAAAAAATAAAGTGCTCTGTGAATTATGGGAGGACCCCCAGCATCTTGGACCTACAAAAGCAAAACTAATATATGGTTCAAGGTCACCTAATCCAACCCTGACTGTATATCATTTGGTAAATGATCCTGCTTTATCCTAGGCAGCCGCCGTAGTCGTAGTTCTGTACACAGACAGCTTGCACTTGCACAGTGTAGTTTTTTCTTCAGCCATGTGTCATAAAACGCCCTTTTTAAGGGCTAAGAAGGACACCAAACGCACACTGTGAGTTTGCACATTTGTTAACAAAAAGACAAAAACACTACATGAAACACTAAACTTACATATATAGAGATGATGAAGGCACCGGAGGAGAGTGGGGCTCATGACCCAGAGGGAGGAGAACAGCCTGGGAAAAACTGGCTGAGGTGCTCAGACACGCCGGCGGAAAAAATGATTATTCAGCCAGAATCACACCCGAAGAGACATGGGGCCCATGGCTGAAGGAATGGTAAAAGGACAAAGAAGTACGTGGTGGTAATGCACCTGTAAGTTGGTTGCCAACCGCCGATCAAATCTAAAAGAAGAAGAAGCAGATACACAAAGTGATGATATTGAATGAAGTATGTTGTGGTAATGCACCTGTAAGCTAGTTGCCAACCACCAATCAAATCTAAAAGAAGAAGAACAACAACAAATAAACCTGGTCAGAGCGCTTCTGTTCACCTCAACGGCAAACCCAAAATCACTCAGAGTAGACTACATCTTCTGAGGAGGAAAACAGTAGGACACGGCAACAGGGACACGTTACCATGTTGTTAAATAGGTGTGTGGATAAATGACAGGTGTTGGTACATGAATGAGGAAATGATCACAACAACAAGTGACAGCTGTGTAGCCCGCAAAACCAAGTTTAACAGCTGGAAGCTGCATGGCACTGTCAAAATAAAAGCACAGACCAGACACAAAGTAACAGTACAAGAATACGATAACACAACCCCAAAAGATGTAAATAATACCATAAATGACACACAATAAATAGACAAGACTGAAGGTAACAATAAGAATACAAACACTTCATAAATAAAGACCAAATACAATAGACCATAATGCCTGCAACATAAACAAAGAAGCCACCAAACAGTAAAGGGCTAAACTTAAACTGGAGACTGAACACGGTTCCCACCATGCTCAGGAGCATGACACCATGCTGCAGATAGTGTGCTCTTGCTGTTTGCCTGTCCATGCTCCTGTCACTTGATAAAATAGAGCCAACAGTTCATTCAAAGTAAGTGTGATCCTTGACTCACACACCTGGTGACAAGTCACTACATGGTATCAGAAGAGGGATAGAACTCTCCGTCTGCCAGTATTTTTTTTGATCTTCGAAAGATTTTTTTTCAGGCGCCACCTGGACTCGCCTGCGTGTAGCCTATTTTAAAAAAATGGCGGAGGGATTTCACAGACACGACCGTGCTGTTTTCAACAAAAATGTTGCCGAGAATTGGCAAATTTTTCAGAGGGAGTATGACATTTTTATTGCTGCTGCACACTCTGACAAGCTTGCAAAGACAAGAGCCTACATTCTCCTCAACCTTGCTGGACCCAAGGTCATTGAATGGGAGCGTTCATTTATCTATGCAGTTGCCATACACAGAGAGGATGGAGCTGTTATTTCCCCAGCAGAGTCCCGGGAGGACCCAGACTGTCTAAAGAGGAAGTTTAATGAGATTTGCAACCCTCAAAACAACAGAACGATGGAAAAACACAAGTTCCATTCTTGCAGTCAGAAACAAGGTGAGAGTTTTGAGTCATTCATCATCGATTTAAGGATAAAAGCTAAGACTTGCCGCTTTGGAGACTTAACTGAAGAGCTCATCTGTGACTGCATGGTATGTGGAATTACTAGTGACACTTTAAGAAAATCTCTGTTGAGAGATGCTGACTTAACAAATAAAAATAAAGAAATAAAGTAGATGAGAAATAAAGTAGATGAAATTAGATAGTTACCTGATTACCTGTAAATTACCTGAGAAATAAAGTAGATGAAATTCAAGGGAATGTACGCTACCAGAAGGACTTCAAGAACTGCTGTGTCATGGCTTACACAGAGACGTGGCTTACGGCGCAAGACTCGGATGCGGACCTGTGGATTGACGGCTTTGGAGCCCCACTTCGCTCGGATCGGCAGGAAGAGGTAACGGGGAAACGTCAGGGGGGGCGGCGTATGTTTATATATTAATAAACAGTACTGCACATCTGTCACGGTCAGAGAGCGCATCTGTACACCCGATGTGAAGCTTCTGTCCGTATCGCTACGCCCCTTTATCTGTCTCGCGAGTTCCCCCAACTTTTCATCACGACTGTGTACATTCACCCGAGGGCAGATGCTGACTCCGCCTCCAGCACCGTCTTTGATGTGGTACAGCGGCTGCAGTCAATTTCTCCAGAGGCTCCAAACTTTATTCTTGGGGATTTTAACCATGTTTCTTTAAAGAAGACACTTAAAAACTTTCATCAGTATATCTCCTGCCGAACCAGGCGAAAAAAGACATTGGACCTGTGCTATGGATCCATAGAGAGGGCCTACAAATCACTTCCCCTTCCTCCTTTAGGATCCTCAGATCACAACTGTGTACATTTGCTGCCCACATATAAAACTGCTCTCAGAAGAGGCAAGGTGGAGACGAGAGACATAGATGTGTGGACAGAGGATTCAGTGCACTGCCTCCAGGAATGCTTTAACTGTACAGACTGGAAGGTTTTCACACTGTCCTGCAGGGATGATTTGGACTCTTTAGTAGACGTCACATGCTCATACATGGCTTTCTGTAATAATATGATTGTTCCACATAAACGTGTCAAAATATATAATGTAATTGTGTGTTTTTAGATGGTTTTAATTCAGACACAGAGCTGGCTAATGCTCTTAATTGTTTTTATGGTCATTTTGATTCCTCTGATTTTAGCACTGAAACCCAAGATTTGAAACAGAAACTCAAAGACAATCAGCACTTTAATATTGAGGTGCAGGATATTAAAAGGGAGTTCCGTGGTGTAAAAGTGAACAAAAGTCAGGGCCCTGATAATATATGTGGGCGCTTGGTAAAGTCCTGTGCACATGAACTAAGTCCTGTATTTCATTACATTTTCAATAAGTCCTTACAGACACAACATGTGCCTAAGATCTGGAAAGATGTCGTGGTTGTTCCCGTTCCAAAATCCAGCTGTCCTAAAACGGTAAACGACTTTAGACCAGTTGCTTTGACTTCAATTTTTTTTCCACAATGTTTTTTATTGAACCTTTTTTTTTTTTTTTTTTTTTACAAACATAGCACACACAGTCAGACACTAACACAAAAGTAATTTAAAAATTAAAAAGAACAATAACAAAATAACAAAAAAAAAGTGTAATAAAAACAACAACAGCCATTAACAAAAACAAGTCAGCAACAATGCTCATCTGTTTAGTCTAGGTCAGGGGTCTGCAACCTTTGCCAGCCGAAGAGCCGTTTTGCCCGTCTCCGACTAAAACAGACGTGGCTGAGAGCCGCAACGGCAATTTGACCTTTAAAATAAAGATTATGCTGCTTATAAAGTTTTTTATATACTGTACATAGCTCTGAATATTATGTGGCATTAATGAATTCCTACTACAGCAGTGGGAAAAAACTGCTTATAGCTTCATTTATATAGCTTCATTCATGAAATAAATGTTAGATATACTGTATATTATAAATTGTTTTGTGCTGAAAAATAAATTTCTGAATATCTGACCATAATTTTTGCATAGTTTTAATTATCAGCACATTCATAAATTGTTTAAATCTGAAAAATATCACCCATCTCCTACTTTCAACAGTGATCACACAGCTTTAGTTCCTGATATTTTCATAAATTAGAGATGAAAGTTTTATTTAGAAGAAGCTACTTTTCATCCTGTTTCCTCATAATGCTCCTTGTTCAAATGTATTAATATAATATAAATCTGTATCCTTCACTTGTTCTCCAGACTCTCAATTTGACAACTAGTGGATTGGTTGTGGGCGGCGCGGTGGAGAAGTGGTTAGCACTGCGGCAGCACAGCAACTCACCCTTGGCCGGGGGATCCTGGGTTCGATCCCAGCCCCCGACCAACAGTGATCTGTGTGGAGTTTGCATGTTCTCCCCGTGTCTGCGTGGGTTTACTCCGGGATTTCTCCAGTTTCCTCCCACATGCCAAAAACATGCAAGTTAGGTTAATTGGCATCAACTGGGGATTCTAAATTGTCCTTAGGTATGACTGAGAGTGAATGGTTGTCTGTCTCTCTGTGTTGGCCCTGCGATGGACTGGCGATCTGTCCAGGGCAGGGGTCAGCAACCTTTACCGCTCAGAGCCATTTGGACCCGTTTCCCACAGAAAAGAAAACACTGGGAGCCACAAAAACCCTTTTGACACTTAAAATGAAATAACACTGCATATAACTTTTTTTTCCCTTTATGCTATGTATAAACAAACTATAATGTGTTGCATTTATGAAATCAGGGAACTCCTGCAGAGAAAACAAAATTACATTTCTGCATGCAACAAAAACATTTTGAACTCCGAAAAAAAAAAAGACATTGGGTTGAAGGTTGACATTGGGTTGAAAGGAGAGTGCTATTTCTAGCACTGATGACTCCTGATCCTTCGATAAAAATCTCATAATTCCGCTGAAAACAATACCGAAAGCTCAGAATTCCAACACGAACCAGCGATGTGATTTGGGGTTGGGGAAATTATCTGAAAATTCAGCAGGGGGTCTGGGGGATATAGTCCCCCAGCGGGGTCCGGGGTGGGATGGGGGGTAAGGGGGGCAAAACCCCCGAAGCTCCTGGGTTTTTATGATTTTTAAGTACCAGAACTGTGCTTAAATGGCATAAAACAAACAGGTGAATGCCACTTATTAATGTATAATATTGACTTACATTCCAACATACCATTCCTTTTTATAATTTCAGCATTCATTTCAGATCACCAGTTTCAATCTCTATTGAGTCTTGAGCAGTTCATTTTGCACAATCACTGATGCAGCCAAGTCTTAGAAATATTCAAAAGTTATGAGTCAATGTCCACTGTGCACTGTCAATTTCAAACTGTTTGGAATCATAAAAGGGGATGGTTAACTTTTATTACCGTTTAATCCTTCGCGCAGCCCAGCTCATACAGCCGTTGTAGAGTTAATGACTCTCCACCTGGCCACATCGATTACCGGTGGCCATACGCCACTTCCAGTCCTGCCTGAAAGGGCGCAGCTTCACTGCGTTCGTGGACCACAAGCCGCTAACGTACTTAACGTACTTTATCTTCCTGGAAGATAAAATAAAGCGGAATTGGGCGAATTAACAGAAAATCACATCCCTGAGAACACGCCGCCATGAATCTTTGAAAAGCATACAACGAGCCATTTGATTGGTCCATTCGTTTGCAACTATCCAATCGCAGGGCTGTTTACAATACAGCAGTAGCTTGAACACAACACATCCGGGTTATTGCGTGAGACGACTTCCGACTTTGTGTTGATTTTTCGCTGACGGTGATTAAACTTTAACACGTTTTTTTTTTAGATTTTACAAGATCACCATAATCTTCAAATTTAGAATTACATTTTAAAAACTAATGAACTAAAATAAAATACATTTTAATTAAATACTCATTATTTATTTTCCAAAGCCACAGGGAGCCGCAGCAGAGGGATGAAAGAGCCGCATGCGGCTCCGGAGCCGCGGGTTGCCGACCCCTGGTCTAGGTAATCTATTACATAAGAATACATAATATACCTTCACCAGCTTGGAATTTGCAAGGTCCACACATATCATTCACCTTCTTCTTCAGAAGTTATGTTTAATTTCTTTACATAATCAATGAAAGGTCTCCATATATTCTCAAACACAATTTCCTTTGATTTCAGTATGTATGTTATTCTTTCTAGTGGAAGGTTTGTTAACATCTGTCTTAACCACTGAGTCACATCTGGTCTATGAGTCTTTTTCCACAGTAGTGCAATACATTTTTTGGCATTAAGCAAACTGAGGTCTATGAATGCTCTTTCACTCTTATTAAAGTTATGTTTTTCTGGATACAGACACAACAAAAACAGTTTAGGGTTCAATATGATTTGTTTTGAAATTATTTTTTCAATTGTTACCCTCACCTCTTCCCAAAACATTCTGATTTTTCTACATTCCCATAAACAGTGTAATAGGGTTCCTTTACTTTCCATACATTTTGTGCATGTATCTGGTATGTTTTTGTTATATCTATTTAATTCCACTGGTGTAACATACATCCGCATTAACCATTTAAAATGTATCAGTTTAAGACATACATTTATTGTTTTGATTTGAGCTCCTGCACAAGCCATTTCCCATTGTTGCTTTGATTTCAATTTTAATGAAAATTTTTGAAAAACTGGTCAGATTTGGGGTCCTAAAGCAGACTGAACATGCATTGGATCCTTTGCAGTTTGCCTATAGGCCTCACAGAGGAGTGGAGGATGCCACTGTCACTCTGTTTAACATGCTTTTTAAACATCTGGATTTTAATGGGACACACGCCAGGCTTTTATTTGTGGACTTTTCCTCTGCCTTTAATACAATCCAACCTCATATCTTAGTTGAAAGGCTCCCGCAACAATTTGATTTGAGCAATAATCTGGTGGGTTGGATTCTGGATTTCTTAACCAACAGGACACAGAGAGTAAGGGTCAGTGGTACATTGTCTGACCAAAAGTGCTCCTCTACTAGTTCTCCTCAGGGGTGTGTGTTGTCACCACTACTCTTCACCCTGTACACAAACATGTGTCGGAGCAGACATGACAACAGACACATTATAAAGTATGCTGATGATTTAGTTATTGTGAGTCTCCTCCAGGATGGTGAGAGTGGTCACGGGCCAATAGTTGATGATTTTGTTCATTGGTGTGAGGATTCCTACCTGCAGCTGAATACGACAAAAACTAAAGACATGATTATTGACTTTAGGAGGAAAACTCCCAGGCACAAAGTCACCGTACTAAAAGGCCAGACCACTGAATGTGTACAATCCTACAAATATCTTGGGACGATTATTGATAGTAATTTAAACTTTGAAGAAAAATGTGAAAGGGTGTGCAAAAAGGGTCAGCAACATTTGCATTGTTTGAGGAAACTTGCACGCTTCCAAATTGACCGAACCATAATGACAATGTTTTATCGGGCTTTTATTGAATCTGTTTTATCCTTTTCTTTAGTGTCGTGGTTTGGTCAGATAAAACTGAAACAGAGGAAATCCTTGGATCAGGTAGTTAGATGGTCCAGTCGTTTGCTCGGTGAGTCACAGCTGAGCCTGACATCCCTGTACACCAGACAAGTACAGAGGATGGCTACCTCCATTTTAAATGATGACTCCCACCCTTTGCACTGCCACTTTCAGCTTCTTCCCTCAAGACGGAGGTTTGCTGTCCCAAAAAGTAAAACCCAGCGCTACAAAAACAGCTTTGTTCCTGCTGCTATCAAAGAGTTGAACAAGTTGTAACAATATATTGCACATAATTTAGTTACCTATTTATTAACTCCATTTTATATTTACTTATTTTTGTAGGATTTTTATTTGGGTTCTGAACCTTTTATTGGATTTTAGACCTTTGAGTTTTTAACCTCTTTGACTAGTCTTTAACTTTTTAATATGACCCTTCCCTCTTATCTCTGGTTTTTCTCCCACCTCTCTGTCTTTATATCCTGATTGATGGAGCCTTGAGTATTTTTATCATGTTTATAGTCAGCTTCATGTGTGCCTGTGTTTGTGTTTATGTTGAATGTAATTGTGGCTTGTAAATATGGATGTCACCAGACTGCAAAACAAATCTACCTACGGGTACAAATAAAGTAACCTGAACCTGAACCTTAACCCTTACTAAGGCTATTTCGATCTGCCGCATTCACGAAATGATGGAGGAAAATAGTAAGAAGTTAGCCACACAGACCACTAGTGTTGATGCAGTTAAGCTACTACCAACAAAAAAGCACCTGATCAAAACCAAACCTTTCCCCAAATAATCACAAATTACAACAACTGTGGAAGTAGCCATGCAGCTAAAAGAGAAAAATGCCCAGTCTTCGGTCAACAATGCCACAATTGTAAAAAGCTAAATCATTACAAAAAGTGCTGCACATCTAAACTGCAAAGCCCAAATAATGCACATAGGGAAACTCACAATAAGTGCATGAAGTGACGTTGGATCTGCCAGCATCATATGACGATGAGACATTTTATGTGGATGGTGTTGCTATTGACTGTGTAAAATCTCAAACTAGGGAGCAAGATGAAGGATCTGTCACGCTCCACATAAATGCAAACCCACCGAAATGAAGGTTGACGCAGGAGCGAAATGCAATGTGATGCCAAAAAACACCTTCAGGCATGTAACCAATGATGAACAACCTGTAAAACTAAAGCGAGCTGCAAACCTTGTCGCTTATGGTGGTACGAAGATTGAAACCATCGGTACAGTTACACTGTCATGCTTTTTAAAGGGCCAACCTCACAGCCTGCTTTTCTTCATAGTGGACAGTGACGTGCAACCATTTTTAGGATTCAGAGCATGTGTGAACATGGGACTTGTAAAAATGAGTGCGACATCCACCAAGTTACAATGGATGGCAATGCAGACTTTAGCACACAAATTCTCACACAATACAAGAACCTGTTTAGTAACGAGCTTGGTGAACTCCCAGTCACATACTCCATAACACTCGATCCCAGCGTACAGCCTGTGATCCGCCCAGCCCATCGCATTCCCGTTGCAATGCAAGATAAAGTTAAAGTAGAGCTCAAACGCTTGCAGAACATAGGTGTCATAACGCCAGTCACTGAGCCTACAGATTGGGTTTCTTCTATGGTGGTAGCTCACAAGAAAGATAAATCTGAAATCAGACTTTGTATCAATCCAAAAGACCTTAACACAGCACTGAAAAGGCCCCATCACCCCGTGCACAGTGTGGAGGAAGTTGCTGCACAGATGTCGAGAGCGACAATCTTCTCTGTGAAGATGCAAAAAACTCCTTCTGGCAGATACATCTCGACAAAAAATCCTCAATGTTGACAACATTCAGCACACCTTTCGGGTGTGACAGGTTTCTACGGATGCCCTTTGGAATCAACTCAGCTAGCGAAGTATTCCAACACACTATGGAACAGCTGTTTGGGGGTTCCGCTTCCGGGTCACCAAGCGATGGCAGCATACAGCGTGGTCTCCCGACCAAAAACAAGAAATTATTTTGAAAAAGTCAAATTAAAACCGACAAAAACTAGTCCTAATGTCTACAAAGGAGAGGAGATGCCTCCGAAAATGAGAAATAAATCAACCATTGTGGCGACATCCACAGAAATGGATGTGCCGCAATATCAAGAAGCTAATGCTAACTCTATCGCTGCTAACCAGGGAGAAAACAACGCAAATGAGGACGAAGGAGAGGTGACTAACAATACAATACTCAAAGAACTGCGTGAATACAGACAAGAGATCATGAGAGAATTTGCCAAGACAAACTCAAGACTGGATGAAGCAGAGAAAAGAATTGTGGGGAACAAGGAAAGGCTGCAAGATATGGAAGGAGTGGTTGCAGGAATGCTAAAACTGCAAGAACAACTTCAGGAGAAATTAACGGATCAGGAATGCAGGTTGAGAAGAGTAAACATTAGGATTTATGGAATTCCCGAACAAAAAGAAATGGACCCAAAGACAATGATTATATTTATAGAGAAAGTGCTTAGAGATAACCTCGGCATCCATGATACTGTAAACCTGAACATAGAGAGGGCACACCAAGCACTCGCCCCACAGCCCCCACCTGCAGCCAAGCCGAGATCCGTCCTTGTCAAATTCCAGAGCTTTAGAACGAAAGAAGAAGTAATCCGTTTGGCATGGCAGAAGAAAGGCTTTACTCTGGATGGCCATAAGATAAACTTGGATCATGATTATGCCCCGGTAATTCTACACAGACGGAAAGTATGTGCTGAGGCGCGACGAGTCCTGAAAGAAAACAAAATACGATTTCAGACTCTATCCAGCTCGCCTAAGAGTTTACTATGAAGAAGGGCAGATAATGTATGACACAGCGGAAGAGGCGACAGCGGACATGGTCAGCCATGGCCTGCCGGTGAAAGTGATTGAGCAACCAGCAACGTTGTAGGAGAGGATTCAGCAAGGAGCCTGGCAGCCAGTATGGACCAAATGGACCACCGCGGCCGGGAACACGCAGAACTTCAAGCAAAAGCTGCAAGCATTTAGACGCACAGCAACGGAGGATACAGGTTGATTTGGTCTTTTTTGATTAAAGATAAGAAATAAATGAGACAGATATATAAGAAAAGAACTACGAAAATTTTGGTCGGAGGAAGGGACAACGAGGGGACTCTGATCTGTTTATATGGCTGTCGTCATAGTGAAGGGCCCTCTGACACACTGGAGGTGTAGAGGCTATCCCTCAAACCAGCAACGGGTCAGTAAATCGACCTTAGCGTTGGAAGTTAGTTTTGGAATCTGTTCAATGTTCACAAAGTTTGTTTTTGTTATTCATTGTGTTATTCCTTTTCCAAGGGAGTGCTTACAGGGAACTGAGGTTAAATGTAAATATTTGAATGCAAGGAGAACTGGCTGAAATTGTTTCTTTCAATGTAAATGGAGTTCTGAATCCTATAAAGAGGAGTAATATCTTGACAAAACTAAAACGAGAAAAGGCACAAATTGCCTTCGTTCAAGAAACCCATTTGAGTCAATCTGAACATGCAAAATTAAAAAGGCAGGGCTTTAAATTTGTTCTCTTCTTATAAAGCTGGGCACCGGCGAGGGGTTGCTATACTTATTTCAAATTTGCTAAATTATGATCATATATCAGAAGTACAAGAAGAGGAGGGAAGATTTATCAAAATTACTAGTAAAATAGAGGGGCATGAAATAACGCTTATAAACATTTATATTCTACCTGGAAGCGATTGGACTCTCTATAGACACATATCTGAGTTAATGATGAATTCTCAGGGAGTGGTAATCTGTGGAGGAGACTTCAATATTAGATTAAATCCAAAATTAGATGTATCAAGTACAACAAATGCAGAAAATGCACTAATTAAAAAGGTAAATTCATTGATGAAAGAACTGGGAATTATTGACGTTTGGAGAGAATTACATCCTAAAAGTAGAGACTATTCACACTAGTCATGCCCGCACAATGTTTATTCAAGAATAGACTATTTTTTCGTGTTCAATAACGATTCTTTCAGAGTAAGAGATTGCAAAATTAAGACAATTGATCTCTCGGATCATAGTCCCATTTCATTGTCTGTTATTTTAGAAAAGAAGGTCAGAAAAGTGTTGTGGAAGTTCAACTCAAATAAATTAAATGATTCCGAATTAAGACAAAAATTAAAGGATGACATCAAGAACTATCTTGAGTTGAACGACACAGGCGAAGTGTCACAGATAATTTTGTGGTATGCTCTGAAGCTGTAATGAGAGGAAAGATCATTTCAATGATGTCACACTTGAAAAAATTAAAGGGGCAAAAATTAGCTGATCTCCAAGGAAAAATTAAAATGATTACAACAGTTAGACAGTAATAAAGAGTAATCCAAAAGTAAAAGAGGAAATAAAAAAGATTAAAAGTGAAATTGATAACATCTATACGCAGGACACCCAGAAAAAAAAATTGTTTTTCTGAAGCAAAAATACTACGAAACTGGGAGTAAATCGACTAAAGTACTAGCTGTTATGACTCGCCGCTCATCAGCGGCGCCAGCCGCGCACACACCTGCTCCTCGTCAGCGGTGAGGTATTTAATCCACTCTGCCCTGGGCTTCGGCCTGAAGCCGTCTCTCAACTTCGGCCCCTGTGATATCCTACCGTGTAGCAATGATCACACTTGAGTTATTTCTTTGGCTAACTCTGCCGTTTATTCTGCAACACACATAATATAACTGAACATGAATTCTGCGCGGGGTTTTCACACTCTTATTCTAATGTGTCCCCTTAGTAGCAGTGCTGAACAATAAAGGTAGTTCCCCCTAGAGGCATGTGCCAGTAATGTTTTAAGTTAGACTTGCAGTCTACCACATCCCTCCCCTCTAGATTAAACTATTCTTAAACACATGTGCCATACACATAATTTCTCTCTCTTTTTTTTTTTTTCACATGTATAACACACATAACAGTCTAACTGGGGAATTGGTTTGACTACCGCATCCCAGTGAGGTTCCAGGACGCATTCTTGTCCTGTGGCTGGGGAACTCACTACTGACTAAGTATAGTCCTTCAAGTAGTCTGGAGCTTTCCTAGCTCGCTGAGATCTTCTCACGGCGGGTGAGCCAACTGCAGGTGAAGACTCAGACTGCTCCACTGTTTCGGCTGCTGCAGTGCTGCCCGTAGAATCTGCAGAGACGGGTACCTCAGGTATCACCTGAAGTGGTGGTTTGTTGATGCTCTCCTCAGAATGGTTGTCAGACAACACCTCTGGTGCCATCGGCAGGGGAATGGAGCTCCTACCACGAACTTGGTCGATGTGTCGCCTCACCACTTGTCCATGGCCTAATGTCACCTTGAATGACACAGGGCCCGTCTTTTCTGTTATTTCTCCTGGTACCCAGGCTGGTCCTGAGCCAAAGTTGCGGGTGTAGACCACGTCTCCTTCTCTCAGTATTCTCTCTCGAGCATGCATGTCATGATAACCTTTTTGTCTCTCTTGTTTGTCATGCACTTTGTTTCTGAAGTCTGGATGTATTAAGTCAAATGTTGACCTCAACTTCCTTCCACACAACAGCTCAGCTGGTGATTTGCCAGTTGTAGATTGGGGTGTTATTCGATAGCTGAACAGAGCTCTCGACATTCGGGTTTCAATAGAGTCTCCTGCCATCTTTTTCATGAGTGACTTGAACGTCTGCACGGCCCTCTCGGCTAAGCCATTAGAAGAAGGATGGTATGGCGCAGTCGTGATGTGACGTATGCCATTCTTTTCAGAAAACTCTTGGAACTGTTCACTCGTAAAACATGTACCGTTATCTGATACTATGATTTCAGGTAGCCCATGTTGGCTGAAACTCTTTCTAAGACATTCAATGGTAACAGTAGAAGTAGAGCTACTCACAGAATATGCATCGATCCACTTTGAGTATGCGTCAACTATGATCAGGAACATTCTTCCCATCCATGGACCTGCGTAGTCAATGTGAATTCTTCTCCATGGTTTATCTGGAACTTCCCAGGGATGTAGTGGGGCTGCTGGAGGACTGTTCCTGTTCTCCTGGCATGCCGCACATGACTTCACAAGCGCCTCCACCTCTGCATCCATGTTGGGCCACCACATGTAACTCCTCGCCAACGCTTTCATGCAAGTGATGCCAGGGTGTGCTTGGTGTAGTTGTTGCAGTAAGGCATTCCTACCAGGTGGTGGAACAACCACGCGTCCTCCCCACAGGATACAACCTTCCTGGGTGCTGAGCTCATCCTGTCGTCGGGCATAGGGAATGAACTCAGGACTGTTCATCTTCGGCCATCCTCGCAAGATGTATTCTCGCACTCTTGCTAGAACAGGGTCTTTGTCTGTCCACTTCTTTATTTGTTGTGCGTTCACCAGGGGCACGCCGATATCTTCAAACAATAGCACTCTCTCCTCCTCCTCAGGCATGCTGTCTCTTCCTCTATCCAAGGGTAGCCTACTCATCGCGTCAGCATTCGGATGGTCCCGTCCGGCTTTGTAAACGATGGTGTACTCATACGCTGCTAATGTAACGGCCCATCTCTGAATTCTCTGAGATGTCATCTGGGGTATGGCTCTCATTTCACTGAACAGTGAAATTAGTGGCTTGTGGTCAGTCACTATAGCGAACTGTCTCCCGTACAGGTATTTGTGGAATTTTTTTACACCAAATACTACTGCAAGGCCCCCCTTGTCTAGCTGGGAGTAGTTTTTCTCAGCTGCACTAAGAGTTCTTGAGACGAACCCTATGGGTCTCTCTGAGCCATCCTCCATACGATGAGAGAGTACAGCTCCCACACCGTAGGGTGATGCGTCACACGCCAGGATGAGTGGTTTGTTTGAATCATAGTGCACTAACACACTACAGGACTGAAGTAGCGCTTTGGACTCTTCAAACGCCTTCTGCTGCTTGACCCCCCATGACCATTTTTCTTCCTTCTTAAGTAAGGTATGTAGTGGTGCCAGCAGCGTGGAGAGCTTTGGGAGGAACCTATGGTAATAGTTCAACAAGCCCAGGTAGGCTTTTAACTCAGTAACATTTTGTGGCTCAGGCGCCTCCGCAATGGCTTCCACTTTGTCTGTTAGAGGGTGTAGACCACTGGCGTTGATCTTGTGGCCTAGGAACACCACCTCTTTTCCCATGAACTCACACTTGCTTCTTTTCAACCTCAGACCGCTTTTCTCCAACCGTTGAAGCACTTCCTCCAGCGTTTTCAGATGTTCTTGTTCATTTGGTCCTGTACAAAGGATGTCATCCAAATAAATGGCAACATTCGGAATTCCACCTAGGATGCCCTCCATAGTTCTCTGG
This sequence comes from Pholidichthys leucotaenia, assembly GCA_020510985.1. Lineage (NCBI taxonomy): Eukaryota > Metazoa > Chordata > Actinopteri > Cichliformes > Pholidichthyidae > Pholidichthys > Pholidichthys leucotaenia. The sequence continues at coordinate 234,576,425 of CM035847.1, forward strand.
AATATAGCAGGACTGGAAGCTACTCCAAATGGTAAGCGTGTGTAGGTATATAAGCCTTTGTGTGTATTGATGGTTACATACTTTCTTGATTCTTCTTCCAAGACTACTTGTTGGTAAGCGTGACTCATGTCTAATTTCGTGAAGTGTCGGCCGCCGTTCAGCTGTGCAAAGAGGTCCTCCACTTTAGGAATTGGATACTGATCCACCCGTGATGCTCGATTGACAGTGAGTTTGTAATCTCCACATATTCTAATGGAGCCATCCGGCTTTCTCACTGGGACTATGGGCGCCGCCCATTCTGCAACCTGCACTGGCTCAATGATCTTGTCATCCAGCAGCATCTGTAGCTCGCTTTCGACCAGTGGCTTGACTGCATAGGGTACCGGTCGGGGTTTGCAGAATCGTGGTTGGGCCTCCTTGTCCACATTAATCTTTGCAGTGACACCTTTTAGCTGTCCTACGCCTTCTTTGAACACCTCCGCGTGTCTTTCGAGGATCTCCTCCAGCTGCAATTTGGGCTGAGATTCCACCTTATTCACCAACTGATCCATCATGGCCAGTTCTTGTAGCCAACTTCGCCCTAGTAGATTTGGTCCTTCGCTCCCAACTACTACTACAGGTAAGTCCTTTTCTTTGTTTTTGTGTTGCACCTTCACTTGTGCCATGCCTAGCACGTCTAGCTTCTCTCCTGTGTATGTTTTTAATTTTAATGAACAGGGATTTAATTCTGCTGTGTCTGTTTTCTTCCACAGTTGTGTATATTGCTGTTTACTTAATATGGTTACTCCACAGCCTGTATCAACTTCAAATGTTACTTTCATTCCATTAACATTCATGGTACGCGTGATGGGCGCTACCTTGGTCAGCTCCTCTGACGTGTTGTAAATTGTGTGAAAACCCATGTCTTCTGTATCACTTTCTCCCTCCCCTCTAAGTTGATTCGCTCGCTGTTCCTTTCCTGGGCCCTTGTTTTCATTCTTTTGCCCTTTTACTGTTGCCTTCTGCACCTGTGCATTGCCCACCTTTGTTCTACATGCTTTCTTAATGTGCCCTCGCTTGCCACAATTATGACACAGCTCAGTGGCAAATTTGCACTCGGCGGCATTGTGCTGGCCTTTGCAGCGATAACAACTGGGGAATTTGTGCTGAGTTTTGTCAGTCGACACTTTGTGGACACCTACTTGGGTCTTAGGCACACGAACATGCGTTGCTGTGTCCTCTGTTAGCTTCCCTTGCATCTCTCTCACATCTTTAGATGCTGTTTCCATCGCTTGGCATAATTCCAAAGCCTTCACAAAAGTGAGTTTTGTTTCAGATAAAAGTCGCCGTTGCATTCGGTCATCATTCACTCCACACACAAGTCTGTCTCTTAACATTTCTTCCAATGAGTCTTTGTAATCACAGTGCAGTGCTAATTTCCTCAATTCTGCCACATACTCTGCTATGGACTCAGTGTTCCTCCTTATGCGTGAATTAAATTTGAATCGTTGCACGATTTCACTCGGTTTGGGGCTGAAGTGCTTCTGAAGCTCAGCAGTAAGCTGGTCGTACGTTTTATCTTTCGGTAATACAGGGCTTATTAAATTTCTCAACAAGCTGTAAGTAGTTGCACCAACTCCACTCAACAGTACAGCCTTCCTTTTGTCTGGCTCCTCAATCTCATTAGCTTCGAAGAAAAAGTCCAACATTTCACTATATTCTTCCCATGACTGAGTCGAGTTATCAAAAGGGGTTACCGTTCCGATTACAGCCGCCATTGCTCGTCGTGGTGGGGAAACCTCGTTTTTCCTCCTCTGAACTTGCACTCAACTACTGGAGTCACTTGAGTTCGCCACACTTGCAATGTTCTCTGTTTCTCGCCGCTGATTTTTTTCTTTTAATCCTCGTCGCCAATTGTGTGATATCCTTGTATCCTTCTGTGAAATTGAAGCACAGAATCGAAGAGAGAGAAATTTTTTATTCTCTGAGTGCACTGTGCAGATTTGACCTTGTGTTTTGGTGCCTTTGTTTACATTCCTCCTCGATGAAGATAACGCTGGGAAGTGGCTTATGTCTACCCATACATCAACAATCAGTTGTTGTCGTCAGCGGATTGGTCTCTCAAGGACATTGCCCATGTGCCTTCTGCAAGGAAGAGGAAAAGAGAGACAGACTCTGATCTTTGACTTGTTTATAAGTCACATGATTATAACATCTATCCACTGCCTGGAGGCGCCCTCTGCTGCTCACTAACAACTGTTACACTCACACTACACAATGACATGCAAATATACACACACTGCTCTCCCTCCCTCTGCTGTGTGATTGTATCTATTGTCTGCTAATGTGCATAGAGGGTTTTTTTCTGTGTAATCAAAATTTGGCTCATGAGCTTATATGAGCTTATACGAGCGTGATTCTGATAACTATGTTTTTTCTCTCTGCCTATTGTGTTTCCCCCCCCCTTCCCCCCTTTACCCCCACTGCAGACAGGCGCCTATGGCTGCCGTGTCATTGGATGCGCCTAATGTGCGCGCCCAATGTCAAGTCAAATTCCTTGTGTGTTTACTTGTAAATATACTTGGCAATAAAGCTGATTCTGATTCTGATTCTGATTCTGATCCTACCGTGTAGCAATGATCACACTTGAGTTATTTCTTTGGCTAACTCTGCCGTTTATTCTGCAACACACATAATATAACTGAACATGGATTCTGCGCGGGGTTTTCACACTCTTATTCTAATGTGTCCCCTTAGTAGCAGTGCTGAACAATAAAGGTAGTTCCCCCTAGAGGCATGTGCCAGTAATGTTTTAAGTTAGACTTGCAGTCTACCACAGCCCCTTTGCTACTACAGATCTCAACCGACTAGTGAAGATATCCTGGGTAAGCTCCCCTTACCTCTCTCCTCTAGCCTTCCCCTGTGCACAGGTGGACATTCCCGGCGGCGGACTTCCTCACCTCGCCGTTGGCTCTACGCTGCTGCCACAGGTACCGCAGGTCGCTGTCTCCCGGGCCTCGCCCTTGTCGACGCCAGCCACCTGTCATAACCAAGTAAGCCAGCTATCATCATTATTCCCTGTATTGGTGTGGTGCTCGTTACCCTTCTCCCTCTGCTCTCTCCCACAGGGTTGTCCGGCTGTACGGCCTCCTGCCCCCGTGCCTGACGCAGACGCCACCACCAATACATTCTTACTCCACAGACACGCAGCCATACACTTCCTTGTTGCTGATAAAGCTGTTAAATCTATCCTGAGCCTGCGTGTGTGTCTCCTGGGCCGTGCATTATGTCAGTAGCATATAAATTACACAAACAGGGAGTAGAAAACACAATTTATAGAATAAAATATCCCCAAAAGAAGAGGGTCGAAAACAAACTGGAAAAAATACAGGAAAGTTTTGAATTATTTTATAAAGATTTGTATTCCCAACCTCAAACTTCTAACGAGACACAAATAGAAGATTTTTGAAAAGCATTGAACTTACCAACAATGACAAATACGCAAAATGAAAAATTAGTCCAACCAATAACAACCAAAGAACTAAATCTGGACATTTCCAAAGTAAAAGTGGGGGAGTCCCCAGGCTCCGATGGTTACACTACAGAGTGGTATAAATGTTTTAAGGAAGAATTGTCCCCTGTACTATTAAAAACCTTTAATTGGATTATACAAAATGGTGAAATCCCTCCATCTTGGAAAGATGCAGTTATTTCTGTCATACCCAAGGAGGGTAAGGACAGACAGGATTGCGGTAGCTACCGTCCCATTAGTGTCCTTAACTTGGATTATAAATTATTCACAGCAATAGTGGCTCGAAGACTTGAAAAATTCCTACCTGATCTGATACATTTAGACCAGTGTGGATTTATCCAGCAAAGACAGACCTTAGATAATATAAGACGCTTCTTACATGTGATAGGACAAATAAATAAGGAAAAGACTAAGGCCATCATTGTAGGATTTGATGCCGAAAAGGCGTTCGATTCAGTCAGATGGTTATTCCTCTATAAAGTATTGGCAAAATTCGGCTTTAATGAAAATTTTATCACATTAATACAATCCCTTTATGATAAGCCAAGGGCTCGTGTAAAGATCAACAGAGATCTTTCTGACTCCTTCCTCCTGGAGCGAGGAACAAGGCAGGGATGCCCGATTTCACCCCCCTTTTTGCCCTTTATACTGAGCCCCTTGGCCAATTGATAAGACAGACTGGGGAGATTAAGGGGATTACAGTAGCTGTGAATGAACAAAAAGTTGCAATGTTTGCAGATGATGTACTTGTTTTTTTGGAGGAGCCTGAAGAATCTTTTATGAAGTTGATGTCGGTATTAAACAGCTTCGGGAAGTTATCCGGTTACAAATTAAATATATCTAAAACTCAGGTGAGTTTCAAAATCTCTTAAGGAAAAATATAATCTTGACTGGGATGCTGTCTCCCTAAAATATTTAGGTATAATTCTCACTAAAGACATCTCTAGACTGTCTCAAGCAAATTATGACCCACTATCATTAGCAATAAAATCAGACATAAATAGATGGAATCTTGTACCTTTCTCAATTTAAACTCAAGGATTATTGCAGTGAAAATGAATATAGTTCCCCGATTGCTGTATTTGTTCAGAACATTACCTATTGAAGTGAGTGACAATCAGTTCAAGGAATGGGACAAATTGATTTCACGTTTTATATGGCAGGGGAAGAAACCAAGAATACGCTATACTGTTTTACAATTAAGGAAAGAAAAGGGTGGAGCAATGCTTCCTTGTTTGAAATACTATTATTATGCTTTTCAAGTTATTCCTCTATTATATTGGTGTAACCCAGACTTCCAAGCCAGTTGGAAGATAATAGAATCCAACATATCACCTATATTCCCCTTACAAGCCACAATTTCAGATAAAAGATTAGCTGACCAATTACAGGGTCTAAACCCTTGGATTGAACACACACTTAAGGTATGGCATAAAGTAGTGAAAACCTGTGAAATAGGAAACATGCTAAGAAATTTCAGATGGTGTGCCTATGACACAGATTTTCAACCCAACAAAAGTGATAAAAGATTTCAAACTTGGACAAAAAAAGGGGCTAACAACGTACCTCACCTTTACAAGCAAAGGGACACTACAGAATTTCCAGTCCCTACAAACCAAATTTGGTCTTGAGCAAGTAGACTTCGTCAGGTACCTCCAAATACGTGATTATTTTAACAAGCATAGCAAATCTCTAAACCTATCTTCAACAGTCACACTTTTTTAAAATTTTAAAGTCAGCTTATGACACTTCAATGAAAAAGGCAATTTCTAAGTTATATAATGGGATGCTAAATGCAAGGAACGACGATACGCTACACATTAAGAATAAGTGGGAACATGAAGTGGGAATGGGCATTTCTGATGACAATTGGGAAAAAATTTGTATCCTTCAATGGTCCTCTACAAACTCATTGGCATGGAGAGAACACTGTTGGAAAAATGTGATAAGATTTCTTAAGACTCCTTACCAAAGTAAATATAGAAACATAAATAATGAGTGTTGGAGAAGGTGTGGATCTGTTGAAACAAATCATTTTTATATATTGTGGGAATGTCCGGTTTTGCATCAATATTGATCTGGAACTCATAAAGCTTTAAATGATATCTTCAAGGTAAACCTTGCAAATGACTTTTTAAATTTATATATGGGTCTTGTTCTAACTCTGGACAGAAGAGGGGACATAAAATTGCTGCAGACGCTTTTAGCAGCCAGTAAGAAATCAATTACTAGAAAATGGTTAAACCCAACCCCACCCACACTCAATGATTGGTTTGGAATAATTTTGGAAATCTTCAAAATGGAAAAATTGACGTATTTGTTAAGAATTCAAAGGGAAAAATTTTATTCAATTTGGAACAAGTGGATTAATTTTATATCCCCTGTTCGGAATGACTTTGATGTAAACATCCTTGTTGGATCACCTTACTAAGACTGAAATTTTGTTTATCTATTCTTCCAGATGGGAAGAAGGAATGACTGTAAGCCCCCAGTACTGTTTGTTTGTTTTTCGTTTTTTTTTTCTTTTTTTGGTTCTTTTAATTTTTTGTTCTTATAAAACAAACAAGAGAAGGACTATGATACAAATGTCTGAATGCTATATTTGGCTATATTGGCTGCACGGTGGCGCAGTGGTTTAGCACTGTGGCAGCACAGTTTTACCCTCGGCCGGGGGATCGCGGGGATCATGAGATCGTGGGTTCGATCCCAGCCCCCGACCAACAGTGAGCTGTGTGGAGTTTGCATGTTCTCCCCGTGTTGCGCGGGTTTACTCCGGGATTTCTCCGGTTTCCTCCCGCATACCAAAAACATGTAGGTTTAGGGCGCTCGCGCACGCAGCGACCAGCAGCCGGTGGCTTGTCACCAGACTGCAAACCAAGTCTACCTACGGGTACAAATAAGTAACAAAAAAAAAAAAAAAAAAAGATTTGTAAAGATGGCATCCTTTTCTAATAAAAACATAAATAAAAAAAAGGAACAGCTGTTTGCCAGTATCCATGTTCAGTCATTGTTGATGACATCATTGTTGGAGGAAGAGGAACAGCTGAACACGATGCCAACTTGAAGAGAGTCCTGGAAAGAGTGAGAGAGATCAATCTCAAATTAAATCCAGACAAGTGCAAATTTCACCTCAACCAAGTCAGTTATGTGGGACACATCTTCACAAGTGAGGGTCTAAAAGCTGACCCCACCAAAACTGCAGCAATTAATGACATGCCAGTTCCCACAGTCGTTACATCACTACAGTAATTCTTAGGTATGGTTAACTACCTTGGCAAATACATTCCAAACCTGAGTGACATTGCAGCACCACTGAGAAAGCTAATTCACAAGGAGATGGCATGGTGCTGGTTTCAACAACACCAAGACACATTCGATCTCCTCAAATCATGCCTATTAAGTCCAACAGTGTTGGCATACTACAGTGTCAAGGAGCCAGTCACACTCACCTGCGACGCATCATGCCATGGACTTGGAGCTGCATGTATGCAAAATGGCAAACCAATAGCCTTCGCATCACACACGCTCACAGACACAGAGACATGTTATGCCCAAATAGAGAAGGAACTCCTAGCTGTCGTGTTTGCCTGCACAACGTTTAAGGACTATGTTTATGGAAAACCCACAATGGTGGAAACTGACCACCAACCTCTGGTGACTATCCTGAAAAAGCCCATCCACACAGCCCCTGCACAACTCCGGAGGATGCTGCTGCACCTACAGAGCTATGATATCAACTTGGTCTACAAAAAAGGGAAGCATATGTATCTAGCAGATACTCTCTCAAGACCTGCAAACACACAGATCTCCCCCAGCCCTGCTGAAAGTGATACTTTTATGTCAGTGAGTTGCATCTCCACAGACCACCTAGAAGAGTTAAAAGAGCACACTGCAGAGGATAAGATGCTACAAACCTTCATAACAGTCATTCAGAAAGGATGGCCAATCAAGCTGAACCAGGTCCAACCCGCCGTTAGACTCTTCTTCCCATACAGAGATGAGCACACCATGGAGGACGGGATTGTCATGAAAGGCCATAAAAACAGTCATCCCTCAGTCCCTGCACAGAGAATATATAAACATTGTGACATAACGTTCGGCTCAGGAGACGCACACACACAGGCTCAGAGTAGTTCAAACTGTTTATTAACAACAGGAATGTTTGGGTGCGTGTCTGCGAAATGTTAATGTGTTGGTGGTGGCGTCTGCTTCGGACTCAGAGGCAGGAGACCGTTCAGCCGGCAACCCTATGGGAGAAATCAGACACAGGGTGATGAGCACACACCAACACAGGAGGAGAATAGGCGAGGGAGAGAAGCTTACTTGTTAGGACAGATGACTGGCGCTTCAAGGATGGAAGCCCGGGAGACAGCCACCTGCAGGGCTCGGTGCAGCAGCGAGGAGAGACGAGGGACGGGATTGTCCGCCGCCGAGGAATCCACCTGTGCACAGGGGAGCAGACTGGAGAGATGAGGTAAGTGATTTTCTTACCGGTGACGAGGATGCTGAAGAGAATGTGGTAGAAGCCCATGGAAGGGAAATGAAGTCTACGGCTTCAGACCGAAGCTCAGGGCGAGGCGGCTTATATCCCTCGCCGCTGATGACTGACAGGTGTGTGAGCAGGTGGCGCCGTTGATGAGCGGCGCGGCGTGACACATTGTACACAAAGGCCACCTACGTGTTGAAGCAACTAAGCGCAGAGCTAGAAGCATCATATTCTGGCCAACAATGTCACATGACATCACTGAAGAATTAATCACATGCGCGACATGCAACAGCACCAAATGTCACCAGCAAAGAGAACCCTTTAAACTCTACCCAGTCCCAGAACTCCCATGGTCCATAGCAGCCACAGACATTTTTGAATGGCATGGAAAACATTACCAAGTGCTGATGGATTCATACTCTGGTTGGTTTGAGATCGATCATCTCAATGACTTGACGTCATCATCTGTGATCTCCAAACTAAAACGGCACTTTTCAGTCCATGGCACACCACACACACCCTCATCTCTGACAATGCTAGGCAATACACCAGTCAGCATTTCAAAGACTTTGACAAACAGTGGGATTTTGTTCATTCAACCAGCAGCCCTGAATTTCCCCAATCAAGTGGACTTGCGGAGAGAGCAGTTTGCAGTGCTAAACAACTAATGGAAAAGTCACACAGAGATGAAACTGATGTTTTTCTCAACTTCCTGAACCTCAGAAACCCCCCCCCCCCATGATTCAGCGTTGGGCTCTCTTGCTTAACATCTAATGTTACGTCAAACACATGCAGCCATTCCAGTAAGCACAAAACTGCTACAACCATCTCCACGTCCCACTCAGCTAATCAACACCCAGCTTCTTAAAAAGAGACTCACCCTAAAGCACAGCTATGATAGGTCAAGTCGACCATTTAACCCAATAGCCGAAGGACAAATGGTCCGACTGCAGACCCCCAAAGGATACGACCAACTTGGAACTGTGAAAGAGACTAGCAAAGAGCCACGCTCTTACATCATCCAATCCAGTGGGAAAACAGAAGAAAAATACAGAAGAAATTGCTGTCATATCATTCCTGTTGTAGCATACCTCCCATCCCCAACCAGTGCCTACAGACCATTTGTTCACTGAGAAAAAACACTCCACAGTACATAACACGCTCAGGTCGTGTTTGCAGACCAAACCCCAAATATGTACAGTGAAATCGATGTGCCTAATTTCTGTTCATCACTTGGTTTAGTTAACGGCATGTTTCAGAATGTAATGTTCAGTGAGTTTTGCATTATGTTCTTTATTAATGCACATACAGTATATATGATAGAGTGCAAAAGTGATGTCAGCTATCCTGATTTGCTTTAATAATTTTGAGCTTAACCAGATATATTTCTTGTTACATTGTATAAGGATCGAGATATAATGTCAAGAGAAAACATGTTCAATAATGTTAAGATTAGTTACTGTAAGTATTGTTTTGCTTTACATAGTATCAGCTAAAGGGAAAGGATGTAGATCATTTGGTAAATGATCCTGCTTTATCCCAGGAAGCCGCTGTAGTCGTAGTTCTGTACACAGACAGCTTGCACTTGCGCAGTCTAGTTTTTTCTTCAGCCATGGTGCAGATGGTGGGTTCCTGCTGTTTGCCTGTCCATGCTCCTGTCACTTGATAAAATAAAGCCAACAGTTCATTCAAAGTAAGTGTGATCCTTGACTCACACACCTGGTGAGAAGTTACTACACTTACTATAAGCAAAAGGAAAATTTTAAAGTTAATCCTAAAACAGTAGAGAATGTGTTTGTCTTCTGACCCTGTAATTTTGGAGACAAGAATTACAGTGTTTTATTGGAATATTATAGTATTATGATTGTTCGAATTCTAGAATTTTAAATTCTGGAAACTGTTCAGAACTCAACACAAATTTACTACCATGGAGGGAAAATGACAATAAAAATTAAGTCACATCTTCTTCTTCTTCTTTTAGATTTGATTGGCGGTTGGCAGCCAGGTTTCAGGTGCATTATCGCCACGTACTTCACTCTATATCATCACTCCATCTGATCAGGAGCTCTTCTTTTAAATTAAGCCACATAGAAATATGTTTTCTTTAAAATTAAAACAATACAAACCATACTTTTCCTAATGTCTGTCGGGGGTGGGGGGATCAGTGAGATAGCTTTAAGTTGTGTTGTAGAACTGAGCGCTATCTAGGCCTTGAGCTCACACTTTCAAGGTTACAGTTAGGCCTTTTCCACCAAGATGATTCCAGTGCTTAACTGGAGCCAGAGCCTGACTTGGCACCAGTTCTTTGGTTTTTGACCGGCTAAGCACTAGTCCCAGGTTCTCAAAAGTGGTGCTAACCTGGCCCCAACTCCTACCTGGGCCAGAGCTGAGAACCAGTTGACGTTGTTAATGTCCACTGCCATGGGCATGGTTAACTGACCAGCTTCAAAACATTACTGACTGCCATGTTGCATTCCAAACAGCAGTGGATTCCAAAACCAGACAGATTTAGAGCGAAGAGAAGGCACATTTCCTGGCTCCATCCCTGGCTCTTTGGACATGAGCAGAAGTACAAGATAAGCTGGAGGAGGCCACTCGGACAAAGCCCATTTTGATCTGATGAACTGTTTTTGGGGATAGGCCAGCCAACCGGGACCATTCTAACTGCCATGGATGAGTTGTACAAACTGCTGAAAACGCTACTGGTTAGTGTATTGTCTTTAAAATGCCAAAAGTTAACAAATATATACAGTATATATATACACTACCGTTCAAAAGTTTGGGGTCACTTAGAAATTTCCTTATTTTTGAAAGAAAAGCACTTTTTTTCAATGAAGATAACTTTAAACTAATCAGAAATACACTCTATACATTGCTAATGTGGTAAATGACTATTCTAGCTGCAAATGTCTGGTTTTTGGTGCAATATCTACATAGGTGTATAGAGGCCCATTTCCAGCAACTATCACTCCAGTGTTCTAATGGTACAATGTGTTTGCTCATTGTGTCAGAAGGCTAATGGATGATTAGAAAACCCTTGTGCAATCATGATAGGTCTGCAATGCTGTAATTGCTGCAAATGGAGGATTCTTTGACGAAAGCAAAGTTTGAAGGAAAAAATTATTATTTCAAATACAAATCATTATTTCTAACCTTGTCAATGTCTTGACTATATTTTCTATTCATTTTACAACTCATGGTGGTAAATAAGTGTGACTTTTCTTGGAAAACACAAAATAATTGTCTGGGTGACCCCAAACTTTTGAACGGTAGTGTATATATATATATATATATATATACCATTGTATTGATATGTAATGACCAAAGTGTGAATATTTTGTGCCTATAGTATTTTCCATTAGCTATGCTAACAAGCTAACAGTGCTTTTACCACGACCAAACGTTTCTCCTTGCCATAAAGAAATGCTCGTTTGAGAAAACTAGAACAAAAACCTTAGCATCTTACAGAATACTTGGTTAGATATCCAATGCAAAATACACTATTTGTTTTGTATCAATACTGTTTATTGTTGTCCCAAATGATGTGACATCGCCATATATCTTGAAATGCTCATTTGAGAAAATGAGAACAAAAATCTTAGTGTCTTACAGAATACTTTTTTTTATAAAGATATCCAGTGCAAAATACGCTGTTGTTGTGGTATGAATACTGTGTATGAATGGGTGCCTTGCGTTGTGTATATTGGAGATTTTTCTCCCAAAGACGCTTGTAACGTCATCATTTTTACTATTTTGGTAATATTTTCATAATCATGGGCCGTTTTATTTTTTCACTCGTGTGTTTAATCATGTGTTCTGCAACAGCGTTTTATCTAACCCTTCTCTTACTTTATTGTGCAGTAGCCTGGTGGAGCACCCACAACTTCGTTGTACTGTACAACTGCACAATGACAATAAAGCCTATTCTATTCCTATTATTCTATTCCATAATCAGACATGTAAGCTTTGCTAACATTGATATTGAATAAAATTGCCTTCTATGTCTGCACATTTAATGGAGGGCTTAAGTTGGACACTGCACACACTTTTTTTTTTGTATTTACAGATTTGTCACACCTGGATGATCAGGGAAAACCACCCAGACCTGTGGTGTCCAGCCCACTTTCACCAGCACCAAGCTTGTCCTCCTCCTGCTCTTCCTCCTCTTCTCATCAGACCAGATTAGGTAATATATGTTCAGATCATGACCCATTCACTCAAAGGAGGGAGTGAATTAAATAAATTATACACTTGAATTGAATGTTGTGATGCCACTAACAGTAAATGGATGTTGAATAGACACATTCTATCTTGGACTGACGATTCCTGCGTTTTTCAGTGTGTGGTTATTTTATGTTGCTTCTTATTTTTGTACTTTAAAACAGGGAAACAGAAGCGGGACACAAACTTGGACCTCCTTGACTACCTGGAGAAGTCAGATGAGAGACAGCAAGAGCAGAGCAGGAGGGATGAGCAGCTGACCTCCACTTTGCTGCAAAGCATCCAGAAGATGGAAGACAGGACCAATGCCCTTGGACTGATGGGACACGTTGTGTCTGTGCTTGAGGGACTGCAAAAAAAGTATCATAGCACTGATAATTTTGGCTGTGTGTACATAATATTTGATATGTAGCAATCTTAGGTTTTTGCACATTTTGTAAATAAAAGCTTTTTCCTTAAGTGTTTTTTTCTGCTTCCACATTAAGCAGTTGTTATCCTCACACCAAACATATGCATAAAATGTAAAGCTATTTAGGATAAGCAATGCAAATCACTGTAACATTATAGTGCTGAGAAGTCAAGGTACAAGTACTGAATTACTGCACTTAAGTTCATTTTTTCAGGTATTGAAAAAGATATCAGGTATTTGTGGACTTTACTCACATATTTTGACAACTTTTTCACATTTTCTAAAGAACAAGCAGCATCAAACTTTAAATGTATGCACTTTTTCTTTGGAAAATGTTCCAAGTTGCCTGCTTCAAAAATGATAAATAATGAGTTTATATTGTTTTCACAACGTACCATATGCCATTCTGTCAGCTCTGGACAAACTCATTTCAGGGGAAAGTACTTTTAACTTGTACACTTTAGAGTCTGTCTCTTGTTACCCCTATATGAATAAAAACTTGAATCAGTACTTTAACCAGAATAGAATACATACAAGTACATAAGGTGTATACCTTTAATAACGCTGCAAACGTGCCAATAAATTACATACAGACGTGGACAAAATTGCTGGTACCCCTCTGTTAATGAAAGAAAAACCCACAATGGTCACAGAAATAACTTGAATCTGGCAAAAGTGGTAATAAATAAAAATTCTATGACAATTGACCAATGAAAATCAGACAACGCTTTTGAATTGTGGTTCAACAGAATTATTTTAAAAAACAAACTCATGAAACAGGCCTGGACAAAAATGATGGTACCCCTAGAAAAGATTGAAAATAATGTGACCATAGGGACATGTTGAACCAAAATGTGTCCTCTAATTAACATTACAGGTGTCTACAAACTTGTAATCAGTCAGTCGGCCTATTTAAGATAAGATAAGATAAGATAAGCCTTTATTAGTCCCACAATGGGGAAATTCCAGGATTGCAACAGCACAGGGATAGCAACACTCAGAGCAACAATCAGAAGGCAAGAAAAAACAACATCTAGTAAACATATGTCCATATTACTATAAATGTATATATATAGACACACAGTGCAGAGCATTATGGTTGGTTGGTGAATGTGCAGCAGAAAGTCTAAGCTCTCTCTCCGCGGATGCAGCGGGCCAGCTGGAAGTCTTTGGGCATGATGGTGACCCCCTTAGCAAAGAAGAGACCACCAGGTGGGCCTCGCTGGCCTCCTGCAGAGCCATGATGGCGAAGCACAGGAAACGCAGGACGGTCTTGAAGTCCTGAGCGATCTCCCTCACCAGGCGCTGGACGGGCAGCTTACGGATGAGCAGCTCCGTGGATTTCTGGCAGCGACGGATCTCTCTCAGAGCCACGGGCCTGTGACGGCGAGGCCTCTTCACTCTGCCGGTGGCCGGAGCGCCTCTCCGAGCAGCCCTGGTGGCTAGCTGTCTCCTGGGGGGCTTCTTCCTCCAGTAGATTTTACGGGCGGTCTGCTTGGTTCTTGCCATCGCTCTTTATTATTCTGTCTTATATTTCTTGCACGCCGCCTAAACTCCAGCCCGGCACCCGCGTCGTTTTCGCTACAGCTCCCGGTATGTCGAGTTTCCCATTAGCACCGGGCGGCGGCCAAGTGCTAGCTAGCACTAGCTCCTCCCCGCTGTAGCGTCTCCCGCTGCAAACCGTGGCTCCGTCCGCCGACCCGGGAGACCCCCGGGGCGATCCGTGCGTCCGTGATATACAGTGGGGTAAAAAAGTATTTAGTCAGCCACCAATTGTGCAAGTTCTCCCACTTAGAAGATGAGAGAGGTCTCCAATTTTCATCATAGGTATACCTCAACTATGAGAGACAAAATAAGAAAAAAAAAATCCAGAAAATCACATTGAAGAATTTTTAATGAATTAATTGGTAAATTCCTCGGTAAAATAAGTATTTGGTCAATAACAAAAGTTCATCTCAATACTTTGTTATACACCCTTTGTTGGCAATGACAGAGGTCAAACGTTTTCTGTAAGTTTTCACAAGGTTTTCACACACTGTTGCTGTTTTTTTGGCCCATTCCTCCATGCAGATCTCCTCTAGAGCAGTGATGTTTTGGGGCTGTCGCTGGGCAACACAGACTTTCAACTCCCTCCAAAGATTTTCTATGGGGTTGAGATCTGGAGACTGGCTAGGCCACTCCAGGACCTTGAAATGCTTCTTATGAAGCCACTCCTTCGTTGCCCGGGTGGTGTGTTTGGGATCATTGTCATGCTGAAAGACCCAGCCACGTTTCATCTTCAATGCCCTTGCTGGTGGAAGGAGGTTTTCACTCAAAATCTCATGATACATGGCCCCATTCATTCTTTCCTTTACACGGATCAGTCGTCCTGGTCCCTTTGCAGAAAAACAGCCCCAAAGTATGATGTTTCCACCCCCATGCTTCACAGTAGGTATGGTGTTCTTTCTCCTCCAAACACGACAAGTTGAGTTTTTACCAAAAAGTTCTATTTTGGTTTCATCTGACCATATGACATTCTCCCAATCCTCTTCTGGATCATCCAAATGCTCTCTAGCAAACTTCAGACGGGCCTGGACATGTACTGGCTTAAGCAGGGGGACACGTCTGGCACTGCAGGATTTGAGTCCCTGGTGGCGTAGTGTGTTTCTGATGTAGCCTTTGTTACTTTGGTCCCAGCTCTCTACAAGTCATTCACTAGGCCCCCCCATGTGGTTCTGAGATTTTTGCTCACCGTTCTTGTGATAATTTTGACCCCACGAGGTGAGATCTCGCATGGAGCCCCAGATCGAGGGAGATTATCAGTGGTCTTGTATGTCTTCCATTTTCTAATAATTGCTCCCACAGTTGATTTCTTCACACCAAGCTGCTTACCTATTGCAGATTCAGTCTTCCCAGCCTGGTGCAGGTCTACAATTTTGTTTCTGGTGTCCTTTGACAGCTCTTTGGTCTTGGCCATAGTGGAGTTTGAAGTCTGACTGTTTGAGGTTGTGGACAGGTGTCTTTTATACTGATAACGAGTTCAAACAGGTGCCATTAATACAGGTAACGAGTGGAGGACAGAGGAGCCTCTTAAAGAAGAAGTTACAGGTCTGTGAGAGCCAGAAATCTTGCTTGTTTGTAGGTGACCAAATACTTATTTTACTGAGGAATTTAGCAATTAATTCATTAAAAATCCTTCAATGTGATTTTCTGGATTTTTTTTTTCTCATTTTGTCTCTCATAGTTGAGGTATACCTATGATGAAAATTGGAGACCTCGCACATCTTTTAAGTGGGAGAACTTGCACAATTGGTGGCTGACTAAATACTTTTTTGCCCCACTGTATATACAGAGTGAAAGGTGTAGAAAGAAGAAGGAAGATTAAAAAAAAAGGCTGTTGCAACGGGCAGCCTACTCATGTGGTGCCACCGGTCCGGCGGAACCGGAACCGGAAAAAACTAGCAGTTTTTAAAGCAGTTTAAAGGGTGACAAGCAGTCACGGTGCTGTTTGGTGACATGGTGTGTATCACACTAAACATGGACCAGAGGAAGCAAAGGAGAGAGTTGTCTCAGGAGATTAGAAAGAAAATTATAGACAAGCATGTTAAAGGTAAAGGCTATAAGACCATCTCCAAGCAGCTTGATGTTCCTGTGACTACAATTGCCCATATTATTCAGACATTTAAGATCTACGGGACTGTAGCCAACCTCCCTGGACGTGGCCACAGGAGGAGACGGATAATACGAATGGTAACAAAAGAGCCCAGAACAACCTCTAAACACATTCAAGGTGAACTCCAAGGTCAAGGTACATCAGTGTCAGATCGCAACATCCGTCGTTTGAGCCAAAGTGGACTTCATGGGAGACGACCAAGGAGGACACCACTGTTGAAAACAAATCATAAAAAAGCCAGACTAGAATTTGCCAAACTGCATGTTGACAAGTCACAAAGCTTCTGGGAGAATGTCCTATGGACAGACGAGACAAAACTGGAACTTTTTGGCAAGGCACATCAGCTCTATGTTCACAGACGCAAAAATGAAGCATACCAAGAAAAGAACACTGTCCCTACTGTGAAACATGGAGGAGGTTCTGTTATGTTCTGGGGCTGCTTTGCTGCATCTGGCACAGGGTGTCTTGAATCTGTGCAGGGTACAATGAAATCTCAAGACTATCAAGGTATTCTAGAGAGAAATGTGCTGCCCAGTGTCAGACAGCTTGGTCTCAGTCGCAAGTCATGGGTCTTGCAACAGGATAATGACCCAAAACACACAGCGGAAAACACCCAAGAATGGCTAAGAGCGAAACATTAGACTATTCTAAAGTGGCCTTCTATGAGCCCTGATCTAAATCCTATTAAACATCTGTGGAAGGAGCTGAAACATGCTGTCTGGAGAAGGCACCCTTCAAACCTGAGACAACTGGAGCAGTTTGCTCATGAGGAGTGGGCCAAAATACCTGGTGAGAGGTGCAGAAGTCTCATTGACAGTTACAGAAATCATTTGATTGCAGTGATTGCCTCAAAAGGTTGTGCAACAAAATATTAAGTTAAGGGTACCATGATTTTTGTCCAGGCCTGTTTCATGAGTTTGTTTTTTAAAATAATTCTGTTGAACCACAATTAAAAGCATTGTCTGATTTTCATTTGTTAATTTTCATAGAATTTTTATTTATTACCACTTTTGTCAGATTCAAGTTATTTCTGTGACCATTGTGGGTTTTTCTTTCATTAACAGAGGGGTACCAACAATTTTGTCCACGTCTGTAACATACACTATAAATTGTTATGATTCCCCGTGCGCCATTACGCGATGCACGAGGGAAGAAATGTTAAACCCAATTGCAGGAGTAGAATGTGCACTTTATTAAACACAAACCAAAAGCAACCAGTCCAGCTCACAGTCATGAAAATAAACAGAGTTGAAACTAGAAAAGCACTCGGAGAGCGCAGACCTCCGCCAAGCGCCACAGTTCCCCCCAAACAGTGTTTGTGTGTACGTTTTCAGATTCCTTGACCGTGAAAACATATGACTAGCAATTGGATTCACAATGATAGGATTAGTGGTTCAGTAGTTATTGACGAAAATGGCATTTTCCGTAATGGCGGTTTTCTTGTGGACGGTGAGCCAGATCACCACCAAAATCTAATCATCTGTAGGATACCCCATTTCTGACAATCTGTGAAAATTTCATGAAAATCCGTCCATAACTGAGTTATCTTGCTAACAAACAAACAGACAGACAAACCAACGCCGATGAAAACATAACCTCCTTGGCGGAGGTAATGATGCGAATCAGGCCACCAGACAAACAGGAACGCTGCCCAGATGCACAGCAGCCCAGGGAGAGGGAATGCCTAGTGCCACAGCGTAACTGTCAGCACAGAGGGAAAGGTAGACATGACTTACGGGCTGCGGCGATCCAAGGCGGTCCGGGCTGTCTGGAGGATGGGGGTGAGGCAGGGTCAGCTGCTAACATCAAGGAAATCCACAATCTTAAAATGTTAGAAAAGACGGTGATGTCAGGCTGAATGTAACTGAAGGTAGTTGAAACAAACATACACGGAGGAATACGCTGCCATGTATGAAGCTGAATGATCTGACGGTCTCTTCCTACTAACGCAGCGTTTATGTAATAATGAAGCTAACGAGGGAAGAGACTGCCGGTGTGAGGAGGCGTGGGCTGAACATAATTAATCCCAGGTGTGCATGAGTGAGTGTCTGAGTGTGTGAATGGGAATGAATGGAGTGTGTGTGTATGTGTGTGAAAACACCCAATAATGAGGCACAGCTGATGGCACTAACAGGAGGAGGGGGTGTGCCCAAGCTGTCAGGGAGCGAAGGACCCAAATAGCTCCCTGAAGTGCCTGATGGAAAATAGGGTAAAATAACTCATAGGTCAGAACTGGGTTTAGAACCACCAAACCCAGGTTCATAGGAGCCCCCCCTCCCCCCCAGGGGTGGATTCCACACACACCAGTACCATCAGCCGAAAACAAAAACACACCACAAGGGACCCCCCCCCCCGCAAAACAAACAATACCCAGGGTGGGAGGTGAGGGAAAACAGGTTAGGAGGGAAGCAACCGGTGAAAAAAATACAAAAAATAATATGCAAATATAGAGGAGCGACCCTCCTACCAGCCTCCACCTAGGACACTAACCCCCCTCCCCAGATGTCCAAAGTTCAGAGGGTCGACCAGAATTCCAGACCCCCGGCATGGAGAGGTGTGACTGATCGGGTGGCCTGCCCAAGTCCCACGTCCAGCAGGCGGCCAGCAAAACAGCGTCCGGTGGCCTGCCCGGGCCGATGGGCCACCCGACCCGAAGGCCAAATCTTTCAGGTGGCCGACTCGCGTGGTGGAGCCACCAGAACAGGAGGGGAAGGTGGAGAGGCAGCCTACCCACCCGGGAACCTCGGTGGCCAAACCAAGGAATAGAAGCCCCCGAGCTGTCAGGGAGTGAAGGACCCAAATAGCTCCCTGAAGCACCTGATGGAAGATACGGAAAAATAACTTCAAAACAGAGCACACTGAGGATTGATTGTAAGCTGATTTTTTTTTATTCATCAACGCTTTTACACTACTTTGCATGTTTTATTTTGTAAATGATATGGGAGGCACTTAACAGGTTATTGCTCCCCACTGTTAAAGTACTCCATTAAAGCTGCCGTAATGTTATCCCCTTCTACACTGGCATGGTCAGGTAGTAGTTGAACTGGAGGCTGACTGTGATCAGGTGTGTCTGGGAGTCCAAAGTTGTCACCATGTTCCTCACAAATATTATCAAGTATGCAGCAGATGAGCACCATTTTCTTGCTCAGGTCCAGTTTGCAGTCATTCCTTGTCAGGAGGGACCTTCACCGTCCTTTCAAGCCGCCGAAAGCCATTTACACAACTGAATGTGCACGGCTCACCCGGTAGTTGTAGTTATGTTGTTCAGGGGTAAGTCTGCCTGTGTCCAAAAAGGGTTTCATCAGCCACTTCTACATGGGGTCAGCTGGGTGGTGAAATCCAGTGTTGTGCCAAAAAGTGATCACTGTCTGCAGAAGCCAGAAGTGCCCGCTTGTTAAGGTATCAGGACACTCCATACCCTTGCCACTCTGTCCCAAGTCACTCCGTATCCAAATCACAACGTACCCTAGCCACTCCGTACCCACTTCCGTACCTGCGTAATTAAATAACTACCAAACCAAAATGTTGTGATTTCTAATCACGCCATGTAAGGCTGATACTCTTAAGGTGCCTTCACACCAAACGCAAATGGACGAATTTTTGCGCAGCACGATTACATTATAATTCAATGTGAACACATGACATGAATTCACCATCTCAGTGAGATGCAGACAGGTGAAGTTGCCTTTATAACTTCTGCAGCTGTGTTCAACCTGCATTTTCAAACAAGTTTACTCTCCAGTGTTGATACTTGTATTTAAGTAAGCAGGTAATTAAATACAAGTCCGTACCCTGGCCACTCTGCCTGGTCTCAGTCCACCTACAATGTGTCTAAATGTTTTGAGGTTTTATCACATCTGAAAAATTAAAGTGTTGGCCAAAGTGTTGCAGTTTGGATAACAATGTATAGAATTTATCAGGTTGCAACTGATTGCAATATTTATGTGCAAAAACCTCGTTATTTTGGAGGTACATAGAATATATATAGGGCGGCGCAGTGACAGAGTGGTTAGCACTGTGGCAGCACAGCAACTCACCCTTGGCCGGGGGATCCTGGGTTCGATCCCAGCCCCCGACCAACAGTGATCTGTGTGGAGTTTGCATGTTCTTCCCGTGTCTGCGTGGGTTTATTCCAGGATTTCTCCTGTTTCCTCCCACATGCCAAAAACATGCAAGTTAGGTTAATTGGCATCAAACTGGGGATTCTAAAATTGTCCTTAGGTATGACTGTGAGAGTGAATGGTTGTCTGTCCTTCTGTGTTGGCCCTGCGATGGACTGGCGATCTGTCCAGGGTGTACCCTGCCTCTGGCCCAAAGATGCTGGGATAGGCTCCAGCCCCCCCCCCCCCCCCCCCCCCCGCGACCCAAAAAGGATTAAGCAGAAGAAGATGAATGAATGAATGAATGAATGAATAGAAAATATATTTATACAGTATCTACATGTATACTGTATATCCAGTGCCACCTAGTGGTTAAAGGAAGAATTGCCGAAAACTGTTATATTTATTACTCACACACCACTTGCCAGAAGGACATGAAATTTTCTGAGATTCATCAGACCACAGGGATAATCATAACTGCACATGATCTTTACCATGACGTCACACTTGTTACCATGGACACGTCCTCCTCGCTATTCAATCTGTGATCTTGTGGGGAGGGTTGGAAAGGTTTTGGAGTCATGAAATTTGGAGCATAGGTAGAGGTGACTGTCATATGTAGTCCTATATGGGACGCCCCGAATGTGTCTACATAAAAATACCTGACAAAATATATAGCGCCACCTAGCTGTTAAAGGAAGAATTGCTGAAAACTTTAATTTATTAGTCATGTGCCGCTTGCCAGAAGGACATGCCATTTTCTGAGGTTTATCAGACCACCTGGTTGATCATAACTGTACATCACTTTTAGCATGGCATCACTGCTGTTACCATGATCACACCCTCCTTGCCATTCAATCCGTGATCTTGTTGAGATGGTTGGGGCCGAACTGGAGTCATGAAATCTGGAACATAGGTTGAAGTGACTGTCATATGTAGTCCTACATGGATGGGCAACACATAACTGACAGGGAAGGGTTGCCATGGCGAAGGTTGACTCCTCGCCATGGAACATCGGAAAGTTGTAACTTGGACAAACTGTCTGATTTTCACCAAATTTTCTACGATGGATATTAGTCCCACCCCACATGCTCCTACATAAAAATGGTTGACAAAAGTCATAGCGCCACCTAGTGCTCACAGGAAGTACTGTGCCAAACGGTTTACTGTATTATTCACCCAGCGCTTGCCGTGACGACGGGAAATTTTCTGAGCCAGCTAGGTACAACAGGTGCTGGAGTCCGCGGTTGGGCGGGGGGGACGAGGGTCCGCTTACAGCTGCTTGCAGCTTTAATTAGAGCCCGAGCCACTGACATTGTCATTGGGTGAGAGCCCTATTGTAATTGTTATGGCCCAAGCCACTGACAAAGTCAGTGGACAAGAACCCTGTTGTAATTAGGGCCCGAGCAACTGACAAAGTCAGTAGGCGAGAGCCCTATTGTGATTGTAAGAATTTTTTTTTCTTCTTCTTCTTCTCCATCTAAGATCTCATTTTTGGGGTAGTGAATGTGCATGAAAACTCACCATTTTTTTGCAGCGACCTCAAGACTGGCAAAAAATTGAATATTTTTGAGGAAATATGAGTGACCCCACAAAAATGGCTCTACAGCGCCACCTAACATGTGAAGTCAATGGGGAGTGGCACATGCTTACTTTCGTGTACAATGATGAAAATCAGGTGAGATGTTCATCATGTCAAGACATGCAAAAAGCTCAATAGAAGTGATGGTCTACATCCAACAGGAAGTCGTCATTTTGGCAGGAAGTGGCAGGGACCTGATTTCCACCTCGCCCAATTGATGCACGTTTGATCAAACTTGTCCTAGGGTTCCGATTGAGCTCATTTGTGGTGACAATCATCTATACCCATGTGGCATTAAAAATTATTGAAAACTTTTCCAAAAGCTCGACAGTTTGACTGTAGGGGCGTGGCAAAGTTTGATGCCTCGCCATGATCATTCTATGACCATTCTGACGGCAATTACTCTAGTATGCATTGTCGAATTTCAACCAAATTCAATATTATGAATATCAGTCCAATTCCAAACTGACAAAAATTCCAAATTGACAATTGTCAATTCCAAATTGACAAAACTTATAGCACCACCTACTGCTCACAGGAAGTACTGCGCCAAATGGTTTTCTTTATTATTCACACAGCGCATGCCGTGACGATGGCAAATTTTCCGTGCCAGCTGGGTCTGATGGGCGCCAGGTTCCGCAGGTGCGTGGAGGGCGAGGGCCTGCTTACAGCTGCTTGCAGCTTCAATTGTTACAATTTTTTTTTCTTCTTTTCCATCTTAGATCTCATTTTTGGGGTAGAGAACATGCATGAAAACTCACCATTTTTTGCAGAGACCTCAAGACT
Organism: Pholidichthys leucotaenia; assembly: GCA_020510985.1. Taxonomy (NCBI): domain Eukaryota; kingdom Metazoa; phylum Chordata; class Actinopteri; order Cichliformes; family Pholidichthyidae; genus Pholidichthys; species Pholidichthys leucotaenia. The sequence goes on from CM035847.1 coordinate 234,599,172, forward strand.
GGCAAAAAATTGAATAGTTTGGGGGAAATTTGAATGACCCCACAAAAATGGCTCTACAGTGCCACCTAACATGTGAAGTCAATGGGGAGTGGCACATGCTTACTTTCGTGTACAATGATGAAAATCGGGTGAGATGTTCATCATGTCAAGACATGCAAAAAGCTCAATAGAAGTGATGGTCTACATCCAACAGGAAGTCGTCATTTTGGCAGGAAGTGGCAGGGACCTGATTTCCACCTCGCCCAATTGATGCACGTTTGATCAAACTTGTCCTAGGGTTTTTGTCCTATTGACCTCATTTGTGGTGACAATCGTCTATACCCATGTGCCATTAAAAATTATTGAAAACTTTTCCAGAAGCTCGACAGTTTGGCCGTAGGGGCGTGGAAAAGTTTGATGCCTCGCCATGATCATTCTATGACCATTCTGACGGCAATAACTCTGGTATGCATTGTCGGATTTCAATCAAATTCAACATTATGGGTATCAGTCCAATTCCAAACAGTTCTATAGAACAATATTCATTGAAATCTGCAGCGCCACCTATAGGAGGCAGAAAGTTTTGCATCAGAAAGTTTGCATCATGTTATTTTTTAATACCTCGGGAATGGAATGTCGGATTGGCACCAAGATAGGTATGATGTATATGAGTATGTCTCCGAAAAATTACAGCTATGAATATTCATGAGCAGCTATAGCGCCCTCTCTTGGAGACATGAAGGTTATACCAAAGGTTTTCTTCAATATCTCTGAAATAAATAGTCTGATTGGTACCATTTATGGTAAGAATCATCTATACCAATGTGCCATCAAAAGCTGGTGAAAACTTTTCCAAATGCCCGATGGTTTGGTGGAAGGGGCGTGGCCAAGTTTGCAGTATCGCCATCACCCTTCCAATGGCTTTTACTCTGGCACACATTGACTGATTTTAACCAAATTTTGTTCGGTGACTAGGTAGCCAATACTGATAATTTCCATAATAAAGAATGACACATAACGACAGCGCCCCCTACCGCCAATGGGCAGGAAGTTGCCATAACTCAAATGCCATACTGACATGCACTTGCCAGAATGACATGCAATTTTCTGAGGTTTATCAGACCACCTGGTTGATCATAACTGCACATGACCTTTAGCATGATGTCACTGCTGTTACCATGAACACACCGTCCTCGCCATTCAATCCGTGATCTTGTTGGAATGGTTGGGAACGACCTGGAGTCATGAAATCTGGAACATAGGTTGAGGTGACTGTCATATGTAGTCCTATATGGATGGGCAACACATAACTGACAGGGAAGTGTTGCCATGGTGACATGGCGAAGGTTGACTCGTCACCATGGAACATCGGAAAGTTGTAACTTGGACAAACTTTGTCTGATTTTCACCAAATTTTCTATGATGGATATTAGTCCCGCCCCACATGCTCCTACATAAAAATGACAAAAGTTATAGCGCCACCTACTGCTCACATGAAGTGCTGTGCCAAACAGTTTACTTTATTATTCACGCAGCGCTTGCCGCAACGACGGGAAATTTTCTGAGCCAGCTAGGTGCGATGGGCGCCGGGGTCCGTGGTTGTGTGGGGCGAGGGTCCACTTACAGCTGCTTGCAACTTTAATTTTTCTTTTTCTTTCTTTCTTTCTTTCTTTCTTGCTTTCTTTCTTTCTTTCTTTCTTCTTCTCCTCCATCTAAGATCTCATTTTTTGGGTAGTGAATGCACACGAAAACTCACCATTTTTTGCAGGGACCTCAAAACTGGAAAAAATTGAATATTTTGAAGGAAATATGAATAATCCCACAAAAATGGCTCTGCACTGCCACCTAACGTGAAGTCTTTGGGGACTGGCACACGCTTACTTTCGCATAGAAAGATGAAAATCAGGTGAGATATTTATCATGTCAAGACATGTAAAAAACTCCATAGAAGTGATGGTCTACACCCAACAGGAAGTCAGCCATTTTGGCAGGAAGTGGCGGTGACCTGATTTCCACCTAGCACATTTGATCAAACTCATCCTAGGGTTTTAGTCTGATTGAGCTCATTTGTGGTGACAATAATCTATGCCTATGTGCCATTAAAAATTAATGAAAATTTTTCTTAAAGCTCGACGGTTTGGCCGTAGGGGCATGGCAAAGTTTGATGCCTCACCATGATCATTCTATGACCATTCTGACGGCAATAACTCTGGTATGCATTGTCGAATTTCAACCAAATTCAACATTATGGATATCAGTCCGATTCTGAACAATTCTATAAAACAATATTCACAGAAATCTACAGCGCCACCTATAGGAGGCAGAAAGTTTTGCATCAGAAAATTTGCATCATGTTGTTTTTTTAATACCTCGGGAATGGAATGTCGGATTGGCACCAAGATAGGTATGATGTATATGGGTATGCCTCCGAACAATTACAGCTATGAATATTCATGAGTAGCAATAGTGCCCTCTCTAGGAGACATGAAGGTTACACCAAGGGTTTTCTTCAGTATTATCTGAAATAAATAGCCTGATTGGTACCATTTATGGTGAGAATCATCTACACCCATGTGCCATCAAAAGCTGGTGAAAACTTTTCCAAATGTCCGACAGTTTGGCGGAAGGGCGTGGCCAAGTTTGCAGTATCGCCATCACCCTTCCAATGGCTTTTACTCTGGCATACAGTGACTGATTTCAACCAAATTTTGTTCGGTGACTAGGTAGCCAATACTGATAATTTCCATATTAAAGAATGACACATAGCGACAGCGCCCCCTACCGCCAATGGGCAGGAAGTTGCCATAACTCACATGCCATACTGACGTGCAGCTTGCCAGAATGACATGCAATTTTCTGAGGTTTATCAGACCACCTGGTTGATCATAACTGCACATGACCTTTAGCATGATGTCACTGCTGTTACCATGAACACACCGTCCTCGCCATTCTATCTGTGATCTTGTTGGGATGGTTGGGAACGACCTGGAGTCATGAAATCTGGAACATAGGTTGAGGTGACTGTCATATGTAGCCCTATATGGATGGGCAACACATAACTGACAGGGAAGTGTTGCCATGGCGACATGGCGAAGGTTGACTCGTCGCCATGGAACATCAGAAAGTTGTAACTTGGACAAACTTTGTCTGATTTTCACCAAATTTTCTATGATGGATATTAGTCCCACCCCACATGCTCCTACATAAAAATGATTGACAAAAGTTATTGCGCCACCTACTGCTCACATGAAGTACTGTGCCAAACAGTTTACTTTATTGTTCACGCAGCGCTTGCCGCAACAATGGGAAATTTTCTGAGCCAGCTAAGTGCGATGGGCACCGGGGTCCGCGGTTGTTCAGGGGCGAGACCCACTTACAGCTGCTTGCAGCTTTAATTTTTCTTTCTTTCTTTCTTTCTTTCTTTCTTTCTTTCTCTTTCTTTCTTTCTTTCTTTCCTTCTTTCTTTCTTTCTTCTTCTCCATCTAAGATCTAAAACTCTAAGATAAAACTTTTTCAAATGCCCGACAGTTTGACGGAAGGGGCGTGGCCAAGTTTGCAGTATCGCCATCACCCTTCCAATGGCTTTTACTCTGGCATACATTGACTGATTTCAACCAAATTTTGTTCGGTGACTAGGTAGCCAATACTGATCATTTCTATAATAAAGAATGACACATAGCGACAGTGCCCCCTTGTCATGAGCTGAGCAGTGGGGGTTTCCGCTGTGCTCAGTCTCATGGCCTTTCTCCATATTTGTATATTTGTTGTATCTTGGGTTTTTGGTTCCTCTCTTTTTATCCCATGGTTGATTTTCCTAAATCTTGTATTGTTTCTTATTCTTCTTGCTCCCCTTTTTTATATCATCATAGTTTTGCTACTTCTTTATTTGGTGTATGTATTTTTGCCTTAGTCCTTGTTTGTTGACATTTAGTTCTTTATATTGTACTGTTGTGTTTTCTCTCTCTCTCTCCCTCTCCGGGGCTGCAGCTGTCAGTGCCACTTCTGGGTTTTTTGCTCTGTTGTGGGCGGTGCTCCTGTCAGCTGTCAGTCCCATCTTCTCTCCTCATTACTCCCAGCTGGCCCCAATTGTAATCATTGTCACCTCCTGCCCGCTCATGTGATCCACACCTGTTATCTCTTGTATCATTTGTTGCTGACCCTATTTAAGGGTTGTTATTTCTCTTCCTCTTTGCCTGAGTCTAAGCTAACTCATCTCAACCAGAACCCTTCCCCTGTTCTGGTGAGGGGAAGGGTCACGTGTTCAAGGTCAAGGTGTCACGTGTTCAAGGTCACGTGACCGATACAGTCCCTGTATCGGTCACGTGACTTTCTTAAAGCGAGACGCACCGACACGCACCGAAACTGGGTTTCGCTCTATGAGCCCGACGCATGCACCGACGCATCGGTGTTGCCGGACCCATCACTAGTGTCTTGTTCTACTTGATCCATGATACTTGTTTTAAAATGTATCTTTGTTGGACCAAGTGACAGTATCTGTGCTTTGTCTTTTTTGTCTTTTGTGTATGAGTGTGTTTGTTACTTGGTCTAGATAACCAGTTATCTTTGTTTTCCAGACAAAGTGGCACTCTGTGTTTTTCACAGGTTTTTTTTTTTTTTTTGGCTGTTTTTTAAATTTCTTCACAAAGCACACTTGGTCAGCCAGGACTCATTTCCAGTTATATTTTGTTGTTCATTATCCTGTGTTTATCTCATTGCTCAAATCATGTCTTGTTTCTTCCAGGTTGAGAGACTGGGCCAAGGTTGAGTTTCTTATTTCATACGCATCACTCAGGTAACTTGATTGTTGAACACATTCAGGTTTAGAGGTACTACTCCCTCATGTACAATATTTCAGTCTGGGTAGTGAGAGTAGGTAAGTTGGTTTCTTTATTTTACCCTCACTTGTTTAGACAGAAAGCTGTCATCGCCCAAGCTGAAATTCTTTGTTATATTTCTTTCTTTGAGTAGTACCTTTTTCGGTCTTTGTTCTCCAACCATTTTATGCATAACTTATTACCTCTGCCAAGCAGGTAATGTTTTTACCGGGGTTTCTGTCTGTCTGTTACCAACATAACTCAAAGTTATGAATGGATTTTGACGAAATTTTCGGGAAAAGTGTGTAATGGCACGGGGAACAGATGACTAGATTTTGGTGATGATCTGAGAGTGCATACCTCCACCAAGGGCTTTGTTTGTATTTGTACAGCAGGATTACGCAAAAACTACTGGATGGATTTGGATGAAATTTTCACCAGAGGTGGTTCTTGGGCTAGAGACGAACCCATTACATTTTGGTGATCTCAGAATGCATACCTCAGCCAAGGCTCTTATCTTCTCACAGTGTGTTAGCAACAATACTCCAAAACTGATGGACATACTTTGATGCAATTTTCACCACAAGTGGCTATAGGCCTACACACAAACCCATTACATTATGGAGGTGATCCATGAGAAACAGAAGGAGCCTTGGCAGAGGTATGCGCTCTGAGTGCTTTTCTAGTTTTGATTGTTGCCTTCATTTAACTCATTAAACATAATTTTGCTTTGCAAACCAATTGCATCTGGTTATTTGTTACCCCGTCTCACCCTTTAGACAGAGGGATTGGAACAGTTTGTTCCAACCCTCAAAATATAACACAGTGAAGGGTTTTCAGTTCAGTGAGTTTACTGATTCAAAAGCCTTCAGAGCCACATATGGAGGTAGGCAGTGGGTGGTGGATGAGAACAGCAGCTGTCTCCTATGCTGGAGACATCAGCTCGCATCCAAATCTTCCCTTTTTTCCACTTATGTATACATCCAAGTTAACTTCCACTTCTGTGTAGCATTCACTCACTTACAGTGCATCTGGAAAGTATTCAGTGCTTCACTTTTTTCACATTTTGTTGTTACATCCTCCTTCCAAAAGGGATTAAATTAATTTTTCCCTCAATTCTACACATAATACCCTATAATGACGATTTTTTTTTTTTAGATTTTTGCAAATTCATTTAAAAAAAAAAAAAAAGTATTCACAGCCTTTACCATGAAGCTCAGAATTGAGCTCAGGTGCATCCTATTTCCACTGATCATCATTGAGATATTTCTACAGCTTAATTGGAGTCCACCTGTGGTAAATTCAGTTGATTGGACATGATTTGGAAAGGCACACACCTGTCAATATAAGATCCCACAGCTGACAGTGCATGTTGGAGCACAAACCAAGCATGAAGTCAAACAAATTAGACCTCCAAGACAGGATTGTCTCGAGGCCCAAACTGGGGAAGAATACAGAAAAATTTCTGCTGCTTTAAAGGTCCCAATGAGCACAGTGGCTTCCATCCTTCATAAATGGAACAAGTTGGGAACCCCCAGGACTCTTCTTAGAGCTGGCCAGCCATCTAAACTGAGGGATCGGGGGAGAAGGGCCTTAGTCAGGGAGGTGACCAAGAACCCAATGGTCACTCTGTCAGAGCTCCAGCGTAACTCTGTCGAAAGGAGAACCTTCTAGAAGGACAACCATCTCTGCAGCAATCCACCAATCAGGCCTGTACGGTAGAGTGGCCAGACGGAAGCCACTCCTTAGTAAAAGGCACATGGCAACCCACCTGGAGTTTGTCAAAAGGCACCTGAAGGACTCTCAGACCATGAGAAACAAAATTCTCTGGTCTGATGAGACAAAGATTGAACTCTTTGGCGTGAATGCCAGGCATCATGTTTGGAGGAAACCAGGCACCGTTCATAACCATGCCAATGGTGGTGGCAGCATCATGCTGTGGGGATGTTTTTCAGCTGCAGGAACTGGGAGACTAGTCAGGATAGAGGGAAAGAGTGCAGCAATGTACAGAGAAATCCGAAATGAAATCCTGCTCTGGAGTGCTCTTGACCTCAGACTGGGGCAAGGGTTCATCTTTCAGCAGGACAACAACCCTAAGCACACAGCCAAGATATCAAAGGAGTGGCTTCAGGACAACTCTGTGAATGACCTTGAGTAGCCCAGCCAAAGCCCAGACATGAATCCAATTGAACATCTCTGGAGAGATCTGAAATGGGTCCCCCATTGTGGGACTAATAAAGGCTTATCTTAAAATGGCTGTGCACTGACGCTTCCCATCCAACCTGATGGAGCTTGAGAGGTGTTGCAAAGAGGAATGGGCGAAACTGCCCAAAGATAGGTGTGTCAAACTTGTGGCATCATATTCAAAAAAACTTGAGGCCGTAATTGCTGCCAAAGGTGCATCAACAAAGTATTCAGCAAAGGCTGTCAATACTTATGTACATGTGATTTCTTAGTTTTTTATTTTTAATAAATTTGCAAAAATCTCCAAAAAACTTTTTCACATTGTCATTATGGGGTATTGTGTCGACTTTTGAAAAAAAAAATGAATTTAATCCCTTATGGAATAAGGCTGTAACATAAAATGTGGAAAAAGTGAAGCACTGTGAATACTTTCTGGATGCACTGTACATTTCATATGTATCTACAGGGTTAGGCACAAACTACTACAGTTAAGACAATTTTAGGGTTAGGAAAAGATGGTCTACTTTAAACATGTTACAGCTATAACAGTCCACCATGTCACTTGTAGTGACATGGTTGACTTACATATAGTTAGACTGTTATCTATAGTTATTTTCACAACCACTAGAGCAGAGCTGTTCAATTACAAAATCAGTTGGGCCACAATTTGAAATCGAGTCATGTAAGTGGGCCGCACATGTTCAGCAATCTGCTGAATATGACAAATTTCAAACCAACACAGATCAATATGACAAAAAATATGTACTTTTTATTCATTGTCTTCAGTTTTAAATGTGTGCTTGGCACATGACAAAGGCACATCATAAAATCACAATTACAGTGCTGGGGTTGAGCAGAACTTGAAGTAGTAGAAATATTTTTCCTGTTGAACAACAATTAAATAAATACAATTGGGGGGGGGGGGTGATCACAGGGGCTGAGGTTGCTGAAGTGGTTAAAAAACTCTTTGGTGGCCAGACCCCAGGGGTGGACGAGACTTGCCCTGAGTACCTCAAGGCCCTGGATGTTGTAGGGCTGTCATGGTTGACACGCCTCTGCAACATTGCATGGAGGTCGGGGACAGTGCCTTTGGCATGGCAAACCGGGGTGGTGGTTTCTCTCTTCAAGAAGGAGAACCAGAGGGTGTGTTCAAACATTAGAGGGATCACACTCCTCAGCTTTCCTGGGAAGGTCTATGCCAAGGTATTGGAGAGGAAAGTCAGGCCGTTGATCGATCCTCGGATTCAGGAGGAGCAATGTGGTTTTCGTCCTGGCCGTGGCACACTGGACCAGCTCTTTACCCTCTCAAGAATCCTCGAGGGTTCGTGGGAGTTTGCCCAACCAGTTTACATGTGTTTTGTGGACTTGGAAAAGGCATTCGACCACGTCCCTCATGGTTTTTTGTGGGGGGTGCTTGTATGAGTATGAGGTATCGGGCTTGTTACAAACTTTCCAGTCTCTGTATGACCGTTGTGAGAGTTTGGCTCATATTGCCAACACTCGATTGGACTCATTCCCAGTGAGAGAGTTGGACTCCGCCAGGGCTGCCCTTTATCACCGATCCTGTTAATAATTTTTATGGACAGGATTTCTAGGTGCAGTCAAGGAATGGAGGGTGTCATGCTTGGTGACCACAGGATCTCATCTCTGCTGTTTGCAGATGATGTTGTCCTATTGGCTTCATCCAGCAATGACCTACAGGTCTTACTGGGACAGTTTGCTGCTGAGTGTGAAGCGGCTGGAGTGAGAATCAGCACCTCAAAGTGTAAGTCCATGATCCTCAGCCAGATAAAGGTGGACTGCCCTCTCTGGGTTGGGGACAAGCTCCTGCCCCAAGTGGAGGAGTTCAACTATCTCGGGGTCTTATTCACAAGTGAGGGAAGAATGGAGCAAGAGATTGACAGATGGATCGGAGCAGCATCTGCAGTGATACGGACGTTGTACCGGTCTGTTGTGGTGAAGAGGGAGCTGAGCTCTAAGGCAAAGCTGTTGATTTACTGGTCAATCTACGTTCCTACCTTCACCTGTGGTCATGAGCTTTGGGTAATGACCGAAAGAATGAGATTGCGGATACAAGTGGCTGAAATGAGCTTTCTCTGTAGGATTGTTGGACTCACCCTCAGAGATAGCGTGAGAGGCTCAGAGTAGAACCGCTGCTCCTCCACACTGAAAGGAGCCAGCTGAGGTGGTTTGGGCATCTGATCAGGATGCCTCCTGGACACCTCCCACTTGAGGTGTTTCAGGCACGTCCCACTGGGAGGAGACCCTGGGGAAGACCCAGGACTCCCTGGAGAGATTATGTCTCCCAGCTGGTCTGGGAACGCCTTGGTATCTTCTCTGAAGAGCTGGAGCAGGTGGCTGGGGAGAGGGAAGTTTGGGCTTCTCTGCTTGAACTGCTGCCTCCGTAACCCGGACCTCCTGAAAAGTGGTAGAAAATGGATGAATGGATGGGGAAAAAAATTAAATTCTGTAAATAACCATTTTGGTCACATCTTACTCAGGCATATCTCAAAGTGCATAAAAACTCAATGTGCACTTTTAGTAGCATTAACATTTGTTTCTCTTTTGAAATAAAATATACTACATCTTGGTCATAACTGACCTTGGTACATCACAAAGTGCATTTAGCTGAATAAAAAATGAACTGTCAAACATTTCAGTGCACAAACCCCCCAAGAAAAGATTAATAACATTAACAAACATTGCACATCTACTGTTGTGGTTTGCTTTTTTTTTAATCACCACGCGTGAGTAGGAACCTCTTTTTATAACGACATTCCATTACACACACTAATCAGTCCAGGCAGGGTTAAACCAATGATTTTCATCACCAATTTTTTGCTTCAGAGTTGACAATGACATGTTTTAAGGTGTTTTCATACCAAACGCGACTGGGTGAATTTTTTGGTTGGTGCAATTACATTATAACTCAATGTAAACACACAAATAGACACAAATACACCATCTGAGTGAGATGCAGACAAGTAAAGTTGCCTCTATAACTTCTGCAGCTGTGTTCAACCTGCTGTTGAAATCCCCCAAATAACGTCATGCTTAGGTTTACATTATCCGGCGGGGAAGGGGGGGGGGCTCACCTGAAAAATTTGTCCCTACCTCCAAAACTTCACAATAGGCTTTTACGTTGCTAGCCTGCTAGCCTTGTTAGCACATCTGTGGCAGGAGTCCATGGGTAAATAATGACATCTGGAGTCAGCTGAAGAGCTCCCAGTCCTTCTTTCTGCAGGTGAGTGTCAGTCTCATTTTCAAATTAATTTACTCTCCAGTGTTGCCAGATATATGATTATTATCATATTTATACAATAGTTTTAGGGCCTATACGATATACGCACAGTAGTTTTACAAAAGGCCAAATATACGATAGTTTTGGCATTTCTGTACACCCCCCAAAAAATGTCATTTTTATTTATGTGAACACCCACACATCACCAGAAACTCGATGCTCATAACTAATCAGCTCATACCTGACTGGCTCCTCCTTGCCGCCAAATGTGCCAATCACACCAGCAGCCCTTTGCTCACATTTGTTTGGGTAGCTGCACTGACACCGCAGCAAATTTTTTAAAAAAATCAGTGAACATGAGTTGGGACTCGGAGGAAAAAAGTACTAAAAGAAAACAGTCCAGCAGCACAGCCACGGCCACTGATAAGAAAACAAAGCACCTCCACTGGTCACAGCAGCTGTCCCTGCCTGGAGTTAGACCCTACGTTTAAAGACAGAAGCAGTGCTTGGGCGAAAAGGTGCAGTTCACTGTGTGGGTTGGTGTATGTGACAATGCATACAGCAGTTGTTTAACTCAAATGGCAGAGCTTCTGCGTTTATTCCTTAGGTTACTGCACTTCCATACATACAGAATAGGTTTATTTTTAAATGTACTGTCGTAGCCTGTGATTTTTCAAGTTATTTTAGTACATACACAGTTTGGGTCAAAATACAATAATTTTAAAGCGACAGCACGATTTTTCTTCATTTCCTATTTGGCAACACTGTTACTCTCCAATGTTGATACTTTTACTCCGATGACGGCAAAATCTCAAAGCTAGCGCTATCCCTTGGACGCGAATGCACGATTTCATGTGTGCCCGCCTCTTTACATTGACTTTGTAAGCATTCGCACCGCCTGGTTGTATTTTGTGTAGGCTTGGAATCTTGTCACGAGCACAGTTAGCCGCAGTCATAGCCCACACTTCAAAATAAATGCGCTGCATTGTGGGTTGACAGTTACTAGGCTACCCAGAGTGTTGCATTTACGGTCTGTAGTAATTAATGGATTTCTGCAATTCTGTGAAACATGTTGGCCTTTGCTTCTCTGGCTGGACCACAGACTGGGCCTGGGCCACTCGGAGGTTGGTTCTGAGCCGCATGTGGCCCACGGGCTGCTAATTAAATAGGCCTGCACTAGAGGTCACTTCTTTCAAACGTATGTATACACTACCGTTCAAAAGTTTGGGGTCACTTAGAAATTTCCTTATTTTTGAAAGAAAAGCACTTTTTTTCAATGAAGATAACTTTAAACTAATCAGAAATACACTCTATACATTGCTAATGTGGTAAATGACTATTATAGCTGCAAATGTCTGGTTTTTGGTGCAATCTCTACATAGGTGTACAGAGGCCCATTTCCAGCAACTATCACTCCAGTGATCTAATGGTACAATGTGTTTGCTCATTGCGTCAGAAGGCTAATGGATGATTAGAAAACCCTTGTGCAATCATGTTAGGTCTGCAATGCTGTAATTGCTGCAAATGGAGGATTCTTTGACAAAAGCAAAGTTTGAAGGAAGAAATTATTATTTCAAATACAAATCATTATTTCTAACCTTGTCAATGTCTTGACTATATTTTCTATTCATTTTATAACTCATGATGGTAAAGAAGTGTGACTTTTCATGGAAAACACAAAATAATTGTCTGGGTGACCCCAAACTTTTGAACGGTAGTGTAGGTTGCAATATCTGCTGGTTAAAAACAACATCTATAGTTATTTTCTGTCGGAAAATCGACTCGTTTGTGTGTCCAGTGTAAGTTTCCTGGCATCACATGTTTAATTCGTGTATCTCAGTGCACGCTAAGGTACAGCAGGAGATGCTTACAGAAAACACATGCAGCTTAATACCATGTAATAAAACCATTATGTGCCATTAAGGATAAAAGACATCGACCCACCTACATTAATATTTCACCTGACAATGCATTTATTGTGAGTACAGCCAGGACCTCAGACTTGCATTACAATATTAAATCCCACAGTGGTTCATGCTCTCTTGTATAAGTGGCTGCACAGTCTGTGAGGCTCTTGCCTGGGATGCTCAATTCTGCACTGAATTAGACTTTGTAATGCATCAAATGGACGATCACTGAGTTGACATGACGTCTAAATGGACATGAGTGAGTCTGAAGGTTCATATGGGGACATTTTTTTTAATATTATGTCAAGAAAATATATCAAGGTGAACTGAAAGGGTCCCATTCATCTTAGAATTTACCTTAAAAAGGAGCACAATAAGGTAATGTGGAGAAGAATGGTTCTTCTAAAAAAAAAAAAAAAAATGCCAATACTTCATGGATCCTCTTTTATACATTAAACTTTCAAATTTCTTATTTAGGTTGCATGACTCTGTCCAAAATTCTGGTACTCTGCAAGCCATTTTGTTACCCACCCCAGCTCCTTCTAACCTAATCATCGTTATTGGTCATTATTTGATACCCATTTTTCCATCTAGCTGCTGTTGTCATAAACCTAGAGATAATTAAGACCCAGCCAAATACAGGCATGAATATAAACATTTATTTGAAATACAGAAAATGAATGGACTAGAACACAGAGCATAGGCTGGAAAAACTATACTAAGGGTGCTTTCACATCCAACCTGTTTAGTCTGGACTTTCAGACTTTTCAGATTGATTTGGACCAAAATTTTAGGTGTAAAATCTCTCCTGAACACAGGGTAGTATCTCACTGGGGTGAGACAGCTTGCAACTAGTTGGAGATGAAAACAGTATGAGACAAATCCCAGAATTTGCAACAATTTTCATTTGGAAACACACTGTCTCACGAATGTTGCAGAAATTAGTTTTTGGCCAAAGTTCTCCAGGTGTCTGCATACATGTCATGCAAGTGTTGCAGGATATTCTCGCAACATGCACAAGACTAAATTTGTGTGTGTGTGTGTGGGGGGGTCACTCACAACAGTCCCACAATGGCTGCTCAATATCTGAGACGCAGTCGAGATGCAGGTTTGAGACATCTGAGATGACTCTGAGACTATTTTGAGAAAAAGCTGTCGCACAAATTTTTTTTGAACATGTTCAAAATTCTTGTAAGACAAGTGTGAGACCCTGCGACTCAGGAGAGGAAAATGAGAACTGCAGAGAATGTTTGGAGACATTTTGGAAACTCCCTCGAGAATGCTGTGTCTCAGCCCAGTGAGATACTACCCATAGAATGGACCAAAGAGCTGAAATTTGGTCCAGCTAAAAGAAAGGTTCTCACTCCGGATCAAATTGAAACTTGGTCTGGTTTGTTTTGAGTGTGAAAGCAATTTTCAGAAAGGTTCAGACTTTCAGACCAAACACAGCAAGTTAAGGCAGCCTAAAGTCTGGGAAATGAACTGCAGTAGCTGTTGGCAAGAGAAAGAGCTCCTGCTCTGGCATAAATAATCAATTTTTAAAAAGTCGTAAAAATGCAGAAACTTACTAGATATTGTCAGAAAGGACGTAACATAACGTTTATAAAAAATACAAGGAGCAAATCCACCTGAAGATAATCACAACTGATGAGAAGGATAAACATAATTTTCAATGAAGATCTGGATAACATTACAGCCTCACAAAACTTTTACCTCTCAATATGATGAAGCCTTCCCCAATTTTAACTTAAAGTGCAGTTACCAATGTGCCCAGAGCTGCCAAAAATACCTTGGAGGGTAAATAGCATGTTTGCTAACTACCAGGCTATGCTAACAACACAAATGTCATAACAGCAAGATGTAGGCGCATCATGTAAAGTTGTTTACTTCACTTGGAAAAGGAGCAGTGTGAAACCCAACCTAACCAGCCCAAATGTAGACGAAGGTGGCTCAGGAGATAGAGCGGGTCATCCAATGATTGGAGGGTTGGAGTTCGAATCCCGCTCTCCCCAACCATCCTGCTGTTGAGTCCTTGGGCAAGACAACTTACCCACCTTGCCTCCAGCATCTGTGACAATTGTGTATGAATAAATGTTTGTGGTGGTTAGTGAGGCCATTGGTGTGGATTGGCAGTCACATTTACATCAGTCTGTCCCAGGGCAGCTGTGGCTACAGAGGTAGCTTACCACTATCAGTGACTGTCTGTGAAGTGAGTGAATAATGGATCCACTGTAAAGCCCTTTGGGTGTCATGAAAGACACCATATAAAAGCAATCCATGATTATAATTATTATTATGGAACAGAAACATGAACCTTGGTGCGAACTTTCAGGTGTGGAAAAAAAAAATTAAATTAAATTACTGGAAAGCATAAAAAGCAAAAGCCGCACCTTGGCAAAGCAAAGACCAAAACTGACACAGCGCATTACTGAGCACAGAAAGAGGAGAACAAGGTAACTGGGGGGAGTGGACGTACAACTGCCAACAAACCAACAAAAGACATCAGTGTGGAGCCCATAGTTATAACCTATGTAACTCACATGTGGCGGGCTGAATTCAGCCAAGAGAGACTTTGAGCTAGCCATGTGTATTGACTTCACACCTCAAGAGGAAGACGTGTCTGCACCCCCTGGGGACTCAGGAGAGGGGAGAAGATTACCCGGCCTGACCTTTGGGGGTCGGAAAGGAGAACAGAAGGACTCTGGGTGTTCTATTACAGATGAAAGGATGTAGCTGAGTATTGAGACTTTTGTGTGTGATGTATTGTTAGAAATGAATGTATAAATGTGTGTGTGACTGCGTCCTGTCTCTTTTCACTCCGATCGAGAGAGGACGTAGGATGAATGGGGAATTAAAGCAGTTACTGGAAAAATCATCCAGTCTCCTCAATTCTTGACTCCTACAATTGGTGACCCCGACGTGATCTGAACACGCAACCTTCCACGTTTCCTCGGAGGGAGCAGTTCCTCTGCCGGCCAAAATATGCGCAGTGGCAGATTTTCCCCAGCCTCGAACGGTAAAAGCGTTGCAAGAATTTTGGGGGATGGTAAATTTTTATAACCGTTTCATACCCCACACAGCGCAGCTTATGCAGCCCTTGTACACTGCGCTCAAAAAGCAGAAGCCCTCCCATGTGATTGAATGGTCCCCGGAGCGGGAGCACACATTCACAGAGGTTAAACAAGCACTGGCAAACGCAGCACTGTTGGCCCACCCAGACCCGGCAGCCCGCATAGCGCTAACCACGGATGCGTCAGATGTGGCCATGGGGCCGTAGTGGAACAGCAGGTTGCCGGGGTTTGGCAACCACTCGCATTCTTCAGCAGATCCCTACGCGAGGCTGAGCGAAAATACAGCGCGTTTGACAGGGAGCTGCTGGCGCTCCACTTGGCTATTCGCCATTTCCAGTTCTGGTTGGAAGGGCGGCGTTTCACCGCGTTTGTCGACCACAAACCGCTCACTTTTGCGATGTCCAAAACTTCAGAACCATGGTCAGGGCGGCAACAGAGACAGCTGGCCGCAATTTCTGAATTTACCACAGATATTCAGCACGTAGCCGGTAAAATCAATGTGGTGGCAGACTGCCTGTCACGTGCGGTAACAGCACCCGTCCGCGCAGAAACGGATTGCGCGGCCGCTTACCCAGAGCGCGGTAACAGCGTGGACACGCGCGCAGCTCCGGTCCACGTGGGAATAGATTATGCAGCCATGGCGGCGGAGCAGAGCGAGGACGCGGACGTGCGCGCGCTCCTGTCTGGACCAACAGGGTTAAGGCTGGAATGCAGAAATCTACAAACCGGTTTCCCCCCGCTTATTTGCGATGTATCCACGGGGCGACCGCGCCCGGTGGTGCCAGCCGCGTGGCGCCGTCGCGTTTTTGACGCTGTGCACTCCCTAGCGCACCCAGGGGTGCGCGCTTCGGTGAAAATGGTGGCGGAGAAGTTTGTTTGGCCGAGCCTGCGCAAGCACGTGAAGTCAAATCCCTCGTATGTTATCAGTTGTTTACTGTTAATGTACTTGGCAATAAATCTTTTCTGAGTTCTGAGTTCTGAGTGGGCTAAAACCTGCATGGCTTGCCAGCGCGCTAAGATTCACAGGCACACTAAGGCGCCCTTAGAACCGTTCCACATTCCGGCTAAAAGGTTCGATCATGTGCACGTGGACCTCGTGGGCCCCCTGCCCACTTCACAAGGGTTCACGCATCTCTTGACAATGGTAGACCGAACCACTCGTTGGCCGGAAGTGGTCCCATTAACATCGACCACAGCGGCAGAGGTGGCACGCGCTTTTTTAACAGCCTGGGTAGCGCGGTTCGGGGTCCCGTCAGATATTACGTCTGATAGGGGACCTCAATTTGCGTCGGAACTGTGGTCAGCAGTGGCCAGCGGCTTAGGAGCGGTGGTACATCGCACGACCGCTTACCATCCCCAGGCCAACGGTTTATGCGAGCGTTTTCACAGGTCTTTGAAGGCAGCCCTCAGAGCGTCACTGACGGACACAGATTGGGTAAACAAACTACCATGGGTTTTATTGGGGTTGCGTTCGGCACCCAAAGAGGATCTAGATGCCTCACCAGCAGAATTGGTCTTCGCACAACCGCTCAGGCTGCCAGGCGAGTTTTTACCTGACCACACGGCACCAGGGCCCCCCCCGATCCGGGGGTCTCTGAGTAACACGGGAGCAGAAATGCTCCCGGGTCCCGCTCATCACTCTTTCCCGCGTGTGTTCGTGCCCCAGGCTTTACGAGACGCAGAGTTTGTTTTTGTCAGGCACGATGCGCAGCGGCATAGCCTCCGCCCACCTTACGACGGTCCATTTCGAGTGCTGGAAACCGGGGAGAAATATTTTGTGCTAGATTTGGGGGGCAGGAGGGAGACGATCAGTATCGATAGATTAAAGCCTGCTTTTGTGTTGCATAACGAGTCTGTACGGCCGGCGGGCGTGCCTCGACGCGGCAGGCCTCTGAAGGGGCGGCCCCGGGACCCCCCACGGGGGGCAAATAACCCTTCTCCCCCTCACTCCACAGATGCACAGCAGGACGGCCCAACACAGAGCAGGAGACCTGCATACAGCAGATTCGAGAGAAGATTGAAACCTTAGCTGTGTGACTGAGATCATCCTGCGCAGTTCGCCCACTCGGGACACGAACCCGCGACCTACCAGTCAACTACACAGTTCGAGCATGGGAGACACAGCACGATCGCGCTGAGCTAAAGGTCCGACCGATAGCTCAGCGCTACCGATACTGTATGAGGCTTTTCGGGAGGGAGGTTTTACTAACGTTCTACGCCGAACAGTGCTAGTTGGCATCCGTTACAGCTGCATGCAGAATGATGTGTTTTGTTTTTTGTTTTTTTTGGTCAGGTTGTTTGGGTTGCTGTGAGATTCTGTTGGGGGGGTGACGTGCTGTATGACTGTGTATGACTGTAGGTGGGTGCCCAGTCTTTCGCGTGGAAGGGGGGAGTGATGTGGAGCCCATAGTTATAACCTATGTAACTCACATGTGGCTGGCTGAATTCAGCCAAGAGAGACTTTGAGCTAGCCATGTGTATTGACTTCACACCTCAAGAGGAAGATGTGTCTGCACCCCCTGGGGACTCAGGAGAGGGGAGAAGATTACCCGGCCTGACCTTTGGGGGTCGGAAAGGAGAACAGAAGGACTCTGGGTGTTCTATTAGAGATGAAAGGATGTAGCTGAGTATTGTGACTTTTGTGTGTGATGTATTGTTAGAGATGAATGTATAAATGTATGTGTGTGACTGCGTCCTGTCTCTTTTCACTCCGATCGAGAGAGGACGTAGGATGAATGGGGAATTAAAGCAGTTACTGGAAAAATGATCCAGTCTCCTCAATTCTTGACTCCTACATCAGCAGGTTTAAATACACAACTGGTGAATGGAGAAGTGGAATTGGCTGGGGAAGAACATAGGAGGCAGTAATCACGATAACGAAGAGAGATGGACATACATGGGAGCAGGAGGGGAAAGGAAGACAGTAGCTGAGAAATTAATACGTGAATGAAACTAACAGTAAAATACACACACCAGAAGACATGAAATTAAACACAAGCAAAACAGAATAAATAGAAACCCAGCTGGAGTAAAGCTATACTAAAACATAAGGAATTGAACTATGGCAAAGTAATAAAAATCTAATAACACTTAACAGGTTCACAAGAAACTCAGGAACATCACAGGAAGTACAAACATAAGAAAAAAAAAAATAGAAAGAAAAAGACAACTTAGAATAATGAAATTAAACATAATCAAAGTCAAGAACTAACATACAAAACTTCAGATCAGGAACACAGCATCTAAAACACACAGCTGCACATGAAATGGCCAATCTTCTTTAGTGGCCCTGCTAAACTGCTTTAATCAATATGTTTACTTTCGCTGAGGATCAGATGACACTTGCTCAGCACCAAACTGAATACAGATACAGTCAGCGAATAAAAGGTGAATAATTCAGAAGCTACACAGAGACAAACATTTTCATCTCTCTAAATGAATGCTAATACTGCTCTGTGTTGTGTCTAGGCTGTTTTTGGAAACGTGAAAACGACTTATCCACCGATAAAGTAATTTGACTATTTATAGGAATGTTAATAAGTAATGTGCAGAAAACAACAGTAGAGAGAACACAAGGTCAGAAACAAGTGAAAGTCATTCCAGCAGAGTTTACAAATCTATACAATAATGATGAGGTACACTCATACAGATGTAATGACCTGCAGTGGGTCTGGCTTTGCTGCAGTCGTGTGATGCAGAAGCGTGTCAGCACACTGTGACTTCAGTTTGATTTGGTTGCAGGTGCTGCACAACAAACTTCTGTCCAGACCAGATCAAAAATGCTGCTTCAAACGCAACAAACTTTTACACGCGCCAAGCGAAACACTTGCTTGTGTTACCCTCCTAATTTGTTTCCTTCTGTTTTGTTCGTGAAACTGTTTCCATTCTCGGTGTTCGTGTGCAGGCGAGAGACAGAAACACTGTTTCCACTCTGGAAGATAACAGATAAAGTTATTTAATCTTTTCTGCCTTTTTATGGAAAGACAGTTATAAATCTCCAGAAATAGAGAAAACATTATAGTAACATCATTTCCTTACCTTCATGTGTATGAAATAATCAGTATAGTTTGTAAAATGCATGTGGCATGAACTTTATGCAATAGAAGACATATTAGTAAGAGGATGTCATGGATTGCTCTAGGCTAGATCAAATGAATAAAAACTAGAACTAGTAATCAGCAATCATAAATAATTATGTTATTGTCTCTGGTTGAACAAGGAATGTTTGAACTTACATAGCATTGCAACACTGCAAAATTACACATTTTTGAATGTTATGGATAACTTCATTGACCTGCGGTGTTCATTTAATGGTCCTTACACACCCTTCCCAAACCACTGTGAAGTTTTGGTGTTAGAAACACAGAACTAAACATGAACATCAAATGTTGGGAGAATTTACCACTGGCCTTTAACTCAGTTTTATTAACCTTGTTGGCAGGTGGGAGATGTTATCTTAAAAAGACAACTGAAGCAATGGGCCCATTGCATTTATAAGAAAAAAGAGTGACATTTTACAACAACCCACAAAGGGAAATTTTATTAAATGGCTATGCACTGAGGACTGTCACAGGCACAACCACCAGAGCAATCACTAGAGGAGACTGTGAGGCCCCCCACAGATGTACCACATTTGCTCAATCTGTGCTATCAGTGAGAGGCACCAAGATCTGGAATAATATACCACCTGCAGTCAGAGAACGTACCACACTAAACACTTCTAAGACTCATCTTAAAAATTGGCTTTTAAACAACCAAAACTGTACCCATAACTAGTGGTTGCTCTGCAGGATACTCATATATACTGTATGTGTGTATGTGTCACAAACATACGCCCCGCCTCTTGTTTACTGCTGTTTGTTGTTGCTGTGAGGTGCTTGGGTGCATGTGTGTGTGTGCACATACACAGCACTTCACTCGTGACATTTGAATGTTTTGTTTGTAGCATCTTAACTCTTGCACTTTAGCGTATCCACTTTGTACAGTTTCATTGCAGTTGTTCTTCTCGTGTATGATTGTTTGTTTGTGTGTTTTTGTGACCCGCTGGGGGACTACAGATGCAAATTAGCAGTATTGCTAAATCTGGCATTCTTACAGTTGTATTAATGTTCATTAACATGTAATATGTAAGACATGTAATGTCCCTTTCAAATAAACATTAAACATTAAACTTCTAATTTTTTAATTACACCAAAACTTACTCAGTACTTGTTGGGTTCCAGGTTGTATTCTTCAGTTACATTGCTCAGTCATAATTTCTCTGAAATTATCCAATATTTACTGCATTCTAATCTCATAATTACCCCAAAATTACTTTGTACTTTCAAGGAAATTGCAAATGAGTAAAGTGGCTGGAGAATATATCGGTAAGGGTTCCAGTAAGTACTCCAGGAAGTAATGGGAAATTTCATAGTAGTTATGAATTTAGAACCCTTTAAGCCCTCTGGAATTTTTCAGTACTTACAGTACATATAAGACTATTTGAACAAATAAACTTAAGATTAGTTTGAAGATACTAATAGGACAGCTTCCATCAAACTGCTTTTGACAGGTTTATGACCCCTTAGTCCCGCCAAAACCCCACCAACACCCCACCCCTGTCCCCATCCACACCCTGCCCCCTTTGACCTGACCTGACCTTGACCTTGGCTTTGATCCATAACTATCCTTTGATCGGCGAAGACCTTTTATGACCCGTAATTATCCTTTCATCTGCAACATCCTTTATGACCTGTAATTATCGTTTGATCAGCAACGACCTTTATAACCCATAATTATCCTTTGATCAGCAATGACCTTTGATCCGTAATTATCCTTTGATCCATGACAACCTTTGACCCCTACCCTAAAGGCTAAGCATGGGAATAGAATGTTAACATATGGGAAATGGTGGGGACAGAGCGTGTTGTAGTTGCAGAGTTTTATATACATACGGCTGAAGTAACACTGTGCAGAAAAATGATAACACACAATCACAGAACTAAACATTAAACAATAAACTTTAAATTAAAAAAAATGGTAAACAGTGATAGCGTTTTTTCTCGTGAACAAGAAGGGACTTTACAAATCCTGCTATTCACACACACACTCCACCTCGCCTACCCCACCCCTTTGTTCCCACATGTATAATGATTGTGTTTTTATGTATTATCATTATGAATTTCATTTTATTTATTTAGTATCTATTTAAATTGATTCTTGTACTGATGTAACATGTTCAAATAAATCATTCAAACTGATTGATGATATTTGAGGTTTATAAACTTTTTTTTTTTTTTAACTTTTTGATCCGCCCTCAGCCAATGAGCGGAGAGGGAGGGTTTGACGGGCTGTCCAATGATGACCTAGAGGCTTACCCTGCAGTTGACCAATGAAACTACACCGTGCCGCATACAAAAATTGGATCATTAAATAAAATCAGAAAGTTAAACAATGGAAAACAGAAAAAACTCACCACGACTGTGGGTCAGCAGACACCTGCTTCCAGCTTTTGGTCCAGACCGGTCGAGGATTAACTGGGAAAAAAGAGGATTGTCTGAGCTGCATCCAGACCCCTGTAGGCGACAGGACCCCCCACAGTTAACCCCGCCCAACGATTTTAAAAGAAGACCACCCAACCACCCATTTTTGCCCAAACCAAAATGGAGACAGACTCCACAGCCTAGCCAATGGTGTTCTAGAGCCAGGGTAATCCCCAACCCCAGTCAGGGGTCAACCCGGCGTAGGAAAAAACAGTGCATTGCCAATCCAGAGGTCTTTGGGCAAACTGGGATAGATGGAACTGTGCAAAAAGTAAGCCTTAAAACGTGCGTTTTCGCACCCACTTCCCTCCCTTTTCTCTTAATCAAACAACCCAATAATGACAAAAAATATTAGAGTTTAACAACTTTAAAAAAAACTTTTATTGGAACATTCAAGGAGGATTTGGAAAGGGCCCAGTCAGGTGTTCTGAAGGTCTTCTTAATGGCATATAAAGGGATCCCAGGGATCAGATACATTTCTAAAATATACCAAGGTCTTCAAGACTTAAAAGGAGACAACACATCATATATAAAAGAGAGATGGGAAAGAGAGGGGAATTTCACTTTACAACTGGAAATATGGGAAAAGCTAAATAAACAACAATGGAAAAGTACCTCTGTGGAGATGTGTGGAAAGGATGAGGCTGAGTTATTTCTCAAGTTCCATTTTATTCTCAACACACTCTCCAACATTCAAATCAGAAAAGAGGCAGAACCCCCAACCTCTGCCAGTCTTATACCCCTGACATCAAAGCACAAAATCCCATTGTCTTTAAATCCCAAACACAATGCATCCCCCCTGCAGTTCCTATCTCTTCCACCCAAACCTCGGTGGTCAGGAAATCCTTCATGTCCATCTCTTTGCATATCAAAAGGCCAACACTCACATCCTCCTCATCTCCCTAGGAGGTCCAGACCTTTTGTTCCTCTTCAGACGTGAAGCCAAAGTAAGCACACAGGAATATACATGAGAGCATATGAACAGTCATATACATGTGAGCCCGTGAAACTACATATGTGCACCACATATAACCCCCCCCCCCCCCAAACGTCTAAGAGGGAACAACCAAACACAGATTGCATGTCATAATAAAATCACCACACATCAGTCCACATGCTGTCTTGGTCTCAACCGTCTGCCGTATCTGCTGCAGGCGGGCTTAACCTCCTCCACGGCGCCCTCCTGCTGTGGAGCTGCTGTCTGGGGATTAAAACTGTTAGTTAATCTCTGTGGGTGTACTGGGGAATGCTCCCTAGGGGGTCTACCCCGTCGCGGGGCTCTCGCCAACTGCACAGTTTCGTCAGCCATCACAAAAGCAGGTTTGAGTCTGTCTATGCCAATCATCTCCTTTCTGCCCCCCAAATCTAGCAAAAAATGCTTATCACCTGTTTCCAGCACCCTGAATGGTCCATCGTATGGTGGTCGCAGAGCTGTGTGGTGGGCATCATGCCTGACAAAAACAAACTCCGCATTTTTTAAAGCTTTAGGCACAAAAACACGCGGAAAACTGTGGTGAACGGGGTCGGGTAGGGCACTCGGGCCCATGCTATTCTGCAAACGCTGAGCCGAGGAGAACTCTGGCGCTGGGTTGTCGGGGAGAAATTCTCCGGGCAGCCAAAGTGGCTGTGCAAACACTAGCTCCGCTGGGGAGGCGTCTAAATCCTCTTTAGGTGCAGAATGCAACCCCAATAAAACCCATGGCAGTTTGTCAACCCAATTTGCATCCGTAAGCGACACTCTGAGAGCCGCCTTCAGCGACCTGTGAAAACGTTCGCATAACCCGTTAGCCTGCGGGTGATACGCGGTCGTGCGGTGGATCGTTGCTCCCAGGCTGCGGGCCTTCGCTGACCAAAGTTCGGAAACAAACTGTGGGCCTCTGTCAGACGTAATATCTGACGGAACTCCAAAACGCGCTACCCATGCAGTTAAAAAAGCGCGCGCCACCTCCTCGGCTGTAGTTGACGACAGGGGAACCACTTCCAGCCAGCGCGTGGTGCGGTCGACCATTGTCAGAAGATGTGTGCAGCCCTGCGAGGGCGGTAGGGGGCCTATGAGGTCCACGTGGACATGATCAAACCTTTTAGCTGGAATATGAAACGGCTCCAAAGGAGCTCTCGTGTGTCTATGCACTTTGGACCGCTGGCAAGCTATGCAGGCTGCCGCCCACTCTCTAACCTGTTTACGCAGGCCCAGCCATACAAATTTCTCCCCCACCATTTTGATCGAAGCGCGCACCCCCCTGGTGCGCCAGAGAATGAACCGAGTCAAAAACGCGGCGGCGCCACGAGGCCGGAATCACCGGACGGGGTCGCCCGGTGGAAACATCGCAGATTAGGGGGGGCATACCGTCTTGCAGCACCCTGTCCTCCAGCCTTAACCCTGTTGGTCCAGACTGGAGCGCGTGCACGTCCGCGTCGCCACCCTGTTCTGCGGCCATGGCTGCGTAATCTATCCCTACGCGGACTGGGGCCACGCGCGCTTCCGCGTCGCTACCCTGGTCAGCGGCAACAGTTGCAAAATCTACCTCTACGCGGGCAGGAGCAGCCACAGCACGCGAGAGGCAGTCTGCCACCACATTAAGTTTGCCCGCTACATGCTGGATATCGGTAGTGAACTCTGAAATTGCGGCCAGCTGTCTCTGCTGCCGGCCCGACCAAGGTTCTGAAATCTTGGCCATCGCAAAAGTCAGTGGTTTGTGGTCAACGAACGCGGTGAAATGGCGCCCCTCCAGCCAAAACTGGAAGTGACAAACAGCCAAATGGAGGGCTAACAACTCCCTGTCGAATGCGCTGTATTTCTGCTCACTATCGCGCAAAGTCCTGCTGAAAAACGCGAGCGGCTGCCAGGCTCCAGCCGCATACTGTTCGACAACCGCCCCTATGGCCACCTCTGATGCATCAGTAGTGAGCGCTATGCGGGCTGTTGGGACTGGGTTTGCTAACAACGCAGCGTTTGCCAAGGCTGTTTTGACTTCAGAGAATGCGCGCTCCCGCTCGGGGGACCATTAGATTTTATTTGCGGGTTTTTGTTTTTTAAGCGCAGCGTACAATAGTTGCATGAGCTGCGCCGCACGGGGAAGGAAACGGTTATAAAAATTCACCATTCCCAAAAACTCATGTAACGCTTTGACCGTTTGTGGCTGGGGAAAATTTGCCACTGCGCGCACCTTGTCAGGCAGAGGAACTGCACCTTCGGGAGAGACGCGATGCCCCAAAAAATCAATCTGCGCCACCCCGAACTGACACTTTGCTGGGTTAATTATTAGCCCGTGCTCTGCCAACCTCCGGAAAACTGCCGTGAGGTGGTTTTCGTGTTCGTCTTCGGACGCACTGGCTACTAAAATGTCGTCCAGGTAGACGAACACGAAAGGAAGATCGCGCAACACCGCGTCCATCATGCATTGGAAAGTCTGCGCTGCGCCTTTAAGCCCAAACGGCATGCGCAAAAACTCAAAAAGGCCGAAAGGAGTTATTACCGCTGTTTTGGGTATGTCCTCAGCGCGTACTGGGACCTGATGATAACCGCGCACCAAGTCTATCTTAGAAAAAACGCGCGTCCCGGCCAAATGAACTGAAAAATCCTGGATATGTGGGATTGGGTAGCGGTCATGTGCTGTAGCATTGTTCAGCCTGCGAAAATCACCGCACGGTCGCCATGAGCCATCAGTTTTAGGGACCATGTGAAGCGGTGAAGCCCAAGGGCTGTTTGAACGTCTGATGATTCCCAATTTTTCTAGGTTGGCGAATTCCTCGCGCGCTATGGCCAGTTTAGCTGGATCCAAGCGCCGAGCTTTTGCAAAAACGGGCGGCCCAGTGGTAGTAATAAAATGCTCCACCCCGTGTTCAGCCACGGTCGCCGAAAACGTTGGCACCGTGAGTGCTGGAAACTGATTGAGGAGTGAGTGAAACTTACCACCTGCAGCTGTGATGTTGGCTTGTGCTGTTGGCGGAGTCACTCGCGCTGTACAGGGAATAGAAGAAAAAGAGAGTGCATTAACCAGGCGTCTGTTAACAAGATCGACCAACAAACCATGTGAGCACAAAAAATCAGCACCTAACATGTTGAAATTGACTGCCGCTATGACGAAAGTCCACTCAAATGTACGGCCGTGGAAAGAGAGAGACAGGGTCTTCTCCCCGAAGGTCTTAATCGCCAAGCTGTTTGCTGCTGACGCCACAGGGTCACTGGAAGGCGCCAGCCGGTCAGCGTAGGAAGGTGTGATGAAACTCAGCTGGGAGCCTGTGTCCACGAGGAAGTGCCTCCCCGATCGCGTGTCCCTCAGGTAGAGCAGCTTGTTCTCTTCACCGAGAGCCGCAGCTGCTACCGACTCCCGGTCTTGGCGTTTTCCGAGCACTTGAACTGGCACGGTGGAATGCACTTGCGTGCCGTCTCGGCGAAACGGCGATGGTAAAAGCAAAGGACGTCGTCCGCTTCGCGTCTCCTGGCCTCCGCTGCTGCTGTCGTCGGTGAGTCTGGTGCTGCAGCCTCTGGCCCCCTGCCATCTCCGGATGTTGCGCCCAGCTCCACTGCTGCGGTCGTGGCCGTGTGTCGTCTATGGGCGTCGATGAGTCGCTGCGCCTCCTGGCCCAGCTCGTGGTAGTCCCGGTGGGCCAGCAGCTGTGAACTGGCCAGGGTAACTCTCACCGCTGACGGTAGTGTCCTGAGGAAAAGGTGGGCGAAGATAAAACCATCATCTTCGGAGTCTCTCAAACTCAGCATCTTCGCCATCAGGTCTGCAGGTCTGTCGACCTCGCTCTCAGTCAACGCCAGGAGCTTCTCTGCTCGCTCTCCCAGCGAGGGGGTGAAAAAACGGATGAGAGCAGCCTTCATTGTGCCATACTTGTCGTCGTCTGGCGGGTGGTTAATCAGGCTCTCTACTCGCTGGGCTGTGTGGCTGTCCAGCTTTGCAACCACATGGTAGAATTTCGTGGCGTCTGCCGAAACCCTCCGAAGATGGAACTGTGCCTCGACTGCGTTAAACCAGGAGCGCGGGTTATGCTGCCAGAAATCAGGTAGCTGGACTGTGGTAGCTGCATTAGCTTGGCTGGCTCCTGATGAGTCCGGTGCAGGAGAATCGTCACCGGCCATAATACGTCTTAAGGTCACCAGTGTGGAGATGTGTGGAAAGGATGAGGCTGAGTTATTTCTCAAGTTCCATTTTATTCTCAACACACTCTCCAACATTCAAATCAGAAAAGAGGCAGAACCCCCAACCTCTGCCAGTCTTATACCCCTGACATCAAAGCACAAAATCCCATTGTCTTTAAATCCCAAACACAATGCATCCCCCCTGCAGTTCCTATCTCTTCCACCCAAACCTCGGTGGTCAGGAAATCCTTCATGTCCATCTCTTTGCATATCAAAAGGCCAACACTCACATCCTCCTCATCTCCCTAGGAGGTCCAGACCTTTTGTTCCTCTTCAGACGTGAAGCCAAAGTAAGCACACAGGAATATACATGAGAGCATATGAACAGTCATATACATGTGAGCCTGTGAAAGTACATATGTGCACCACACCTCATCCCTGCAGTGGAGAGAATTTGGATGGAAAAATTTGGTAAGATTTTTCAGAACACCTGCACAAAACAAATTTACTCGTAAGGGGTTGAATTGTTGGCGCTTGTGTGGTGAAGAGACCGCAAATCATTTTCATGTGTTTTGGTCATGCCCAGTTATCCACCAATATTGGACCAATGTACAGACAATATTGGGGAAAATGATTTTTGAATAAATAAAGAAATGATTTTTGAGCAGTATGAGAATGAAGGGCAGTGATGTTACATTGTGTCTTCAGTGAGGGAAGGTTGTTGTTGTGTTATGGTGATTGTGAAGGTGATGGTGTTGTCTGTGTTTGTATTGAACATGCCAGAAGTGTATGTTTATTGTTGTTGTAATATTGTTGGATGTTGGTATTGTTGTCAATATGGACTGTCATTGTTGTGTCATTTTTGTTGTATAATTTGACTATGGGTGTATTATGGTGAATGTGGTTGTGGGATAATGATGATTATGAGTAATACTGTAATTTGTTGGGTATGGAAAAGGGGTGAGACTATATAAGCGTTGGCTTCTTCCCACTCCTTTTGAACATTTTATTTTTGGTTTGTTTTTTTGTTGTGTTTTGAACTCTCTTCTTTCTTTTTTCTTTTTTTAAGAATGTTCAAATAAAAATCAATGTCAATGTCAAAAAAAAATATTCAAAGTAACAGTTCCCTTTTCTTTTGTAACTTTGTATTTGGGTTTACTACCGGAATCACTGGAAAGACGAGGAGAAAAATACTTATTCACTGTTTTAATATTGGCAAGTAAAAAAGCTCTAACAAAAAAATGGATGTTGAAGGATTGTCCTACACCTGAAGATTAGATTTACGTGATTCAAGACATTTATTCGATGGAAAAGTTGACATTCGCACTGAGACAGGACATGGATGGGTTCTTGAACTTCTGGCAACCCTGGAACGCATATATGTCCTCCATCAGATCTCGTCGGCCTCCGTCGGTCTATGATGACCATGGAAGAGAATCTTAAACGTCTACTCTGCTGGAACAGCACCGCCTGTGGCTGAACAGGCCGATGCGCGAATGGCAGTCTCTGTCACACAGGTCGCACTTGTGGGTGGTCTCCGTGCTGCTGGGTCTGTGGCGGTTCTTCCTGCGGGTCCTTTTTTCATCTGCTGCAGCAGTCAGTCTCTCTTCACCCACCTTGAGCTGTCTGGTCAGGATGCCTCTCCATTTGGAGCGGTCCGTTGCATGGTCCTCCCAGCGCTCTGTGTTGATCTCCAGGGCCTTCATGTCTCTCTTGCAGACGTCTCTAAAGCGCAGCTGTGGGCGGCCAATGTCTCTCCTGCCAGTTGCCAGTTCTCCGTAGAGGACGTCTTTGGGGATTCTGCCATCCTCCATACGGTGAACGTGGCCTAGCCAGCGGAGCCTGCGCTGCCTGAGTAGAGTGAACATGGAGGGAAGGCCGGCGCGGGACAGAACTTCTGTGTTGGGCACTTTGTCCTGCCAGGATATGTCCAGGATGTGGCGAATGCAGCGCAAGTGGAAGGAGTTCCGTCTCTTTTCCTGCCGGGCGTATGTTGTCCACGTCTCACTCCCATAGAGCAGTGTGCTGATGACGCAGGCATTGTACACTGCCATCTTCATCTTGACAGAGAGTTTGGGATTCTCCCACACTCGTGTGGTGAGGCGAGCGAGTGTGAAGGCTGATTTTCCAATCCTCTTGTTGATCTCTGTATCAAGGGAGAGGTTGTTGCTGATCGTGGACCCCAGGTACGTGAACTGATTCATGACCTCCAGCTCGTAGTTGTCGATGGTGATGGTTGGTGGTGCTTCTGTGCCTTGCGCCAAGACGTTAGTCTTCTTCAGGCTGATGGTAAGCCCGAAGTCCTTGCATGCCTGGGAGAAGCGGTCCATCAGGGTCTGAAGCTCCTGCTGTGTGTGGGTTGCGACTGCAGCGTCGTCTGCGAACAGCATGTCTCTGATTAGATCCTCGCGTACTTTGGTTCTGGCTTTCAGGCGGGCGAGGTTGAAAAGCCTGCCGTCAGATCTTGTGTGCAGGTAGATTCCCTCTGTTGCTGTGCTGAAGGCATGCCTCAGGAGCATAGCAAAGAAAATCCCAAAGAGGGTTGGCGCAAGTACACAGCCCTGTTTCACTCTGCTGCATATGTTGAATGGCTCTGAGACGTTGCCGTCGTGCTGCACTATCCCCTGCATGTTGGTGTGAAACGATTCAATGAGGCTTTGCAACTTTGGTGGGCATCCTATCTTTGGCAGGATCTTGAAAAGGCCCTCTCTGCTGACCAGATCGAACGCTTTGGTGAGGTCGATGAAGGCGACGTACAGGGGCATGTTCTGTTCTCTGCATTTCTCCTGGAGTTGGCAGATGGAGAATATCATGTCTACCGTCGATCGCTCAGCGCGGAAGCCACACTGAGACTCGGGGTAGACACGTTCGGCAAGCTTCTGTAGGCGAACGAGAACAACTCGTGCGTAGACTTTGCCAACAACGCTGAGGAGGGAGATGCCCCTGTAGTTGTTGCAGTCGCTTCTCTCCCCTTTGTTTTTGTAGAGGGTGATGATCTTGGCGTCCCTCGTGTCCTGTGGTACGGCACCTTCCTTCCAATACTGGCAAGAGGACGTCATGCAATAAGGTCCATCAGATCTAATCTTTGACAAATACCATTTCAATAATGGCACCTCTCTTTGTTCCAACGCTACTCAGATACTCTTTTATTTTTTTTATTTTTTTTTGCTCTTTTGTTTGTTTTTTTTCTTGTTTTGTTTTTCTTGTTTGTATTTTTTGTTCTTTCTTTGATTTCTCTTTTTCTTTCACTTAAAAAAGGTGTTGTAATAATTATTTTTCCAATGTTGTCAAAAAACAAAAAAAAGGGAACATGTGATGAAAATGTAAACAATGTAATACTGTAATGACATGTATACCCTTTACAAAAACTTAAATAAAAAAAAAAAAAGAAAAAACCCACAACACATTTGCATGAATAATGTGTAAAATTTTGCGTAAAAAGCTGCAATTAACTTAGACGTATAGGGTAAAAAATTAGCAGGATAAAAGTTGCAAACCGACGAAAAATACAAATTGGAGTGAAAAAGTGCAACATACAGATAAAATAAGACTTTTACGGTGAACGTTTGAAAATGTAGTATTTGAAAAGGGGCTGCTTTGGCTTGTAATTCTGGAAAACTAGTCACAGTGGTTGGTGGGCACAAATCTGAAGTCGAGCCTGGACGGGTGAATTTGTGCTGAAACCAAACGTAAAGAAAACATTAAGTGATAAAGCCAAATTTCTCCAGCTGTGGTTTGTAGAACCGTGTGTCCCCTCCACAGTTGCCAGGGGGCGTCGACGAGCAACCAGCGGGTGAGTTTCAGCTCACACACTTTTCCTGTGAGCAAGACAGCCGGGAGCCGCACACGCTCAAGTAAATCACGGAGGAAAACTGCGTTCAGCTCGGCAAGATAAAGCCAGAGAGTGACGGGGGGGGGGAAAGCGTGGTGGCTTTGCTCCCTGCTGAGGTGTGCGGTGGGGTGGGTGCTCTCTGCCATGTCAGCCTCCGTTTGTCTGGATGGCAACGAAAGGAGAGGGAGCTTTACGCGCTTCCGTGACCGACAGTTAATTTCTACCTGAAGACAATTAGGCGGCAGTTGTGGGGACTGGGGGGGAGAAGAGTGGCTGGCGTGCGCTTTTTGGGAGAAACCTGGTGGATGTTGCGCCATGGAGATGAGGACGAGACTTCGACTGGTGCTGATGTTGATGTGGACCTTTCAAGGTGAGCTAACGAATCCACTGACGGTCATTAAAGCGCAGCTGTTCGGTAGTAGCAACAGAAGTGGGGAGCACTTTTTATTTCCACACGGTGTTTCTGAGATTAAAAAAATAAAATAAAATGGTGATTTCTGCTCGAAGCCCAAACTTGTGCTTCTCGCAGGTTGTCTTACCATCTTATTCCCCACAAGTGCGCGTAAATGCTTAATTGATTTGAATTAAGCCAGTGAAGTAGGGGTCATTATCACATAGGCTGGGCTGCTCAGCTTCACCTTAACAGGTAATAAACTTTTACCCAGGGGAAGTGTTAACGTAGTGAGGATCCAAAATCTTCAGCTACAGGCAAACGGTGGGGGAAAAACAAAAAAACCCGGTCATTTCAAAAGCAGGAACCAGCCACTGACAGTTCATGAAATATGTAATCTGTATTGCTGTGACTGCGGCTGCTTGTGTTTTCAGCAGCGGTTCCCTTTTAAGCGCACGGCTGAGCGCTCTTCATCTTAAGAGGATATAATGTTGTTGCACGGTTGAGTGCCCTGCAATAAAATTCAAGGAACTGTTGCTTTTTTTTTTTCTTTTTTCTGTCTTTAGACGGATATTGTCCCATGCCAGGTTAAAAATAACTTAAGAGCACGCGTCTACCTGGAGGAGCAGGATGTCTTTTTAAGAAATTCCAAGAAAATGCCAAACGTCAAAATGTCAAATTATCAGGGCTACGTGTAGCAGCCACACAGGTTCAAAGCCCTGCACCTGCGTTAGACTAATTATTTATTTAAGGTGTGTGGTTAACAATATCACTGATGGAAATTTTTTTTCTAACATTATAAGAGAAGACAACAGATATAACATTGTAAAGTGGAGGCTACAAAAAAGACTTAAGAAGTTACTGACCCTTTAGAGAACATTACAGAGGTCACATTAGGTAGCAAGAAAATGACATAAAAGTGACCCGTTACTGTGACATGTTGACAACACATTTTGTTGTAGTAAGAAGCAAAACTGTAAGTATCCTTGCTGAATAGAAGCTTGAGAAATAATGATTATGTAGATGCCGATTGCAGTGATGTGGGTAGATGAGTGCACGGTGAGTCTGCTGCATGGCAGCCAGTATTGGTTGAGGGATGGAAAAAGAAGATGAATGTCATTAGAGTGTCTCTTGTGTTGTTAGTAAACCTCTGGACAACTTTTAAAAATTCTAGAAAACGTTGGTAAAGTTTTAAGTTTCCCAGACAGAAATTAAATAAGGGACAGAATGGGGCATAATTAATCTAATGAGTCACTGCAGTGAATTTGAACATAGAGTAGAAATTGCTTATTGTCATTTTTGTCTTTTATCAGTTCAGACTGTAATGATAATTTTTGATTTGCATCCAAACCTGACAGCCGTCCTGTGAGTAAATATTCTCCGCATCATCAAGGCTCCACTCCAAAAAGCCTCTGAGCTTCTTTTTCTTCTGTCTTGGCCGATCTTGTCCCCGTCAGCTGTGCCGCTGCATAATTTCTTACTAGATACTGGCATCCTCCCAATGTGGAAATCAGAGATTGTTACAGCTCGTCTTTTTAATGTCAGGATTTATTTGGTTCAAACTTGGGGTTTGACTTGAAAGCTGCAGTAGGAAAAAGCAATAATGGGGCATTATTATATCATCTTGAACTTATCTTGAATTCTGAATTGACTTATGAAAGTTTTGCTTTACCCTTCATCAGTGCAGAGGACACCTGTTAGGGGTGGAGGAATTAATTATTTTTCTGATTCATCACAATGTGGATATGTCAAGATATCAAGAATGTCAAGAATTTGATTCTTAAATATTAATAACATAATTAATTTTGACAGAATGAAAAAAGCACAACTGTAGCATCTGGACAGTTTATGGCATGACACCAAACTGTCAGGGCGTGGATTGGGTCCCATGTCTTCATCTTGATGTATAGTTTGTATTTCTTTAGAGTATGGACTCCAGCCCACATCCTTGCCTTGAGTTACTTCTTTGAATTTTCTGCATGTATTATCATTTATTAGATTCACGATTCTGTTTTTAGTTCTGTGAGTATTATTATTATGATTATTATGATCAGAGTTCAGTTCAGTCATTATTTGTATTATGATTGTCATGGTCTTGTCTCCCCTGATCATCTGCTCATGTTCTGTCTCCCTCTGTGATTGTGTGTGTGTGCAGCCCGGCCCATCCTGTCATCTCTGTTTTCCTCATGTGTCAGCTGTCAGTCATTATTGGTCTCTCCACCTTTGCTGTTTTGTCTTGATTGTCCCCTTGATTATTTAAGTTCTGTTCCACTTCTGTTCTGCTCGGGTTCTTTTGTCAGTCATATGGCGTGAACACCACGCTTCTCCCTGATAGTGTCTGTTCTGTTTTTTGCCTTAGTTTTTTGTTGCTGCTTCCGAGCCACAGTTGTTAATTTCTGTTAAGCCCTTGAGCTGCGTCTGGGTGACCAGCTCAAAAATAAAATTGTTAAAACTTACATCCAGCGACTGGGTCCCATCTCCATCTCTCCAGACCATGGCAGAAAGAATCTGACAGTATGGACCCAACGGACCGTAAGGTTTATCTTATAGGTCTCGACCAGGAGGAAGTTTGGGCTGCTTACTGCATTGAGGCTCTAGTCAAGGATGCCCATGCCGCCAATACACCGGAGAAAGCCCTCAGATGCCTTAGGGGTGCCACCAAGGAAATTGAGGCTTTTCCCATGCTGCAGCATTATCCTCAGCTCACCGGACTCCTGCATTTGATCCCGTTCCTGCAGCTGGGGGTCTGGGCGCTGGCAGAGATGTCACCAGCAGACGGTGGGGGCAGAAGGAGGAGAAGCCACAGCGAGTCATCAAGAGACGCGGCTCATGCCGGCTTTAGCAAGCCTGGCCCTTCTTCTCCTGCGGAGGTGTTCCAGATCTCCGTGTCCTCCTCCCTCGACACAGCACCCTGTGCGATGGCTCCTCATCAGGTGAACTCTGTCATATCCCGGGAGGGATCATCTGACTCTTCAGCGGCAGCAGAGCAGGAACAGAGGCAAGTACCTTTTCATTTTTTAACACCATTAAATAAAAGGTTTTGTCCTGTTTCTGGTGAGGAGGCTCAGTGTCAGCCACCTACCACCACTGAGCTTTCTCCACCCATCTCTGCTGTCATTTCTGCTGCCGCTTCCATCCACCCATCCTCATGTGCTTCTCCGGTTTCCTATTCTGTTTTTTGTGAGGAATTGGCCATACTGGGAGGCAACCTGCTGGTCTGTGATGAGCTGGCTGACCCTGTTGCACCTGGTCCGCGTGAGGATTATCCAGTACCAGCTCCACGCCGTTCCCCAGCACCTTCAACGTGTTTCCTCTGGCTTAAAGACCTTGGCACGGTGGCAACACATTTTTCGGGGGGGTAGAGAACACATGACACTATTGTAACCGGAACATGTTAATTTATACTATTTATTTCTTTTTTTAATTTTGCACAGTAACTTTGCATATGGAACTTATTGTTTGAAGTATTGTACAACCAAGACTTGAATGTTGGAATATTGGGCCAGTTGGGGTCCCACCCAGACATCCTGTGTTTGGACTTTTTACTGATGTATCCTTCTCTCCTTCCTCTGCTTTCACCTCTCCTGGACCCTCTGCCTGAACACTTTCCTCTCCTTGGCTCCTCTCTTCTGTCTCATCTTTCCCTCTCTGAGTCCTGTCTAATTCAGTTTCTCTCTCTGTCAATGGTGGTATACAAACAGGTTAGAAAATACCAAATGTCACGTTTTGTCCTGCAGGATTTTTTTGTCATGGTTTACATAAATGACAAAAACATGTGTTTGACATGGTTTACATAAATGACAAAAATATGTGTGTTTTTTGTATTTTTTTTTCCAATTGAGAGAGTAGGAAAGGGAAGGGAAAAAACATTCATAATAGTAATTTACTCATGCATTGTGGAGGAATAGAATCAGGCGTGATGAGACGAGCTGGAAGGTTGCAGAGTTTTATTTCCTCCATCAAAATGAGACGCACTTGTAGCACTGTGCGTTACAGTGGTCTTCTGTGCTGTGTTCTTTACTGCGCTGTGTAGAGTTTTTGAGGCATCTCACACAAGCTCTTTTATCAGTGATACAGGAAGACAGAATGCATGGCACATTAGCATAACAGTCAATACACATGATTAGCATGACATTGGTTGGCTCTTTGTCCGTCTGTGCATTGTCCTCTGTATGCAGATTGTGTTCCGGACCTTTTGAGTGTGAGGATGAATGTCCCTGTAGATTGTGGTGGGTTACCACAGGGCTCCCCCCAGAACAGTCAAAAGGGGCAGACCCCCCCCCCCCCCCCCGTCATTTGGGCTCCAGCTCTGGTAGAACTGTCGGAGGGCATGTCAGTCCATGGGGGGACGGGTGGAAAAAAGCAGTGTGTGCGCTGCGCCGGGTTCCAGCACGTTGAACAGCCGTGGATCGTGGGCGCACGGGCCAGTGTGTGTCATGCGTAATGGAACCAGACAGCGATCGGCCGGCTTTAGGGAGTGAGGTGCGGGAAGAGCGCTGTGGAGGGGCAGGGGGGTGGGAGTAAGTGAGTGCCGGTCCGGGACATCAAAGGTGTCTGGGCCATGCAAAAATTGCGTGTGGACCCGCGATGGTGAGGGACTTTCCCGTTAAACCTGGCAGTGATCCACAGCAGCTGTGAAAAAAAAAAAAAAAAAAAGTCTCTGACTCCTCTCGCGGCTCGATCCAGCAAGGATGTGGGGAAGGCGAGTGGCCAAATTCCCCGAGGATGCATAGCGGTTG
Source organism: Pholidichthys leucotaenia (assembly GCA_020510985.1). Taxonomy (NCBI): domain Eukaryota; kingdom Metazoa; phylum Chordata; class Actinopteri; order Cichliformes; family Pholidichthyidae; genus Pholidichthys; species Pholidichthys leucotaenia. The sequence continues at coordinate 234,634,940 of CM035847.1, forward strand.
TGAAACAACTGCAGCTGTGTGAGGAACCTGGCGGTTTGACTTTTAGGTGCAGAAGCAGCCCTAAAGCCATCGGGGACAGCAATCGGCTAAATTCCCCTTGTACGCCGTGGCTGAGAAACCCATACAAAGTCCTGTGTGTGGGCTGCACGTCTGCTTCAGGTGCGTGAGCAGCCCTGAAGGTTCCGAGGCTGGCGATCGGCCGTGTTTCTTGGGCATGTGCAGCAGCGGAGGACGCTGTATTGGTCTGTGGGGCCGGCTTGACCCTGTGCATGGCGCGTGCGTGGCGCAGTGACCACATTAGCTGGCAGTTGCGCTGTCCTCGTAATCCTGCGGTGTGTGTGCGGGGCTTCTGTGAGCGGGAGGTCCGCTTGTTGCGAGCTGAGTCAGGGTCGGGGAGCTTGGTGGAAATCAACGCAGTCAGCGTCAATGTTTTCCCCGTTCAGGCTGCTTCCTTCGTTTTGCTCGTGTCACCGTTCATGGTGCGTGTCGGTCCAAGCGCTGCCCGCTCTGGGGAGCGCGCTCCAGTGAGGATGAAGAGGTTGCAGGCGTTCTCTGGTCCTCTGGGATCCATAGCGCGGTGAGAGGGAGCAGACGGTCATTCTCCCTCGTCGGTCACCAGTGTGGAGGTAAAAGATTAGGCGAGGGGCGCACCATGACGCGTGCTGGGGCTTCCCATCCAGGTCATCTCCGGGGTGTTCGCCTCATGTTCCATTCTTTGTCAAGGGTCACCAGTATGGAGGAATAAATTCAGGCAAGGTACGACGAGCTGGAAGGTTGCAGAGTTTTATTTCCTCCATCAAAATGAGACGCACTTGTAGTGCTGTGCGCTACAGTGGTCTACTGTGCTGTGTTCTCTGTGCTGCGCTGTGTAGAGTTTTTGAGGCATCTCACACAAGCTCTTTTATCAGTGATACAGGAAGAGAGAATGCATGGCACATTAGCATAACAGTCGATACACATGATTAGCATGACATTGGTTGGCTCTTAACCTAGGTTAAATTAATTGGCATCAAGACTGGGGATTCTAAATTGTCCTTAGGTATGACTGTGAGAGTGAATGGTTGTCTGTCTCTCTGTGTTGGCCCTGCGATGGACTGGCGATCTGTCCAGGGTGTACCCTGCCTCTCGCCCAAAGATGCTGGGATAGGCTCCAGCCCCCCTGCGACCCGAAAAGGATTAAGCGGAAGAAGATGAATGAATGAATGGTTGGCTCTTTGTCCGTCTGTGCATTGTCCTCGGTATGCAAATTGTGTTCCGGACCTTTTGAGTGTGAGAATGAATGTCCCTGTAGATTGTGGTGGGTCACCACAGCATACTTAAATCATATCTGTCAAGGCATACCTCATACCTCCCTTATTGGGGGGGCCTTCACACCTGTACTGACCTCATGCCTCCCTTATTGGGGGGGCTTTCACGCCTGTACTGAGTACTTAAAAACTGTATTTATCGGCAGATGAAAGAAAACTGAAGCAAAAAAACAAACAAACAAAAAAAACCCAAACAAAAACCAAACAAACAGCAACTGCAACATGAACTATTTCAAATTCATTCATTTATGCTGCCAATGCTGAAACAAAAGCAGAATGGATTTTTGTTTCATAAGTTAAGTATCAGAAATAATTTTCTTTGAAATTGTGTTAATAATAATGAAAATATCAATCTTATTCAGCCCTTTCAATATAATGCTATACATTCAGATGTACATTCTGCTGGGGGTTTCTTCCTGTTAAAAGGGAGTTTTTCCTCTCCACCGTCACCAAGTGCTTGCTCACAGGGGATCGCCTGATTGCTGGGGTCTTTCTGCAACTGTGGGGGTTCCCCCTACAGTTGATAGTGCTATGAGATGACTGTTGTTGTGAAATGGCGCTATATAAATAAAGTTGAATTGAATGTAAAGCAAAGTTCCAAGATACAAAATAACAGTACACTGTAGGGGATTTGGGCTACCTCTAAGCATGTTTAAGATTTTAAAGCATTTTTTTTTTGTTATATTTAGGTAATATTTGAAGGTGAGTAATACTGCCCATACCTGAAAACATTTGGAGATTTCTCCTTCAGTCTGGAAAGGTCTCGACCCACCATCGTGTTGCAATTGTCCGAACCAAAGCCCACAACATTCTGCCATGGAATATTGTGCAATCTAAAATAAATAAATAAATGGTGACGGTGAAGGAGAACGGTGACGTCCAGTCCCTCGATTTCCCTTTTCTTCAAGCTTTGTTTACTTCGCCGGCGGCACGCTGCAAGAAGCCATTTTGAAACTCACAAAAACACTGCTTAGGTGCGCTTGTGGAGGATTGAAATAAGTGCAGGCGGACGCTGAGCGCACTGCCAGCCCTGTACGCTATGGGGGTCACACACGAGGTGTTCCTCCACACTCTCAATAATTTTTTTTTCCCGTATATTTTTCTTTTTGGCGTACAGAAATGGCAATACGCCCGTATTTGCTAAAATTGCATTTTCCCCGTATTAAAATACGGCGAAACCGTATCACTTGACAGGTATGTTAAATTATATGATTAGAGGTGGGTATAGTAGCCAGAAATTCCACTCATGTAAAAGCAGTGCTATGAAATTAATAATTAAAAGTAGACAACCAAAGATGTTTAGTTAAGGATACAAAAGGCACCCACTTCAAAATTTGAGTAATGACTTCAGTCTTGAAGGTTTGAGGTTTTTCTAAAATTTATAACAATTTTCTTATAGTTTTCTACTTTTCTCTGTAAATTTATCTAAATTTGAACCTTTTTCCTCAAATTTGTAATTTCTTCTTGTAAAACTAACTTTTCTTGTACATTTCAGACTTTATTATATATAAATTTGTGGATTATTTTATGGCTTTTTTTCTGTTTTTTTTAATAAAATTACTGTTTTGTTGTTTTTTTTTAAAATAAATTTAAAACGGATTGTGGTAAAATTTCAACCTTTTTTCTCTTATACAATTTACACTTTTGGCCATAATTTTTCAGAGCCAGAACAGAACAATAATTTAACACTGATTTCAAAGAAAGACTAGAAAAGCACTCGGAGAGCGCAGACCTCAGCCAAGCGCCACAGTTCCCCCCCATACAGTGTTTGTGTGTAGGTTTTGAGATTCCTTGCCCATGAAAACATGTGACTAGCAATTGGATTCACAATGATAGGATTAGTGGTTCAGTAGTAAAAGCATTACCTCCTTGGCGGAGGTAATAAACTGAAGTGTTGCTGTTTTGTCCATCTCCTGCATCTGCAAAGTGCCAGGCTGCGACCTGTCAAGGCATACCTCATGCCTCCCTTATTGGGGGCTTTCACACCTGTACTGACCTCATGCCTCCCTTATTGGGGGGGGGGGGCTTTCACACCTGTACTGAGTACTTAAAAACTGTATTTATCGGCAGATGAAAGAAAACTGAAGCAAAAACAAACAAACAAACTAAACAAACAGCAACTGCAACATGAACTATTTCAAACATATTTATTCAAATGTACACTTATATGGACACAATCTTGAGCCATAACTTTTTGGTAATGTGAAAATAATAAGCCAAGTAGCACAAAAAAATTGAGCGCTCTTGCTGTCAGGAAACAATGTTGGCACCAAATCACTGAAGTGATCTGCCACCAATGGGGGTAGATTGTGCTCTGCCACAAAATGACAAAACATCACTTCTGCTAGTGATGCATTGGATTTGGAAGGCGTCGGTTCTCTCACTGGCTGAAAATGTTCATCCATCGATCGAATTTGGCTACACAGTTTTTGTGGCCCTGTGTAGCAAAGTGCGACTTGAGGTCGAAAATCCCTGATGCAGTCACTTTTAGCATTAGAGTCACACATATCAGGCGCAGCATTACTGGCGCTGGGATTCCTCTCTGTTCTGGAGCCGCAGGACAAAAGAAGGTGTGATAATGGTTGCCGTGGGTTTTATTGGGTTTGCGCTCCGCGGAAAAAAAGAGGATTTGGAATCTTCCCCGGCAGAGAGCTGGTTTTTGCGCAGCCCCTATGGCTGCCCGGTGAATTTCTGCCAAATAATCCGGCGCCGGACAGCTGCCCATCTCAGCTTTTGCAGCGTAGCGCAAACACAGGCACGCTGGCGGGCCCTGCCCACCACTGTTTTCCGTGTGCTTTTGTGCCTAAAACTTTGAAGAACGTGGAGTTTGTGTTCATCAGACACGACGAGCAGCACCCTCTATTGCCCCTGCACACATGTTGAAAATGGCCATATCTCACAATGTTAAAGAATCCTTTAAAAAATTCCTGTATCCAGACGGTGATCCGGATCATCCCCAAAATTTAATCAGTTCTTCCTTGTACCATTTCCAACAACGCCTGAAAGCTTCATGGAAATCCGTCCTAAACTTTTTGAGTTATCTTGCTAACCAACAGACAGACAGACAGACAGACAGACAGACAGACAGACAGACAAACAGACAAACGGTGGCAAAAACACCTCCTCCTGGCCTTCGGCCTGGCGGAGGTAAAAATCAATAACATAACATTTAATGAAATAAATTAACTTAAATTACCAAAGATTCGGTTATTTTTGTTATAATATTTCTATATATTTATAGTTTTTTAGAACTCTCCTCACCACCCAGGCACCAGGAAAAACCTCCCTTATTTTGAAATCCAAATGTTGGCAGGTTTAGTTTGTCTGAAGGCTGCTGACGGATTAAAGTCATTGACTTCGTAAATTTCAGTCATCTTAACTTGCCAGGTACATAATAGTGAACATAACTCAGTTAATGTAGTGGCTGGTGAAATAAATCCTCAGCAATTCATCAGTGCTCCTAGCCTTTCCCTGCATATGAAGCTGGCTGCATATGAAGCCGAGCCACACCTGTTTGCTAAGCAACTCTTTGTTATTGTTCCCATTACCAGCAGGTTAAAACCACCATAAATGCCTCCACTGCTTACATACCTCTGCTGCTTTTTTCCACGTTTAAAGTACATTAATAAGCTCATGCTTCCCTCGGACAGCGATGCTAGTAGCGAGACACTCTGCCTGCTGACTAGTACACGTGGGCGGGGCGCTTCCGAACTCCGTGCTGATGATGGTTACGTGCGTTGCTCGTGTGCATGCTTACGGAGCGTCATTCCTTCATATTTTTTCTTAAATTTATATTTCCTTGGTGTAGCGGCATAACTTCAAGCATGGCAGCCTGCCACACAGAAATGTTACCAGAGGAAACCCTGCCTTCAGCTCCAGTACCTGCTTCACGTCGCTCCCTAGCTCCAGTACCTGCTCCACATTGCTCCCTAGCTCCAGTACTGCTCCACATTGCTCCCTAGCTCCAGTACTGCTCCACATTGCTCCCTAGCTCCAGTACTGCTCCACATCACTCCCTCGCTCCAGTCCCTTTTCCACATTGCTCCCTAGCTCCAGCACCTGCCCCACGTCATTCCTCAGCTCCTATTTCTGCTCAGCCCGAGGTGCACGCTCCTGTTCCTGCTTAGCCCGAGGTGCACGCTCCTGTTCCTGCTCAGTCCGAGGTGCACATTCCTGTTCCTGCTCAATTTGAGGTGCACATTCCTGTTCCTGTTCAATCCGAGGTGCATACTCCTGTCCTGCTCAGCCTGTCATCACCCCTGCCTCACCTGCCACCACTCCTGCTGGTTGGACTGCAACAGTAGAGTCACCGGGGTCCTCGTCAGTGGTGGAGCAAGCACTCAGGCAAGTCCTCTTCTTTGTATTTTTAACATCCGTTTTAGAGAGATCTTGCCTAGCTCTTAGTAAGGGGTCCCAGTTGCAGCTACCCTCTGCTTCTGGGCTTCCTCTGCCGAGCTCCACTGCTGCCTGTTGTAGTGACTGGGGTGTTGCGTTTTCCTCTCTGTCTGAGGTGGCTGTTTTGGGGATCGATTCCCAGACATCAGAACTTGAGGACCTTCAGCCCTTATTGTTTGGCTTCGCCGAGGGTCGGCTCGCCTCAGCTGTCCCGGAGGCCAAGGAGCCTTTGTCATGTGTTGAAATTTCTATGTCATCTCTCGAGTGTAAAAGTTCTTTATTGCCAGCTCCTGAGGGTAAAGTTTCCATGTTATCATCTCCAGGCTTTAGGGTTTCCATGTTGTTGTCTCCTGAGTTTAAGGGTTCTTTGTTATCAGCTCCTCAGTTGAAAATTTCCTTGTCATTTTCACCTGAGTTTAAAGCGCCCCTACAGTTATCTCTGGTCCCATTCTGCTCTCTGGTCTGGGGGTCCAGGGACTCTGGAAGACCACCCGACTGGTTATGTTTTGAGATCTGGAGGCCCATGAACTGGGTTAAGCCCCCTGACCTGCTTTGTTCTCCGGTCCTGTGGTCTAGGGACTCTGGTAGACCACCCGACTCACTCTGTGCTCTGGTCTGGGGTCCCATAAGACTTGGATAGGCCCCCTGATCTGCCTTGCTCTCTGGTCCGGTGGCCCTGGGACTCTGGAAGAGCACCTGACCCATTTTGTGTTGAACTTTGGGGTCATGGACTTGGTTTATTGTGGTGATGTTTGACTTTGGACTCTGTGGGGGGTAAGAGATTGTTTTGGCCCACCTGGCCTTGAACCCCACCACCCACCCTGGGGGTGGGGGGTGGGGGGTTTCTTTGGGTTTGTGGGTTTTTTTGTTGGTGGTACTTTGAATGGCATCTGGAAGCTGCGCTTTAAGAAGGGGTTACTGTCAGGGCATGGGCTGGGTCCCGTGTCTTCATCTTCATGTATACTTTGTATTTCTTTAGAGCATGGACTCCAATCCACGCCCTCGCCTTGAGTTACTTCTTTGAATTTTCTGCATTTATTATTGTTTATTAGATTCATGATTCTGGGCGGTGCGGTGGTGGAGTGGTTAGCACTGCGGCAGCACAACAACTCATCCTTGGCCGAGGGATCCTGGGTTTGATCCCAGCTCCCGACCAACAGTGATCTGTGTGGAGTTTGCATGTTCTCCCCGTGTCTGCGTGGGTTTACTCCAGGATTTCTCCGGTTTCCTCCCACATGCTAAAAACATGCAAGTTAGGTTAATTGGCATCAAACTGGGGATTCTAAATTGTCCTTAGGTATGACTGTGAGAGTGAATGGTTGTCTGTCTCTCTGTGTTGGCCCTGTGATGGACTGGCGATCTGTTCAGGGTGTACCCTGCCTCTCGCCCAAAGACGCTGGGATAGGCTCCAGCCCCCCCGCGACCCGAAAAGGATTAAGCGGAAGAAGATGAATGAATGAATGAAAGATTCATGATTCTGTTTTTAATTCTATATTATTATGATTATTATGATCACAGTTCAGTTTAGTCATTATTTGCATTATGATTGTCAGGGTCTTGTCTCCCCTGATCCTCTGCTCATGTTCTGTGTCTCCCTGTGTTTGTGATTGTGTGTGTGCAGCCCCGCCCAACCCATCATCTCTGTTTTTCTCATGTGTCAGCTGTCAGTTTTTATTGGTCTTGCCACCTGTGCTGTGTTATCTTGATTGTTCCCTTGATTATTTAAAGTTCTGTTCCACTTCTATTCTGCTCGGGTTCTTTTGTCAGTCATATGGCGTGAACAACACACTCCTGCCTAATAGTGTCTGTTCTATTTATTGCCTTAGTTTTTTGTTGCTGCTTCCGAGCCACAGTCGTTAATTTCTGTTAAGCTCTCAAGCTGCGTCTGGGTGACCAGCTCCCAAATAAAATTGTTAAAACTTACGTCCAGTGATTGGGTCCCATCTCCATCTCTCCAGACCATGACAGAAACCGAGACGCATGAAAACAAACATATGGCAGCACAGTGGTACAGTGGTTAGTGTTATGTACTGCTATAACACTATGCATGGCATGGATGTGGCGCAGGCACAGGTGATGTCATCACGCTGTGAATATAACAAGAGACTGACTTTGGCAGCCCAGGTCTTTGGTGCGCCGCCTCTAGTCATACGCTAACCTGTATCCCTACTTTGTTAGCTTGCTAGCTAGTGTTCTGTGTGTTCCACGTGCTACCAGTTTGGCTAATAAAAGTTGCAGTTCAGCACAGCCATCTCTGCTATCCCTCATTTACAGACACAACATTGGCGACAAGGAGAAACTTTAAAAAACATCTACATTTAAGCGTGCTTGGCACTCCTGCCACTGTTCCTCGCATCACCAAGTGAGCCGCCCATCCCATGGCCTCGCTGGTTTGAGTCATTTCGGACGTACGTGTCAGCTATGGACCTGGCTAAGGTCAGCAAGATGTGGCTACGTGCGTTCCTGATTCACAGCCTGGGTACCAAGGGACAATGGGTGCTTAGTACATTGGGACCGGCGGACACATACGAGGAGTGTATCACGCTGCTAGCTGGACATTTCACGATGCTCAAAAGCATGCTGGCTAGGAGGAAAAGGTTCCACCAGCGCTGGCAGAGAGTGGGAGAGACAACCCAGCAGTACGTCGCGGACCTCTGCTGTCTGGTGAGCACATGTAGGTTTGAGCAACTAGAGGGCAAAATGGTGTGGGACCAGCTAGCAGACCACACCAGCAACCTGTGGCTGGGGGCAAAGCTGTTGATAGTGCCGGACGACCTGCCGCTGGTGAAGACGGTGGAGTTACCATTCCAGCTGGAGGCCACCGACGAGCTAACATCACAGCTAGGTGATCCACAACTACGGCTAGAAGAACCCGGTTACACTGGGACTGTCTTAGAGGACACCGAGGTGAACATTACGGGACAACGGAATATCATGGGATGCCAAATGTGCGGTAACTGTGGTTCCCTGATGCACCAAATGCGAGCACGCTCCAGCTTGACCAGGAGGCAGCGATGCCAACGCTGCAGCAAGCTTAACCATTTCGCCAAAGTGTGCTGCTCAACATGGTTAACAACAAGCTCGCCACCCAATTAAGTTGAACCATCGCTAACAACCACCATGCATACAATGAACTCTAGCAAAGCAGTATACAAGTGGTGCACGGTGAGGCTCGATGATGTCAGCCTACCGCTACTATTGGACACCACCACTATGAGATCAATGATGAACTGGGTCAGTTAAGAGATTTTCCTCTTGTCATCATATCAGGAAAAACATAACTGAGCTTTATGGTTATGGACACACTCATATCAACATCGTAGGAACCATAACGCTGACTGTTCGCTATGGTTCCAGAGTCCTCCTGCTGTTTGCCTTCCAGGTAGCCACACATGGAGACAACATCCTGGGGTGCAGCCTTTTTTATGAATTAGGCTTTACCATTCATGACAACCAGGGGACTGTCTGACCACTGATAACTGGAGCGCATCACACCCAGATGTGGGTACAGCCGCACGAAACTTGACACCGCATGGAGAGAGGGCATAAACCGGACTCGTCTCTGATCCTCACCCGGCATAAGCCTCAGGGAGCCACCACAGTGCTCTAAGCAGGACCCAGCAGAACAACGCCAATCCAGAGCATGTCCTGCTGCTGGCGTGAACGGCACACCACCATAAGAGCCTCCAACTGCGAGCACAAGAGATCAGCAGCACTGAGTGCAGTCGAACAGATCACCACTTGCAGTATTCGATTGGGTTCGGGTACACTGATCCGAACGCCGATGATGATCACCACACATTTGGGACCAGCCATTTTTCAGATGGCCAATGGTTCGAGATGGCACGTCAGCCATCTGCGAAAGGTAAGAGCAGCTGCCTCTGATCAAGCCACGGCACTGAAATAGACCCAGCCAGTGTGGGACCCAGACTGGAACTTTGCTGGCAGGAGAGTGATACCAGCAGGAGAGCACCCAGAGCAACCAATCCCTCCAGGGGCGCGCCCACCACGGACTCGCCAGAGGTCCCCTGAAGTTGAACTGAGAATGACTCTGTTCTGAAATGTTTAACAGCGCATGGTTGGAAACACAGTGGTTGAATAACCCACTCAACCATGCAGGGACTACCGGTAGTCTACCCGGTTGCCCAGGCTCTTGTCAGTTCACATGCCTGTCATAATGTTGGTAATGGTTTTGCTTTTTCCCGTGGGGGGTGGGGGGGTGAATGGTATGTACTGCCATAACACTATGCACAGCACGGACATGATGGCGCAGGCATGGGTGACATCATCATGCCGTGCTTATAATAAGAGACTGACGTGGCAGCCTGGGTCTTTGGCGCTCCGCCTCTAGTCATACACCCACCTGTATCCCTGCTTTGTTAGCTTGCTAGCTAGTGTTCTGTGTTTTCCACGTGCTAATAGTTTGACTAATAAGTCACCGTTCAGCACAGCCATCATGTCCACTGTCCCTCATTCACAGACACAACAGTTAGCACTGTTGCCTAACGGCTAGAAGGTTCCAAGTTCGAAATCCCCAGGTTGGCAGGGGTGGGAACCTTTCTGTGTGAAGTTTGCATGTTCTTCCTGTGCTGCATGGGTTTCCTCCGGGATCTCCGGTTTCCTCCCATAATCCAAAGGCATGCATGTTAGTTTAATTGGTGATTCTAAGTTGTCCCTAGGTATCGGTCTCCGATGGGCCCTTAGAATAGAGGGTTAGTACTAGTGAAGCACTTTGGTGGTCTTGAGACTATAAAAGCGCTACAATGTATAAGTACAGGTCCTTTTCCCTTATCCCACTTCGGCTTCTGTGAAGCTGAAGGAAAAAAAGACTTGCACAAGATTCACACGAAATGGAAGCTCTGTCAAACTAAACTAAAATATTTTAGAAATGCGGCAAACACGTGGAACTGTATTGAAGCTTCCATCTGGAGGAAGCAGGGGAAAAAAAATGTGGCCCCCACTGCCAACCAGCGAATAGGGCTGCACAATTAATCAAATTTTGATCGCGATCACGATTTTAGCTGCCATGATTAAGTTAACATGCTCATCGGTGATATTAACTGTTAACACCTTGAACTCTGTGAATTCCGCGGGTGGTCACGTCTCTGCATCTTAGTGCGTCTCAGTGCGCACTGAAAAAAAAAAGCTGTATTTCCAGTCTTCCAGTACAGACACAGCCTTGTTACAACCTGAGAAAAAAGCTGTGTAATATATTCATTTTTTGTGGAATTTTTACAAAATTTTGACCTGAGCTTGAAAACACTTGGTTCTACATTTCTGTTGTGTTTTCCAGCCAGTATCTGACAGCTGTATGTTATTTGCAAGCATTTGTATCTAAAAAAACACCCAGGCAAACTTTCTTGTTACTCAGTGGCAGGAGCACTTAGAGAGATTATGACTGTTTTGCCAAAAAATTCAGTGTTTTCTTTTAAATGAGACTAACCCCATAAAGATGCTGCAAAGGGTTGAAGAACAGCTTTTGATTTACTTTGGGCATGTTATTTTTAGGCGTTTTTAGGGAAGTTGAACAGAGTTCAACAGGTTAAAATGTGGGCTCTGCTGCATATCAAATCAAGTATTTTCTCAACCAACAGCCAGCCAACCACTAGGGGGTAAACGCACGTTAGGGCAACATTAAGCTGCAGAACATACACAAACGCACTCTGTAGCGGCAACCTTAAGTTTTCAGTAGCGGACTGGTGTGATGGTGAAGCACAAACTAGATGTCTGGAGCAGAAGGTGACAGTACGGCAACACGTGGAGGCAAGGAGCTAATGTCTCGAAAAGATCATCATCTGTTGTCTGGACGTGTTTTGGATTCAGGGCAAGTGATGCTGACTAAAAAGAAATTATATGCAAAGAGTGCCATAGAGCTGTGTCTGCACCACAGGGCAACACAACTAATTTATTCAACCACCTGAAAAAACACCATAAACACAAGTACGATAAATGCATGAAGGCTAAAGTGAATGTCACTTCACTAAATCACAGTCTATGTCCGGCGCCAACCCAGGCAACCATTGTATCAACCCTGCACAGAGCTTCACCGTATCCATCTGCCTCCCAAAGACATGCTAAAGTAACTGATGCGATAGCGTTTTATTTGGCCAAAGACATGTGTCCAATACATACCGTGAGCAATGAAGGCTTCAGAAACATGGTCAAAACACTGGACAAGAAATACATGATCCCCATGTGATTCTCCAAAGTTGCATTACCTGTGCTGTATGAAAAATACAGATGGATATCACAACTGTTGAGTACTTTGTAACTACGACTGACCTGTGGTCAAGCAGAATAACAGAGCCCTACCTGTCCCTGACAATTCACTACAATGATGGAGATTTTAAAATGAAGAGTCAATGCTTGCAGACATCGTTTGTCCCACAAGACCAGAGAGGAGAAGCGATAGCCCACGGACTGAGGGAAGCACAATCATCTTAGAGCCTGCAGGAGGAGGGACTAGTCTGCATAACAACAGACAGTCGAATCTAACGTCGTCAAGGCAGCTTCTCTAAATAAATGGACAAGGCTCCAGTGCTTTGGCCACAGGCTTCATCTAGCAATTAGTAAGTAGGATGAATAAAAAAAAAAAAAGAATTTTATGTAATCTGTGTTTTTCCTGAAGTTAATAAATAATCGTGATTAATAATCGTGATTTCAATATTGATCAGAATAATTGTGATCATCATTTTGGCCATAATTGTGCAGCCCTACCAGAGAAGTATTTAGTAAAGCTTCCATCCAACTTGGAAAGGGTGCCAATATTCCATTATTGAGAACCAAAGCTTTGGCACTATGTTGCTGACATTAGAGCCGCAGTACAACATTGGATCACGTGGATATCTTACAGACATAGCGATCCCCACATTCTACAACAAGACCAAAATCGAAGTCATGGAATCACTGAAGACGGTGGGTAGGATTGCTTCTAATTGCTTTATTAGAAGCCTGTTTGTTAAAATTAAGGGTACTCTGAAGTTTGTGCTGCAATAAATATGCTACAGGTGCAGTTGTCATGTAAGTTTATTGAAGCGGAATATATGCTGGCAGATGTAGTATTCCATGTGAGTTGTCACATTTCTCTTTGATTTGTTTTATTAAAAGATACTGGAAGTACATTAATGGGTCAGTGCAAATACTTTGCTTAAAAAGTACCAAGTTGTCACACAGTGGTAGGAAAACAAATCCTGAATTGTTTTAGAGTTGCATTGGAACCCCCTGAATTGTAATCAAATTAATTGTTGAGGTGCCTAAAGATTTCAACTCCTAATGCCGGTCTTAGAATCTGTTTCTGGAGAGCTTCTTCTATGTTGAATCTGTTATATTGTGGCATTACATATGCACAGATGCTCAACTGAAATTAAAGAATTTAGTTTATGGCTCTGTGGTGTCAAACTTCTGCTACTTTAGTTCTGCTGATCACATGTTTTACATTTATGACAACAGCTAAAAAGCTGGTCAAGCAAGGCTTGCCTGCCAAAAAATAGCAAAGAAGGATTTTAAATGAGCACAAATGACTTGCAGTGATGCTCAATGACATCACGTCATCCACAACACACTGGTCTCTAAAAACCTTTGTGATCATAAAGTGATGCTGAAAACAAAACAAAAAAGCTTTAACGTGTAACAATCAGTTCACCTGAATATGATTCATATTTCATGTTTGTGATCACCACATTGCTTCTTGTAATGGATCTCCCAAAATACAGTGGGGTAAAAAAGTATTTAGTCAGCCACCAGTTGTGCAAGTTCTCCCACTTAAAAGATGAGAGAGGTCTCCAATTTTCATCATAGGTATACCTCAACTATGACAGACAAAATGACAAAAAAAAAAAAAAAAAAAATCCAGAAAATCACATTGTCTGATTTTTAAAGAATTTATTTGCAAATTATGGTGGAAAATAAGTATTTGGTCAATAACAAAAGTTCATCTTAATACTTTGTTATATACCCTTTGTTGGCAATGACAGAGGTCAAACGTTTTCTGTAAGTCTTCACAAGGTTTTCACACACTGTTGCTGGTATTTTGGCCCATTCCTCCATGCAGATCTCCTCTAGAGCAGTGATGTTTTGTGGCAGTCGCTGGGCAACATGGACTTTCAACTCCCTCCAAAGATTTTCTATGGGGTTGAGATCTGGAGACTGGCTAGGCTACTCCAGGACCTTGACATGCTTCTTACGATGCCACTCCTTCGTTGCCCAGGCGGTGTGTTTGGGATCATTATCATGCTGAAAGACCCAGCCACGTTTCATCTTCAATGCCCTTGCTGATGGAAGGAGGTTTTCACTCAAAATCTCACGATACATGGCCCCATTCATTCTTTCCTTTACACGGATCAGTCGTCCTGGTCCCTTTGCAGAAAAACAGCCCCAAAGCATGATGTTTCCACCCCCATGTTTCACAGTAGGTATGGTGTTCTTTGGATGCAACTCAGCATTCTTTCTCTTCCAAACACGACAAGTTGAGTTTTTATCAAAAAGTTCTATTTTGGTTTCATCTGACCATATGACATTCTCCCAATCCTCTTCTGGATCATCCAAATGCTCTCTAGCAAACTTCAGATGGGCCTGGACATGTACTGACTTAAGCAGGGGGACACGTCTGGCACTGCAGGATTTGAGTCCCTGGTGGCATAGTGTGTTACTGATGGTAGCCTTTGTTACTTTGGTTCCAGCTCTCTGCAGGTCATTCACTAGGTCCCCCAGTGTGGTTCTGGGATTTTTGCTCACCGTTCTCGTGATCATTTTGACCCCACGGGGTGAGATCTTGCGTGGAGCCCCAGATCGAGGGAGATTATCAGTGGTCTTGTATGTCTTCCATTTTCTAATAATTGCTCCCGCAGTTGATTTCTTCAAACCAAGCTGCTTATTTGCTGCAGATTCAGTCTTCCCAGCCTGGTGCAGGTCTACAATTTTGTTTCTGGTGTCCTTTGACAGCTCTTTGGTCTTGGCCATAGTGGAGTTTGAAGTCTGACTGTTTGAGGTTGTGGACAGGTGTCTTTTATACTGATAACGAGTTCAAACAGGTGCCATTAATACAGGTAACGAGTGGAGGACAGAGGAGCCTCTTAAAGAAGAAGTTACAGGTCTGTGAGAGCCAGAAATCTTGCTTGTTTGTAGGTGACCAAATACTTATTTTCCACCATAATTTGCAAATAAATTCTTTAAAAATCAGACAATGTGATTTTCTGGATTTTTTTTTTCTCATTTTGTCTCTCATAGTTGAGGTATACCTATGATGAAAATTGGAGACCTCTCTCATCTTTTAACCTCTTGCAATCCGTTGTACCGCGGACAGGCAAGTCTCTGCGTCCTAGAGCGCACGAGGACGCACGAGAGCGCCCTCGTGCGCTCTAGGACGCATGATGGAGATTGTGATGTAGGTGGTGTATGGCGTCCAAGCGCGCACTGAAAATAAAAGCTGCAGACACAGCCGCGAACAGATTAGTTCATCTGACTGACCTCTCATTCGACTAATAAGAGCCTTGAATTGGGTTTCTGAAACCTTGAAGAACCAGTGACTGAAAACCTAACAAGAAGGACCCGCCTACCAAAGCTGTGAATGCAGTGAGCCAATTGAAGCAGAGAAGTTCGTGAGCTGTTTTTTTTTAAGGCTGGGTGAAGACAGACTGCTGCTGCAGAGAAAAAAGGACCCGCAGGAAGAACCCCACAGACCCAGCAGCACGGAGACCATCCACAAGTGCAACCTCTGTGACAGCGACTGACATTCGCGCAACGGCATGTTTGGCCAGGCGGTGCTTGTTTTGTTTTTGTCCCAGCAGAATAGACGTTAGGATTGCCTTCCATGGTCATCATAGACCGACGGAGGCCGAAGACGAGGGCTGAGTGACACACACGCGTTTGCCAGTCTATTTTTAATTACTACTGTTATTTGTTTTGAAAAATCGTTCGCCAAAAACCGCAATCATGGAAGCGCAAAACCGCAATAATGGAATTATGTTTTGATCGGGTCGCGAGACCAGCATCGCGTTCGTCTGACAATGAGGAAGAAGTTCGCCAGCTCCGCTTCTGCTGTGAAGAGGTAAGGTGTTCTAAGCTAAATTATCCTTTATCCCTGAAAATTGTAATCAAAATGACTTTTGACCGATTGGTAAATTACAGCTGTGCGTCATCGCTGCATGACGGACCGTGGCGCAACGGGCGATGTCTTTCCTCTGTAGCGGGGGGGGGGGGACAATTCCCCCCCCCCCACACACACACACACAGACACAGCCCTGAGTGTCACCTTTCATTAGAGCACAAAATGAAGCTTCTACATTGAATCATTCAAAAGTTAGACGTTTTTCCAAACTGTGCCATTTGGCACAATTTGGCACAGTTCCAAAACGCCTGGGAACAACCTGAGGAAAAAGCTGTGTAATATATTCATTTTTTGTGGTATTGTTACAAAATTTGGACCTCAGCTGGATAACACTTGGTTCTACATTTCTGTTGCATTTTCCAGCCCGGATCTGAAGCTGTGTGTTATTTGCAAGCATTTGTATCCAAAAAAACACCCAGGCCAAATTTATTTTCTTCAAGTTCACTATGTTTAGATGACTGTAACTCAGTGGCCAGAGCACTTAGAGAGAGATTATGACTGTTTTGCCAAAAAATTCAAAGTGTTTTCTTTTAAATGAGACCAACCCCATGAAGATGCTGCAAAGGGTTGAAAAACAGCTTTGGATTTAATTTTGGCACGTTATTTTGTGGCGTTTTTAGGGAAATTGACCGGAGTGCAAGAGGTTAAGTGGGAGAACTTTCACAATTGGTGGCTGACTAAATACTTTTTTGCCCCACTGTAATTATTACACTTACCGCTAAATAGGATTTTGCTGCATGTATTAAAATATTATCAGCAATTTGAGTAATGTATGAGCAATGGGACATATTTGAGCCAGGGTTGTTAATAATGTATCAAATATTGATGAACTGTCGATAAGAATTTAGTCAGCATAAGTGAATTGTCAATTGAATATTCCATGGTCCTTTCCACTAGGAATCTAATCTATGAAATGTGGTGATGTCGCCATTTCAGGGGAGGGGCCATCGAGGTGAATGTGTGGAAAAGATGATGCTGTGACCATGAGATTGCACAAGATGAGTCAGTGCCAGATCCAACATGTTGACCTACAAGGCTGTGTGATATGACAAAAATTTCATATCACGATATAAGTCATCTTATATCACGATAAAGATATGTATCACGATATACATTTTCTGTAAATTCTACAGTTTAGATAATCACAAAAAAAGGACGAGCCCTTTTTTAAAACTTTTTGACATGCACTTTTTCCCCCTCATAATTTTACAGTGTTGTTATAAAATAGTTTTTAATGTGCATTTGAGACTTGATTCCCATAAATTTCAGTTTTTTCTTCTAAATCATATCATATGAAAAAAGTAAACATCAATAAGTTAAATATTTGTCCCATCGTCCCTCCATAGTCCATCGTCCCTTGATCCGATGGAGGAGATAGGAGAGAGAAGGACGGTGGCTAAACTGTCATCTCTGCTGGAGTCCGAGTTCCACCCTATGCAGGACATACTGAATGCACTGAGGAGCTCATTTAGCAGCAGACTACATCATCCCAGGTGCACAACCGAGAGGTTTCGTAGGTCCTTCCTACCAACGGCTGTCAGACTGTACAACCTAAGCAGGGCTGCTCGCAGAGATAGCAAAAAGACGTAACAAACTAATAGTTTTTTGAATGCAAAAGATGCAATAGACTTACACAATGGTCCCCTCCGGCATACAACTAGGAACATACCGGTCGCTATGGAGGGTGAGAATATGTATGGGCACATAATCATACCATGTAGGATAACTAAGTAGACGGTTATGCTGTTTCATTCCATCTAGCAACAATGCTCTGCACTGTGTGTGTTTATATATTTGCATATTTATTCCATCTAGCTACAATGCTCAGCACTGGGTGTGTTTATATATTTATATATCTACATATTATTCCATCTGCTACATTGCTCCGCACTGTGTGTGTTTATATACTTGCATATTTATTCCACCTAGCTGCAATGCTCCGTACTGTGGGTGTTTATATATTTACATATTTATTCCATCTAGCTACAATGCTCTGCACTGTGTGTTCATATATTCATATATTTATTCCATCCAGCTACAATGCTCTGCACTGTGTGTCTGTGTGTGTGTGTGTGTGTGTGTATATATATATATTTATAGTAATACGTACATATGTTTATTAGCTGCTCTTGCTTGCTTGTTTTTTTTTCTTGCCTTCTGATTGTTGCTCTGAGTGTTGCTATCCCTGTGCTGTTGCAATCCTGGAATTTCCCCGTTGTGGGACTAATAAAGGCTTATCTTATCTTATCTTATCTTATATTTCCTGAGCCAGAGGAGAATAGAGTTAAAAAAAAAAAAAAAACATAAAAAATGTCTGAAAATGAGAAAATTACCCATGGCTGCCATCTACAGATATAAATTAGCTGTTAGTTTAAATCAATAAAAATTTAAGTGTAGAGCTAGAGCCTGCAGCCTGCCATTCTGGCCTGATTTTACCTGTTTGCTCCTTAGTGTTTCTTTTTTTTTTTCCACAATATTTTTTATTGAACCTTTTTTTTTTTTTTTTTTTTTTTTTTTTTTAAAAAAATAGCACACACAGTCAGACACTAACACAAAAGTAATTTGAAAATTAAAAAGAACAATAACAAAATAACCAAAAAAAAGTATAATAAAAACAACAGCCATTAACAAAAACAAGTCAACAACAATGCTCCTCTGTTTAGTCTAGGTAATCTATTACATAAGAATACATAATATACATTCACCAGCTTGGAATTTGCAAGGTCCACTACATATCATTCACCTTCTTCTTCAGAAGTTATGTTTAATTTCTTTACATAATCAATGAAAGGTCTCCATATATTCTCAAACACATTTTCCTTTGATTTCAGTATATATGTTATTCTTTCTAGTGGAAGGTTTGTTAACATCTGTCTTAACCACTGAGTCACATCTGGTCTATGAGTCTTTTTCCACAGTAGTGCAATACATTTTTTAGCATTAAGCAAACTGAGGTCTATGAATGCTCTTTCACTCTTATTAAAGTTATGTTTTTCTGGATACAGACCCAACAGAAACAGTTGAGGGTTCAATGTGATTTGTTTTGAAATGATTTTTTCAATTGTTACCCTCACCTCTTCCCAAAACATTCTGATTTTTCTACATTCCCATAAACAGTGAAATAGGGTTCCTTTACTTTCCATACATTTTGTGCATATATCTGGTATGTTTTTGTTATATCTATTTAATTCCACTGGTGTAACATACATCCGCCTTAACCATTTAAAATGTATCAGTTTAAGACGTACATTTATTGATTTGGTTTGAGCTCCTGCACAAGCCATTTCCCATTGTTCCTCTGAAATTTCAATTTGCAGGTCTTCTTTCCAGTCATTCAGTCTTTTCTGTGAGTTTTCACTTGAGAATAGTGTCAATGAGTTGTAAAACTCTGAAATAATACCCTTTCTCATACTATCTTTAATCAAAATTTTTTCCAAAGTTGAATAAGTAGGTCGGGTGAGAGCATTATTTTGATTTGAACGAATAAAATTTCTAATCTGAAGATATTTAAAAAAGTGTGTTCTATTAAGATTGAATTTAATCCTCAGTTCTTCAAAAGACATATTTGTCACGCTCAGATAACATAATAAGTCTTGAATCTTTTGAATCCCTTTTGAATTCCATACTTTAAATACAATATCCGCTCTCCCTGGTGTAAAATATTGATTACCCCATATTGGGCTAAATTGTGACAGTGAGTGTGGTTCTTTTAAGTATTTTTTTAGTTTCACACCATATTTTGATCATGTGCTTTACAATTGGATTTTTAACTTGTTTCTGTAATTTTTTAGCCGAGTCTGAGTATATGAATAAGGGAAGAGGTAAAGGTAAATTGTATGATTCCATTTCAGTCCAGTGAGGAGGATCGTTTGATGAAAAATAATATGTCATAGACCTCAGTTGTGCTGACCAGTAATACAACATAAAGTCTGGACATTTCAGACCTCCATGATCAAATGGTAATTATAGTAAGGGCAAACGTAATCTAGCCTTCCTATTGTTCCATATAAATTCCACTAACTTTTTTTAATTCTTGAGAATAGGTCTGAAGGTGGTGGTAAAGGAATGTTTTGAAATAAATAAAGTAGTTTTGGTAAGATATTACTTTTAAGTATATTAATTCTCCCAATCATCGACATTGGTAGTGACATCCATCTCTGAAGCAACTCATTAATGTTTGTCATTAAGGCTTTATAGTTGGCATTGGCAACTGATTCTAGCTTAGGCAAAATTTGAATTCCTAAATATTTAAACTGAGCTACAACATTGAATTGGTTTACCTCAGGAGATGGATGATTTCTCTGGGTCTCATTTAACATTAATATTGAAGATTTTGTTTTGTTTATTTTATATCCTGATATATCCCCAAAGTTCTTTATTAAATTTAACAAGTTCGGAATTGATTTTTTTAAAATTCGACATAAACAAAATTATGTCATCGGCATACAGGGAAATTTTATGTTCTGTTGGTCCTACTTTAATTCCATATATTTGTGGATGTAAACGTACTGCCATCGCTAAAGGTTCAATTGCCATAGTAAACAATAAAGGTGAAAGTGGACAGCCTTGTTGACATCCTCTGTTGATTTTGAGATATTGCTGTTTGTTAGGATTTCTGCTGTAGCATTATTGTATATTATCTGGACCCATTTTATGAGATTATTTCCAAGTCCAGACCTTTGTAGGACTTCAAAAAGATAGGGCTATTCGACCCTATCAAAGGCCTTTTCGGCGTCCAATGATAGGAGAGCTGTGTCCGGTGCTTCTTTATTGGAGTAAATAATATTAAATAGTCTTCTTACATTATGGAAGCCTTGTCTTCCCATTATAAAGCCATTCTGATCTCTGTTAATAATATTTGGTAATATTTCTTGTAGTTGTTTTGCTAAAATTTTACAAATTATTTTAAGATCAGCATTTAATAGGCTTATTGGTCTCATGTTTTCACATTTATTAGAGGGTTTACCTGGTTTTGGCAACAGTATAATTAAGGCATTATTCATGTATGGTGGTAAATTACCATTTTGAAATGCTTCTAAAACCATTTCCAAAAGTGGTTTTATTAATTTATTCTTAAACTTTTTATAGAGGTCCACTGGAAGACCATCTGGTCCTGCTCTTTTTCCTGATTTCATTTTATCAATGGCTTGCCCAACTTCTTCTTGACTAATTTTAGACTCCAGTATCTCCCTGTTTTCATTTGGAATACCTGGTATGGATAATCCACCCAAAAACCCATTTAGTTTTGTTAAGTCAGTTTTATTTTTTGTATCATATAGTTTTTCATAATAATTTCTAAAGGCACTATTAATTTCTAAGGATCTATAACTACCTGTCCATTACTTATAATACTGGTAATTGGTGTTTTAGATTCTAATTGTTTAATCTGTCATGCCAATAATTTTCCTGATTTTTTTTTCACCTTGTTCATAAAAAGTTTGCTTCAATCTTAGAAGACTCGAGGCAGCTCTATTCACTGATTTTTTTTTTTTTTTTATCATATTCAGCTCTCAGAATCAGTAATTCATTCTCTAACTGTGGGTTACTTCCTGCATACACCTTTTCTTGAAGAATTTTTATTTTACATTCCAATTGGACTCTCTCCTCTCGGGTCCTCTTAGATTTTGAACCTGTATAACTAATATATAATATGCCCCCTAATAAAAGCTTTGAAAGCCTCCCACTTTATACATGCCGTTGTTTGTGTAGTATTGATATCAAAGAACTCATCTATCTGTTTTTCTGTGTACTTAACAAATTCCTCATCCTGAAGCCATTTATGTTGAAAATGCCACCTAACTGGACCCTTTGTCATTTTCTTATCTACATATACTAGACAGCAGGGTGCATGATCAGAGATCACAATGTTATCATAGAAACAGTTTTGAATCTTGGACCTTAATTCTGTAGAGATCAAAAAGTAGTCAACACGTGAGAATGTCTTATAGGTATTAGAATAACAAGAATAGGCTTTGACTTGTGGTTTCATTTCTCTCCATATATCTAGCAATCTCAATTCTTTCATAAAATGATTAATGGTCATCCTACATCCATTGTGTGTACAGTCCAGTCCTGTTGATCTGTCTATACTGGGATTCAATGTACAATTAAAATCCCCTGCTATTATATGTTGCCCTGTAAGTGATGATAAAGTGAGGAATAAATTAACAAAGAAGTTTTGATCATCAATATTGGGGCCGTATAAGTTCACCAGATTTATATTTTCTAATAACAAAGATCCTTGGATAATTAGATATCTTCCAAATTTGTCTCTAATTACATTTTTCGTTTGAAATGGGACTGTTTTATGTATGAGAATCATAACTCCCCTAGCTCGGGAAGAAAATGATGAGGTGAACACGTTACCTTGCCATCTTCTCCTAATTCTTTTTACATCCTCCTCTAATAGATGAGTTTCTTGTAAAAATACAATTTTTGAATCTGTCTTTTATTTTATTCATGACTTGTTTAAGCTTTTTAAGATTTTGTAGACCTCTGCAATTCCATGAAGTTAAATTAAGATTAACGCTTTGATCTATGATCAATAAGGAGTTTGAGATTACCTTGCAATATGAACATACTCTTACAGAGAAGCAAAAACATGGATGATAGAACATTCATCCTACAAACTAAACAAAAACAGATTCCCTTTCCCCACATTTGTGGTAATCGGCCCAAAATCAAAAAATTCCATCTCCTGTTATAGTTAGTGACTGTTCCACACCTGCGAGGATCAGTCAAACCACTCTCTCTTTCTCCTCTCAATCACCCTGACTCTACTACTATTCTTATAACATTAACTCTCTTCTGTAGTTTTTTCAACATAACTTCAAAGTTTTATAGCACCGTTGTACATCATAACTTTTTTTTTAATACAGTCTGTATTTTGTAGACATGTTTATGTTTTAGATCAATCAGATGTCTGTACATATGCTTAAATGTTCTACCTTTGTCATGTTCATGCTTAGCTCCCACCAGTCTCCTTTTGGAACTGCTTGATGAGCTCCTGCGCCTCTTGAGGGGTCTTGAAGGTGTGGGTTTTCCCCTTATATGTGACCAGCAGTCTTGCCGGATGAATTACTCCGTGAAGAATCCCTAGGTTGCGCAGCTCTTTGCGGGCGGGGTCGAACTGTTTTCTCAATTGTTGTGTTCCTGCAGCCAAATCCGGGTAAAACCGCACCTGTTGGTCCTGGTATTTAATTTCCCCTTTATCTCGTGCCGCATTGGTGACTGTCATCTTGTCTCTGTAGTTGAGGAACTTCATAATCAGCGTCCTCGGTGGTGTCTTATTATCTCTCGGTGGGCCGATTCGGTGAGCTCTCTCTAAAACGACCGATGACTGCAGATCTGCGTTATTCAGCGCTTCTGGAATCCACTTTTCCAAAAAGGAACATGGGTCCCGTCCCTCCGCTCCCTCTGGGAGGCCCACCAGCCTCAAATTATTCCGTCGCGAGCGGGATTCCAAGTCTAGGACGTTATTTTCCAGACTTTTGCAATTTAATTCCAGTGTTTGCAGTTTAGTTTGCAGGCTGGTGATGTCATCTTCAACGCTTGAAATTCGGAGCTCTGCCTGCGACACTCGCTCCATGCAGTTGTTTATTTCTTTTCTCATACCTTCTATCGCTGCTATAATCCCGTCGAATTTAGACGAAAACTCTGTTCTCATGGAGTTAATAGCAGTGAGCACTGCGTTTGTCCCCTCTTCAGCAGTTCCTGCTCCGCCGCTGGCTCCATCCTCCGCCATTGCCTCTGGAATTTTCTCTGTTTCGCCTCGAGTGTGGAAGTCTGTTAGCTTGGGTTGTTTTGTCGAGTTACCTTTTCCTCCACCTAATTTTCCAACCTTAGTCTTTACGATATCCGCGCCAAAACGCTAGGATGGGTTTTTGTTCCAATTAAGAGGGTTTTAGTAATTTTTTTTATTTTCAAGAGCAGAGCAGTGTGAAACACGTCTTCCTACGTGGCTGCCATAACCGGAAGTCCTTCTTAGTGTTTCTTAATTTAGTGTTTCTTCTTAATATTTCAGACTGGTCATGATCTGAAAATCAAAGACACAAAAGGTAATGTAATAAAATACATCTGATGACTTTAACTGTATTTATTATCACTACTTGACTAATTAAAATGATTAGGAATCAAATAAATTACATTAAGAGCCAACTTGCTCCTCCGATGCGTTTTAATTTATTTATTTTACGTGTATGTGCACCATCATGCTCTTGTGCAGCTTTAATAAAATTTCTTCCGACAAAACTAAGAAACAGCAGTAATTTAAACCAAAGAAATGGTGGTCTGATACATTATGTTTCCAGTTAGCACAACTTAGCATCATTTAGCATTTGCTGTTTTATAATTAGACATGATGTTAACGTTACTTACCTCCTGTTAAAACGAGGTTAGCAGACTATCCTCTCTGACGCATCACAATGGAAAACAGTCCCACATCCCTGTAGCAGCTATTTGACCAAACTGGTAGTTTGGAGTTAGCAACCACCCGAGAGCCTAACCACCCACCTGTTCTGCTGCGCACACTGCGGGGGAGAGGCGGGGCGCTGACAAGTAGTGGGTGAGGAGCTTTGTTCAAGAAATGGGATTATGTGCATTTTAGATCACGATATAAATGATGGAGTATTTTATGAAATGATAGACGTTTTTATATTGTCATCCGATATATATCGTCATATCGCACAGCCCTACGGCTTACGTGATAAAAATTTGCCTGTAGTTTTTGTAGAATATATAACTGAAAAGGCTTTTTCTGGACTAATTTTACTGCACCAACACACCCAAATCAGCAGGAAGACCTTTGGGATTATATTGATGAGTTATACTGTTATTTCTGTGACATGGAGAACAATGTAGAACCTCCCTCCCAAATTTCTCCTGACTTTTAAAACTACACCGGAAGAAAAAAACTTACACTGGTACAGAGGTCAGTGACATTCTTATTTCCATCGAAAATAAGCTGTCCAGCACAGACACTAGAACAGCACTAATGGAGATATTGCACAAATAATTCTAGCAAGTCTGTGAAAGTTTGGAATTCACACAGGCTCCCGGAAGAAAAAAGATCACTTAAAAAGTCACTCACTACATAACTCGACTCCATTGTAAAAGAAAATAAATAATTAAGGAAACCATACCTAACCTGCATTCCCACACTATGAGAGACAATCTCATTTCATCTGGTATCCTGAAAGAAAATCATAATGAAAACCCCAACAGCTGATGGCTGAATTTATGGCCACGTTGCCCCATCGTCAGCAAGATATATTGGCTGAAGTGGCCAAAGTGGATTGAAAATTTTGCACCGGACTGGTATAACGGGCAACTCGAAGTGAAACAGTAACTTCAGCGTCAGTCCTGTACAGAGGCTTAGACTAACAGATGGGAAAAAACAACCTGAGGCCCTCACAATAGAAGGTGATGGAGGTAACAGAGGGAAACAGGTTACTGCCCTCTTATTTATGTTAGAAAATGCATTTTCAGCAAAAAATTGATGGATATGAATTATATATATATATTTTTTTGTCATAGCTGGTTGTGGACAAAAGAGCTGCATGCGGCTCTTGTAGATCCCTGGCCGAAAACATTAACCCTATGCTGTTACAGTGGGGGATTTTTTTTCTTCTTCAAAATCAAGGGCTAGGTTTAGGGTATGAACCTAACCCAAACCCTCCCGACATCTTTTCCATACTGAGTGGTAAACCCTTGTACCACTCATTAAATCCCTGCTGTAACCCACAACAATGACAAAGTGGCTCTCAGTGCCAAATGACTTTCTCTTTGGCCCTGCTATTAAAATATCGTCACATCCTGGTTTATTATGAGAAAGCAGCCCCTTGACTTCTGGCATGGGCTGATGTTTATGAGTCAGCTGTATCCCTGTCCAGAGAATAACTCACAAAGTTTACAGTAATTCGTATTATGTACTGGATGATTAACTAAACAAGAAATTAGTTGCTCATGGTCCGGCATTAGAGCAGTCAACATTCCTTGCAGATTTATGCATTAGATTTAACTACCAGTGCAAAGCTTTGGCAGCTGGAGCAGCCACAGAACGGCAGTTAATAGCAGTCTTTCAGATGTAAAAGACGAAGATTTTTTGAGGGGTTTAATAAAAGAGGTTTTAACAGATTGAGCCACACAAACACCAGTTGTGCTTTCTCCCTCTCTGTTAACATGTCAGGAATGCATTGCTATTGAGTTCGGGCTCTTCCACAAACATGTACACAACTTCCATCACCTTATCAGACACTTTTATAAAGTTAAACCATACACTTGTGTTGCGTCCCCCTGAGATTCAGTGTTTGCCACTCACAAGAAGAGATCATTTACTTTCATTGTCTTTGCACCTTGATTTGCGAGTGAATTGGGAATGATGCTCTGGGGCTGTGATATCCAGTTGAAGCTGTATGGCAGGTTGCTTTTTGCAGTGGTGGGTAATGACACTGGACTTGTTGTGTCTTACTGTAATAACTTCCCCCAGCTGGCAACCTGGCAAATAGTCCTCTTGGGTTTGTTATGACAGAAGGTTTTAAGTAGAGCTGGACAATATTTAGTTCTATTGAGTGGCAGTATAAGGTAAAATGACACAAAATGACAGCAAAAAATCTTTAAAAGTAGTTGTGTAATTTCCAGTAATCTTATTCAACATAAACTGTTTGCATTCAAGTATGATATTCTGATCCACCATCATGATGTTACCTGCAGCTGATGACGATAGACACACCCCCATTCAGGCAAGAGCACCCACCTACACTGAATCCCACATAAAAAAGCTTTATATCAGTTTAATTGGGTGCTATATTTCATATATTACATTTTCATCACTTTACCTGCCATCAGACACCTGTCAAGGAACTGAAGCTGTTTCACTAATCTCATTTAAGAAAGGAGTTCTGTAATAAATAGGTTTTCCTCAATTTAATGATTAGTTTGTTCAGAACCTCATGTTTCCTGTGAAGCTTTTTTTTTTGCCAGTGGACTGTCTGGTGGCTTTAAATAGAGCTATTACTTTCTCAGCTTATCATTTTACAACTCAACAAACTTTGTCAAGTCCTGTCACACGTGTAATTTTAATGTTCAGTTAATGCATCACTTTGAGTTATTTCATAGTCTGAGCGGTGCTGTGAGTCTCCCCCGTCGCCGCTGGGAATCCTTTGAAGCGCATTAGAGGAAAGGCGGTCTGTGGTGAGATTTGGAGTTCAAGTACTGAGGAGCAATGCAGACACCAGCACCTTTACTGAGGAAAGGTTGTATGCAATGTGACATTAAGCAAATAAACAATATAGGCAAATTCTATATCTCTTTTAAATTATAAAGTTATTGAGATGCCTATCAGCCCTATTTCAGAAGTACAGTATTTACAAAGCACTAAAAGAAAAAATAAAATCACATTCAATTTTTAAATTTTATTCTATTCTAGTGATGAGAAAATAAGCTAAGGCCATGGCGTGTCTAGAATTCTTCAGAATCGCTGCTCTTCCACGGCAATTGCCAAGATGCTCACTCGGTGGACTCACTGACAATAATGCTCAAGTGGGTCTGCGCCCAGGTTGTGTATAAGGTCAGCGTCAGGAGGTCTGGGCATTAAACTGACACAGAAAGATCCTTTGGATGGTTTACAACCAGGATGTGCTCAAGGTCAAACGTCAAGGAGAAAGATCACAAGAAATAAGTAGACCCAGGTTGTTGTATATTCTTCTTGCATAGAGAGGGAAGTGAAGTCTCTTGGTGACCCGGGGGTTGTGCTCGTGTGATCAGAATGTTATGATAGGTTTAAGTTTAATGTTTATTTGAAAGGGACATTGCATGCTAATGAACATTAATACAAATGTTAAGTATGCCAGATTTACCAATACTGCTAATTTGCATCTGTAGTCCCCCGGCGGGTCACAAAAACACACAATCATACATGAGAAGAACAACTGCAATAAAACTGTACAAAGTGGAGACGCAAAAGCTGCACGGTGGCGCAGTGGTTTAGCACTGTGGCAGCACAGTTTTACCCTTGGCCGGGGGACCGCGGGGATCATGAGATCGTGGGTTCGATCCCAGCCCCCGACCAACAGTGAGCTGTGTGGAGTTTGCATGTTCTCCCCGTGTTGCGCGGGTTTACTCCGGGATTTCTCCGGTTTCCTCCCGCATACCAAAAACATGTAGGTTTAGGGCGCTCGCGCACGCAGCGACCAGCAGCCGGTGGCTTGTCACCAGACTGCAAACCAAGTCTACCTACGGGTACAAATAAGTAACAAAAAAAAAAAAAAAAAAAGTGCAAGAGTTAAGGTGCTACAAATCAAAACATTCAAATGTCACACAAGTGAAGTGCTGTGTATGCGTACACACACACATGCACCCAAGCACCTCACAACAACAACAACCAACAGCAACAAACAAGAGGCGGGGCATAGTTACTGTTATATATTTAGCATAAATCTCAGGCATTAGTAGGGCTGGGCTGTTAACTAGTAATGAACCAAAACCAACATTCAGGCAAACTAATGTAATTTTGTCCACTGGCTACTTTCAGAATCTTTTATCTTACCGTGTTAATTCTTCCCGCAATTCAAGTACTGTCCCCTTATGTATGTAGATGCTAAATAAATGTTTTAAAGGTGCAATCCATAACATTTTGACCTCCTGGCCAGTAGGTGTCGCACTCACTGTTGCCTCATGATAACATAGCACATGTTGCCATGTAGAAACAAACGGTGCTGGAAACAAGCATCCACAGGCAGCAGCAGACTGTATGGAAATCTGTTTCTTTGTGATTACGAGCCAGTGAAATCAAGTCAAGCGACAAATCTTTTGTGGTATAGTGCCCAGTGATTTTAACAGAGTCTTCTTTGATGTTTATCTCGATTCAACATTTTTTTTTAAATTACATCATATAATTATTATTAATTTATAGTAATGCTAACATTTCACAGATGTGATTGAACCTGAGAATTCCGTAATTTTGATAATGTAATCATGGAAAAACTATAGCAAACTTTAAGGACTTTGCTGTTGGTAGAGTGTTTTTTGCAGATATGCTGTAACACACTCTTGTGGTTTGTTTATGTTCAGCGTTTTCGCTAAGAATGCTGTTCTAAAACGAGCTGTTGCTATGGCTAATCCATTGCCTTATTCTGCACTCTGCTGTGTGTGGGCAATCAGGGACTGTTACCTGATCCATACGGACAATACTCTGGGTTTGTTCCAGGTCGCCAGCTCAAGCTCCTGGTCTGTGGCAGGTCCACATGTACATCCATGGTACAAGATGCATCATCAGGACATCAAAAACCAGGAGGTGGCAATTAATTTTTGGGTTCTGTCTCATTTTCTGTTCATTTAAATTGTATTTATTGTTTTATATTATTATTTTGTTGTTTTATATTATTGTTATTGTTAATGTTATAGATTAGAAAAGGCACAAATTTATTTTAATAATATAATTTATATGTAAAGGGTGCTGTTGATTCATTGTTACAGATTTACCAAGTGATGTCTTACCTATCCTCAATGCACAACTGAAATACTGTCACCCATTGTATAACCTTGTGAAATTACTGCAAACTTCAGTTATACATACCTGATCAGACACATGCAGAGCATTCTCTTCCATAAGCTCACTTTTTGAAATTATTTGTAGTGCAGTAATACTCCAGCTGTTTTCATATGGATACTCAGTGTAAAAAACCACAGCTTAACCACAGCTTGTCCATCACAATATCGGTGAGGACCTGGAAAGCCACTGAGCCTTTTTCCAGCCATTGTTTGGTGGAACTGTTCTCCAGTGCCTCCTGTAGACATTGTCCTTCCACCCATTTGTGCTCGTTCACCACATGGTGAAGGCCACAATTTCTAAAAAGGGGTGAAATAAAATAGTACAATTTTCTACTTGAGAAGCCCTTAATCCAATTTTAAATTCAACTATTACAGGGCTCAAGAAGTCAAGTGACTTCTGGTGTGCACTAAATTTACTTAGGAATAAATTGTGGTACCTTTATTTTAATATTGGGGCTTACTGATAACAATAACAACTGTATAACCCATTTTGTCTCCAACAAAGAAAAATTGCACATCAATTAATTAGCTGTGAATTTATTGAAAAAATTTAATAAATGAAAATAATCTCTCCACATCAAACCCACCCCCAAACAAAATAAACAAAAATGCACTGATTAGCACCACTTCTCTGTCTTTGATCCTGTTTATTATCA
This sequence comes from Pholidichthys leucotaenia, assembly GCA_020510985.1. Taxonomy (NCBI): domain Eukaryota; kingdom Metazoa; phylum Chordata; class Actinopteri; order Cichliformes; family Pholidichthyidae; genus Pholidichthys; species Pholidichthys leucotaenia. The sequence goes on from CM035847.1 coordinate 234,664,951, forward strand.
CCCGTCTTTTCTCCATACAGCTATCCTTGATACTGTGCACACATCTAACACAGTGTAAAAGCAATTTATTTTATAAAAGTCAAAAATGTTTGATTGCGTAAACTAATAAGGATGAGTCCATTGTTCGACGTATCGGAAGCTAATGCTAACTGTAGCAAATTTTGATTCTGGCTAAAGTAGACCACATTAAAATTATGGGCAAATTGTGCTTCTTTAGATAAATGGCCACAAGTGTGTGGGAGATAATCTAACACAATGTAAAACTAATGTATTTTTAAAAACTCATAACATTTGTTAGAGAAAAATGGAGTTCCTTCCTTAAAGGTATCGGAAGCTAATGCTAACTGTAGCAAGAGAGGATTTTAACTACAATAGACCAGAGTGGAAAAATTACTGTTTGGAAAGGATTAGTGAGCTATTACTGTGGTCTATCCTATCGCTGTACACCAGTTGATATCATCACACAGTCAGATTAATAACAGGAACATCTCAGAGACCAGCTGTAGAAGGTTACAGAAAGCTATGCAAACACTAGTTAGCTTAGCTTAGCTTACCGGTCCAGCAACAAATTGGCGACCTCTGTATTTTTTTTTTCAACCCTTTGACTCTTCAGTTCGCACCAGCGATCAAAAGCTGAACCAATACTTATTCTGGTCTTGCCCCTTCATTTATCACTTCTTACTTGAGAAGGATAACGAAATGAGCTTTTACTTTCAGAAGCAGCCATTGCAGCGTGCTAATCACAGTTTGGCAACCCCCTAGTGTTACGGGAAGGCAATAGCACGTGACATCAACAGATTCATTGTATTGGATCTGAAATACTGACGGAACACTTTTTTGTCATCATCGGTCTTCTGGAATATAAATATTTACATTATTATCGGTCCGCAAAAAAATTACAAAATATTTTTTTATCTATATACTAATTTTTTAAAGAACATTAAGACTTACATTGTGCAAGTTTCTAAACGCTTTGTTGATGTATTATTTTTTTAAAAAATTCTTTGTTTTCATGAAAATGTTCTGAATTTCACCTTTAAATTCAGTAAGAAATAACGGGGCTTTTTTGTGACCATGAATAACAGAGGAACAATCAGCTGATATTTAAGTAAGTCTCTCCTCTTGGGTCTCTTTGTGCAAAGAACAACCGCAGTAGCAACAAATACATCTAAGGCTCACGTCTGACTCTTTTCTTAAGGATGGACTCTGCAAAAAAAAAAAAAAATGCCAATGCCAGGTTAGCTGAAAATCAGTCAGAGCAATCCACATCTGCTTTAGTGTTAGCCAGTTTTAGGTTTGCATCATGAAATTAAAAATGTGGACTATAGGCCTCTATGTCACTGGGTGGGGGGAAAAAAAAGCTGCTTCCCTCTGACTGCAGGAAGCAGAAACTATTAAAATAAAAGCTGAAATTTCACCATAAAAGTGAGAAAATTGTCAGTGATAGATTTAATTGATAATTCAAGTGATTTACTAGCCATAACCTGTACCCCCCCCCCCCGCAATTTAAAAAAAAAAACAAAAAAAACCAGAAGTTGGCTGTGCAAACTGATCTTACAATTACTCTTCAATCAATCAATCAAATTTTATTTGTGCAGTACCTTTCATACAAGTTAACCACTTGCACTTCAGGCAATTTTCCTAAAAATGCCAAAAAATAACGTGCCCAAAGTAAATCGAAAGCTGTTCTTCAACCCTTTGCAGCATCTTCATGGGGTTGGTCTCATTTAAAAGAAAACACTTTGAATTTTTTGGCAAAAAAAACATAATCTCTCTACGTGCTCCGGCCACTGAGTTACAGTCATCTAAACATACTGAACTTGAAGAAAAAAAATTTGAACACAGTGTTTTTTTTGATACAAATGCTTGTAAATAACACACAGCTGTCCGATCTGGCTGGAAAATGCAACAGAAATGTAGAACCAAGTGTTATCCAGCTGAGATCCAAATTTGGTAATAATACCACAAAAAATGAATATTTTACACAGCTTTGTTCTCAGGCTGTTCCCAGGCGTTTTGGAACTGTGCCAAATTGTGCCAAATGGCACAGTTTGGAAAAACGTCTGTAACTTTTGAATGATTCAATGTAGAAGCTTCATTTTAGGCTCAAAGGAAAGGTTACACTCAGGGCTGTGTGTGTGTGTGTGTGGGGGGGGGGGGGGTTGTCCCCCCCCCCGCTCGCTACAGAGGATGGACTTTAGCCATCGCTACACAACGGATTAGCCTTATGTGGTGATGTAGGACAGCAGTGCAGTCACCGCGGCTCCCCCCCCCCTCGCTGCAGAAGAATAGTGGGGGTGGGGGGGGGGGCGTTCACAGCCTGTATACTGCGAGCAACCCCTTGTACCGCGGCGCACAAACTTCAGACTTCGTGAACCGCACAGCTGTAATTTACTGATCGGTCAAAAGTCATTTTGGATTACAATTTTCAGGGATAGAGAATAATTTAGCTTATAACACCTTACCTCTTCACAGCGGAGTCTTGGCGAACTTGTCTTCCTCATTGTCAGACGAACGCGACGCTGGTCCGCTCTGGTTCTGGTCTCGCGACTCGATCAAAACATAATTCCATTATTGCGGTTTTGTGCTTCCATGATTGCGGTTTTTGGCAAACGATTTTTCAAAACAAATAACAGTAGTAATTAAAAAAAGACTGGCGAAGGCGTGTGTGTCACTCAGCCTTCGTCGTCAGCCTCCGTCGGTCTATAATGACCATGGAAGAAATCATAGCGTCTACTCTGCTGGAACCAATACAAAATAAGCACCGCCTGTGGCCGAACATGCCGATCCATGAATGGCACTCCCTGTCACACAGGTTGCATTTGTGGATGGTCTCCATGCTGCTGGGTCTGTGGAGCTCTTCCTGTGTCCTTTTTTGATCCGCTGCAGCAGCCAGTCTTCACCCAGCCTTAAAAAAAAAAAAACAGCTCACGAACTTCTCTGCTTCAATTGGCTCACTGCATTCAAAGCGTTGGGAGGCGGGTCCTCCTTCCTAGGTTTTCATTCATTGGTTCTTCAAGGTTTCAGAAACCCAATTCAAGACTCTTATTAGTCGAATGAGAGGTCAATCAGATGAACTAATCTGTTTGCGGCTGTGTTTACAGATTTTTTTTTTCAGTGGCGCTTGGAGGCCACACCACCTACACCACCACCATCAATATCCTTATCATGCGTCATGCGCACGAGGGCGCTCTCGTGCGCCCTCATGCGCCCTAGGACGCAGAGACTTGCCCGCCCGCGGAACAACGGAGTGCAAGTGGTTAATGCAATTCAAAGTGCTTCACAGATGACTGACTAAGTGACAGAAAGATCGAGTATGCAGGGTTTCCTCTGGTAACATTTCTGGGTGGCGGCCCACCTCACCAGAAAAATTTCCGCTGATGAGGAGATATGAATTTAAGAAAAATATATGAAGCAATGACTTTCCGCAAATGCGCACACAAACAACACGCGTGGCCGTCATCTGTGTGGAGTTGAGAAGCGCCCCGCCCACGCGAGCTTTCCAGTCAGTCACCTGGCAGAGTGTCTTGCCAGCGTGACTGTCCAAGAGAAACATGAGTTTATTTAAATGGTAAATGGCATTCACTTAAATAGTGCTTTTATTCTCATCTCTTGATGACCAAAGCGCTTTACAGATCCTGCTATCCACCCATTCACACACACATTCACAATCACATTAAAGCACTTTTAACGTGGAAAAAAAATCAGAAGAGGTATGTAAGCACTGGCGTTTATCATGGTTTTAACCCGCTAGAAATGGGAGCAATAATGGAAGAGTCGCTTAGCTAAGAGATGTGGTTAGAATTCAAATGCAGCCGGCTTCATTGCTGAGGATATATTTCACCAGCCACTACAATATTAAGTTATGTTCCCAATTATGTACCTGACAAGTTAAGATGACCGGAATTCACGAAGTCAATGACTTTAATCCATCAGCAGCCTTCAGACAAACTAAACGTGCCAACATTTGGATTTCAAAAGAAGGGAGGTTTTTCCTGGTGTCTGGGTGGTGAGGAGATTTCTTAAAAAAACAAAAAACAAAAACTATAAATAGAAATATTATAACAAAAATAATGACATCGTTGGTCATTAAAGTTAATTTATTTCATTAAATGCAGTCTTATTAATATTTTTTCTTTGTAATCGGAGTTAATTATTGTTCTGTTCTGACTGCAAAGTTATGGTCAAAAATGTAAAGTGTTATAAGGAAAAGGTAAAAAAAGTTACCACAGTCTGTTTCAAGTTTATTTAAAAAAATGTAATTTAATTTAAAAACAGACAAAAATGGACTTCCGGTTATGGCTGCCACGTAAGACGGACGTGTTTCACTCTGCTCTGCTCCTGGAGAAAAAAATCGGCAAATAACTCTCTCATTTGGGACAGAACGTATCCCAGCGTTTGGGCGAGGATATGTCGGCGAAGCCTAAGGCTGGAAAACCAGGTAAAGGAAAAAGCGAGCCGCCGAAACAGTCCAAATTAACGGACTTTCAGGTCTGTGACGCAGCAAACAAAACTCCATATATGGCGGAGGAGGCTGGCAACGGTGCGATATCTGCGGGGAGCGGCGCAGATGCGCTGATGGCTGCCATGAGTTCAATGAGAGCGGACTTTTCCTCTAGATTTGATGGGATTATGACAGCGTTGGAAGGAATAAGAAAGGAATTGGGTGACTGTGTAGAACGAACGGCGCAGATGGAGCTCCGTCTCGCTAGTGCTGAAGATGACGTCACCCGTCTTCAATTAAAGGTGCGCACTTTGGAAAAAAAAAAATAAATGTCTAGAAGATAATATTTTGGATTTGGAATCTCGGTCGAGACAGAATAACTTGAGGCTGGTGGGTCTTCCAGAGGAATCAGAAGGTCGGGACGTATATTCCTTTCTGGAAAAGTGGATTCCGGAGGTGCTGGGCAGCGAGGAGTTGCAATCAGCAGTGGTTCTGGAAAAAGCACATCGTATTGGCCCACGGAGAGATAAGGGACCGCCGAGGACCTTAATTATGAAGTTTCTTAGCAACAGAGACAGGATGAAGATCTTCAACGCTGCACGAGCTAAAGGAGAGATTAAACACCAGGATCAGCAGGTGTGGTTCTACCCAGATTTGGCCACAGGAATCCAACAATTGAGGAAGCAGTTTGATCCCATACGTAAGGAGCTGCGCAACCTTGGGATTCGTCATGGTGTAATCTATCCTGCGAGACTGCTGACCACGTATGAGGGCAGAACCCACATCTTCAAGACCCCAGAGGAGGCGCAGGAGTTCATCAAGAAGATCAAAGAAGAAGAAGAGACTGGTGGGAGCTAAGCATGAACAAAATATAAGGTAGAATAATTAAGCATTTGCACAGGCATCTGACTGACTTGAAGTAAACAGCAAGTTTACAAAATATAGATTGTATTATATATAAAACAAAAACAAAACAAACAAAAAAAAACTATGATGTACAAAGTTGTTAAAAATTTTGGAGTTAAGTTGGAAAACTACAGAGGAGAGTTAATGTTACGTCATTAAAAGCAGTAGAGTTAGGGTGATTGGGAGAATGAAGAAGGAGTGGCTTAGGCTGTTCCCCGTGGGTGTGGAACGGTCGATGGCTATATCGGGAGACGGAATTTTTCTTTTGATTTTGGGGGGTTCGCCACAAGTGTGGGAAGGGGGAATTTGTTTGTGTGTAGTTTGTAGGATGAATGTTCAACCACTCATGTTTTTGCTTCTCTGTATGAGCATGTTTACACTGCAAGGTAATCCCAAACTCTCTATTGATCATAAACCAAAGTGTTAATCTTAATTTAACTTCATGGAATTGCAGAGGTCTACAAAATTTAAAAAAACTTAAACAAGTTATGAATAAAATAAAAGACATGGGTTCAAAAATTGTGTTTTTACAAGAAACTCATCTAATAGAGGAGGATATAAAAAGAATTAGGAGTAGATGGCAAGGAAGTGTATTCACCTCATCATTTTCATCCCGGGCCAGGGGAGTTATGACTCTCATACATAAATCAGTCCTTTTTCAAGTGAAAAATGTAATTGGAGACAAACTTGGAAGATATGTAATCATTCAAGGTTCTTTGCTATTAGAAAATATAAATCTTGTGAACTTATATGGTCCCAATATAGATGATCAAAAGTTCTTTGCGAATTTATTTCTTATTTTATCATCACTTACAGGGCAACATATAATAGCAGGGGATTTTAATTGTACATTGAATCCAGGTATAGATAGATCAACAGGACTGGATTGTACGCACAATGGATGTAGGATGACTATTAATCATTTTATGAAAGAATTGAGATTGTTAGATATATGGAGAGAAATGAAACCACAAGTTAAAGCCTATTCTTGTTATTCCAGTACCTACAAGACATTCTCACGTATTGATTATTTTTTGATTTCCACAGAATTAAGATCCAAGATTCAAAACTGCTTTTATGATAACATCGTGATCTCTGATCATGCACCCTGTTGTCTAATATATGTAGATAAAAAATTGACAAAGGAATCAGGTAGATGGCAATTTCAGCATAAATGGCTTCAGGATGAGGAATTTGTCAAGTATATAGAAAAACAGATAGACGAGTACTTTGACATCAATACTACACAAACATCAGCATGTGTAAAGTGGGAAGCTTTCAAAGCTTTTATTAGGGGACATATTAGTTATACAGGATCAAAATCTAAGAAGACTCGAGAGGAGAGAGCTAAATTGGAACATAAAATGAAAAGTCTTCAGGAAAAAGTGTATGCAGGAAGTGATCCAAGGTTGGAGAATGAATTACTGATTTTGAGAGCTGAATACGACAAAAAATCAGCGAATAGAGCTGCCTCGAGTCTTCTAAGATTGAAACAATCTTTTTATGAACAAGGTGAAAAATCAGGAAAATTATTGGCATGGCAGATTAAACAATTAGAAATTAAAACACCAATTACTAGTATTATAAGTAATGGACAGGTAGTTATAGATCCTTTAGAAATTAACAGAGCCTTTAGAGATTACTATGAAAAATTATATGATACTAAAAATGAATTTGATTTAACAAAACTAAATGGGTTTTTGAACGAACTATCTATACCGTGTATTCCAAATGAAAACAGGGAGATATTGGAGTCTAAAATTAGTCGAGAAGAAGTTGGGCTAGCCATTGATAATATGAAATCAGGAAAAAGTGCAGGATCAGATGGTCTTCCAGTTGACCTTTATAAGAAATTTAAGAATAAATTAATAAAACCTTTTTTGGAAATGGTTTTAGAAGCATTTCAAAATAATAATTTACCATCATACATAAATAATGCCTTAATTATACTGCTGCCAAAACCAGGTAAGCCCTCTAATAAATGTGAAAATATGAGACCAATAAGCCTATTAAACGCCGACCTTAAGATAATCTGTAAAATTTTAGCAAGACGAATACAAGAAATTTTACCAAATATTATTAATCGAGATCAGAATGGCTTTATAAAGGGTAGACAAGGCTTCCATAATGTAAGAAGACTATTTAATATTATTTATTTTAATAAAGAAGCACCGGATACAGCTCTCCTATCACTGGACGCCGAAAAGGCCTTTGATAGAGTTGAATGGCCCTTTCTTTTTGAAGTCCTACAAAGGTTTGGACTTGGAAATAATTTCATAAAATGGGTTCAAATAATATACAATAATGCTACAGCAGAAATCCTAACAAATAACAATATTTCAAAACCAATAAAAATCAATAGAGGATGTCGACAAGGCTGTCCACTTTCACCTTTACTGTTTACTATGGCAATTGAACCTTTAGCGATAGCGATACGTTTACATTCACAAATATATGGAATTAAAGTTGGACCAACAGAACATAAAATCTCCCTGTACGCCGATGACATAATTTTGTTTATGTCGAATCTAAAAAAATCAATTCCAACCTTGTTGAATTTAATAAAGAATTTTGGGGAAATATCAGGATATAAAATAAATAAAACTAAATCTTCAATATTAATGCTAAATGAGACCCAGAGAAATTACCCAGCCCCTGAGGTAAATCAATTCAATGTTGTAAATCAGTTTAAATATTTAGGAATCCAAATTGTGCCTAAGCTAGAATCAGTCGCCAGTGTCAACTATGAAGCCTTAATGACAGATATCAATGAGTTACCTCAGAGATGGATGTCACTACCAATGTCGATGATCGGGAGAATCAATATACTTAAAAGTAATATTTTACCTAAAATACTTTATTTATTTCAATACATTCCCTTATCACCACCTTTAGATTTATTCTCAAGAATAAAAAAAAAGTTAGTGGAATTTATATGGAACAACAGGAGGGCTAGATTACGTCTGTCTTTATTATATTTACCATTTGATCGTGGAGGTCTGAAATGTCCAAATTTTATGTTGTATTATTGGTCGGCACAACTGAGGTCTATGACATATTATTTTTCATCAAATGATCTCCCTCACTGGACTGAAATGGAATCATACAATTTACCTTTACCTCTTCCCATATTCATATACTCAGATTCGGCAAAAAAATTACAAAAACAAGTTAAAAATCCATTTGTAAAGCATATGATCAAAATATGGTATGAAGCTAAAAACTATTTAAAAGAACCACAGTTACTGTCACAATTTAGTCCAGTATGGGGTAATCAATATTTTAAACCAGGGAGAGCGGATGCTGTATTTAAAGTATGGAATTTAAAAGGGATACAAAAGATTCAGGATTTATATTTGCCATGTGCAGATAACATAATGTCTTTTGAAGAGCTGAGGATCAAATTTAATCTCAATAGAACACATTTTTTTAAATATCTTCAACTTAGAAACTTTATTCGATCAAATCAAAATAAAGCTCTCACTCGACCTATTTATTCATCCTTGGAAAAAATGATGATGAAAGATAGTAAAAGAAAGGGTATTATTTCAGAGTTTTATAACTCATTGACACTATCTTCAAGTGAAAATTCACTGAAAAGATTAAACTACTGGAAAGAAGATCTGCAAACTGAAATTTCAGAGGAACAATGGGAATTGGCTTGTACAGAAGCTCAAACCAAATCAATAAATGTACGCCTTAAATTGATACATTTCAAATGGTTAATGCGGATGTATGTTACACCGGAGGAGTTAAATAAATATAACAAAAATATACCAGATACATGCACAAAATGCATGGAAAGTAAAGGAACTCTATTTCATTGTGTATGGGAATGTAGATTAATAAGAATGTTTTGGGAAGAGGTGAGGGTAACAATTGAAAAAATAATCTCAAAACAAATCATATTGAATCCTAAATTGTTTTTGTTGGGTCTGTACCCAGAAAAGCATAATTTTAATAAAAGTGAAAGAACATTCATAGACCTCAGTTTGCTTAATGCCAAAAAATGTATTGCACTATTATGGAAAAAGACTCATAGACCAGATGTGACTCAGTGGCTAAGACAGATGTTAACAAACCTTCCATTAGAAAGAATAACATATATACTGAAATCAAAGGAAATTGTGTTTGAGAATATATGGAGACCTTTTATTGATTATGTAAAAAATTTAAACATAACTTTTGAAGAAGAAGGTGAATGATGTGTGTGGACCTTGTAAATTCCAAACTGGTGAACATAATATGTATACTTATGTATTGGATTGTCTAGACTAAACAGAGGAGCATTGTTGAAGATTTGATTTTGCTGGTGGTTGTTGGTGTTTTTAGTGCATCCTTTTTTTTTTTTTTTTTTTTTTTTGTAGTACTTTAGTGTTAGTGTTTGATTGTTTGTATCATGTTTGTTAAAAAAAAAAAAAAAGGTTCAATAAAGATATTGTGGAAAAAAAAAAAACAAAAACAGACAAAATAAGCCATAAAATAATCCACAAATTTATAATAAAGTGTCAAATGTACAAGAAAAGTCAATTTTACAAGAGGAAGTTACAAGTTTGAGGAAAATGTTTTCAAATTTAGATAAATTTACAGAGAAAAGTAGAAAACTATAAGAAAATTGTGATAAATTTTTGAGAAAAACCTCAAACCTTCAAGACTGAAGTCATTACTCAAGTTTTTAAGTGAGTGCTCTTTGTACCCTTAACTAGAAAATTTTGGTTGTCTTCTTTTAATTTACATGACACTTGATATTTTCTAACCTGTTTGTATACCACCATAGACAGAGAGAGAAGCTGAATTGGACAGAGCTCAGAGAGGGCAAGATTAGACAGAAGAGAGGAGCCAAGGAAAGTGTTCAGGCAGAGGGTCCAGGAGAGCTGAGAGCAGAGGAAGGAGAGAAGGATGACACCAGTAAAAAGTCCAAATACAGGACAGCTGGGTGGGACCTCAACTGGGACCTCAACTGGCCCAATATTCATACAATCAATCCTCGGTTGTACAATACTTCAAATGGTAAGTTCCATATGCAAAGTTACTGTGCAACATTAAAAAATAGAAATAAATAGTATAAAATTAACATATTCCGGTTACAAGATTGTCATGTGTTTTCTGCCCCCCCCCCCGGAAAAATGTGTTGCCACTGCTCCAAGGTCTTTAAGCTAGAGGAAACACTGGTATGTGAAGGAAATGGAGTAAAATAACAATACATTACAAATCAAAATATAGTAAAATAAGAAATAAAAATGACAACTGGAAATAAAAACACACATGGTTAAAAACAAGATAAAACAAATAAAAATGAATTTAAAACAACATAAACTCATAATAATAAGATCCCTGTTAAAATTGACTAAAATAAACTAGAACTAGATAAGAGTAATAAAGTAAAAATAATAAAATTAAATTAAAAAAATGAAGAAGTTATTCTTCATCAAAAGCAAGTCTAAAGAGGTAGGTTTTGAGATTACATTTGAAAATATCAACAATACCAGATGACCTCAGATCCTCAGGCAGAGTGTTCCAGATGCTTGGAGCGTAAATACTGAAGGCACCCTCGCCAAATGTTTTGGTCCTACATTTTGTGATGATTAAAAGTTTGGAGCCTGAGGATCTGATGGGTCGTACTGGTTCATACACTTTCAACATCTCAAACAAATATGTTGGAGCAAGACCATGAAGTGCTTTAAGAACAAGTAAAAGAATTGTAAAATCAATACGAAAACTGATAGGCAAGCAATGTAGGGACTTTAGAACTGGAGTGATGTGTTCTGTCCTTCTGGTTTTAGTTAGCACCCATCCATCCATCCATCTTCTACCGCTTTTCCGGAAGTCCGGGTCGCGGAGGCAGCAGTTCAAGCAGAGAAGCCCAGACTTCCCTCTCCCCAGGCACCTGCTCCAGCTCTTCAGAGAGGATATCAAGGCATTCCCAGGCCAGCTGGGAGACGTAGTCTCTCCAGCGAGTCCTGGGTCTGCCCCGGGGTCTCCTCCCAGAGGGACGTGCCTGAAACACTTCAAGAGGGAGGTGTCCAGGAGGCATCCTGATCAGATGCCCATACCACCTCAACTGACTCCTTTCAATGTGGAGGAGCAGTGGTTCCACTCTGAGCCTCTCCCGGATGACTGAGCTCCTCACCCTATCTCTGAGGGTGAGTCCAGCAATCCTACGAAGAAAGCTCATTTCAGCCGCTTGTATCCGCGGTCTCGTTCTTTCAGTCATTACCCAAAGCTCGTGACCATAGGTGAGGGTAGGAACGTAGCTTGACTGGTAAATCGACAGCTTTGCTCCCTCTTCACCACAACAGACTGGTACAACATCCGCATCACTGCAGATGCTGCTCCGATCCGTCTGTCAATCTCATACTCCATTCTCCCCTCACTCATGAATAAGACCCCAAGATACTTAAACTCCTCCACTTGAGGCAGGAGCCTGTCCCCAACCCAGAGAGGGCAATCCACCTTTTTCCGGCTAAGGACCATGGACTCGGACTTGGAGGTGCTGATTCTCATCCCAGCCGCTTCACACTCAGCAGCAAACCATCCCAGTAAGACCTGTAGGTCATTGCTGGATGAAGCCAACAGCACAACATCATCTGCAAACAACGAGATGAGATCCTGTGGTCACCAAGCATGACACCCTCCGTTCCCTGGCTGTGCCTAGAAATCCTGTCCATAAAAAAGTATGAACAGGATTGGTGACAAAGGGCAGCCCTGGCGGAGTCCAATTCTCACTGGGAATGAGTCCGATCGAGTGTTTGCAATATGAACCAAGTTCTCACTTGTACAGAGACCGAATAGCTCGTAACAACAAGCCCGATACCCCATACTCCCGAAGCACCCCCCACAAAAAACCACGAGGAACATGGTTGAATGCCTTCTCCAAGTCCACAAAACGCATGTAAACTGGTTGGGCAAACTCCCACGAACCCTCGAGGATTCTTGAGAGGATAAAGAGCTGGTCCATTGTGCCACGGCCAGAACAAAAACCATATTGCTCCTCTTGAATCCGAGGTTCGACCAACGGCCGGACTCTTCTCTCCAGTACCTTGGCATAGACCTTCCTATGGAGGCTGAGAGGTGTGATCACCCTAAAGTTGGAACACCCCCCCCCCCCGGTCCACCTTTTTAAAAAGAGGAACCACCACCTCAGTTTGCCATGCCAAGGGCACTGCCCCCAACCTCCATGCAGTGTTGCAGAGGTGTGTCAACCATGACAGCCCTACAACATCCAGGGCCTTGAGGCACTCAGGGTGAATCTCGTCCACCCCCGGGGCCCGCCCATCAAGGAGATTTTTAACCACCTTGGCGACCTCAGCCCCTGTGATAGGCAAGTCATCCCCCTCGTCCACAAGCCCTGCTTCCTCTGTGGAAGGCGTATCAGTGGGATTGAGGAGATCCTCGAAGTATAACTTCCACCGCCCTATGATATCCCCAGTCGAAGTCAGCAGCGCTCCATCCACACCATACACAGTGTGGACAGGGAGCTGCTTCCCCGTCCTGAGCCACCGGACAGCTTGCCAGAATCTCTTCGAGGCCGACCGAAAGTCTTGTTCCATGGCCTCACCGAACTCCTCCCATATTTGAGTTTTTGCTTCAGCAACCACCCGAGCTGCACTCCGCTTGGCCTGCCGGTACATCTCAGCTGCTTCGGGAGTCCCACAAGCCAACCAAGCTTGATAGGACTCCTTCTTCAACTTAATGGCCTCCCTCACCACTGGTGTCCACCACTTGGTTCGGGGGTTGCCACCATGAGATGCCCCAACGACCTTGCGGCCGCAGCTGTGGGCCGCTGCTTCAACAATGGAGGTGGAGAACATGGCCCATTCAGACTCCATGTCTCCAGACTCCCTCGGAATGTGGTCAAAGTTCTTCTGGAAGTGGGAGCTGAAGACCTCCCAGACAGGGGCCTCAGCCAGACATTCCCAGCACACCTTCACTATATGTTTGGGTCTACCATGTCTGAATGGCATCCTCCCCTGCCATCAGATCCAACTCACCACCAGGTGGTGATCAGTTGACAGCTCTGCACTTCTCTTTACCCGAGTGTCCAAGACATACGGTCGCAGGTCTGATGACACGATAACAAAATCAGTCATCAACCTGCGACCTAGGGTGTCCTGGTGCCAGGTGCACATATGGACACCCTTATGCTTAAACATGGTGTTTGTTATGGACAAACTGTGGTTAGCACAGAAGTCCAATAACTGAACACCACTCTGGTTCAGATCGGGCAGGCCGTTCCTCCCAATCACCCCCCTCCAGGTTTCATTGTTGTTGCCCACGTGCGCATTGAAGTCCCCCAGTAGGATAATGGAGTCTCCAAGAGGAGTACTCTCCAGCACCCCAGTCAGAGACTCCAAAAAATGGTGGGTACTCTGAACCATCTTTTGGTGCATAGGCACAAATGATGGTCAGGACCCATTTCCCAACCCGAAGGCGCAGGGACACAACCCTTTTGTCCACTGGGGAAAAACTCCAATATAGAGGTAGCAAGGTGGGGGGATACAAGAATTCACACCCCTGCTCATCGCCTCTCACCCAGGACAACTCCAGAGAAGTCCAAGCTCCAGGTTCTCTCCAGGAGACTGGTTCCGGAACCAGAGCTGTGTGTTGAGGTGAGGCCGACTATATCTAGCCGGTATTTCTCAACCTCATGCACCAGCTCAGGCTCCTTCCCCACCAGAGAGGTGACATTCCATGTCCCAAAAGCCAGTTTAGGAAGCCTGGGATCAGACCGCCAAGGTCTCCGCCTTTGACCGCCACCTGATCCACATAGCACCGGACCCCCATGATCCCTCCTGCAGGTGGTGAGCCCACTGGAGGGCGGACCCATGCAACTCCTTCGGGCTGAGCCCGGCTGGGTCCCATGGGCGGAAACCCGGCCACCAGACAATAGCCATTGAGCCCCACCCCCAGGCCTGGCTCTAGAGTGGGGCCCTGGTAACCCCATACAGGCGGGGTCCACTGAATCCTTGTTCTCGTATTTATTATGAGAGTCTGTTGGATCATTCTTAGTCTGGTCCTTCACCCAGGACCAGTTTGTTTTGGGTGACCCTACCAGAGGCAAATTGCCCCGGACAACATAGCTCCTGGGATCACTAGGGCACGCAACCCCCCCCCCCACCACGATAAGGTGACGACCCATGGGGGGTAGTTAGCACCCATGCTGAAGAATTCTGGATCAACTGAAGTGGCTTGACAGTGTTTTGGTAGACCAGACAAGAGAGAGTTACAATAGTCTAATCTAGTTGAAATAAAAGCATGTGTCAATTTCTCATTGTTACCCAGCGAGAGAAATGGTTGCACATTGTTGAAGTTTTTAAGATGATAAAAAGCAGATTTAGACACAGACCTAACATGAGCTTTAAAATCTTTCAAAAATGATTCCAAGGTTTTTTGCTTGTTGGGTTGGAGTCAAACCAAGGGTAATTAATTTTGTGTCTTGTCTCTCTCGCTAGGTTTCAGGACCTATGACTAATATTTCAGTTTTGTCCTGGTTCAGCTGTAAAAAAAAAAAAAAAAAAAATTCTGTGACATCCAATCATTAATATCTAGAATACAATTTAAAAAGCGAATCAATTGGCCCCGTGTCATCTGAGGATGCAAATACATATAGCTGTGTGTCATCAGCATAACTGTGAAAACAAATGCCGTGTTTCCTAATGACGTTGCCGAGGGGCACCATGTACAGATTATAAAGAAGAAGCCCTAAAATTGATCCTTGTGGAACACCACAGGTTATTTTGTGGGTTTTGGAGAAGTTATCATCAATTGCAACAAAGAACACTATCGGTTAGATAAGATGGAAACCAGTTAAAAACAGTGCCTGTCAGCCCAATATATCTCCTTAATCTATTTAAGATAAGATAAGATAAGCCTTTATTAGTCCCACAATGGGGAAATTCCAGGATTCCATTCCATTTAAAAGAATTGTGTGGTCCACAGTATCGAAGGCAGCACTGAAGTCAAGTAGCACCAGCACTGAAAGTTGATTGGCATCTAAATGCCAATTTAGAGCATCCGCCCCACACCCGGGAGGCAGGGGTTCAAATCCCGGCCGGGTCATGCCGAAGACCATATAAAAGTGGAACTTCCTGCCATCTAGCTTGGTGCTCAGCAATAATGGAACGGAGAAAGGAAATCTGTGGCGGTGCCTTGCATGGCAGTGGCCCTCTGATTCTACACTTGGGGTGTGTGTGATTAACACTGTAGATAGGGAAAACACAATCTCGTTCTACGGTACATGATTGGTTGTATGGTTGAATGACAATAAGGGTGATTTAAATGGATCCTTATATTATTGACAAGGGCTGTGCGATATGATGATAAATATCTTTTCACAGAATACTATCATTTATATCGTTATTTAAAATGCACATTTTTTTTTTTTTTTGTCCTCTCTGCGCCACACCAGTAGGCTGCCTTTTGCAACAGCGGCTCGATTCCGAGTTTTTTTTCCCTTCCTCTCTCTTTTGATCACTTTTTTTTTTTCACCCCACTTACAGTGGGGTAAAAAAGTATTTAGTCAGCCACCAATTGTGCAAGTTCTCCCACTTAAAAGATGAGAGAGGTCTCCAATTTTCATCATAGTTATACCTCAACTATGAGAGACAAAATGAGAAAAAAAAAATCCCGAAAATCACATTGAAGGATTTTTAATGAATTAATTGGTAAATTCCTCGGTAAAATAAGTATTTGGTCAAAAACAAAAGTTCATCTCAATACTTTGTTATATACCCTTTGTTGACAATGACAGAGGTCAAACGTTTTCTGTAAGTTTTCACAAGGTTTTCACACACTGTTGCTGGTATTTTGGCCCATTCCTCCATGCAGATCTCCTCTAGAGCAGTGATGTTTTGGGGCTGTTGCTGGGCAACACAGACTTTCAACTCCCTCCAAAGATTTTCTATGGGGTTGAGATCTGGAGACTGGCTAGGCCACTCCAGGACCTTGAAATGCTTCTTACGAAGCCACTCCTTCGTTGCCCGGGCGGTGTGTTTGGGATCATTGTCATGCTGAAAGACCCAGCCATGTTTCATCTTCAATGCCCTTGCTGGTAGAAGGAGGTTTTCACTCAAAATCTCACGATACATGGCCCCATTCATTCTTTCCTTTACACGCATCAGTCGTCCTGGTCCCTTTGCAGAAAAACAGCCCCAAAGTATGATGTTTCCACACCCATGCTTCACAGTAGGTATGCTGTTCTTTCTCCTCCAAACACGACAAGTTGAGTTTTTACCAAAAAGTTCTATTTTGGTTTCATCTGACCATATGACATTCTCCCAATCCTCTTCTGGATCATCCAAATGCTCTCTAGCAAACTTCAGACGGGCCTGGACATGTACTGGCTTAAGCAGGGGGACACGTCTGGCACTGCAGGATTTGAGTCCCTGGCGGCGTAGTGTGTTTCTGTTGTAGCCTTTGTTACTTTGGTCCCAGCTCTCTGCAGGTCATTCACTAGGTCCCCCCATGTGGTTCTGGGATTTTTGCTCACCGTTCTCGTGATAATTTTGACCACACGGGGTGAGATCTTGCATGGAGCCCTAGATCGAGGGAGATTATCAGTGGTCTTGTATGTCTTCCATTTTCTAATAATTGCTCCCACAGTTGATTTCTTCACACCAAGCTGCTTACCTATTGCAGATTCAGTCTTCCCAGCCTGGTGCAGGTCTACAATTTTGTTTCTGGTGTCCTTTGACAGCTCTTTGGTCTTGGCCATAGTGGAGTTTGGAGTCTGACTGTTTGAGGTTGTGGACAGGTGTCTTTTATACTGATAACGAGTTCAAACAGGTGCCATTAATACAGGTAACGAGTGGAGGACAGAGGAGCCTCTTAAAGAAGAAGTTACAGGTCTGTGTTAGCCAGAAATCTTGCTTGTTTGTAGGTGACCAAATACTTATTTTACTGTGGAATTTACCAATTAATTCATTAAAAATCCTTCAATGTGATTTTCTGGATTTTTTTTTTCTCATTTTGTCTCTCATAGTTGAGGTATATCTATGATGAAAATTGGAGACCTCTCTCATCTTTTAAGTGGGAGAACTTGCACAATTGGTGGCTGACTAAATACTTTTTTGCCCCACTGTATATCACGGACACACAGATCGTCCCAAATGTCTCCTGAGCCAGTGGACGGAGCCACTGTTTATAGCAGGATACGATACAACAGGGAAGAGCTGCTAGCATTTAACCGCCACCCGGTCCCACTGGAAAAACTCGACATATCGAGAGAATTGAGGCGAAAGCGTCGCGGCTGCCGGGCTGGAGTAAGGCGGAGGACAAAAAATATAAGGTACAGACCCTCCCTTCCATCTGTTGTCATGGGAAATGTACGGTCGATACTGGGAAAGTTAGATGAGCTAGCGGCTATCTCCCGTTATGATAGCACTTACCGGGAGTGCTCTCTCCTTTTGTTTACTGAGACGTGGCTAACTGAACTAGCAGCAGATGCTAACATTGAGCTGGAGGGTTTTCACATGATACGAGCTGACCGAACACCAGACAGTGGCAAAGCAAGGGGCGGTGGAGTGATAATGTATGTTAACAACAACTGGTGCAGACCGGGACATATCACTGTTAAACAACGACACTGCAGCAAAGACATTGAGTTGCTAGCTGTTAGCATGAGGCCTACATATCTCCCGAGAGAACACTCACACGTGATCTACATTGTTGTTTATGCAAATCCGACGGTGAACGCTGGGACAGCGCGTGACGTCATCCATTCAGTAACCAGCAGGCTGCAGACAGAACACCCAGATGCTCTTCTCCTCATCTCAGGCGATTTCAACCACGTTTCACTGTCTCCCATTCTGCCCACTTTCACCCAGTATGTCACATGCCACACTAGAGACAATAAAACACTGGATTTGTTCTACGCAAACACTAAGGAGGCATACACCTCATCACAACTCCCCCCACTCGGGAGATCGGATCACAACTTGGTTCATCTCCGGCCGGTGTACAAACCCCTAGTGCACAGACAACCTCCGGCCATGCACACTGTGGAGTTATGGTCTGAGGAGACAATGGACACTCTAAAGGACTGTTTTGAAGCCACTGCCTGGAAGCAGCTCTGCGATCCACATGGTGAAGACATCGATGGCCTCATTCACACCTTCACGGGCTACCTCAGCTTCTGTGTGGACAAATCTGTTCCCACCAAGACCATACGGCGTCACTCAAACAACAAACCCTGGATCAACCCTGAGATAAAAACACTTCTGAGAGAGAAGAAGAGGATCTTCAGGTCGGGGAACAGGGAGATGCTGAAGTCCGTACAGAGGGAGCTGAGGAGAAAGATCAGAGAAGGCAAGGACAGCTTCAGGAAGAAGATGGAGGACAAGCTGCAACAGAGCGACATCAGCGGGGTCTGGAGAAACCTCAAAACCATCTCGGGGCTCCAGAATACCTCCCCCCAGGCCACGGGGGGCAGGGAGTGGGCGAACAACCTGAATCTGTTTTTCAATAGATTTGACCAACCGCCCTCCCCCCTGTCTGCACAACAACCACTGCTGCCTCTAAGAAATCAAGTCCTGCTGCCCACTCCCCACTTCACCGACACCCCCCCCCCACTCCCAACACACAGCCCCCCATCCTGACCCTGACCAAGACCCAGGTGAGGACGGAGCTGAGGAAGATCAAGGCGAGGAAGGCGTCGGGACCGGACGGCATCAGCGCAAAGCTCCTCAAGTCCTGTGCAGACCAGCTGTGTGGGATTGTGACGTATATCTTCAACATGAGCCTGAAACTGGGGAGGGTACCACAGCTGTGGAAAACGTCTTGTGTGGTACCTGTACCAAAAACTTCCCACCCCAAAGACCTGAACAGCTACAGACCGGTGGCCTTGACGTCCCACTTGATGAAGACCCTGGAGAGACTGCTCCTTGCTCATCTCTGCCCCCTGGTGGAACCAGCGATGGATCCACTCCAGTTCGCCTACCAGCATGGCATTGGGGTGGAGGATGCGGTGATCTTCCTCCTTCACCGTTCTCTGTCCCACCTGGAGAAGCCCGGGAATATGGTGAGGATCATGTTCTTTGACTTCTCCAGTGCTTTCAACACCATCCAACCGATGATCCTGAAGGACAAGCTGCTGCGCGCAGGGGTGGACCAGCACCTGTCATCATGGATCCTGGACTACCTCACGAACCGGCCTCAGTTTGTGAGAACCCGGGACTGTGTTTCCGACACGATCATCAGTAGCACGGGGGCCCCCCAGGGAACGGTGCTGGCTCCCTTCCTGTTCACTCTTTATACTGCGGACTTCTCACACAACACAACACATTGCCATCTACAGAAGTTCTCTGACTCTGCGATCGTTGGTCTCATCTCCAACGGAGATGAAGCTGAGTACAGAGGGCTTATCCAGGACTTTGTGGACTGGTGCCATCGGAACTGCCTCCAGATCAACGCGAGGAAAACTAAGGAGCTGGTGGTGGACTGCCGCAGGCATGGGCAGCCCCTCACAGCACCAGTAAATATACAGGGAACAGACATCGAGATGGTGACATCCTATAAGTACCTGGGTGTTCATCTGAACAATAAACTAGACTGGTCACACAATACTGACGCACTCTACAAGAAGGGACAGCGCAGGCTGTTCCTGCTGAGGAGACTCAGGTCTTTTGGTGTACAAGGGGCGCTGCTGAAGTCATTCTATGACACGGTGGTGGCATCAGCCATCACTTTTGGAGTGGTCTGCTGGGGCAGTGGCATTACTGCAGCCGATAGGAAGAGACTGAACAAACTGATTAAGAAAGCTAGCTCTGTCCTGGGGCAGCGCCTTGATCCGATGGAGGAGATAGGAGAGAGAAGGACGGTGGCTAAACTGTCATCTCTGCTGGAGTCCGAGTTCCACCCTATGCAGGACATACTGGATGCACTGAGGAGCTCATTTAGCAGCAGACTACATCATCCCAGGTGCACAACCGAGAGGTTTCGTAGGTCCTTCCTACCAACGGCTGTCAGACTGTACAACCTAAGCAGGGCTGCTCGCAGAGATAGCAAAAAGACGTAACAAACTAATAGTTTTTTTGAATGCAAAAGATGCAATAGACTTACACAATGGTCCTCTCCGGCATACAACTAGGAACATACCGGTCGCTATGGAGGGTGAGAATATGTATGGGCACATAATCATACCATGTAGGATAACTAAATAGACGGTTATGCTGTTTCATCCCACCTAGCAACAATGCTCTGCACTGTGTGTGTTTATATATTTACATATTTATTCCATCTAGCTACAATGCTCAGCACTGGGTGTGTTTATATTTATATATCTATATATTTATTCCATCTAGCTACAATGCTCCGCACTGTGTTTTTATATATCTACATATTATTCCATCTAGCTACATTGCTCCGCACTGTGTGTGTTTATATACTTGCATATTTATTCCACCTAGCTGCAATGCTCCGTACTGTGGGTGTTTATATATTTACATATTTATTCCATCTAGCTACAATGCTCTGCACTGTGTTCATATATTCATATATTTATTCCATCCAGCTACAATGCTCTGCACTGTGTGTCTGTGTGTGTGTGTGTGTGTATATATATATTTTATAGTAATATGTACATATGTATATTAGCTGCTCTTGCTTGCTTGTTTTTTTTCTTGCCTTCTGATTGTTGCTCTGAGTGTTGCTATCCCTGTGCTGTTGCAATCCTGGAATTTCCCCGTTGTGGGACTAATAAAGGCTTATCTTATCTTATCTTATCTTACATACTCCTGTTTATTCAATAAAGCTCCTCATCACTACTTGTCAGCACCCAGTCTCTCCCCTGCAGTGTGTGACTGCGTGCAGCAGAACTGGCGTGTGGTGGGTGGCAAGGCTTCAGTCTGGAGGTTGCTAATGCTAACTCCAAATAACCAGTTCAGATAGCTACTACTTCTGTTTGTCAGGGATGTGGGACTGTTTTCCATCATGCTGTGTCAGAGAGGATAGTTCACTAACCTCGTTTTAATAGGAGGTAAGTAACGTCAGCACCATGTCTAATTATAAAATGCTAAATGACAATGCTAAGTTGTGCTAACTGGAAACATTAGTGTAGCAGACCATCGTTTTTCTGGTTTAGATTGCTGCTGAATTTCTTAGTTTTGTATGGAAAAATAATTATTAAAGTGTGGAGAAACAAAATAAGTTCAGGCGAGACACGGTGAGCTTAAGGTTTGAGTTTTATTCCGCCATCATCATGAAACACACTGCAGCACTGTGTGCTGTGTGTGCGCTGTTGTGAGTGCGCTGTGAGGCATGTAAAGTCAGCTCTTTTATACAGACAAGAGAGAATGCATGGCACATTTACATATTGATAGACTTATCAGACAATACATAGCAATCGCGTGATTAACTGGCGCCAGACTCCTTTCCTTACTCCGGGGATGAATAACAATAGTCATTGTTCTGGTTGTCCCCCTAGAGCTCTCTGTTTGTATGCAATCCCTGCTGAGTGTGAATATTACCAGTCTGCATTGTGCTGGGTGCCCACACGTGTGCTGGGTGTCCACACCGCTGCCCCCAGAACGGTCAGAAGGGGTTGTGACACCCCCTCCCCCCCTTCATTTGGCTCCAGCTCCGGTAGAACTGTTGGAGGGCATGTCAGTCCATGAGGGGGACGGGGGAGGGGTGGAAAGAGCAGTGTGCTCCGCTCCGTGTTCCAGCACGTTGAACGGCTGTGGATCGTGGGCACACGGGCCGGTGTGCAGTCATGCGTAATGGAACCGTCCAGGGTGTATCCTGCCTCTCGCACAAAGATGCTGGGCTAGGCTTCAGCCCCCCCGCGACCCGAAAAGGATTAAGCAGTAGAAGATGGATGGATGGAAATTACCTAGCAGAATATAAATATGGACCCAGACAGTATATTTCACATTTGAATCAACAGTGTTGTTGCCAATTCAATTCAATTCAATTCAATTCAACTTTATTTATATAGCGCCATATCACAACAAAAGTCATTTCATAGCACTTTCAAATGTAGGAAAAACCCCACAATTGCAGAAAGACCCAGCAATCAGACGATCCCCTGTAAGCAAGCACTTGGCGACGGTGGAGAGAAAAAACTCCCATTTAACAGGAAGAAACCTCTAGCAGAACCAGGCTCAGGGAGGGGCAGTCATCTGCTGCGACTGGCTGGGGGGTGAGGGGATAGAGAAGATGAAAAGAACAGACACAAAGAGAACAAACATTAACGGTGAGAGGCCAAGTACATTATTGGAGGTCACCCGGCAGTCTGAATCTATTAACAGCAAAACAAAAGTGGGGTTAAGAGACACAAGATCCCTCCCTAATCGTAGGCTATATTGAAGAGGAAGGTTTTTACCCTATTCTTAAAAACAGAGATCAAGTCTGACTCCCGAACCCAGATTGGTAACTGGTTCCACAGGAAAGGAGCTTGATAGCAGAAGGCTCTGCCTCCCATTGTACTTTTGGAGATTCTAGGTATTACAAGTAATCCAGCATTTTGGGAGCATAGTGCTCTGTTAGGATGATAGGGTAATATCAGATCTTTTATATATAAGGGGGCCTGATTATTAAGAGCTTTGTAAGTGAGAAGAAGGATTTTAAACTTAATTCTAAACTCTATGGGAAGCCAATGAAGGGAGGCCAGAACCGGAGAGATATGATCTTTCTTTCTAGAACCAGTTAAAACTCTTGCAGCAGCATTTTGGATCAACTAAAGACTTTTTAAAGATATTTTAGGACAACCTGATAATAAAGAGTTACGATAATCTATTCTAGAGCTAACAAAAGCGTGGATCACTTTCTCAGCATCATTCAGAGACAAGATGCTCCTAATCTTGGCAGTATTGCGCAGATGATAAAAGGCAGTCTTAGAGACAAATTTAATATGTGAATTAAAGAACAGATCTTGATCAAAAATAACTCCTAGGTTCCTCACAGAACAATTCAGAGTAAGAGTAGCAGCATCCAAATTAAGAGTTTGATTTGGAAAGGTATTTCTAAGGTTTTTTGGACCAACAAGAATGACTTCAGTTTTATCTGGGTTTAATAGCAGAAAATTACAAGTCATCCAAGCTTTGATTTCATTAAGACAGGCATCTAACTTGGCTAATTGATTACAATCATCAGGCTTCACTGACAGGTATAATTGTGTGTCATCTGCCTAACAATGAAAATGTACACAGTGCTTTCTAATGAAATTGCCTAACGGAAGCATATATAAACTAAAAAGAGTAGGGCCTAACACAGATCCCTGTGGAACTCCGTGCCTAAGCTTAGAGTTGGAAGAAAACTCATCATTGATGTGAACAAACTGAAGTCTGTCGGACAAATAAGCTCTAAACCACTGCAGCAAAGTTCCATTTAGTCCAACATAGTGTTCTAGGTTGTATGCTGATTTTGACTGTCTTAATTTTTGAATTCAGATCCATGTTTAAGATTGACCAACTATCAATATCTTTTATTTCTTGTTCTAACCTATCATAGTTTGCTTTATAGATTTTGCTTAAATCTTTAGGTATGTTCACTCCAAGGTATTTTAGTTCTTTTTGTTTCCAGTTTAGTTTGATCTTATCAGTTATCTGGTTTAAAGGGTTATAATGGAATGTCAGTATTTGTGTTTTTGTTATGTTTATCTGGTATCCTGATAATTTTCCAAAATTTTCTATGAAGTCCATCATTTCCATTATTGATTCATCTGGTTGTTCAAGGTAAACTATAATATTGTCTGCAAACAGCCTAATCTTGTGTTCCGCTCCCTTTATTGTTACACCTTTTAATTTCTTATTTTGTCGCATCGCTTGAGCCAGTGGCTCTATGAACAGAGCAAACAAGGTGGGCGATAGGCAGCATCCCTGCCAAGTTGATCTTTGTATATTTACTTTGTCTGTTAAGCTACCGTTTATCTTGATTCTTGCCACAGGTTTTTGATACAGTGTCTTTATGCATTGCACTGATTTTTCGTTAAATCCAAAGCGTTCCAGCACATTATATAGGAACATCCAATTAACCCTATCAAATGCTTTTTCTGCGTCTAAACTCATTATTACTGCGCTTTTCTTTTCTTTATGTATTTGATTAATTATGTGTATTGTTCTCCTGATATTATCATGTGTTTGGCGTCCCTCTATGAAATCAGCTTGATCATCCTCTATCAATTCCGTCAAGAATGTCTTTATTCGTTTACAGATAATTGTTGTATATATTTTATAATCCACATTTAATAAAGAGATTGGCCTATAGTTTCCGCATTGTTCCCTATCTTTCCCTGGCTTTAAAATAACTGAAATAATGGCTTTGTTCCATGATGGAGGTATTTTGTTGTCGTTTAATGTCCAATTAAATGACTTTAGGAGCTGTGGCTTGAGTTCTTCTATAAACAGTTTATAAAACTCAGACGGGTATCCGTCACTACCTGGTGATTTCCATTTTTTAGTGACTTAATCACATCTTTAATCTCTTGTGTTGTTATTTCTGCTGTTAGCTTTTCATTTTGTTGGTTTCCTATTGATGGCAAGTCCAATGTGTTTAGAAATTTTTTAATATCCTTAACATTTGTCTCTTCAGGTTGTGAGTATAGTTCTTGATAGAATTTATGGAATATTTCTTCGATGTTTTCTGGGGTAACTGTGGATTTATTTGTGATGGGGTCCTTAATCTTATATACATTATTCACTGTTTGTTGTTTTCTTAACCGTTTTGCCAGCAGTTTTGTGGCCTTTGGCCCCGTTTCATAATATTTTTGTTTTAAGTATCTATTTTTCCTTTCAATTTCATCTATTTGTATTTCTTTTATCTTTATTTTTTCTTCCTTAATTTCTTGATATATTTTTGGGTCATTTGTGTTTTGATGTTTACGTTCTAATTCCCTCAGTCTCTCACATCTTTGTTCATATGATTCCAGTTTAGACTTTTTTGCTTTTCCTGATTCAACAATTAATTTACCTCTTAACACGGCTTTTAGTGCGTCCCATAGTATTGTTGGGTCCACTTCTCCATTATCATTCTCCTCGATATGCTCATTTATATTTAACTTTATTCTTTCTTTCATTTTCTCATCATTTAATAGTCCTACATTAAGTTTCCATGTTGTTTGTCGTTTTCTATTGTTTAAATATATTTCCATGTATATAGGATTATGATCTGATATTTCTGCCCCTCCAATCCGACAATTTCTCACCCTGTGTCTGTCACCTTCATTCATAAGGAAGTAATCTATTCTAGAGTGTACTTTATGGACTGCTGAATAATGTGTATAGTCTTTTTCGAGTGGGTGCAGGTCCCTCCATATGTCTACCATACCCATTTCTGCCAGTGAAGTTCTTATGAACTTTGTTACATGTTTTTTTTGTCTTCTTAACACTTGTTGTATCAACTTCATGATCCATGACAGCATTTAAGTCTCCTCAACAAATTAGGACTCCTTCACTGTGTGTTGCTATGAGATCAAACAGATGTTGAAAAAAACCCTTGTCACTTTCTGGTGGAGCATAGATGTTCACTAATGTGATCTGCATACCATCTATTCTTCCCTTTACTATTACATATCTGCCTTCTTTATCCTGGATTTCTTGTTCACATTCAAATTGTATTTTATTTGAAATTAGTATCATAACCCCCCTTTTAGTTCCTCCCTTAAATGAACTGTAGTAGGAGTTCTTATAGCCAAATCTCTTTAGTTTCTCATGTTCTGTCTTGTTCAAATGTGTCTCTTGCATAAATATAATTTCGGCTTTTTCCTTCTTGAATTTTCTTATTATTCTTTCCCTTTTAACAGGTGAGTTCAGACCATTCACGTTTAATGTCATTATCTTAAGATTTTTAACTATATTCATGTTTTTCCATTTTTTAACTTGTGCTCCTAGCCCCTTTAACAACAAAACTAACACATACTGTATATGTACAATAACACATTAACGAATCTCGACCTCCGCACTTTGGGCCTTTCTTCTGCCCATTGGTTCCTGTTGGAGGGTGGAGGTAATGTCCTCACCGAGTGAGGGGCCCTCCCTAGACCTGTAGTTACTATCCAAGTAATAGTCATTAGTCTAGAAATGTCCAACAAAAATCACTTTAACCTCTCCTAGCCGTTTGTTTCTCTTTTACCTTGTCTTCTTGGCCTTCATTTCTTCTGTGCCCTTCTTAATCTTTGTTATAATCTAGGCTTTCCGTTGAAAGCCTTGCAGTTTTTCTTGGGCTCGGTGCGCCACGACCGTCTCCCACCCTCTGCTGCTCACTCGCCTCCACTCTGGTCGTGTCGGTGTGCTCCGTGCCGCCGCTGCTCCAGCCGCTTCCTCTGGTACGCTCATCACAAAGCCTCGCTCCGTCATGTCCCGCGCTGCCTCTCTGGCCGTGTTGTTGGTTTTCACGCCGTCCTCCCAATGAATTCTCATCTTCGTTAGTGGCGTTTGGAATCTAATTTTTTTCCCTTTCAACATTTTTTTAATGTTGGCATATTTCTTTCGCTGCTGCACAATTTCTGTCGGGTAGTCATGGTCAAAGAATATCTGTTTGTCGCCAACTCGTATCTTTTTTTCCACACTTGTGTCAGGATTCTTTCCTTTACGTCGTATTTTGAAAAGTTTACCACAACTGACCTAGGTGTAGAGTTTGAGTTCGGGTTCTGTGCCAAGGCTCTGTGCGCTTGTTGGATCTGCAGGTCTGTTTCATTGGGCAGCTCAAGCTCTTTTTTTTAAGAATTGATCTATGAATTTCGTCATCGAGTTGCCTTCAGTGCCCTCCGGAATCCCGAAGATGCGTATATTGCTCCGCCTGGACCTGCTCTCCAGGTCGGTTATTTTTTCCTGCATCCTCTGTGTTTGTGCCATCAGGGTCTGTAGCAGCTCGCTTGCCTCGGTCTTCCAGTCTTCCAACTCTGATATTCGAGCCTGTGCTTCTACCATGCACGCCTGTTGAGTGCGCAGCTCCTCCATGTTTTCTGCTAGCTTGCGGTCCATTTCTTTTCGGAGACCCATAATTTCCTCCTTCATCTCTTTTTTTCAGTTCTTCCTTAAGAGCCGTTAAATCCTGTTGGAGTTGTCGCTTGAGGTCTTTTATGTCCTTACTTATATTGGCGAAGCCAGTGTTCATAACATCGAGGTTGGCGTCTTCCATTTTCTTTGAAGTCTCCTTGTTTTTGTTGGCCTCGTGTTCAGCGATTTCTCCAATGTTGTTGAAGAGGGAATCTTTAGTTTTACCCTGCTTTTGTCCGTGTGCCCGGCTTCTTCGTGTTTTCATCCCTTGGTTTATTGACCTATTTATGTCGAGTTGGCCATTTACCAAAGATTTTTAATCCGACTAGGGAGAGCTCTCTGTTTAAGCATTATGCCTCTCCGCCATCTTCCCGGAAGTCCCCAACATAGTGTTCTAATCTATCAAGTAGATTATCATGATCGATAGTATCAAAGGCTGCACTAAGATCTAAAAGGACAAGTACAGAAACGAGTCCATTATGAGATGCGATAAGGAGGTCATTAGTGACCTTCACTAAGGCTATTTCAGTGCTGTGATGAACTCTGAACCCAGATTGAAACTCTTCAAATAAACCATCTCCCTGCAAGTGGTCAAACAATTGTGCAGCAACAACTCTTTCTAAGATTTTTGAAATGAAAGGCAGATTAGAGATTGGTCGATAGTTAGCCAAAACGCCTGGATCGAGCGTTGACTTTTTGAGTAAAAAACCCTCAACAATAATTGTAATTGTCTTAGTTGTGTATTGGAGGGGATGATCTCTATTGTGCAAAGTTGTTATGTTTAGTACATTTAATACGACCTCTACTAGCAGCACCAGTTACGTTATATAGTCTGATAGCCGTAGGTAGGAAGGACTTACAGAACCTCTCCCTCATGCACTTAGGATGGCACAGCCTACCGCTAAATGAGCTCTTCAGTGCGTTCAGCGTGTCCTGCACAGAGTGGGACTTGGACTCCGGCAGAGATGACAGCTTAGTCACCATCCTCCTCTCTCCCATCTCCTCCACTGGGTTGAGGTGTCACCCCAGAAAAGAGCGGCTGCCGTGATGCCGCTGCCCCAACAGACCACTCCAAATGTGATGGCTGACGCCACCACTGACTCATAGGTCTTCAGGAGTGCCCCTTGCACTCCAAAAGACTTGAGTCTCCTCATGAGGTACAGCCTGCGCTGCCCCTTCGTGTAGAGCGCGTTGGTGTTGTGTGACCAGTCCAGTTTATTGTTCAGGTGAACACCCAGGTACTTGTAAGATGTCACCATCTCAATGTCTGTTCCCCGGATGTTTACGGTTGCTGTGGGGGGTTGTCCTCGCCTGTTGCAGTCCACCACTAGTTCCTTGGTTTTCCTCACATTAATCTGGAGGCAGTTCCGCAGGCACCAGTCTCATGAAGTCCTGGATAAGTCCTCTGTACTCCATATCATCCCCATCAGAGATGAGGCCGACGATCGCAGAGTTGTCAGAGAATTCTGTCAATGGTAGTGTGGTGTGTTGTGTGAAAAGTTAGCAGTGTAGACGGTGAACAGGAAGGGAGCCAGAACTTTTCCCTGGGGGAGCCCCTGTAATGCAGATGATGGTATCATACACAGTCCTGGGTTCTCACAAACTGTGGTCGGTCTGTGAAGTAGTCCAGGATCCACGATGACAGGTGCTGGTCTACCTCTGCACACAGCAGCTTGTCGCACAAGGATCACTGGTTGGATGGTGTTGAAAGCACTGGAGAAATCAAAGAACATGATCCTCACAGTGCTCCCAGGCTTCTCCAGGTGGGACAGGGAATGATGTAGGAGGAAGATCACTGCATCCTCCACCCCGATGCCATGCTGGTAGGCAAACTGAAGTGGGTCCATCGTTGGTGGCGAGGAGCAGTCTCTCCAAGGTCTTCATTAGGTGTGATGTTAGGGCCACTGGTCTGTAGCTGTTCAGGTCCTTGAGGTGTGGAGTCTTTGGTGCGGGTACTACACAGGATATTTTCCACGGCTGTGGTACCCTCCCCAGCTTCAGGCTCAGACTGAAGATGTGCTCCACGATCCCGCACAGCTGGTCTGCACAGGACTTGAAGAGCCTCGAGCTGATGCCGTCTGGACCTGCAGCCTTCCTTGCCTTGATCTTTTTCAGCTCAGTTCTCACCTGGGTCTTAGTGAGAGTCAGGCTGGGGCAGGGGGGCTGTGTGCTTGGAGGGGGGATGTTGGGTCTGTAAGGTGAAAAACACTGGGGGATGTAGTGGAGGGAGGGCAGCGGACAGCGGGACTAGATGAAAGAGGAGGCAGCAGTGGTTGGTGGGCAGGCAGAAAAGAGGGCGGTTGGTCAAACCCTGTTAAAGAACAGGTTCAGGTTGTTCACCCACTCCCTACCCCCCGTGGCCTGGGAGGAGGTATGCTGGTGCCCAGAGATGGTTTTGAGGCTTCTCCATACACTGTTGACGTCACTCTACTGCAGCTTGTCCTCCGTCTTCTTCCTATAGCTGTTCTTCCCCTCCCTGATCTTCCTCCTTAGCTCCCTTTGTACAGACTTCAGCTCCTCCTTGTTTCCTGACCTGAAGATCCTTTTCTTCTCCTTCAGCAGTGACTTTATCTCAGGGTTGATCCAGGGTTTGTTGTTTGAGAAAAATCGTATGGTCTTGGTGGGTACCGTGTTCTCCACACAGAAGTTGATGTAGTGTGTGAGGCCGTCAGTGTCAATTCAATTCAGTTTTTTTACACGCAGATTCAACCAACTCACATTGACACAGGCAGGCAGAGCACCATATGTACTCATGTCTTCACCATGTGGATCACAGAGCTGCTCCCACGCAGTGGATTCAAAACAGTTCCTCAGGGTATCCTCCACCTCCTCGGACCACATCTTCACTGTGCGGGTAATGGGAGGTTGTCTGTGTACCCGGGGTTTGTACACAGGCAGGAGATGAACCAGGTTGTGATCAGATCTACGGGGGGGGGGGGGGGGGTGTAAGCTTCCTTGGTGTTTGCTAAAATAAGTCCAGTGTTTACTATCTCTGGTGTGGCACGTGACATACTGAAAGAATGGAGTGGGCAGAATGGAGGACAGGGAAGTATGGACAAAATCACCAGAGATGAGTTGGAGAGCATTTGGGTGCAGTGTCTGCAGCCTGCTGGTGACTGAATGAATTTATTTGATTTCTAATCATTTTAATTAGTCAAGTAGCGATAATGAATAAAGTTAAAGTCATCACATGTATTTTATTACATTATCTTTTGTGTCTTTGATTTTCAGATTATGACAAATCTGAAATATTTTTACTAAGTGTCATGAATCTGGCTTTGGAGCCCAAACCCAGTTCTACTTATTGTTATGTTTTGCCCAGTTTTCCACTTGGTGCTTCAGGGAGCTATTGGGCTTCTGCTCCCTGACAGCTTGGGCACGCCCCCTCCTCCTGTCAAGCGCCATCAGCTGTACTGTCACTGGTGTTCACACACATCTACACACACATGCACACGCTTCATTCATTCCCATTCACATGCTCTCTCACACACCAGGTTCCAACCAAGTTCAGCCCATGCTTTCTCGCACCGGCAATCTCTTTCCTCGTTAGCTTCAGGAGAACTTGTTTGCTGCAATTGTGGAAAGAGATTGTTGGAGCATTCACCTCCATACTCGGGAAGATCAGCAGCTAAACCAGGGAACAGGAGCCCCCCTGCCGTTCGAGGCTTTCCCCTCCAGTTCTGGTGGCCCCACCATGCTGGGCGGCCACCCGAAGGACTTGGCTTATGGGTTGGGTGGTCCATCGGCCCGGGCAGGCCGCTGGACACTATCCCGCGGGCCGCCTGCTGGACTTGGGACTTGGGCAGGCCACCCGATCTGTTACTTCTCACCATGCTGGGGGCCTGGGACTCTGGTCTACCCCCTGAACTTTGGGCTTCTGGGGAGGGGGTTAGTGTTCCAGGTTGGGGGTCGTTAGGAGGGGTTTGCTCGTTATTTTGTTTTTTACTGGTTGTGTTTTCACCGGTTGCTTCCCTCCTAACCGGTCTTCCCCCACCTCCCACCCTGGGTTAGTGTTTGTTGGCGGGGGGGGGGGGGGTCCCTTGAGGGGTGTTGTTTCTTTTCTTTTTGGCTGATGGTACTGGGGTGTTTGGTACCCACCCCTAGAGGGGGGGGCCCTGTCATGAATCTGGGTTTGGAGCCCAAATCCAGTTCTACTTATTGTCATGTTTTTCCCTATTTTCCACCTGGCGCTTCAGGGAGCTGTCGGGCTTCTGCTCCCTGACAGCTTGGGCACGCCCCCTCCTCCTGTCAAGTGCCATCAGCTGTACTGTCACGGGTGTTCACACACACACACACACACACACACACACACACACACACACGCTCCACTCATTCCCATTCACACTCTCATACTGCTCTCTCACACACCAGGTTCCAATCAAGTTCAGCCCACACTTTCTCGCACCGGCATTCTCTTTCCTCATTAGCTTCAGGAATATTTGTTCGCTGCAGTTGTGGAAAGAGATTGTCGGAGCATTCACCTCCATACGCGGCAGCTAGCTCTCCACGTATGAGTTCCCATTACCTTCATTGTTATCCAGCCTGTCACTTCAAGCCTGGCAAATCCTTTGGTGTAACAGCTGGCCCAGCTTCTCGGATTCATCCTCCAGACTGCACGGTTCGCCCCGGGACCGCTCCAGCCCCGTAAGTGCATGATCGCCTTTCTCTTCATGCTGCCAGCAGTCTGCAGCAGTAGGCTTTCCCTTTAACCGGGCTGTAGAGCATCTGGCTGGCACCCTGTATGTCTGGTGGCCTTAACTTCATCATTTGCACTTCCCTGTAACTTTGTGGTCAACTGAACTTGTTATTTTGTGGTAATATCTAATAAAATGGCACAATCTACTTCACCTATTGGATTTTCCATTCCTTCCCTCGTGCGCTGCATAATGGCGCACGAGGAATTATGACACTAAGATGCAAACAGGTTAAATCAGGCCAAAATGGCAGTGTTCAGGCTGTGGATCTACACTTAAATTGTCATTGATTTAAGCTAACAGCTAATTTCTATCTAGATGGAAGCGATGAGTAATTTTCTCATCTTCAGATTTTTTTTAATGTGCTTTTGTTTTTGTTTTGCTATTCTCCTCTGGCTCAGGAAATATTTAACTTATCGATGTTTACTTTTTATTCATACAATGAATAAAAAGTAAACCTCATTCCTTGGTGCTCTCCAAGGAATGATTTTAAAGCCTGTATATGGAAATTATGAAGCACAGAATCGCAAGAGAGATGAAAATTCTATGCTCTGAGTGAACTGTGCCTTTAGACCTTGATTCAGCGCCCTGAAGGTTACTCTCCTCCTGGATGAAGACAAAGCAGAAGAGAGTTTTGGCTTCTCTTTAACCCAAACAATCAACAAACAATTGCTGTTGTTCAGCAGACTGAGCTCTTCAAGGACAGCGTTATCATGTGTCTAATACAGAACTTTGCCATCTGGCATGCACGAAGAGAGATAGACTCTTGGACATGCTTATCTGTGTTTAGAATACATGAACATAACATCCATCCATTGCCAGGAGGCGCTCCTTTGTTGTGCACCAGCAACTGATACACCCACACTGCATTCATTCATACTGATTACATGCTGACTACACACACTGGTCTCTCTTGCTCCTTTGTTATTGTGTGATCTGTTGTCTGCTAATTGTGCATTTGAGGGTTTTTTTTCTATGTAATCACAATTTTGCTTATAACGAGCTTTATTTTGATTAACTATGTTTTTCCTCTCTGCCCATTGTGTCATTCCCCCCCCCCATTCCCCTCTTTACCCTTCACTGTATGACAGGCGCCTTCATGGCTGCCGCGTCATTGGGATGCGCTTATAGAGCGCGCCCAATGTCAAGTCAAATTCCTCGTATGTTTATTTTGTAAACATGCTTGGCAATAAAGTGATTCTGATTCTGATACATGATTTAGAAGAAAATCCTGAAATTTATCAGAATCAAATCTCAAATGCACTTCAAAAACAATTATATAGCAACACTCCAAAATTGTGAAAATTGTGAAAAAAAAGGATGGTCCGTTTTAGTGATTATCTAAACTGTGGAATTTACAGAAAATGTATATCATGATATATATCATTATCATTATATAAATGACTTATATTGTGATATGAAATTTTTGTCATATTGCACAGCCCTATCATTGACTAGTTTTATGAGGGCTGTTTCAGTGCTACGATTAACTCTAAAACCAGACTGAAACATTTCCAATTTGTCATGTGAATTGATAAAATTAATTGTGTGTACAACAATTTTTCTAAAATTTTATTTTAAAAAGGAAGATTGGTCTGTAATTGTTTGGTATCAAGGGATCTAGGTCAGTTTTCTTTAAAAGAGGCTTCACAAGTGCAGTCTTAAATGCCGTGGTGAATATGTGTTGTTGTAGTGAATGATTAAAAATAATGAGGACCTCCTCAGACAGTGAATTAAAAACATTTTTAAAAAAGAAGGTTGGTATTGGGTCAAAGGTACATGTAGAGGACTTCATTGCTGGTACCACTTCACTAAGCATTCCTGCATCAACCATGGTAAAACTGTCCAAGGTGGTTTCACTCTGTATGTTTGATGTTTCTTAAGCTGTTGCACCATTATGACATTGAGCAATGTTAGACCTGATGATGGCTGTCTTGTCTCTAAAGTAGTCCGCAAATTCATCACATTTTGAAGAAATGAGATGGGTAGTGTGGTTAGAAGCTGGATTAATGAGGTGATCAATGGTGTTAAAAAGCACTCTGGAGTTGTTAATGTTAGAGTTAATAAGATTGGAGAAGTGAAGTTGCCTCGCAGTCCTAATCGATTTGTTATAAATCTTTAATTTGTTTGTTAAAATTTCTTTATGAACAAGTAATTTAGTTTTGAGCCATCTGCGCTCAGCTATCCAGTAGTCTCTTTTTAATTTATTCATTTAATGGTTTTTCCAAAGCATGCATCTGTCATGATCTGGGCATGGTATGAGGATCATGCTCACACTTTGTGTTGTTTTTGGTCTCTCTGTGTTTATTATTATGTTTATTTGTCTGTAATTTGCCTTCTTTGTTTCCCCTGGGTCCTCTGTGATTGTTATTGTGCTCCCCAGTCCTTAGCCTGCCATGTCATCCCCATTGTCCCTGTTGTTGTTGTTGTTCTTTGTGTCCCCCTTGGTCCTCTGTATAAGTGTTGTGTGTATTCCCTGTAGTTCTTTACCTATTGTTCCCAAGCCCTCATGTTTCCCGTGCTCAGAGCCACTTTCCCTCATGTGTGTTACTGTAGCTACGGTCACACTGCAGGTCTTGATGCTCAATTCTGATTTTTTGCTGAGATCCGATTTTTTTGTGTGGGCATTCACATTATAATTTAAATGCGACCCCCATCAGACTGGAGTATCAATGATCTCCAGCTATGAAGTGACCCACATGCGCAGAAGAAAACACGTCAGACACAGCGCTGTGTTTGAGGAAGTAAATATGAGCACCAAACGACAGGGGACAGAACTTCTTCACCTTTGATGCAGCGCAGCAGAATAAATGTTAAAAAACATTAAGAAACGTTTATGCTCAAAATAAATGAGACCACCTTAATTCCTCTACATGCTACCAGATGACACTTTTTTTTTTTTTTTTTTTTTTTTTAATAAATGTGCCATTACTGTGCGCATGTAATGTCTATGGCTTCTGCCTCAAACTCTCCCCCCCCCCCCGCCCACAATTTTGAAGTTATTGTGCAGTCTGGGCTGACAAAAATTACAATCCAGTGATAAAGGGAAGGAGATTGATTAAAAAGAGACCACAAATCAGTTTTGTCTCCCATGCCTGCGCATCCGCCACCGCAGAATTGTAACGTCTGTCTCACTTCAATGAGGAAAAAGTCAGATAAAATGCGACATGACCGTTTAGATGGAGGTCGCTTTGGAAAATATCAGATACGATTTGGAATTAGGACCACATATGAAAGTGGCCTGGGTCTGGTGTGAAATTGGATCTGTGTTGTTCAGACAGTCACTAAAAAAATCAGATATGGGTCACATTTGCGCAAAACAGTCAGAATTGGGCATTAAAACCTGCAGTGTGACTGTAGCCTGTTTGGCCCTGATTGGTTCCCAGCTGTCTTACGTATGTTGATTATCTGTTCCCCCTATTTATGTTGGTCTGAGTTTGTGTTCTGGTGTGGCATCATTAATGTTGCAACCATTGTTCCCTGCTGGTAACCCTGTGTCTAAAGTAAGTCTATTTTTGCCAGTCGTGTCTTGAGTTTGTTTTCAGCCCCCGCGCTGGGTTTAGTTTTTCCCTTGTCTTTTGTTAATAAATCATGTTACGCTGGAGTTCTGCCTACATATCAGAGTCCTTTATTTCAACCATGTCTACCAGAGGTAGCACGATACATGACAGAATGACGCCACCAGATGCAGACTCTGCAGGCATGAACTTTGCAGCTCTCAGTTTGGATGAGGAGGAGTGCTGGAATGCTCAGCTCATTGAGGGTCTGATTTCTGATGCCCGGTCCTGCCACACTCAAGAGCGGGCCCTGATGTTTCTGGATGCAGCGGCCGGAGTAATAGAGGACTGCCCCTGTCTATGTATTGCTTACTTCTGTGCCTAACCTGCAACATTCGCTTCGTGGACTGGTGAAAAGCCCGGAGCCTGTGCCGACAGTAAAACATGCCCTGGCTCCATCAACCACCTCACGCCATCCTCCAGCCCCGGAGTCATGGAAGTCTGCGCCGATGGTAAAACATCCCTTGGCTTCCACAGCTCCTCACCGTCCTCCTGCTTCAGCACCATGGAAGCCTGTGCCGATGGAAAAACAACCCCTGGTTTCCACCATCTCCGCTTCTGTCCCAGCTCCACCTCGCCGTTCCCCAGTCCCTAAAGGCACTTTTCCATGGGCCCCGGTCAGCCTCGGCCCGAGAACACGACTCGGGTCGGCGCCGCTCCATGGTCCCTCGATTGCTTTTCAACAGCACTGCAGCCCGGCCGCGGCTGGGTGGGATTTCTTAACAGCAAGGCGGCGCTTCACTCTCGTGACGTGAAGCGCGCGACCCAAACAAACATAACATGGCTGCTCTACAAGGCGACTCCTCGGTTTGTGGCTTTTTTCGCCGTAAATACCAAAAAGCACCGCCAGATAAGGGTACGGGCAGCGAGACTAAACACTCTGGAATAGTTCTGCAGCTTCTGGGAGAGCCGAAGACATGAGGATACAAACTAGGTAAGCTAATGGTTGCTAATGCTAGTTTGCTGTAAGTACGTCGTGCTACACTGTAATGTCTGCAAGTTAGGTACTAAAATATGTATGCTGTGTGTGTGTGTTTCAGATGGCTCTGTTGTTGAGAAATTACCTCTTCAAATGGTCGTTCTGGCTCAGCAACGCCTCTCACTGTCATCAGCCTGGCACTAATGACTGCACAGCTTCACCAAGCTTAAGAATTTCTGTAGAAACGTTCATTTCCTGTACAACAAATTACTCTGCTCTGTGAAAATCATGGAGAGACTGTACCTGCTTCTGCAGCAGTCTGAGGTGTGGTCATAGAAAAAATTGATCAGCTGACACAACTTGATCGCCAGTTTAATAACTATATTAGCCACAAAATATCTATTCAAAAAGTAAACAGTACTGAGTTACGTATAAGATATATTTTATAGTTATGATGTATTATAGGCCAAAACAAACTTGATCTAGGATTAAAGGCAATTATGTAAAATAGTTAAAAATAGGTAATGTTAATGAAGGCCTGTCTTTCTGTTTTTTTTTTCTGGGGGCGGGGGGGTTATTGCCTTCCCTCACTGATATCCTTGCTTTGTAATCCAGTATATGTATACATATATTTTTTTTTCACCCTATTTATCCTTTTTGGAGACTGATGTGATACTTGGAAGATCAGTATGTGTAGTACCATCTTGTATAAAGTCAATAAAAACTTTAATTACAAAAAGGCAATTAAAATAATGCAGTCATAAGGTCACATGGAAAATAATTGATTTCCTCGATACATGTACTGTAGAAATGTATATTCTCTGCATCAACAATGTACTATACATGCATTCATGTAGTATTGCACTGGGAATTGCACTGACAATAAACCTGTGAATTTTTGGCAGATGTCTCTTTTTTATATATCTGAAGGTTACCACCATGTGGCACAAATTAAACACTGAAAGATTGGCAAAGCTAAGAACAATCCAGCATTTTGAGAAATCACTTTTGGTTGGGTGTAAGTCTCATCAAAATTATGAGCCATATTGTATTATATAATATTATGAACCATAAAGCAGTTTGTGTTAAATGTTAAATCCCATTAAACCTAATCCGGGGGCTTCCAATCAGTTGTCATGGGGGGTCAAGACCCTGCAGGTTCTCTCTTCTACCCAGTCTCTTCAGCAGGTGTTGTCACTGATCAGTCAGTGGAAGAAGTTCAGTGGAGTCTGCTGTTGAAGACACTGGTTGGAGGTAAAGCCTGCAGGGTCTTTGCCCTCCATGGCACATGATTAGACACCCCTGCCCAAAACCCATTATGATGAAGAGCAGATGCTAATATGACCCAGAATTCCTCCATATACATCCAACAATACAGTGTTCAGTTAATAAAATTATTGTGTTGGTTACTTTTTTCTTAAAAATGAGCCATTATTTTCAAGGTCACAGATAAATCCTTTGTACAGTTGACTCTTTTCCCATCGGTGTCTTAACAGACAAAATGGAAAATCATGATGCAAACACTTAAGTCACTAAATTTTTTATTACAATCAGCAGCAAATTCCAGATTATTCAGAATGTGCAAAATTCAAACTGTAAAAAAGAATAAAATTTGAATGGGTCACACATGGCTGCCACGCTCCCTCACTGAGAAGCAACTGGATCGGCCCCTGGTCCTGGTCCAGCAGATCTTCAGCCTGCATCTCTGTAAATAGTGAGGCAAGGTCCAGTTGGGGTGGACATTTTCCGTCTTGCCTACACAAAAGACAAATGGGTGGTGGTTAGTTAAAGCAAGTTTAACACATATTTGGGAAATACACTTGTTGCTAAAAGCCAGTGGTGGAATGTGAATTAATGAATGAATCTTAATTTCGGGTTGATTAAAGGTAAAGATTAAAAGAAAATAGAATAACAAAGGGGAAAAAAATTTAACAAGGTCAAATTAAACAATAACTCCTCTGATTATACAGTTCAACATAGGTTATCTGAAATGGGTGATGGCTGAAGCCGCAGCTTATATTGCCCACCATATTTCATCCAAGTATTCAAAAGAAAAACAAAACAGGAGCGATTACTATTTGAATGTGACAATAAAGTACTTCGTTGTTGTATTTAACCACAGTTTTCATGTAGCTGCGCTTCGGTAGATTTTTCAGGGGCTGCGTTACATTAAAAATCATTTGTTTTTACTGTGGCTTCAGCAATCAGAATAAATTAATAACATTAACTGATGATATGAATCACTGAGTATGGACTCACTCAGTCAAAATCTGAAGTTTTTATCCAAAACCACAAACCAGGACTTTAACCAGGATTAACATATTTCATCGTTTTGCTCTCACAAGCGAATATTTAGGAGAAAACATGCGCAATTCACCAGTTGGTACTTGCTAGCTAGCGAATTAAAAACGTTAGCTTTAAAACGTTAACCAGCACAGAACAGCACTGTAATGGCTCAAAAAAAGTGACCGTACCACCAATAGGATAAATAAGCAAGCAGATGCACATTATTACAAATCACTCAGCATATAGATGGTTTTTGTATACTCCGTCCATACTCCGGTTTCTGTGCAGCCATAGGTCCGGGTCACTCCTCACTGTGAATCTGCCACAAAGCAGAGAAAACTCCGCACCTTTTCATTGGACCACGGTGTAGAGTGCCGCAAAACCTACAACGCTGTCTGTATTAATATCATATTCACTCCGTGACCGACTTAGTCCATGACAATATTGCAAATGGCCGTTATCAGAAGACGGGGAAGACTGTCGCTATTATCGTGACGTTACGACCTGACCAATCAGCGGCGAGCAGTCTGTTGACGTCACATCACAGCCCCGGGCCGGCTGAGCCGGGGCCGTGAGGGACCCTGCCCTCGATCAGGTACGAAAATCGCGCCTGCTAACCGGTGCTGGGGCTCATGGAAAATGCACAAACACCGGGGCCCTGGTGCGGTGCTGGGGAAAGCGGGGCCCGTGGAAAAGGCCTATATGCCACTCGGTGGGCTGGAACAGAATTCACCTGTTTCACCGAAGCCTGAGTTGATGATGAAACATCCCCTGGTTTCGGCATCTCCTCTCTCCTCCCTTCCGAGCTCTACGTATGGTGTTCTGTCTGCAGCAGCCATCACATCAGGGGTTTTGCCAGCTGCTGCTTCTACATCGGGATGCCCAGTGGTGGCTACAGAAGTGGTAGAGCAGGCCAGGCAAGTACCTTTTTCTCTTTTTACAGCTATTGGGAGAGGATCTTGCCTGGTATTAGGCCGGGGTTCTCAGTGGCAGTCACCCATCACTGCTGAGCCTCCGTCACCTGTGTCTGCTTGCTACCTTGTTCGCCATCACCTACTGTTGTCCTCTCCTCTCCATCTGAGGTCATCCCCTCTTCAACCTCCATGTCTGGTGTCCCAGCAGCTGCAGTCACCTTGTCTGGTTACGCCAGCAGTGGAGCAGGAGCTAAGGCAAGTCTTCTTCTTTTTAACATCTATTTTAGAGAGGCCTTGTCTTGCTCCTGATGGGGAGACCCAGTTGCAGCTCTCATCTGCTTCTGAGCGCTCCCCTTCAAGCTCTGCTACTGATAGTTGTGGTACAAACCCCATACTAATCTGTGTTTCTACGTCCCTGTCTGAGGTGCCTGCATCAGGCATGGTGTTGCACGCTTCAGCTCCAGCTTTCTCTGAGGTGTACGCCACAGCTTCAGCTGTCTCCGAGGTGCACGCCACAGCTCCAGCTGTCTCCAAGGTGCATACCACAGCTCCAGCTGTCTCCGAGGTGCACACCACAGCTCTGGCTGTCTCTGTGATCGATGCTCCCCAGTCACAGCCTCTCTCAGTGGTCAGTGCGCCCCAGATGCAGTGCACTCCACCCGTTTTGTCTGAGCAGTCTGCTCCACCTGGTTTCGTCTGAGCAGTCTGCTCCACCTGGTTCATCTGAGCAGTTTGCTCCACCTGGCTTGTCCGAGCAGTTTGCTCCACCTGATTCGTCCGAGCAGTTTGCGCCACCTGGTTCATCCGAGCAGTCCGCTCCACCTGGTTCGTCCAAGCAGTCCGCCCCACCTGGTTCGTCTGAGCAGTCTGCTCCGCTGTAGCCGTCCGAGCAGTCCGATCCACCCGGGTTGCTATGGGAGCAGTCTGCTCCACCATGTTCGTCTGAGCAGTCTGCTCCACCATGTTCGTCTGAGCAGTCTGCTCCACCATGTTCGTCTGAGCAGTCTGCTCCACCATGTTCGTCTGAGCAGTCTGCTCCACCATGTTCGTCTGAGCAGTCTGCTCCACCATGTTCGTCTGAGCAGTCCGCTCCACCATGTTCGTCTGAGCAGTCTGTTCCACCATGTTTGCCTGAGCAATCTGCTCCACCCTTGTCATCCAAGCAGCCCGCTCCACCCTGGTCACCGTTGGAACAGCCTGCTCCATCTTTGCCGCCTGAGGTCGTTGCTTTTCAGCTGCTGTCACCCGAGCTCAGCGCTCCTGCCACTTCTGATGTGCACTCTCCTGTGGTGTCTGGTTTCCTGGCTGTGGACACGTCTCAGCCTATGTCGCCGGGTATGCTGTGCTCTTCCATCTTGTGGCCTATGGACTTTGGCCGGCCACCTGACGCACCATGTTCCTCCATCTGGTGACCCATGGACTCTGGAAGGCCACCCAACACACCATGTCCATCAATCCGGTGGTCCAGGGACTTTGACTGACCACCCGATGAACATTTTTTCTTTGTTTGTGTTCCGATTGTGGTACTCTTTGGGTTTTTTTTGAAAGGCGTCCGGAATCTGCCCTTGGGGGAAGAGGGGCTGTCATGATCTGGGCATGGTCTGAGGATCGTGCCCACGCTTTGTTACTTTTGGTCTCTCTGTGTTTTAGTATGCTCATTTGTCTCTATTTTGCCTTCTGTGTTTTCCCTGGGTCCTCTGTGATTGTTATTTTGCTCCCCGGTCCTTAGCCTGTTTTGTCGTCCCCGTAGTTCCTGTTGTTGTTGTTCTCTGTGTCCCCCTTGGTCCTCTGTGTAAGTCTCGTGTGTATCCCCTGTACTTGTTTACCTATTGTTCCCAGGCTCTCATGTTTCCCGTGCTCATAGCCACTTTTCCCTCACGTGTGTTACTGTTGGGCCCTGATTGATTCCCAGCTGTATTACGTCTGTTGATTATCTGTTCCCCCTATCATATCGGTCAGAGTTTGTGTTCTGGTGTGGCGTCATTAATGTTGTAACCATTGTTCCCTGCTGTTATCCCTGTGTCTAAAGTAAGTCTATTTTTGCCAGTTGCGTCTTGAGTTTTTCAGCCCTCCTGCTGTTTTGTTTTTCCCTTGTCTTTTGTTAATAAATTGTGTTACGCTGGAGTTCTGCCTGTACATCAGAGTCCTTTATTTCAACAGTGTCTACTGGAGGTAGCAGCACGATACAGGACAGCATCCCTTGGTATTTTTTATTCTTTTAAAATTAAGTGAATGCTACTGCATCGAGTGCTGTTACTAACTTATGATTAAAAGGCATCCACGTGGGTGCCCTGAATTTCCCTCTGGGATTAATAAAGTATACAAAATACAAAAATGCAAAAAAAAAAAGCATAAAAGAGATTGTCTGTTGGGAAGGGGGTAGAGCTGACTATTGGCAATACAGTGATCCCTCGCTACTTCGCGCTTCACCTTTCGCGCCCTCAGTGCATCGCGGATTTTTCAAAAATATTCATCAAAAATTCAAAATTGAGAAATAATGGCCGGGCGCGCTAGCAGAAGGCAGGGAGACTACATTAGACCATCAGGTATCAACACGGAGAGCCGCACAACTCAAAAAATCCACCTCTCTGTTCGCTGTTCTCGTGTTGGCTCAGCTCGGAAATCTCGCAAGCTGATTGGCCGAGACGTTTCACCCCGCAAGCTGATTGGCCGAGACATTTCACCCACCTCCTCTCCCTGCCGAGCGCCCATTAAGGGAAGGAAGACCGCATTCATTGCTCTTTATCGCTCGTGTTACTTTTAGTCTCGCCGTGTGGAACTTTTTGCTGTTCTCTTGTGCCATTTTGTGCAAAATAGTCTTCCCGTCGAGCCACTACGCCGCCTCCTGCAGCTTCTCCAGCTCTATCGGAAGCTGCCCTCGATGATCCTGCGCTTCTAGCACCTGACGATGAGGCGTCACCTGAGGAGCAGTAAAGCTCTCATTAACCTGTGTAGTAAATCATTTTCATCTTGAGTTACGTATCTTGTTATAAGAATAAAAGAGTTCTAAAAACATATTTATGTACACTTTATTTACATCTACGTATGTATGTACACGTACACACACACACACACGTATCATGTGAGAGAGAGAGAGAGTGAGAGAATGAACGTACGTATATTTATGGATGACGTCATTAGGGGTGACGCTACTTCGCGGTTTTTCACTTTTCGCGGTCGGTTCTGGAACCCATTAACCGCGATAAGTGAGGGATCACTGTATGTGCTAAAAAATTTGAGGTCACCTCAGGAGTAAAGCTGCATTTTTTTTTTTTACAACTTTGTGTGTCAAAGTTACCAAAATGTAATAAAAAACATTAAAAAATATACAGTGGGGGTCCCAGAGAGCTAGGTCAACAACCAAAGAAATATTTATATTTAACCCATGAGAAATTACCAGGTCTAAGGTATGACCTTGATTATGAATTGGCTCATTTACATCTTGCTTAAAATCCATACATTCTAATAAGTTTAAAAAATCCTTCACTTTGCTGTCTGTCACGTTAGCTTGATCTAATTTGGCTGTAACTTTGCATTCTGAATCTGGTCTGACTTTATTTGAGCCATGTAGGTACATTATATTGCCAAAAGTATTGAGACACCCCTCCAAATGACTGGGTACCAAAGCACAAAGCAAGGTCCTTAAAGACATGGATAAGTGAGTTTGGTATGGAGGAACTCGACTGGCCTCCACAGAGCCCAGAATTCAACCTTTGGAATGAATTACAGTGGAGACTGCAAGCCAGGCCTTCTCGTCCAACATTAGTGCCTGACCTCACAAATGGGCTTCTGAAAGAATGGTCAAAAATTCACACAAACATACTCCTAAACCTTTGCAGCTGTAACAGGTTAAAATCTTCTGGGAAGGTATTCTACAAAGTTTAGGAGTGTGGTTATGGGAATTTTTTTTAACCATTTTTCCAGCAGTGCATTTGTGAGGTTAAGATTTTTTTTTCTTTAAAAAAGCTGATGTACCTCCACCTTTTTAATGATATATGGTAAATGGTGTTCACTTATATAGCGCTTTTTACTCATCTCTGGATGACCAAAGTGTTTTACAGATCCTGCTATCTACCCATTCACACACTGATGGCAGCAGAGCTGCCATACACAGGCGCTGGCCTGACCCACCAGGAGCAACTGGGGGTTCAGTGTCTTGGTCAAGGACACTTTGACATGCAGACAGAGCGGGAATCGAACCCCTGACCCTCCGATCAGGGGTTCAATACTCCGATAAGTATTGAACATCCTTCCATTTGTCAAAGGAAGGATGTCCAGGTCAAAGCCCTGTTTTACTTATTTCCGAATCAGCTACTTTTTTCATGATTATTGTACTGTTGATAATTAATGTATTTGTGCTGACTACAGGTCTATTGATTTTTTTAATTTTTTTTTTTTATTCAAAGGTCACTAAAATACTCTGGTCCTCTGTATCTGCCACAAATCAGAAGCAATAAATTAACAAGATATTGCATGTTGCCTGGTAACAGATATAGTCACATGATGATTCAGTTGAATATACATCAGTAAGACCTTTGGCTATAACACTGTGTGAGAGTGAAGACTTCGACACTGGGGCTTGTTCTTTCTTTCCTAATTATTTGCACACCATTGTATTAGCAACTGTATAATTAAAAAAATAGCAGAATACAGAAATCTTCCAGTCACTAAGACACGATATATGTGTCACAGCCTTAAAAACACAGGTGCCTCCATTTATCTTGGAAAAATAAACCTTTGTTTTATAATGTTTTGATGCAAATTGTAAAGCTGCTTAAGAAACTATTTATCATAAACTATGTGCATACAAATTAAGATGTGGCACATGTGTAATGTGGTTGACTTCTGATCAGAGGGTCAGTGGTTCGATTCCCACTCTGTCTGTAGTCTGAATGTTGAAGTGTCCTTGAGCAAGACACTGAACCCCAAGTTGCTCATGGTGGGTCAGGCCAGTGCCTTGCATGGCAGCTCCACCGCCATCATTGTGAATGGGTGGATAGTTGGATCTG
Organism: Pholidichthys leucotaenia; assembly: GCA_020510985.1. Taxonomy (NCBI): domain Eukaryota; kingdom Metazoa; phylum Chordata; class Actinopteri; order Cichliformes; family Pholidichthyidae; genus Pholidichthys; species Pholidichthys leucotaenia. The sequence goes on from CM035847.1 coordinate 234,709,612, forward strand.
TAAAGTGCCTTGGTTAGCCAAAGATGAGAAAAAGTGCGATATAAGTGAATGCCATTTACCATAACTAAATTGTTGTTTAACCTTTGGATGTACAATACTGTATATTGCCATTTCATTTAAGCAAGATATGAGTGGTTTAGGTATAACACCCTTCTCTTCAGCAAACCCAGTGACATTATGAATAAAAAATGTCAAAGGAAATACTTCAAAAGAGAACATTTGGTGGTGTCTCAGCTTTTGCCATCACGTAGTTTAATTGCTTTAAAAAATAGTTTCTGAGGATCAAATAAATCAAAAGCTTCACACTCAAACATTGCTTCCATAACTCTTACCCATCAGATCCTGAGAAAACATCCTGTTGTGCACATCCTCTGAGCTCCCGTAGAGCTTAACTGATCTTTTCTTGCTCAAAGTGATAAATTGACATTGGTTTCATGCTTTGCTACATTTGCTGTGATCGCACATACCTTAGTGTGGGTGTTGGATGAGCAAGGCTAATTGCCCATATTCAACTCTGTATATATATACCATGAGCTCAGAGAACACCCATGTAGAGGCTGCACATAAACGCATGCACACACGCGCGCGCGCGCGCGCGCGCACACACACACACACTGATTGGAGGCAGAAAAAGCCAATGCTACCTAAAGGATTCTCTTATGTAAAACTAGGTCAAATTAATTGACTCAGTGTCCGCCACACAATAAAGACAAGGGTAGTGAACAGAGCTCCGCGCACCCGCACACAACAGCTGCTTCATGCTGGACTTCATACTGACACGGACGTATCAAAATGTCAGGTTGCCCCTGTCGACAGTTGCAGTAGTAGAGGCTGACAGGTGGTGATTGGAGCTTTGCGTGCTGGCTTAATGAGCTAATGTGACTGTCAGGCAGGTCATCAAAGCACTTTCAAATATGCTTTGAGTTAACAAACTTTCACATCTATCAAGGTTAACACTGACTCAGTACAGATTTTAACACCCGCTTACTTAGTGTAAAAATCACACCCTGCTCTAAAAATAGCTGATTATTTATTGCATACACTGAATGGGTTTGCTGTAGTTTGCTGGTTGTGTTTTCTTTGCTGTAAGCAACCTAATGTCTTTAGTTTTTGGCTGTGCACATTTTAGCTGATGCAGATTAAATTAATGGTCCACATTTCTCCCCACATCTGAAAGAAAAATATGGCACACAGTGGTAGCCATTATGCTCACAAACTAATCAGCATTTTGCTTACTGAATGACTTGCTTTGATGTTTGGTACACTGGCTACATTAGTGATTTGCTATCCACTTTTACAGTCTAATAACGCTCATCATTGGGTTGCTTTAAGAGGAAATGTATAGCATATGATGCAAACTGGCTGGGGAAAAAAGCAGCATTTAGAAGAAGGGAAGATTTGCAGCTTAATTCTTTCACCATCCATCCATCCATCCATCCATCTTCTACCGCTTTTCCGGAGGTCCGGGTCGCGGAGGCAGCAGTTCAAGCAGAGAAGCCCAGACTTCCCTCTCCCCAGCCACCTGCTCCAGCTCTTCAGAGGGGATACCAAGGCGTTCCCAGACTAGCTGGGAGACATAGTCTCTCCACCGAGTCCTGGGTCTGCCCCGGGGTCTCCTCTCAGTGGGACGTGCCTGAAACACCTCAAGTGGGAGGCGTCCAGGAGGCATCCTAATCAGATGCCCATACCACCTCAACTGACTCCTTTCAATGTGGAGGAGCAGCGGTTCTACTCTGAGCCTCTCCCGGATGACTGAGCTCCTCACCCTATCTCTGAGGGTGAGTCCAGCAATCCTACGGAGAAAGCTCATTTCAGCCGCTTGTATCCGCGATCTCGTTCTTTCGGTCATTACCCAAAGCTCGTGACCATAGGTGAGAGTAGGAACGTAGATTGACTGGTAAATTGACAGCTTTGCCTTAGAACTAAGCTCCCTCTTCACCACAACAGACCGGTACAACGTCCGCATCACTGCAGATGCTGCTCCAATCCGTCTGTCGATCTCTCGCTCCATTTTCCCCTCACTCGTGAACAAGACCCCAAGATACTTAAACTCCTCCACTTGGGGCAGGAGCCTGTCCCCAACCCGGAGAGGACAATCCACCTTTTTCCGGCTGAGGACCATGGACTCGGACTTGGAGGTGCTGATTCTCATCCCAGCCGCTTCACACTCAGCGGCAAACCGTCCCAGCAAGAGCTGTAGGTCATTGCTGGATGAAGCCAACAGGACAACATCATCTGCAAACAACAGAGATGAGATCCTGTGGTCACCAAGCATGACACCCTCCATTCCCTGGCTGCGCCTAGAAATCCTGTCCATAAAAATTATGAACAGGACCGGTGACAAAGGGCAGCCCTGGCGGAGTCCAACTCTCACTGGGAATGACTCCGACCGAGTGTTGGCGATACGAACTAAACTCTCACAACGGTCGTACAGAGACCAAATAGCTCGTAACAACAAGCCCGATACCCCATACTCCTGAAGCACCCCCCACAAAAATCCACGAGGGACGCGGTCAAATGCCTTCTCCAAGTCCACAAAACACATGTAAACTGGTTGGGCAAACTCCCACGAACCCTCAAGAATTCTCGAGAGGGTAAAGAGCTGGTCCGATGTGTCACGGCCAGGACGAAAACCACATTGCTCCTCCTGAATCCGAGGTTCGACCAACGGCCGGACTCTCCTCTCCAGTACCTTGGCATAGACCTTCCCAGGGAGGCTGAGGAGTGTGATCCCTCTAAAGTTGGAGCACACCCTCCGGTCCCCTTTTTTGAAGAGAGGAATTCTTCTAATTCTAATTTTCTAATTCTTTCACATTTTCGCCTTATTTGCATTTGTAGTTTAACCAACAGTAGAATAATTGTCAGCACTGATAAAAATCCATTCAAGCTCTGTGGTGATTTAATCTTTTAAAACATTACCTGAACACCTATTATAGTGTTTTCCACATGTACAGTACACATTACTTTGGCCAAGTATAATGATGCAGGGTTTCCTCTGGTAACCTTTCGCCGTGGTGGCCTGCCTCGCCAGAAATTGTACCACCACCCCAAGGCGATATGATTTTATTAAGAAAAATATATGACGCAATGACCTTCCGCAAGCGTGCACACGAACAATGCATGTGGCCGTCATCCACGTGGAGTTTAGAAGTGCCCCGCCCACGCGAGTTCTTGACTCAGTCAGCAGGCAGTGTCTCGCTAAGCGTGACTGTCGACAAAACATGAGTTTGTTCAAGTACTTTAAACGCGGAAAAAAATCAGAAGAGGTATGTATGTAAGCACTGGAGGCGTTTATCATGGTTTTAACCCGCTGTTAACGGGAGCAATAATGGAAGAGTTGTTTAGCTAAGAGACGATTAGAATTCATATGCAGCCGGCTTCATATGAAGGGAAAGGCAAGGGACTGATGAATTGCTGAGGATATATTTCACCAGCTACTGCAATATTAAGTTATGTTCTGTAGGAATTGCAGGAATGAAGAGATTGGCAATTTCTCTTTTCTCGCACGAGCAGGCATGCCATTTTTATTCTCCAGCGGCAGTGACAAAAAGCAACAGCTGAAAACCCTAGCTCTAAACTGAGGTCCTTCAGCGGCTGCCTAGAGAGGTGCCTGATGTGAAAGCCTGAGTGCACAACTATAACTGCCTAAACAGATCATTCTGTACATGAACACATATTGTGGTGAATTATGTCTTTAGAGTCCGCTACAGTTCCCTATTATGTACCTGGCAGGTTAAGATGACCAAAATTCACTAAGTCAATGACTTTAACCTGTCAGCAGCCTTCAGACAAACTAAACGTGTCAACATTTGATTTCAAAATAAGGGAGATTTTTCCTGCTGTCCGGGTGGTGAGGAGATTTCTAAAAAAAAAAAAAAAAAAAAAAATCCCCCAAAACTATAAATATAAAGAAATATTATAACAGAAATAACGGCATCCTTGGTCATTTAAGTTAATTTCATTAAATACAATTTTATTAATATTTTTTCTTTGTAATCAGAGTTAAATTATTGTTCTATTCTGACTGCAAAATTATGGTCAAAAATGTAAATTGTTATAAGGAAAAAGTAAAAAAAATTACCGCAGTCTGTTTCAAATTTATCTAAAAAAGAACTAATTTTATTTTAAAAACACAGAAAAATTAGACATAAAATAATCCACAAATTTATGATAAAGTTTCAAACGTACAATTAAAGTCAATTTTACAACAGGAAATTACAAATTTGAGGAACATGGTTTCAACTTTAGATTTATAGAGAAAAGTAGAAAACTAAGAAAATTGTTATAAATTTTTGAGAAAAACCCCAAACTGTCAAGACTGAAGTCATTGCTCAAGTTTTTAAGTGGGTGCTCTTTGTATCTTTAACTCAACTAGAAATTTTTGGTTGCCTACTTTTAATTATTAATTTCAAAGCACTGCTTTTACATGAGTAGAATTTCTGGTTACTATACCCACCTGATCATATAATTTAAGTATACATGAGTACATTACTATTATGAATGTTTCTTTCCCTTCCCTACTCGCTCAATGGGAAAAAAAAGAAACACTAGAATAACAATACAAAAAATACACATATTTTTGTCATTTATGTAAACCATGACAAAAATTTGTTTGTATGCCACCATAGACAGAGAGAGAACCTGAATTAGACAGAGCTCAGAGAGGGCAAGATTAGACAGAAGAGAGAAGCCAAGGAGAGGAAGGTGTTTGGGCAGAGGAAGGAGAGAACGATAACACCACTAAAAAGTCTAAACACAGGATGTCTGGGTGGGACCCCAACTGGCCCAATATTCAAGCCTCAGTTGTACAATACTTCAAATGGTAAGTTCCACATGCAACGTTACTGTGTAAAATTTAAAAAAAATAAATAGTATAAAATTAAAATATTCCGGTATGTTTACCCCCCCCCCCCCCCCCCGAGGAAAAATATGTTGCCACCGTGCCCAGGTCTTTAAGCCAGAGGAAACACTGATGATGCATTCATTATTTGAACCCTTGCATTCTTTATTTTGTTACAAACCAGCTAGGGATGTTAATGATTAATCGACTTTCAATGAATTGTCGATTAGAATTTAGTCAGCTAAATTAAACTAGTTATCAATTAATTGAAAGTGGCACTGCTCTTTTCAACAGTTTTTTTTTTTTCATTAAATGTAGTGGCATCACCAGTCCTGGCGAGGGCGCTATAGTCTAATCTCTACCACACCCGAGATACTTCTTCGAGAAAATGAAGTGGTCTAAACGGAGTGCTGTATGGGTTCATTTTAAACTGGTAAATGCTAATAGCAAAGCTAAATGTACACTATGTGGTACTACATTGAAATACAACAGCTCAACCAGTTTGCAAAGTTGCTGCCTAAAGAACTTATATTTAGCTGTGCTGCAAGGAGTGACTAGTTTGGCTTCATCACAACCGAAAGTTACCGCAGTCTTGAGGAGGCGGGTATGGGATGAGAGGAAGACGGGGAGCATTACTCAGAGGATTTGCGAGATGATTGAAAAAGACATGATGCTAATAATATACTGTAAGTAATGTTGAAGGAGAGGGCTTTTAGAATAGAATAGGCTTTATTGTCATTGTACAGTTGTACAGCACAACAAAATTGTGGGTGGTCCACCAAGCGACTGTGCAATAAAGTAAGTGAGAAGAATTTGAAATAAAACAGTTAAAGAGAGACTTCCGGTTATGGCGGCTACGTAGGAGGACACGTCTCACTCTGCTCTGCTCCTAGAGATAAAAAGTCGGCAAATAACTCTTATTTGGAACAGAACCTATCCCAGCGTTTGGGTGAGGATATGCCGGTGAAACCTAAGGCTGGGAAATCAGGTGGAGGAAAAATTGAACCGCCGAAACAGTCCAAATTAACGGACTTTCACGTCTGTGATGCAGCAGAAAAAGCTCCAGATATGGCGGAGGAAGCTAGCGGTAGTGCGGTGACTGCTGGCGGCGGCACAGGTGCGGTGCTCGCTGCCATTAGCTCAATGAGAGCAGACTTTTCCGCTAAATTTGATGGGATTATAGCAGCGATAGAGGGAATGAGAAAGGAATTGGGTGATTGTGTGGAACGAGTGGCGCAGGTGGAGCTTCGAATCTCCAGTGCTGAGGATGACGTCACCAGCCTTGAATTAAAGGTGCGCACTTTGGAAAAAAAAAATAAATGTCTGGAAGATAATGTCCTGGACTTGGAGTCCCGGTCGAGACGGAACAACCTGAGGCTGGTGGGTCTACCGGAGGGAACCGAGGGTCGGGACCCATGTTCCTTTTTGGAAAAGTGGATTCCAGAAGCGCTGAACAACGCGGAGCTGCAAACATCAGTCGTTTTAGAAAGCGCCCACCGAATTGGCCCACTGAGAGATAATAAGGGACCACCGAGGACGTTAATTATGAAGTTCCTCAGCTACAGAGACAGGATGACTATCTCCAACGCGGCGCGAGCCAAAGGAGAAATTAAATACCAGGATCAACAGGTGCGGTTCTATCCAGATTTGGCCACAGGAATCCAACAATTAAGGAAACAGTTTGACCCCGTCCGTAAAGAGCTGCGCAACCTTGGGATTCGTCATGGAGTGATTCACCCTGCAAGACTGTTGGTCACGTATAAGGGCAGAACACACATCTTCAAGACCCCTGAGGAGGCGCAGGAGTTCATCAAGAAGATCCAAGAAGAGACTGGTGGGAGCTAAGCATGAACAAAATATAAGGTAGAATATTTAAGCATTTGCACAGGCATCTAACTGATCTGAAGCATATAGCAAGTTTACAAAATATAGATTGTAATACATATTAAAAAAAAAAAAACCTATGATGTACAAAGTTGCTATAAAATTTTGGAGTTAAGTTGGAAAACTACAGAAGAGAGTTAATGTTACGTCATTAAAAGCAGTAGAGTTAGGGTGATTGGGAGGATGAAGGAGTGGCTTTGGCTGATCCTCGTGGGTGTGGAGCGGTCGATGGCTATATCGGGAGACGGAATTTTTTTTTTGATTTTGGGGGGATTACCACAAATGTGGGAAGGGGGAATTTGTTTGTGTGTAGTTTGTAGGATGAATGTTCAACCACTCATGTTTTTGCTTCTCTGTATGAGCATGTTTATATTGCGAGGTAATCCCAAACTCCCTATTGATTATAGACCAAAGCGTTAATCTTAATTTAACTTCATGGAATTGCAGAGGTCTACAAAATTTAAAAAAACTTAAACAAGTTATGAATAAAATAAAAGACATAGGTTCAAAAATTGTGTTTTTACAAGAAACTCATCTAATAGAGGAGGATGTAAAAAGAATTAGGAGTAGATGGCAAGGAAGTGTATTCACCTCATCATTTTCATCCCGAGCCAGGGGAGTTATGACTCTCATACATAAATCAGTCCCATTTCAAGTGAAAAATGTAATTGGAGACAAATTTGGAAGATATCTAATCATTCAAGGATCTTTGCTATTAGAAAATATAAATCTGGTGAACTTAAATGGTCCCAATATAGATGATCAAAAGTTCTTTGCTAATTTATTTCTTATCTTATCATCACTTACAGGGCAACATATAATGGCAGGGGATTTTAATTGTACATTGAATCCCGGTATAGATGGATCAACAGGACTGGACTGTACGCACAATGGATGCAGGATGATCATTAATCATTTTATGAAAGAACTGAGATTGCTAGATATATGGAGAGAAATGAAACCACAAGTTAAAGCCTACTCTTGTTATTCTAATACCTACAAGACATTCTCACGTATTGACTATTTTTTGATCTCCACAGAATTAAGGTCCAAGATTCAAAACTGCTTTTATGATAATATTGTGATCTCTGATCATGCACCCTGTTGTCTCATATATGTAGATAAGAAATTGACAAAGGAACCAGGTAGGTGGCAATTTCAGCATAAATGGCTTCAGGATGAGGAATTTGTTAAGTACATAGAAAAACAGATGAGTTCTTTGATATCAATACTACACAAACATCAGCATGTATAAAGTGGGAGGCTTTCAAAGCTTTTATTAGGGGACATATTATTAGTTATTCAGGTTCAAAATCTAAGAAGACTCGAGAGGAGAGAGTCCAATTGGAACATAAGCTAAAAATTCTTCAAGAAAAAGTGTATGCAGGAAGTGACCCAAAGTTAGAGAACGAATTACTGATTCTGAGAGCTGAATATGACAAAAAATCAGTGAATAGAGCTGCCTCGAGTCTTCTAAGATTGAAGCAATCTTTTTGTGAACAAGGTGAAAAATCAGGAAAATTATTGGCATGGCAGATTGAACAATTAGAATTTAAAACACCAATCACCAGTATTATAAGTAACGGACAGGTAGTTGTAGATCCTTTAGAAATTAATAGTGCCTTTAGAGATTACTATGAAAAATTATATGATACAAAAAATGAAACTGACTTAACAAAACTAAATGGGTTTTTGGATGGACTATCTGTACCGTGTATTCCAAATGAAAACAGGGAGATACTGGAGTCTAAAATTAGTCAAGAAGAAGTTGGGCTAGCCATTGATAATATGAAATCAGGAAAAAGTGCAGGACCAGATGGTCTTCCAGTTGACCTTTATAAAAAAAAATTTAAGAATAAATTAATAAAACCACTTTTGGAAATGGTTTTAGAAGCATTTCAAAATAGTAATTTACCACCATACATGAATAATGCCTTAATTATACTGTTGCCAAAACCAGGTAAACCCTCTAATAAATGTGAAAATATGAGACCTATTAAATGCTGACCTTAAGATAATCTGTAAAATTTTAGCAAGATGAATACAAGAAATATTACCAAATATTATTAACCGAGATCAGAATGGCTTTATAAAGGGAAGACAAGGCTTCCATAATATAAGAAGACTATTTAATATTATTTATTCTAATAAAGAAGCACCGGATACAGCTCTCCTATCATTGGACGCCGAAAAGGCCTTGGATAGGGTCGAATGGCCCTTTCTTTTTGAAATCTTACAAAGGTTTGGACTTGGAAATAATTTCATAAAATGGGTTTAGATAATATATAATAATGCTACAGCAGAAATCCTAACAAATAGCAATATCTCAAAATCAATAAAAATCAATAGAGGATGTCGACAAGGCTGTCCACTTTCATCTTTACTGTTTACTATGGCAATTGAACCTTTAGCGATGGCAGTACGTTTACATTCACAAATATATGGAATTAAAGTTGGACCAACAGAACATAAAATCTCCCTGTATGCCGATGACATAATTTTGTTTATGTCGAATCTTAAAAAAATCAATTCCGACCTTGTTGAATTTAATAAAGAATTTTGGGGAAATATCAGGATATAAAATAAATAAAACTAAATCTTCAATATTAATGCTAAATGAGACCCAGAGAAATCACCTAGCTCCTGAGGTAAATCAATTCAATGTTGTAAATCAGTTTAAATATTTAGGAATTCAAATTGTGCCTAAGCTAGAATTAGTCGCCAATGCCAACTATGAAGCCTTAATGACAGACATTAATGAGTTAATTCAGAGATGGACGTCACTACCAATGTCGATGATAGGGAGAATCAATATACTTAAAAGTAATATCTTACCTAAAATACTTTATTTATTTCAATACATTTCTTTACCACCACCTTCAGATCTATTTTCAAGAATTAAAAAAAAGTTAGTGGAATTTATATGGAACAACAGGAAGGCTAGATTACGTCTGTCCTTACTATATTTACCATTTGATCGTGGAGGTCTGAAATGTCCAAACTTTATGTTGTATTACTGGTCGGCACAACTGAGGTCTATGACATATTATTTTTCATCAAATGATCTCCCTCACTGGACTGAAATGGAATCATACAATTTACCTTTACCTCTTCCCATATTCATATACTCAGACTCGGCAAAAAAATTACAGAAACAAGTTAAAAATCCATTTGTAAAGCATATGATCAAAATATGGTGTGAAACTAAAAAATATTTAAAAGAACCACACTTATTGTCACAATTTAGCCCAATATGGGGTAATCAATATTTTAAACCAGGGAGAGCGGATGCTGTATTTAAAGTATGGAATTTAAAAGGGATTCAAAAGATTCAAGATTTATATCTCTCATGTTCAGATAACATAATGTCTTTTGAAGAGCTGAGGATCAAATTTAATCTTAATAGAACACATTTTTTAAAATATCTTCAGCTTAGGAACTTTATTCGATCAAATCAAAATAAAGCTCTCACTCGACCTATTTATTCATCCTTGGAAAAAATTTGGATGAAAGATAGTAAGAGAGGGTATTATTTCAAAGTTTTATAACTCATTGACACTATCCTCAAGTGAAAACTCACAGAAAAGATTGAATTATTGGAAAGAAGACCTGCAAACTGAAATTTCAGAGGAACAATGGGAATTGGCTTGTACAGAAGCTCAAACCAAATCAATAAATGTACGTCTTAAATTGATACATTTTAAATGGTTAATGCGGATGTATGTTACACCGGTGGAATTAAATAGATATAACAAAAACATACCAGATACGTGCACAAAATGTATGGAAAGTAAAGGAACTCTATTTCATTGTGTATGGGAATGTAGGAAAATTAGAATATTTTGGGAAGAGGTGAGGGTAACAATTGAAAAAATAATTTCAAAACAAATCATATTGAATCCTAAATTGTTTTTGTTGGGTCTGTACCCAGAAAAGCATAACTTTAATAAAAGTGAAAGAGCATTCATAGACCTCAGTTTGCTTAATGCCAAAAAATGTATTGCACTATTGTGGAAAAAGACTCATAGACCAGATGTGACTCAGTGGTTAAAACAGATGTTAACAAACCTTCCACTAGAAAGAATAACATACATATTGAAATCAAAGGAAATTGTGTTTGAGAATAGAATAGAATAACGACTGGATGGAAAAAATGTACGCAAAACTAACTCAAAGTTATGTTCATCTGTGGGGATTTCAATATAGATCTGATGAACTCAAAACAACATAGTTTGACAGAAGAATTTATCAACACAATGTACAGCATGGGCTTACATCCAACAATTACAGGACCTAGCAGAATCACGTCGCACAGTGCCACACTAATAGATAATATATTCACAAACATTATGGAAAATAATATCAGGAGTGGGCTTTTATTGAATGATATCAGCGACCACCTGCCGATTTTTGTTGTCTATCAATGTGATTATAGGAAGAAAAAGTATACCAAAAATATTAAATATAAAAGAATAAGAACCGAAGAATCAATGTATTTACTGACAAAGGAATTATTAATACAAGATTGGAAGATAGTTTATGATGAAAATGACATAAATAGAGCATACGATAAATTTTTACAAATATTTCAATCATTGTACAATAAATACTGTCCTATAAAACAATACAGTGACAGACAACAAAAAAAAAAATATTCCTTGGGTCACCAAGGGGTTAATAAATGCATGTAAAAAGAAGAATACATTATATAAACAATTCATTAAATGCAGAACCATGGAAGCTGAGATCAAATATAAAAGATATAAAAATAAGCTTACCACTATAATGAGGACCTGTAAGAAAGAATATTACAACAGAATACTAGAGGATAACAAAAATAACATAAGAGGAATATGGCAAGTACTCAAGGGGATTATTAGTAATCGTCCTAAGTATGCAAATTATCCAGAATATTTTATCGAAAACGACAGTTTGATTAATAATATGGAAGATGTGGTCAGTGGTTTCAATAAATTTTTTGTAAACGTTGGTCCTGAATTAGCAAAATCAATAGTGACTCCGGAAACAAACCACAGTGGGTCTGTAAATGAAATAGAAGATAGAAATCCAAACACAATCTTTTTGGGTGCAGTTACTGAAAAGGAAATTATCGAGACTGTGAGTAAATTTAAGAACAAAAAATCAACGGACTGGAATGAAATTGACATGACAATAGTGAAAAAAGTAATTGAGGGAATTGTTAAGCCACTCACCCACATCTGTAACCTGTCATTTCAAACTGGTACATTTCCAGACAAAATGAAAATAGCAAAAGTAACACCTCTTTACAAAACAGGAGACAGTCATCGCTTCACAAATTACAGGCCAGTCTCTTTACTCTCACAATTCTCCAAAATACTTGAAAAAATATTCACTAAGAGACTGGATGATTTCATTGAAAAACACAACCTCCTTACAGATAGCCAGTATCGTTTTAGAGCAGATAAATCTACATCTTTGGCACTGATCGAACTTATAGAAGAAATTACTAGTTGTATAGACAAAAAAAAGGTTGCTGCAGGAGTATTTATAGACTTAAAGAAAGCTTTTGACACCACTGACCACAGAATACTACTAAGGAAACTGGAAAGGTATGGGATAAGAGGGGTAGGACTGAGTTGGGTGGAAAGTTATTTAAGTAACAGACAACAATTTGTACAAATTGGAGAGCATAAATCACCCTGCATGGACATCACTTGTGGTGTGCCCCAGGGGTCAGTTTTGGGACCCAAACTCTTTATCTTGTATATAAATGACATATGCCAAGTATCAAAAATTCTGAAATTTATTTTGTTTGCGGATGACACAAATATCCTTTGCACTGGTGAGAATTTGCAGCAGGTTTTAGAGGTGGTCACAACTGAAATGGAAAAATTAACGCAGTGGTTCAACAAAAATAAATTATCTCTAAATCTAAAAAAAAACAAAGATTATGGTGTTTGGAAATTATAAAATAAATCATGAAATAATGGTAACGATAGATGATACCAGAATACAAACAGTACAGGAAAATAAGTTTCTGGGGGTGACGCTAGACAATAAAATCTGCTGGAAACCTCACATCAGTCACATCCGGGCTAAATTAGCAAAATGTATAGGCATACTGGGGAAGACAAGACACATCTTGGACTATAAATCATTGGTCTTATTGTACAATTCACTGTTTTTACCTTATCTTAACTACTGTGTAGAAGTCTGGGGAAACACCTACAAGACCAACCTACAAGCAATATGCACATCACAAAAAAGAGCTATAAGGATAATTAACAATGCAGGATATAGAGACCATACCAATTCATTGCTCTTGAAGTCACATGTCATAAAGTTCATCGATTTAGTTAAATTTAAGACAGCACAAGTAATGTACAGGGCTCTGTCTGTGGGGTGGATTTGTGGAACAGTCTGGAGCCGGAACTGAAACTATGTACAAACAGAAATCAATTTAAAAAGAGGTATAAGCACCATTTGTTGAAAGGATATATGTTAGAAGGGTAGAATTTATATGTACGATTCATTATGTTCACTCTGGGACATTATGGGACACTATGGAATGGTGGGTGGGACAGCACTGTGTGTATCTGTGTCGTTTGAGACTGGTTTTGATATATGGACTTCATTGTATGTTAGAATGGACGGGTGTTAATGTTGATCTGTAAAAAATACAGTAAATTGTTTACTTGGGGTCTTAAAGGTGGTAATTTGTATAAAATTCACATGGGTGTATCGATGGAAAAGAGGAGTTGGAATTAATAAGTGTTCACTTCTTCCTTCTCCCTTTCGAACAGTGTATACTGTAACTTTATTGCATTTGCTATTTGCTTGTTTTTTGTTAGTTTATTTCGAACACAAAAAATATATCTATCTATCTAATATATGGAGACCTTTCATTGATTATGTAAAGAATTTAAACATAATTTTTGAAGAAGAAGGTGAATGATGTGTGTGGACCTTGTAAATTCCAAACTGGTGAATGTATAATATGTATACTTATGTAATGGATTGCCTAGACTAAACAGAGGAGTATTGTTGAAGACCTGTCTTTTAGTGGTTGTTGGTGTTTTTGGTACATTTTTTTTCTCTTTTTTTTTTTATTACTTTAGTGTTAGTTTTTGATTGTTTGTGGTATGTTTGTAAAAAAAAAAAAAGGTTCAATAAAAATATTGTGGAAAAAAAAAACAGTTAAAGAACACACGATTAACCATACGACTGAGGTAAGGGTAAAAGTAAAAATAAGAAATAGCCCATTGGTATATACACAGGTACGGTAGTGGCTTTGCGGGTGGAACTATGTATATAGGAGTGTGGAGTGCAGAACATATAATAGAGTAAAATAGCCCAAGGATTATGGAAAATATGTACAGTAGTGATTTTACGGATGGGTCACTAAACTTAAATTAACTTAAATCACCCTTATTGTCATTCAACCGTACAACCAATCATGTACAGTAGAACGAGATTGTGCTTTACCTATCTACAGTGTCAATCACACACACCCCAAGTGCAGAATCAGAGGGCCACTGCCATGCAAGGCGCCGCCACAGATTTCCCTCCTCCATTCTATTATTGCTGAGCACCAAGCTGGATGGCAGGAAGTTCCACTTTTATATGGTCTTCGGCATGACCCGGCCGGGATTTGAACCCCTGCCTCCCGGGTGTGGGGCGGGTGCTCTACCAACTGAGCCACACTATACATGAAAGTAAGGAGTGCAACAAAAGGTGAGTTATAGTGATAATTAAAAGGTCCTCAGTTCTGTGCATGTGAGTGGTCAGAGGGAGGGGGGTGGGGCCTCTGACTGTTTGAAGTTCGGATGGCCCAGAGAAAGAAACTGTTTGTCAGTCTGGAGGTGTGGGACCTGATCGATCTGAACCGTCATCCAGAGGGAAGCAGGTCAAACAGGTGGTGGGCGGGATGTGAGGGGTCTCCTGTGATGGCCTTGATCCTTCTGAAACAGGAGGCTCTGGAGATGTCTTCCAAGGAGGGCAGAGGGCTGCCAATAATTTTTTGGGCGGTGTTGATGACCCTCTGCACAGCCTTCCTGTTCTCGGGCGTGGAACTGGTGTACTACACACCCAGACAATAGGTGAGCTCGCGCTCCACTGAGCAGCGATAGAAGGCCAGCAGCAGCTTCTGGTCCAGGTTGTGCTTCCTCAGGACACGGAGGAAGTGCAGCCTCTGGTGGGCTTTCTTCACCAGGCCCTTGGTGTTGACAGTCCAGGAGAGGTCAGAGGAAATGTGGGTGCCCAGGAACCTGAAGGCAGGGACGTTTTCCACGCAGTCGCCATTTATGGGGAGGAGGGGGTGGTCCTGTCTGTTCTTCCTAAAGTCCAAAATGAGTTCTTTGGGTTTTTGGACATTCAGTTCCAGGTTGTTTGCTTGGCACCACAGCAGCGGATTCTCTACCTCCGCCCTGTTTGCCTTCTCATCGTCGTCGGTGATGAGCCCAACCAAGGTGGTGTCGTCCACGTATTTCACGATGACAGTGGTTGGGTGGGTTGGAATACAGTCAAAGGTGTACAGGAAGTACAGGAGAGGGCTTAGCACACAGCCTTGGGGGGAGCTGGTGCTGAGGGACAGTGTGGAGTGGTGGGGGCCAAGTCTGACCATTTGTGGGCGATTGGTGAGAAAGTTCTTTATCCAGGAGCAGGTAGTCGTGGGGGGCGGGGGATCTGGAGGAGGTACAGTTTGTTGATCAGGACGTCCAGGATGATGGTGTTAAAAGCTGAGCTGTAGTCCATGAAGAGCATCCTCACGTAGCTCCTTGGGTTCTCCAGGTGGCTCAGGGCTCTGTGGAGAGTGGAGGCAACGGCGTCTTCCGTAGATCGGTTCTCCCTGTAGGTGAACTGATGTGGGTTGAAGGAGGGGGAAAGACAGTCCCTGATGTGCTGGGACACCAGTCGCTTAAAACATTTCATGACTACAGATGTGAGTGCTATGGTCTGCAGTCATTCAGGCTGTCAGTTGTGGCCTTTTTGGGGATGGGGATGATGGTGGAGGCCTTGAGGCAGGAGGGGATGGTGGCATGCGTCAGGGAGAGGTCAAACAACTTGGTGAGGATCACTGCCAGCTGGTCTGCACATGCTTTGACTATGCTTTGACCATGACCATGCTTTGCTCCTGGAATGCCGTCTGGACCAGCAGCTCTGCAGGGGTTCACTGCTTTCAGTTGCCTCCTCACCTCATGCACCTGAAGAGAGAGGGGGGAAGGGGGGATGGTTTGGGTGGGGAGATGTGCTCAAACCGGGCAAAGAAGCTGTTAAGCTCCTCTGCGAGAGTGAGGCTGCTGTCTGATGCTGGGGGGCCCTGGCCCCTGTAGTTGGTGAGGACCTGGATGCCTCTCCACATCTGTCGGGGGCTGTTGTCTGAGAGGAAGCCCTCCACCTTCCTCCTATAGGCGTTCTTAGCGAGTTTTATGCCTTTCCTTTTGGCAGTTCCTTTTGGGAGCTGGTAAACTTTATAGAGCCAGGGTTTAATATTCCTTTCAGAGGAACGGTAACTACCCACTTGGAAGCACGCTACAAGAAAAAAAAGCTGACCTGAAAACACAGCTAGCCACTGGAAATGTGGCACTGAAAACGGATTGTTGGACTGCGTTAATGACAGAAAGCTACATTAGAGTCACTTGCCACTACACTGATAAGTAGTTCTTCTCACAGAGAGTATGTCCAATTTTATGTAATTTTTAATTGATTAGACTACATCTAAATATTTTTTATTCAGAATTTATGTTGCTGAAGTTTAATATCAGCCAGTGCACATATTTATTATGTATTATTATTATTATATTATATTATTATATTTAATTACAAAATCAGTTGGGCCACAATTTGAAATCAAGACATGTAACTGGGCTGCACATGTTCAGCGATCTGTTGAATATGACAAATTTCAAACTAACACAGATCAACATGATGAAAAATATGCACTTTTTATTCATTGTCTTGATTTTAAATGTGCGCTTGGCACATGACAATGGAAATAACAATTTTGGTCACGTCTTACTCAGGCATATCTCAAAGTACATACAAACTCAATGTGCATTGTTAGTAGCATTAACATTTGTTTCCCTTTTGAAATAAAATACAGTGGGGCAAAAAAGTATTTAGTCAGCCACCAACTGTGCAAGTTCTCCCACTTAAAAGATGAGAGAGGTCTCCAATTTTCATCATAGGTATACCTCAACTATGAGAGACAAAATGAGAAAAAAAAAATCCAGAAAATCACATTGAAGGATTTTCAATGAATTAATTGGTAAATTCCTCGGTAAAATAAGTATTTGGTCAATAACAAAAGTTCATCTCAATTCTTTGTTATATACCCTTTGTTGGCAATGACAGAGGTCAAACATTTTCTGTAAGTCTTCACAAGGTTTTCACACACTGTTGCTGGTATTTTGGCCCATTCCTCCATGCAGATCTCCTCTAGAGCAGTGATGTTTTGGGGCTGTCGCTGGGCAACACGGACTTTCAACTCCCTCCAAAGATTTTCTATGATGTTGAGATCTGGAGACTGGCTAGGCCACTCCAGGACCTTGAAATGCTTCTTACGAAACCACTCCTTTGTTGCCCGGGCGGTGTGTTTGGGATCATTGTCATGGTGAAAGACCCAGCCACGTTTAATCTTCAATGCCCTTGCTGATGGAAGGAGGTTTTCACTCAAAATCTCACGATACATGGCCCCATTCATTCTTTCCTTTACATGGATCAGTCGTCCTGGTCTCTTTGCAGAAAAACAGCCCCAAAGCGTGATGTTTCCACCCCAATGCTTCACAGTAGGTATGGTGTTCTTTGGATGCAACTCAGCATTCTTTCTCCTCCAAACACAACAAGTTGAGTTTTTACCAAAAAGTTCTATTTTGGTTTCATCTGACCATACGACATTCTCCCAGTCCTCTTCTGGATCATCCAAATGCTCTCTAGCAAACTTCAGAGGGGCCTGGACATGTACTGGCTTAAGCAGGGGGACACGTCTGGCACTGCAGGATTTGAGTCCCTGGCGGCGTAGTGTGTTACTGATGGTAGCCTTTGTTACTTTGGTCCCAGCTCTCTGCAGGTCATTCACTAGGTCCCCCCGTGTGGTTCTGGGATTTTTGCTCACCGTTCTTGTGATCATTTTGACCCCATGGGGTGAGATCTTGTGTGGAGCCCCAGATCGAGGGAGATTATCAGTGGTCTTGTATGCCTTCCATTTTCAAATAATTGCTCTCACAGTTGATTTCTTCACACCAAGCTGCTTACCTATTGCAGATTCAGTCTTCCCAGCCTGGTGCAGGTGTACAATTTTGTTTCTGGTGTCCTTTGACAGCTCTTTGGTCTTGGCCATAGTGGAGTTTGGAGTCTGACTGTTTGAGGTTGTGGACAGGTGTCTTTTATACTGATAATGAGTTCAGACAGGTGCCATTAATACAGGTAACGAGTGGAGGACAGAGGAGCCTCTTAAAGAAGAAGTTACAGGTCTGTGAGAGCCAGAAATCTTGCTTGTTTGTAGGTGACCAAATACTTATTTTACCGAGGAATTTACCAATTAATTCATTAAAAATCCTTCAATGTGATTTTCTGGATTTTTTTTTTCTCGTTTTGTCTCTCATAGTTGAGGTATACCTATGATGAAAATTGGAGACCTCTCTCATCTTTTAAGTGGGAGAACTTGCACAATTGGTGGCTGACTAAATACTTTTTTGCCCCACTGTATATTACATCCTGGTCATAACTGACCTTGGCACATCACAAAGTGGATTTAGCTGAATAAAAAATGAACTGCCAAACACTTCAGTGCACAACCCAACCCCCCCAGCCCCAAGAAAAGATTGATAACAGTAACAAACATTGCACATCCACCATTGTAGTTTGTATCATTTTAAATCACCACAAGTGTGAGTAGGAACTTCTTGTTATATCTACACATTCCACACATTCCATTACTCACACATATCAGTCAACCAAAAATTTCTAGTCGAGTTAAGGATGCAAAAAGCACCCACTTAAAAACTTGAGTAATGACTTCAGTCTTGAAGGTTTGAGGTTTGTCTCCAACATGTATAACAATTTTCTTAAATTTACAGAGAAAAGTAGAAAATTATATCTAAATTTGAAACCATTTTCCTCAAATTTGTAATTTCCTCTTGTAAAATTGACTTTTCTTGTACATTTGAAACTTTATTAGAAATTTGCAGACTTTTTATGGCTAATCTTTGTTTATTTTTTTAAATAAAATTGCTGATTTTTTTTTTTTTTTTTTTTTTTTTAGGCTCTGTCCACCAAATGCGTTTTTTGTTGCCCGACCGCCCTGAGCATTTTTTTTCAGCATTTGTGCACTGCGCTGTGGGGGGGGGGGGGAAAGTCTGTGCCCTGTATTCCTGCAACAGCTTGTCACTCTCAGCTCAGCACTTCCACTTTCCTATGGTCAGACTTTCTACTGATGTTTTAATAGCAGTCTCTAAATAACAATGGACAGAAAATGTGTTTTAGCAGCTCTGGATGTGAAATATGATGACACGGAAAGCTTTGAGTACAGACTAGTACCAGCGTCCTATGTCCCGCCCACGCAGCAGTTCTGATTGGCTGCTTAGGTCTGACATTGACAAGCTCAGCTGCAGTCTGTGAAAAGTTGAACTTTTTTCAACTCTGAGCGCTGCGACAAAAAAACAGCCACTGCCGAGAGCGTTTCAGTGCCGAGGGCGCTCAGCGCTGTAAACACTGAACTACATAGAGAATGAATGGAAAATAGCCGCCCAGAGCGGAAAAAAATGCATTTGGTAGACACACAGCCTTAAATAAATTTGAAGCAGATTGTGGTAAAATTTTGACTTTTTATCCTTATACAATTTACACTTTTGACCATAATTTTGCACAGGCAGAACAGAACAATAATTTAACTCTGATTTCAAAGAAAAAAAATTAATAAAATTGTATTTAATGAAATAAATTAACTTACAGTAAATGACCAAAGATGCAGTTATTAATGTTAAAATATTTCTATATATTTATAGTTTTTTTTTAGAATTCTCCTCACCACCCAGACAACAGGAAAAAGCTCCCTGATTTTGAATCCAAATGTTGACAGGTTTAATTTGTCTGAAGGCTGTTGACGGATTAAAGTCATTGACTACGTGAATTTCAGTTGTCTTAACTTGCCAGGTACATAATATCCCAGCTGGTGAAGTCAATCCTCAGCAATTCAGTCACTCTTGCCTTTCCCTGCATACAGTATGAAGCTTAACTAGACATGTTTGCTAAGTGACTCTTCCATTACTGTTCCCGTTACCAACGGGTTAAAACCACCATAAATTCCTCCACTGATTACATACCTCTTTTGCTTTTTTCCTGCCTTTAAAGTATTTTAATAAGCTCATGCTTCTCTTGGACAGCAACACTTGAGACACTCTGCCTACCAACTGGAACGTTCACGTGGGCAGGGCACTTCTGGACTCCGCGTGGATGACGGTCATGTGCGTTGTTCATGTACGCACTTGGGGACCATCATTCATATATTTTTTTTTTCTTAAATTTATATTTCCTTGGCATGGCCTGGGCCACTTGGAGGTTGGTTCCGGGCCGCTAATTGAATAGGCCTGTATTATGTTATAGTTGTTATGACATGGATTGGGCTCCTTGTCTGCATTCTGAGTTATTACTTTGTTCCTTGTTTTCAGGGCATGGTCCCCAGTCCTTATCCTCACTTTGAGTTGTATTTTGGGTTTTTCTGCATTTATTATTATTCATCATTTTGTCTACATCTGTGTTCCATATGGATTTGTTTCCTGCTCTTTTCTCAGTTTGGTCATTATTTGTATTATTATTGTCATAGTCTTGTCTCCCCTCTGATCCTCTGTTCATGTTTTGTGCACCCTCCGTCTATGGTTGTGTGTGTAGCCCTGCCCGTCCTGTTACCTCTGTTGTCCTCATGTGTCAGCAGTCAGTCATGATTGCTCTCCCTACCTGTGCCGTGTTGTCTTGATTACTTCCCCTGTCTATATATGTGCTTATCAGTGTTCTGTCTGGTTTCCTTATTTGTCATTTGGCGTTTAACACACACTTCTGCCTGCTTTTGCCTGTTGATTATTGTTTCTTGTTCTGGTTTGCTTGCCTGTGGAATTATTATTTTGACCCTCGAACTAGCCACAGCTTAGTCAGCTCTTAAATAAATCATTTGAAACTTGAAGTCTCGCGTTTGGGTCCAGCTGTCCACACAGCACCCATTGACAATAGGTAGCCTTAATATTTATTTTTCTCAGTTTTTGTTGTTAATGTTTAACATACAGCAGATTACATTACATAAATTAATCAAATCCTTGAGGAATATGACTTGCATTTTTTTTAGTATATCAAACAATAATTGGCTTTTTATGTTATAGACCATAATGTACCAAGGGAAATTCAAATTCTCAGGAAAAACGCCGCTTATCAATTAATTGTTAACAATTAATGAATTAATCGAAAACTTGCATCCCTAAAACCTGCCACTTAAAAAAAGTTGTATGTGTGCTATCCTCAAAACTCATCTCAGGATTCATAAAATGTTCAGGAGAAAGTGTATAACCACAGACAGATGCTTCGTCTTGACCCTGTTTTCCCAGTGATTCAGTCTGAGACGCAACCCAGATAAGACTTGTATGTGTGACATAGTGGTCAGAGCTGTTTTTTGGTTGTCTTAGTAATACTAAGACAAAGAAGGTAGATTATCAACTACAGTAAAACTGCTTACTAACAGTAAATTGATTAAAAATTCAACAAGCCTGGGTGATTAAGTGAACTAAAACCAAAAGCGACGTTCAGGATATAAAACCAACATAAACTTGCTCATGCCGGTTTTTTGGGTTCTTCCCTTCTTCCTGGTGTGTGTGTGTGTGTGTGTGTGTGTGTGTGTGTGTGTGTGTGTGTGTGTGTGTGTGTGTGTGTGTGTGTGTGTGTGTGTGTGTGTGTGTGTGTGTGTGTGCATATGAGAGCTTTCATGTACTGCCCCTTTAAAACATCTCCTGTGTGCATGGTCACATGACTGCAACCCGGAAGCAGCAGTGTTGAGAAGCAGCAGAACACTGTGGAAAAATAAGAACGAAAGAAATGTGGTGTCCGTCCACATAGTATGAGATGATAGTCTTTGTTTCATCTGAAGATGCCAAGAAAAAGTGACCAAAGTGTGCACTAACTAACATGGAAATGTACCAAAGCTAAATCACTGTTAGCCTCTGCCTGCTACACACACACACACACACACACACACACACACACACTAATGGTGTTGGCGTTATCACGTTAATGTTTTGTCCCCCTTGACAGCGGCAAAGTTTGTGATCGCAGTTAATGGCAGAAAGAGCAAACAGCACTTTTTGGCCTAGCGGCTGTCTGTACCAAAGCTGCTCTGACACTGTGCACGCCATGCAGACATTGTGAAATCAAACAAGCTGGATTACAGCCATGGAAATCCCCAAAGTACTGTCATGTTTAAGTTTACAACGTTATCTGTCGAAGCTCTCACCTGGATAATTGTTTCAGCCTCCTCCAAAACTTTGCCTGGATGTTGGGTTGTTCTTCTTCTGTGGAAGCTGGCTAGCTGGCTAGTAGCTACGTGCATGATTGTAGCTGACCTCCAGCAGCTGACAGACAGAAATTTGCCTGTTTTCATCCTCATAGCTTTGGGTCAAACTGTTGGTGAGTACCAGTCTAAAAAATTCTCAAGCTGTGTTCGTAATGTCCATTCACTCCCCCACTGTTTTTGCAATACAGTGGGGTGTCATCATGGGCGAGATAGTTGTTTATGTTTGCAACTTTTCTGCTTAAAGGGAAATTGTGTCTGTTGTGACACACGAGGTCCATGGTTTTGTGTTGATCTGCTTCAAAGTTGTAGATGTTTGCTATGGCAAAAAGAGCAAGCTCCATTTGTGGCTGCTGGCTGGTTGGATGCTGACGTTAATGAGCCCTGGCATTCCGTTGTTTGCACATACAGTCTACTTTTGAGAAGTTTCTGGAGAATATTCTGGATAGTTTTTGTCATTTTGGACATGTTGAGAGCTTATATTGAGAGGTTATATAATTGGGGTGGTGGTTCTATCTGTTTGTACGTCCGTCTGTTTGTCTGTCTGTTAGCAGGATTACACAAAAATTTGGATGGATTTTGATGAAATTTTCACCAGAGGTAGCCCTTGGGCCAAGGATGAACCCATTAAATTTTGGTGATGATCTGAGAGTGCATACCTCCACCAAGGACCTTGAAGCAGGCTTGGTGGAGGTATGCACTGATTTGCAGCCAGCTTTGAAAGTTGAAAGTGTGCATGCCTCCGCCACCCATCCAGAAAGGGCATTAACCTCCCCCCCCCGTCCTTTGGGCTTGAGCTGGCGCCCATAGCGGTTGTAGCGGGGGTCGCCGATCCAGTTGAACCACCCTGCTGGCGGGGTGAAATGGAGGGCATGTCAGTCTGTGGAGGGAAAAAGGGAGGGGGAGAAAACACATCAGCTTTGCGAGTGCAGGTCCCTGCCGAGGGATCACCAACTTGCGGAGCCACCAACGGTGGGCGTCTGCGCCGAGGAGCTTGGGCCAACGCCACCTGCTCGTCTGCCGACACAAAAGCGGGCTTCAGCCTGTCGATGCAGACGGTCTTTCTACGTCCCCCCCAAGTCTAACACAAAATGCTTCGCCCCAGGTTACAACACCCTGAACAGTC
The DNA here is from genome assembly GCA_020510985.1 of Pholidichthys leucotaenia. NCBI lineage: Eukaryota > Metazoa > Chordata > Actinopteri > Cichliformes > Pholidichthyidae > Pholidichthys > Pholidichthys leucotaenia. The sequence continues at coordinate 234,732,991 of CM035847.1, forward strand.
CGTTGTACAGTGGGTGCAGTGGGGTCCGGTGCGCTTCGTGCCTGACAAAAACAAAACTGGCATTCTGCAAGCTTTTTGGGACAAATGTGCGGGGAAAACAATGGTGGGCCGGGCCCAGTACGCTCATAGCCTCGGTATTGTGTAAAAAAATTTCACGGGCGGATCAGCCTCGGGTGCAGGGTTTTCCAGTAAAAACTCTCCGGGGATCTGCAGCGGCTGAGAAAAAAGGAGTTCTGCTGGGGAGGCTGCCAAATCCTCCTTAGGTGCAGAGCGCAACCTTAAAAGAACCCAGGGCAGGCGGTCGACCCAATTTGTGTCTGTGAGCGAAGCTCAGAGCGCTGCTTTAAGCGACCTATGAAAATGCTTGCATAACCCATTAGTCTGGGGGTTGTATGCGATACTGTGGTGAATTTTGACCCCCAGGCTCTGGGCCATCGCGGACCAGAGTTCTGAAACGAATTAACCCAGTTGGCACAGACTGGAGCGCGCAAATGTCCACGTCCCCGGCTTTCTCCGCGGCCATGGTGGGGAAATCTATTCCCATGTAAACCGGGGAGACTAATGTGCGCAACAGACAATTGGCCACGACGTTGAGCTTACTGGCGACGTGTTGAATGTCGATAGTAAACTCCGAAATTGCGGCCAACTGCCGTTGCTGCCGGGCTGACCATGGTTCCGAGACCTTGGCCATTGCATATGTCAGCGGCTTATGGTCCACGAATGCAGTGAACTTGCGTCCCTCCAGCCAGAACTTGAAATGGCGCATCACCAGGTGGAGAGCCAGCAATTCTCTATCGAACACACTGTACTTGCGTTCATTGTCACGCAAAGTGCAGCTTAAAAATGCGAGCGGCTGCCACGAACCTGAGACGCACTGCTCCACTACTGCCCCTATGGCATCGTCAGACGTGTCCGTAGTGAGCGCTATCCATGCAGACAGGTCCAGGTGGGCTAACAACGCGGTATCCACAAGCGCTGTTTTGGTGTTAGTAAAAGCCTGGACTCACTCGGGAGTCCAGTCGATGGCTTCCGCGGGCTTCTTTTTTTTTTAAGCGCGGCGTACAATGGCTGCATCAGCTGGGCTGCCTGGGGAAGGAAACGGTTATAAAAATTTACCATTCCCAAAAACTCCTGTAGTGCCCTCACAGTCTGTGGACGCGGAAGGTCCGACACAGCGCACACTTTGTCCGGTAATGGGATCGCACCCTCTGGTGAAATGCGGTGGCCCAAAAAGTCAATCACTGGCACACCGAACTGGCACTTCACCGGGTTAACTATCAGCCCATGCACTTCCAACCTCTGGAAAACTGTCCTGAGATGGGCGATGTGCTCCTCCTCGGACGCGCTGGCTACGAGAATGTTGTCTAAGTAGATAAAAAAGGAGGACATGTCGCGAAACACTGCACGCTGGCCAGTTTAGCTGCATCCAAATGCCGAGGACGCGCGAACACCGGCGGGCCTTTTGTTGTTAAAAAGTGCTTGATCCCGTGTTTCGTCACCGTAGCTAAAAAAGTCGGGACCGTGAGTGCTGGGAACTGTGCGCGAAAATGTTGGTACTTACCCCCTGGAGCTATAACGTTAGCCAGTTTTGTTGACCCAGCTCCCCGAGCTGTGCAGGGCAGTGAGGTAAAAGAGACAGTGTCCACTAATCTCCTGTTAGCAACATCAACTAACAATCCATAAGCACATAAAAAATCTGCTCCTAAAATGGGACCAGAACATGCAGCTATCACAAAGTCAAACTGAAAGTTGCATCCGTGTAAGCATATCGTCAGTGTCCGCTCGCCAAATGTCCTGATGGTGGATCCGTTGGCGGCCGTGAGCTCAGGACCACTGCATCCTGCCACCCTGTCTGCGTTGACCAGCAGGATGAGACTCTTCTGGGAGCCGGAGTCCACCAAAAACCGTCTCCCCGAATGTGTGTCATAAAGCAGTCTATTCCTGTCGCCATTGGTTGCAGCTGTCACTGAATTCCAAAAGTGCCGTCTTCCCGGCTTCTTGAATTGGCATGGAGACGGGCAGCGTTGGGCATTCGAGCCAAAACAGCAATGATAAAACAGACCCCACCCCCGTTCCTTCTTCTTCGGGTGTCCGTCCTGGCTACCACAAATGGCTCCTTGACCTCACTGGAGTCCCTCATGGATGCCAGTGCCACTGTCTGCACGCTGAGAGTTGTGGTTGCCAAAAGGATGTGGTCCGCTTCCTGCTCCAGGGCGCGGTAGTCCTTAGCAACCAGCCATGGCGAGTTGGCCAGGATCACGTTCACTGTAGCCTGTAGGTTCCTTAGGAACAAGTGGGCGAACAGGAAAGATTCATCGTCCTTCCCCCTCAGCGCCAACATGCTCTCCATCAGCTCCACTGCTGATCTGTCCCCTAACTCCGAACACATTAGGAGCCTCTCTGCCCTCTCACTGTCAGAAAGGGTATAGCACTGGAGAAGCATCCTCTTGAGCACCTCATATTTTCCTTGGGCCGGTGGCTTCTGGAGCAGGCTCATCACCTGTTGCGTGGCACTCGCATCCAGCGCAGTGACCACATAGTAATACCTGGTATTGTCCATTGCTATCCCACGGAGTGCAAACTGGGCTTCTATGTGCAAGAACCACGCGGTCGGGTTGTGAAGCCAGAAGCCTGGGAGCTGGATTGGGATCACGCACGCGGCGCTGGTGCCCTCCCTCCAGGCAGTCTCTGGGGCGGTGCTCGGCTCGCTTTCCATGATACGTCTTCGGGTCACCAATGTAGAGAAAGGAGGCATGCGAAACAACGAGCTGGACGACACAGATACTTTATTCTTTCTCCAACATATTTTACAGCAAAAGAGAGATTATCGGGTCTCTGTGCATTCCTCTTTTATAACTTTATTTCCATGCATCAAGACCTGAAACTTCCAATCAGAACACATTGTTGTTTGAACAAAGAACTGTGTGTCACATTAACATAACATAACGCCGGCGCTGCTTCAGCACTCTTCTACTCCCAGCAGCTCCGGCAATTGCTCCTCTCCCCGGGGGACGCATAGTTCTTACTCTCGCGTCTAGTACCCCCCCGGTGACACCTCCTCTTTTGGTCCATTGTTCCCTGGGTGGAGAAGTCCAACACCATGCCCCCACAGATACCCCATTAAATATTCAGTTCTTTATTAAGAAATGTTCACATATCTGTGTCTAACCTTGTTTTTGTTTTTATTTACATTTTGTAGCATTTATTGTAGCCATTTTAAGTGGGAATGAATGTGGGGGTGTCCTAAAAAGATGGGGGGGATCCTAATTTATTCCTCATTATTTGTTTAGAATTATATTTTACAGAAAATTTGATAAAAGTCTTCAATTAATTTTTAATTGTTTAGTTGTATTACATGAATTTCCCAGTATTTTAAACACTGATATTAAATATCCATATGTCCAAATATGTTTAAAAAAACACACACACAGGCTTATACAGGGTATTTTTTTCACGACTGTACATGTACGTTCAAACAGGATATACATAAATAATTGATTTTTGGAAATGGACTGTTGGACTGCAGTGGATGACGTTGGGGGCCACATGTGGCCTGCAGGCTGCCAGTTGCCCATCCATGGTCTATATGGTTATTTCATTTTCTCTTGGAGGACAGGGTCTAAAAATTTGGTTGTAGTGCTGCACAATGAAGCGTAGACAGAGTGAATGAAAGGGAAAGCTTTCTCATCTCCTTGCCATCCACGGCCCATTGTCATGACACTAATGATGTGTCCTCTGGTGACCGGTCTCGCTCATTCACCAAGGAGATGAGGCTATCAGGACACATTTCTGTCTTCCCACTTTGCCAATTAGATGCTCACTTTGCTGACTGGTCTTACCTCAGACAGCAGTACCATCACAGATTCTGAATCACAGTGCTGCAAAGGTAAAATCATCCAAATGAGTCGTGTTATGTTTCTACTCACCATCGGTTTCCCTGCTGATCAACCATAAATGATGTGTCTTGGAAGAGTGTCCCATTTACACCCCAGTGTAGGCGAGGTTCATGATGATTCAGACCAGGTACACTCTGAGTAAACGGCACACACTAATGAGGTGCATTCACTCTTTAAATGAGACTCTTGCTCTGGGTATAAACCAGTGTATGAAGTTGAGGGGCCAGGGACACAATGACATAGACACAAACACAATACAAATCTATTGTGTATGTATCTGCAGTGACATTTGATTCACCAAGAGGCATTTATGCTGAGGTTTGAAACAAAGAAAGCCATTATCGGTGCACTTGGCATGAAGAAGCAGTGTTGAATAGCTAATTATTTTTCAGATGGTTTCTGCAATTCATCAAAAATACCTATAACTGAAAAGCTGCAAAACTGTAATTGCAAATGGGTGCCTTTTCTTTGTAAGTATTAAAAAAAACAGCTTCATCAGCATTTTGAAATGCTTTCTCCTTTCCAAGTTGGGAGATGGATTTTCAAGAGTAAAAGGAATCAAAACTGCTGTTCTGTAAATAAAAATAATAAATAAAACTCAGTTCCCACCCAGTTCCCACCCTGGGTTGTCTGGTGGCAGCAAATGAGTTTTGCACAAAGATCCCAAAAGATTATAGTCCTGTTTTGCTGTTATAGTAAAGCATTGGCATAAACCCAGCCACAGGAGGTGCACAAGCCAGTGTACTCCTAGTGCTAGTCCCAAGCCCGGGTAAATGAGGAGGGTTGTGTCAGGAAGGGCATCCGACATAAAACCTTTGCCAAATCAAACATGTGGATCATGACGAATGAGACTTTCATACCGGATCGGTTGAGGCCCGGGTTAACAACGACCACCACCAGTGCTGCTAACCAACAGAGTGTCGGTGGAAATTGGGCTACTGTTGGTCGAAGATCGAGGAGGAGAAGAGGGGGAAGGTGTGTTAGGATGAAGAAAGAGAAAAGGAAAGGGAGAAGTGGGGAGGTGAGAGTAGGGACATTAAATATAGGGACTATGACTGGTAAAGGCAGAGAGTTGGCTGATATGATGGAGAGAAGAAAGGTAGCTATACTGTGTGTTCAAGAAACCAGATGGAGGGAAAGCAAGGCTAGGAGCATTGTAGGTGGATTTAAACTGTTCTACCATGGTGTAGATAGGAAGAGAAATGGAGTAGGAGAAATCTTGAAGGAAGAGTATGTGAAGAGTGTTCAGGAGGTAAAGAGCGAGTCAGACAGAGTCATAAGTTTGAAGCTAGAAGTCAAAGGTGTGATGTTAAATGTTGTCAATGTATATGCCCCACAAGTTGGATGTCAGGCAGAAGAGAGAGGAATTCTGGAGTAAGTTGGATGAAGTGGTAGAGAATCTTCCCAAGGGGGAGAGAGTGGTGATTGGAGCAACCTTTAATGGACATGTATAGTAGGTGAAGGGAACAGAGGTGATGAGGAGGCTCTGGATAGGTATGGTCTTAGGGAGAGAAATGTGGAAGGACAGATTGTTGTGTTGGGTTTGGGGGACTGTTAGTGTGTGACATGGGTGGTGGCTCCGCCTTTTCAGTTCCACCACCACCCAGGGTATAAGAAGGCAGGGAGAGAGAGGGGCGGTCTCTTGACCCCCTCTCTGCCTGGTGGATGTGTGTGTATGGTGAGAAGGCATCATTAATAAACCTGTGTTCAGTTCAACACTCAGTCTCGTCCTAACATAACATTTGGCGACGAGGATAAAAGGTATGGACGTGGGTGTCACATTAATTCCGTTGTTTTTGGAGCTGTTTCCCACATTATCGTATTAGAGGTGACTCAGTGCCGCTGTGTGGTTATGGTGGAGAAAGATTGGCCACGGTGGGATCGGTGAGGCTCATGGCTAGGTACTAGTCAGCAGAGGTGTGCGACCAGAGGTTCATCGTAACTGCCACGGGAGAGAACATTATGGGATGTGATTTGTTTTATGGCCTGGGTTTCGCCATCACGAGCGGCGCTGGAGAAGAATGGTCAGGTTGTGGTTTGTGGGACCAGTCGGTCCCATGAACGGACGGCGGAGCTGTGTGGGACAAGAACTTGCCTGGCACTCTGGAGGAATTGCAGAACCAACCCCACCCAGGGCCATCGCGGGAGGGTTCCGGTGCCAGTGCCCAAGTAGCCCTACCTAAGAAAACTGGGCGGCACGGTGGGACACCTGTGACGGCGGGTGGTGCTGAGTGGCTGGCTCCATCTGCTCCCGGATTTTGGCTGGGAGGGACCAGAGAGCAGGGAGTCACAATGGCGACGCCAGCAGCGGAAATGAAAGCGAGCGGGGCAGGACCAGCTGGCACGGTGAGACGACGTGCCAAACAGGAACACTGGAAGCCAAGTAGGGTCCCTCTGCGGGTCGTGTGTATGGTCTGGCCCAGGGAGGAGGCCCGGTCAAGAGGAGTTCGGGTCAAGCATCAGAGAGGAGATGACCAGGGGCAGCTGCAGGTGGTGGCTGTTCAGGGGGATGCATATCTCCAGCTATCTGAGGGCTCATGGAGGCACCCTAATGAACTGTGGTGTGCCCGGGAGAAGAAGGAGGTGCTTGAGCCTGAGTGTGGGGCGTCCCGGTGGTGAGGAAGAGAAGGTGCACTGGAGTTGAATCTTCCGACAGTTATCCAGGGAGTGGTTCCTCTTACGGGGCAGGCTGATGGTTGGACAGTGTGTGATACATTTGTCAGAAAGGGGGACAGCTTGTATGTTTATTGTGTTATAGTTCATGGGATTATTTTGTGCATTCTCTCTTATTTTAGTAACACAGCAGTTATTTTCTTTTAGTTGGACTGTTTTTTTTTTTCTAGTACAGACGGCAGAATAATCCGTCTTGCCATGTGGGGGTGGGACGGCAGTCCACCTGTCCTCCCCTAGTTTTTAGTTATGATGAGTGACTGTGACAGGCCCCTTTTAGGTATTTCTGTTTAGTTTTTTAGTGTGTGATTCGGGTTCCAAATTGGGGTGGGTCTCGATTGTATGTATGTGTTTTGGACCTTTTTTTTGGGGGGGGGGGTGTTGTGTTGGGTTTGGGGGACTGTTAGTGTGTGACACGGGTGGTGGCTCCACCTTTCCAGTTCCACCACCACCTAGGGTATCAGAAGGCAGGGAGAGAGAGGGGTGGTGTCTTGGCCCCCTCTCTGCTTGGTGGATGCGCATGTATGGTGAGAATGCATCATTTATAAACCTGTGTTCAGTTCAACACTCAGTCTCGTCCTTGGCTCCTATTCCCGGCATAACACAGATGGTTGTGGATTTTGCTAAAAGGATGGAAATAGACTGCAAGGTGGTGGCAGGAGAGAATGTAGTTAGACAGCATCGGATGGTAGTCTCTAGGATGACTTTGGAAAGCAAGAAGAGGAAGAGAGTGAAGGCAGAGCCCAAGATTAAGTGGGGGAAATTACAGAAGGAAGAACGTCACACAGAGTGTAGGAAGGAGTTGATACAGGCTCTGGGTGGTAGGGAAGAATTACCAGACGACTGGGAAAGTACAGCAAAAGTATTGAGGGAAACGGGTGGAAGGGTATGTGGTGTATTGAGGGAAATGGGTAGAAAGAGATGTGGTGTATCCAGTGGACAGAGGAAGGAAGACAAGGAGACTTGGTGGTGGAATGAGGAGGTACAGGAAAGTATTCAAAGGAAGAGGTTGGCAAAGAAAAAGTGGGATAGTCAGGGAGATAAAGAAAGTAGACAGGAGTATTTGGAATCTAGGCGCATGGCAAAAAGAGAGGTGGAAAAGGCAAAGGAAAAGCATATAGTGAGAGGATAAACACTAAGGAAGGAGAAAGGGACTTGTATCGATTGGCTAGACAGAAAGATCGAGCTGGAAAAGATGTGCAGCAAGTTAGGCTGATTAAGGACAGAAATGGTAATGTACTAACAAATGACGAGTGTGTTGAGAAGGTGGAAGGAGTACTTTGAAGAGCTGATGAATAAAGAAAATAAGAGCGAGAGGAGGCTGGATGAAGAAAAGATGGTGAACAAGGAAGTCCCGAGGATTAGCAAGGTAAAAGTGAGGGCAGCTTTGAAGAGGATGAAGAATGAAAAGGCGATTGGTCCAGATGACATACCTGTAGAGGTATGGAAATGTTTAGGAGAGATGGCAGTGGACCTTTTAACCAGATTGTTTAACACAATCTTGGAGAGTGAGAGGATGCCTGAGAAGTGGAGAACAAGTGTTTTTGTACCAATTTTCCACAACAAAGGTGATGCTGAGAGCTGTAGTAACTACAGAGGCATAAAGTTGATCAGCCACACTATGAAGATATGGGAAAGAGTTGCTGAAGCCAGGTTAAGAGGAGAAGTGACAATCATTGAGCAGCAGTATGGTTTCAAGCCAAGAAAGAGTACTACAGATGCAATGTTTGCTTTAAGAGTGTTGATGGAGAAGTATAGAGGAGGTCAGAAGGAGTTGCACTGTGTCTTTGTGGATCTAGAGAAAGCATATGATAGGGTGTCAAGAGAGGAAGTATGTGAGGGTTGTGCAGGACATGTATGAGGACAGCGAGACAGTGGTGAGGTGTGCTGTAGGACTGACAGATGGGTTTAAGGTGGGGGTGAGGTTACGTCAGGGATCTGCTTTGAGCCCCTTCTTGTTTGCCATGGTGATGGAAAGGCTGACAAATGAGGTCAGGCAAGAGTTTCGGTGGACGTTGATGTTTGTAGACGACATTGTGATCTGTAGTCAGAGTAGGGAGTACACTACCGTTCAAAAGTTTGAGGTCACCCAGACAATTATTTTGTGTTTTCCATGAAAAGTCACACTTATTTACCACCATGAGTTGTAAAATGAATAGAAAATATAGTCAAGACATTGACAAGTTTAGAAATAATGATTTGTATTTGAAATAATGATTTTTTCCAGATACTCAACCTGCTCAAAGGAAGGTCAGTTTTATAGCTTCTCTAACCAGCTAAACTATTTTCAGCTGTGCTAACATGATTGCACAAGGGTTTTCTAATCATCCATTAGCCTTCTGACGCAATGAGCAAACACACTGTGCCATTAGAACACTGGAGTGATAGTTGCTGGAAATGGGCCTCTATACACCTATGTAGATATTGCACCAAAAACCAGACATTTGCAGCTAGAATAGTCATTTACCACATTAGCCATGTATATTAGATATTAGAGTGTATTTCTGATTAGTTTAAAGTTATCTTCATTGAAAAAAACAGTGCTTTTCTTTCAAAAATAAGGAAATTTCTAAGTGACCCCAAACTTTTGAACGGTAGTGTAGGTAGCAGAGAACTTGGAGAAGTGGTGGTATGCTCTGGAGAGAAGAGGAATGAAAGTCAGTAGAAGCAAGACAGAATACATGATTGTGAATGAGAGGGAGGCAGGTGTAACGGTGAAGACGGAAGAAGTAGAGGTAGTGAAAGTAGATGAGATTAAATACCTGGGGTCAACCATCCAAAGCAATGGAAAATGCACGAGAGGTGAAGAAGAGAGTGCAAGCAGGGTGAAGTGGGTGGAGACGAGTGTCAAGGGTGATTTGTGACAGAAGCGTAGCAGTAAGAGTGAAAAGGAAGATTTACAAGACGGTAGTGAGACCTGTTAGGTTGTATGATTTGGAGACGGTGGTGCTGACAAAAAGACAGGAGGGGGAGCTGGAGGTGGCAGAGTTGAAGATGTTAAGATTTTCGTTGGGAGTGACTAAGAGGAACAAGATTAGAAATGAGTATATCAGAGAGACAGCTCAGGTTGAGCGGCTTGGAGACAAAGTAAGAGAGGCAAGGCTGAGATGGTTTGGACATGTGCAGAGGAGGGATAGTTGATATATTGGACAAAGGATGTTGAAGATGGAGCTGCCAGGTAGGAGGAAAAGAGGAGGACCACAGAGAAGATTCATGGATGTAGTGAAGGAGGACATGGAGAGGGTTGGTGTTGCAGAGGAAGATGCAAGGGATAGGAGATGGAGACAGATGATCCACTGTGGTGACCCCTAAAGGGAGCAGCCGAAAGAATAAGAAGTAGTAGCAAAGCATTGGCATTATTATTATTATTATTATTATTATTATTATTATTTTGGTAGTGTCATATGGCAGGTAGGTATGTTAGTTTTTAAAAGGTGTCTGATAGCCCTTTGATACTGGTGATTTTTACGTGTTTATGTTCAGCAACGTGGTGTTTCTAAGCAGGACTTTTTTTTCCTGTGAAGTGAGGTGAGTGATTAGTTCTTACTGAAGAGTCTGATGTATGCTTGCTCCTTTCCCCTATTGCTCGACTGTCACGCCAGATGGAGAGGAGGGTTGTTGTAGCCAGATTAATGCTGTCATCTGATCTAAGGTGTAACCTGCATGGCCTCACAGGCTGCAGGCATTGCTATGTGAGGCTAAAGAAGGCCCTTCAGGTCAATCCTACTATGGCAAGAGCAACTCATAGGCTGCATTATTCCCCCTTACATTTAAGACTGCATTACATTGTGCTTTTATTAAATTACCCACTGTCATGTAATGCACTTTTCAAGGAAATCTTTTTCTTCTCTAAAAACACTAAAATATTTAGAAACCATGGATGATCCTTTGACTTTTGCAGTGCCACTGTGAGTTCAAATCAAATCAAATCAACCTTTATTGTCATATTGCTGTACATACAACTGTAGTGCAGGCAAGATGAAATTGTGTTTCTGTCAGCATCCATATAAGTAAAAAGAGCATGATTTAGGACACACTCACACATACCCTCACCTCCCACCCCACCACAGCCATTCACACTTCCCTGAGACATACTTGAAAACTAACCAGAACTATAATATACAAATAATATACATAATGTCCGTAGGTGCAGTAGTATGTATGAGAGATTCCGGATAAACTGTTCAGCATCCTAACAGCTTGTGGAAGGAAGCTGTTAATCAGTCTGGTGGTTCTGCCTCTGTTGCTCCGGAATCGTTTGCCAGATGGCAAAAGTTCAAAGTGTTTATTCAGAGGGTGAGAACGGCCCTTGACAATGTTCAGTGCCCTGCTCCTACAATGGTTCTGAAAAAGTTCTTGGACAGAGGGGAGGGAAACTCCAATTACCCTCTCAGCTCCCTTAACTATCCTCTGCAGGGCTTTTTTGTCTGACATACTGCAGCTGGAGTACCATGTAGCAATGCAGTACGTCAGAACACACTCCACCACACCTCTGTAGAAGGTCGTGAGGATGCAGATGGGGAGAGAGGCCTGTTTGAGTTTCCTCAAGAAGTGCAGTCTCTGCTGGGCCCGCTTCCTGATCTCCAAGGAATTCTTGCTCCAGGTCAGGTCCTGCGAGATCTGCACTCCGAGGAACTTGATGTTCTCCACTCTCCCCACTAAACGGCCGCCGATGCTGAGAAGGACGTGTTCAGGCTGTGACCGCCGGAAGTCGATAATCATCTCCTTCGTTTTGTCCATGTTGAGCACCAGATTGTTCTCCCTGCACCAGCCCTCCAGGTCTCTCACTTCTTCCCTGTACATTGATTCCTCATCCCTCTGAATAAGTCCCACCACCGTGGTGTCATCTGCAAACTTAATAATCTGGTTCCCCTCGTGTCTGGATACACAGTCATGTGTTAGAAGTGTAAACAACAGTGGACTGAGTACGCAGCCTTGAGGGGATCCGGTGCTCAGGGTGATAGAGTTGGAGATGTTATTTCCAACCTGGACAGACTGAGGTCTCTCAGTCAGAAAATCCAGGATCCAGAGACATGTGGCGGTGTTCAGACCAAGAAGGAGTAATTTCTCCATCAGTCTCTGGGGAATAATGGTGTTGAATGCTGAACTGAAATCAATGTACAGGAGTCTGGCCTAGGTGTCTTTCTGATCCAGGTGGGTGATGACAGAGTGCAGGGTGGTGACTATAGCATCCTCCGTGGAGTGGTTTGAACGATATGCAAACTGGAGCGGGTCATGTGATGCAGGGAGGCAGGCTGTGATGTGTGGTTTGACAAGCCGTTCAAAACACTTCCTCACAATTGGTGTCAGTGCAACAGGACGATAGTTATTCAGACAGGACACAACTGGTTTCTTTGCCACCAGTACTATGGTAGAAGTCTTAAATCATCTGGGAACGATGGCCTGACTCAGGGAGATGTTATAAATGTCAGTCAGGACATCCACCAACTCGCTTGCGCAGTCTCGGAGCACACGTCCCGGGATGTTGTCCGGACCTGCAGCTTTACGTGGGTTGACCCTGTTTAGGGTCCTCCTTGTGTCTGCTGTGTTGATGGTGATAGCTGGCCCAACTGATGGTGGAAGTGGGCCAGCCCTCCCTCTGATTGTCGGGTTTGATGCTTCAGAACGTGCAAAGAAGTCGTTGAGCCTGTTTGGGAGCGAAGCATCATCATCATCAACCCCCTGCCTAGACTTATAGTTTGTCAGTGTCCGAATTCCCTGCCACATCTGCTTGGTGTTCCTAGTGTCACAGAGGTGTCCCTGGATTTTCTCCACATAGGCGCGCTTTGCCATTTTAATTCCCTTTGAGAGCGCAGACCTGGCTGAGCAGAGGGCGATCCTGTCCTTCACTCTGAAGGCTGCATCTCTGGCTGTGAGCAGTGAGCGCACCTCTGCAGTCATCCAGGGCTTATGGTTTCCCCGTACAGTGATGGTCTTCACTATAGTGACATCCTCACTGCACTTCGCGATGTAGCTGGTGACCGTTTCAGCATACTCCTCCACATCTGTCTTGTCTTCCTGGGAGGCTGCTATTTTGAAGACCTCCCAGTCTGTGTGCGGAAAACAGTCTTTCAGTGCAGAGGTTGCACTCTCTGGCCAAATCTTGATTTGACCAGAGAGTCCAAGTTCACTCCAAAAATAAAGTTTAGGGCTGTCAGACTTGATATGTTAATGAGTTTATGCAATTTCCTTTGAATGCCACTGTTTTTATACATGATTAACGCACTCACATTCCGTGATTATGACCCTTTGCCACTCTCCCTGCCTAGTTCACTACTCACCACCAGATTCCAAACAGCCTGTGTTGAAGGACAGTGGCAGTTCTGATGAGGGGAGAATGCATGTTGACCTTCATCCTGTCACCACCAAACTATGGCAAGTCAAAAGGGCAAATCGTTGCTTTGAGAATGCCATTATTTAAAAAAAAAAAAAAAAAAAAGCAGCAGCAGAATACAGCCAATACAATAATATTACAGCTCAGCGTCAGTGGTGCAAGGGAATGATATCATCACATTGGACGACCAGGAGAGGAACAAACAACACGAAATTAATCCACAAAGCCCAACAAAAGAGAAAGCCAAAAATGGCAAAGAAAAAGACAATTAAGCAGCAGCCTCCTCCACAGTGCCCAAACAAAGGAAAAAGACAAAACAAAAACAAGACCGCAGCCACCCAAAAACCCCACAGTGACCAGTGGCTGAAGATGTCAGGTAGACCCATGGGCTGCACCAAGAGCTAAAGGCACCAGCCAGAAACACACGCAGAACGTGTTTATGGGCGTTTCTGAGTTCATTTCCTTATCACAACAGCGTAAAAATGAACTTTACTCCGGTGCATTATGCAAAGAAGCCAGTCTAATCATTCAGAGGTGTGTTTTAGATAATCCATTCCAAATCGCTCCTTCTCATTCATTTAATGCAAAGAGGCACATTATCTGAAGTGAATTGTGATCATGACAGTGTAAGACGGGATTTGCACTGACCAAAGCCTGTGTGTGTGAGCCAAAATGCACATGATAGTAATGCTGCTTGGTAATAAGGAAGACATCAATCACAGTTGATGCCCAGTTAGTTATGTTAGAAAGAAAAAAACAAGTAAGAATGGGTGGAAAAATCAGCTGAAAGATTTAATGTACTTCGCACAGATGCAATACACAGACATTAATGGGTTTGAAACTTTAGGAAAAGAGGATGATGCCTGTGCAGACTTTCATAAACTTTCATCAACGATGGCACTGGAGTTGCTCCGTGCCATTGTTTCCTCCTTTCTTTTCCTCCCTCGCCCATGGAGAGGTGGAGGAAAGGAGGAGATCTGGCGCGGCTCCCCATGGATGTGGATGCATCTCCTGTCTCTCTAGGGAGTTACAGTGATAAGTACAACACCGCACACTCCTTGTTCATTCATTTATTCCCCTAAAAATAAACATATTAATCCCTAATAAGTCCGTGATGAAAACAAATATGTGAATGGAATACAACTCATCAGACTAACACGCCCCCCCGCCCCTGTGCCGCACATCACACTGCCTGTTCATTCATTCTCCTAAAAAAAAAAAAAAAAAAATCAACATTAATGCCTAATCTATAGATTCCAATGGTAAGTCTGCTATTAAAATGAGAATGTAGATGGAATTAAAAAAAACTAGTGTGTGATCATCATATAATTAAAATGACGGACGATTATATGATGACTCTATTAAAATAAGATCGGCACATGGCGTTTGCTCATGAGCTCCGGACCTGCACGATGTTAAAACACGCCACTGAAATATCAATGTGCTTCTGATGATAGACCTCCTTTTTCCTGATCAAAAGCAGATTCTCATGGAATGCACTATAATAGTAATGCACATTAGATTGCACGCTGCAACACCTCTTTGAAATGACTCTCCTCCTTCCAGTGCATCACAGGCGCACTGTCTACTGGTAATTTGAGGGCATGACACAAGGGGTAAAAAACTAACAATGCGCTGACAGAAACTAACAAAAACACTGGTGTATGGCGGGAAGTCTGTCGGAAAAGTGCGTGGATGATCGTCATAACAGGGCCCATGGGTTTGTACATTCTCAGATTCAGCCAGTGAGCTCCGACTCCGTTTGCCACTGCAGCCATTTGCTAACCAGCTAATGTTGGCCTCAATATGGTATTGATCCTCAAATCTCAGAAATGACCGAAGAGGGAGAGAAAAAATGGGGCTCATGAGCATTCAAAACGTGCTGAAACACAGCAGCACTTTCTCTTTTTTTGGGGGGTTAGAGCCCCCCCTTCCTACCCCGCTTGCATGTCTCAAAACCATGTGAAGGTACATGATTCATTTGCATCTTTTGTTTTTTCCATTTTTCCACCTACACATGTAAAGGCTTCAGCCTGCATACAGTGCATCCGGAGAGTATTCACAGCGCTTTACTTTTTCCACATTTTGTTATGTTACAGTCTTATTCCAAAAGGGATTAAATTATTTTTTTCCTCAAAATTCTACACACAAAACCCTATAATGACGATGTGAAAAAAGTTTTTTGAGATTTTTGCAAATTTATTAAAAATAAAAAACTAAGAAATCACTTGTTCATAAGTATTCACAGCCTTTGCTCAATATTTTGTTGATGTACCTTTGGCAGCAATTACAGCCTCAAGGTTTTTTTAATATGATACCACAAGCTTGGCACACTTATCTTTGGGCAGTTTCACCCATTTTTCTTTGCAGCACCTCTCAAGCTCCATCAGGCTGGATGGGAAGTGTTGGTGCACAGCCATTTTCAGATTTCTCCAGAGGTGTTCAATTGGATTCATATCTGGGCCCTGGCTGGGCCACTCAAGGACATTCACAGAGTTGTTTTGAAGCCACTCCTTTGATATCTTGGCTGTGTGCTTAGGGTTGTTGTCCTGCTGAAAGATGTACCATTACTCCAGTCTGAGGTCAAGAGTGCTCCGGAGCAGGTTTTCATCCATGTCTCTGTACATTGCTGCATTCATCTTTCCCTCTATCCTGACTAGTCTCCCAGTTCCTTCCGCTGAAAAACATTCCCACAGCATGATGCTGCCACCACCATTGGCATGGTTATGAGCGGTGCCTGGTTTCCTCCAAACATGACGCCTGACATTCATGCCTCAGAGTTCAGTCTTTGTCTCATCAGACCAGAGAATTTTGTTTCTCGTGGTCTGAGAGTCCTTCAGGTGCCTTTTGGCAAACTCCAGGCGGGCTGCCATGCGCCTTTTACTAAGGAGTGGCTTCCGTCTGGCCACTCTACCATACAGGCCTGATTGGTGGATTGCTGCAGAGATGGTCGTCTTTCTGGAAGGTTCTCCTTTCTCCACAAAGTTACGCTGGAGCTCTGACAGAGTGACCATCGGGTTCTTGGTCACCTCCCTGACTAAGGCCCTTCTCCCCGATCGCTCAGGTTAGATGGCCGGCCAGCTCTAGGAAGAGTCCTGGTGGTTTCGAACTTCTTCCATTTATGGATGATGGAGGCCACTGTAATCATTGGGACCTTCAAAGTAGCAGAAATTGTTCTGTACCATTCCTCAAGATTTGTGCCTCGAGACAGTCCTGTCTTGGAGGGCTACAGACAATTCCTTTGACTTCATGCTTGGTTTGTGCTCTGACATGCACTGTCAACTGTGGGACTTTACACAGACAGGTGTGTGCCTTTAGAAAATCATGTCCAATCAACTGAATTAACCACAGGTGGACTCCAGTTAAGCTGTAGAAACATCTCAAGAATGATTGGTGGAAACAGGATGTACCTGAGCTCAATTTTGAGCTTCATGGCAAAGGCTGTGAATACTTATGTACATGAGATTTCTTAGTTTTTGTAATTTTTAATAAATTTGCAAAAATCTAAAAAAAAAAAAAAAAAAAAAAAACTTTTTTCACGTCATTATGCGGTATTGTCTGTAGAATTTTGAGGAAAAAAATTAATTTAATCCCTTTTGGAATAAGGCCGTAACATAACAAAATGTGGAAAAAGTGAAGCGCTGTGAATAATTTCCAGATCCACTGTAGTTCATAATTTTAAACTAAACCAGTCAGTTAGGTCGATGCACCACATAATATACAGAGAAATTATTTTAAGACAGCATAATGTATGCATGTACATTATGTACTGTATGTATGTATGAAGTGTTCTGGAATGTTTTTGTTTTTTTTTCCTGCTACCTTGCATAGACAGACAGATGATACAGCTTTTTGTTCTTTCCTTTTCACCCTCAGTCTTGGAATGACTTTTGGTGACTGGTTAAAAATCAACAAAAGATGGCATGTATGTTTTGGCATGGATTTTCTAAACTTTTGTTGTTTTTAAACAAAAATTCTTGAGACACTGCATTCTTCAGTCACAAATTTCTTTTCTTACAGCCAAGTCTTAATCTCACCCTTAAAGCTCAGCAATCAAACATTGGATTTTTCATAGACAAGCTGGAAATGTAAAATGAGATTAATCCGCTGTGAGATAGGTTAGTTTTACCCTACTGGTGATGTATTGTTTCAGTGTTAATCCTGCTAAGCAAGAGAGACAGCGCGCTTAGGTGTGGAGCCATTGGTGCAAAGATTGTGACTGAGTCCTTCCTCAATGGCATGGTCCAGTTGATCTTCATGATTCTGATTTATTCCATCCATCTTCTTCCGCTTAATCCTTTTCGGGTCGCAGTGGGGCTGGCACACAAAATTTAAAAAAGAACTAACACTTACTAATAACACAGGTTGTTGCTTGAAGTCACATACTGTAAAACCTTTTAACTCATAAGGCCACAGTTTCCCAGCTGGTCTGGGAACGCCTTGGTATCCTCTCTGAAGAGCTGGAGCAGGTGGCTGGGGAGAGGGAAGTCTGGGCTTCTCTGCTTGAACTGCTGCCTCCACGACCCGGACCTCCGGAAAAGCAGTAGAAGATGGATGGATGGATGGCCACAGTTTCCTGTGCTTTAGCTCCTCTGCTCACTATGTATGTTGGAGCAAATCTTCCTGAAACAGGCTCTGTTGTTTCCATAAATCCCCTTGCCTAGCTTTCTAGCCCTCGAGTGTTTATTGCAGCTGTAACATCAATTTAGTTTGTGGATCAAATTTTCACTCTCTGCTCCCACTGGAGGTGCTAAGGCAATTGCCATCAGAATTAATACCTTAGGGTGGAGTTGCTCAAAATAGAAACAGCCTACAGTACCAAGCGGAATACAGGGGGAACAGTAGATTATAATCTCACTGCTCTGTCAACCCCTGGAATAATTGGCTCTTTGGGATGACTGGGGATAGAAATTGAGCAGAGTAATGACTTCACCATCACATGAAGTAACACTTCCTGCACTCCAGGCACTACTAGCTAATGTCAGGAGGGCATATAGACTTGTCAAGAGGACACCCCATTACTGAAAAAAGAAAAAATGTCAGTAATCCTTTACTTGTCATATCAGTAGGAGAAATTTGTTTTTGTTACTATTAAAGTTATTGAAGTGAAAATCCAGAGAGGCAGCTGGAATAGGAGTTTAAAGTTAGAATAACTTCAAAAAGGGTTTTGTGTTTAGCTTCAAACTCTTATTCTGCAGATTAAAGTTCAGCTTTTTGTTCTTAAAGGGGATATTGACTGAAAATGGTGTTTGTAGGTTCCACCCTTCTGAAATGCGTCTTTGGTCACGCTAATATTGAAAAACTATTAAAACACTCACTTAAAAAGACAAAACCCAAAAAGCCTTTTGTTACGTTTGAGAATGATGAGGACTCAAGGTGTTATTTTGTGGTTTTATTAACACAAACTCAGGAACATACAGGAGTGACTCCTACTAGCACAAGTCCGCAGCGAAGAGACGAAGTCTCTTCCGCTGCGTCCTTTTATACTCCCGTGACGCCACCACCAGAAAGACGGAGCGTCACCTCCCACTACACCCGAGGCACCGCCATGTTGGTACACCCCAACTATATACAGTATTCCTATCTAACATCCCCCCCACCCAAAGAAAGTCACAATCACACCAATCAGGCCCTCCCCAATTTGGTAACCCGAGACACTCTCTAAACATATAATCAATAATATATACAACCCTATCCATACACACCACACCGGCCCAGTGGACATCTCTGCCATTTTCTCAATACAGTCAGTAAACACCAAAGGGCCACTCACAAAACAAAATTAATCCGATACAAAATATACCCTATAGACATTTACAAACAATAAGTACACTAACCTAATGGCGGTGTCAAATCCCCCACCCCAGCACTCCCACCCCACAACAAAGGGACATCAAAACAAACAATGCTGAGGCACATTTACATTACACTCACTCCATTATTTACTCTACTCACATACACACACACACAGGGGCAACATGCATCAAATTAGCGGTTTCACTCTTCTCTTACTCTCTTTTCCAAGACCCAAAACGATAATAATAGTAATAACAACAATAAGAGGAATGACACGACTATAATTTCACACACCGCTAGCCCCTTATTAACAGTCCTACTAAGGAACCCCCGGAGGCTCCACTCTGGAACGTCCGTCCCGCGGCCCGCTACCAGAGCGTCTCCATTTTCTTCTCACTGGAGACGGGCTGCACTGGTGTTCACGCCGCAGCTCATTCGGGTGCTGTTTGGATCCATCCGTCAGCTCAAGTTAACAGTCATCATGAGTCCTCACTACCCGCAGTTGACCCTGGTCATCCTGCTGTTCTCTTGTTTTGCGGACCCCTCCAAGCCGAGACGTGACCCTAGGGCGCACATTATCACCCACACCCAGGGGAGTACTCACTGGCTTCTGTGGTCCTTGGCGTCATGACCTGGTTCCTGTAAGGTGCCTCAGGGTCCCACCGATCCGGCCCGAGCTCTGTCCCTGGTCTTTATTTCGGGCACGCCTAGGGCCACGTGGTTTCGCCCCGATCGCTTTCATTTTATGCGTTGAATCAGCCGCGCCAGCTCCCGGCTCAACAGTGGTACTTGGTCGGCCACAGGAGCCACACTGCGCCTGCTCGCTGGTTCTGACCACCCCCACGGGCATCCGACCGTGCTGTTCGGGTCCCTCATCCAGGGTACCGTAAACACTGGCACTGGACACTCGCCGTGGCGACGTTCCAAAGTGCTGGTCGTGCCCCCCCTCACTCGGTCCGGGCATGTTCAAGTCCCACACTTATCCATCTTCTCCCACGTAGAAGTGTCGGCCCCACAACCCACCACCGGACCACTCCTCTCCGACGCTGCAGACAATGGAGAACCCGAGCCCGTAGAACAAGTCACAGCCCATCAGGTTATTCCCTTCGCGGGACACCATGAACTCAGTCGCACCCATTGAAGCCAACTTATACCTCACTGAGAGCCATACCGAGCCCACAATGTCCAGGGGGTTGTTGCCGTAGCCATAACAGGCAATGTCCGTTCTACTCACTCTGTAGTGTGGGAAAAAGGTCTTCACCGTCGTCCAATTCAAAATGGAAGTCGCTGACCCCGTATCCACCATCAGCGGGAACGGCACTCCGTCCAACATGATGTTGCACAAAATGCGCCCGTCAGTGCTGGGCAAAACCGTATGGACCACTATGCGTTTCTTCTTCGTTGAAGCCCCTTTTCCTGGCCCCTGGTCTTCCTGTTCAAAATTCCGTCAGACTCTGGCGAAGTGGTGGAACAGACCGCACTTTCCACAACATTTCCCCTTTGCTGGGCACTCCCTCGCGTTATAGTGGTGCCTACTGGAGCCACACCCGTAACATTTTGGCGTCCCCGGGGCGGACCTGATCTTCACGATAGCGATATATTCGTCATTGCTGCCATCGTCCGGATCCAAGGCCAGTGGCTTCCACTGTTTCTCGTTCCTGGGCAGGGTTTCTGTGTCACCGAGATTCCTTGTAATCTTTTCTGCTGCCTCGTGTTGTTGTGCTAGCTCCATGGTGACTAGTAGCATTAGCTCACCAGCATGAGTCAGGAGACGGACCCTCGCGGAGGAATATGACATGTGCTCCGCTAGCTGGTCGTGGATCATCTCCTCCTCCAAGGCTCTGAATCTGCACTCACCCGCCAGCTGCCAAAGGTCTGCCACAAACTGCTGCACTGATTCCCCCGGTCGCTGACGTCGCTGTCTGAACTGAATGCGCCTCATAATGGTGTTTTCAGGGGTGCAAAAATAGCCCGCCATGAGCCTCACCACGTTGTCAAATGTGTCACCTCCTCCCAATGTGCTGAGGATCTTCTGGCCCTCCATTCCTAAGTTGTGGACCAGAATTGCCCTTGCATGCAACAACTCGAGGTTGCCGAGGTCCAGAGCTATGACGTAGTTCTCGAAGGTCATGTACCACCTAGCACAGGGAACAGGCAGCTCACGCGGAGCCTCCAAGAATGGCCGGAAAGTGGTAGCTGGCCTCTCCATGCCGTATATCCTCGTCGCCAAATGTTACGTCTGAGAATGATGAGGAGTCGAGGTGCTATTTTGTAGTTTTATTAACACGAACTCAGGAACATACAGGAGTCACTCCTACTAGCACAAGAGCCCTCTTCCGCTGCGTCCTTTTATACTCCCGTGATGCCACCACCAGAAAAATGGGGCTTCACCTCCCACTACACTCGAGGCACCGCCATGTTGGTACACCCCAACTATATACAATATTCCTGTCTAACACCTTTATGTAGTTTTTCTCTCCAAGAAGCCATTTTGACTCTTCTAGGTTTGCCTCTGCATAAAATGGTAAACCCAGCCCAGCATAGCTGTCTGTCACATGGATGGGAGCCAGCGGAGTTAGCTTTCAAGCTAACAGTGGTACTAGGAAGCTTGCATCAAGCGTGATTTATATTGTTATTTTCTTTAGATTTCAGTCACCCTACTAGACATCCTTGCTTCCACCTGGTAATCCACAGTGGATCATATACACTACCGTTCAAAAGTTTGGGGTCACTTAGAAATTTCCTTATTTTCGAAAGAAAAGCACTTTTTTTCAATGAAGATAACTTTAAACTAATCAGAAATACACTCTATACATTGCTAATGTGGTAAATGACTATTCTAGCTGTAAATGTCTGGTTTTTGGTGTAATATCTACATAGGTGTATAGAGGCCCATTTCCAGCAACTATCACTCCAGTGTTCTAAAGGTACAATGTGTTTGCTCATTGCGTCAGAAGGCTAATGGATGATTAGAAAACCCTTGTGCAATCATGTTAGGTCTGCAATGCTGTAATTGCTGCAAATGGAGGATTCTTTGACGAAAGCAAAATTTGAAGGAAAAAATTATTATTTCAAATACAAATCATTATTTCCATCCTTGTCAATGTCTTGACTATATTTTCTATTCATTTTACAACTCATGGTGGTAAATAAGTGTGACTTTTCATGGAAAACACAAAATAATTGTCTGGGTGACCCCAAACTTTTGAACGGTAGTGTATCTTGTGTCATTTTGGCTTATTTTGTTATATTTTCACCATGATTTCACATTGAAATGTTAGCATTAGCATGCTAGGCGGTCCGAGATGATCACTGTAACCTGACCCAGTTAGGAGATAACAGGCTGCCTGGATCTGGGCAGTTCTGATAATTATTTCCTATAAATTCTAATCACTCCCACTGGAATCCTTGTTCATCTAATAACGCTGGACTGTATATTTTGTTCTTAGACACTATTTTAGCTTAGTTAAAGTTTTATTTTCTGAGACCGGGACACAGCTGGCAGCAGTTCATAGGGCTGATTTGGGGGGGGGGGGGGCTGACTTGACCTGTTGTTCCCAGCTGAAGCTATAGTAGTTTAACCACTCATTCACGTGTATTCCAGTGCTGATTGTACTCCAGGGACTGGTCATATCCCATCGACCCCTGAAGCCACACACAACCACCCACCAGTGAGTCATTTCATTTATTCTTTGAGACAAATTTATGTTAGTTTGCTCCAAGCTAGGAGCTACGAGCAACTAATGCTAGTATTGGTGATGTAAGAGAGATGACAGATTTTAAAGTGACAAAGCACTGAAAACCACTATTCTCAGAAAGACTGGAAAAATTTAATAATAATAATAATAATAATTTGCTGCAATAATTACATTTTTTTATTGAAAAAGAAATGTCCCAAGCATTACATTAAGACGTGTGAGCTGTTAAAATGTGGGGAAAAAAGTGCTTTCTGTGACCCCTTTAAATATATTGTTATTCAGATATAAACTGAATGGGGGGGGGGGGAGACTCTCTTGGATAAGAACAGTTCTTAAATTAAACCATTATTTTTAAATGACACCTCACCTTGGAGCCATTGAATCATTATTAATTAGAGTCTGTTATTGCTGTAGTTCAGCTGAAAGCATTTGAATCATTTGGTGGGATTGTCTGGGGCCTTGTCTGGGGCCATCCCTCATTCAGGGATGATTAGTGCTACAGTTCTGTTGTTTCATGACAAAGAATACATGTGCCCAAGTAAACCATCATCACTCAGCAATCAGCTAGGTAATATTACATAGCAATCCTAGGAATTTCTGAACTTACTGGTTTAAAATGAACTCTTTTGGTGATGGCCAAACATGGACATTTCTCATCAACGTGCATTAAAGTGTACCAAAAAAAAAATCAGTCATCTCCTTAAAATGTACATCTTAACTGTTATAGTATAATATGCCCAAAGAACTTGTTAATGTCTACATTTTTCAAATTAAATATATACATAGCGGGAAAAATAAGTATTGAACACATTAACATTTTTCTCATTAAACATATTTCTGATGAAGCCATATTGACCTGAGATTTTCACCAGATATTAGTAACAACCCAAGTAATCCATACATACAAAGAAATCAAGGCAACTGTGTTCACAAAACAAGTTATATTTAATACAGTGGAATCACACAAGGAATAATTATTGAACAGGCTTGGTGAAATTCATTTAATATTTAGTAGAAAAGCCTTTGTTGGAACAACAGCTTCCAGACACCTCCTGTATGGAGAAACTAGTCACAGGCATTGCTTAGGCGTGATTGTAGCTCATTCTTCCACACAAACTGTCTTCAAATCTTCAAGGTTCCGTGGGTGTCTTCTATGAACTCTGATCTTCAGATCATTCCATAATTTTAAAATGGATTCAGGTCAGGTGACTGACTGGGCCATTCTAGCAGCTTTATTGTCCTTCTCTGGATCCCAAACACACAGCGAAGTTTCCTTGGCTGTACGTTTGGGATCATTGTCTTGCTGAAATGTGCACTCTCTTTTCATCTTCAGCATCTTGGCAGATGGCAACAGGTTCTTATCAAGAATGTCTCTGTACATTTGTCCATTCAGCTTTTCTTCAATTATATGAAGTCTGCCTGTACCATGTGCTGAAAAACACCCCCACACCATGATGGGATGTGCAGTGCCATTTCTCCTCCAAACATGCTGTGTGTTGTGGCATCCAAAAAGTTAAATTTTGGTCTCCTCTGACCAGACTGTTCTTCCAGTATTTTACTGGCTTGCCCACATGTTGTGCAGCAAACTTTAAACAAGCTTCACCATGCTTTTTCTTCAGGAATGGAGTCTTGCAAGGTGAGTGGGCATAGAGCTCATGTTGGTTGAGTGCATTACTTATTGTTTTCTTTGAAACAGCGGTACCCATTAACTCCAGGTTTTCCTGGAGCTCTCCATAAGTGGTCTTTGGCTGTTGGATAACTCTTCTGATAATTCTTTTGACTCCTCTGTCAGAAATCTTGTGAGGAGCTCCTGGTCATGGCCAGTTTACGGTAAAATGTTGTTTCCACTTCCAAATGATGGCTCCAACAGTGTTCACTGGAACATTAAGCAGTTTAGAAATGCACCTGTAACCAGTGCCATTATTATGTTTTGCAACAGTAAGGTTGCAAAGGTCTAGAGACAGCTCTTTGCTTCTACCCCTCATGAGTTCTTTGTGGTGTGACGATCTGATAGTCACAGACCTTTTAAAGGCTATCAGTCAGGACTTAACCAGCTGAAATTAATTTGCACTGATGGGGGGATGGGATGGCCTCCTAAATTCTGGTGGATTTCAGCTGATTTATTGGCTTTCTATGCCTTTTTGCACCTCTTTTTCTTCATGCATTCAATACTTATTCCCTGTGTCATTCCACTTTATTAAATATAGCTTGTTTTGTGAACACAGTTGCCTTGATTTCTTTGTGTATGGATTACTTGGGTTGTTACTGATATCTGGTGAAAATCTCATTCTTGTTTCTGAACATGTTGCCTTCTGGAGGCTTGATATAATGTAATTTTGTTAATTTTTATGCACTGAGCATCAAAGACTACATAAATATGGTTTGAGAATAATCTGGTTTGTGTTGAAATTACCCCTCAACAACAGTAACACTTGTTGTCTTCACATCTTTTCATTCAGCAGTAACCCTGCATATTGAAAAAAAATGATGAAACTGTGACACCAACACTACAACAAGGCCTGTCGTGCTGTGCCACTCAAGGACAGTGTGTGCATGAAAGAGTCGAGTGGTTTGACAGAATGACTTTTTTTTTGTCTCCAAGGATCTAATGCCAATCTATGTAATATGTTGTCAGTTTTGGAGTCATTTGGTTTCAAAGAAGAAGAAGGGAAAGTTATGCAGATAACAAATATTCAGAACATTCAAAAGTATCTTATTGGTCATGATTGTTAATGCATTATCAAAGTAAATGTTCAATAAAAATAAGATTTACATTTCCATTTTGTAACGGGGTCACTGACTGAACTTTTCCACATTTTAACAGCTGCCAGCGGTCTTGATGTAATGTTTGTGGCATAGTTTTTGTCAAATTTTTGTCAATTCTTTAATTATTGCAGCATAATTGTGACTCATCTTTTGCAACCTTTCTCATAATGGCTCGTTTCAGTGCATGTTTCTTTAAATGCCCAAGAACTGCATTTAAATTTACTCTCCCTTGTATGTTACTATTGCTAATATTAGCTGGCTTGCTCCTAGCTCAGATAGTAAGCCTGAGCCAACTAATGTAAATTTTTCTTAAAGAATGAGTGAAATAATGCATCAATGGTGGACAGGAGTGTGTGGTTTTAATTGCTGATAGGATATGACCGGTGCCTGGAGTACAATAAGTACAGAAACATTCATGAATGATTTGCCATGTTTATGACATTCCATAGTAAACCCAGAAGAGTTGAAACAGCTCATCAGAGACAGAAACTATATAAAGGCTGTTTTTTTTTTTTTTTAAGAGAAGTTGAGTGTTTTGCTATTTTTTCAATAATCACATGATCCATAGATGCATTTCAGAAGGTTAAAACCTATAAAAACACAATTTTTCAGTCAATGACCCCTTTAAATTAACTGTATCATACAGCTATTTGTCACTGTTAAGCACAAACAAAAGTTTAAATAAACTTTTCTGCTTGATAGACTGACAGTTATGTGTTGTAAAGCAGTCTCTCCAGGATTTCGTGGGATGTTTTTATGATTGTTGCGGGCCGAAAAGCTTGAATTCACGGGAGCTTTTTAAAAAAGTTGCGATAAAAGTTGCAATGTTTTTAGTGTTTTTTGCAAGAAAAGTTGTGGGAAGAATTCCAAATTTTAAAGCAGATGCTTTTTTTTCCAGTTTACTGCAGTGATATTCTATGTAACAAGAAAAGCACAGGATTGTCAAAAATTTCCTATTACAGTGATTTGTAAATTAAGCAGAAACTTCTGCTATACAGAAAAACTCTTGTGCAACAGCAAATACAAACATGAACACAGTATCCATTACAACAGCTAGACTGCACTGAATGCATGTTAAAGAGTAGAGATTTTGGAAATTATTGGCAGCATCTTCATTTGAAAACTCCCTACGGTTCCCAACCACTCAGTACCGAGCAGAGAGGAAAAAAGAAATAATTTATTCTGTGTCACTGTATTGGCTATTTGAGTCTGTGTTTTTCTAAAAAAAAAAAAAATACAGAGAATATTCTCTCTCTTTCCATGCCTACCTGTCTGTCTGCTGCATGTCGGTCTTCACACACACACACACACACACACACACACACACACACACACACACACATCTTTCATTTGCAGTGGGACGATGATGGGGGGGGGGGGATGGATGGGGGGGTGCGTTTGTCTGTCCAGAGTCCGCACTGGAGATTAACAGTTTTAAAGCTCATTGACCAGATGTAGTAATGCAGTGTTTCCTCTGGTTTAAAGACCTTGGCGCGGTGGCAACATATTTTTCCGGGGGGAGGGGGGGCAGAAAACACATGACATGCTTGTAACCAGAAAATGTTAATTTTACACTATTTTAATTTTTTAAAATTTTGCACAGTATTATTGCATAATGGAACTTACTATTTGAAGTATTGTACAACCAAGGCTTAAATATTGGAATATTGGGCCAGTTGGGGTCCCACCCAGATGTCTTGTGTTTGGACTTTTTACTGGTGTCGTCCTTCTGTCCTTCCTCTGCTCTCACCTCTCCTGGACCCTCTGCCTGAACACTTTCCTCTCCTTGACTCCTCCTCTCTTCTGTCTCATCTTTCCCTCTCTGAGCTCTGTCTAATTCAGGTTCTTTCTCTGTCTATGGTGGTATACAAACAGGTTAGAAAATATCAAGTGTCACGTTTTGTCCTGCAGGATATTTTTTTTTTTTTTTTTTTGCCATGGTTTACATAAATGACAAAAATTTGTTTTTGTTTTTTTTTGTATTTTTATTCTGGTGTTTTTTTCCATTGAGAAAAAGTAGGAAAGAGAAGGAAAAAACATTCATAATAGTAATTTACTCATGCATACTTTAATTGTATGTTCAGAGGTGGGTATAGTAGCCAGAAATTCTGCTCATGTAAAAGCAGTGCTATGAAATTAATAATTAAAGGAGACAACCAAAAATTTCTAGTTAAGGGTACGAAGAGCCCCCACTTAAAAACTTGAGTAATGACTTCAGTCTTGAAGGTTTGAGGTTTTTCTCAAAAATTTATAACAATTTTCTTATGGTTTTCTACTTTTCTCGGTAAACTTAAGCATTTCTGCATGCCCATAGAAAGCAGGTGTAAGAAAGGGTGTAAGCAAGCACGTCAGCACTCATTCAGTCATGCCTGCCTTTGATCTTTGATGGTGTCATAGTGAGTCCCATTATCATGAGGCATGCCTGCGTTTGATCTTTAAAGATGTCCTATGTTCTGTGACACACAGACATGATGTACTGCTTCGAATGGGTATGGCTTAAAGTAGTGTGTCCTATTGTAGCGATTCCTGCGCTCTGTATGACGTCATACAGACATCCTTCTGAGATCATAGGAACAACAGCCTTATGGTTTATCTGACGTCATATAGAGTTCCGTAGACATCCAGTAAACAGTCCTATGAACACCAACATCATAGGAACATCATAGGATATCAGGCAGACCCGCGCATGCCCATAGAAACCAAGAAACCGGAGCACCCGGAGAAAATCAGCGCTTTGCTTGGCATTTTACACATTTGTAGTGTAGGCTGGCATTCGTCAAGGTTACACATTTGCCGTCTTGTAGGCATGGCGAGTCGTCCTATGATGCCTGAGTTCATAGGACGCACTATGATGATGAGGCAGAGATCATAGGCCATCCTATGATGTCCTAGAAATGTGCTTTAAAGTCTGTCATACCCTTTGCTGGTGAAGGGTGTCCTCCTGTCTCAGACAGGTGCGATGTAATGCTGGAACCTCAGGTGTTTCATTTTCATGGCATCTTTTCTGACGTGCAGCAGTTGTTGTCACTCTATAGAGGGGTTTCAGTCACGTGACCCGCGCGCCTAGCGACGCCGACTGTGCGCCATATTGGTGGTCAAGTGTATCGCCCGCCAGGCTTGTTTACATGACAAAGAGCTGAGTCCTGCGAGGTTTTCTGAAGTGTGTGATAAGTTAGGTGATAAACTACGATGTCAGAGCCTGACAATGGTCTCAGTGAGCAGACGAGGCATCTCTCTGGAGTCGAGTTGAAGAGGTACAAGGAGAAATTGGCCATTCTAGGGGGTTGTGATCCCTACACTGCACCCGGTGTACTGTTTACTCCTTTGACTGCATCAGATGTGACATTGCCAGACTTTGAATTTAGTGATCTGATGATTTACCTGATTGTCAGTCCTTCACCTTACTCATTGGAGAACTTCAGTGCTCACAAGAGCAAGGATGCGTTCAAATTCTTCAGGGCAGGATGGGTGAATGAACCTAAGATCTGGCACCTCAAGGCCAAAGAGCTCCATGTCATCACTGCACGTGTAAGTGTACTAATTACTAGATATACTTTTAAAATATAATATCCTCTGTAGAATCTATGGGACTATAATTATGTGTATACACTGTCTGGTAATTTTCACTAGATTGTGAATTATTATCTTCCATTGCATTGTCACAGGGCTAATATTTCTTATTATCAAATCTAAAATTTTATTAATTGACTAGCAGTATGTACATGATCCTTTTGTCCACGCCTGTTGTAGCAGTGAACTGCACAACACGTGTCCGGCATGATAACGGCGAGAAAACAGCGATGACAGGCACCAAAACACGTGTAGAACTGGTTTGTTTACATAGGCACATGCACAGAGACCTCCAGCGCTTGACCGCCAATATGGCGGCGGCCGGCCGTGACTCAGACCTGTGACATCGCGTGAAAACCCCCTATTGCTCTCCATCTGGTGGGTCTTCTTCTTCGTTGAAACCACTGGTTGAGGGATAGGTGCGTCATAATTCCAGTTCATGGACAGGATCATTACTACACTACTACACTTGATCTTAGCAAAAAGACCGAGAAGCGATCATGAAAATAGATCTGAGCAAAAAGAGGCTTTCCGGCATGGACTCACTGTATATGACATCATAAAGACATGAAGGCAGCTTTGATGTATATGACATCATAAAGACATGTTGCCTGATGTCTGTCACTGTATATGACATAAAGACATGAAGGCAGGCTTGATGTATATGACATCATAAAGACATGTTGCCTGATGTCTGTCACTGTATATGGCATAAAGACATGAAGGCAGGCTTGATGTATATGACATCATAAAGACAGTCACAAGTCATCCTATGATGCCTGAGTTCATAGGACATCCTATGATGTTCAGGCAGAGATCATAGGCCATCCTATGACCCTCTAGTCTGCCTTGGTCCGCGTACACTTTGGAAGAGCCGCACGCGGCGCTGTTCATGCTCACTTTTTTCATCTACCCAGGCCAAGCGGTTGACGCATGTGCACAAACGTCATTTGTAGTTTCACTCCCGCCGAATAGGTAGCGCCAAGGTGCTGACGCACCAGGATTTTCACCAACAAAGAAACAGTGGACCTCTTCACAAAGTTTCTTTTCAAATATAGAGTCCATTTCTGCTGTTTTGACTTCCTGGTTTTCACTCCTTTTCCACAAAGATGCTGCTGCCGCTATGACAGAAAGTATGTACGTACAGCCATGGACAAAATTGTTGGTACCCCTCTGTTAATGAAAGAAAAACCCACAATGGTCACAGAAATAACTTGAATCTGACAAAAGTGGTAATAAATAAAAATTCTATGAAAATTACCCAATGAAAATCAGACAATGCTTTTGAATTGTGGTTCAACAGAATTACTTTAAAAAACAAACTCATGAAACAGGCCTGGACAAAAATGATGGTACCCCTAGAAAAGATTGAAAATAATGTGACCATAGGGACATGTTCAACCAAGATGTGTTCTCTAATTAACATCACAGGTGTCTACAAACTTGTAATCAGTCAGTCGGCCTATTTAACCCCTTGACGCCTGTTGTCGCGAATTCGCATCAAACCGCTTCCGCTCCAAATGCAACCAAAATACTGTCTGTATTCCTCCACTTCCGGTTGGAGCACTTCCAACACATACCTAGGAACCTTTTGCAAGCATTAGTTTCTCGTAGGAATGGTCAGAGACGGAGCACCATCCATTTCCTGATTGCTAGGGTTAGGGTTAGGGTTATAGTTTGGCAGTCAAGAGAGTTGAAAATACTGAAAATAACTTTGTTGCATAAATAAAAGACTCTTCATACTTGAGATGGGAACAGGTGCTTTTTTACCTTTTTTTTACCATAGATGCCTGTTGTCGCTAATTTGCATCATACCTAAAATTATATCTATTTTATGTGCTACAGTCAAATTAACTTTCTCAACTTAATTTAGCATCTACTTGAAAGCAAAAACACAAGTGAATTTTTTTTTTCATAATTGGAAATAAATTCAGGCGTTAAGGGGTTAAAGGGTGACAAGTAGTCACTGTGCTGTTTGGTGACATGGTGCTTACCACACTAAACATGGACCAGAGGAAGCAAAGGAGAGAGTTGTCTCAAGAGATATTTTTCTTAACCTTTTAGAGTGTGAGATTTTGTGTGCCCCTAGTGGCAGAGCGCGGCGCTGCGCCTGTCATCTCACTCTGACATGATCAGCTCCATTGAGGATTTGTACTGATTTGTACTGATCTGCCAGTTTCAGAAGGTGGCAGACATCCATTGGAGGGCTCAATGGATGACACGTAATACACCAAAGAAGAACTCCTCATTTCCTTTTCCTGTTTTTAGCATTTTAGCCCAGAAAGCTAATATGGCTGCCATCCGTCATTGTGCACCGTCACTTAGTCGGCTTTGTACGCGGTAAATAGTCGCGGGATACAAGCGAAATTTATGTGGGATAATCATAAGACTTTGTAGATGTAGTAGAGAGTGTAAATGACTGACAGAATGCAAAATAATGACCACGATGGGTGAAAACGCAGCGAGCGAGTCCCCTTAGCCTCCGGTAAGTGAGGAACTTCTGTGTTTTTTTTAATATTGTACTGATTTCTTGATCATATACTTTGAAGATGAGATGATGAGGTACCTCTGTACAAAAAACGGTGTCAAAAGACTGAACTATTCTTTTTATAAATATGTCCAACGTCCAGTTTTGACTGAGTTATGGAATTTAAAGAGGTGCCGTGACATTATACAAATGAGATGTGTAAATTTTTTCCTATCTGAAACTTTGGATCATATTTTACATCTTTCTAATTGACAGTAAGCCATTATCTCTTACCACTTTCAAGTTATAGCTTTGGAAATCTGAACTATTTTATTGACAAAAAATATTTACCACTCTTGACCACTAGGGGCCATGTCGCAGTTCAGTGAGAGACA
The DNA here is from genome assembly GCA_020510985.1 of Pholidichthys leucotaenia. NCBI lineage: Eukaryota > Metazoa > Chordata > Actinopteri > Cichliformes > Pholidichthyidae > Pholidichthys > Pholidichthys leucotaenia. The sequence continues at coordinate 234,764,583 of CM035847.1, forward strand.
CACTCAGTGTTAAATTCATATCTCCTTGGCTTGGCAGTAATATTTCTGGCGAGGCGAACCACTTATTATTATCATTATTATTATTACCAAGCCCATATGATTCCACTTTGCCATGCGCTCACTTCATCTTACCTGTGCAAATCCGAGGAAGCTCTGGAGCTGAGATAATAATCAGATGAATAATTTCACTCTTTTTGCTTTTCCTCGTAATTTTTTTTCTTTGCCCAAGGTATAGGTTGAATTTTTAAAAAATCCTTTAAGATTCTCCGATTGCAGGAGCATCATAAACGGTCTCATCCTGCAGCAGGATGAGGTGTGACGCCGGTGTGTGCAGCATGCAGATCATGCTCGTCTCTGCTATTAGAGAGCAATATCGTTCATCAGTTTGGATGCTCACACCTTTATATCTGTTAATTAATATCATAATCTTTATCATGCTTGGTGTGGATGGTCCTTAAAAGTATGTATTTCCAAGAGCAGTTTTAGGAGCAAACCAATACAACTTATTTCACTGTACTTTCTCTGGCACCATGCAACAGAGGTGTGACTAATCTGAAAGAGTGCTAACACAAGATATGCTTACAGAGTAACTGGGTGGCAGAATCATCAATTTTATATCATTCTGAAATAGTCATGCAGCATTAAAAATAGCATAATAAGTAGCAGGCCTGAAATTAAACCAGCCTAAAAACATGACCTGCTTTGTTTAGCACTCTCCTGTGTCTCCGTCAGCAAAGTTTCAGCAGGCAGCCATGCATTAAATTACATACTGTATATTAGGATCATATTAGGATCCATAGAGTTTTTCTTCTATAGATTTTTTTTTTTTCAGGAAAAAATTTTTCTCATTCCTATTTCAAGCCCAGAGGTTGGTTGGCCTTCTAAATTGGTCTAGCGAACACAGCTGCTTCTAAGAAATCTGCTCACACCTGATAAGCCCAGTAACCATGGCACCTTTACCAGCAACGCTCCGACATCAAATATGCTTCATTTCAGATGGGAAGGTGAAGTTATGAACTTTCACAGGTCTGTCCCCAAAAAGGTGGAAATAATCGTTGAAGCGGTGAGACAGAGAATTGCATTTCACTGTATAGATGAGCCACAGCTGCATTCAGTTGGTCAGGTCCTGTAGTGAGACAGATGAGATATTTACTGTACATTTCTGACATGTTTTTTTAATTATTATTTCAGCATAATATTAATATTAAAGGAAAGCAAAAGGTGTTAATTCCTTAGTTATGCAGTGAACCAAAGTAACTACCCAGCATGTAACTATTTAATCATTCTTCTACATTTATTGTGAAGCCAGTATTACCACTATGTATTTGTGATCTTTTTTGATGGCATCATCATAGTAGTCTGTCGTGGGCGACAATGGACTGTTTCATTTAGGTCTGATCAGATTCCTCCACGCAGCTCTGTCCTTAGCCTTCTGCTGCCAGGAACTCCTGTCTATATCCAGCTTCTTCAAGTTTCTTTTTACAGTGTCTTTAAATCTGACCCTTGGTCTACCCTGATTGCGTTTGCCCTCGCATAATTGTGAGTAGAGTAACTGCCGAGGGAGACGCGAACCTATAGGAAAGCAGTGTGTTGAATAGAAAAACTTCAGGAAGGTTCTGACAGCAATCGGTGACATTTTCAATCCAACAGCATTCATGCACAGTAAAATGGGCCAGGAGGTGGACTGAGTAATTTCAAATGAGTATGCTGTGAGCCTTCAGCAGCCCTGGAGAAAATCTCCTCAAAAAAAAAAAAAAGTGAAATTATTGCAGTGAGAAGAGCTTGACCTTAATAACTCTAAATGCACCTGCAAGCAGTGTGTGTCTGGAAGAGTGTATGATGTGGAAACAGACATGGGTGAGACTTTTCCTCGCTCTATAGTGAGTGATGGCATCCAGGAAAAAAAAAATGGGAGAAAAAAACAAGTGTAATCTCTGTTTCATACAGGCCTGGTGATAACCACATGTTCTTTCACTTGAGGTGTTCACCATGGTCTTGTGTTTTTATGAATATAGCAAATGCATTCCCTGTACTGTACCATACAGCCCATGCCATTATCCAAGACTTCCCCGTGGTATGCTGTCTTTTATTTTTCTCTGAATGAAAACATTTCAATGGGAGACTTGGATGTGATGTAACATAAGATTCTTTTTATGTCATATACTGTATGTGAACACTGCAGTGTGGCAGCGCTCTACATCACAGTCCTTATTGATTTACCAATATACTATAAACTATAATACATGTTTGTCTTTTATATTATATTTATGTATATTTTATAACTAACCTTATTTGAAAATAATAAAGTACTTTTGAGTTACATCCCATTAGTTGTTAAAATAGTTCATTCAGTAAAGGATACAACTCTGGTATTTACTGTACCTCCATCCATCCATCCATCCATCCATCCATCCATCACTTACCGCTTTTCCGGAGGTCCGGGTCACGGAGGCAGCAGTTCAAGCAGAGAGGCCCAGACTTCCTTCTCCCCAGCCACCTGCTCCAGTTCTTCAGAGAGGATACCAAGGTCCTAAAAGGTCCAGCTGTTCTAAAACGGTAAATGATTTTAGACCGGTTGCTTTGACTTCAATTTTAATGAAAATTTTTGAAAAACTGGTCAGATTTGAGGTCCTAAAGCAGACTGAGCATGCATTGGATCCTTTGCAGTTTGCCTATAGGCCTCACAGAGGAGTGGAGGATGCCACTGTCACTCTGTTTAGCATGCTTTTTGAACATCTGGATTTTAATGGGACACACGCCAGGCTTTTATTTGTGGACTTTTCTTTTGCCTTTAATACAATCCAACCTCATATTTTAGTTGAAAGGCTCCTGCAACAATTTGAGTTAAGTAATAATCTGGTGGGTTGGATTCTGGATTTTTTAACCAACAGGACACAGAGATTAAGGGTCAATGGTACATTGTCTGACCAAAAGTGTTCTTCTACTGGCTCTCCTCAGGGGTGTGTGTTGTCACCACTACTCTTCATCCTGTACACAAACATGTGTTGGAGCAGACATGACAACAGACACATTATAAAGTATGCTGATGATTCAGTTGTTGTCAAGTCTCCTCCAGGATGGTGAGAGTGGCCACGGCCCAGTAGTTGATGATTTTGTTCACTGGTGTGAGGATTCCTACCTGCAGCTGAATACGACAAAAACTAAAGATATGATTATTGACTTTAGGAGGAAAACTCCCAGGCACGAAGTCACTGTACTAAAAGGCCAGATCACTGAATGTGTGCAATCCTACAAATATCTTGGGACGATTATTGATAGTGATTTAAACTTTGAAGAGAACTGTGAAAGGGTGTGCAAAAAGGGTCAGCAACATTTGCATTGTTTAAGGAAACTTGCACTCTTCCAAATTGACCGAACCATAATGACAATGTTTTATCGGGCTTTTATTGAATCTGTTTTATCCTTTTCTTTAGTGTCATGGTTTGGTCAGATAAAACTGAAACAGAGGAAATCCTTGGATCAGGTAGTTAGATGGTCCAGTCGTTTGCTTGGTGAGTCACAGCTGAGCCTGACATTTATTTTTTTTGACTTATTTTGTACCCGTAGGTAGATTTGTTCTGCAGTCCGGTGACAAGCCACCAGCTGCCGGTCGCTGCGTGCGCAAGCGCCCCTTATCTCCCTAACCTGCATGTTTTGGCATGTGGGAGGAAACCGGAGAAATCCTGGAGTAAACCCACGCAAACACGGGGAGAACATGCAAACTCCACACAGATCACTGTTGGCCGGGGGCAGGGATCGAACCCACGATCTCCTGATCCCCGCGATCCCCCGGCCGAGGGTAAAACTGTGCTGCCGCAGTGCTAACCACTGTGCCACCATGCAGCCCGGTGACATCTGGTGACATCCCTGTACACCAGACAGGTACAGAGGATTGCTTCCTCCATTTTAAATGATGACTCCCACCCTTTGCACTGCCACTTTCAGCTTCTTCCCTCAAGACGGAGGTTTGCTGTCCCAAAAAGTAAAACCCACAAAAACAGCTTTGTTCCTGCTGCTGTTAAAGAGTTGAACAAGTTGTAACAATATATTGCACATAATTTAGTTACCTATTTTTTTTTTCCACAATATCTTTATTGAACCTTTTTTTTTAACAAACATGATACAAACAATCAAACACTAACACTAAAGTACTACAAAAAAAAAAAATACACTAAAAACACCAACAACCACCAACAAAATCAAATCTTCAACAATGCTCCTCTGTTTAGTCTAGACCACATGTGTCAAACTCAGGCCCGCGGGCCAAATTTGGCCCGCAGTGTAATTATTATTGGCCCGCGAGATCATATCAAATGTGCATTAGAGCTGGCCCGCGGTATATACTGTACCGCTAATACTACAAATCCCACAATGCTTTGCTAGTATGTTGGCGCGCAGTCGAAACCGGCAAGCGCTCCTTTTTTCTGTTGACAGTCATTGACAACCATGCTCCAGTCACATCGGACAAATTAATTTCACCCTCCACAAAAATGGCCAAACGAAAGATGGACAACAGGAGCTTTCAAGACAGGTGGGAGGCAGATTATCTGTTCACGAATATAAAGGACAGACCTGTTTGTCTTGTGTGCGGAGCGAACGTGGCTGTAATGAAAGAATATAACATAAGAAGACACTATGAAACAAAACATTATGAAAAGTACAAGGACCTGGACGTAAAGCAGAAGCGGCAGAAGGTGGAGGAGATGAAAAGAAGTCTGGTTTGCCGGCAGACTATGTTCATGAAAGCAAAATCAAAAAGTGAAGCTGCTGTAAAGGCCAGCTTTATTGTGGCAGCAGAGATAGCAAAATCAGCCCGGCCCTTTAATGAGGGAGAGTTTGTCAAAAAGTGCATGGTCAAAGTTTGCAACATCGTGTGCCCAGATAAAAAGCAAGAATTTTTAAATGTGAGCCTGAGCAGAAACACCGTGGCTGAGCGCGTGTGTGAGCTTTCCACTAATCTACATGACCAACTAATAAAAAAGGGAAAAGATTTTATTGCATACTCCCTTGCTGTGGATGAGAGCAGCGACACGTCTGATACTGCCCAGCTGTCAATCTTCATCCGTGGAGTAGACTCGAGCCTGTGCGTCACAGAGGAACTTTTAGGATTAAAATCAATACATGGCACCACCACAGGAAAAGATATCTTTGAAGAGGTATCCAAATGTATAACTGAAATGAGCCTGCCTTGGGATAAACTTGTGGGACTGACGACAGATGGTGCGCCTTCGATGTGCGGTCAAAAGAGTGGATTGGTCGGCAGGATTCAGGAGAAGATGCGGGAGGAAGATGCAGGTGAACTTACAGTTTATCACTGTATCATACATCAGGAAGCGCTCTGTGGCAAAGCTCTGCAAATGGAACATGTTATGAGCTCTATAAAACGAGTAGTCAACTTCATAAGAGCAAAAGGTTTGAATCACCGGCAGTTCAAGTCTTTTCTGGAGGAGTTGGATTCAGAATACAGAGATAAGATAAGATAAGCCTTTATTAGTCCCACAACGGGGAAATTCCAGGATTGCAACAGCACAGGGATAGCAACACTCAGAGCAACAATCAGAAGGCAAGAAAAAAAAAAAAAAAAAAAAAAACAAGCAAGCAAGAGCAGCTAATATACATATGTACATATTACTATAAAATATATATATACACACACACACAGAGACACACAGTGCAGAGCATTGTAGCTGGATGGAATAAATATATGAATATATGAACACACAGTGCAGAGCATTGTAGCTAGATGGAATAAATATGTAAATATATAAACACCCACAGTACGGAGCATTGCAGCTAGGTGGAATAAATATGCAAGTATATAAACACACACAGTGCGGAGCAATGTAGCTAGATGGAATAATATGTAGATATATAAAAACACAGTGCGGAGCATTGTAGCTAGATGGAATAAATATATAGATATATAAATATAAACACACCCAGTGCTGAGCATTGTAGCTAGATGGAATAAATATGTAAATATATAAACACACACAGTGCAGAGCATTGTTGCTAGGTGGGATGAAACAGCATAACCGTCTATTTAGTTATCCTACATGGTATGATTATGTGCCCATACATATTCTCACCCTCCATAGCGACCGGTATGTTCCTAGTTGTATGCCGGAGAGGACCATTGTGTAAGTCTATTGCATCTTTTGCATTAAAAAAAAAACTATTAGTTTGTTACGTCTTTTTGCTATCTCTGCGAGCAGCCCTGCTTAGGTTGTACAGTCTGACAGCCGTTGGTAGGAAGGACCTACGAAACCTCTCGGTTGTGCACCTGGGATGATGTAGTCTGCTGCTAAATGAGCTCCTCAGTGCATCCAGTATGTCCTGCATAGGGTGGAACTCGGACTCCAGCAGAGATGACAGTTTAGCCACCGTCCTTCTCTCTCCTATCTCCTCCATCGGATCAAGGCGCTGCCCCAGGACAGAGCTAGCTTTCTTAATCAGTTTGTTCAGTCTCTTCCTATCGGCTGCAGTAATGCCACTGCCCCAGCAGACCACTCCAAAAGTGATGGCTGATGCCACCACCGTGTCATAGAATGACTTCAGCAGCGCCCCTTGTACACCAAAAGACCTGAGTCTCCTCAGCAGGAACAGCCTGCGCTGTCCCTTCTTGTAGAGTGCGTCAGTATTGTGTGACCAGTCTAGTTTATTGTTCAGATGAATACCCAGGTACTTATAGGATGTCACCATCTCGATGTCTGTTCCCTGTATATTTACTGGTGCTGTGAGGGGCTGCCCATGCCTGCGGCAGTCCACCACCAGCTCCTTAGTTTTCCTCGCGTTGATCTGGAGGCAGTTCCGATGGCACCAGTCCACAAAGTCCTGGATAAGCCCTCTGTACTCAGCTTCATCTCCGCTGGAGATGAGACCAACGATCGCAGAGTCATCAGAGAACTTCTGTAGATGGCAATGTGTTGTGTTGTGTGAGAAGTCCGCAGTATAAAGAGTGAACAGGAAGGGAGCCAGCACCGTTCCCTGGGGGGCCCCCGTGCTACTGATGATCGTGTCGGAAACACAGTCCCGGGTTCTCACAAACTGAGGCCGGTTCGTGAGGTAGTCCAGGATCCATGATGACAGGTGCTGGTCCACCCCTGCGCGCAGCAGCTTGTCCTTCAGGATCATCGGTTGGATGGTGTTGAAAGCACTGGAGAAGTCAAAGAACATGATCCTCACCATATTCCCGGGCTTCTCCAGGTGGGACAGAGAACGGTGAAGGAGGAAGATCACCGCATCCTCCACCCCAATGCCATGCTGGTAGGCGAACTGGAGTGGATCCATCGCTGGTTCCACCAGGGGGCGGAGATGAGCAAGGAGCAGTCTCTCCAGGGTCTTCATCAAGTGGGACGTCAAGGCCACCGGTCTATAGCTGTTCAGGTCTTTGGGGTGGGAAGTTTTTGGTACAGGTACCACACAAGATGTTTTCCACAGCTGTGGTACCCTCCCCAGTTTCAGGCTCATGTTGAAGATATACGTCACAATCCCACACAGCTGGTCTGCACAGGACTTGAGGAGCTTTGCGCTGATGCCGTCCGGTCCCGACGCCTTCCTCGCCTTGATCTTCCTCAGCTCCGTCCTCACCTGGGTCTTGGTCAGGGTCAAGATGGGGGGCTGTGTGTTGGGAGTGGGGGCGGTGTCGGTGGAGTGGGGAGTGGGCAGCAGGACTTGATTTCTTAGAGGCAGCAGATGTGCCCTATCACACAGAGGTGAGATGGCTAAGCAGAGGAAAAGTACTGAACAGATGTTTTGAGCTACGTGAGGAAACCTGTCAGTTTATGGAAAACAAAGGGAAGGACACAACAGAGCTGAGAGATAAAAAGTTTCTGTGTGAGCTTGCATTTCTGTCTGGCATTGTGAGCCATCTCGATGTGCTTAACCTGCAGCTTCAGGGACGGGGCCACATTATCACAGACATGTACGCAGCAGTGAGGGCCTTTAATACTAAGTTGTGTCTGTGGAAGACTCAGATGCTGCAAGGAAACTTGGGTCATTTTCCGTGCTGCCAAACCATGGCAGAGCAAATTTCTCCTGCCGTGCTGCCTAGCGCACAGTTTGCTGAAAAAATCAACGCGCTCAGCGCCGAGTTTTCCCGGCGATTTGCCGACTTTGAGGCTCAGAAAGGGAGATTTGAACTGCTCAGTAACCCGTTTGCGATCGACGTGGAAAGCGCACCAACCAGCCTCCAAATGGAGCTAATTGAACTCCAATGTAATGACATGCTCAAATCAAAATATGACTCTGTTGGTGCTGCGCGGTTTCCATGTTTCCTCCCCGACACAATGCCTCAATTACGCACCCAAGCTGCTCAGATGCTCTCAATGTTCGGCAGCACATATCTATGTGAACAACTGTTCTCTATGATGAAGGTGAACAAAACACCTCACAGAAGTCGACTCACTGATGAACACCTTCACTCCGTCCTGAGGTTTTCCTCAGCTCAGAGCCTGACCCCAGACATTGATGAACTTGCAGCTAAGAAAAGATGCCAGGTATCTGGCTTAGACCAATGTGCAGAGTAAATCAGAGTGTAGCAAACTGATCTTGAATATATCTGTTATTTATGCACTTTTTCTACTGCAAGGCATGGTCTGGTAATAGTTGAAATGTTGGATTTTTATTGAATGACATTATTATTTTTGGTTCTTTTGTTGTTGGCTTTGAAAAAGATTTACTTTAAAAAGGAACTTGAAAGGATACGGGGAGAGACATACTTTATTTATTTATTTAAATAAGAAATGAATACCACTGATGTGTCTTTTATTTCAAATTTAATTTCTCATGTGTTTGTAATATCAAGCTTTGGTTGTTCCAGATTCTGTGTTTAAGCAAAACTAAAGTTTGTTTCCATATGAAAAGGTTAAACATTACATATCAGTTGCAGTTAATTTTTCAATAAATATTGAGTTTGGCCCGTGACTTTACTTCACTGCTTAATTTTGGCCCACTGTGAATTTGAGTTTGACACCCCTGGTCTAGACAATCCATTACATAAGTATACATATTATGTTCACCAGTTTGGAATTTACAAGGTCCACACACATCATTCACCTTCTTCTTCAAGAGTTATGTTTAAATTTTTTACATAATCAATAAAAGGTCTCCATATATTCTCAAACACAATTTCCTTTGATTTCAGTATATATGTTATTCTTTCTAATGGAAGGTTTGTTAACATCTGTCTTAACCACTGAGTCACATCTGGTCTATGAGTCTTTTTCCATAATAGTGCAATACATTTTTTGGCATTAAGCAAACTGAGGTCTATGAATGTTCTTTCACTTTTATTAAAATTATGCTTTTCTGGGTACAGACCCAACAAAAACAGTTTAGGATTCAATATGATTTGTTTTGAGATTATTTTTTCAATTGTTACCCTCACCTCTTCCCAAAACATTCTTATTAATCTACATTCCCATAAACAATGAAATAGGGTTCCTTTACTTTCCATGCATTTTGTGCATGTATCTGGTATATTTTTGTTATATCTATTTAACTCCTCCGGTGTAACATACATCCGCATTAACCATTTGAAATGTATCAATTTAAGGCGTGCATTTATTGATTTGGTTTGAGCTTCTGTACAAGCCAATTCCCATTGTTCCTCTGAAATTTCAGTTTGCAGATCTTCTTTCCAGTAGTTTAATCTTTTCAGTGAATTTTCACTTGAAGATAGTGTCAATGAGTTATAAAATTCTGAAATAATACCCTTTCTTTTACTATCTTTCATCATCATTTTTTCCAAGGATGAATAAATAGGTCGAGTGAGAGCTTTATTTTGATTTGATCGAATAAAGTTTCTAAGTTGAAGATATTTAAAAAAATGTGTTCTATTGAGATTAAATTTGATCCTCAGCTCTTCAAAAGACATTGTTATCTGCACATGGCAAATATAAATCCTGAATCTTTTGTATCCCTTTTAAATTCCATACTTTAAATACAGCGTCCGCTCTCCCTGGTTTAAAATATTGATTACCCCATATTGGACTAAATTGTGACAATAACTGTGGTTCTTTTAAATAGTTTTTAGCTTCACACCATATTTTGATCATATGCTTTACAAATGGATTTTTAACTTGTTTTTGTAATTTTTTTGCCGAATCTGAGTATATGAATATGGGAAGAGGTAAAGGTAAATTGTATGATTCCATTTCAGTCCAGTGAGGGAGATCATTTGATGAAAAATAATATGTCATAGACCTCAGTTGTGCCGACCAATAATACAACATAAAATTTGGACATTTCAGACCTCCACGATCAAATGGTAAATATAATAAAGACAAATGTAATCTAGCCCTCCTGTTGTTCCATATAAATTCCACTAACTTTTTTTTTATTCTTGAGAATAGATCTAAAGGTGGTGATAAGGGAATGTATTGAAATAAATAAAGTATTTTAGGTAAAATATTACTTTTAAGTATATTGATTCTCCCGATCATCGACATTGGTAGTGACATCCATCTCTGAGTTAACTCACTGATATCTGACATTAAGGCTTCATAGTTGACACTGGCGACTGATTCTAGCTTAGGCACAATTTGGATTCCTAAATATTTAAACTGATTTACAACATTGAATTGATTTACCTCAGGGGCTGGGTAATTTCTCTGGGTCTCATTTAGCATTAATATTGAAGATTTAGTTTTATTTATTTTATATCCTGATATTTCCCCAAAATTCTTTATTAAATTCAACAAGGTTGGAATTGATTTTTTTAGATTCGACATAAACAAAATTATATCATCGGCGTACAGGGAGATTTTATGTTCTGTTGGTCCAACTTTAATTCCATATATTTGTGAATGTAAACGTATCGCTATCGCTAAAGGTTCAATTGCCATAGTAAACAGTAAAGGTGAAAGTGGACAGCCTTGTCGACATCCTCTATTGATTTTTATTGGTTTTGAAATATTGTTATTTGTTAGGATTTCTGCTGTAGCATTATTGTATATTATTTGAACCCATTTTATGAAATTATTTCCAAGTCCAAACCTTTGTAGGACTTCAAAAAGAAAGGGCCATTCAACTCTATCAAAGGCCTTTTCGGCGTCCAATGATAGGAGAGCTGTATCCGGTGCTTCTTTATTAAAATAAATAATATTAAATAGTCTTCTTACATTATGGAAGCCTTGTCTACCCTTTATAAAGCCATTCTGATCTCGATTAATAATATTTGGTAAAATTTCTTGTATTCGTCTTGCTAAAATTTTACAGATTATCTTAAGGTCGGCGTTTAATAGGCTTATTGGTCTCATATTTTCACATTTATTAGAGGGCTTACCTGGTTTTGGCAGCAGTATAATTAAGGCATTATTTATGTATGATGGTAAATTATTATTTTGAAATGCTTCTAGAACCATTTCCAAAAAAGGTTTTATTAATTTATTCTTAAATTTTTTATAAAGGTCAACTGGAAGACCATCTGGTCCTGCACTTTTTCCTGATTTCATATTATCAATGGCTAGCCCAACTTCTTCTTGACTAATTTTAGACTCCAATATCTCCCTGTTTTCATTTGGAATACACGGTATAGATAGTTCGTTCAAAAACCCATTTAGTTTTGTTAAATCAGGTTCATTTTTGGTATCATATAATTTTTCATAGTAATCTCTAAAGGCTCTATTAATTTCTAAAGGATCTACAACTGGCTGTCCGTTACTTATAATACTAGTAATTGGTGTTTTAATTTCTAATTGTTTAATCTGCCATGCTAATAATTTTCCTGATTTTTCACCTTGTTCATAAAAAGATTGTTTCAATCTTAGAAGACTCGAGGCAGCTCTATTCGCTGATTTTTTGTCGTATTCAGCTCTCAAAATCAGTAATTCATTCTCCAACCTTGGGTCACTTCCTGCATACACTTTTTCCTGAAGACTTTTTATTTTATGTTCCAATTTAGCTCTCTCCTCTCGAGTCTTCTTAGATTTTGATCCTGTATAACTAATAATATGTCCCCTAATAAAAGCTTTGAAAGCCTCCCACTTTACACATGCTGATGTTTGTGTAGTATTGATGTCAAAGAACTCGTCTATCTGTTTTTCTATATACTTGACAAATTCCTCATCCTGAAGCCATTTATGCTGAAATTGCCATCTACCTGATTCCTTTGTCAATTTTTTTATCTACATACAGTATATTAGACAACAGGGTGCATGATCAGAGATCACGATGTTATCATAAAAGCAGTTTTGAATCTTGGACCTTAATTCTGTGGAAATCAAAAAATAATCAATACGTGAGAATGTCTTGTAGGTACTGGAATAACAAGAATAGGCTTTAACTTGTGGTTTCATTTCTCTCCATATATCTAACAATCTCAATTCTTTCATAAAATGATTAATAGTCATCCTACATCCAATGTGCGTACAATCCAGTCCTGTTGATCTATCTATACCTGGATTCAATGTACAATTAAAATCCCCTGCTATTATATGTTGCCCTGTAAGTGATGATAAAATAAGAAATAAGTTAGCAAAGAACTTCTGATCATCTATATTGGGACCATATAAGTTCACAAGATTTATATTTTCTAATAGCAAAGAACCTTGAATGATTACATATCTTCCAAATTTGTCTCCAATTACATTTTTCACTTGAAAAGGAACTGATTTATGTATGAGAGTCATAACTCCCCTGGCTCGGGATGAAAATGAAGAGGTGAATACACTTCCTTGCCATCTACTCCTAATTCTTTTAACATCCTCCTCTATTAGATGAGTTTCTTGTAAAAACACAATTTTTGAACCCATGTCTTTTATTTTATTCATAACTTGTTTAAGTTTTTTTAAGTTTTGTAGACCTCTGCAATTCCATGAAGTTAAATTAAGATTAACACTTTGGTTTATGATCAATAGAGAGTTTGGGATTACCTTGCAGTGTAAACATGCTCATACAGAGAAGCAAAAACATGAGTGGTTGAACATTCATCCTACAAACTACACACAAACAAATTTCCCCTTCCCACACTTGTGGCAAACCCCCCAAAATCAAAAGAAAAATTCTGTCTCCCGATATAGCCATCGACCGTTCCACACCCACGGGGAACAGCCTAAGCCACTCCTTCTTCATCCTCCCAATCACCCTAACTCTACTGCTTTTAATGACGTAACATTAACTCTCCTCTGTAGTTTTCCAACTTAACTCCATAATTTTTAACAACTTTGTACATCATAGTTTTTTTTGTTTGTTTTGTTTTTGTTTTGTTTTTTTAATATATAATACAATCTATATTTTGTAAACTTACTATTTACTTCAAGTCAGTCAGATGCCTGTGCAAATGCTTAATTATTCTACCTTATATTTTGTTCATGCTTAGCTCCCACCAGTCTCTTCTTCTTCTTTGATCTTCTTGATGAACTCCTGCGCCTCCTCTGGGGTCTTGAAGATGTGGGTTCTGCCCTCATACGTGGTCAGCAGTCTCGCAGGATAGATTACACCATGACGAATCCCAAGGTTGCGCAGCTCCTTACGTACGGGATCAAACTGCTTCCTCAATTGCTGGATTCCTGTGGCCAAATCTGGGTAGAACCGCACCTGCTGGTCCTGGTGTTTAATCTCTCCTTTAGCTCGTGCAGCGTTGAAGATCTTCATCCTGTCTCTGTTGCTAAGAAACTTCATAATTAAGGTCCTCGGCGGTCCCTTATCTCTCCGTGGGCCAATACGATGTGCATTTTCCAGAACCACTGCTGATTGCAACTCCTCGCTGCCCAGCACCTCCGGAATCCACTTTTCCAGAAAGGAACATACGTCCCGACCTTCTGATTCCTCTGGAAGACCCACCAGCCTCAAGTTATTCTGTCTCGACCGAGATTCCAAATCCAAAATATTATCTTCCAGAGATTTTTTTTTTTTTTTCCAAAGTGCGCACCTTTAATTGAAGACGGGTGACGTCATCTTCAGCACTAGCGAGACGGAGCTCCATCTGCGCCGTTCGTTCTACACAGTCACCCAATTCCTTTCTTATTCCTTCCAACGCTGTCATAATCCCATCAAATCTAGAGGAAAAGTCCGCTCTCATTGAACTCATGGCAGCCATCAGCGCATCTGCGCCTCCCCGCGCAGACATCGCACCGTTGCCAGCCTCCTCCGCCATATATGGAGTTTTATTTGCTGCGTCACAGACCTGAAAGTCCGTTAATTTGGACTGTTTCGGCGGCTCGCTTTTTCCTTTACCTGGTTTTCCAACCTTAGGCTTCGCCGACATATCCTCGCCCGAACGCTGGGATACGTTCTGTCCCAAATGAGAGAGTTATTTGCCGATTTTTTTTCTCCAGGAGCAGAGCAGAGCGAGACACGTCCGTCCTACGTGGCAGCCATAACCGGAAGTAGTTACCTATTTATTAACTTTATTTTATATTTACTTATTTTTGTAGGATTTTTATTTGGGTTCTAAATCTTTTATTGGGTTTTAGACTTCTGAGTTTTTAACCTCTTTGACTAGTCTTTAACTTTTTAATATGACCCTTCTCTCTTATGTCCTTGGTTTTTTTTTTGTGTGTTTTTTTTTTTTAATCTCTTTGTCTTATGTCCTGATTGGTGGAGCCTTGAGTACTTTTATCATGTGTGCCTGTGTTTGTGTTCATGTTGAATGTAATTGTGGTTTGTAAATATGGATGTCACCTGACTGCAAAACAAATCTACCTACGGGTACAAATAAAGTAACCTGAACCTGAAGGTGTTCCCAGACCAGCTAGGAGACATAGTCTCTCCAGCGAGTCCTGGGTCTGCCCCGGGGTCTCCTCCCAGTGGGACGTGCCCGAAACACCCCAAGTGGGAGGCGTCCAGGAGGCATCCTGATCAGATGCCCATACCACCTCAACTGGCTCCTTTCAATGTGGAGGAGCAGCAGTTCTACTCTGAGCCTGTCCTGGATGACTGAGCTCCTCACCCTATCTCTAAGGGTGAGTTCAGCAATCCTACAAAGGAAGCTCATTTCAGCCACTTGTATCCGCGATCTCATTCTTTCGGTCATTACCCAAAGCTCATGACCATAGGTGAGGGTAGGAATGTAGACTGACCGGTAAATCGACAGGTTTGCCTGAGTAGCTCAGCTCCCTCTTCACCACAACAGACTGGTACAGTGTCCGTATCACTGCAGATGCTGCTCCAATCTGTCTGTCAATCTCTCGCTCCATTCTCCCCTCACTTGTGAATAAGACCCCAAGATACTTAAACTCCTCTGCTTGGGGCAGGAGCTTGTCCCCAACCCGGAGAGGACAATCCACCTTTTCCGGCTGAGGACCATAGACTCGGATTTGGAGGTACTGATTCTCATCCCAGCCGCTTCACACTCAGTGGCAAACTGTCCCACTAAGACCTGTAGGTCATTACTGGATGAAGCCAACAGGACAACATCATCTGCAAACAGCAGAGATGAGATCTTGTGGTTACCAAGCATGACACCCTCTGTTCCCTGGCTGCGCCTAGAAATCCTGTCCATAAAAATTATGAACAGGATCGGTGACAAAGGGCATCCCTAGCGCAGTTCAACTCTCACTGGGAATGAGTCAGACCGAGTGTTGGCAATATGAACCAAACTCTCACAATGGTCGTATAGAGACTAGATAGCTTATAACAACAAGCCCGATACCCTATACTCCCGAAGCACCCTCCACAAAAAACCACAAGGGACGCGGTTGAATGCCTTCTCCAAGTCCACAAAACACATGTAAACTGGTTGGGCAAACTCCCACGAACCCTCGAGGATTCTCGAGAGGGTAAAGAGTTGGTCCAATGTGCCACGGCCAGGACGAAAACCACATTGCTCCTCCTGAATCCAAGGTTTGACCAATGGCCAGACTGTCCTCTCCAGTACCTTGGCATAGACCTTCCCAGGGAGGCTAAGGAGTGTGATCCCTCTAAAGTTGGAGCACACCCTCCAGTCCCCCTTTTTGAAGAGAGGAATCACCACCCCAGTTTGCCATGCCAAAGGCACTGTCCCCAACCTCCACGCAATGTTGCAGAGGCATGTCAACCATGACAGCCCTACAACATCCAGGGCCTTGAGGTACTCAGGGCGAATGTCATCCACCCCCGAGGCCCGGCCACCAAAGAGATTTTTAACCACCTTGGCAACCTCAGCCCCTGTGATAGGCGAGTCGTCCCCCTCGTCCACAAGCCCTGCTTCCTCTGTAGAAGGCGCGTCAGTGGGATTGAGGAGATCCTCGAAGTATTCCTTCCACCGCCTGACGATATCCTCAGTCGAAGTCAGCAGCGCCCTATCTGCAACATACACAATGTGGACAGGGAGCTGCTTCCCACTCCTGATCCGCTGGACAGTTTGCCAGAATCTCTTCGAGGCCGACCAAAAGTCTTGTTCCATGGCCTCACCAAACTCCTCCCACACCCGAGTTTTTGCTTTAGCAACCATCCAAGCTGCACTCCGCTTGTCCTGCTGATACACCTGAGCTGCTTCCAGAGTCCCACTAGCCAACCGAGCTTGATAGGACTCCTTCTTCAGCTTAATGGCCCCCTCACCGCTGGTGTCCACCACTTGGTTCGGGGGTTACCACCATGAGATGCACTGACGACCTTGCGGCCACAGCTTTGAGCAGCCGCTTCAACAATGGAGGTGGAGAACATGGCCTATTCAGACTCCATGTCTTCAGACTCCCTCGGAATGTGGTCGAAGTTCTTCCAGAGGTGGGAGTTGAAGACGCCCCGGACAGGGGCCTCAGCCAGACGTTCCCAGCACACCCTCACTATACGTTTGGGTCTGCCAGGTCTGAATGGCGTCTTCCCCTGCCATCGAATCCAACTCACCACCAGGTATTTACAGCTCCAGAAAAAATTAAGAGACCAGAGAAACCACTGCAATTGTGTCACTTTATCTGGTTTTACTGTTTATATGCATGTGTTTGAGTAAAATGAACAATTTTGTTTTGTTCGCTAACCTACTAACAATAACTCACCCAAGTTCCAAGTCAAAATATTGTCATTTAGGGCATTTATTTCCAGAAAATGACAACTGGTCAAAACAACAAAAAAGATAGAGCTTGTAGATGTGCTTTTTGATCAAATTATGCAAAGAAAACAAGTTCATGTCCATTCTTAAACACTACAATACTTAAGTTTTAACTTAGGAAGAACTTAGAAATCTGTACTTGTGTAATAACTCAGATGATCACCTAATCAGTACCTCCTTAAACAGATTGGCATGTCCTTGTGTTGGAATTCAGTAGATACTCAAACTGAATGGCTGTCATACATGTAGAGATGCTAATTACCTCTGCCAAGGGAGGAGATAATGTTTTCACTGGTGCTGATTGGTTTGTCTTTTGCCAACATAACTCAAAAAGTTATCAACAAATTTTGATGAAATTTTCAGGAAAGACATGTAATGGCATGGGGAACAGATGATTAGATTTTGGTGATGATCTGAGAGTGCATACCTCCACCAAGGACCTTGTTTGTTTTTGTGCTGCAGGATTACACAAAAACCACTGAATGGATTTGGATGAAATTTTCACCTCCTTGGTGGAGGTATGTGCTCTCAGAGTTCTTTTCTAGTTGCACTTTGTATCCTTATTTACTGATTGTAATTGAATACTCTGGACTTTTTCCCCACTGGAAAAATGTAGTTTTCAAAGTATCTATGGTGACCTTTTATTTTGAATAAGACAAAAGTGAAATAACTTCTCTGCTTCTGTTTATAGCTCTTTGGCTTTGAATAATTAGAGAGGCGTCACCTTGAATTGTTCACCATCTTTTGTCTATCATTACAGTCACGGTGTTGACTGAAAGCACAACACAGATTAAAAGCTGCTTTTAAGCAGTTTTGAGAATACATGTCAGTTGCTCCAAGTAATTTTATTACAGCAATGGATTTATATCCAGTTTACATGAAAGAAAATCCATTTACAAGCTTAAAAATGCCACTGCTCTGATTTATGACAAATCACTTATGCGTACTTCACTGGCTTTGTAACATTTAAAGCTTTATTTTATTATTCATCTCTTCTGCTCCACATTGAAACTAATTACCTCAAAGTCAGGCTAAGTGTGGACGAAAATCCTGTTGGAGTTTTTGAGTGGAGATGACTGTCCTGCATTTTATTCTCCTCATCAGTGCTCTTGTATGTCTCTGCTGCCTAGAAATGAGGACATTAGTGTAACTGCTGCTGTCAGAAATAGAGCCATGATATTAAAGAACATTTTGAATTGAGAGTTACAAAACTTGAAGTAAACCTTGTGGAATTAAATATTTCTTGTTATTCAAGATTAAACTACTGGAAAGAAGATCTGCAAATTGAAATTTCAGAGGAACAATGGGAATTGGCTTGTACAGAAGCTCAAACCAAATCAATAAATGTACGCCTTAAATTGATACATTTCAAATGGTTAATGCGGATGTATGTTACACCGGAGGAGTTAAATAGATATAACAAAAATATACCAGATACGTGCACAAAATGCATGGAAAGTAAAGGAACCCTATTTCATTGTTTATGGGAATGTAGATTAATAAGAATGTTTTGGGAAGAGGTGAGGGTAACAATTGAAAAAATAATCTCAAAACAAATCATATTGAATCCTAAACTGTTTTTGTTGGGTCTGTACCCAGAAAAGCATAATTTTAATAAAAGTGAAAGAACATTCATAGACCTCAGTTTGCTTAATGCCAAAAAATGTATTGCACTATTATGGAAAAAGACTCATAGACCAGATGTGACTCAGTGGTTAAGACAGATGTTAACAAACCTTCCATTAGAAAGAATAACATATATACTGAAATCAAAGGAAATTGTGTTTGAGAATATATGGAGACCTTTTATTGATTATGTAAAAAATTTAAACATAACTCTTGAAGAAGAAGGTGAATGATGTGTGTGGACCTTGTAAATTCCAAACTGGTGAACATAATATGTATACTTATGTATTGGATTGTCTAGACTAAACAGAGGAGCATTGTTGAAGACTTGATTTTGTTGGTGGTTGTTGGTGTTTTTAGTGCATTTTTTTTTTGTAGTACTTTAGTGTTAGTGTTTGATTGTTTGTATCATGTTTGTTAAAAAAAAAAAAGGTTCAATAAAGATATTGTGGAAAAAAAATATATTTCTTGTTATTCACATTTTTGTCATATTTTTTGACATTTCTACTGAGGCCTGTAGCTGAGAAAATTGTCTGCCAAGCCACCTCCACCTCTGTTGCTTCCTGTTTTTTTTTTTCTTTTTATTACGTTTGCTCTCTAACTTCAGTATTTCTACAGACGGGTTGTCAAGCTACAAACACCAACATGATGCCACTGTGTTCTGACTCCCTGTATTGCTAAGATTAGATTGTTATGTATGTACATTTAAAGTCATATTAATCAACCTGTTGTCATAGTTTCAACTTTCATTTGGAGCATGAGCATAAAAGACAACCTCACAGGAGACAAGTCAAAGTTCAAGGTCAAACAGTTTGTATCATTCATATTTTTAAATGTTACATCTAAGAACGTACTTTTTAGCATTTCTTCTGTGTGATCAGTGGTCAGTTCAGGATTTGCAAGTGATGTCACTGGTCACGTAGATCGCCACATAGGTAGGCAAGATTTGTGAAAGGAACAATGACAGAAATGGTTTATCATGGCATGTGACAACATTATTTAATTGGAATACGCAAAATCTTTCACTAAAAATCATCTGGAGTGACTTCCGGTTATGGCTGCCACGTAGGACGGACGTGTCTCGCTCTGCTCTGCTCCTGGAGAAAAAAATCGGCAAATAACTCTCTCATTTGGGACAGAACGTATCCCAGCATTTGGGCGAGGATATGTCGGCGAAGCCTAAGGCTGGAAAACCAGGAAAAGGAAAAAGCGAGCCGCCGAAACAGTCCAAATTAACGGACTTTCAGGTCTGTGACGCAGCAAACAAGGCTCCATATATGGCGGAGGAGGCTGGCGGCGGTGCGATTTCTGCGGGGAATGGCGCAGATGCACTGATGGCTGCCATGAGTTCAATGAGAGCGGACTTTTCCTCTAGATTTGATGGGATCATGACAGCGTTGGAAGGAATAAGAAAGGAATTGGGTGACTGTGTAGAACGAACGGCGCAGATGGAGCTCCGTCTCGCTAGTGCTGAAGATGACGTCACCCGTCTTCAATTAAAGGTGCGCACTTTGGAAAAAAAAAATAAATCTCTGGAAGATAATATTTTGGATTTGGAATCTCGGTCGAGACAGAATAATTTGAGGCTGGTGGGTCTTCCAGAGGAATCAGAAGGTCGGGACGTATGTTCCTTTCTGGAAAAGTGGATTCCGGAGGTGCTGGGCAGCGAGGAGTTGCAATCAGCAGTGGTTCTGGAAAAAGCACATCGTATTGGCCTACGGAGAGATAAGGGACCGCCGAGGACCTTAATTATGAAGTTTCTTAGCAACAGAGACAGGATGAAGATCTTCAACGCTGCACGTGCTAAAGGAGAGATTAAACACCAGGACCAGCAGGTGCGGTTCTACCCAGATTTGGCCACAGGAATCCAACAATTGAGGAAGCAGTTTGATCCCGTACGTAAGGAGCTGCGCAACCTTGGGATTCGTCATGGTGTAATCTATCCTGCGAGACTGCTGACCACGTATGAGGGCAGAACCCACATCTTCAAGACCCCAGAGGAGGCGCAGGAGTTCATCAAGAAGATCAAAGAAGAAGAAGAGACTGGTGGGAGCTAAGCATGAACAAAATATAAGGTAGAATAATTAAGCATTTGCACAGGCATCTGACTGACTTGAAGTAAATAGTAAGTTTACAAAATATAGATTGTATTATATATTAAAAAAACAAAACAAAAACAAAACAAAAAAAAAAAAAACTATGATGTACAAAGTTGTTAAAAATTTTGGAGTTAAGTTGGAAAACTACAGAGGAGAGTTAATGTTACGTCATTAAAAGCAGTAGAGTTAGGGTGATTGGGAGGATGAAGAAGGAGTGGCTTAGGCTGTTCCCCGTGGGTGTGGAACGGTCGATGGCTATATCGGGAGACAGAATTTTTCTTTTGATTTTGGGGGGTTTGCCACAAGTGTGGGAAGGGGAAATTTGTTTGTGTGTAGTTTGTAGGATGAATGTTCAACCACTCATGTTTTTGCTTCTCTGTATGAGCATGTTTACACTGCAAGGTAATCCCAAACTCTCTATTGATCATGGACCAAAGTGTTAATCTTAATTTAACTTCATGGAATTGCAGAGGTCTACAAAATTTAAAAAAACTTAAACAAGTTATGAATAAAATAAAGGACATGGGTTCAAGAATTGTGTTTTTACAAGAAACTCATCTGATAGAGGAGGATGTTAAAAGAATTAGGAGTAGATGGCAGGGAAGTGTATTCACCTCTTCATTTTCATCCCGAGCCAGGGGAGTTATGACTCTCATACATAAATCAGTTCCTTTTCAAGTGAAAAATGTAATTGGAGACAAATTTGGAAGATATGTAATCATTCAAGGTTCTTTGCTATTAGAAAATATAAATCTTGTGAACTTATATGGTCCCAATATAGATGATCAGAAGTTCTTTGCTAATTTATTTCTCATCTTATCATCACTTACAGGGCAACATATAATAGCAGGGGATTTTAATTGTACATTGAATCCAGGTGTGGATAGATCAACAGGACTGGATTGTACGCACATTGGATGTAGGATGACTATTAATCATTTTATGAAAGAATTGAGATTGTTAGATATATGGAGAGAAATGAAACCACAAGTTAAAGCCTATTCTTGTTATTCCAGTACCTACAAGACATTCTCACGTATTGATTATTTTTTGATTTCCACAGAATTAAGGTCCAAGATTCAAAACTGCTTTTATGATAACATCGTGATCTCTGATCATGCACCCTGTTGTCTAATATATGTAGATAAAAAATTGACAAAGGAATCAGGTAGATGGCAATTTCAGCATAAATGGCTTCAGGATGAGGAATTTGTCAAGTATATAGAAAAACAGATAGACGAGTTCTTTGACATCAATACTACACAAACATCAGCATGTGTAAAGTGGGAGGCTTTCAAAGCTTTTATTAGGGGACATATTATTAGTTATACAGGATCAAAATCTAAGAAGACTCGAGAGGAGAGAGCTAAATTGGAACATAAAATAAAAAATCTTCAGGAAAAAGTGTATGCAGGAAGTGACCCAAGGTTGGAGAATGAATTACTGATTTTGAGAGCTGAATACGACAAAAAATCAGCGAATAGAGCTGCCTCGAGTCTTCTAAGATTGAAACAATCTTTTTATGAACAAGGTGAAAAATCAGGAAAATTATTAGCATGGCAGATTAAACAACTGGAAATTAAAACACCAATTACCAGTATTATAAGTAATGGACAGGTAGTTATAGATCCTTTAGAAATTAATAGAGCCTTTAGAGATTACTATGAAAAATTATATGATACCAAAAATGAACCTGATTTAACAAAACTAAATGGGTTTTTGAACGAACTATCTATACCGTGTATTCCAAATGAAAACAGGGAGATATTGGAGTCTAAAATTAGTCAAGAAGAAGTTGGGCTAGCCATTGATAATATGAAATCAGGAAAAAGTGCAGGACCAGATGGTCTTCCAGTTGACCTTTATAAAAAATTTAAGAATAAATTAATAAAACCTTTTTTGGAAATGGTTTTAGAAGCATTTCAAAATAATAATTTACCATCATACATAAATAATGCCTTAATTATACTGCTGCCAAAACCAGGTAAGCCCTCTAATAAATGTGAAAATATGAGACCAATAAGCCTATTAAACGCCGACCTTAAGATAATCTGTAAAATTTTAGCAAGACGAATACAAGAAATTTTACCAAATATTATTAATCGAGATCAGAATGGCTTTATAAAGGGTAGACAAGGCTTCCATAATGTAAGAAGACTATTTAATATTATTTATTTTAATAAAGAAGCACCAGATACAGCTCTCCTATCATTGGACGCCGAAAAGGCCTTTGATAGAGTTGAATGGCCCTTTCTTTTTGAAGTCCTACAAAGGTTTGGACTTGGAAATAATTTCATAAAATGGGTTCAAATAATATACAATAATGCTACAGCAGAAATCCTAACAAATAACAATATTTCAAAACCAATAAAAATCAATAGAGGATGTCGACAAGGCTGTCCACTTTCACCTTTACTGTTTACTATGGCAATTGAACCTTTAGCGATAGCGATACGTTTACATTCACAAATATATGGAATTAAAGTTGGACCAACAGAACATAAAATCTCCCTGTACGCCGATGATATAATTTTGTTTATGTCGAATCTAAAAAAATCAATTCCAACCTTGTTGAATTTAATAAAGAATTTTGGGGAAATATCAGGATATAAAATAAATAAAACTAAATCTTCAATATTAATGCTAAATGAGACCCAGAGAAATTACTCAGCCCCTGAGGTAAATCAATTCAATGTTGTAAATCAGTTTAAATATTTAGGAATCCAAATTATGCCTAAGCTAGAATCAGTCGCCAGTGTCAACTATGAAGCCTTAATGTCAGATATCAGTGAGTTAACTCAGAGATGGATGTCACTACCAATGTCGATGATCGGGAGAATCAATATACTTAAAAGTAATATTTTACCTAAAATACTTTATTTATTTCAATACATTCCCTTATCACCACCTTTAGATCTATTCTCAAGAATAAAAAAAAAGTTAGTGGAATTTATATGGAACAACAGGAGGGCTAGATTACGTTTGTCTTTATTATATTTACCATTTGATCGTGGAGGTCTGAAATGTCCAAATTTTATGTTGTATTATTGGTCGGCACAACTGAGGTCTATGACATATTATTTTTCATCAAATGATCTCCCTCACTGGACTGAAATGGAATCATACAATTTACCTTTACCTCTTCCCATATTCATATACTCAGATTCGGCAAAAAAATTACAAAAACAAGTTAAAAATCCATTTGTAAAGCATATGATCAAAATATGGTGTGAAGCTAAAAACTATTTAAAAGAACCACAGTTATTGTCACAATTTAGTCCAATATGGGGTAATCAATATTTTAAACCAGGGAGAGCGGACGCTGTATTTAAAGTATGGAATTTAAAAGGGATACAAAAGATTCAGGATTTATATTTGCCAGGTGCAGACAACATAATGTCTTTTGAAGAGCTGAGGATCAAATTTAATCTCAATAGAACACATTTTTTTAAATATCTTCAACTTAGAAACTTTATTCGATCAAATCAAAATAAAGCTCTCACTCGACCTATTTATTCATCCTTGGAAAAAATGATGATGAAAGATAGTAAAAGAAAGGGTATTATTTCAGAGTTTTATAACTCATTGACACTATCTTCAAGTGAAAATTCACTGAAAAGATTAAACTACTGGAAAGAAGATCTGCAAATTGAAATTTCAGAGGAACAATGGGAATTGGCTTGTACAGAAGCTCAAACCAAATCAATAAATGCACGCCTTAAATTGATACATTTCAAATGGTTAATGCGGATGTATGTTACACCGGAGGAGTTAAATAGATATAACAAAAATATACCAGATACATGCACAAAATGCATGGAAAGTAAAGGAACCCTATTTCATTGTTTATGGGAATGTAGATTAATAAGAATGTTTTGGGAAGAGGTGAGGGTAACAATTGAAAAAATAATCTCAAAACAAATCATATTGAATCCTAAACTGTTTTTGTTGGGTCTGTACCCAGAAAAGCATAATTTTAATAAAAGTGAAAGAACATTCATAGACCTCAGTTTGCTTAATGCCAAAAAATGTATTGCACTATTATGGAAAAAGACTCATAGACCAGATGTGACTCAGTGGTTAAGACAGATGTTAACAAACCTTCCATTAGAAAGAATAACATATATACTAAAATCAAAGGAAATTGTGTTTGAGAATATATGGAGACCTTTTATTGATTATGTAAAAAATTTAAACATAACTCTTGAAGAAGAAGGTGAATGATGTGTGTGGACCTTGTAAATTCCAAACTGGTGAACATAATATGTATACTTATGTATTGGATTGTCTAGACTAAACAGAGGAGCATTGTTGAAGACTTGATTTTGTTGGTGGTTGTTGGTGTTTTTAGTGCATTTTTTTTTTTGTAGTACTTTAGTGTTAGTGTTTGATTGTTTGTATCATGTTTGTTAAAAAAAAAAAAAAAAAGGTTCAATAAAGATATTGTGGGAAAAAAAAAAAATCATCTGGAGTGTTACAGAAAGAAAACAGGTGATTCAGGGCAACTCTCACTGGCTTGTTCCGCAGAGGCTTGAAGCAATGTGGAAGCTATCATTCAGCTGAGCAGGCTGCATGCATTTTAATAAAAAATGATAAGTAATAGTTATCGAGTGTGCCAAGATAGGGTGCCAAGAGAAGTGTGGTTCTGTATGAGAAAGTCAGGAGTGACAGAGAAGTATGTGAGGGTGGTGCAGGATATGTATGAGGACAGCGAGACTGTGGTGAGGTGTGCTGTCAGAGTGACAGATGGTTTCAAGGTGGGGGTAGGGTTGTATCAGGAATTGGTTCTGCGCCCCTTCTTGTTTGCCATGGTGATCGACAGGCTGACGGATGAGGTCAGGCAGGAGTCTCCGTGGACCATGATGTTTGCAGACGACATTGTGATCTGTAGTGAGAGTAGGGACCAGGTGGAAGAGAACCTGGAGAGGTGGAGGTATGCTCTGGAGAGAAGAGGGATGAAAGTCAGTAGAAGCAAGACAGAATACATGAGTATGAAGAGAGGGAGGCAGGTGAAATGATGAAGATGGAAGGAGTAGAGGTAGTGAAAGTAGATGAGTTTAAATACCTGGGATCAACCATCCAAAGCAGTGGAAAATGCACAAGAGAGGTGAAGAAGAGAGTGCAGGTAGGGTGGATTTGTGACAGAAGCGTAGCAGCAAGAGTGAAAGGGAAGATTTACAAGATGGTAGTGAGACCTGCTATGATGTATGGTTTGGAGACGGTGGCGCTGACAAAAGGACAGGAAATGGAGGTGGCAGAGTTGAAGATGCTAAGATTTTCATTAGGAGTGACTAGGAGGCACAGGATTAGAAATGAGTACATCAGAGGGACAGCTCAGGTTGAGCAGTTTGGAGACAATAGATGTACTTTATTGATCCCAAACTGGGAAATTACAGAAAGTAAGAAAAAAAGTAAGAAAGGCAAGGCTGAGATGGTTTGGACATGTGCAGAGGAGGGATAGTGGATATATTGGACATATGATGTTGAAGATGGAGGCAGGATTTAAAGAGGAAGACTACAGAGATTCATGGATGTAGTAAAGGAGGACATGGAGAGGGTTGGTGTTACAGAAGACGATGCAAGGGATAAGGTGAGATGGAGGCAGATGAGCTGTTGTGGCGACCCCTAAAGGGAGCAGCCGAAAGAAGAAGAAGAATGATTATAGAATGTCAACAAAATATGTATAAAAATAGATGGTTTGTAAATTAAATTGAGGATATTTTCCTATTGAAAAGTTCATACCGCTTAACCACACTCTACAATGATGGGGCTCCAGAGCAGACATCGCTATTCTGCCTCCTGGTGCTGTTCACACTTTTTTTCACCTTCCTAGGTTTATATTGTATAATATTTTTTTCAAGTGAGCAGAGACAGTCATGGATCATATAAACACCAGCTTTCTCTGACACAGCCAGCAGTTATGAGACCGATCTCCACTGGCTTCACTGGAGCTGACTGGCCGGTACAAAGAACAGACGCCTCGTCTACCCCATTTCCTGGCAATGGAGCCCCGTTGTTTCAGCTATTCAACAGGAAAATATCCTAAATTTAATGAGCAGACATAAGCAGCCTCAGCCAGCCAGAAGTGCAGAATGGTCGAAAAAAAATCCTGCCGACTTTTTCAGCTGATAATTTATTTAAACTATAGGCACATGAATATAAAATTGTTATGGTTAGTAGAACAGGACCCAAACGCAAGACTTGAAGTTTTACTGTTCTTTATTATGAGCTGTCAAACCAGGCACAGCTCGAGGGTTGAAAACACAAACAAACTAGAAAAGCACTCGGAGAGCGCAGACCTCCGGCAAGAGCAACAGTCCCCCCCCAGTATTGTGATTTATAGCATAAATATTCTACACTAATTTTGTTATTGTACTTTCCCTTTATCATGTGTTTCTGTATGTCATATGATTGGTCAAGAAAACAAAAAAAAATGTTATTTGAAGTACACAAATACAATTTATTTAATTTAACAAGAGATACAACATGTACAAGTCTTTAGTTGGAGAACACATTCATGAAATTTATTCCTAATAATAAGTTCTGGATATTGAAAAGCTACAATTAACATAATTTTTCTAACTTCGTTTCTTTCCAGGAAATTAAAAATATGTACATATATGTAGTGTAGAATAGAACAATATTAACTCCAATCTTCTTTTAAAAAAAAAAAACATAACCTCCTGGCGGAGGTAATAAGAAAAAAATCAATAAAATAAAACTAAGCTCGACGAGCTTCAGTAGCATCTGGGGATAGCCCCTCATCCTGTCTATGCTGCCGTGTACTGTCTCTGTCTTTAGCACGGCGAGAAGCAGCAGCCTGTGGGCTCTCATTCAGTGTATGCTGCATTTTAGTGGCTCTGTCACAAGCTCGACGAGCTTCAATAGCATCTGGGGATAGCACTTGCCTGAGTCGCTGCATTTCAGTGCTTCTGCCAGCAGGAAGTACACATTACCTCCGGGCCCTATCTCACAATGTTAAAGAATCCTTTAAAAAATTTCTGGATCCAGACGGTGATCCGGATCATCCCCAAAATTTAATCAGTTCTTCCTTGTACCATTTCCAGCAACGCCTGAAAGTTTCATCGAAATCCGTCCAAAACTTTTTGAGTCATCTTGCTAACCAACAGACAGACGGACAAACAGACAAACCCCGGCAAAAACATTACCTCCTGGCCTGAGGCCTGGCGGAGGTAACAAACCGGCTTGGCAGAAATAAACTATAAGGCAGACAAGACAGGCAGGAACAGGAACATGTTGTTCACGCCACATGATGTGAGGAACCCATGTGGGACACAAACAGAAACTGGCATAAATTGACAATGGGTAATCAACATAACACAGAACAGACGGGGAACCAATCAGGACATACAACAGACACCTGGGGGGAACAATGACGACAAGTATGGGAAATAGGATGGGTGGGGCTGCACATACAGTCACTGACAGGGGATGCACAGAAACATGAACAGAGGATCGGGGAGACAAGAACATGACAATCATAATGACAATAATAATAGCAATAATTAACTGAGAGCCAGGCAGGGAATACACAAGACCTGATGACTGAGTGAAGTACGTGGTGGTAATGCACCGGTAAGCTGGTTGCCAACCACCAATCAAATCTTAAAGAAGAAGAAGACAACGAATAAAGGATAATACCACAAAACCCATGACAACAATAATCCATCCATCCATCCATCCATCTTTACCACATTTCCGGAGGTCCGGGTCGCAGAGGCAGCAGTTCAAGCAGAGAAGCCCAGACTTCCCTCTCCTCTGCCACCTGCTCCAGCTCTTCAGAGAGGATACCAAGGCGTTCCCAGACCAGCTGGGAGGCATAGTCTCTCCACCGAGTCCTGGGTCTGCCCCGGGGTCTCCTCCCAATGGGACACGCTTGAAACACCTCAAGTGGGAGGCGTCCAGGAGGCATCCTGATCAGATGCCCATACCACCTTAACTGACTCCTTTCAATGTGGAGGAGCAGCGGTTCTACTCTGAGCCTCTCCCGGATGACTGAGCTCCTCACCCTATCTCTGAGGGTGAGTTCAGCAATCCTACGGAGAAAGCTCATTTCAGCCGCTTGTATCCGTGATCTTGTTCTTTCGGTCATTACCCAAAGCTCGTGACCATAAGTGAGAGTAGGAACGTAGATTGACTGGTAAATCGACAGCTTTGCCTTAGAACTCAGCTCCCTCTTCACCACAACAGACCGGTACAACGTCTGCATCACTGCAGATGCTGCTCCGATCTGTCTTTCAATCTCTCGCTCCATTTTCCCCTCACTCATGAATAAGACCCCAAGATACTTAAACTTCTCCACTTGGGGCAGGAGCCTGTCCCCAACCCAGAGAGGACAATCCACCTTTTTCCGGCTGAGGACCATGGACTCGGACTTGGAGGTGCTGATTCTCATCCCAGCTGCTTCACACTCAGCAGCAAACCGTCCCATCAAGAGCTGTAGGTCATTGCTGGATGAAGCCAACAGGACATCATCATCTGCAAACAACAGAGATGAGATCCTGTGGTCACCAAGCATGACAACCTCCATAATCCACATAATGACCAAACTAAACCCATGATGATAATAACAATAATAATAATCAAAACCCAAAGTGAAGCAGGAGAAAATATAAAACAAGAACATAATACTGATAATACTAAGGACCAAAACAAAACACAGAAAATAATACAATAATAAACTTAAGGTGAGGACACGGGCTGGGGCCCAGTGCCCTGAAGACAAGGAATATAACTTATTAATCAAGGTAGGATATGTGACCCAGCCCACGCCCTGACAAAAGTTAATTCGTCCGAGGTGGAAAGATTTCACCCCTCTGACCTAAACAATTACCCACCTACCACAGTTCCAAAACAATAACCTGTGTAATCTCCTCCATTTGCTGATGTGCCTATATGAAAAATATCCAGGGCCAGACTTGCTTTTCTTTTTTGAGGTGAATCTTACTATAAGGGAACATAGTCAGGATAAAACACCAAATATAAATCTGAAACCCACCATTGCTAACCCTGGGTCATCATTTGTACATGTACTTTCCCTTGATGAAATGATGTTAGCTATGCACCTGATTCTCTGAACTAGATCTGATGGAAAGTGATAAAAAGACTTTCCTGTGGCTTCATCTTGCCTATTATGACAACCTTCCAGTTGAATTTTATGCCATTCTAATCCATAGACTGTATAAAAAATTGCTAAAAGTATTTAAAAAAGTGCCCTAATCTAGTACAAATGCATTGGCAGCAATGTGTTGCTTCAACGGGTGTAGACCGAGCATCACAGGATTTGGTGACATTGCTACAAATCCTCAATAGGCAATGACCAGACCCTGGAGAACAATAAACACAGAAATATTCATGAACAAGTTGCTGAACTGCTAGCTTCAGCTAGCCAACTTGGATTTTGTTTTGAGAAAATAAAACTTTAATAAAGGTAAAGTAATGTCTACAAATGAAATATATGATCGTGTTGTTAGATGAACAAGGATTCCAGTGGGGATGAATAGGACTTATAGAAAATAGCGATCAAAACCTGAAAGGTTCCAACTGTGTTTGTGTATAGTGATAGACTCGGACCACCTAGCATGCCAGTGCTAACAGTTTAATATAAAATCACAGTGAAAATATGACAAAATAAGTTAGAATGATGCGAGATATATTATCGACTGTGGATTACTGAACCAGGTGAGCGAACTCTAAAGAAAATGACAATATAAACCGAGCTTTGTATGAACTTCCTAGTACCACTGTTAGTTCAGAAGTTAACACCTTTGGCTCCCCACCCATCTACGTGACAGACATCTAGGCTGACCAATAACACAGCAGCAGGCGGGTTGTAAAACGAGTGACATTTACCTTTTGGTGATGTGTCCTATTTCTTGATGTACAGGAAAATACTTGGAAGAGTCAAAACAGCATCTTGAAGAGAAAAACGAGATGATAAAGGATGTGTGGATTTTTGTTTTTGTTTTTTTTTAAGAAAAGTGAGCATTGTGATATTTTTGTGATAATCATGTGACCAGTAGATGCATTTTAGAAAGTTAAAACTTACAAACACACCATTTTTCAGTCAATGACCCTTTTAATTTGAGTTTCTTTTCTAGATTTTTGTAGTCATTAGCACACAAGGGTAAAGCCTTTACTTTCTCAACAGAGCTCAACAGAGCACTGACTATTTTATGGATCAGGCCACTAAAGAAGTTGTTTTATGAGAAATGGGGTAGAAGAGAAACAGATGGATTGTTTGCATTCACTTAAACAAGCTTTTAATTTTGTCATTTTCCCACATTTTTCAGTGTTTCATGCATCCAAGTGTTATGTATAAAAGTGATTCCACAGATACATTTAATTGTTTACAGCTATAGCAATTAGAAGTAAACATACTGTGGTTTTATAGACGCATTTATTCAGTGACCAAATTGAAGCTGTTGTCCTTTTACCTCCATACTCTCTCACCCACACGCTGCTCTAAGATGTCTCTTCCCAGTCAGACCAGTCGGCAGAGGCTTACAGATAATCAATCACAGTTTCTTAGGGCAGGTCGGTAAGCTGCCTCTCCACACTGTAATCTTATTATCAGCCCAAGCTGGTTTAGCAGGGAGATGAGGTAGACAAAAGTCGTACACAAGAAGACATCATAACAGGACCACTCACTTTAGACAATCATGTTAAACTGTAGCCGACAGACAAAATTAGTAGTTAGGTTGTGTCATGACATAAAAGATTTTCAGTACAGTTTCAGTGAGACTATTTGCGCTGGATAAAGTCAGTTCCTTGAAGAGAAGAGAAATAATCCCACTAATATATTAAATTGATGAAGTGGATTGTAAAGCTGCCTTTGTCTTTGAACAGGAAGAAAGCATTTACAGAACAAGGCCATGGGCATCAGCCCTGAGCAGTCAGCATGAGGGTAAAACAATGAGATTGTCATGACTGAAAGTATGAAGCTCACATGCGATGCAGCAAACACCAGAGAAGACACTAAAACACGGAATAAAACGTTAAACACAACTTTATTGAAAACATACATGCAGCTGAAGAGAAAAGTGGTGCACACCAAGGGAATACACAGCCTGTGGGGGAGAGAAACGAGAGCTGGTTAGGGATGAGGAGTGAGACTGGGGATAATGAATTGAGCAGGGGTTTATTTTACTACAGTTGAGCAGAGAGCCCGGCAGAGGAATCCAGCTAGGAGGTGAGGGAACCAGCAGGGCGGAGCTGGTGAAGGAAGGAAGAGAAGAGCTGAGGGAGTCTGACTGGGTGGAGGAGGCTGTCCTGGGTGAAGGAGATGATGAGACAGGTGAGCGCACAACAATCCCATAGACGCACCGCAGAGATGGCAGCAACCTGGGGAGAGAAGAGGAAAAGGAGGATTAGGCTGAGTTCCTAACGATTCAATTCTAAACTCAGCTTCAGGCAGCAGTACCCAATGGGCCAGCGCAGAAGTGTTCACAAGCAGGTCCTTTTAAGCGCTGGCAGTGAAGAGGCAGCAGGTGCGTCCACTCACGCAGGTGCATTGATGACCTGTGAAGCCAGGAGCCAAGTGGAGAACCTCCCACAGAAAGCTAGGGGGAGCGCTCACCTGATTATTACAGTGCCCCCCCCTTCAAGGAGCACCTCCTGGCGACCCACGGGGATTGTTGGGGTGAGCCCAATGAAAGGCCCGGACCATCCCCTTGTCGATGAAATAGGAACCAGGGATCCACGATCTCTCCTCTGGTCCATAGCCTTTCCAATGAACTAGGTACTGCAAGCCCCGGCGGTGAACGTCCAGGATCCTCTGGACAGAATAGGCAGTCTGGCCATCGAGGATCCGAGGAGGGGGAGGTGGCTTTGGGGGGGTGGGGGCAGAGAGAACTGATGGAGAGGGGCTTGATCTTGGAAACGTGGAATGTGGGGTGTATCTGGAGTGTTGCCGGCAGTTTCAAGCTGACCGTCATGTCGTTAATGAGCCTGGAGATGGGAAAGGGACCAAGAAAGCGAGGTGATAGCTTCTTGGACTCTGTCTTCAGAGGAACCTGATCTGCTGTCAACCACACACACTGACCCACTGTATATTTGGGCACCGGGACTCGCGTACGGTCTGCATACTGGTGGTTCCATTCGGCCAAACGGAGAAGGGCAGCCTGGGTGGATCTCCATAGGCAGCGGCAGCGGTGAGCATGGGCCCCCACGGATGGCACAGCCACTTCCCTCTTCGCCATAGGCAGCAGCGGGGGAGTATAACCCATACACGCCTTGAACGGTGTTAATCCGATGGTTGAGGGGTGGCAGAGTTGTGGGCATACTCCACCCAGGTCAGATGGGTGCTCCAGGAGGACGGGTTGCAGGAAGCTATACATTTCAGGGCGGCCTCCAGGGATTGGTTGGCACGCTCAGCCTGCCCGTTACTCTGAGGGTGGTAACCGGAGGGGAGACTGACCGTGGTGCACAGGGAGCGGCAGAAGGATTTCCAAACTTTGGAGGTGAATTGCGAACCCCGGTCAGACACAATGTCCAGAGGAATGTCATGCAGGCGGATAACATGGGATGTCAGAAGGTTGAGAGTTTCGGAGGTAGAGGGCAACTTGGGAAGGGAAACCAAATGGATGGCTTTAGAGAAGCGGTCAACGATGGTGAGAATGACCATGTTGCCCTGTGAGGGAGGAAGGTCCGTGACAAAGTCACGGCTATATGCTACCAAGGGCGACTAGGAACCAGCAGGGGGTGTAGGAGACCGGCAGGAGGTGAAGAGTCCAATTTATTCCTGACACACACTTGATGGGCCTTAACATAGTCTCGAACATCCGTCCGTAACATAGGCCACCAGAACACTCGCTGCACCAGAATGACAGTTCGGGACTTCCCGGGGTGACAGGCAAAGTGGCTGGTGTGCCCCCACCAGATGACGTCACTGCGAAGGATGGACAGGACAAACAGACGATTGTCAGGGCCCCCCTCGGGTTTAGGCTCCGTGGATTTGGCCTGCTGAATCCTCTGCACAGTCTTCCACGAGAGGGCACCAAGAATACAGGAAGGAGACACTATGAGCACAGGAGGCAAAGAGGAGAATGACAGATCGGAGGTGAACTGGCGGGAGAGTGCGTCGGGCGTGATATTGCGAGACCCGGGCCGATAGGTGATAGTGAGATTAAACCTAGGGAAGAATAGGGCCCAGCGGGCCTGCCTGGGGTTCAACCTGCGGGTCGACCTTAGGTATTCTAAATTTTTGTGGTCGGTCCACACAATGATGGGGTTAATGGGTCCCTCCAGCCAGTGCCTCCACTCCTCGAGAGCCAATTTAATGGCTAGCAGCTCTCGGTCCCCTATGTCGTAATTCCTCTCGGCCGGTGGTAACCATGGAGAGAAATATGCACATGAGTGGAGCTTCTGATCAGAGGTCGAACGCTGCGAGAGGACAGCGCCCACCCCCGAGTCAGAAGCATACACCTCTACTATGAACTGGAGCTGGGAGTTGACCTGGACCAAGATGGGTGTGTTGGAAAACAGGGCTTTCAATTCAGTGAAGGCCTGCTCCGCTGCCTCAGACCACTTAAAGGGCACTTTGGTCAAGGTCAGCTAAGTGAGAGGCTGCTCAACCCTGCTGTAATTTCTAATGAACCTACGATAGAAATTGTCAAAGCCCAGAAAGAATTGGAGCTGTTTGCGAGTGTGTGGGGAAGGCCAATCAAGCACAGCCCCCACCTTGACCGGGTCAGCCCTCATCTCCTCTTCGGCTACAATAAAACCCAGGAAGGAAGTGGAGCGGGTGGAAAACTCACACTTTTATGCCTTCACAAAGAGCTGATTCTCCAGGAGCCGCTGTAACACAGCCCGTACATGGACTGTGTGTTCCTC
Source organism: Pholidichthys leucotaenia (assembly GCA_020510985.1). NCBI lineage: Eukaryota > Metazoa > Chordata > Actinopteri > Cichliformes > Pholidichthyidae > Pholidichthys > Pholidichthys leucotaenia. The sequence goes on from CM035847.1 coordinate 234,799,131, forward strand.
TGGCGTGCGGGAAAAAACCAAGATGTCATCAAGATATACAAAAACAAATTGATTGACCATATCGCGGAGGACGTCGTTGATCATGCGCTGGAAGATGGCTGGGGCATTAGTGAGCCCAAATGGCATCACTAAGTATTCAAAGTACCCCAGAAGAGTTTTAAATGCCGTCTTCCATTCGTCCCCTTCGCGTATGTGGACCAAATGGTAAGCATTGTGCAAGTTGAGCTTAGAAAACACCCCCGCGCGCTGAAGGAGCTCGAATGCAGAATTGATCAGAGACGATGGATATTTATCCTTGACAGTTATTGTGTTGAGCTCGCGGTAATTGATGCACGGACGCAGGGATCCATCTTTCTTCCCGACAAAGAAGAACCCCGCCCCAAGAGTAGCCGACGAGGGCCAAATGAGGCCAGCGTTCAGAGAGTCCTTGATGTAGCTTTCCATTGCCTCCCTTTCCGGCCCAGAAAGACTGTAGAGCCGACTGGACGGCAGCCGCACACGCCCCCGGAAGGAGGTCGATAGCACAGTCATAAGAGCGGTGTGGTGGCAAAGAGAGAGCTCTTGACTTCCTAAAGACCTCCCAAAGGCCATGGTAGACCTCGGGGATGAGGCTGAGATCTGGCGGCTCCGTCGGGAGAGAGGAGATGGGAAGGGACGGTGAACACCCGGCCGAACTGAGGCAGGAGGTTAGACAAAAGGGGCTTCAGGAAGAAATTGAGTTTTGTGTCCAGTTGATAATGGGGTTGTGTTTCTGGAGCCAAGGGTAACCCAGAACCACCAGGGAAGATGAACTAGGGAGAATACAGCATGAGAGAGACTCCCGGTGGTTCCCGGAAAGAAGGATGGAGATGGGCTCTGTGCGCTCGGTAACGGAAGCTAGGCTACATCCGGATAGTGCCGCTATGTTTAATGAAGCTGGCAATTTGATAGTGGGTATGCTTATCTCCCATATGTGTCATAAGGAAATAAAGTTCTGCTCTGCACCTGAATCATTTAATGCCGAGACCTTCTTCTCAACCCCCGGTAACTGGATAAGCGCCGGGATCAAAAAGTTACCGGGGGCATTACAGGAATTATTGCCCGCCAGACCCCCCACGGCTACTGACGGGCCATGTTTTTTGGTTTCAATGGGCAGTTAAACAGTTTGTGTTCCAACGAGCCGCAGTACATTCACGCTCCGCTTTCCTCCATTGCTGGTGGTCCTCCAGAGTCAGACGGGCTCAGCCTAGCACCATAGCTTCGGAGGAGTCGTCGGCCTTGGCTAAGCTGTTTGCCGGAGGGTTTGTATGCGAGACGGACAGACTGAAGAAGGTCTTTTGCTCCTTCATGCGCTCGCGGTACCGGTTATCTAAACTGACTGCCTGGTCGATAAGCTCATACAGTTAGGAGGGGGTCGCATGAACCGCCAGGTTGTCTCGAAGGTTGGCATTCAGACCCAGGAGGAAGGCGCTGTGTAACGCAATGTTGTTCCACCCGGAGTGTGCCGTGGCGACCCAGAACTCCACAGAGAAATCGGCCGCAGACCGATTCCCAGTCGGAGTAACATTAAGCGGCTCATGATAGTCCCCTCGTTCTCTGGTCAAAAGCTTGGGGAAATTCGTACACATACCATTCAAAGGAATAGTTTGGGCCCTCCGTGCTATTGAGAATGGACTGAGCTCAATCAAGAGTTCGGTCTCGGAGCAGGAGGGTCAAAAAATGGGTCTTTGAAGTGTCATCCGGGTACTCCCCGCCCACCTGCCGTAGATAAAGGCGTACATGGAGCAAAAATCCCTTGCATCCCCCCACAGGGCAGGTGAAGGAATGGAGGTGGTACGGCGGACGGGAGCGGCCACTGGGACGGCAGATGGAGAGGGAGGACCTGGGCGAGACATTTCACAGAGATGGTCAGTGACCGTGGTCAGCTGCTGAGTAATGGTTTGCAGCTGCTCGGTGAGCACAGCCACCTGCCGCTCTGTGGCATCCAATCGGAAAAGGGCAGAGTGCTCCGCTGATGCTGCGTCTGCTGAGCTTCGGTCATGGCTGGCTTGTTCTGTCATGACTGAAAGTATGAAGCTCACGTGCGAGGCAGCAAACACCAGAGAAGACGCTAAAACATGGGAGTAAAATGTTAAATACAACTTTATTGAAAACACACACGCAGCTGAAGAGAAAAGCGGCGCAGGCTGAGGGAATACACAGCCTGTGGGGGAGAGAAGCGAGAGCTGGTTAGGGATGAGGAGTGAGACTGAGGATAATGAATTGAGCAGGGGTTTATCTTACTACAGGTGAGCAGAGAGTCCGGCAAAGGAACCCAGCTAGGAGGTGAGGGAGCCAGCAGGGCAGAGCTGGCGGAGGAAGGAAGCGGAGAATTGCTGAGGGAGTCTGACTGGGTGGAGGAGGCTGTCCTGGGTGAAGGAGATGATGAAACAGGTGAGCGCACAACAATCTCGGAGATGCACCGCAGAGATGGCAGCAACCTGGGGAGAGAAGAGGAAAAGGAGGATTAGGCTGAGTTCCTAACGATTCAATTCTAAACTCAGCTTCAGGCAGCAGTACCCAACAGGCCAGAGCAGAAGTGTTCACAAGCAGGTCCGTTTAAGCTCTGGCAGTGAAGAGACAGCAGGTGCGTCCACTCATGCAGGTGCATTGATGACCTGCGGAGCCGGGAACCAAGTGGAGAACCTCCCACAGAAAGGTAGGGGGAGCGCGCTCACCCAATCATTACAGAGATGGGGAAGGCAGTCAGAGATGGCAGACTGCCCCCACCATGATGGATCCTCATTATCAATTACAGATGATTGCAGTGCTTTGCCACAGATATAGTGTATACACTGTGGCCAAATACAAGAATTTTCTCTGCAGGGTCATTTCTATTTTTTATTTTTTGTTTGGGGGGGGGGGGGTCCTGAGCAAGATTGTGTTTGGAGAACCCCTATTTTTGGAATAGGGACGAATCCAAACCTTTAAATCAGAAAAAAAAAAAAATCGCACCCTTCCCAATAAAGAACATGAAAACATTAACTTAAGTCGCTGTCCAAATGAACAGAAAAAAAAAACAAGTCTTTATATAGAATAAAAAAAATAACCAGCATCCATGTGAATGTTGCATATTTACAAGAAAAACAGTTGCAAGATTACAGAAAAAATTTAAATTTGCAAGAAAAAACTGAAGTTTATAAGAAAAAAGTAATAAATTTATGATAAAAATGCTGATTTATGAGAAGAAGTTGAGATATTGACAAGAAAAATCTCCAAATTTACAAGAGAAAAGTAGCTAATTTAAACAGTCGCAAGTTTAAGAGAAAAAAGTTGCAAATTTACAATGAAAAAAAGGTGATTTTAATTCTTCCCCCAAAAAATGTAGACAGTGAGCTTGTATGTAGCTGAGTGGGTCCATAGCATTTATGCAGTCTTTGTCTTTATAGACAGAAATGGCTTTGTATGTTTGCAAGCATTTCATACCAACAAATCACCATTTTCCTGCATAGTACAGCAAAATTTATGTCAGGTCAGGCATTGGTTTGCTTGCTACCGGATAACCATGAAAACCGTTTCTACCTGTCTCATGAGTCGGGCCATCAGCAACTCAACCGGCAACCCCACTCTTCTGAGGGCGTGGAGGGTGAAACTGGGCATCCTGGCAGAGACTAAAAACAATATCTGTACAGGCCTGTGATGAACCACTCCATGTTACACGGGGTGAGACTGGACATCCTGGCAGATAAGCACATCTGTCGCAAGGTCTGTGGTGGACTTTTGCCAGTCAGTGCATCATGACATGCACTACACAAAGAGCAGAGATAATCAAACCTATCATCTGGTCAGTCACTGCAACAGATACTGGAGTCAGTTTGTCTTGGCCTGTCCTTGCCACTTATAATACCTTTATGTGCCAAGAATGCGCTGCTAGTCCAGCAAAAGCTAGCGATACTTGATTTTCAGTATGAATACAGACTGAAAGCGGGGCCTCATGATCCTTTTGACTTTTTAGGTTTTAACCTCTTGCGCTCCGTTGTACTGCGGGCGGGCAAGTCTCTGCGTCCTAGGGCGCACGAGGGCGCTCTCGTGCGCCCTCGTGTGCTCTCGGACGCATGATGGAGATCCTGATGGAGATTTTGATGAAGGTGGTGTATGGCGTCAAAGCGCGCACTGAAAATAAAAGCTGCAGACACAACCGCGAACAGATTAGTTCATCTGATTGACCTCTCATTCAACTAATAAGAGCCTTGAATTGGGTTTCTGAAACCTTGAAGAACCAATGAATGAAAACCTAGGAAGGAGGACCCGCCTGCTGTGAATGCAGGAGCCAATTGAAGCACAGAAGTTCGGGCTGGGTGAAGAGAGACTTTACTGCTGCAACAGATGAAAAAAAGGTCGCTGGAAGAACCTGCTACAGACCCAGCAGCACGGAGACCACCCACAAGTGCGACCTGCACTCATTCCAGCAGAATAGACGTTTAGGATTCTCTTCCGTCATCATAGACCGACGGAGGCCGACGACAAAGGTCGTAAATCATTCGCCCAAACCGCAATAATGGAATTATGTTTTGACCGGGATCCACGAGCGGACCAGCGTCGCGTTCGTCTGACAATGAGGAAGAGAAGTTGGCCAGGACAATGTGGCTGTGAAGAGGTAAGGTGTTATAAGCCAAATTATTTTCTATCCCTGAAAATTGTAATCAAAAATTACTTTTGACCGATCGGTAAATTACAACTGTGCGGCGCACGATGTCCGAAGTGCGTGCGCCACGTTACACGGTTCGTTCGTCGCCTCCGGACCATGAACGCCCCCCCCCCCCCGCCGCTACGATTCTGTCGCGGGGGGCGGGGGGAGCCGCAGTGACAGCGGTGCTGTGGAAACATGCCTTATCCGAGTGTAATCCGTTATGTAGCGAGGGCGGCTCTCCGTCCTCTGTAGTGGGGGGGGGGACAACCCCCCCGAAACACACACACACAGACACAGCCCTGAATGTGACCTTTCATTTGAGCCCAAGATGAAGCTTCTATGTTGAATCATTCAAAAGGTACAGACGTTTTCCAAACTGTGCCATTTGGCACAATTTGGCACAGTTCCAAAACGCCTGGGAGCAGCCTGAGAACAAAGCTGTGTAATATATTCATTTTTTGTGGTATTGTTACAAAATTTGGACCTCAGCTGGATAACACTTGGTTCTACATTTCTGTTGCATTTTCCAGCCCAGATCTGAAGCTGTGTTATTTGCAAGCATTTGTATCCAAAAAAACACCCAGGCCAAATTTATTTTCTTCAAGTTCACTATGTTTAGATGACTAAAGATGTTTAGATGTTTTTAGATGCTTTTTTACCAAAAAATTCAAAGTGTTTTCTTTTAAATGAGACCAACCCCATGAAGATGCTGCAAAGGGTTGAATAACAGCTTTCGATTTACTTTGGGCACGTTATTTTTTGGCGTTTTTAGGAAAATTGCCCGGAGTGCAAGGGGTTAAGCAGGAGGTGTCAGAAAAGTTACTACTCAGATACTTTGCAAGCAGTTTCATGAAAGGGTCAGTCGGAATGCAACTCATACCGGCTCGGACGTCGCCCAGGTTAACAAGGTCAGGAGTTCCTGGCAGCAGAAGGCGAAGGACAGAGCTGCATGGAGGAATCTGATCAGACCTAAATGAAACAGTCATTGTCACCCCCGACAGACTGCTATGATGATGACAGCAAAATTAAACATACAGTATCTCACAAAAACGAGTACACCCCTCACATTTTTGTAAATATGTTATTATATCTTTTCATGGGACAACACTGAAGATATGACACTTTGATACAATGTAAAGTAGTCAGTGTGCAGCTTGTATAACAGTGTAAATTTGCTGTCTCCTCAAAATAACTCAACACACAGCCATTAATGTCTAAACCACTGGCAACAAAAGTGAGTACACCCTTAGTGAAAATGTCCAAATTGTGCCCAATTAGCCATTTTCCCTCCCCAATGTCATGTGACTCGTTAGTGTTACAAGGTCTCAGTTGTGAATGGGGAGCAGGTGTGCTAAATTTGGTGTTATTGCTCTCACACTCTCTCATGCTGGTCATTGGAAGTTCAACATGGCACCTCATGGCGAAGAACTCTCTGAGATCTGAAAAAAAAAAAAAAAATTGTTGCTCTACGTAAAGATGGTGTAGATAAAGATTGCCAACACCCTGAAATTGAGCTGCAGCAAGGTGGCCAAGACCATGTAGCGGTTTAACAGGACAGGTTCCACTCAGAACAGGCCTTGCCATGGTCAACCAAAGAAGTTGAGTGCACGTGCTCAGCATCATATCCAGGGGTTGTCTTTTGAAAATAGACGTATGAGTACTGCCAGCATTGCTGCAGAGGTTGAAGGGGTGGGGGTCAGCCTGTCAGTGCTCAGACCATACGTTGCACACTGCGTCAAATTGGTCTGCATGGCTGTCGTCCCAGAAGGAAGGTCCCTTAAAAGATGATGCACAAGAAAGCCCGCAAACAGTTTGCTGAAGACAAGCAGACTAAGGACATGGATTACTGGACTGGATTACTTACATGTCCTGTGGTCTCATGAGACAAAGATGAACTTATTTGATTCAGATGGTGTCAAGCGTGTGTGGCGGAAACCAGGTGAGGAGTACAAAGACAAGTGTGTCTTGCCTACAGTGAAGCATGGTGGTGGGAGTGTCATGGTTTGGGGCTGCATGACTGCTGCCGGCACTGGGGAGCTACAGTTCATTGAGGGAACCATGAATGCCAACATGTACTGTGACATACTGATCCCCTTCTTTCGGAAACTGGGCCGCAGGGCAGTATTTCAACATGATAACGACCCCAAACACACCTCCAAGATGACCACTGCCTTGCTAAAGAAACTGAGGGTAAAGGTAATGGAATGGCCAAGCATGTCTCCAGACCTAAACCCGACTGAGCATCTGTGGGGCATCCTCAAATGGAAGTGCAACTTTTCAAACAAAAATGTCCTATTTCATACTCCTTGGGACACAGCAGGAATAGAAATTTGGTCAGATTTGAAAATAAACTATATTTATTTTCATCAGTGTATTACAGAATAGATGCACTTTTAATGTAGGTACAATATAATTTTACAATTTTCCTTTTAAAACACATTTGTATACACCTGGCAAATCAGCTATCAGAGCCCCAGCTTTTTATTTATCAACTTTGCGCCATGAAAAATAAAGTAGCTCAAGAGGATTACACAAACACCAGAATAAATCTCTTCATATGTCTTTGACCATTACAGAGAGGCGCCACAAGGCGAGTCTCAGGGGAGCAAATGTTCCCCTTCTAATCCCACCACTGAAGGGAACACTTTTACAAAAGCACAGTTTATAATGCATTCACAGGTAAACCCCCAAGAGGCTTTAAAAGCCTTAATCTGTCATGTCAGAGTGTGGGAGCCATCGAATCCTTTTTGCACTTTGATATAATCCAAGCTGATTATGGTCCTCTCACCTCTCCTAGATTGCTGCTGTTCATAATTGGGTTGATTACAAGCAGACATTGATGTTCCTTCATGTTTTGTTCTACCCATTTCCTTTTTTCAGTGTGTACACACTGGAAACCATGCCATTTAATGCTTCCTGCAAATACAGTGCATCTGGAAAGTATTCACAGCACTTCACTTTTTCCACATTTTGTTATGTTACAGCCTTATTCCAAAAGGGATTAAATATTTTTTTCATCAAAATTCTACACACAATACCCCATAATGACAACATTAAAAAAGTTTTTTTTTTTTTAAATTTTTGCAAATTTATTAAAAATAAAAAACTAAATTGTACATAAGTATTCACAGCCTTTTCCATGAAGCTCAACATTGAGCTCGGGTACATCCTGTTTCCACTGATCATCCTTGAGATGTTTCTACAGCTTAATTGGAGTCCACCTGTGGTAAATTCAGTTGATAAGACATGATTCGAAAAGACATACACCTGTCTATATAAGGTCCCACAGTTGACAGTACATGTCAGAGCACAAACCAAGCATGAAGTCAAAGGAAATGTCTGTAGACCTCCAAGACAGGATTGTCGCGAGGCACAAATCTGGGCAAGGGTACAGAAAAAGTTCTGCTGCTTTGAAGGTCCCAATGAGCACAGTGGCCTCCAGCATCCATAAATGGAAGAAGTTTGAAACCACCAGGACTCTTCCTAGAGCTGGCCGGCCATCTAAACTGAGCGATTGGGGAGAAGAGCCTTAGTCAGGGAGATGACCAAGAACCTGATGGTCACTCTGTCAGAACTCCAGCATTCCTCTGTGGAGACAGGAAAACCTTCCAGAAGGACAACCATCTCTGCAGCAATCCACCAATCAGGCCTGTATGGTAGAGTGGCCAGACGGAAGCCACTCCTTAAAAGGCACATGGCAGCCCACCTGGAGTTTGCCAAAAGGCACCTGAAGGACTCTCAGACCATGAGAGACAAAATTCTCTGGTCTGATGAGACAAAGATTGAACTCTTTAGCTTGAATGCCAGGCATCATGTTTGGAGGAAACCAGGCACCGCTCATAACCTTGCCAATGGTGGTGGCAGCATCATGCTGTGGGGATGTTTTTCAGTAGCAGGCACTGGGAGACTAGTCAGAATAGAGGGAAAGATGAATGTAGCAATGTACAGAGACATCCTGGATTAAAAACCTGCTCGAGAGCACTCTTGACCTCAGACTGGGGCTACAGTTCATCTTTCAGCAGGACAACAACCCTAAGCACACAGCCAAGATATCAAAGGAGTGGCTTCAGGACAACTCTGTGAATGTCCTTGAGTGGCCCAGCCAGAGCCCAGACGTGAATCCAATTGAACACCTCTGGAGAAATCTGAAAATGGCTGTGCACCGACGCTTCCCATCCAACCTGATGGAGCTTAAAAGGTGCTGCAAAGAAGAATGGGCGTAACTGCCAAAGATAGGTGTGCCAAACTTGTGGCTTCATATTCAAAAAGACTTGAGGCTGTAATTGCTGCCAAAGGTGCATCAACGAAGTATTGAGCAAAGGCTGTGAATACTTATGTAAATGTGATTTCTTAGTTTTTTTATTTTTAATAAATTTGCAAAAATTTAAAAAAAAACTTTTTTCATGTTGTCATTATGGGGTATTGCGTGTAGAATTTTAAGGGAAAAAATAATTGAATCCCTTTTGGAATAAGGCTGTAACATAACAAAAGTGGAAAAAGTGATGCGCTGTGAATACTTTCCGGATGCACTGTAGGAAGGTTGATGTTATCTGAATTATGTTTTCCATCATGGTGACACATTTTCTCTATGTCGTGTGTTTATAGATCAATTTATCATTTGCTGGGATTGTGCACAGTAATTTTCAGCACTGTGAATTTAATCGCCCTGTCCATCCTGCCGTCACTCACTAATGAATGCCCTGTATGAACAACCTGTTCTTCAGTCTGCTGTCAGATTAAGGGAAATGTATAACCTTGGGGCATGAACCACTAAAGGCGAGCAGAAAACCATGAGACACACGGCTGTTTCAAATATTGATTTTCATTGGTAGTGTATGGAGTGTTTTGCTCTCAGTATGTTGCAAAAAAAATTTTAGGTGATGCTCTTATATAAAGTATGCTTTTTTATATAAAGTACTTTAAGTTAAGTTGATTTGATTTTGGAAGTTATTGATGATTCCCAGCTCTAGTGAGGGGTGCTGATAGCCAACAGGCTGTTAGGAGCAATAAAAATATGAGGAGAAATGTAACAACTTGGCAGAGTTTTGCTCTATCTGAGTCATCTAGTTTTGTAGACAGAGAAAATATAGATACAGCGGGGAAAATAAGTATTGAACACGTCATCATGTTTCTAATTAAACATATTTGTGATGGAGCCATTGATTTCAGATTTTCACCAGATATCAGTAACAACCCAAGTAATCCACACATACAAAGAAATCAAGGCAACTGTGTTCACAAAACAAGCTATTTTTAATAAAGTGGAATGACACTGGGAATAAGTATTGAACACATGAAGAAAAAGAGGTGCAAAAAGGCATAGAAAGCCAAGAAACCAGCTGAAATCCATTGGAATTTAGGAAGCCAGCCCATCCCCCATCAGTGCAAGTTAATTTCAGCTGGTAAGTCCTGACTGATGGCCTTTAAGAAGGTCTGTGAATATCAGATTGTCACACCACAAAGAACTCATGAGGGGTAGAAGCAAAGAGCTGTCTCTAGACCTTCACAATCTTATTGCTGCAAAACATAATGATAGCATTGGTTACAGGGGCATTTCTAAACTGCTGAATGTTCCAGTAAGCACTGTTGGAGCCATCATTCGGGAGTGGAAAGAACATCATTTTACCATAAACCGGCTACTACCAGGAGCTCCTTGGAAGATTTCTGACAGAGGAATCAAAAGAATTATCAAAAGAGTTATCCAAGAGCCAAGACCACTCATGGAGAGCTCCAGAAAGACCTAGAGTTAGCAGGTACTGCTGTTTCAAAGAAAACAATAAGCAATGCACTCAACCGACATGGGCTGTATACCTGTTCACCTCGCAAGACTCCATTACTGAAGAAAAAGCATGTTGAAACTTGTTTAAAGTTTGCTGCACAACATTCGAGCAAGTCAGTAAAATACTGGGAGAATATAGTCTGTTCAGATGAGATCAAAATTGAACTTTTCGGATGCCACAAGCTCCAGCATGTTTGGAGGAGAAATGGCCCTGCACATCCCATCATGGTGTGGGGGTGTTTTTTCAGCACATGGTACAGGCAGACTTAATATAGTTGAAGGAAAGCTGAATGGACAAATGTACAGAGACATCCTTGATAAGAACATGTTGCCATCTGCCAAGATACTGAAGATGAAATGAAGGTGGACATTTTAGCAAGACAATGATCCCAAACACACAGCCAAGGAAACTCTCAACTGGCTCCAGAGAAGGAAAATAAAGCTGCTAGAATGGCCCAGTCAGTCACCTGACCTGAATCCAAGTGAAACTCCATGGAATGAACTGAAACTGAAGATCAGAGTTCATAGAAGACCAAGATTTGAAGAGAGTTTGTGTGGAAGAATGAGCTAAAATCACTCCTGAGCAATGCCTGTGCCTAGTTTCTCCATACAGGAGGCGTCTGGAAGCTGTTATTACCAACAAAGGCTTTTCTACTAAATATTAAATGAATTTCACCAAGCATGTTCAGTACTTATTCCATGTGTCATTCTTCTTTATTAAATATAACTTGTTTTGTGAACACAGTTGCCTCGATTTCTTTGTATGTATGGATTACTTGGGTTGTTACTGATATCTGGTGAAAATCTCAGGTCAATGGCTCCATCAGAAATGTTTAATGACAAAAATGTTAATGTGTTAAATACTTATTTTCTCCGCTGTATATGATAGCATCTGATGGCAAAGTAAGCATGCAACCACTATTTGCAGTCAGTATTAAAAATAATGTATTTTATTTTATTTTTTCCTTTTAAGAGTAAAATTAAAAGTGGGAGTTCAAAAGGAAAACTGCTTCCTTCTTTTACTGGTGTTATATCGATGCTTCAGAATCTCAGGATCACAATGATGAAGGTTGTAAATGAAATGAAAAGAAAAAAAATTCATTTGATGCTGAAAGCAACCAAAAGAAATATGAAACTATGTAAATTTGTGTTAGATTGGTGATTGTTTTCTGACAAGACGATAAGAAAAAAGATACAGAAATGTTCAGCTAAGATATGTGTTCCTAATGCTAACACTGAAGTTTGTCAAATGTCCTTCAGTCACATGTCTTGAGTTTAAGTGACCATGACGGCAAACATCTTTCAACACGACGTGGAATCTTTCCACGCTGCGGGGCTGCTCCCCCATTACTGACCCAGCACTTAGACCTTGCTGTGAAGAGACATTTCCCTACAGAGATCAATAAAGTGTCACATTAACAGGGTAATGCTCAGCAGGGAGGTAAAGCAGGTTCGAAATTACCTGTACAAATCACCATGCCACTGTAATCATGTCCGTGATTTGCGAGTGTGTCCAAGAGACAATAAAGAGCCACTTCACTCAGCTGAAAGAAATGCTGTAGTGGCACAGAGCTGCAATTCAGTGTGGACAAATGACTTTCTACAGCAGCAATTTAGAGTCGCAGCTGGATGGAGATAACATGGAGGAGCGCATCATGGCGACATGGAGGGAAAATCACAGAGGCCAAAAGTTTCCAAAGCACAGGAGGATTTTACAGAAAATTAATAAATGAAACAAGTTAAATGTAGACTGTAAAGCAGTGTTGTCTTATCACAGCTGCACTACAGCGATGCATCCATTCCCTCCTCCTCTCTGTTCCTCCATCTCCGGCCACCTGTCAGCGGACTGCACCGGTAAGGTTAGCAAGTTAATAGATAGATGTACCTTATTGATCCCAAACTGGGAAATTACAGTGTAACAGCAGTATGACAGTAGACAACCAAACGACAGAAACACACACAGCATAATAGACAAAGGGATTACCCATGGAAAGTAAAACTGCTAAAAATGCTTATAAACATCATAGATGAATAGATGGTGACCCGTATAGGTACATGAATCATACCCACTGTACAATGCAGGACTATCAGGAGCAAAGTGAAATGTGAGGCACTAATTAGACTGTAAGGTGCAGTATGGTAGTATAGTTATGACCAGAATTCAACATCAGAGTGAGTTATTGTACAGTGAAATGGCATGTGGCAGGAAAGATTTGCTGTACCTAACCGTTTGGCAGCAAAGCTGTAGTAGTCTGCTGGAGAAAGTGCTCCGCTGTCTGTCCAGTGTGTGGTGGAGGGGGTGATCAGGATTGTCCATGATGGATCACAGTTTGTTTAGTGTTCTCCTCTCCACCACAGTCTCAAAAGTCTCTGGCCTGAGACCAATTACAGAGCCAGCCCTCGATAATCTTGTCAAGTCTGTTTGTGTCGCTGGCTCTGATACTGCTACCTCAACAGACAGCAGCAACGAAGATGGTGCTGGCGACAGCGGTCTAGTAGAAAAGCTCCAGCATTCTGTTGCACATATTGAAGGATCTCGGCTTCCTGAGAAAATAGTCTGCTCATCCCCTTCTTGTGCGCAGCATCGGTGTTGGATCTCCAGTCCAGTCCGTTGCTGATCATGACACCCGGATATTTGTAGTCATCAGCTGCCTCCACATCCTCCCCCCTAATCTGCAATGGCTGAGAAGGCATCCTCTTCTTCCTGAAGTCAATCACCATCTCTCTGGTCTTGCTGACGTTCAGCCTCAGGTGATTCTGCTTGGTCCACCCCACAAATCTGTCTACCAATGCCCTGTACTCCCCTTCCTCTCCCCCTCTTATACACCCAACAACAGCTGAGTCATCAGAGAATTTCTGCAGGTGGCATGACTTGGTGTTGTACTGAAAGTCAGTAGTGTATAAGGTGAAGAGAAAAGGAAAGAGCACAGTCCCCTGTGGAGCTGCCGTGTCACTAACCACCACGTCAGACAAGACACTGCCCAGCCGGACAAACTGTGGCCTGCCTGTCAGGTAGTCCATAATCCAGGAGATCACAGAGCTGTCGACCCCCATCACCCGCAACTTCTCACCCAGCAGCAGTGGCTGGATGGTGTTAAAGGCACTGGAGAAATCAAAGAATGTGATTCTTACAGTGTCTCCTCCTCCATCCAGGTGCAGATGGGCTTGTTGCAGCAGGTAGATGACAGCATCTTCAACTCCTAAATGGGGTTGATATGCAAACTGCAGAGGGTCCAGCCACGTCTTCACCTATGACCTTAGGTGGGCTAAGACCAGTCTCTCCAGGACCTTCATCACATGAGATGTGAGGGCAACTGGTCGATAGTCATTCAGGTCAGATGGAGATGACTTCTTGGGGACAGGAACCAGGCAGGATGCCTTCCACAGCACTGTTACTCTAGTTAAGTTAGCGCTTCTTGTTTTCAATGAGCGACTCTTTCACCTTTAGAAAACTGACCACTCCATTAGTGTGTGCTGTTTAAATAGTTTACCTGCTGTCGGACAGTAATCTCTCTTACGATGGTTGCTGACGGCTGAGCTGCTTCTGTTATGCTGGCTAATGTGTTAACTGCAGTAAATGGGTGAATTACATGAGCAACTTACTCTTTTTTATATTCTCTATTATTGTCACCGTAATATCAGCCTTCATTCAGAATATTATTATTATATCTCAGTAAATTAGAATATTATGATTTGTAATTTAATTAAAAAAGGTAACCATAATCATTACAAATAAATGTAAAACAACTTAAATATTTCACTGTATGTGTGGTGGAGGCTCACATTCCTGCACTGACATTTGAAGTGTTTGTTTGTTTTTTATTTTGGACTTGAAGAAGTTCTTTTAATTTTCATTTGAAGCCTAATTAAAGTTTTAAACTTCTAGACCCAGCAAGGTTTCAAACAGGATGGACTAGCTTATTTTCTTTTTTTACTTTAATGGAGTTGAATATTACTCTAGTTTGTTTTTAACACGCAGTTACAACAGCCTTTATGGGGCAGCAGAGCTGCTAGTTGAGTTTTTACACATTAACCTGTATTATTTAATTGTGCTGCTACAAACACTTCTAATTAAGCTATCAAGTTCAAGTTTCCAACTCATGTTTGATGGGTCATTATTTTATTTAGCAGTAGGAACTTTTTATAATCGGCTACATTATATTAAGGCAGAGACAGACAACAAAGTGATTTTCACAGATGTGCAGGCTTAAACAGGTGAGGTAAAATATGACCTAGAGCCCCAAACAGGAACTGTACCAGCAGGAAGCTGAGCCGGCAGACATGACAGAAATAATCGTGATTAGTCGACTAATCAGAAAAATAGTTGTTGGATTAGTCGACTACCAAAATAATCATTAGTTGCAGCCCTAATGTCTAACACGTGGAAATCTGAAGAGATTTGAAGAAGATGTGGTCATTTGAATGTTAGCACCTCTCAAACTACTTTTCTGAGAAAATCAGGTTCAGCGTTTCCAAGGATTGTCTATTGACTACTCTATTTCAAATACAAAGTTTACGGTTTTAAAATCTGCCACACTATTTGAAGCATGGAGTAGCTTCTTCATGATTTCAACTAGCATATTTTGCAAACTAGAAAAGCACTCAGAGAGCGCATACCTCTGCCAAGGCTCCTTCCATCGGTCATGGATCATCTCCAAAATGTAATGGGTTTGTGTGCATGCCACGAGACAGTTGTGGTGAAAATTACAGCAAAGTCTATCCAGTAGCTTTGGAGGATTCTTGCTAACACACTGTGAGAAGATAAGATCCTTCTTGGAGGTATGCATTCTGGGATCATCACCAAAATGTTATGGGTTCCTCTCTAGGCCAAAGACCACTTCTGGTGAAAATTTCATCCAAATCCATTCAGTAGTTTTTGCGTAATCCTGCTAACAAACAGACAGGCAGACAGACAAACAAACAGATACCCCCCCCCCCCCGATTACATTACATCCTTGGCGGAGGTAAAAAACAAAAATCACAATTTAAAAAAAAAAAAAAAAGTATTTCTCTGTTTATTCGGAAGCATGTCAGACCGACATGTTGCTGGCTTACTTGTGACGCGTCACCATTACTAAAGGTTTAGCATTTTGCTAATCAGAATAAATGTGTGTGTTGCTGGTGGTCAGAATATGTGATAATCAGGGTTTCTTTGGTGAAGAAAACAGCTGCAGTTTCTACTGTCCCTGGAGAAAAAAATAAACAAAATGGCCCACTCCATGTTCAGTGATTTGGATAAAATTGAGACAAAGGTAAAGTAACTGTTTACCTATTAGTTCAAATACGAGTGATCAGCTTTGCAATAAAACAGTATGATCTTTTATATCAGGTGTATTCACAACTATGTGCTGTACATTGTATGTTACATTTCTCTCCGTTACACCAGCTTTAAAGGCTCCGTACTATAAATTACCATGACATCTCTCAACTTAGAGATCCACAGAGTTGCTAGCAAACCTTGCAATACGTGCACGTCTTGATGTTCTGAAAAGGAAGGTTGTGCCAAAGCTATTCATTATGTAGTTTCAATCAGCAAGTTGTTTAATATGTTTGCTGTCATCTGAAGTTCCTGCCACGCCGATATGAACAAAAAATGTGATATGAGTGTTTTAAAAACAGCAAATTCCACACAAGTGCAGTGACACTAAAAATACTGCTTCCATACAGGTGTTCAGGGTCTTAGTCCAACTGCAGACTTTTAGGTTTCGGTTTATTTATATATTATTCTTTTATTTATTTGCCACTAAAAACAATTTTAAAAAGAGAGAAGATTAAGGTTAAGAGTAGTTTCACAACCACTAGAGTTGCTTTTTCTAAATGTGTAACTATAAAGCATAATTCCTGCCAGTACAACACTTCATATGGTTGTTTCCTGTTGGAGGACAGTCTCATTTCTCTAGCTAAAATGAGCAAATATTGTACACTGTTTCTGTACTGATAAGCTTCCTGCTGCTTAAACAGAAATTCCTGGATCATCCTCCATTGCCTCAGTGGTGCCACTTTCACCTTTTGCCAGGAATTAGTATGAGCATGTGGACGGGTTGGCCAGAGTGTCAGCTGGGTTCATCTGCATGTGTCAGACAGCTGGATTCAGTATAATGAATGGTGGAGATGGAGCCAGCAGAGCCATCAGTGCAGGTCACTTCTGCTGGTCTTCCCTCTGTAGTTCATGAGTTACAAATACCCAAAAGCTCAAATGTTGAATATATTTTACTCTAGAAATCTCCTTTTACACATGTATTTTACAAATACCTGAACAGTTACCCGTACTGCTTGTTTTCCAGAGTGTTATGTGCTGTAGATTCTTCCAACTATGTCCTTTTACCGGCATGCTATAATTAGGATTTTTTTTAAAATATAGATTAAGGTATATAATGGATTTTCCATCAGGTGTTAATTATTGATCACCTCATTGCTCACCTTAAGATAAAGATAAATTGAGATGTAAGATTAGGTGACCTTGCCGTAGTTTAAATTTTCAACATGGCCAAGCTTGCTGTAGTGAACTTAATAGAGACCTCAACTCATTTCTGTTTTTTTTTCCCACAATGTTTTTTATTGAACCTTTTTTTTTTTTTACAAACATAACACAAACACTCAAACTCTAACACTAAACTACTTTTAAAAAAAAATGTACTAAAAACACCAACAACCACTAACAAAGGCAGGTCTTCAACAATGCTCCTCTGTTTAGTCTAGGCAATCCATTACATAAAGTATACATATTATACATTCACCAGTTTGGAATTTACAAGGTCCACACACATCATTCACCTTCTTCTTCAAAAGTTATGTTTAAATTCTTTACATAATCAATGAAAGGTCTCCATGTATTCTCAAACACAATTTCCTTTGATTTCAGTATGTATGTTATTCTTTCTAGTGGAAGGTTTAACATCTGTCTTAACCACTGAGTCACATCTGGTCTATGAGTCTTTTTCCACAATAGTGCAATACATTTTTTGGCGTTAAGCAAACTGAGGTCTATGAATGCTCTTTCACTTTTATTAAAGTTATGCTTTTCTGGATGCAGACCCAACAAAAACAATTTAGGATTCAATGTGATTTGTTTTGAAATTATTTTTTCAATCGTTACCCTCACCTCTTCCCAAAACATTCTAATTTGTCTACAGTCCCATAAACAATGAAATAAGGTTCCTTTACTTTCCATACATTTTGTGCACGTATCTGGTATATTTTTGTTATATCTATTTAACTCCACCGGTGTAACATACATCCGCATTAACCACTTAAAATGTATCAATTTAAGGCGTACATTTATTGATTTGGTTTGAGCTTCTGTACAAGCCAATTCCCATTGTTCCTCTGAAATTTCAGTTTGCAGGTCTTCTTTCCAATAATTCAATCTTTTCTGTGAGTTTTCACTTGAGGATAGTGTCAATGAGTTATAAAACTCCGAAATAATACCCTTTCTCTTACTATCTTTCGTCAAAATTTTTTCCAAGGAAGAATAAGTAGGTCGGGTGAGAGCATTATTTTGATTTGATCGAATAAAGTTCCTAAGCTGAAGATATTTAAAAAAATGTGTTCTATGAAGATTAAATTTGATCCTCAGTTCTTCAAAAGACATTGTTATCTGAACATGACAGATATAAGTCTTGAATCTTTTGAATCCCTTTTAAATTCCATACTTTAAATACAGCATCCGCTCTCCCTGGTTTAAAATACTGATTACCCCATATTGGGCTAAATTGTGACAATATAAGTGTGGTTCTTTTAAATATTTTTTGGTTTCACACCATATTTTGATCATATGCTTTACAAATGGATTTTTAACTTGTTTCTGTAATTTTTTTGCCGAGTCTGAGTATATGAATATGGGAAGAGGTAAAGGTAAATTGTATGATTCCATTTCAGTCCAGTGAGGGAGATCATTTGATGAAAAATAATATGTCATAGACCTCAGTTGTGCTGACCAGTAATACAACATAAAGTTTGGACATTTCAGACCTCCACGATCAAATGTTAAATATAGTAAGGACAGACGTAATCTAGCCTTCCTATTGTTCCATATAAATTCCACTAACTTTTTTTAATTCTTGAGAATAGATCTGAAGGTGGTGGTAAAGGAATGTATTGGAATAAATAAAGTATTTTAGGTAAGATATTACTTTTAAGTATATTGATTCTCCCGATCATCGACATTGGTAGTGACATCCATCTCTGAAGTAACCCATTAATGTCTGTCATTAAGGCTTCATAGTTTGCACTGGCAACTAATTCTAGCTTAGGCACAATTTGAATTCCTAAATATTTAAACTGATTTACAACATTGAATTGATTTACCTCAGGAGCTGGGTGATTTCTCTGGGTCTCATTTAGCATTAATATTGAAGATTTAGTTTTATTTATTTTATATCCTGATATTTCCCCAAAATTCTTTATTAAATTCAACAAGGTCAGAATTGATTTTTTAAGATTCGACATAAACAAAATTATGTCATCGGCATACAGGGAGATTTTATGTTCTGTTGGTCCTACTTTAATTCCATATATTTGTGGATGTAAACATACTGCCATCGCTAAAGGTTCAATTGCCATAGTAAACAGTAAAGGTGAAAGTGGACAGCCTTGTCGACATCCTCTATTGATATTTATTGATTTTGAAATATTGCTGTTTGTTAGGATTTCTGCTGTAGCATTATTGTATATTATCTGAACCCATTTTATGAAATTATTTCCATGTCCAAACTTTTGTAAGACTTCAAAAAGAAAGGGCCATTCGACCCTATCAAAGGCCTTTTCGGCGTCCAATGATAGGAGAGCTGTATCCGGTGCTTCTTTATTAGAATAGATAATATTAAATAGTCTTCTTACATTATGGAAGCCTTGTCTTCCCTTTATAAAGCCATTCTGATCTCGGTTAATAATATTTGGTAATATTTCTTGTAGTCGTCTTGCTAAAATTTTACAGATTATCTTAAGGTCAGCATTTAATAGGCTTATTGGTCTCATATTTTCACATTTATTAGAGGGTTTACCTGGTTTTAGCAACAGTATAATTAAGGCATTATTCATGTATGGTGGTAAATTACTATTTTGAAATGCTTCTAAAACCATTTCCAAAAATGGTTTTATTAATTTATTCTTAATTTTTTTTATGGAGGTCAACTGGAAGACAATCTGGTCCTGCACTTTTTCCTGATTTCATATTATCAATGGCTAGCCCAACTTCTTCTTGACTAATTTTTGACTCCAGTATCTCCCTGTTTTCATTTGGAATACACGGTATAGATAATTCGTCCAAAAACCCATTTAGTTTTGTTAAGTCAGTTTCATTTTTTTGTATCATATAATTTTTCATAATTATCTCTAAAGGCACTATTAATTTCTAAAGGATCTACAACCGCCTGTCCGTTACTTATAATACTGGTAATTGGTGTTTTAAATTCTAATTGTTTAATCTGCCATGCCAATAATTTTCCTGATTTTTCACCTTGTTCATAAAAAGATTGCTTCAATCTTAGAAGACTCGAGGCAGCTCTATTCGCTGATTTTTTTGTCATATTCAGTTCTCAGAATCAGTAATTCATTCTCTAACTTTGGGTCACTTCCTGCATACACATTTTCTTAAAGAATTTTTATTTCATGTTCCAATTGGACTCTCTCCTTGCGAGTCGTCTTAGATTTTGAAACTATATAACTAATAATATGCCCCCTAATAAAAGCTTTGAAAGCCTCCCACTTTATACATGCTGATGTTTGTGTAGTATTGATATCAAAGAACTCATCTATCTGTTTTTCTATGTACTTAACAAATTCCTCATCCTGAAGCCATTTATGCTGAAATTGCCACCTACCTGGTTCCTTTGTCAATTTCTTATCTACATATATTAGACAGCAGGGTGCATGATCAGAAATCACAATATTTTCATAGAAGCAGTTTTGAATCTTGGATCTTAATTCTGTGGAGATCAAAAAATAGTCAATACGTGAGGATGTCTTGTAGGTATTGGAATAACAAGAGTAGGCTTTAACTTGTGGTTTCATTTCTCTCCATATACAGTGGGGCAAAAAAGTATTTAGTCAGCCACCAATTGTGCAAGTTCTCCCACTTAAAAGATGAGAGAGGTCTCCAATTTTCATCATAGGTATACCTCAACTATGAGAGACAAAATGAGAAATAAAAAATCCAGAAAATCCCATTGAAGGATTTTTAATGAATTAATTGGTAAATTCCTCAGTAAAATAAGTATTTGGTCACCTACAAACAAGCAAGATTTCTGGCTCTCGCAGACCTGTAACTACTTCTTTAAGAGGCTCCTCTGTCCTCCACTAGTTACCTGTATTAATGGCATCTGTTTGAACTCGTTATCAGTATAAAAGACACCTGTCCAAACAGTCAGACTCCAAACTCCACTATGGCCAAGACCAAAGAGCTGTCAAAGGACACCAGAAACAAAACTGTAGACCTGCACCAGGCTGGGAAGACTGAATCTGCAATAGGTAAGCAGCTTGGTGTGAAGAAATCAACTGTGGGAGCAATTATTAGAAAATGGAAGACATACAAGACCACTGATAATCTCCCTCCATCTGGGGCTCCACGCAAGGTCTCACCCCGTGGGGTCAAAATGATCACGAGAACGGTGAGCAAAAATCCCAGAACCACACGGGGGGACCAAGTGAATGACCTGCAGAGAGCTGGGACCAAAGTAACAAAGGCTACCATCAGTAACGCACTACGCCACCAGGGACTCAAATCCTGCAGTGCCAGACGTGACCCCCTGCTTAAGCCAGTACATGTCCAGGCCCGTCTGAAGTTTGCTAGAGAGCATTTGGATGATCCAGAAGACGATTGGGAGAATGTCATATGGTCAGATGAAACCAAAATAGAACTTCATTGTAAAAATTCAACTTGTCGTGTTTGGAGGAGCAAGAACACCATACCTACTGTGAAGCAGGGGGGTGGAAACATAATGCGTTGGGGCTGTTTTTCTGCAAAGGGACCAGGATGACTGATCCGTGTAAAGGAAAGAATGAATGGGGCCATGTATCGTGAGATTTTGAGTGAAAACCTCCTTCCATGAGCAAGGGCATTGAAGATGAAACGTGGCTGGGTCTTTCAGCATGACAATGATCCCAAACACATCGCCCGGGCAACGAAGGAGTGGCTTCGTAAGAAGCATGTCATGATCCTGGAGTGGCCGAGCCAGTCTCCAGATCTCAACCCCATAGAAAATCTTTGGAGGGAGTTGAAAGTCTGTGTTGCCCAGTGACAGCCCCAAAGCATCACTGCTCTAGAGGAGATCTGCATGGAGGAATGGGCCAAAATACCAGCAACAGTGTGTGAAAACCTTGTGAAAACTTATAGAAAACGTTTGACCTTTGATAGCTCTTTGGTCTTGGCCATAGTGGAGTTTGGAGTCTGACTGTTTGGACAGGTGTCTTTTATACTGATAACGAGTTCAAACAGATGCCATTAATACAGGTAACTAGTGGAGGACAGAGGAGCCTTTTAAAGAAGAAGTTATAGGTCTGTGAGAGCCAGAAATCTTGCTTGTTTGTAGGTGACCAAATACTTATTTTCCACCATAATTTGCAAATAAATTCTTTAAAAATCAGACAATGTGATTTTCTGGATTTTTTTTTCTCATTTTGTCTCTCATAGTTGAGGTATACCTATGATGAAAATTGGAGACCTCTCTCATCTTTTAAGTGGGAGAACTTGCACAGTTGGTGGCTGACTAAATACTTTTTTGCCCCACTGTATGTATGAGAGCCATAACTCCCCTGGCTCTGGATGAAAATGATGAGGTGAATACACTTCCTTGCCATCTTCTCCTAATTCTTTTTACATCCTCCTCTATTAGATGAGTTTCTTGTAAAAACACAATTTTTGAACCTTTGTCTTTTATTTTATTCATAACTTAAGTTTTTTTTAAAATTTTGTAGACCTCTGCAATTCCATGAAGTTAAATTAAGATTAACGCTTTGGTCTATGATCAATAAGGAGTTTGAGATTACCTCGCAATGTAAACATGCTCATACAGAGAAGCAAAAACATGAGTGGTTGAACATTCATCCTACAAACTACACACAAACAAATTCCCCCTTCCCACATTCGTGGTAATCCCCCCCAAAATCAAAAAAAAATTCTGTCTCCTGCTATAGCCATCGACCGCTCCACACCCGCGAGGACCAGCCAAAGCCACTCCTTCTTCATCCTCCCAATCACCCTGACTCTACTGCTTTTAATGACGTAACATTAACTCTCTTCTGTAGTTTTCCAACTTAACTCCAAAATTTTCTAGCAACTTTGTACATCATAGGGTTTTTTTATATATATATATAATACAATCTATATTTTGTAAACTTGCTATATGCTTCAGATCAGTCAGATGCCTGTGCAAATGCTTAAATGTTCTACCTTATATTTTGTTCATGCATCATGCTTAGCTCCCACCAGTCTCTCTTGGATCTGCTTGATGAGCTCCTGCGTCTCCTGAGGGGTCTTGAAGGTGTGGGTTCTGCCCTTATATGTGACCAGCAGTCTTGCAGGATGAATCACTCCATGACGAATCCCGAGGTTGCGCAGCTCTTTTCGGGCGGGGTCAAACTGTTTCCTTAATTGTTGGATTCCTGTGGCCAAATCTGGGTAGAACCGCACCTGTTGATCCTGGTATTTAATTTCTCCTTTGGCTCGCGCCGCGTTGGAGATCGTCATCCTGTCTCTGTAGCTGAGGAACTTCATAATCAGCGTCCTCGGTGGTGCCTTATTATCTCTCGGTGGGCCGATTCGGTGTTCGCTCTCTAAGACGACCAATGACTGCAGCTCCGCGTTGTTCAGCGCTTCTGGAATCCACTTTTCCAAAAAGGAACATGGGTCCCGACCCTCGGTTCCCTCCGGGAGGCCCACCAGCCTCAGGTTGTTCCGTCTCGACCGGGATTCTAAGTCCAGGACATTATCTTCCAGACGTTTATTTTTTAATTCTAATGTGCGCACCTTTAATTGTAGGCTGGTGACGTCATCCTCAGCGCTGGAAACTCAGAGCTCCACCTGCGATACTCGTTCCATACAGTCGCTTATTTCCTTTCTCATTCCTTCTATCGCTGCTATAATCCCATCAAATTTAGTGGAAAAGTCTGCTCTCATTGCGCTAATGGCAGCTAGCACCGCACCTGTGCCCTCGCCAGCAGTCACCGCTCCGCCGTTAGCTTGCTTCGCCATAGTCTCTGGAGATTTTTCTGCTTCGTCACGAACGTGGAAGTCCGTTAACTTGGACTGTTTTGGCATTTCAGTTTTTCCTCCACCTGATTTCCCAGCCTTAGGCTTTACCGGCATATCCGCGCCCAAATGCTGGGATAGGTTTTGTTCCAAATGAGAGAGTTATTTGCCGACTTTTTATTTTTAGGAGCAGAGCCGAGTGAAACACGTCTTCCTACGTGGCCGCCATAACCGGAAGTCCCCTCAACTCATTTCTAAAACAGAAAAGAAATACGTATTTTTCCACATGATTTTATCAGGTACTAGGAAAAACAGCTTCTTACTTTAATGATTTTATCCATCCATCCATCCATCACTTATCTGGGTCATGGGGACAGCAGTCCAAACAGAGTAGCCCAGACTGCCACCCATTTCACATACTGTAGCACCATGACCCCCATGATCCTTCCTGCAGCAGGTGAGCTCACTAGAGGGCGGACCCATGTGGCTCCTTTGGGTACACTGGGTCCTTAATGTAATTTTTTCTCATAGGGATCTACTGGATCACTGTTGGTCTGGCCCTTCAGCTACGACTCGTTTGTCTTGGGAGACCCTACCAGGGGCAATTTGCCCCTGACAGCACATCTTCTGGGATCATTAAGGCACTCAAACCCCTTGGCCACGATAAGGTGGCACCACCACCACACCAGAAAAATATCAGCACTGCTGGCATCTTATTTGCTGATTGATGGTATCAGTAAATAAGGTAAATATCTGCTGATATTGATGTTAGACCAATATATTGTACATCCCTAGATTACATCTATCTAAAGTTTGGTTCTGGTTGTGCCATTTCCTGGACAGATGCACTGCAATTGCTGTAGTGGTTGTTTGAGTAGTGTGGGTGCAATATGCTGGGCAATGATTTTATTTTTGCACATTGCTAAAGGTTTAGCTTTCTGCTAATCTGAATAAATGTGTGTGGTGCTGGTGGTCAGACTATGTGATAATCAGGGTTACTTTGGCAAAGAAAACAGCAGCAGTTTCCACTGTCCTTGGAGAAAAAACAAAACATCAGATTTATATAGCACTTTTCATGGACACTTAAAGATGCTTTACAGTAGCTACATTATTCATTCACTCCACAGACAGATATTGGCAAGCTACTACTGTAGCCACAGCTGCTCTGGAGCAGACGGGACAGAAACTGGGCTGCCCATCCCCACCAGCGGCCTCTCCAACCATTTATACACATTCATACCCAGAGTCATGGGCACGGGAAGCAAGGTGGGCAACATGTCTTGCCCAGGGACACAATGGCAGGATGGCTGGGGAGAGCGGGATTTGAACCACCAACACTCTGGTTATTGGACAACCCGCTCTACCTCCTGAGCCACTGCCACCCTGGAAATCCAGATCTTGAAATAAATAAGATTCTGTAAATAAAGATCTGTAAATAAATAAGATTCTGCAATTTCCCAGTTTGGAATCAATAAAGTATATCTGTCTAGCTATCTATCTAGCTATGATTCAAGTTTAATAAAAAATATTTTTCCTTACTTAAAATTTGAGTCATTCCAGGAACAGAATTATGCTGATTTAATTGATTTTTAACCTCAGAGTCAGATTTTTTGTCACAGATCACCGTTTTTAAGGGCTACGAAGGACACCAAATGCATGCTGTGAGTTTTGCACATTTATTAACATAGACGAACATGACACAAAACACGTAACTTTATATCTAACGAGTATGAAGATGTGCTGGAGGAGGACAGGGCTTACGATTACAGGAGGAGAGAACAGCCTGGGAAAAACAGGCTGAGGCATACGTGGATGCCAGGGAAAAGAGATAAACACACCTGAAAGGAACCGGGGCTCACGGCTGAGAAACACAGAAAAGGGAAAATACCTAATCGGAGCACACCTGTCCACCTCCGCAGAAAACCCACTTCATTCAGAGACTGGCTGAACTTCTGAGGACGTCACAGTAGGACACAGCAACCTGAAAAGGGTTGTCGTATCCTTAAATAGCCAAATGCCCAGATCACAAATGCATCACAGGTGTAGGTACTTGAGTGAGAAAATAATCAAACAAGTGACAGCTGTGCAGCATGCGAAACAGTTTGACAGGCGGAAGCTGCACAGGGGCTTCCAAAATAAAAGCATGCACCAGAAACTAGTGAAGACACAAGAGTAAAATAACAACCCCAAAAAGATATAACTGAAACTATAAATACAAAATAACACACAATAAATAGACAAGGCAATAAGGGCAAAACCAAGAATGTAAATGCTCCAAAAATAAACAGATAAAATATAGCAGTCCATGATAAATAAAGAAACAAACAGAAAAAAGACGAACTCAAACTGGAGACAGGGCACGGCCCCCACCCATGCCCAGGATCATGACAGTGCCCACCCCTCAAGGGGTGGGTCCCAGACACCCAAGGGCAACATCAAAAAAGAAGAGGACCCACCCACATAAAAAACCCCCAACAAGAAAAACAACCCACCCCAGGCGGGAGGAGGGGGAACCCAGGCACGGAGGGGCCGAACCCAACCAGAAAACAAAAGAAAACAGTCATGGCCTACAACACTGTTCAACAGGTGGTAGTACAGGACTCTAGGACCACTAGATAAGTGGATGAGGCAATTCGGGCAGCCTATCATAGTCCCAAGACCTCCGGCACATGTGCTGGAGCAAGTCGGGTGGCCTCCCCGCTTACCAGGACCACCTAAGCAGAAGGGGCAGCCCATCGGACGGTCTCCCAGAATCCCTGAGCCATCTAGCCACAGCGCGCAGGCAGCCAGACCCAGCGTCCCCCACGGGCCGCTGGAGACGGGATGCGGAATCCTAATGAGAAGGGTGGCCAACACAGGAAAAGACTGTCCGTAGGCATGGCCGACCCACGTAGCTGCCCAATGTGAGAGCCAGAAGAGGAAACCAGCTGACCAGCGAGGGAACCAGGCAGCAAAGGCGACCAACCAGTGGGGACCTCCAGTGACACCCGATGACCTTCAACAAACTCTGACAAAGGCAAGGGACCCATGGCAACCTCAGGTGTCAGCGGAGACAGAGGACCTCCAGCAGCCTCGGGCGAAGGTGAAGCATCCATGGCGGTGACCTTGGGCTGTGACCTTGGGCTGAGGCATAGCACCCATGGAGGCCTTGGACTGAGGCGCAGCACCCACGGGGGCCTCGGACTGAGGTGTCGCACCCGCGGTGACCCCTGGCAGGGAGGAAGGACCCATGAAGAGCTCCAGCAGCGGTTGGGGACCCCCGGAGACCTTAGGTGAAGACGGAGGACCCACAGTGACCTCAGGCAGAGGACCCATGATAACACCCAGCAATGATGGAGGACCCATGAGGAACCCAGGTGAGAAAAAATGGCTGACCCGCGAGAACACTTGGCAAAAAAGATGGTCAATCAGTGGGGAGCCAGATGAAGGCAGAGAGGAAGGGCCCGTGATGATCTCAGGTGCAGATCGAGGACTCGCGATGACCTCAAGCGGAGATGGAGGATCCTCGGTGACCTCGGGAGAAGACTCAGACAGAGAACAGACAAACACCGGGTCAGAGTCACTGGCAGCAATGGAGCCCGGCAAGGAGAACTCAGATGCAACTGACGGCTGCACCTGGTCCTCCCTACCAAGAGCCAGGCAAGATCTCTCTAAGACAGATAAAGTGAAAACAAAAAAGAGAACTTGCCTGAGCTCGAGCTCCACCGCCGTCCAGGACTCTGGCGATCCAGGCTGGGACATCTCGGCTCTCTCTGTCTAATGCTCCAATCCCAGTTTGGCCACTTTGGACAGGGAAGAAGACGACACCGGCGAATTCAACTGGGGCGTCTTGACTTTGCACGTCCAACGTTCCCCCTCCAACATGGCCACCTCAAACAGGGAGGAGGAAAAAATCACTGAAGAATCACCGGCAGCAGTGGAGCCCGGTGAGGAGAGTTCAGGAGCAGAGGACATCTGCAGCTGATTCTCCTCACCCTGAGCCAGACAAGAATTCATGAGAATTCACAAGAATTGTAGATGTTAAAACAGAACCGAGTACTTGCCTGGAGTTGAGCTCCACCACCGTCCAGCACTTCGATCACTCTGCTGTGGCAACCCCTGCAGCAGGCTTGGTGGTGGATGCAGCCCACAGGCCTCCAGGTGTGGTGACCGACGCAGGTGGACCTCCCGGCGTGGCGGCTGATACTGGAGGTTGCTCCATCACTGACACCGAGTCCCGGGCAGCTGAAACCAGGGGACACTCCTTTGTCGGCTCAGGCTTCAGGGATCCGGGACTGCTCCTCTCCTGTCCAACTTGTGGCTGCGGGGCTGGCATGGGATGCTCCAGGGCCGCAGGTTCCACCGGCGTCTGGGGGCTCTATCCAAGGACTGGCAGATGCTCAGGGAAGGCGGGAGGAAACACAGAAGGGATGGGTGAGGAACTGGTGACAGCAGCAGGCAGTGAGGACTCAGCCAAAATGGGCTGCTGATGCTGAGCCTCACCACCGGGAATAAGACGAGGAGTTTCATCATAATGTGAAAGAGAATGAAAGCACACTTGCGTTATTTCCCAGGGCGCGATGGTGACTGCTGCTGCTGAACCAGGCCATATTCATCCAGGCACGGTGGAGACCATCTGACGAGGAGGCGGAGACTGATGATGCTCTGGAGTCCAGAAACGCTGATTCAATGGCGCCGACTCCGCTTCCCCCAATGAACCTCCCTCCAGCTGCGGCATTAACTCCGGGAGAAGCCATGGTTTGTACTCCAAAAGGAGCTCAGTCTCCGCCGCCAAAACCTGTTGGCGCTCCTCCAGCTCCTTCGCGCTGGGACCGTCAGAGGGCATGAAGGCTGTGCTCCCAATACGGCAGGCTGCGGGCCACTGTTCAGCGGGGGGAGATGAAACTGCAGCTGGATGGTGGCGCCGGGCTCAAGGCTTCTGTCCTCGGGAACACTCCCTCTGCGGCACAGGTTCAATTGGCGAAGGGGCTTCCCCCAGCCCGCGGAACCGGTGTTGTGCGTGGAAAACTGAGGTGAGGAGATCTGCCAGTTCCGGATAGCTCCACAGTCTGGGGTATGCCTCAATCACCTGTGCCGCGCTGTCCCACACCTGCAGCGCTTCCTCGGGAGTGTGGGTTTGGTGAACATCTGAAATATCTTCCACCAGTTCAGCCGCCCAACACTCTTCCTCATCCAGCCCAAAAATCCTAAAGTCCGTGCGGCCAGACATACTGCAGAAAACGGACTATAAAAACGGAAGGGAAAAATGTAATACGGGAGGAAAGGAGAGGGGAAAAAAACAGCAAACACCCACAGCGGCTGGTGTCCACACCCAGGCTGTGTCCTTCTGTCACAAATCGCCCTTTTTAAGGGCTATGAAGGACACCAAACGCATGCTGTGAGTTTTGCACATTTATTAACATAAAGATGAACATGACACAAAACATTAACTTTACATCTAACGAGTATGAAGATGCGCTGGAGGAGGACGGGGCTCACGATTACAGGAGGAGAGAACAGCCTGGGGAAAAACAAGCTGAGGCATATGGGGATGCCAGGGAAAAGAGATAAACTCTGCCGGAGTCTCACACCCGAAAGGAACCGGGGCTCACGGCTGAGAAACACAGAAAAAGGAAAATACCTGATCAGAGCACACCCGTCCACCTCCGCAGAAAACCCACTTCATTCAGAGACTGGCTGAACTTCTGAGGAAGTCACAGTAGGACACGGCAACCTGAGAAGGGTTGCCGTATCCTTAAATAGCCAAATGCCCAGATCACAAATGCATCACAGGTGTAGGTACATGAAT
The DNA here is from genome assembly GCA_020510985.1 of Pholidichthys leucotaenia. Classification (NCBI taxonomy): domain Eukaryota; kingdom Metazoa; phylum Chordata; class Actinopteri; order Cichliformes; family Pholidichthyidae; genus Pholidichthys; species Pholidichthys leucotaenia. Next base: position 234,828,532 of record CM035847.1, read on the forward strand.
GAGAAAAAAAATCAAACGAGTGACAGCTGTGCAGCATGCGAAACAGTTTGACAGGAGGAAGCTGCACGGGCACTGTCAAAATAAAAGCATGGACTTGAAACCAATGAAGACACAAGAGTAAGATAACCCCAAAAAGATATAACTGAAACTATAAATACAAAATAACACACAATAAATGGACAAGGCAATAAGGGCAAAACCAAGAATGCAAATGCTCCAAAAATAAACAGATAAAATACAACAGTCCATGATAAATAAAGAAACAAACAGAAAAAAGACTGAACTCAAACTGGAGACTGGGGACGGCCCCCACTCATGCCCAGGTTCATGACATTTTTAATGTTTAAGATAAGATAAGATAAGCCTTTATTAGTCCCACAATGGGGTAATTCCAGGACTGCAACAGCACAGGGATAGCAACACTCAGAGCAATAATTAAGAAGATACGAAAAATATAAATAAGAGCAGTGGATATACATACGTACACATAAATACATAAATATATATACAATGTGCGGATGTAACTTCATAAACTCTACATCTAACGCTCGAAAGTTGAAGAATTCACCCAGCAGTATTTTTTTCTGTGAGTTCCCTGGTTTATTCATATGTACTCTACAGACTGTGGAAATGCAGACCCTGACTTTTATATAATGGAACCAAATAGCTGGTCCCTTCTGATGCCCAAAGCACATAAATATCTGTCTGGAAAAATTCACCACTCTTTCAAGACAACTATCAACTATTTTCTTCTACCAAAATACAACTATCATCTGCATTAGTCTACAAAGAAAAAACACACATCAACCTGTCACCAGAGGCTTTTGCTTGTGACAGGATGCAAACATTAAGGGTGTCACCCCAGCCTGAGATGCCTCTTATTTCAGCCGGTGGTTGTAGATGATGGAAAGAAAAAAAATCTGCTATGAACTGCTTACTAGAGGGTTTGGGGAGTCTTTTTCCTCATGAATGGGTCATCCTTTTTGCAAAAAGATATTGCTGATATTCTTATGAACTGCATGACACAAGACATTTCGTTTATACTCTTCAGCTGATATTTCCGAAACGGGGTACCTCGCACAAAATTTTTCAGATGAATAGACAGCACAAGATGTCAGAAAACTCCATTAACTTTGAAGCTTCTGGTAACATTTGAATTATACCATCCTCCTTTCCTCTTTATTGTGGGCAGTGACTTTAATCTTGCTTTTATATTCACTCCAAAAATTTGGATTTTCATTGAGATCAGAGAGCTTAAGCTCATTTCAAAACAGTCAAAGTGTCTAAGAATGAACAAGGGTTTAGATTATTACACAGCTGCCAAGACTCCAGCACAGGCTGCAGATGTACTGTCTACAAGTATGGTTGATGTCCAAGAGTGGCTCCTCAAGAACCATCTATTGCTGAACCTTCAGAAAACAGTCTCAATGTGCTTTTCAATCAAAAAATGTAACCTGCAACATTTTAAAGTTAATATACATGATCATGACATCAGTTTAGCTACAGAATTCAAATACCTTGGCATTGTACTAGATCCTCAACTCAAATTTAATCTTCATATAAAGAAAATTTCAAAAACAGTAAAAAAAAAATCTGAACTGCTTTAAATTAATTAGATATTACATACCTTACGAAGCAGCTGCACTGTATATGCATTCTATGGTTTTTTCTCATATATCATACTGTTTGACAGTCTGGGCTCAAGCAGCCCCTTCCACAATAAGACATATAGGTTCATTATATAATCAAACCCTAAAAATCTTGGACAAAAAGCCCATTAGGTGGCATCACTGTAATGTTTTAAAAAAATACAACCTATTGAGTTTTGAGAGCTTCATTGACCTCTGTCTTCTGAAATTAACGTTCAAATGTTTCCATAAATCAGCACCCGAGCCACTTGCTGGTTTCGTCCAAAGACAGGACAGCAGCAGAGCCACCAGGAGTTCTGTTAACAATAACTGTAAAATATTCCACCGCAGAACCACATTTGGACAAACAGCTTTCTCTATAAAGGGCAGTCACATCTGGAACACAATGCCAAATGAAATTAAAATAATAACGGACTTTAAAACATTCACTAAAAATGTTAAAAACTGGCTGAAAAATAAACAAGAATGTACTCATGTATGAATTATTTGTCTGCAAAGTGAGAGTGAATGAAGGGAAGGAATAAATGTGTTTGTTTATAGTGAGTGACGGAGGGAGGAAGGCCTGAAATAGGCAAATGTGAGTTATGTTATATGTGTTAAATGTGAGTCAGGCTGTTATATTTGTGTATTTATAATATTTATGTTAAAGGTGAGTCAGGCTGTTATATTTGTGTATTTATAATATTTATAATATTTATAATTGTGTATTTATAATTTTTCTGCATTGATGTATGTGGTTATTGTGTATATTTTTATCTTGATTCTTTTTTTCTAAAGCCCATCCAGGGACAAGAGTTGCAAATTAGCTAATAGCTATACACTCTATGTGCAACACATCAGGTTGATTGTCTTTGATTAATTGTCTATGTTTATTGCACTGTCCCTGTCAAATAAACTAATCTACTACTACTAGAGCAGAGATTAGTGTTTCATAGAGTATGAGCGGCTGCTAGGCAACCTACAGACACATTGCCTAGTCCTTGTCTGACATGATCATTACCAACAAAAATATCTAAGCACGACCTACTGTAGTTAGATAAGCTGTCCATGGTGTTATTCTGATGGACGTGTACTGAGGTCTGTATGCACATCTCATCTGATAAGTATAATTACATTTAGAATAGTGATAGAATTGTTATGTCAGGTTAATGTAAGATAAACACGTGATATTCCTGAAATGCCAACTGTTCCCTCAAAGACAGATGCAACACAGAACGGTTCCAGTCTCAAATCAAAGTGAGCATCCAATTTACTTCTCACTCTACCCTTTTCCCATGATCAACTTAGAAGGCAAGATCTTGTACACAGATTATGAGCCTCATCCTGTAATTCTTCTCTGCTGAGAGTGGAGTGGAAATCTGAAATCAGATCAGTCAGCTTCTTAATTACAGTCTCGCTGCATTACACCCTCCCCATGTCCCACGGGCAGCAGAGTGGCGTGGAGGGGCTCAGCCGCCATGTTCGTCCCTGGACTTGTGCATCAGTGGTCCTTTCGGCCCTTACGCTGTCACTCTTGTCAGCGTGGCTCGCCTCATGCGTGGCAGCATATGACAGATCTGGGAGATACAACAGCCCACCCCCGCCCCACTGCCACACTAATGGGTTATAAATATCTTCTTCAAAGGCCCAAGATGGCGCAAGGGGCGGCATGGTGGTTATGGGTTCTGTTGTGGTGTAACATTGCAGACCCATTTAAGCTCTCAGCTTGCCTTTCATTTGCTGCCACTAGGACTCAGAAGTTGCCTGGTAGAAATGTTGGGAGGAGCACCGTGGGATTCGTGATGGACAGCTGTAATGAAAAGGGCCCTGGCATCCACTCGTCCGAGTCAGACCGACCAACTTGCTTGGGCTCCGTGAACAGAGTAGTCACAATAAGCCAGTGTTTACCCAGTTTACCCACTTTATAGATTAATACAATCACACACTGATGTAAACCTTTCATCCAACTTGCATAACAGAAGTTGTCCCACAATAGGGTCTTTGTTTTTCTACATAACCACCTATATCACATGTTTGTCTGGTATTTGCATGTGATCAAAGCTTCAGCCCACTGCACCCTCCTTCCGTTATTGAGTGTGTAGAAATCTGTTTGTTTGTTGGCTTAGAGGCTACTGTGGCTAAATTTGGTTAGAAACTAGAAAAGCACTGAGAGCACATACCACCGCTAAGGCTCCTTCCCCCCTCCCTTTGTCCATCCATCTGTTTGTACCTCCCTGCCTCCATCCCTCTGTACATTGCAAGATGGAGCCTTGGCGGAGGTATGTGCTTTCAGATCATCACCAAAATCTAGTGGGTTCATCCGTAGTCCTGCCAACAGACAAACAGACAAATGCCAGCAAAAACATAACCTCCTTGGAGGAGGTAATAAGAGCTGTAAGAAGACATGACATTTACATAAATACAAGCACACGTGAATTTCTTGGTGCAGTTGTTTAGTCATGCATGTAAATTAACATTGTAAGAACAAATGGCTTACATGTGCAACAGTTCAAACCACGGAACTAAAGAGATTTTTAAAGGACAGAAAACCAAAAGTAAAACTAGTGAAGCACATATTTAGTTAAATGTGAGAGCTCAGCTAGTGTAAGATCTCTAAATACTCTGAATGAAGATGATAATCATATGTGTAATGGCAGTATGTTCTTCTGAGCAGTGGTCCTCAACCTTGTTTCGTGGACGAGTAACTTTTTTGTGGCTGTTTTTTTTTTTGTTTTTTTTTGGGGGGGGGGGGCGTTAAACTCACCTTCTGTGCTTGTGAGCGGGGCGTCTAGTGCTTCCGTGGCAGTCCTGGAATGTTTCGCCATGGCTGCGATCTCCCAGGCACAATTTCAGGTCGGCCGTCATTTGCAGTCCCAGGTTGCTGGTCTTCCTGCACGTGCTGGGCTGTCTCGCATGGCGAGGCTGCGGGTCTGTGGGGTCCAGGGTTGCTCAAACTCTCCCAAAAGCAAAGATAGTCAACCACATACCAGACAGCAGAAGGAAGGCCCAAACCAGCCAGCTAAACTGGCCAGCCAGCCCTCCAGGTTCAACTCCCAAGCATCACCACCAAGAGACAAGTGTGCGCCAAGACCATGCAGACATATGTGGCACAGGAAAAGAGAGAACATCTGGTAATTTTCCAAAATAAAACGCCCAGTAGACAATACAGAGGAAATGAATAAATTTGTTTTTTCTGTGCCTCTCTCTGTGACCCGGTACCAAATGGTCCATGAAACCGATAGAGCAGGGGTCACCAATTGGTGGACTCTGGTCCAGATCCGGACCTTGAGAGTCCTCCATCCAGACGCCGAAGCTTTTTAATATAATTTGGGGAAAATTATACTGTTATGTTTTAACCGAACGAAAAAGTGGAACTCAAGCGCTGTATTGGTGGCGGTTGCCCAGACATCTTATGGCGTGGGATCTTGGACGTTCTCCGTGGGATACAGTGGGAGGTAAAATCGTCGTTTGCTGCGGGCTGACAGCCACGCTTCCTTCCCGGTGTAACCTGTGGAATGAAACACCGCTGTGAAATTGTGTCCACTGCCACTCTGGCTGCCTGCGATGGTACGTGTCCACCCGGGGGTTTGTTGACAGAAGGTCCCCGTGGCTCCTCCACACCTTCCTCGGACTGCATCCCCGTCGGGCCAGCACAACATTGTTTATGGAGGTAATTTCCGCGACCCTCTGATATCATGTCAAAACAATAACTTGCTCTGTGTGTTACTGAACATGAAAGCTCCACACGCATCCATCTCCTCTCTCCCTGTGACAGAGTGTTACCAAGACAGACAAAGACAAGCTTGATTTTTTTGTTTAAAAAATAACACAGAACTAAAAGCAGCTAAAACATCTGCTTGATAAAAAATAATGTGTAAAAGCAAGTGACTGGCCTGCTGGAGACTGCTGTGGTCTTCTTAAAGAACGTCCATGAAAAGATGACAGTTCTTAAAAGCACATTTTCAGATAAATTTGTCCATGTGACTTGTCACATTTCTCTTCCGTTTCTTTTATTAAAAGATGCTTGAAGTAAATTCATGGGTCATTGCAAACACTTGGCTTTAAAAATACCAAGCTGTCACACAGTGAGAGGAAAAAAATCCTGAAAAAAACAAACAAAAAATGCATCATGAATCGTTTTACAGTCAAATCGGAGACCCTGAATCATAATTGTATCATGAGGTGCCTAAAGCTGGGGAGGAGGACTGACTTCTTGGACCTCTTGCACTTTTAGTTGGTGACCCCTGTGATAGAGGGTCATGACCCATTGGTTGGGACAAGCTTCATAGATAGATGTCCATCTGACCATCCTGCCATCCATCCATGCATTGCAAGATAGGACCTCGGTAGAGGTGTGCACTCTCAGATCCCCTCTGAAATCTAATGTGTTCGTCCATAGCCCAAGGGCCACCCCTGGTAAAGATTTCATCAAAATCCGTCCAGTAGTTTTTGCGTAATCCTGCTGACAATCAAACTGCTCCAATTACGTTCCCTCCTTAGTAGAGGTAATAAAAAAATACAATAAGCTGGTTGCATAACTGTGCACATCTGTAAAGGGATACTTTGTTGAAGCAACTTTTGATTTACAGCATTCAGTCTCTCACAGTTGGAGTCTATCTGCATGGCACATCTTGACTTGGCAGTATTTCAAAAGTGCTCCAGATCTGTCTGATTGTGAGGGCATCCCTTGTGTACAGCAAAGCCTCAGACTTTCCACCTGTAGATTCAGAATCAGAATCAGAATCAGGTTTATTGCCATTGTTCATGTAGTACACAAACTAGGAATTTGTCTCGGTACAATGCTGCAACATTAAACATGATAAGATAAGAGAAATAAACTATACATGTAATAAAGTGTAGGATAAGATTAAGTGATACTGGTCAACAGTTAAAATATATATTAGCCAGCAGCAGATACTGTGGAGAACTATATAGTGCAGTCGGTAATGCAGGAAGAAAACAGTGATGATTGACATGAGTCTGGTTGAGCTGCTGTACATGGTGCACGAGAGTCACTTAGTGTTCAGCAGTCTAATGGCAGAGGGGAAGAAGCTGTTCATGTGACGGGAGGTTTTAGTCTGGATGGACCGAAGTCTTCTACCAGAGGGGAGGGGGGCAAACAGTACGTGACCAGGGTGTGAGGGATCAGCTATGATCCGGCCAGCACGCCTCCGGGTCCTGGAGATGTACAGATCCTGGAGAGATGGGAGCTTGCAGCCGATCACCTTCTCAGCAGTGCGCACGACGCGCTGCAGCCTTAGTCTGTCCCTGGCAGTGGCTCCTGCGTACCACACGGTTATGGAGGTGGTGAGGATGGACTCGATGATGGCTGTGTAGAACTGCACTAACATCTTGGTGGGTAGCTTGAGCTTCCTCAGCTGCCGCAGGAAGAACATCCTCTGCTGGGCTTTTTTGATGAGTGAGCTGATGGTCAGCTCCCATTTGAGGTCCCTGGTGATGGTAGTGCCTAGGAAGCGGAAGGAATCAGCAGTGGTGATGGGAGAGCCTGAGAGGGTGAGGGGGGGCAGAGGAGTAGTGACTTTCCTGAAGTCTACAATCATCTCCACTGTCTTCAGAGCGTTCAGCTGCAGGTTGTTATTGCTGCACCAGGACGCCAGCTGGGCCACCTCTCTCCTGTAGGCGGACTCGTCGCCGTTGGAGATGAGCCCGATGAGGGTGGTGTCGTCCGCAAACTTGATCAACTTGACAGACTGGTGGCTGGAGGTGCAGGAGTTGGTGTAAAGGGAGAAGAGTAGGGGGGAAAGTACACAGCCCTGGGGTGATCCGGTGCTGATGCTAGTATAGTCTGAGACAGTCTTTCCCAGCCGCACATGCTGCCTCCGGTCCGTCAGGAACTCGATGATCCACCTGCAGAGGGAGTCAGGCACGTTGAGCAGGGACAGCTTGTCCCGGAGCAGAGCGGGGCGGATGGTGTTGAATGCGGAGCTGAAGTCCACAAACAGGATCCTGGCGTAGGTTCCCGGGGAGTCCAGGTGCTGCAGGATGGAGTGGAGGGCCAGGTTGACTGCATCGTCTACAGACCTGTTGGCTCGGTAGGCAAACTGCAGCGGGTCCAGGAGAGGGGTGGTGATGGACTTGAGGTGGGACAGGACCAGGCGCTCAAAGGACTTCATGACTACAGAGGTGAGTGCTACAGGTCTGTAGTCATTAAGTCCAGTGATCCGTGGCTTCTTGGGGACAGGGATGATGGTGGAGGATTTGAGGCAGGATGGCACGTGGCATAACTTAAGGGAGGTGTTAAAAATGTCTGTGAATACAGGAGCCAGCTGTTTCGCACAGAGTCTCAGGGTGGAGGGAGACACGCCGTCTGGGCCGGGGGCCTTGCGCGGGTTCAGTCTGGAGAACTGTTTGAGCACATCCTGCTCACTGATGATAAGGGGAGGGGGGGAGGAGGGGGGGTGCCTTAAATGAAGTAGGGAATGTGGAGGCTGTGGAGCTGGAGGGAGGGGGGGAGTTGGACACAGATGACGAGGTGTCAAAACGGGCATAGTGTTGGGACAGTCTTTGACAAAGGGCTTTGTCATCCTGACCTTTAGGAGCCTGAGGCCGATAGTTGGTGATTTGCCTCAGTCCTCTCCACACGGAAGCCGAATCATTAGCAGTGAACTGCTGCTGGAGTCTCTCTGAGTACACAGATTTAGCCCTCTTCAGCTCTCTGTTAAACCGGTATTTAACCTCCCTGTAGCAGTCCCTGTCTCCACTTTTCAGCGCTGCTTCCTTCTCCTTCCTGATCTGTCTGAGCTTAGCTGTGAACCAGGGTTTGTCATTAGAGTAACTCACCCTGGTGCGTGATGGAAGAATGTTCTCTTCACAAAAGTGGATATATGAGTTCACAGTGTCCGTGTACTCATCCAGATCATGCGTGGCTCCTTTAAGCATGCCCCAGTCAGATATTTCCATGCACGTTTCCAGCTTCTCCTCAGCATCACTGGTCCGTATCTTCGTAGTGCTCACAACAGGTTTAGTGAGCTTCAATCTCTGTCTGTATGTGGGAATGAGGTGAACCATCACGTGATCAGATAATCCCAGCGCAGCTCGAGGGACAGCGCGATATGTGTCTTTCACTGTGGTGTAACAGTGATCCAGTGTGTTTAATCCTCTGGTGGGGCATTTAATAAACTGTTTGTAGCGGGGGAGATCGTGGCTCAGATTGCACTGATTAAAGTCGCCAGCCACAATAATCAGCGAGTCTGGAAAACTCCGCTCTGTGTGTTGAATGTGATCCGCGAGCACGCGCTGAGCTTCGCGCGTGTCCGCGTCGGGAGGGGCGTACACAGCGATCATTATGAAAGAAGCAAACTCCCGCGGGGAATAGAAGGGCTTGCAATTGATAACAAGAAATTCCAAGGCAGGAGAACAGTGTTTGGAAATTTCCGTTACATCAGAGCACCAGCTGCAGTTGATGTAGAAGCAGACACCGCCTCCTGTGGTCTTGCCGGAAAGCTCTGTGTCACGATCAGCACGGAAGAGCTGAAAGCCGTCGAGGCGCAGCGCGCTGTCCGGTATATTTTCCCGGAGCCAGGTCTCAGTAAAGCAGAGGACAGCTGAGGAGGCGAGGTCCTTAAAACGCATCAGCAGTCTCAGTTCATCCACCTTGTTAGAGAGAGAGTTGGTATTGGACAGAAATATGCCAGGCAGCGCCGTTCGCGAGCCTCTCCTGCGAAGTCGTACGAGAGCGCCCGCTCGTCTTCCTCTCTTCCGCCGTCTCACTTTCCGAGCCAAACAATAAACCAGATCGGCGGCAGGGGCTAGAAAAACTGGGAGGAGGTCCGTGGGGGTCAAAGTCCTGATATTTAAAAGTTCTTCACGGGTATAAGTGCAAGCAGACACACAATTGACAAACAAAAACAAACAAAGAGCGCAGCGAAGCACCATGTCGACCGCTGTGGGCGCCATCTTGGATCGGAAGACATTAGATTCATCCAATAAGATGGATTTTGCAGTGTCAGTGAGAAAGTTAAGTTAAATGAAAACTGCTATTTTTAATTGTTCCCTCGCTTTTTCTTTCTTTAAAGAGGATTTTCCTTGTCTCCGCCATATACTAATGCATAAGTGGGACTTAAACTAAGATTGCCACAAATGCTTCTGTATCACTTGACAGATGGTTGTAGGGTGTGCAGGATGTCACTAAGCTGAGTATTGTTTTTTCAGTATCTTGAGTTCTGTGCTGACAGCTCAGAAGGTGGGTTGCTGTGATGTTAGACAGATTTAATCCTTTTCTTGTCCCTGTCCATCAGTGTCTTTCAGAATCAGAATCAGAAAAAGATTTATTGCCAAGTACATTAACAGATCACTGATAACATACGAGAGAATTTGACTTGACACAGTAATGAACCTGCATTCCCGTGCCGCGGCGCATCTGCAACGCGCCTATCAGCAGGAGGGTTCACCAGTAGTTTGCAGTTAGGATTCCGTCTTTCTTAAAGTCAACAAGTGCCATATTGACTTCCGGTTATGGCTTCCACGTGAGAAGGACACTTCTCACTCTGCTCTGCTCCTGGAGAAAAAAAAAATCGGCAAATAACTCTCTCATTTGGGACAGAATGTATCCCAGCGTTTGGGCGAGGATATGTCGGTGAAGCCTAAGGCTGGAAAACCAGGTAGAGGAAAAAGCGAGCCGCCGAAACAGTCCAAATTAACGGACTTTCAGGTCTGTGACGCAGCAGATAAAGCTCCATATATGGCAGAGGAAGCTAGCAGCGGTGCAGTATCTGCGGGAAACGGCACAGGTGCGGTGCTAGCTGCCATAAGTTCAATGAGAGCAGACTTTTCCTCTAAATTTGATGGGATTATGGCAGCGTTGGAAGGAATGAGAAAGGAATTGGGTGACTGTGTAGAACGAATGGCGCAGGTGGAGCTTCGTGTCTCTAGTGATGAAGATGACGTCACCTGTCTTCAATTAAAGGTGCGCACTTTGGAAAAAAAAAAGTAAATGTCTGGAAGATAATGTCCTGGATTTGGAGTCCCGGTCGAGACAGAACAACTTGAGGCTGGTGGGTCTACCGGAGGAATCCGAAGGTCGGGACTCATGTTCCTTTCTGGAAAAGTGGATTCCGGAGGCGCTGGGCAGCGCGGAGCTGCAATCAGCAGTGGTTCTGGAAAGCGCACACCGTATTGGCCCACGGAGAGATAAGGGACCACCGAGGACCCTAATTATGAAGTTCCTCAGCAACAGAGACAGGATGAAGATCTTCAACGCTGCACGAGCTAAAGGAGAGATTAAACACCAGGACCAGCAGGTGCAGTTCTACCCAGATTTGGCCACAGGAATCCAGCAATTGAGGAAGCAGTTTGATCCCATACGTAAAGAGCTGCGCAACCTTGGGATTCGTCATGGTGTAATTTATCCTGCGAGACTGCTGACCACGTATGGGGGCAGAACCCACATCTTCAAGACCCCAGAGGAGGCGCAGGAGTTCATCAAGAAGATCCAAGAAGAGACTGGTGGGAGCTAAGCATGAACAAAATATAAGGTAGAATATTTAAGCATTTGCACAGGCATCTGACTGACTTGAAGCAAATAGCAAGTTTACAAAATATAGATTGTATTATATATTAAAAAAAACAACAACTATGATGTACAAAGTTGCTAAAAATTTTGGAGTTAGGTTGGAAAACTACAGAGGAGAGTTAATGTTACGTCATTAAAAGCAGTAGAGTTAGGGTGATTGGGAGGATGAAGGAGGAGTGGCTTTGGCTGTTCCTCGTGGGTGTGGAGCGGTCGATGGCTATATCGGGAGACGGAATTTTTCTTTTGATTTTGGGGGGATCGCCACAAATGTGGGAAGGGGGAATTTGTTTGTGTGTAGTTTGTAGGATGAATGTTCAACCACTCATTTTTTTGCTTCTCTGTATGAGCATGTTTACACTGCAAGGTAATCCCAAACTCCCTATTGATCATAAACCAAAGCATTAATCTTAATTTAACTTCATGGAATTGCAGAGGTCTACAAAATTTAAAAAAACTTAAACAAGTTATGAATAAAATAAAAGACAAAGGTTCAAAAATTGTGTTTTTACAAGAAACTCATCTAATAGAGGAGGATGTAAAAAGAATTAGGAGTAGATGGCAAGGAAGTGTTTTCACCTCATCATTTTCATCCCGAGCCAGGGGAGTTATGACTCTCATACATAAATCAGTCCCATTTCAAGTGAAAAATGTAATTGGAGACAAATTTGGAAGATATGTAATCATTCAAGGATCTTTGCTATTAGAAAATATAAATCTTGTGAACTTATATGGTCCCAATATAGATGATCAAAAGTTCTTTGCTAATTTATTTCTTATCTTATCATCACTTACAGGGCAACATATAATAGCAGGGGATTTTAATTGTACATTGAATCCCGGTATAGATAGATCAACAGGACTGGACTGTACGCACAATGGATGTAGGATGACCATTAATCATTTTATGAAAGAATTGAGATTGCTAGATATATGGAGAGAAATGAAACCACAAGTTAAAGCATACTCTTGTTATTCCAGTACCTACAAGACATTCTCATGTATTGATTATTTTTTGATCTCCACAGAATTAAGGTCCAAGATTCAAAACTGCTTTTATGATAACATCGTGATCTCTGATCATGCACCCTGCTGTCTAATATATGTAGATAAGAAATTGACAAAGGAATCAGGTAGATGGCAATTTCAGCATAAATGGCTTCAGGATGAGGAATTTGTCAAGTACATAGAAAAACAGATGAGTTCTTTGACATCAATACTACACAAACATCAGCATGTGTAAAGTTGGAGGCTTTCAAAGCTTTTATTAGGGGACATATTATTAGTTATACAGGTTCAAAATCTAAGAAGACTCGAGAGGAGAGAGCCCAATTGGAACATAAAATAAAAAGTCTTCAAGAAAAAGTGTATGCAGGAAGTGATCCAAGGTTGGAGAACGAATTACTGATTTTGAGAGCTGAATATGACAAAAAATCAGCGAATAGAGCTGCCTCGAGTCTTCTAAGATTGAAACAATCTTTTTATGAACAAGGTGAAAAATCGGGAAAATTATTGGCATGGCAGATTAAACAATTAGAATTTAAAACACCAATTACCAGTATTATAAGTAACAGACAGGTAGTTATAGATCCTTTAGAAATTAATAGGGCCTTTAGAGATTACTATGAAAAATTATGATACCAAAAATTAATCTGATTTAACAAAACTAAATGGGTTTTTGAACGAACTATCTATACCATGTATTCCAAATGAAAACAGGGAGATATTGGAGTTTAAAATTAGTCAAGAAGAAGTTGGGCTAGCCATTGATAATATGAAATCAGGAAAAAGTGCAGGACCAGATGGTCTTCCAGTTGACCTTTATAAAAAATTTAAGAATAAATTAATAAAACCTTTTTTGGAAATGGTTTTAGAAGCATTTCAAAATAGTAATTTACCATCATACATGAATAATGCCTTAATTATACTGTTGCCAAAACCAGGTAAACCCTCTAATAAATGTGAAAATATGAGACCAATAAGCCTATTAAATGCCGACCTTAAGATACTCTGTAAAATTTTAGCAAGATGAATACAAGAAATTTTACCAAATATTATTAATCGAGATCAGAATGGCTTTATAAAGGGAAGACAAGGCTTCCATAATGTAAGAAGACTATTTAATATGATTTATTCTAATAAAGAAGCACCGGATACAGCTCTCCTATCACTGGACGCCGAAAAGGCCTTTGATAGAGTCGAATGGCCCTTTCTTTTTGAAGTTTTACAAAGGTTTGGACTTGGACATAATTTCATAAAATGGGTTCAGATAATATACAATAATGCTACAGCAGAAATCCTAACAAATAACAATATTTCAAAATCAATAAAAATCAATAGAGGACGTCGACAAGGCTGTCCACTTTCACCTTTACTGTTTACTATGGCAATTGAACCTTTAGCGATGGCGATACGTTTACATTCACAAATGTATGGAATTAAAGTAGGACCAACAGAACATAAAATCTCCCTGTACGCCGATGACATAATTTTGTTTATGTCGAATCTTAAACAATCAATTCCGACCTTGTTGAATTTAATAAAGAGTTTTGGGGAAATATCAGGATATAAAATAAATAAAACTAAATCTTCAATATTAATGCTAAATGAGACCCAGAGAAATTACCCAGCCCCTGAGGTAAATCAATTCAACGTTGTAAATCAGTTTAAATATTTAGGAATCCAAATTGTGCCTAAGCTAGAATCAGTCGCCAGTGTCAACTATGAAGCCTTAATGACAGATATCAATGAGTTAATTCAGAGATGGATGTCACTACCAATGTCGATGATCGGGAGAATCAATATACTTAAAAGTAATATTTTACCTAAAATACTTTATTTATTTCAATACATTCCCTTACCACCACCTTTAGATTTATTCTCAAGAATTAAAAAAAAGTTAGTGGAATTTATATGGAACAATAGGAGGGCTAGATTACGTCTGTCTTTATTATATTTACCATTTGATCGTGGAGGTCTGAAATGTCCAAATTTTATGTTGTATTATTGGTCGGCACAACTGAGGTCTATGACATATTATTTTTCATTAAATGATCTCCCTCACTGGACTGAAATGGAATCATACAATTTACCTTTACCTCTTCCCATATTCATATACTCAGATTCAGCAAAAAAATTACAAAAACAAGTTAAAAATCCATTTGTAAAGCATATGATCAAAATATGGTGTGAAACTAAAAACTATTTAAAAGAACCACACTTATTGTCACAATTTAGCCCAATATGGGGTAATCAATATTTTAAACCAGGGAGAGCGGACGCTGTATTTAAAGTATGGAATTTAAAAGGGATTCAAAAGATTCAAGATTTATATTTGCCATGTGCAGATAACATAGTCTTTTGAAGAGCTGAGGATCAAATTTAATCTTAATAGAACACATTTTTTTAAATATCTTCAACTTAGAAACTTTATTCGATCAAATCAAAATAAAGCTCTCACTCGACCTATTTATTCATCCTTGGAAAAAATGTTGATGAAAGATAGTGAAAGAAAGGGTATTATTTCAGAGTTTTATAACTCATTGACACTATCCTCAAGTGAAAACTCACAGAAAAGATTAAACTACTGGAAAGAAGATCTGCAAACTGAAATTTCAGAGGAACAATGGGAATTGGCTTGTACAGAAGCTCAAACCAAATCAATAAATGTACGTCTTAAATTGATACATTTTAAATGGTTAATGCGGATGTATGTTACACCGGAGGAGTTAAATAGATATAACAAAAACATACCAGATACGTGCACAAAATGCATGGAAAGTAAAGGAACCCTATTTCATTGTGTATGGGAATGTAGAATAATTAGAATGTTTTGGGAAGAGGTGAGGGTAACAATTGAAAAAATAATCTCAAAACAAATCATATTGAATCCTAAACTGTTTTTGTTGGGTCTGTACCCAGAAAAGCATAACTTTAATAAAAGTGAAAGAACATTCATAGACCTCAGTTTGCTTAATGCCAAAAAATGTATTGCACTACTGTGGAAAAAGACTCATAGACCAGATGTGACTCAGTGGTTAAGACAGATGTTAACAAACCTTCCATTAGAAAGAATAACATACATACTGAAATCAAAGGAAATTGTGTTTGAGAATATATGGAGACCTTTTATTGATTATGTAAAAAATTTAAACATAACTCTTGAAGAAAGGTGAATGATGTGTGTGGACCTTGTAAATTCCAAACTGGTGAACATAATATGTATACTTATGTAATGGATTGTCTAGACTAAACAGAGGAGCATTGTTGAAGACTTGATTTTGTTGGTGGTTGTGGGTGTTTTTAGTGCATTTTTTTTTGTAGTACTTTAGTGTTAGTGTTTGATTGTTTGTGTCATGTTTGTTAAAAAAAAAAAGGTTCAATAAAGATATTGTGGAAAAAAACAAGTGCCATATTCAGTGACCTATGATATCCAGAGAGAGGTGCAAGAATGTGGTTTTTCTTGTTGACTTTTGACCTAGTTTCCTTGATAAAAAGACATGTATATATTCATAGGCTTTTGGATAGTTCAAAAAAGTAATATTATTGTTCAAGTTACTTTTGGCAAATGAAAGCAACTTTTCAAGATTTTTTTAAGTGTAAATGCAAAAGCAAATTGCTACAAACAAACTGAACATCACAGTTCAATGTCTTGATATCACTACCACTAAACTCTTCTCTATAAAGACTTAAAACCTTTGGAGTGATATTATAAATATCAGTGTTTTATTTTGTAGAACAAAATATGAAAAGCGTGTGAAAACCAAAGAACCCTCAGACATTGCCAAAATTTTGTTTAAAGGACTTTGATAGACATATTGTATTTCTGTTTCACTTTTAGCCAAACTTCAAAATACAACTGAAAATTACAACAAAAAATAAAACCATGGAGCTGCAGGAAGTTTAAACAGAACTCTCAAGTCAGTTTGTGGTACTAGGGCACCACAAACAAAAGCTGAAGGAGTCATTGTTGCCAAGCATCCAGGGCTGTCAGTTTGGATGCACAGAAAGGCTGGGTGAGGAGATTATTCCAGTTCATTTTTCTCCTTTTATATTTACAATTTTCAAATCATAAAAACATTCTGGTTGTTGGCAGATTTCTGAATTTTGGACACAACCAAACTCGCAATTGCCCTCTGTTTTCAACAGAAGTTAATAATTTCACACACTGCCTCTATCGCCATTACTAAAGCAGAGAAGTGAGCTTGTTCTTGCATGATTCTGACCTACTACATGTACTGCACCATACATATGCATCAGCATGTTTCTGTATCAGCATAATCACCCTCGGCTGTTTGGTATTCACTGTATGGACAAATGTATTGGGTAACCTATTATTTACATGACATCCCATTCTAAATCTGTAGGCATTAATATGGAGTTGGTCTCCCCTTTTGCATTTAGAACAGCCTCCACTGTTCTGGGAAGGCTTTGAACAAGATTTTGGAGTATGTCCTGGAGATTTTTCTGCCCATTTATCCAGAAGAACATTTGTGAGGTCAGACACTGATGTTTTCCAGTGGGCCTGGCTCACAATCTTCTTTCAAGAATAAGGTACGAAACAATACATAAACCCTACCAGTGAATAATGATAATAATAATAATAATAATAATCAGTCCCAAGAACGAAAAGCATGAACATGGTCACAGTCCATGTCCAGGTCGTAACAGACATATTATCCCCACTTAGTGCCAGTTAACCTAGTGTGCATGTCTTTGGACTGTGGGAGGAAAGCAGAGCACCCACCCAAACGCTGGAAGAACATGCAAACTACACACAGAAAAGTCACTATGACCAATGAGCTTCTTGCTGTGAGGTGACAATGCTAACCACTGCTCACTGCCTGATAATGGAAAATATTTTTAAAAAAATTGTTTATGGCTTGTGGGTCAGAGTGTAGGTGCAGCAGCGTCCCTAAAGGTGTGTTCAGACCGAATGTGAACATGTGGTGCAAATACATGTAACGTTAATGTAAACATGCGGAAGATGTGCAAATTCGGGCATTCGTGGGTCTGAGCGATTTGGTAGCACTAGTTAGTGATCAACCTTGAGATTCTGCCATCACCTGAGTTAAAGTTTCAAAACTGGAGAGAGAACTAGTTTGAAAATGAGACTGCCACTCACCTGCAAACAGATGGAACTCTGCAGGTTAGCAGTGCAAGCAGCCATCATCCAGGTGAAGTTTTGGAGGCAGGGACCATTTCTCCAGGTGAGAGCCCCGTTGGAAAATGTAAACCTAAACATGATGGTGTTTTGGGGATTTCCCCAGCAGGTAGACCACAACTATAGAAGTTATAAAGGCAACTTCACCCATCTGTAACTCTCTCAGACAGCGAATTCATGTCTATTTGCGTGTTTACGGTGCGCTAACACTTAATCGCGTCGCACTAAAAATTTGCCCATTCGGTCTGAATACACTTTAAGAAGTGCCCTCACACCTTTGTTTGTTTGCAGTGTTAGCGCTGTTGCTAGCTCTGTTGTTAACAGGCTGCACTTGGATCCCCGGGTCTGAGTGGAAGCTCTCCGGCTACGGTAGCCCATGCTGCATGGAGGAAGACACTGATGTGTGGGTCATGCTGGTGGAATGTGAGCCTTTTCAGTGTGTGTCTAACAATAACTGATCACCTTCTGCACCCAGGACAGCTGTGTTTATCCATAAATAAATCAGCAGAGGTGGAATAATAACCATTTTGTCCCCAGTCAAACATGTGCAGTATTTATGATGCAGCCGGTGTTGTTACTTCTGCAAACATATTTTTGCAAATTCAGACTTAAGTCAATAAATGAGACAAACTTTGAAATAAATCTGCCACTTTTCTCCTTGGAGTAGGTTGCTGTATCCAGGTGACACCATAAAAACAAATTATCTCTAGGTGTGCATTTTTGTGCACTGTTTCATACTTGTGTATTTGCACATGTGAGAGTTAAATTATGTGACTTTGCACTCAGAACTAGAGGGAGGCTGTGGGAGTTTGGAGCCATGTACGCGAGGAGAATCAATTTAAACACAATCAAAAGTTAAGAGGGATTAAAGCTACTTTGATGAGATAGCACACTCAAAATGGTTTAAAATAGCTGCAGAGATTACACTAATGTAATCCAATTTAAAGGAGCCTTCCCCAAATATTTATTATTGAAGTACCATCTGCTTGAAGCCTGTAGGGTCAGATCAGTCTGCATTTTTACACCAACAAGGCTATTTTGTTGTCCTACATTCCTGCTTGTCCTGTCTGTCAAAAAGTCAGAGAATAACCTATTTTTTCAGGCCCAGTTGTAATCTTACTTCATATTTGTCCTCAGTTGACAGCATCAAATTGGGGAAAATCACTTTGCAATCCAATTTGCTTTCCTAAAATTAAAACTCAAGTTCATCTAGATTTCTTAAACAGCCACACTAAGGAAAGATTATAATGAGCCAAAGGGAAGAGATGCTTTAATATTTTATGTTTGTTTTTTCCAGCATGGTTAGACATTTATGGGGGTCATTTTAAGACTTTGTTATAACCAGTCCGACACTGATCAAAGCTTGGCACAGACAAAACATGTAGCAGAGGTCACATGTTTCATCCATAGCAGAAAACACCCTTTTAATCAATCGTGTCGCATGTATGGTTGGATAAGATCATGCTTCCCAGATAGCAAAGAGGCCCAAATATCCCACAGCAAATGTGGGTAATTTTTGGCCAGGATGCAGCACTTCAAGGAGAGCGTAATCCTTTAGTGGTACGCATATCTTTAAACAAATGTGGGCCACCTTTGGCAAGGTTGTGCTATATTTGGCATTGCTCTGGCATTGTTCTGGCTTGCTTATGGCCAAGATCTAGCAAACAGGAGCCCTATTGCCATCATTCCATGCAGTATGTGGCCCAGTTGAAATGTTGGGTTTGGGCCACAACAATTTGTGTGTATATATTCCGTGAAAGAATAGGTCCTTGGATGAAAGTAGATTTAGGGAATTTGAATGGTGAGTATATTGTCTTACTTGTAGTTAGTAATGTTACGCTTGACACCGCCTGCTCGACACTGATTTGAACAATATGAAGCTGAAGTGTCATGAAATAGTGTATTGATCGCTGCTTCAGCACACCCATGGTCACGTAGCTGTAGTGAGCGAGTCCTCGTTACGTCACATCGTGTGAATCGAGCCCTCGCGGCAAGTTTGAGAGGGTTGGGCATTTAAATATGTCAAGGATTTAAAAGGAGTCAGATTCACCGCTCAAACTATGTGTTTTTTGAGAGGAGGAGATTTGCTGTCATTATTGCATTTGCTATTTGAATAGAAGTCAGGGAGAGTATTACACAAGTTAGAATTATGTTTAGGTTCAGTAACATAAAAAAAAATTACATTCACTAAATATTACACATATATACAACGGAGAAAATAAGTATTGAACATGTCAACATTTTTCTGATTAAACATATTTCTCATTGGAGCCATTGACCTGAGATTTTCACCAGATATCAGTAACAACCCAAGTAATCCATACATAAAAAAAATCAAGGCAACTGTGTTCACAAAACAAGTTATATTTAATAAAGTGAAATGACACAGTGAAGTATTGAACATGCTTGGTGAAATTCATTTAATATTTAGTAGAAAAGCCTTTGTTGTTAATAACAGCTTCCAGATGCTTCCTGTGTGGAGAAACTGGATACAGGCATTGCTCTGGAGTGATTTTAGCCCATTCTTCCACACAAACTGTCAAATCTTGAAGGTTCCGTGGGTGTCTTCTATGAACTCTGATCTTCAGTTCAGTCCATAGAGTTTCAAATGGATTCAGGTCAGGTGACTGACTGGGCCATTCTAGCAGCTTTATTTTCCTTCTCTGGAGCCAGTTGAGAGTTTCCTTGGTTGTGTGTTTGGGATTATTGTCTTGCTGAAATGTCCAACCTCGTTTCATTTTCAGCGTCTTGGCAGATGGCAGTAGGTTCTTATCAAGGATGTCTCTGTACATTTGTCCATTCATCTTTCCTTCGATTATATGAAGTCTGCCTGTACCATGTGCTGAAAAACACCCCCACACCATGATGGGATGTGCAGTGCCATTTCTCCTCCAAACATACTGTGTTGTGCCATCCAGAAACTTCAATTTTGGTCTCATCTGACCAGACTATATTCTCCCAGTATTTTACTGGCTTGCCCAAATGCTGTGCAGCAAACTTAAAACAAGCTTCAACATGTTTTTTCTTCAGCAATGGAGTCTTGCAAGGTGTGCGGGCATATGTCTGCCCATGTCAGTTGAGTGCATTACTTATTGTTTTCTTTGAAACAGCAGTACCTGCTAACTCCAGGTCTTTCTGGAGCTCACCATGAGTAGGCTTTGGCTGTTGGATAACTCTTCTAATAATTCTTTTGACTCTTCTGTCAGAAATCTTGTGAGGAGCTCCTGGTCATGGCCGGTTTATGGTAAAATGATGTTCTTTCCACTTCCAAATGATGGCTCCAACAGTGCTCACTGGAACATTCAGCAGTTTAGACCTGTAACCAATGCTGTCATTAAGTTTTGCAACAATTTTGCACCTCTTTTTCTTCATGTGTTCAATACGTATTCCCGGTGTCATTCCACTTTATTAAATATAACTTGTTTTGTGAACAGAGTTGCTTTGATTTCTTTGTATGTATGGATTACTTGGGTTGTTACTGATATCTGATACCCGTTTTTGGGTAGGAGTTAGAGCTGCATGATTATGGCCAAAATGATGATTGCGATTATTTTGATCAATATTGAAATCACGATTATTAATCACGATTATTCATTAACTTTAGGAAAAACACAGACAACATAAAATTCATTTTTTTTATTCATCCTCCTTACCTAGATGAAGCCTGTGGCCAAAGCACTGGAGCCTCATTCATTTATTTAGAGAAGCTGCCTTTGACGACGTTAGATTCACTGTCTGGTTGTTATGCAGAATAGTCCCTCCTCCTGCAGGCTCCAAGATGATTGCACTTCTCTCAGTCCGTGGGCTATAGCTTCTCTTGTGTGGTCTTGTGGAAAAAGGCTCCATTATTCTGCTTGACTATAGGTCAGTCGTAGTTGCAAAGTACTCGACAGTTGTGATATCTATCTGTATTTTTCGTATAGCACAAGTAATGCAACTTTGAAGAATCACGTGGGGATCATGTATTTCTTGTCCAGTGTTTTGACCATGTTTCTGAAGCCTTCGTTGCTCTTAACAGTATTATTGGATACATATCTTTAGCCAAAATCAAAATGCTATTGGCATCAGTTACTTTAGCCTGTCTTTGGGAGGCGGATGGATAGGTGAAACTCTGTGCAGGTTTGATACTGTGATTGTCTGGGTTGGTGCCGGACACAGACCTGTCATTTTAGCATCCATGCATTTATTGTACTTGTGTTGGTAGTGTTTTTCTCAGGTGGTTGAATAAGTTAGTTGTGTTGCCCTGTGGCGCAGACACAGCTTTATGGAACTCTTTGCATATACTTTCTTTTTAGTCAGCATCACTTACGCTGAATCCAAAACGCATCCAGACAACGAATGATGATTTTTTGAGGCACTAGCTCCTCACCTCCACGTTGTTGCCATACTGTCACCTTCTGGTTTGTGTTTCACCATCACACCAGTCCGCTATTGAAAACTTAAGGCTGCCGCTACAGGGTGCGCTCACTTGTCAGTTTCTGCAGCTTAATGTTGCCCTACATGCGTTCGCCCCTGGTGGTCGACTGGCTGTTGGTTGAGAAAATGCGTGATTTGATATGCAGCAGAGCCCGCATTTATCTGTCAATATTGCCGACGATCATGTTCATTTAATCGTGGCAGTGAAAATCGTGATCGCAATCAAAATTTGATTAGTTGTGCAGCCCTAGTCGGAGTCTTACTCAGCGTGGCACATCTTGATGTGGCAATATTTGCCCACTCTTCTTTGCAAAAATGCTCCTAATCTGTCAGATTGTGAGGCATCTCCTGTGCACAGCCCTCTTCAGATCATCCCACGATGTTCGATTGGATTCAGATCTGGACTCTGGCTGGGCCATTCCAAAACCTTAGTCTTCTTCTGGTGAAGCCATTCTTTTGTTGATTTGGATGTGTGCTTTGGGTCATCGTTGTTCTGAAAGATGACGTTCTTCTTCATCTTCATCTTTCTAGCAGAAGCCTGAAGGTGTTGTGCTAACACTGACTGGTATTTGGAACTGTTCATAATTCCCTCCACCTTGGACTAAGGTCCAGTTCCAGCTGAAGGAAAAAACGGCCCCAAAGCATGATGCTGCACCACATGCATCTTTGTCAGCATGATGTTCTTTTGGTGATGAGCAGTATTGTGTTTGCGCCAAATATATCTTTTGGAATTATGGCCAAAAAGTTCAACCTTGGTTTTATCGGACCATAATACAGTATATGTTCCCACATTCGTCTGGGAGATTTCAAATGTGTTTTTACAAAATGTAGCAGGGTTGAATGTTTTTCTTCATAACATAATGCTTCCATCTTGCCACCTTACCCCATAGTCCAGGCATATGAAGAAGACTGTAGATTGTTGCCACATGTACTAAAACAGCAAGTACTTGCCAGAAATTCCTGTAGCTCCTTCAGTGTTGCTGTCGGCCTCTTACAGCCTCCCTGACCAGTTTTCTTCTCGTCTTTCATCAATTTTGAAGGGACATCCAGTTCTTGGTAATGTCACTGTTGTGCCATATTTTTGTCCACTTGGATGATGACTGTCTTCACTATGTTCCATGGTATATTAATGCCTTGGAAATTCTTTTGTACCCTTCTCCTGATGATACCGTTGAACAATGAGATCCCTCTGATGCTTTGGAAGCTCTCTGCGGACCATGGCTTGTGCTGTAAGTTGTGACAACAGAAATGTCAGGAAAAGCCTACTACAACAGCTGAACTTCATTTGGGGTTAATCAGAGGCACTTTAAATGGTGGCAGGTGTGGTACTGACTCCCATTTAACATGAATTTGAATGGGATGATTAATTCTGAATGCAGCCACATCCCCAGTTATAACAGGTGTGGGCATATTTATGCAACCAGATTATTGTAAGTTTTTATTTTTTATTTTTTCCCCTTAAAAGATTTCAGTTTGTTTTTCAATTGGGTTGTACAGTGTTATAAGTCACATTAATGGTAGAAAAAGTTTTGAAATGATTTATCTTGGTCTCATTTTTTTACATCACAAAACCTGACATTTGGGTGTGTAGGACTCTTTTATATTCCATTGTATGTGTGTGTGTGTGTGTGTGTGCGCGCGCGCGCGCGCACACACACACTACTCACAAAAAGTTAAGGATATTCAGGTTTCGGGTGAAATTTCAGGATGCACCTAAAATGCACTATAACCTTTACAGGTGAATTTAATTTGACCTTCTCTAACCTTTTGAATGCACATTTCCAACTGTTCAACGTTTCAGTACTTTTTGCATAACTTGCCATTCTCTAACAAGGGGCTTAACAGCAAAATTCACACCAGGTGTTTGATCCATGAATTAACCAATAAATTTTCTGGTTCAATTACAGTTGATATTTAAACAGTCTTCTTCATCATGTTGTTCACATTTTGACATCATGAGACCAAGATGACACCTAACAACTGATCAACAGTACCTTGCCATTGCGAGGCTTCAAACAGGATGTTCTCATAAGGAAGTGGCCACTGAGCTTAGAGTGTCACAGTGTTATCAGCATGCTACCACAGAAATACAGAGAGACTGGAAGAGTCACAGAAAAGCATAGAAGTGTACGTCCTTTGGCCACATCCCACACTGATGACCGCTTCATTGTGAACGGTGCCCTGTGGAGCCGGATGATGAATGCTACTCAACTACAGGCACATTTAAGGGAGGTCAGAGGAACCCAAGTGTCATGTCAGACCATTCAAAACCATTTACATCAAACTAGGAACAACCTGCGAGGAGTACCTGGCCACACCACCAGGCACAGGTGTCATCATCTTGCATGGACCAGGGGGCATTTATGCTAGAGAGCACTATGCATCAGCCACTGTTGTCACCAGACAAACCTTTGGTGTGGTGGTGTTACAGTCTAGGCAGGTGTGTCTAGTCAGTACAGAACTGTCCTACACTTTGTGAATGGTACAGTGACAAACTGATATTACATGAATAACATCATTAATCCAGTCATTGTGCCCCTGCATCAACAATACAGGCCTAATTTCGTCTTCATGGACGACAGTGCTCCAGCTCATCAAGGTCGCATCATTAGGGAATGGCTGCTGGAGGCTGGGGTACCTGAAATTGAGTGGCCTGCACTTTCTCCAGACCTGAATCCTATAGAAAACCTATGGGATCAGCTAAGTCACTGTGTAGAGGCTTGTAACCCTGCACCCCACAACCTCAATGACCTGAGGGCCACCCTTCAAGAAGAGTGGAATGCTATGCCTCAGCTGACAATAAGTCGACTTGTGAATAGCTTGAGACGTGGTTGTCAAGCTGTAACTGATGCTCAAATGCACATGACAAGTTATTGAGACATTGACATTTTTTGTTGTGGTATACCCACCACTGTTGTTGGCTTTTGTTTCAATAAATTCTTTGAGATGAGGAAATCACCATTGCATGCTTCTACTTAAATGCCCTACTTTCATGATATAATATCACTGTAGTGTGAACTTTTTACATTTTCCATAAATTTCACTCAAAAGCCAAAAATCCCTACCTTTTTGTGAGTAGTGTATATATAACCGCAGGGATTCAAGTGCTACAACACTGATGGAAGAAGTGTGTGGACCGAAGGGGAGACTACGTTGAAAAATAAACCACATGGTCAAATTTGACCACTATGAACTGTAGGAACAATTAGTTACAAGGTACAAAGATTATTTAATTTAGACTTAGAGGTGTATCTGGGAACGGAGGTTTACTTCGTTAGCCCCAGCACTCACAAACAAGGAAACACCCGTAAAGGGCACCAGTCCAAAAACTTGGACAGTTTATTAATAACTAATCTTTATACCTTCAATCAGTCAGTCTCAAATATTCACGAATTCTCCTGGGTGACTTTAGAAACAAACACAGGAAAAGAAATCAACAGAAAGTTTCATATACCGTTTACAATTTTAATGATCAGACTCAGATTAAATGACATTACATTCAACGGATTTGTTGGTAAAGTGAAATGATCACGTATCAAGCATCACATTCAACTTTTAACTGATTGTTGAGCAACAGAGTGTAATCACATTTGTGGAACCAAGTAAACCTTAGTATGAATTTGTAACTGTGATGAAAATGGAGACTGAAGTAACTGTAGCCAAAATATGACGAAAATTGGATGCAAATTTTATGAAGAAAATTATAAAACCTAGTTATATGGAAAAGAAATTCTGAGTTACTCTAAAAATAAAAAATGGAATTTATTGAAAAGACGAATATTATTTCTCTTTAATTCTATAGCTCCGGTCAGAGTTATGAACTAGTTTTAAACCTGAGACATATTATGACATACTTTTTAAGGCGGTGGACATTGCATTACTCAGCAGATGAAACAAAGGAATCTTGCTCATGTGACCTTTGGTTTTTGTTGGCTTCTAGCTGGATCCAGGAGCTGAATCTTTATTTGAAGATTATACTGGAGGATATCTGCCAGCAGATATTTCTTCCCAGGGACAAGCAGTCAGGAGCTGAGGTTCAGTGACGCTGATGAGGCTGTTGGCCACGGAGCATGCCATGTGGGACAACATGAGAATCTTTCAGTGGCATTCTCGGGTCCAAATAAATTGGAGATAGTTCAAAGTCTGATTAAAGTCACAGAATTGGAGAGACAAGATTAATAAAAAAAAAAAATTCCAAGCCACGAAATCTGAGTTCTGCAGATGTCGTGGGGGTGGGCGAAAACAGCTTCCAGTGTGAGGAAAAATGATCAGACCACTTTAAAACACACGGTGAGCTAAAGAAAATCAAATAGAAAAGTTTAGCAGAATAAAATAGAAAACGTCTGTGAACACGGAGTTTCACTCCATATAAAAGAGACGTTTGATGTCAAAAAGAAGAAAAAGTATTTTTCCCAGATGTTTAAAGGAAAGAGAATTCAAGGCAGGACAGACAACTTTCGCAAAGGCTCTCTCTCTCTCTCTGGTGCGGATCGTTCCCCCGGACAGCGAAGTTACTGTGGAGGAGGTCCTGGAGGCTGTGGCCGAGCAGGTGGGCCCTGACGCGGTCTGCGTTGCTTCCCGAATGAATAGAGCTGTGGTTGTGTTTCTGGCGGCTGAAGACGATGTTCACACCCTGATTGTAAGCGGTGTGGTGATCCGGGAAATGTATGTACAGGTGTCCCCCTTATCTGTCCCATCAACGAGAATCACCGTCTCAGGTGTTCCACCTTTCATCACTGACGAGCAGCTGGCGACGGAGCTCCACAGATTTGGGAAGTTTGCGGGCCCGTTTACGACTCTGCCTTTGGGATGCAAGGCCGCCAAGTTCAAACATGTGAAATCGCTCAGGCGACAGGTGTTCATGTTTCTCGACTCGCCCACTCAGACTCTGGAAGTCTCCTTCAGGGTCAAGCACGGGGACGGATCTTACATGTTGTATGAGAGCTCGGGGCAGATGAAGTGTTTTGAATGTGGAGACGTGGGCCATAAACGGTTCGCTTGTCCGCACAGGCAGCGGGCGGACGGCCCTGACGGGGCCGCGGATGGTGCCGGCGGCGAGCCCTCCACTCACGCCGCAGCTGCGGACGGCGGCGCGGCCTCCGCTCCCGCTGCACCTGCTACGGAACCTGCCGCTGTGTCTGTGGACGGCTCGGCAGCGGCCCAGCTTGCGGTCGGGAGCGTGGATGGCGATATCGCCAAAAAGGTCACTGATGGTGCGTCACAATCATCTCGCTGTGTGACGTCAGCAGCTGTGCCTCCGCCAGCTGCTACCGTTTCGGAGCAGGAGACGGACCACCAACCTGATGGTGCGTCAGAATCTCGCTGTGTGACATCAGCGGCTGTGCTTCTGGAGGCTGCTACCGTTACACAGCGGGGGATGGAACAGCGACAGTCAGCTGCTGAGGGTGGCGACCAGGAAAATGTGGCCCATGATGAATCCACTGGCCCGGGAGAACCAAGCAGTCAGCTGAGTGGTGCTGACGAGGAAATGGAATCTGAGAACGACACTGTGTCTAATACTGAGTCTATTGAGGCAAAATGCAGTACAAACACGATTTTGTATTCACTGGAAGAAATAAATGCATTCCTGGACGCAACCTATAACAAAGCCATTAGGGTTGCCGACTACTTCAGTGACACTGATAAATTCATTAAGTCTGTGGATGTGCTAAGAAGGCAGGTTGGTCTTGACCTCCTGGATGAAAGGAAGCGTTATCACCTCAAGAAACACCTGACAGCCCTGCGTAAAGCAGCAGGGGGAACGCCGGTCAAGCGCGCCCGACAGGAGGAATGAATGGCGGTCGTTCCTCTGCCTGTTTTACCCATTTTTGGGATATTGTTTGAACAGACTGGTATATGACATTTAATTGACTGTAATTGACTGTCACAGAACCGGATCTTTGAATAGGTGGACTGCAGGGACTGCTCTGTGTTGTGTGTGGGATGGGGGGGGGACATTTCAGTTTGCACTTTTTCCAATGTGACACACTTGGAGGAATGATGTTGGTGTGCTTACACTTTTTGAAGTGTGCAATAAAGGCTTTTTTTCAAGTCTCTCTCTCTCTCTCTCTCTCTCTCTCTCTCTCTCTCTCTCTCTCTCTCTCTCTCTCTCTCTCTCTCTCTCTCTCTCTCTCTCTCTCTCTCTCTCTCTCTCTCTCTGAACTAGACTACAGGTTCCTCAGTTAAAACTGAGTAAGTTTCCAGGGGGGAAAACTTGACTGACATGAAAGGGAACCAATTGTCTCCTGTTGCGGGAGAATTGAATGAACTCTGGTCCAATAAGAAAACAGTCCTTTGTCTGTAACCAACCAATAGAATAAAAGGGGACGTCGTCCAACAGAGACTGGCTGGTGATTGGCTGAGACAGTCAGATGACTTGAGTAAACTTTTCCAATAGGATAAACACATCTTGATTAATATAAAAATTCACTTTATATACTTATGTATAAAGTCTAAGCTAACTTCAGTGATTCATGACTAACTTTCAGTGAGCATGCACTTTTATAAACTTGTCTTTCTATAATTAACATGCATTAAAATAAGGTTCATTTAAGCATTTTCAAACACGCAACACATTTTAAAATCAATGATTAATGAAATACTTCAAACCAGAATGTTATGTCAGAGTCCCACTTGATTTTCCAGGGTGTCCTGAAAAAGAAAATAATCTGACAATTGAAAGTTTTTGTTAACTCTTTGAGTGTGTTTGTCACCGAATTGCGACATAACCCTTAGTGGTCAAGAGTGGTAAATATTTTTTGTCGATAAAATAGTTCAGATTTCCAAGGCTATAACTTGAAAGTGGTAGGAGATAATGGCTTACTGTCAATTAGAAAGATGTAAAATATGATCCAAAGTTTCAGATAGGAATAAATTTATGCATCTAATTTACATAATGTCGTGGGACCAATTTAAATTCCATTACTCAGTTCAAAACTGGACTTTGGACGTATTTACACAAAGAATGGTTCAGTCTTTTGACAGTTTTTTGTACAGAGGTACTTCATCATCTTATCTTCAAAGTATATGAACAAGAAATCAATACAATATAAAAACTAGAAAAGCACTCATAGAGCGCATACCTCCACCAAGGCTTCTTCTGTTTCTCATGGATCACCTCCAAAATGTAATGGGTTTGTGTGTAGGCCTATAGCCACTTGTGGTGAAAATTGCATCAAAGTCTGTCCATCAGTTTTGGAGTGTTGTTGCTAACACACTGTGAGAAGATAAGAGCCTTGGCTGAGGTATGCATTCTCAGATCATCAGCAAAATATAATGGGTTCCTCTCTAGCCCAAGAACCACCTCTGGTGAAAATTTCATCCAAATCCATCCGGTAGTTTTTGTGTAATCCTGCTGCACAAATACAAACAAAGCCCTTGGTGGAGGTATGCACTCTCAGATCATCACCAAAATCTAATCATCTGTTCCCCGTGCCATTACACACCCTTCCTGAAAATTTCATCAAAATCCGTTCATAACTTTTTGAGTTATGTTGGTAACAGACAGACAGACAAACCCCAGTAAAAACATCACCTCCTTGGTGGAGGTAAAAAACAAAAAAACAGAAAATTCTCACTTACTTTTGACAAAGGGGGACTGGCTGGCATGGTGGCTGCATTTTCACCCATCATGGTTATTTTGCATTCTGTCGGTCAATTAAGATCTCTACCACATCTACAAAGTCTTATGATTATCCCACATAAATTTCGCTTGTATCCCGCGGCCATTTTCTGCATACAAAGCCGACAAAAGTGACAGTGACCGATCACGGACATATTAGCTTTCTGGGCTAAAATGCTAAAACCAGGAAAAGGAATTGAGGAGTTGTTCTTCTTTGGTGTATTACGTGTCATCCACTGAGTCCTCCAATGGATTTCTGCCACCTTTTGAAACTGGCAAAGTAGTACAAATCAGTACAAATCCCCAATGCAGGCGATCATGTGAGAGTGAGACGAAAGGCACAGTGCCACACTCTGCCACTAGGGGCACGCATATTCACACACTCAAAGGGTTAAAAAGAGGTCATTTCGCTCATTAACCTGAGTTCAGCTTGCAGATGCAACAGTGAACACATTCCGGAGTTCTCAACCAGGGAGTAATGTTGAGCTGTGGATAATTCCTAGAGGCTGGTGGAATTCACTCAAGGAGTCTGGGATGTTTCAGACAGCACTTTGAAGCTTTAAACTGCCTGGTTGGGAGGACGTTTCCGGGATTTATGATGGCAAACTAATTTGTTCCTTGCACGAAATAGGATCCTTATCGTCCCTTTTACCATGGAATGTGTTTTCGAACTGTGGTTCTTAGATGAAGGAAACAATTCCTGACCAGACTTTTGGATGAAACAATTTCTTTAAGGTGAAGAGTGATTTTATAGATTGGAGCCAAGGGGATTAATGCTACAGAACTTTTCAGCTTATGAACTTTTCAGCCCTCCCTTTGTAATTAAAGTCAGTTAAAATGACAGATAATAATAGATTGTGACAGAATTTTTTCAAACCTGTCTCTCAAAATGACAGCTAAAAGGCACAACCTCTGACATATAGTATTGATGCTTTTTCAGGTCTTCCACTCAGATGCAGTTCTGACACAGTCAGCAGAGGTCACTCTGTATTAAATAATAATAATGGATGCATTTACATAGCGCCTTTCAAGAAACCCAAAGCACTTTACAATAAAAATCCATTATTCATTCACAAACAATAATAGCGGTAAGCTACTACTGTAGCCACAGCTGCCCTGTGGCAGACTAACAGAAACATGGCTGCCAATCCATACCAACAGCCTGTCCAACCATTACCAAACATTTATACACATTCATACCCAGTGTCATGGACACTGGAGGCGAGGTGGGTAAAGTGTCTTGCCCAGGGACACAATGGCAGGATGGCTGGGGAGAGCGGGATTCGAACTGCCAACGCTCTGGTTATTGGACAACCTGCTCTCCTCCTGAGCTACTGCCACCCACATTTCCCTCCTCCATTCCATTTTTGCTGAGCACCAAGCTGGAAGGCAGGAAGTTTCACTTTTATATGGTCTTTGGCATGACTCGACCGGGACTTGAACCCAGACCTCCTGGTTGTGGGGCAGATGCTCTACCACATACTCCTAGGCCACCACTCCAGTCTTAAATGCTTCAAAACACTTGAATCAGTTGTCTCAAAGTGGTTTACTGCTTTATGAAGCTTCAATTTCACCATCACTACTCGTAGTTTCCAGGTAGAGCACTGGCCAAGAGAGAGGGTCCGCTGAGTTACAGAGGCTGGGAAGCAGACAGATAAGCTGGGCATGTGGGAGAAGGAGGCAACAGGCTGGGAGGCTAGAAGGCAACATCAAAATCCCACAACACTACTGCCTGTAAGTGAGGCTTAAAGTGTGGAGTCATTAGAGGCAGGTGTGGGTGATTCCAGAGCTGTTAGCAATTAAGGCTCATGCTGCTCCTGAGCCTTAAAGTGACACTCCACCGAAAATCATGTTTTTTTTTTTTCTTGTTAACCCCTTGCACTCCGGTCAATTTCC
The DNA here is from genome assembly GCA_020510985.1 of Pholidichthys leucotaenia. NCBI lineage: Eukaryota > Metazoa > Chordata > Actinopteri > Cichliformes > Pholidichthyidae > Pholidichthys > Pholidichthys leucotaenia. The sequence goes on from CM035847.1 coordinate 234,859,785, forward strand.
CTAAAAACGCCAAAAATTAACGTGCCCGAATTAAATCAAAAGCTGTTCTTCAACCCTTTGCAGCATCTTCATGGGGTTGGTCTCATTAAAAGAAAACACTTTGAATTTTTTGGCAAAACAGTCATAATCTCTCTAAGTGCTCCGGCCACTGAGTTACAGTCATCTAAACATAGTGAACTTGAAGAAAATAAATTTGGCCTGGGTGTTTTTTTGGATACAAATGCTTGCAAATAACACACAGCTTCAGATCCGGGCTGAAAAATGCAACAGAAATGTAGAACCAAGTGTTATCCAGCTGAGGTCCAAATTTTGTAACAATACCACAAAAAATGAATATACTACACAGCTTTTTCCTCAGGTAGTTCCCAGGCGTTTTGGAACTGTGCCAAATTGTGCCAAATAGCACAGTTTGGAAAAACGTTTGTAACTTTTGAATGCTTCAATGTAGAAGCTTCATTTTGGGCTCTAATGAAAGGTCACACTCAGGGCTGTGTCTGTGTGTGTGTGGGGGGGGGGGTTTGTCCCCCCCCCCTTGCTACAGAGGATAGACATCGGCCATCGCTACACAACGGATTAGCCTCATATGGCGATGTGGGACAGCAGCGCAGTCACCGCGGCTCCCCCCCCCCCCTTGCTACAGAAGAATACCGGGGGGTGGGCGGTGTTCACGGTCTGGACGCGGCGAACAACCCCTTGTACCGCGGCGCACGAACTTCAGACTTCGTGCGCCGCACAGTTGTAATTTACCGATCGGTCAAAAGTCATTTTGGATTACAATTTTCAGGGATAAATAATAATTTAACTTATAACACCTTACCTCTTCACAGCAGTGTCCTGGCAAACTTCTCTTCCTCACTGTCAGACGAACGCGACGCTGGTCCGCTCGTGGTTCTGGTCTCGCGACCCGATCAAAACATAATTCCATTATTGCGGTTTTGTGCTTCCATGATTGCGGTTTTTGGCGAACGATTTTTCAAAACAAATAACAGTAGTAATTAAAAGACTGGCAAACGCGTGTGTGTCACTCAGCCTTCGTCGTCAGCCTCCGTCGGTCTATGATGACCATGGAAGAAATCATAACATCTACTCTGCTGGAACAAAAACAAAATAAGCACCGCCTGTGGCCAAACATGCCGATGCGCGAATGGCACTCCCTGTCACACAGGTTGCATTTGTGGGTGGTCTCCGTGCTGCTGGGTCTGTGGGGTTCTTCCTGCGGGTCCTTTTTTGATCCGCTGCAGCAGTCAGTCTTCACCCAGCCTTAAAAAAAAACAGCTTGCGAACTTCTCTGCTTCAATTGGCTCACTGCATTCACAGATTTGGTAGGCGGGTCCTTCTTGCTAGGTTTTCAGTCATTGGTTCTTCAAGGTTTCAGAAACCCAATTCAAGGCTCTTATTAGTCGAATGAGAGGTCAATCAGATGAACTAATCTGTTCGCGGCTGTGTCTGCAGCTTTTATTTTCAGTGCGCGCTTGGACGCCATCACCACATACATCAGCATCTCCATCATGCGTCCTAGAGCGCACAAGGGCGCTCTCGTGCGCCCTCGTGTGCTCTAGGATGCAGAGACTTGCCCGTCCGCGGTACAACGGAGTGCAAGAGGTTAACATGTCTGTAACATGTTTTTTATGACTTACAAGACATATCAAGAGCAAAATCACTCAGATGTGTCATGTCTGTTTTTTTTTTTAATGTGAAATTTCAGTTAAGTTCCTCCTCTTTGAAAAAGCCAAGTTTTCAGGGGCATTTTTGATGATGTCACTATAACGGGTCAGTAGTGTTGAGGCAATCAGGACACTGTGACCTGACTGAAGTTAGCTTATAGAGCCAGTTAGCATTTTTGGACAGCTGCTTTGAAAACTTGACCCAAATTAAGATGGGTTTTACCATTCAACTGCTTTTAAGGACAAATGCAGTTTCAGTCATTATGCTGGGCTTCTGATCATTTGACTGGGCATGTCCTTCAACCGCTAAGTCTTTTTATCACAGATCCTAGCATTTGAAGGAGGAGGAAAAATTTAAAGATTCAGACATGAAATTGTGAGACAGTGAAAGGGTTTTTTTTTTAAGGATAAGGGCATAAGATACCATTTTAGACAATGTAGATTTGTTTTTATCGGGGGGTTATATCCACCGGAGTCTTTAACTGAAAATCAAAATACGCAGCACTCACCCAGAGCCATGTCATAAATCTTGAAAAAAAATAAAAACTTTATTTCTGAGAACATTTGAGGCAAGAAATAAGCTATTTAGTTGCTGAATCAGTTTTTATTTTACATCTATAATTGTTGATTTAAAAGTTCTACGTCTTGCACTGGAGGGAGGTTATATGCACAAAACCTGATGGATAACAGGCCCAATTATGATATTACATTTTGTGAAGACAGAGCAATTATCTTCAGGCTCTGGATCAAAATATTTTGGGTGTGAACACACAAGTTGGTTGAATTATGTTCGGGAACAGGAACCAGCATGGAACTTTGTCGCTCTAAACTGGCTTAAAAAGAGTATCAACGAGTAGGAACCCTGCAAGAAACTGAGTATTTAGAGCAATGTAAATGACTGAAAGCATGTGTGAACAGATACATTTTTTTCTAAGATATGATTGCACTGCATCCAAGTATTGAACTTTTGGTGGTCAAGGCTCTCCATAAAGTGAAAAATAAATAATAATAATAAGTTTATTTATAGAGCACCTTTCACAGACAGAGTCACAAAGTGCTTAACATGGTAAAAAACAAAATAAAAACACAAGCACATAAAACAGTAAAACAAAGTAGACAATAAAAGCACATAAAAATACAATCGGCACATAGTTAAAAAGCCAGGCTAAAAAAGTGGGTCTTTAGTTGCTTCTTAAAAACACCAATGGAAGGTGCAGATCTAAGTTCAAAAGGCAAGGATCCACAGTCTGGGAGCAACAGCAGCAAAGGCTCTATCGCCTTTGGTTTTGAGCCTAGTACTAGGAACTACCAATAGATTCTGATGAGAAGACCTGAGAGACCTGGTGGGCTGGTGTAAAGAGAGCAGGTCACTAATATAAAAAGGTGCCTCTTCATGAATGGCTTTGTAAGTAAGAACAAGAACTTTAAAATCAATTCTATAATTTACAGGAAGCCAATGCAAGGAGGCCAAAACAGGAGTGATATGACAGAATCTACTGGAGCTAGTTAGTAATCTTGCAGCAGCGTTCTGGACTAACTGTAGGCGGTGTAAAGAGGATTTACTAAGACATGTAAAAAGAGCATTACAATAGTCCAAATGTGAAGAAACAAAGGCATGAATAATGATTTCTAATTGAGTGTAGGAAACCAATGACCTAATTTTGGATATATTCCTAAGGTGGAAAAAACAACTCCGGGTCAGAGATTTGACATGCTGATCAAAACTCATCGATTGATCAAAAATGACGCCAAGATTTTTTAGATTAGACCGTATGTTAGAGCTTAATGAACCAATGCTATTAACCAACTTAGGAATTAGATTATCAGGTGCTACAAATATTTGACAGGTCTGCTACAGTCAGGTAAACATGTGGCTGCACCTTATTGGATGGTGCACCCATGGGCAGCCTCCTCCTAGATTACACATCATATTACACATTTCAGCTAAGTAGCAAACACTCTCATCTTGCAGACAAAGCAGTGAAAAGTGTTTCTGATGACATCTCAGGTGAGAAATAAACTGTTTAGTTGCTGCATCAGTTTTCATTCCGGCAAAGCCCAAAGAAGCTAATGCAATGACACTGCTTCCATCTTCCTTCCATCCGTCAGTCTATCTGTCTGTCCATCCATATTTCACAGAAATCTCTACTTCTAGGCATTTTCCCCAATGGTCACCAAACTTGCACACAGTGATCTTCAGGTGTGTTTTTATCAAGGTTGTGCTCAATTTCAAGGTCAAATGTCAGGAGATCTGGGCACTTACGTGATTTCAGAAAAATCGCTACTCCTCCTAGGCAATTCCTCTAATTCTCAACAAATTCATGCACAAAGCTCCTCAAGTGGGTCTGCATCAAATTTGTGCTTAAGATCAAGGTCTAATGTCAGGAGGTCTGAGCACGCTCAGAGTGATTTCATCAGGTCAGAATGAGCTACTCCATCATTGATGGACTGGCTATTTACAGGTAGTTTAAACATTTAGCATATGTTCCTTGTAACTGAGTAAAGAAGCTCATTTACATGAAGGGACCTCAGCCTTTGATGTGTGCAAACAAAGTAACCAGAATATTTTGCAAAGTAGGCTGTTATAGACGATGAAAAGAAAGTAGGGAAATAATGGCTTCTGTGGACTTTGAACATTTGGCTAATGGGGAATCATGCACTTTTCATCATATAAGATGAAGATAAATTCTGTTTTGATGATAACCTAAAAACAGATTTTTATTATGTTGAAATAATGTGACAACTTGCAATGAACAGTTTCAAGGTAATTGTTTATTGAAAAGTAAGTTAATTCCCTTTCCACGCCATGTGGTGTATAGGGGCAGCACCCATCTCTAGTTCTATGACTCTAGGCCACACAGCTACTGTAAGCAGTGAAGCTACAGTGGGTGGGGGGAGGACAATCTTCTGCTAGCTCTGTGTGTTAACTTTCCTTTCCGCATTCTATTACACTGAGGAACAAGCTAGAAAGCAGAACATACCATTTTTTAAATACAATCTTTGGTACGACCCGACTGGGGTGTGAATCCACAACCTCCCAGCTGTGAGGCGGATGCTGTACCACTAGTCCACCACATGGTGAAATGTAATATATTAACCATTTATCTCCCCTATACATATACATTGCATATTGACTCCCAATAAAAAGTACCTTGTAGTATTTGTCACATCACTTTAGCACTATTTGTGCTAGTTGACTTTGAAATGTAATAGGACAGTAAATCATATTTAAGGTCCCACTTTTCATTAAGAAATATATCCTAGAGATATTTTGGGGGCTTTATATTTTACTTTATTCATTTCAAGCAGGGTGAATACAAAGCGGAAAACTGGAGGAATGACGGAAGGAAACATGGGGAGGTGGGAATTGAACTGGGGATCCGCTGCTCAGGGTGTACATGCGATCACTTCAAAGAAATGTCATTAATTGTTTTCCTGTAAACACATCTGTAACTTCTAGAGTAATTTTGACAAATGGACAACACATCTGAAAAAGACACATCCGACTGAGCGGTAATGTGGTTAAATATCCTATGTAGTGTGTGAGAACAGTTGAGAGGTGTAAATGGGAAGTAAATCAAAGGCTCAGCTAAAGATTTGGCTGCAAAGAGGGAATCACAAGAGAGAAAGAGATGGGTGGAAGCAGAGATTATTTGGGGAGATAGAGTGGCTTTGGTTAAACAGGATCAGTTTGTCTTCACATAGGCCTACAGAGGGGGAATAGACATTTTGTCCATCTCTTCATCATGATGTAGCAGAAATAACTTTGGACTGCTTTTCATTTACATGCTTTTTACACATGAATAGGAACACATTAAAGTCTGCAATATGGATTTACTAAGTTGCATCAGTTTATGTTTGATTTTTTTTTTTCATATTCTGAGTCCTAAACTCAGATCTTCAGCTTTGGTGATAGGATGATTTCTGTTGGGATTGTGTCGCCTGATTAAAGTCATCTTTTTTTTTTCCCCTGTGAAAGTGCTTCCCCCTATGAGCAGCTCCTGGTACTACAGCAGGCACATTAATTCAGTGTCTAATTGAGCTTCAGCTCAGATTTGTAGGACACGATTGGCTGGTCTTTCATTGTTATGTGTAGGTCCTGGGTTGTCCAATACGTTTACCTTGTTAAAAACGTTTGTTGGACTCTACCTCACAAACAGGATGCCCTGCAGAGAGCAAATAAATAAATAAATAAATAGTTTAAAATATTGTTTATTCTAAAAAAAAAAAAGAAGAAAAAAGAATCCAATTAGCAGACATAAAGCGTGTCTGGGATGAGCAGTAGCCTTTGGCAAAATATAATTAGGGCAGCGTTAACCATGGCTACATAGTCTCATACTGTATCTGCATCCTCATTATTAAGAGCTTTTCCAGATTTTCTACCTCTGGTTAAGGATTTAAGTTGAAAAATGTTCATATCCACACATCTTGAACTGTTTCTATGTACGTGTGCAATCACACACACGCACGTATGCACAACACACGCATGCACAATACAGATGGGGTTGGATTAGCGAAGATTTTCCTTCATTTAATAAACAATTGAATGACACAGTTTTGAGGATAAACCTGCTCAAAGAAATGCAAGAATACTCTAGAGTGAGGACACTACAGGGCGTTATTCTGCCTCATCACTAAACATCTGTGTGTCATTGAGAATTGTTGTCAGCAGGCATCGCTGTAGGCTCTCTGCAGCTGCTGGTCACTGACACTGGGAAGCAGCATAGAAAAGCTGATCCCATCTGATTGTGCTTCCTGTACACAATGTATATTAATCCAGAACCAGAGTGTGTGAGACACTGTATGGCGTATAACAAGGGAAGGTACTCCAGACATTCATTGCCCATGTCGACACAAAACAGACAAACCTTTTTCCTCAATGTCGTTACATAATTGTTACAACACATACATGCAGCTTCACTGACTGGCGTGACAGCAAATGCAGCAGCTACAACGTCTGGTGAAAATGAAATTGAAACACTAACAGGATTCGTGAGGAAAGACTACATTTCAAAACCAAAAAAAAAACCCCAAAAAGACAATTCCTTTGTAGCTGAGGCTGCTGTACATTACCAATCAAAGCATGGCTGGTGTGACTGTTTCTGATTGAAATGATGATGATGATGATAAAGATGTTAATCTCGTGCATACAGTCCAATAAGGCTTGAACACCAGGAACATGCCCTGTGATTAGATTTTTTGCCTTTACATCTCACATGCCACACCACAGGGCTCGATATATCTTTTTTGTGTGTTGATGAATAAAGCAGGGTCATGAACTCTACTGGGGGTTATATCAGATAGTTGGTGACACCCCTTTGATTTTTAGCTAATTCTAACAAAGCCAAAAGGAGCTAATGAGATGATTCAGCATCCATATGTCCATCCACATGTCACGGGAATCGCTACTCTTAGGCATTTTCCCCAATGGTCACCAAACTCACGCACAATGATCTTCAGGTGGGTCTGCATCCAGGTTGTGCTCAAGGTCAAAGGTGAGAAGATCTGGGCACTTAGCAGATTTCATAAAAATTGCTACTTCTCCTAGGCAATTGCCCCAGTGATCACTAAACTCACAGGTGAAAATTGTTACTCCTCCTAGGTGACATGGTTTACTGACCCAGGGAGCAGACTCAGACTCAAGAGTAGCTACAGTTATCTTTATTGTGTTCAGTGTGTGTGTGTGCATGCGTGTGTGTGATAGTGGAGCAGCCAGGGGCAAGCAGAGCACCGTGCAACCTGGCAACCTGTTTGTAGAGATGGCTTTAGGCTCAGGTTCAGCTCAGAGGCTCCAGCGAGGAGGACAGCGCCCGCTGTCCCAGTAGCAGGTGGAGGTGGTTGGTGAGTTTGTGGAAAGCGTGGTGCAGCTCAGTCCGCCGCCAGGAGAGAGAGAGGTCCGCCCCCACGGATCTCCGCCTGTGCACAGGGGACGAGCATTGACAAAGATGAATAGAATGAAGGCTTACTTGGTGTGAAGGTGATGATCTTCCCTGACGACGGATGACAGGAGGCGAGATTCTCAGACGAGAGTAGGCTGTGGCAAGGAAGGCTCTAAGACAAGGATGAAGGTGAGTGTAGGTCTCAACAGGGTATGGAGACAGACGACTCCGCGCTGATCTGAGGGCAGTGCGATCTAAATAGCCCCGGCAGTGATGGAGAGCAGGTGTGCGCGCAGCTGCAGATAATGAGCAGACAGAGTGAGCCATCACAGTACTCCCCCCGTACGAGGCGCCTCTCGGTGGCCGATCCAGCCTACCTGGGTGTGTCCGATGGAAGTCCCTGATGAGTTGGTTGTCCAACATGAAAAAGGGGCACACCCAGGACCTCCATTCCAGGCCGTAACCCTCCCAGTCCACCAGGTACTGCAGGCCGCGACCCCGGCGGCTGACGTCCAGGATGGCATTGACCTTCCGCGCCGGGTCATCATCGACCACCACTGGCAGTGGTGGAGACCTGGGAGGGGGACACAGAGGGCTGGAACAGAAAGGCTTAACCTGCGAGACATGGAAGGTTGGACAGATGCGGAGGGAGGGGAGGAGAGCTAGGCACACAGACACAAGGTTGATAATACGGGTTATGGTGAAAGGCCCAATAAACTGCTAAGACACTTTCCTCACCTCCGCCTTCAGGTTAATATGTTTGGTTGACAGCCATATCTGCTGACCCACCCGGTAGGGGGGGGGGGCAGTGTCCTGTGACGATTAGCGGTCGTGGAGTTGCGCTCTGCTGTGTGCCGCAGTGCGGTCCAGGTCGCTGTCCACAGCCGGCGGCAGCGCCTCAGGTGGGCTCGGACGGAGGGAACGGCGATATCCTTCTCCTCCTCAGGGAACATCAGGGGGTTGTAGCCCAGCGAGGCCTCAAACGGGGACATGCCGATCGCTGAAGAGACGGTAGTATTGTGAGCATACTCGATCCATGGGAGGTGGGTGCTCCATGACGCCGGGTTGGTGTTGGCAACACACTGCAGCGCAGCCTCCAACTCCTTGTTCGCCTGCTCACACCGTCCATTACTCTGTGGGTGGTATCCTGAAGACAGGCTCACTGTAGCCCCAAGGGCATTGCAAAACAACCTCCACACCTGCAAAATAAACTGGGGTTCCCGGTTGGAGACGATGTCCAGGGGAATACCATGCAATCTCACCACATGCTGAACGAGAAGATCCGCCATCTCCCTCGCCGTAGGCAGCCCCTGTAGGGGAACAAAGTGGGCGGCCTTAGAAAACCTGTCTACGATGGTGAGGATTACGGTGTGGTGGTTAGAAGGTGGGAGACCGGTAACGAAGTCCAAAGCCACATGGGACCAGGGCCTGCCGGGAGTGGGGAGAGGTTGGAGCAGACCGGCTGGAGGAGAAGAGGATGTCTTGCCGGCGGCGCACTGGGGGCAGGCGCGGATGTACTCTCCGACGTCCTTCTGGAACGAAGGCCACCAACATGTCCTTTGAAGGAGCAACACCGTGCGAGCCCTCCTCGGGTGGCACGAGAACCTGGAAGAGTGGGCCTGGAAGAATGGATCACCTCGCCCCGAACGGCAGATGGGACAAACAGCCTCCCCGCTGGCCCCCCGCCCGGGTCCGCCTCGGCCTCCTGCGCTCTCAAGACCTTTTCTTTGATGCCCCACGAGAGGGCGCCCACGATGCACGATGGGGGGAGGATAGGATGCTCTGCCACTTCTGCAGCATCCGAGGCAAACTGTCTGTACAGAGCGTCCGGCTTGGTATTCTTGGACCTGGGGCAGTAGGTGATGGTGAAATCGAAGCGTCCGAAAAACGGGGACCAGCGGGCCTGGCGCGCGTTCAGGTGCTTGACCGTCCTGAGGTACTCCAGATTCTTGTGATCCGTCCAGACGACGAACGGCTGGGAGGCCCCCTTCAGTCAATGGCGCCACTCCTCCAGTGCAAGCTTGACTGCCAGGAGTTCCCTGTCACCGATGTCATAATTTCGCTCCGCCGGAGATAGGCACCGGGAGAAGAACACACAGGGACAGATCCTGCCATCAACCGGGGAGCGCTGGGATAGCATGGCTCCAACCTCCGAGTCCGAGATGTCCACCTCTACCAGGCATTGAAGGGCGGGATCCACCTGTGCCAGAATGGGAGAGGAAGAAAATTTACACTTGAGCTCAGCAAAGGCCGCTTCAGCCTCCTCCGTCCACCGGAAGGGCACCTTGGAGGATGTGAGGCGGGTCAGGGGAAGAGCAATAATACTATAGTTCTTAATGAAGCGACGGTAGAAATTGGCGAACCCTAGAAAATGCTGGAGTTGCTCCCTAGAGGAAGGAGAGGGCCAATCTACCACCGCTTTTACCTTCTTGGGATCTGGGATGATTTCATTGTGGGAAATGATGAATCCAAGGAATGACGTCTTGGAGGCGTGGAACTCGCATTTCTCGGCCTCAACAAAGAGCTTGTTCTCCAGGAGCCACTGCAAGACTCGCCTCACGTGCACCCGATGTTCATCCAGGGACTGAGAAAAAATCAAGGTGTCATCTAGATAGACAAAGGCAAACAAGCCCCAAAAGTCCCTCAGCACATCATTAATAAGGTGCTGGAATATGACGGGGGTGTTGGTCAGCCCAAACGGCATCACCAGATACTCAAAATGCCCGCTAGGGGTCAGGAATCCCGTTTTCCATTCATCGCCCCCCCGGATCCGCACCAGATGGTAAGCATTGTGGAGGTCCAGCTTGGTGAACCAGAAGGCCCAATCGGAGGGAGTCGAACGCCGTATTAATCAGGGGAAGTGTGTATTTATCCTTGATGGTGATATTATTCAATTCACTGAAGTCAATACACGGCCTCAGCAAGCCATCCTTCTTGCCCACAAAAAAAACCCTGCCCCCACCGCCGAGGACGAGGGCCGGATTATGCCCAAGTTTAACGACTCCTTAATATAAGTTTCCATAGCCTCCCTCTCCGGTGCTGACAGGCTGTACAGTCGACTGGATGGCAGTGAGGCTCCAGCACGGAGATTGATCGCACAGTCGTATGGGTGGTGAGGGGGGAGAGATAGGGCCTGGGTCTTAGTGAAGGCGGCTCCCAAGTCGTGATACTCCAGAGGGACTTTGGACAAGTCAGGAGGGGGGGTGACGGGGACACCCAGGGGCACGCACGGCGAGCAAGCAGCAGATTGCAGGCAGGCACTGAGGCAGAATGAGCTCCACAAAACCACGCTCCCAGAGCGCCAGTCAATAGATGGGTTATGGAGTCAGAGCCAGGGATAGCCAAGGAGAACCGGGGATGAGCACAAATAGCCTTAGCTCCTCCCGATGATTACCAGACACGATGACTGACACCGGAGTGGTCTGTTGGGATACTATGGCAAGAGGGGCCTTCGACAGGGCAATGAGTCTAAGTGGGGTCTTCAACGATTGACAGGGGAGCCCCAGCCGGGTTGCCAGTTCCCCCGAAATGAAGCTCTGCTCAGCCCCCGAATCAATCAAGGCATGTGTGGCTATCTCACTCTGATTGTGAATGAAGCGAATAGGTAGGAGAAATCTAGAGAGGGGATTAGATTGAGGTGAGTCCGTGAGTCCCCCTACTGCGACGCACGGACTCCCTCTTTTGGCCGTATGGGACATGACGCTACCTCATGCTCCTTGCTACCACAGTAGAGGCACAACCCCAGCTCGCGGCGGCGCTGTTTCTTAGCTAAAGGCAATTTTGGCTGTCCCACTAACATTGGCTCCGGGGGATCCGGGGAATCAGAGGGAGGTAGGGCCAATAGGGAAGACTGCAGGGAGCAGTGAAACTGGGTGTCTGAGCAACCAGAAGCTTTACGCTTGGTTGCCCGCTCCCTTAACCTGTTATCAAGGCTAATGGCTAGGGAAATTAGCTCTGTTAGTCTACTTGGCTTTTCTAAGCGGGCCATCTCATCCCGCAGGCTAGGACTAAGGCTCCTAATGAATATGCTGCAGAGCAAGGCGTCCTCCCACCCCACCTCCGTGGCCACCACCCGGAAATCGACGGCATAGTCTGCTACAGACTTGGTTCCCAGTCTTAGGTTTAACAACCGGGAGGTAAGCACACTGTCTCGGTCGGAGTGGTCGAACACCTCGTTGAACTCGCTGACAAACTGGTAAGCAAGCATAATTCACCCTAGCCATCACTGCATAGGCCCAAGATAACACTCGCCCTTCCAGGAGGTTGACTATGTAGCCAATCTCTGGGGAAGTCCCCGGGCACCTGCTGGAAAACTATCTCACACTGGAGAATGAACCCCCTGGCCTCCCCTAGCTTACCACTAAAGTGGGTGGGAGTGGGAATTGGTGTTAGCTTTGATGTAGGAGCCTGCACGGGTTGGCCGGGTTTGGAGCTAGCAGGAGCAGAGGCGCTACCTGGAGCCAGAGGGAAAGCCTGCGGACCTGCCAGGCAATCCAGCCGGTCATTAATTTGGGTCAGCTGAGTGAGGATGATCTGCTGCTGGTAAGCTAATTGATCTACTCGAGCCTCTAGGTTGTCAACTCTGCGTGTTAGCGCGGTGTCTGCTGGGTCGCTTTGGCGGAGTCGTACTGACATGATTTACTGACCCAGGGAGCAGACTTAGACTCAAGAGTAGATACAATTATCTTTATTGTGTTCTGTGTGTGTGTGTGCATGCGTGTGTGTGATAGTGGAGCAGCCGGAGGCGAGCAGAGCACCGTGCAACCTGGCAACCTGTTTGTAGAGATGGCTTTAGGCTCAGGTTCAGCTCAGAGGCTCTGGCCAGGACAGTGCCCGCTGTCCCAGTAGTAGGTGGAGGTGGTTGGTGTGTTTGTGGAAAGCGTGGTGCAGCTCGGTCCGCCGCCAGGAGAGAGAGAGGTCCACCGCCACGGATCTCCGGCTGTGCACAGGGGACGAGCGTTGACAAAGATGAATAGAATGAAGGCTTACTTGGTGCGAAGGTGATGATTCTCCCTGACGACGGATGACAGGAGGTGAGATTCTCAGACGAGAGTAGGCTGTGGCAAGGAAGGTTCTAAGACGAGGATGAAGACGAGTGTAGGTCTCAACAGGGTATGGAGACAGACGACTCTGCACTGATCTGAGGGCAGCGCAGTCTAAATAGCCCCGGCAGTGATGGAGAGCAGGTGTGCGCGCAGCTGCAGATAATGAGCAGACAGAGCAAGCCATCACACTAGGCAGTTGCTCTAATTTTCAATAAGTTCACACACAATCATCCTCAGGTTTGTCTGCATCCAGGTTGAGGTCAAGGTCATTGTCAAAGGTCAGGAGATGTGGACATTTATGATTTCACAAAAAATCGTTACTCCTAGGCAATTGCCCTAATGTTTGGCAAACTCATGCACAATTATCCTCAGGTGCCTGCATCTAGGCTGTCAAGGTCAACAGTCAGGACATCTGAGCACTCTTGGGGAATGAGCTACTCCGTCATTGACAGTCTGGTAAAATAATGCTATCATTGTGAACATGTCACCATGTCTGTATTCTGTTCCAACCTACTTTAAGGTCAAGTTTAGCCAAAACAAACCAGCAATATTCATCATCATAAAAGCTATCACTGTCCACCTTTTTGTCCATTTTACAAGAATTCCACCTCCTAGTGACTCGCCAGGCCGCTCAACAAACTTGCACACAATGATTCTCAGGTGCTTCTGTATCCAGGTGGTTCTCAAGGTCAAAAGCTATGACCATATGCCATTTCAACTTTAAACAGGTAAAGGACATACATACTGTACATACATACATACATTACACACACACACACACACACACACACACACACACACATTAGTGGTGTTGGACGATTAAAATTTTTAATTGCGATTAATCTTTTCGAATGTTGAGTTAATTGTGATTAATAACGCGTTAATCGCGTTTTTTCCATACAGATACAGTGTACCTTAAGTCGGTAGTTTTTCAAGTTTGTCATGCTGTTATGAACATGGGAGTGGACAAATATACCTTCCTGTCTTCACCTGCAAGTTTATTAAAGCTCTAAACATATCCAAAATGACAAAAACTATTCAGAATATTCCCCAGAAAATTCTCAAAAGTATTACTGCATGTGCAAACAACAGAATGCCAGAGCTCAATAACATCACTGAACAACAACCAGCTCCTGCTGAAAAGGAGCTTGCTCTTTGTAGTAGTAGTAGATTAGTTTATTTGACAGGGACAGTGCAATAAACATAGACAATTAATCAAAGACAATCAATCTGATGTGTTGCACATAGAGTGTATAGCTATTAGCTAATTTGCAACTCTTGTCCCTGGATGGGCTTTAGAAAAAGTCCCACAGCAAATCAGTCAATCAACTTTATAAAGCACTTTAAAAAGCAACACTCACTACACAAAGTGCTGTACAACAAGGACACACATACAGTGGGGCAAAAAAAGTATTTAGTCAGCCACCAATTGTGCAAGTTCTCCCACTTAAAAGATGAGAGAGGTCTCCAATTTTCATCATAGGTATACCTCAACTATGAGAGACAAAATGAGGAAAAAAAATCCAGAGAATCACATTGAAGGATTTTTAAAGAATTAATTTGCAAATTATGGTGGAAAATAAGTATTTGGTCACCTACAAACAAGCAAGATTTCTGGCTCTCACAGACCTGTAACTTCTTCTTTAAGAGGCTTCTCTGTCCTCCACTCGTTACCTGAATTAATGGCACCTGATTGAACTCGTTATCAGTATAAAAGACACCTGTCCACAACCTCAAACAGTCAGACTCCAAACTCCACTATGGCCAAGACCAAAGAGCTGTCAAAGGACACCAGAAACAAAATTGTAGACCTGCACCAGGCTGGAAAGACTAAATCTGCAATAGGTAAGCAGCTTGGTTTGAAGAAATCAACTGTGGGAGCAATTATTAGAAAATGGAAGACATACAAGACCACTGATAATCTCCCTCAATCTGGGGCTCCACGCAAGATCTCACCCCGTGGGGTCAAAATGATCACGAGAACGGTGAGCAAAAATCCCAGAACCACACGGGGCGACCTAGTGAATGACCTGCAGAGAGCTGGGACCAAAGTAACAAAGGCTACCATCAGTAACACACTACGCCGCCAGGGACTCAAATCCTGCAGTGCCAGACGTTTCCCCCTGCTTAAGCCAGTACATGTCCAGGCCCGTCTGAAGTTTGCTAGAGAGCATTTGGATGATCCAGAAGAGGATTGGGAGAATGTCATATGGTCAGATGAAACCAAAATAGAACTTTATTGTAAAAACTCAACTTGTCGTGTTTGGAGGAGAAAGAACACCATACCTACTGTGAAGCATGGGGGTGGAAACATCGTGCTTTGGGGCTGTTTTTCTGCAAAGGGACCAGGACGACTGATCCGTGTAAAGGAAAGAATGAATGGGGCCATGTATAGTGAGATTTTGAATGAAAACCTCCTTCCGTCAGCAAGGGCATTGAAGATGAAACGTGGCTGGGTCTTTCAGCATGACAATGATCCCAAACACACCACCTGGGCAACGAAGGAGTGGCTTCGTAAGAAGCATTTCAAGGTCCTGGAGTGGCCTAGCCAGTCTCCAGATCTTAACCCCATAGAAAATCTTTGGAGGGAGTTGAAAGTCTGTGTTGCCCAGCGACAGCCCCAAAACATCACTGCTCTAGAGGAGATCTGCATGGAGGAATGGGCCAAAATACCAGCAACAGTGTGTGAAGACTTACAGAAAACGTTTGACCTCTGTCATTGCCAACAAAGGGTATATAACAAAGTATTGAGATTAACTTTTGTTATTGACCAAATATTTATTTTACTGAGGAATTTACCAATTAATTCATTAAAAATCCTTCAATGTGATTTTCTGGATTTTTTTTTTCTCGTTTTGTTTCTCATAGTTGAGGTATACCTATGATGAAAATTGGAGACCTCTCTCATCTTTTAAATGGGAGAACTTGCACAATTGGTGGCTGACTAAATACTTTTTTGCCCCACTGTAAGGACTTCATTAATGAGTTTTCAGAATTTTTGGCAGATGTTATGCCAAAATATGATAAACTATTGATTTACGGGGACTTTAATATTCATGTCTGTTGTCCATCTGATCAGTTGGCATCTGACTTTAAAAGACTGTTGGTGACATTTAATTTAAATATTTTAGCGGACAAACCAACACACTGTCTTGGTCACACTCTAGACCTTATTATCTCTTCTGGGGCTCTCAATCTCTCTTTAAGGAATTTCTGAGTGTCATCTCAGATCATTTCCCCATTATTTTTAAATTGTTGACCCCTTCATCACCCAGCAAGCCTGTGGCTCCATCATGCTGGCGTGGCATCATCACTTCTTCAGTGCCAGAGGAGTTTACTGCTGCTTTTAGGGATTTGTAGTTTTTTGCTTTGAATGGATTCGTTTCCCCTTCCCATCCGGATAATATTCTTTCCTTCTTTCATAGCACCTGCTCTGGGATTTTGGACTGCCTTGCCCCATTTCGGCTTAAATCGGCTAAACCGAAAACAGATCCCTGGCTAAACAACACTAGCTGTGCCATTAGGCAACGTGTCAGGCAGGCTGAACAGAGATGAAAAAAGGACAAATTACATGTGTCTCTGGAAATTTTCAGGGACTGTCTTGCTGATTACCAGAGGACTGTGCAAAAGGCAAAATTTCAGTATCTCTCTGATATTATTTCCAGCAGCAGTCACTGTCCTAGAGTGCTATTTAACACAGTTAACTCTTTTATAAGCTCACGCACTCTGACTGTAACAGATGTTTCGTTTTCTTGTGTGTTGTCCCGGTGTTCTGCCATTTTACCATACTTATCAGAACAGCTATACCCTGGGTTACTATGCATGTGCAGCATGTGCACGCATGCGTAGTAACAGGAAATACGCTTCCGCTCATAATTTCAGCATACCATACAGCTGACAGAAGCAGCTGACGGCGCTGCACCGTGATTGGTTGGTCCAGAAATGTGGCACGTTTTCAGTGTGTCTATTTATATATATTATATATATTTCTTGTTGTTAAAATTACTCAATACAGCTGACGGAAGGTAAACAACAGCATACCGCGGCCCAGCTGACGGAAGGTAAGCAATTATGTAATGTTAATTGCACATTTGCAATGCAATGGATTCTGACAACATATGCTAAACATAGCTATAGCTATCGGTTTGCCATATGAGTATGGTATTCTGATAAAGTATGGTAAAATGGCAGAACACTGGGTTACTCTGCTGTGTTTGAACAGTTTGAGTTGGTTTCTTTATCTTCACTTACTGATATAGTGAAGTCTCTGAAGTCTACAAATTGCTCATTGGATGTTGTTCCCACTGGAATACTGAAAAGGGTTTTTAATACTGTAGGGCCTGGTCTTTTGGTTTTTTATTAATTCCTGCCTTAGTTCAGGATTTGTCCCACCTGCTTTTAAACATGCTGCGGTTAGGCCCCTTCTTAAAAAACCTCACCTTGACCCTTCAGTTTTATGTAATTTTGGGCCCATTTCTCTTTTGCCCTTTTTATCTAAGGTTTTAGAAAAAGTTGTTTTTATACAGCTGCAATCTTTTTTAGAAAACAACTCTGTTTTTGAGAAGTTTCAATCTGGGTTTAGATCTCGTCACAGCACTGCGTCTGGCCTGCTAAAGGTGCACAATGATATTATGATGTCTGTTGATGCCAAGTGCCCCGTTGTTTTAGTGCTGCTAGATCTTACAGCAGCCTTTGACACTGTGGACCATACTATGATCATGCCTATGGTCACGCCTGAATCACCATGTTGGCATCCATGGCACTGCACTTAAGGGGTTTGAATCCTACCTATCTAACAGAACTCTTTCTGTAATGATTGGTGACATGTCCTCATACAGTGCCTCTCTCTCCTGTGGGGTCTCACAGGGCTCTATCCTTGGCCCTATTCTGTTTTCATTATGTTTGCTGCCACTCAGGTCAATAATAGCCAGGCACAACATGTCTTTCCACTGTTACGCGGATGATTTGCAGCTTTATTTACCTTTGAATTCAGAACAAACGAACTCACAAAGTGTTTTATTGGACTGCATCACTGACATTAAGTTGTGGTTAAGCCAAAATTTTCTCCACTTAAATGAAGAAAAAACAGAATGTATTGTGTTTGGGGTACTGTAATGGATGGCTTTGGTACCCTGTCTTTAAGGCTCAGTTCAGCTGTCAGAAATTTGGAGGTGATTTTTGACAGCCATTTAACCACTTGCACTCCGTTGTTCCGCGGGCGGGCAAGTCTCTGCGTTCTAGGGCGCACGAGGGCGCACGAGAGCGCCCTCGTGCACGCTTGGACGCATGACGCATGATGGTGGTGATGGAGATGTAGTGGTGTCCAAGCGCCACTAAAAAAAAAACTGCAGAGACAGCCGCGAACAGATTAGTTCATCTGATTGACCTCTCATTCGACTAATAAGAGCCTTGAATTGGGTTTCTGAAACCTTGAAGAGCCAATGAATGAAAATCTAGGAAGGAGGACCCGCCTACTGTGAACGCAGGAGCCAATTGAAGCACAGAAATTCAGGCTGGGTGAAGAGAGATTTACTGTTGCAACAGATGAAAACAAAGGACGCTGGACAAATCTACTACAGCATGGAGACCACCCACAAGTGGGACCTGCACTCATTCCAGCAGAATAGACGTTTAGGATTCTCTTCCGTCATCATAGACCGACGGAGGCCGACGACAAAGGTCGTAAATCATTCACCAAAACTGCAATAATGGGATTATGTTTTGATCGGGATCCACGAGCCGAGCAGCGTCGCGTTCGTCTTACAATGGGGAAGAGAAGTTTGCCACGACTCTGCTGCTGTGAAGAGGTAAGGTGTTATAAGCTAAATTATTATTTCTCCCTGAAAACTGTAATCCAAAAATGACTTTTGACCGATCGGTAAATTACAACTGTACTGCGCACGAAGTATGAAGTGCGTGCGCCGCGATAAACGGTTCATTTGCCGTGTTCGGACCGTGAACGCCCCCCCCCCCCCCCGCTGCAGAAGAGGAGCGGGGGGGTCTTCTGCAGTGAGGGGGGGGGGACAACCCCCACACACACACACACACAGTAGTGAGGGGGGGGGGAGACAACCCCACACACACACACACAGTAGCGGGGGGGGGCGCTGTGAAAACATGCAAGGAGTGTAATCCATCATGTGGCGAGGGCCGAACTCCCGTCTTTTTTAGCGGGGGGGGGGGACACACCCCCTCACACACACACACACACACACACAGACACAGCCCTGAGTGTGACCTTTCATTAGAGCCCAAAATGAAGATTCTACATTGAATTATTCAGAAGTTACAGATGTTTTTCCAAACTGTGCCATTTGGCACAATTTGGCACAGTTCCAAAATGCCTGGGAACAGCCTGAGAACAAAGCTGTGTAAAATATTCATTTTTTGTGGTATTGTTACCAAATTTGGATCTCAGCTGGATAACACTTGGTTCTACATTTCTGTTGCATTTTCCAGCCGGATCGGACAGCTGTGTGTTATTTACAAGCATTTGTATCCAAAAAAACACTGTGTCCAATTTTTTTTTCTTCAAGTTCAATATGTTTAGATGACTGTAACTCAGTGGCCGGAGCACGTAGAGAGATTATGTTTTTTTTGCCAAAAAATTCAAAGTGTTTTCTTTTAAATGAGACCAACCCCATGAAGATGCTGCAAAGGGTTGAATAACAGCTTTCGATTTACTTTGGGCACGTTATTTTTTGGCATTTTTAGGAAAATTGCCCGGAGTGCCATCCATCCATCCATCCATCTTCTACCGCTTTTCCGGAGGTCCGGGTCGCGGAGGCAGCAGTTCAAGCAGAGAAGCCCAGACTTCCCTCTCCCCAGCCACCTGCTCCAGCTCTTCAGAGGGGATACCAAGGCGTTCCCAGACCAGCTGGGAGACATAGTCTCTCCACCGAGTCCTGGGTCTGCCCCGGGGTCTCCTCCCAGTGGGACGTGCCTGAAACACCTCAAGTGGAAGGCGTCCAGGAGGCATCCTAATCAGATGCCCATACCACCTCAACTGACTCCTTTCAATGTGGAGGAGCAGCGCTTCTACTCTGAGCCTCTCCCGGATGACTGAGCTCCTCACCCTATCTCTGAGGGTGAGTCCAGAAATCCTACGGAGAAAGCTCATTTCAGCCGCTTGTATCCGCGATCTTGTTCTTTCGGTCATTACCCAAAGCTCGTGACCATAGGTGAGAGTAGGAACGTAGATTGACTGGTAAATCGACAGCTTTGCCTTAGAACTAAGCTCCCTCTTCACCACAACAGACCGGTACAACGTCCGCATCACTGCAGATGCTGCTCCAATCCGTCTGTCGATCTCTCGCTCCATTTTCCCCTCACTTGTGAACAAGACCCCAAGATACTTAAACTCCTCCACTTGGGGCAGGAGCCTGTCCCCAACCCGGAGAGGACAATCCACCTTTTTCCGGCTGAGGACCATGGACTCGGACTTGGAGGTGCTGATTCTCATCCCAGCCGCTTCACACTCAGCGGCAAACCGTCCCAGCAAGAGCTGTAGGTCATTGCTGGATGAAGCCAACAGGACAACATCATCTGCAAACAACAGAGATGAGATCCTGTGGTCACCAAGGAGTGCAAGTGGTTAAAATTTGATAAACAGATTGACAGTGTAGTCAAGATGAGCTTCTATCAGTTACATCTGTTATCCAAAGCCAAACCTTTCCTGAGCCGTCATGACCTTGAGATAGCCATCCATGCTTTAATCACTTTTCGACTTGATTACTGCAATGCACTTAATGTTGGCATCTCTCAGTCTTCTCTCGGCCGCCTTCAACTTGTGCAAAATGCAGTGGCCCGTCTTTTAACCAACACACCTAGGCGAGAGTACATTACACCAATTCTTTTTTCACTTCATTGGCTTCCAGTCCATTTTAGAGTTAATTTTAAACTTTTTCCTTCTTGTTTTTAAAGCTCTTAATGGCCTTGCTCCGGTTTATTTGTCTGAGATTTTAACTGTCTGTGACCAAGGCAGGGCTTTGAGGTCATCCAATCCGCTTTTGCTGGATGTGCCCAGGTCAAGGTATAAACAAGTGGGGTGACCGAGCCTTTTCTGTTGTCGCCCCCAGGCTCTGGAATCATGTCCCCCTGACCTATGTGCTATCTCTGACCTGGCTCTTTTTAAATCAGAACTTAAAACATATTTGTTCAGGATGGCTTTTAATACCCAGTAGTGGTGACATTTGTTTTGAAATTTGTTTTTATTTTTTTATTTTTATTTTTAGGTATTTATGTTATCTCTTTGTTTATGTAATTTGTTTTTATCCTGTGTGTTTCTAGTGCTGTTTAATTTTCTGTAAAGCACTTTGGTCACCTATGGGTTGTTTTAAAGGGCTATATAAATAAAATACATTACATTTACATTACATGGGAAATCCACAACTTGGCACAACAAAGATCACATGACCGGGGTGATTTTTATAAAAAAGAATAATCTGCTAATCGATTTCTTATTAAGTAGACATGCTGTTGTGCTGATGATGATGGCACTGACCTCGTTGGTAAGAGAAGCGACCATGTGTTGCATCATATCCATGTACGGCTGAGCTCTTTTTGCTCACATGAGGTGAAAGGATTGAGTCCAGGATTGTTTAGGGATTAGTCAGCAGGACTTACCAGATTCAGAGATTGAGAAATTAAGTGACAGGAGCACCATATTTGTGGGGTCACAGTGTTCCATGAGGAAAAAGAAAGCACTGAGTCACTGCAGTAAAACTGCATGTTAAACACAAGCTCTGCCTTTCTTTTTTCTGCCTCTTGATCACATGTCTTTCTCTCTCACACATATACACATAGTCCTCCTTTTCATCCAACACACTGTCCATCCCACCCCCGCATCTCTCCTACCACCACCACCACCCAGCGCCTAATTCTTCAGCTGCTACACTGATTCAGTCCAAACGGGGAAGTCATGTAGCTGAACAGATGTGTGAAACTCATCTGGATATTTATGGATCAAAACCTTTCCTCTATCTCCTCTCCATCTTCCCGCTCCTTCTTTTTGAGCACAAGGGACACTTTTACTATTTTGTTTTTTTTTTTTCTGCGGCTAAAAGGATTTAGTGGGAGAAGCAGTTCCGTTTGCTTCTTTATGCTTAGTTTTTCAACCAGGCTTCAAACTGGAGACACAGACGGACTCCAGCTGCTGGGATCGGTTGATCCAGCTTCAGCTGTCCACTTCAGGCACCTGGGCACCCTGTGAGTTCTACATCCTCCTCATCTCTTTTCTGACAAATTCTTCTGATCTTATATTGCTATCAGGTATTCCTACCTTGACTACAATTGTAGTGATTTTCTTGTCTGATCCTTTATTTTTTTTTTCACTCGGCTGTGAATACCTTCGAGTCTTTAGCTTTTAATTCTTTTTTAGCAGTTATGACTCATGTAAATATATTAAAAGACCTTTGTGTTCAGGATGTTTGTTGATATTTATGAAATTATTCTTGATTTCTTGGTTATTCTAGATAATGTTGCAGATGTTCAGAATAATTTAAACTTGTTTTGAGACAAACTCTGTTTATTTACTTAAAACTTTGTTCATCTGCCCTGCAGTTATCCTAGAATGAAGTTCTTTTTGCACTGAGAACATTATATATATATCTGTGGAAAAGCAAGTGAAAGTAATATTGTGAAATCGTAATTAAAAGGTTAGAAGCCACTTTATTTCATGATAAAATGTCTTTTCTTTATAAACATGATTTTACAGCAGTGACTCATGTTTGTTTTTAATTTACAGTAATTCTTAGATTTTTTTTCCAGGAATGTCATTTCATATTCTTATTTAAAGTGTGCAATCACCAGCTCAATCACTGTTGTGATTATTGAACTTCAGAGTGACTAAAGATCTGTATTTAAATGAACAATGAAAAAAGAGTTCTCCACTCAGTGTGTGTTTGACGATTTAATATAAATGGATTATTGTGATTCACCATAGCTGAAATAGAAGCGCATGTCTCTACCTTCTGCAGCAAATATTTTTTTCTTTTTCTGCTGGATGGTCGAGTACATTTGGCATGACTGGCTTGTCTTCACTATGCTGTAAACAGAAAATACATATAAACCAAATGCTGTTCACTTATATAGTGCTTTTTCTCATCTCTGGATGACCAAAGCACTTTACAGATCATGCTATCCACCCATTCACGCACTGATGGTGGCAGGACTGCTATACACACAGAGGCGCTAACCTGACCACCAGGAGCAACTGGGGGTTCAGTGTCTTGCTCAAGGACACTTCGACATGCAGACTGCAGGTAGAGCAGGAATCGAGCCCCTGACCCGCCGATCAGTAGTCGGCTACACTACACATGCGCCACAGCCAAGACATTGAGGTTTTTGGTAGATTATCAAGGTGCTTTGGTGTGGTATGTTGAAATAACAGCTATTAAAGCTAATACTTTAGCTTGCATATGGCCCCTCTTGTTTGCCATGGTGATAGACAGGCTGACAGACAAGGTTAGGCAGGATTCTTTTTTGTTCATGTTCGCAGACGTCAATGTGTTTTGTGGTGAGAGTAAGGATCAGGTGGAAGAGAACTTGGAGAGGTGGAGGTATGCACTGGAGAGAAGAAGACTGAGAGTCAGTAGAAAACAGAATATTAATGAGAGGGATGCAGGTGTAATGGTAAAGATGCAACTAGGAGAGGTAGTGAAGGTGGATCAGTTTAAATACCTGGGGGTCAACCATTCAAAGCAATCCAAAGCAATGGACAGTGCAGAAGAGAGTACAAGCACAGTGGAGCGGTTGGAGATGAGTGTCGGTGGTAATTTGTGACAGCAGTGTAAATGTTGAAAGCATTTCTTTCATTTTGTTTGTCATATTCTTTTGACTAAAATGTCATTTGTTTTAGTCATATTTAGTTATCTAAACCATTTTTGGTTTTTGTCTAGTTAGTTTGTTTAGTTATCATCATAAGAACTTAATTTGTTCTTCACAGGCATATATATAACTAATCCAAGTTAGGTCATGTTTTTCTCTGTCATGTCTGCTGCCAGCTGTTTGTCTCTGTTCATCGCCCCATGGAGCTTCTTTTTGTCTGTCGCACTCCTTTTCCAGAGACCGGCCGCAAAATGAACCCGCCGTGAACGGAGCTGGGCTCCTCTGTGGACCCAGTATAGGAGAAGTTGTGGATAGTGTCCACCCCCCACCCCCCCAGTGAGAAATGTATGGCAAATAGCAGACAGCAGAGTACAATCTGAATATATCCAGCACTTTTTTTTAAGTTTATGGTTTGTTTGTTTTTAAATGGCTCTTATTTCAAACAATTCTGATTAGATCTCATCCCTGGAACATATTCGTTTCGTTTTTATTTGTTGAGGAAAAGTGTAAATACATTCAATCAAAATTTAGCTTCATGAATCACTTTTTCTTTAGTTTATCATCTCGTTTTCATCAGAAAAAAATATACCATTGATCAACGCTATGACCGTCAGTGAAATTAACACTGTGTGACAGAAAGATAGCAGCTAGAGTGAAAGGGAAGATTTACAAGATGGTAGTGAGACCTGCTTTTATGTATGTTTTGGAGATGGTGGTAATGGCAAAAAGATAGGAGGTGGAACTGGAGGTGCCAGAGTTGAAGATGCTAAGATTCTCATTGGGAGTGACTAGGTAGGACAGGATTAGAAATGAGTATATCAGAGGGACAGCTCAGGATGAGTGGTTTGGAGACAAAGTAAGAGAGACCAGACTGAGATGGTTTGGACATATGATGAGGGATAGTGGATGCAGCGGGGAAAATAAGTACTGAACACATCAACATTTTTCTCATTAAACATATTTCTCGTGGTTTTTTGTGAGGGGTGCTTCAGGAGTATGGGGTATCGGGCTTGCTGTTTCAAGCTATCTGGTCTCTATATGATCGTTGTGAGAATTTGGTTTGTATTGCCAACACTCAGTCGGATTCATTCCCAGTGAGAGTTGGACTCCACCAGAGGTGCCCTTTGTCACCGATCCTGTTCATAATTTTTATGGACAGGATTTCTAGGTGCAGCCAAGGAACGGAGGGTGTCATGCTTGGTGACCACAGGATTTCATCTCTGCTCTTTGCAGATGATGTTGTGCTGTTGGCTTCATCCAGCAATGACCTACAGGTCTTACTGGGACGGTTTGCTGCTGAGTGTGAAGCGGCTGGGATAAGAATCAGCAACTCCAAGTCCGAGTCCATGGTCCTCAGCCAGAAAAAGGTGGATTGTTCTCCGGGTTGGGGACAAGCTCCTGCCCCAGGTGGAGGAGTTTATGTATCTTGGGGTCTTATTCACGAGTGAGAGGAGAATGGAGTGAGAGATTGATAGACTGATTGCCTCTGCAGTGATGTGGACGTTGTACCGGTCTGTCGTGGTGAAGAGGGAGCTGATCTCTAAGGCAAAGCTGTCGATTTACTGGTCAGTCTACATTTCTACCCTCACCTATGGTCATAAGCTTTGGGTGATGACCGAAAGAATGAGATCGCGGATACAAGCGGCTGAAATGAGCTTTCTCCGTAGGATTGCTGGACTCACCCTTAGAGATAGGGTGAGGAGCTCAGTCATAGGGGAGAGGCTCAGAGTAGAACCGCTGCTCCTCCACATTGAAAGGAGCCAGTTGAGGTGGTATGGGCATCTGATCAGGATGCCTCCTGGACACCTCCCACTTGAGGTGTTTCGGGCACATCCCACTGGGAGGAGACCCCGGGGCAGACCCAGGACTTGCTGGAGAGACTGTGTCTCCCAGCTGGTCTGGGAACGCCTTGGTATCCTCTCTGAAGAGCTGGAGCAAGTGATTGGGGAGAGGGAAGTCTGGGCTTCTCTGCTTGAACTGCTGCCTCCACAACCCAGATCTCCGGAAAAGCATTAGAAGATGGATGGATGGGGGCGGTGCGGTGGAGCAGTGGTTAGCACTGCGGCAGCACAGCAACTCACCCTTGGGCGGGGGATCCTGGGTTCGATCCCAGCCCCCAACCAACAGTGATCTGTGTGGAGTTTGCATATTCTCCCTGTGTCTGCGTGGGTTTACTCCGGGATTTCTCCGGTTTCCTCCCACATGCCAAAAACATGCAAGTTAGGTTAATTGGCATCAAAACTGGGGATTCTAAATTGTCCTTAGGTATGGCTATGAGAGTGAATGGTTGTCTCTCTGTGTTGGCCCTGCGATGGACTGGCAATCTGTCCAGGGTGTACCCTGCCTCTCGCCCAAAGATGCTGGGATAGGCTCCAGACCCCCCGCTACCCGAAAAGGATTAAGCGGAAGAAGATGAATGGATGGATGCATTGTTGTGCATCCTTTTATATTTTAGCAATACAAAGCACCCAATATTATTCTACACAGCAGAATGACCCGTTTGGCTGCAAATGTTTCATCAGTGTTGGCCATTTGTCTGTAAATATTTAAATAAAAATGATTTATTTCATTATTTGGGCATTTTTGTGCCTTGTTTGGTCATGGTCGTCGTTTAGTCAAAGCGTGCATATGTGTCCGCATATGATGTGCAATTGATCTGGCCATTCCGCTCCACAATCATGGTGGTATTATTATTAAGTTTTTAATTTTTAGATACGCAGGAGGGGGGACTCGCAGTCATGCAGAGGACAGTGGTACCGCACGGGTGAAGCATCTGTGGGGACTCATGTCTATCACTGACCGGGCAGGCTGGGCCGTCCGGTTGGACACCGGTGTTGGAGAAGCAGCAGCTGAATCAGCGGATCGCAGTTCTTTGCAGGGAGCCAAGCCCAGCCTGCCCGGTTAACGGGAGTCTCGGCTGCTGCGTCATCCGTGTGCCAACACTGTCCTTTGCGCCACCATGGGTCTCCGCCAGCCACCCCCCCCCCCCAAGCACACCCGTGCACATGGTGTCTTCCACATGTGCCGATTTATCCTTTAGACCTATGCAATCACGGCAACTTTATGGTGTAATGTTTTTAGCACTAAATCTTTAGTATTATCTTTTTCTAGTCAAATTTGTCGCTTTTCGCATCCTTATTTTGCTCATGGAGCACTGTGGTTACAGACGCCGTGATGCACGTATTATCCAATCAGTACGGAGTCAATCCAAAACCCCGCTCACATCTCTAGAAGCCAGAGATGAGGAGAGAGGAATGACTAAACTTTTATTGATAAAAATTACATATTTTGACTGAACACCTTCATACTCGGGGATGCAGACCATCACAACCTCAGCAAAGCACTACTAAAATCTGAGGTCAGTCTGACGAACGGTTTGAGAGATATGTGAGAAACAGACACACACAGACAGAGATTCCTTGCATTTATAGATAGATATTTAGTAGAAAAGCCTTTGTTGGTAATAACAGCTTCCAGACGCCTCCTGTATGGAGAAACTAGGTGCAGGCGTTGCTCAGGAGTGATTTTAGCCCATTCTTCCACACAAACTGTCTTCAAATCTTGAAGGGTCAGTGAGTGTCTTCTTTGAACTCTGATCTTCAGTTTGTTTTGTAGATTTTCAATTGGATTCAGGTCAGGTGACTGGGCCATTCTAGCAATTTTATTTTCCTTCTCTGGATCCAGTTGAGAGTTTCCTTGGCTGTGTGTTTGGGATTAGGGCTGTGCAATATGACAAAAATTTCAGATCACAATATAAGTCATATTACTTGTTATAATTTTACAGTGTTGTTATAAATAATTTTTTAATGTGCATTTGAGACTTGATTCTCATAAATTTCAAGTTTTTCTTCTAAATCATATCATATGAATAAAAAGTAAACATCAATAAGTTAAAGGGCCTATATCATGCAAAATCGACTTTTTTGAGCTTTTAAGCATGTTATAATGTTAATTCCTCACCAAAAACACCCCCAAAGTGGAATTTTGCTCCATTCACACATCTCTGAGTATTCCTCCTCAACCCTGCTCTCTAAGCTGCTGCTCCGCCCTGTCCCTGATAATGACTGGGTCCCCACGTTCATACGTATGAACGTGGGTGAGCCGCCCACTCCAGGAAGTGCCTGTGCTGCCAGCACCGCCCCCAGGCTAACGCACACACCCACTTTCTCCACGCAGCTAACGGAGCGGTGATCGGCAAAACTCTTTCACTTTAGCATTGACGCTGTGAAGAAGTAGTTCCCCTCGCACCTAATCTGCTCAGTGACAACAACTGTTTGCTTTTTTACGTAAGACAATGCCTTCTAAGTTTTCGTGGGCAGAACCCAGCGACACGCTGCAGCAGCCGGCTCAGGGGTTACGTCATGAAATGGGCGGCAGCCGCAAGGAGGAGAGGCTGAACCTCAGAGATCAAGGCATCTTACTTCCGGGTTGGAAAAGTAGCTCGCGAAAATAACTCATATTTCATAAGAAATTCATTCTCCAGTGTACCAAAGGTAATATACTATCACATACATGCATATAGTTTACTCTGAAAGGCTTAAAATAGCATGATATAGGCCCTTTAAATATTTCCTGAGCCAGAGGAGAATAGCAAAAGGAAAAAAAACATACATTGAAAATGAGAAAATTACCCATTGCTGCCATCTACAGATATAAATTAGCTGTTAGTTTAAATCAGTGAAAATTTAAGTGTGGAGCTGCAGGCTGCCATTCTGGCCTGATTTAACCTGTTTGCTTCTTAGTAAAAATATTTCAGATTGGTCATGATCTGAAAATCAAAGACACAAAAGGTAATGTAATAAAATGCATCTAATGACTTTAACTTTAATCATTATCACTACTTGACTAATTAAAATTATTAGAAATCAAATAAATTACATTAAGAGCCAACTTGCTCCTCCAATCTGTTTTAATTTATTTATTATTTATTTTGCATGTACACTACCATTCAAAAGTTTGGGGTCACTTAGAAATTTCCTTATTTTTGAAAGAAAAGCACTGTTTTTTTCAATGAAGATAACTTTAAACTAATCAGAAATACACTCTATACATTGCTAATGTGGTAAATGACTATTCTAGTTGCAAATGTCTGGTTTTTGGTGCAATATCTACATAGGTGTATAGAGGACCATTTCCAGCAACTATCACTCCAGTGTTCTAATGGTACATTGTGTTTGCTCATTGCATCAGAAGGCTAATGGATGATTAGAAAACCCTTGTGCAATCATGTTAGCACAGCTGAAAACAGTTTAGCTGGTTAGAGAAGCTATAAAACTGACCTTCCTTTGAGCAGGTTGAGTATCTGGAGCATCACATTTGTGGGGTCGATTAAACGCTCAAAATGGCCAGAAAAAGAGAACTTTCATGTGAAACTCGACAGTCTATTCTTGTTCTTAGAAATGAATGCTATTCCATGCGAGAAATTGCCAGGAAACTGAAGATTTCCTGCAACGGTATGTACTACTCCCTTTAGAGAACAGCACAAACAGTCTCTAACCAGAGTAGAAAGAGAAGTGGGAGGCCCCGCTGCACAACTGAGCAAGAAGATAAGTACATTAGAGTCTCTAGTTTGAGAAATAGACGCCTCACAGGTCCTCAACTGGCAGCTTCATTAAATAGTACCCGCAAAACGCCAGTGTCGACATCTACAGTGAAGAGGCGACTCCGTGATGCTGGCCTTCAGGGCAGAGTGGCAAAGAAAAAGCCATATCTGAGACTGGCCAATAAAAGAAAAAGATTAATATGGGCAAAAGAACACAGACATTGGACAGAGGAAGATTGGAAAAAAAGTGTTATGGACGGACGAATCAAAGTTTGAGGTGTCTGGATCACACAGAAGAACATTTGTGAGACGCAGAACAACTGAAAAGATGCTGGAAGAGTGCCTGACGCCATCTGTCAAGCAAGGTGGGGGTAACGTGATGGTCTGGGGTTGCTTTGGTGCTGGTAAGGTGGGAGATTTGTTCAGGGTAAAAGGGATTTTGAATAAGGAAGGCTATCACTCCATTTTGCAACGCCGTGCCATACCCTGTGGACAGTGCTTGACTGGAGCCAATTTCATCCTACAACAGGACAATGACCCAAAGCACACCTCCAAATTGTGCAAGAACTATTTAGAGAAGAAGCAGGCAGCTGGTATTCTATCTGTAATGGAGTGGCCAGCGCAGTCACCAGATCTAAACCCCATTGAGCTGTTGTGGGAGCAGCTTGACCGTATGGTACGCAAGAAGTGCCCATCCAGCCAATCCAACTTGTGGGAGGGGCTTCTAGAAGCGTGGGGTGAAATTTCTCCAGAATACCTCAACAAATTAACAGCTAGAATGCCAAAGGTCTGCAATGCTGTAATTGCTGCAAATGGAGGATTCTTTGACGAAAGCAAAGTTTGAAGGAAAAAATTATTATTTCAAATACAAATCATTATTTCTAACCTTGTCAATGTCTTGACTATATTTTCTATTCATTTTACAACTCATGGTGGTAAATAAAAGTGTGACTTTTCATGGAAAACACAAAATTGTCTGGGTGACCCCAAACTTTTGAACGGTAGTGTATGTGCCACCATTGTGCATTTTTGCAGCTTTAATAAAGTTTTTTCAGACAAAACTTACGAAACTCAGCAGTAATTTAAACCAAAGAAATGGTGGTCTGATACATTACACAGGGTTACAAAAATAAATTTTTGTAAGTTATCTGTGTTTTTTCAACTGATTTGACAATTTTGCACCGCTGAATCCGAAAATGACATCCGTTTCTCTCAATCAGGTGCTAAGTAAAAATCTGTACTTACTTAGTGCTTACTTATTACTTATTAAATTTAATGTTACGTCATCATTGTTCAAAATTCAGAGAATTTCAAGACATAAAAAAGAATTTTGCATCATATAAAGCGAAAATACCCGTACATGTAAACAAAAATGTATAAAAAAACATGTGGCCATAATTCAAAAAGTTGACCTGATTGAGCAAAACAAATGTGATTTTTGGATTCAGCACATCAAAATTGTCCTAAATCACTCAGGGCAGCCTCCCAAGCCGCTACAGCTTTGGACTTGGGGGGGGGGGGGGGGGGGGGGGGTTAATTGTGGACCCTGGGCGGGGTATTGTGTTCCCTCCATCCTGTTCCCCCCTACCTCCCACCCGAGTTCGTGTTGTTTGTTGTTGTTGCTCCTGTTGGGGGGGGGGGGGGGTTGATGTTACCTGGGATGTCTGGGAATCCACCCCTTAAAGGGGGAGCTCTGTCATGAGCCGAGCCGGCTTGCCTTTCCCCGGCTCGGTCTCGATCGCTTTGGAGGTTTTTGGTTTTACTGGTTATGTGCATTTTTGTGTATTGTTGTACTGACCTCCTTAGCCTTGCCACTGCCTGGCTGGCAGCTGTTAGTCTGCATCTGTGACCTACTTTCTTTCACGCTGCTGACAGTCTGTCGGTTCAGCCACGCCCCCTCGCTCTCCCTTGACTCCATCAGCCGTTTCCTACCCCGGTAATCATCTCCCCTGCATCTCGCCCAGGTGTTCCTTATTTGCCACACTAGCGGCATCTGTACTAAAGCAGCTCTTTGCTGGACAGACGCTGCTGGATCATTTTACGTGTTAGACGGCTGTGCCTTGCCGTCTAACCGTCATGTCACTGAAGGGTTTTGCTTGCCGATCTACTGGAGGACCCGGACTGCTTAGGCTGTGAGTAATTCTAGAGTTTCTCTGTTCTGTTGTGCCACCACGCTGGTAGCGTTTCCGTGTGCGGCACAACTGTTACACTTTCCCCCGTACAGCCTAGCTTCACAAGTGGACTCTTTGTTAGCCCAAGCAGCCTAGCCATTTGTATGGTTTGCCCTGAACTGTGTTCAATAAATGTATGTGGTCACCCCTGCATTTAAATCCTCGTCTCTCCTTCTCTCCTCCGTGTGCAAAGATAGGGCGCATGGAGGGTTTATGACAATAAGATTATAATTTTGAAAACCTTTACCTTTTCATTGTAGAGCTCCATTTCCCTGCGCATTTGTTTGTTGAGCAGCAGATCCACTCTTGTTTCCCAAAAGGTTTAAAAGTACTGTTGCTTGTCCAGATGGCGGCTGTGCTTTGGTGCCTTGCTGCTGCCTTGGTTAAGGCCCTGTCACACCTAGACAATTTAGACAGTGTTTGCAAAATGTATGAAAAATTTGGAGAATACGCTGGAGTACGTCAAATCAGTTATGGTTCAGTTTTGTCTAAGTTAAGAGCACGCTAAAACACGCTGGTATACGGCATAGTTTGCCAAGCTCCTCTGAAAAAATTAATTTTTAGCATGCTGAAAATTTTCCGACATATCTAGCATATGGCTGCTACATTTCGCATTTGCGGAGCAAATGGCATATTTGCAGCGTTGGTTCACAGGAAAAACCCATACAGAGCTCTCTGCCTGTGAAAGGGTGTGCAAAAAGGGTCAGCAACATTTGCATTGCTTGAGAAAACTTGCACGCTTCCAAATTGACCGAACCATAATGACAATGTTTTATCGGGCTTTTATTGAATCTGTTTTATCCTTTTCTTTAGTGTCATGGTTTGGTCAGATAAAACTGAAACAGAGGAAATCCTTGGATCAGGTAGTTAGATGGTCCAGTTGTTTGCTTGGTGAGTCACAGCTGAGCCTGACATCCCTGTACACCAGACAGGTACAGAGGATGGCTACCTCCATTTTAAATGATGACTCCCACCCTTTGCACTGCAACTTTCAGCTTCTTCCCTCAAGACGGAGGTTTGCTGTCCCAAAAAGTAAAACCCAGCGCTACAAAAACAGCTTTGTTCCTGCTGCTGTCAAAGAGTTGAACAAGTTGTAACAATATATTGCACATAATTTAGGTACCTATTTATTAACTACATTTTATATTTACTTATTTTTGTAGGATGTTATTTGGGTTCTAAATATTTTATTGGGTTTGAGACCTTTGAGTTTTTAACCTCTTTGACTAGTTTTTAACTTTTTAATATGACCCTTATCTCTTACCTCTGGTTTTTCTCTCATCTCTTTGTCTTTATACCCTGATTGATGGAGCCTTGAGTATTTTTATCATGTTTATAGTCAGCTTCATGTGTGCCTGTGTTTGTCTATGTTGAATGTAATTGTGGCTTGTAAATATGGATGTCACCAGACTGCAAAACAAATCTACCTATGGGTACAAATAAAGGAACCTGAACCTGAACCTGAACCTGCCTGCAGCGCGTGCACACACACACAAACACACACACAGAGCTAAACACGTACTTATTCATATAACAGGACCTGTCGGGTTTTTTACATTTAACTGAAGTCTATACAATCATCTGTCCAGTGTTGTTGTGGTAGATATGCCAAAATGTCAGAACAGTCGAGGAGTTGGATCCAGTCAGCTGATCGCCTGAAGTGCAGAGTGCAGCTGTTTACTTTGCTGTTGGCTGCGCCTCTCAGCAAAAGCACACTATGCGTATTATCTTGGTTTTATTTTTTTTTTCACTTTACTGAAAATAAACTGTTTTATGCCATCAGTTCGCGTGCCTTTGAGCCAGGTTGTGACAACTGTTATCTGATGCTCCAGACGTGTCACATCAGCTGTTTTAGGTGTGACTGGTGGAGGAATCTGATCAGACCTAAATGAAACAGTCATTGTCGCCCCTGACAGACTGCTATGATGATGATGATGAATGATGATGGCCTTACAGATTTGACAACTCTGCCAGGTCGGTCACGCCCCCCATCGTGGTCTCTGGAGAGGAGAATCATCTGGGTTGAACAGAGATGATCTCTCCCAAAACTAGGATTCATGGATCAGGAGGCAACGGCAGTTTGGCATGACTGCACTATGCAGAAGTTAGACTATTGTTGTGCATAAGTTGTGAATGTCGGCAACACGCTAAGCATTAGTTGGTTTAAGTTACTATTACTTAATTATATGTCCAAGTTGTTATGGCTACGCGATGCATACGGCCAAAAGTGAAAATTGTGGCATATCCCAGCATTTTAGACCAAAATTTATACATTTGGCGAATGCTGCCTAAATCGTCATGGTGTGACAGACAGCTCAAGTTTGCAAACCCTGTCTAGCAAAAAGTATCTACTCAATCAGTTACAAACAACAGCCATTCCCAGCAGGATAATTTGCAGCCCTCCTCGAAGACTGTAATCCAAGAATACGGCTCGTTACTAATATGGAAGGGACAGACAAATCCTTTCCCCGGCTGTGACGAGCCTGCTAGCTTCGGGGTTGGACCACCTCTCTTCACAATGACCAGCTTTTCTTGACAAGTCCGTCTGGAAAATTGATTTTTTAAAATATCAGCAACCAAATCATTTTCCTCTCCCCTGTGAGCCATTGTGGGTGGAAAAACAGCTATTATATTTAAACAGACACAGTATATTATATCTGTTTAAGCAAGTCCTTGCACTGGCGTTTTGCTAGCTAGGACCCTCTGCATTGTGGGTGGAGGAGTCTAACCATCCAATCAAAAGACGTAAAAATGCCGATGTTCTCGGATGCTTTCAATGCGTACCCCTGGATGTACAGAAGACATTTGATTGGTTAAAGCAACAGGATAAGTTTAACAGCTAATTTAACCTACAGAGCCACTCTGTTAATTCCTGAAGGCCCAAGGCAGATTTGCTTGACCCTGGCAACACAGATGGCTGAAATATGATTGGACAAAAAAACTCTAACATGCATTACACTACTGGAAGGAGTGCAACCAAGAGAAAAGCTACAAAGATTAGATTATTTGTTTATTTGACAGGGACAGTGCAATAAACATAGATAATTAATCAATGACAATCAGTCTGATGTGTTGCACAAAGAGTGTATAGCTATTAGCTAATTTGCAACTCTTGTCCCTGGATGGGCTTTAGAAAGGAGAAACAAGTAAAAAGAAAAAGATTAAAAAAAAAAAAATGAAAACAGAATAAACAATAACCACATACATCAATGCAAAAAAGATTGTAAATACATTATAAATACACAATTATAAATATTATAAATATTATAAATACACAAATATAACAACCTGACTCACATTGGCCTATTTCAGGCCTCCCTCCCTTCGTCACTCACTATAAACAAACACATTCATTCCTTCCCTTCATTCACTCTCACCCTGCAGACAATCATTTCATACATGGGTACATTCTTGTTTATTTTTCAGCCAGTTTTTAACCTTTTTAGTGAATGTTTTAAAGTCCGTTATTATTTTAATTTCATTTGGCATTGTGTTCCAGATGTGACTGCCCTTTATAGAGAAAGCTGTTTGTCCAAATGTGGTTCTGCGGTGGAATATTTTACAGTTATTGTTAACAGAACTCCTGGTGGCTCTGCTGCTGTCCTGTCTTTGGATGAAACCAGCAAGTGGCTCGGGTGCTGATTTATGGAAACATTTGAAAGTTAATTTCAGAAAACAGAGGTCAATGAAACTCTCAAAACTCAATAGGTTGTATTTTTTTTAAATATTAGTGATGCCACCTAATGGGCTTTTTGTCCAAGATTTTTAGAGTTTGATTATATAATGAACCTATACAGTATGTCTTATTGTGGAAGGGGCTGCTTGAGCCCAGACTGTCAAACAGTATGATATATGAGAAAAAACCATAGAATGCATATACAGTACAGCTGCTTCGTATGGTATGTAATATCTAATTAATTTAAAGCAGTTCAGATTTTTTTTTACTGTTTTTGAAATTTTCTTTATATGAAGATTAAATTTGAGTTGAGGATCTAGTACAATGCCAAGGTATTTGAATTCTGTAACTGATGTCTTGATCATGTATATTAACTTTAAAACGTTGCAGGTTACATTTTTTGATTGAAAAGCACATTGAAACGGTTTTCTGAAGGTTCAGCAATAGATGGTTCTGGAGGAGCCACTCTTGGACATCAACCATACTTGTAGACAGTACATCTGCAGCCTGTGCTGGAGTCTTGGCAGCTGTGTAAATAACTGCATCATCTGCATAAAGTTGGCATGTTGCAGCTGAGCAGTGTAGCGGCAAGTCATTAATAAAAATGCTGAAAAGTAAAGGACCAAGAATGGACCCTTGTGGGATACCCATGCGGTTGTTTAAAAATGAGGATTTATCCTGGTGAACTTTTACACACTGTTCTCTATTCTGGAGATAAGATGCAAACCATTCTAATGTATCTGGAGAGAAGTTAAAAGATACCATTTTGGATAAAAGCAAACTGTGGTTTACAGTATCGAAAGCCTTTTTGAGATCTAGAAAAACAGCTCCTACCACATTACCCCTGTCCAAGGACTGTTTGACGTTATCAATAAGGCAACAATTTGCCGTTTCTGTTGAGTATCCTGGTCTAAAACCAAATTGATGTGGATGAAGAAGTTGACTGTCTTGTAAATAGTCTATCAGCTGTGTAGCTACAACTTTTTCAAGAACCTTAGACAGGACTGGTAAAATAGAGATTGGGCGGTAATTGCATATATCGTCTTTACTGCCTGATTTATGAACTGGTATGACGACAGCTTTTTTCCAGCCAGATGGAAATGTACTAGACCTAATGGAGAGATTGAGATGAATCAGTGGTTTGATTAATATTTTGCTGTGCGTTTTGAGAAAGCAAGTGCTCATATTGTAGATATCATTAGTTTTTGAGTTTGACAGTGTTTTAACAATACCAGCAATTAACTCCTCATTTACCTCATCGATGTGAAAAGAATCTGTTGGAAGTATTGATTTTGTGTTGTTGAGCACATTTGACAGCACAAAGTTTTTTGTTAAGTCTTCCACAGAGTCCACAAAATATGAATTAAATTCATTTGCCAATGTAGCATTATCACTGATGGTCTTGCCATTGATTCTAAGTTCCTTTACCCCCTTCTGAACATTTTTTTTATTAGTTATTTAAATGCCTCCATAGGGAACTGTTGTTACCCTTTGCATGATCTATCAGTTTATTGTAATAAGATACTTTTGATTTTCGCAGCTCTTGTACCACTTTATTTCTTAAACTTTTGTACACAAGGTGATCATTTTCTAGTTTGGAGGTTAATGATGTTTTCAATGCAGAGTCTCGCCTCTTCATAAGTTTTCTTATTTCATTATTTAACCATGGTAGGTTAATCTTCTGTTGTCTACTTTTAATTTGCTTTGTAAGTTTTTCTATGGACTTTGTAACTGTTGCAGTTATAAAATTACAACAATCATCTACTTCGTACATTGACATGAGCTGTTCCCAATTTTGATTATCTAAGTAATGTTCAAACTCCTCATTTTTTGATTTGGGAATAATAAAATTTGATTTGTCAATATCGACTCCCCCAAAATACTGTAGTCGCTTTTTAGTAAGTTTTCTGACAGCAAGAACCATGTTATGATCTGAGACCAGTTACAAGATTATAGGTTCTGGTTATTCGTTCTGGTTTATTAGCAAATACCATGTCAATAAGTGTTCTAGATTGTTGAAGAGAATGAACAGTCACACGTACTGACTGGTGCATACCAGCTGGGGACATGAGATCCCACAGAGATGCTGCCTTTAAAAGTACTCTATAGAATCTTTAAATCTGAGCAAAATCACGGTAAACCAGTCGGGATTTAGCCGTGCATCATTACAGTAATAAATGTATCACTAGATAAAAGGTGTGTGGAAAAACTTTCTGTGGCTTCAAACACCAACTCTCATATAATGCTGACAATACCAGCTATTATAAGTTTCGTGGATCTGCAGCAGATCCCAGTGAACAAAAGAGAAATCCAAAATTGAACTTGCACGAGTTTTTTTTTGTTTTTGTTTTTTCAGGTGACACAAAGAAGGTGGAGTTCCCCAGGAAAGAGATGGAGGTAGTGGAGGGCCAGATGGTGGTCTTACAGGCCTGGTACAGCCCAAGCTCAGACATTTCCAAAAACTCTGTCATTTGGCATTTCACTGGGAATGAGTCCAAGCAGGTGAGAAGGTCAAAGTAGTAACAGTGTAACCATGCTAAGCTGAATAGCTGCTCTGATCACTGGTTTAATGGTTAAAGGACAACCTTTTACAACCAAGGATGGGGTCAGTTCTGATTTTATAATTCCAATTCCACTTTCAATTCCACTGATGTTTACAGTGCATCCGGAAAGTATTCACAGCACTTCACTTTTTCCACATTTTGTTGTGTTACAGCCTTATTCCAAAAGGGATTAAATTCATTTTTTTCCTCAAAATTCTACAAACAATACCCTTTAATGACGACATGAAAAAAAGTTTTTTTGAGATTTCTGCAAATTTATTAAAAATAAAAAACTAAGAAATCACATGTACATAAGTATTCACAGCCTTTGCTCAGTACTTTGCTGGTGCACCTTTGGCAGCAATTACAGCCTCAAGTTTTTTTGAATATGATGCCACAATCTTGGCACACCTATCTTTGGGAGTTTCCCCCATTCCTCTTTGCAGCACCTCTCAAGCTCCATCAGGTTGGATGGGAAGCGTCAGTGCACAGCCATTTTCAGATCTCTCCAGAGATGTTCAATTGGATTCAAGTTTGGGCTCTGGCTGGGCCACTCAAGAACATTCACAGAGTTGTCCTGAAGCCCCTCCTTTGATATCTTGGCTGTGTGCTTATGGTCGTTGTCCTGCTGAAAGATTTACCGTCGCCCCAGTCTGAGGTCAAGAGCGCTCCGGAGCAGGTTTTCATCCAGGATGTCTCTGTACATTGCTGCATTCATCTTTCCCTCTATCCTGACTAGTCTCCCAGTTCCTGCCATTGAAAAACATCCCCACAGCATGATGCTGCCACCACCATTGGCATGGTTGTGAACGGTGAATGGTTTCCTCCAAACATGATGCCTGGCATTCATGCCAAAGAGTTCAATCTTTGTCTCATCAGACCAGAGAATTTTGTTTCTCATGGTCTGAGAGTCCTTCAGGTGCCTTTTGGCAAACTCCAGGCGGGCTGCCACGTGCCTTTTACTAAGGAATGGCTTCCATCTGGCCACTCTACCATACAGGCCTGATTGGTGGATTGCTGAAGAGATGGATGTCCTTGTGGAAGGTTCTCCTCTCTCCACAGAGGAACGATGGAGCTCTGACAGAGTGATCATCGGGTTCTTGGTCACCTCCCTGACTAAGGCCCTTCTCCCCCGATCACTCAGTTTAGACGGCCGGCCAGCTCTAGGAAGAGTCCTGATGATTCAGAACTTCTTCCATTTACAGATGATGGAGGTCACTGTGCTCATTGGGACCTTCAAAGCAGCAGAACTTTTTCTGTACCCTTGTCCAGATTTGTGCCTCAAGACAATCCTGTCTCGGAAGTCTACAGACAATTCCTTTGACTTCATGCTTGGTTTGTGCTCTGACATGCACTGTCAACTGTGGGACCTTATATAGACAGGTGTGTGCCTTTCCAAATCATCATCCAATCAACTGAATTTACCACAGGTGGACTCCGATTAAGCTGTAGAAACATCTCAAGGATGATCAGTGGAAACAGGATGCACGTGAACTCAATTTTGAGCTTCATAGCAAAGGTTGCGAATACTTACAGTATGTAAATGTGATTTCTTAGTTTTCAGTTTTTAATAAATTTGCAAAAATCTAAAAAAAAAAAAAATTTTCACATTGTCATTATGGGGTATTTTGTGTAGAATTATGAGGGAAAAATGAATTTAATCCCTTTTGGAATAAGGCTGTAACATAAAATGTAGAAAAAGTGGAGCTCTGTGAATATTTTC
The DNA here is from genome assembly GCA_020510985.1 of Pholidichthys leucotaenia. Classification (NCBI taxonomy): domain Eukaryota; kingdom Metazoa; phylum Chordata; class Actinopteri; order Cichliformes; family Pholidichthyidae; genus Pholidichthys; species Pholidichthys leucotaenia. The sequence goes on from CM035847.1 coordinate 234,898,855, forward strand.
TGGATGCACTGTAGATGATCAATTCCAATCCAATGTATCAATTCTAGTTCTGAGACTACTGAGTTCTACTGATGGAACTTATTCATAGTTCTATAGATCAACTCTCTACAACAGCTGAGAATTGTAATGAGTGATGTGGCTAAATCCAGTGATTATATATCAACTCGTTGAACTGCTCCCTCTGTTTGCTCAAGTTTTCAAAGGGTGACTGGCTAATGGGAGGGCCCCTAGATGCATGGTGACAACAATCCCACATAATGAAGACAAAGGCATTTAACTGCTGCCAAACAGTCATGCCTTAAAAGCTGTGAAGGTGTGACTGCTTGAAAAGGTTTCACCTTTGAAGCTTACCTGAATAATCTACACAAAACTATATGGCTAGTCTGATGAGAATTTTTGTTTAGGGAAGGTTAAATAGAATGCATCTTGTAGGGATCTTTGCCACTAATTATGTCCACTTTCTCAGCTTATAACCCACTTCTTGTAACAGTATAGAAGCTTAAAATAGTGCAGGTATATTTTACACAAAGACTTTTTCCCCACATAATTTTCTAGCTTTTCAGAGCTCTTTTTATCCAGGCATTGTACTAAGCTAATTGTGTGTACTGATGTTGTGGCTGTGCATGGGTGTTGTTATGACAATGGTCACATGACTGCAAAGGATCTATACATCTTTTGTCATCACAGACAGGCATCAGCAAGCAACAAGGCACTGAGAAATCACTGGAAATGAAAATGGAATTGATCAGATCCATTTCCACAGATGACTCAATTCCAATTCTGACATTTAAAAACCTTCATTTCTAATTCTGCTCATTTGCCTTCAATTGCAATTCCAGTTACACTCAGAATTGTCCCCAACACTGTTCACAACATGAATATTATGAAGTTCATTGTGCTGGCTGATCCTCCCACTGCTGCGGTGGAAGCCTTGCATCTAAACTGAAACAATTAAACAAATTACTTTGTAAAGATAACATTATATTATGCCAGCTTCAATCAAAATGTGTCATTTTATTCTTAATATACCACTAGGCTTTCTTTAATTATCACTAAAGAACAAGAGTATGTTTACGAGGGAGAAAATCCTCATTTGTTACATCTAATAGATTCTTAAAAAAGGGGGAAAAAAGAGAAATATGCAAGGTGAAAATCTGCAGAGATTAATATTATTGCTAACATCTGATTTGCAGTAAGAAGGGCTGAACAGATGGAGGATAGGTGTTACTAACAGAAAGATATCATTAATGTGTTTTATCTCCACATTCTCCTAGATGGTACAAACTGCCGGTGAAACGGAGTATGCACATCCAGTATGTGGTTGTGCGTGTATGTGTGTGCGCGCGCGGACGCGATTAATATAATCTGAAACAGGAAATAAGCAGAAACATCCTCCATCTGTACATGCCAGGATTATCTTTATGAAGGACTGTTGTTAATCTGCACATCTTCACATGGCTGCAGCAAATATTCCATGTAAATGTTGGACTTTATAGAAAAGGATTCTGCCAAAATGGAAATATCATATTGCTGTCAGGTGTTTGGACCAATGTCTTTCTTTCCTTCCCTGTGCAGGTGATAAACTTTAGCTCAGGTGAGGTCGGGCATGGCCAGAACGAGTTTACCAAGCGGGTGGGCTTCAGTGTGGCCATGCCCTCGGCCAACCTCTCCATCTACATAAACAACACGCAGGAATCTGACTCTGGCCGCTACATGTGCATTGTCATCGTCCCTGGAGGTCTTGGCATTTCTGGAGAGATGCGCCTTAATGTCAAAGGTAATGGTCTAAAGCATCAGTGGAATTTCAAAGGTTACATTTAATCAGAAAAGTCCACAGTGCAGCTCACACATTTCATCTGGTTTTTAAGCAATGCTGAGCATATTTAGAAGGATTTGGATTGGCCTACAGTGTTAAAAATCACATATTCATATATCCATATATGGGAAGCGTAGAGATTTACTGGCTTCTAGGGTTGGTTCGTTATCCCTGCAGTGACAGATGGAATCAGGGGTCAAACACCTTCATGTTTTGGTGAAATATTGTTGCTGCCCTTAGAAATCTTCACATTGTAATGGGCCATATATTTATATTACTTCATGTTTCATCTTAATAGCGGCGTCTGTCTCTTTGTCCAGTCCCTCCATCCCCTCCAGTGTGCACCATGACAGGGGACCCTGTGATGAAGGGCAATGTGACCTTGAGCTGCAAATCCACTCACGGCAAACCTGTCCCTCAATACAAATGGACCAAGGCTGCACCGATGTCTGAGGTGTTCTTCTCTCCAATGCAGAGTGAGTATATTTTAAATATACAACCAGGATTTAAGCCCTTAATCTGATGTTGAACCACAACAGTAACCAGTAAATTATCTTGTTATTATTCTTATGTGCCGGTGTGTTTGTGTAACCCTAAACCTAACCCCGTTTTTTCCACAATATTAAAAAAGTAAGCATTGATTTACACTGTAAAGTAATTATTTTCTGTTGACCAGGATTGCCTAATCTTGGGAGGACAAACTATAATATTGAGTATTCTGATCCCCTAATATACAGTATTTAGATATATTTTTCATTTGCAAAATATAGGGGCAGAGCTCAGTCCCCAGGAGGGAGTCAAAAATGTTCTTCTCTAAAAAGAGGAAGCCTGCAGAAAAAGTTTTGGAACCACTGTGCCAACAAAATCATAATAAGGACATCAGTGTCCATCCATCCATCTTCTACTGCTTATCTGGGGGTCCGGGTTGCAGGGGCAGCAGTCTGAGCAGAGAAAATACAAAAAAAAAAAAAAAAAAAATACATAGCACTCGTTATCTCAGTGACCCCTCCTGCAGGTGGTCAACCCACTGGAGGGCAGACCGATATAGATCGCTCAGGCTGTGCTTAGCCATAGAGTAGAAACCCAGAAACCAGGCGCATACCGCAGAGCCCCTCCCCCCAGCCTTGCTTCAGCTCCGGTAACCCCATACCAGTCAGGGTACACTGGATTATTGTTTTATTGATAAACACAGCGGTCCTGCGCGTGACAGACAGTGGCCCTGGTTACATGGTCACAATAAACCGATTACTGGGAATAAACCAATAATGGCAATCAATTTTGTCGTATTTACATGCACTGAATAAACAGATTATTGGAGGGTAAACCACTTAAGTTAGTGACCCCGGTTACATGGCTTTTATCAGATTATTCTGTTTACATGGTTAATTGAATAATCAGATAACTTTAGAAATTCAATCATAACCGGTTTATTCAGGTACATGTAAACATGGTCTATGAGTTGGTTGTAGACAAACAAGCAAGCAAGCAAGCAAAGCTTATTTGTATAGCACTTTTCACAGATATATATCACAAAGTGCTTCACAGCAAGTTAAAATTTACAAATATCCAGAAATTAAAATCAATAGAAATAAGATACAATATACATATTAATAGGGATAAAAAGACAAAACAGTGAAGAAATAAAAGCCATTCAATGAGAGCTAAAAGCCTGTCTAAACAAATGAGTTTTTAACTTCTTAAAAGAGTCCACAGACTCCAGGCAGCGCAAGGACAGGGGAAGTGCGTTCCAACGCCGTGGTGCAGCGGCCTGGAAAGATTGATCTCCACAGGTTCTGAACTTGGTCCAAGGGACCACCAGGAGTCTCTGGTCTGAGGATCTTAGTGATCGTGTCATGGCATAAGGAGTCAAGAGGGCTAAGATGTATGAGGGGGCTTGGCCATTAAGAGCTCTCAAAGTCAAAATTAAAATCTTAAGATGAAATCTAAAAGCAACTGGCAACCATTGAAGGGACGATGAAACTGGGAAAATGTGTTCCCTTTTCTTCGTCCAGGTTAAAAGCCGAGCTGCTGCATTTTGCACTGTCTGAAGGCGAGCAACAGCAGTTTTATTAAAACACATAAAAAGGGCATTACAATAATCTAAGCGAGACGAGATAAAAGCATGAATGATCATTTCCAGTTCAGGTGTTGAGACCATGGGTCTAAGTTTTGCTATACGTATTCCTCAGATGAAAAAAAGCAATTTCTGACTAGTTGCCGACCATGGCAGCTCAGTGACACAGCATTGTCAAAAACAACACCCAGGTTACGCAGGCTGGGCTGGACAGAAGAGCCTAGGTGACCTAAGCGTTGCTTTATCAGAGGAATTTTACTGTCTGGAGCGATGATCAGTGTTTCTGTCTTGTTAAGATTTAATTGTAAGAAGTTATTGTTTAACCATTTGTTAATGACAGACAGGCAAGAGATTAAGTTTGATAAAATGTTCAGCTCATTTTCTTTAAAAGAACAGTAAAGCTGAATGTCGTCCGTGTAAAAATGGTAAGAAACACCCTTAAACTGACGATTAATCTGGCCAAACACCAAAAGAGGCTCCTGCTCCACCACCGTGTTTTGCACATTACTACCCCCCCCCCCCCCCGAGCATGAGCCAAGGTAGCTAGAGAACCCGGGGCTCAAGTGTAGATTTAAGTATCAGAGCTAATGTTAGTTGAAACTAGGCCTGGGCGATACAATGAACATATTTGTTATATCGCCGATCTCGAGCATTTCCGTGGCAGTTTAAGGCTGCTTCTCTCTGTCAGCGTTGCCCTCCTCTCCTCTCACACAGCTGCACTGAGGTGCTCCTCCCCTACCACGTCTCCCCACGCCATTTCATTTCATGCTCATTGCCAGGTCAGTTTTTTCTTGCAATTTTTCTTTAGAAACTCCTTCTTGTGAGCCTATTTTCATGGAGCAGAGACGTTTGTTATTTTTATGCACAATCTAGCAACACTAGCAGAGCACGGGGAAAAAGGCAAAAAAAAAAAGAAATGACACACACACATACCGACTGCAGTGCAGCAGACTTGAATGAAAGGAGAAAAAACACCAGCTCCATTCTTTGGCAGTGGTAAAAATTGAACAAAATACAGTTTTGTGAAAATTATGTCACGGTACCACTAATTTGTTTCACCACTTGAGATGTCATCCAATATAATATGAAGAATGCATTAAAATCTGCTCTCAACATCCCAAGTAGCCCCTACAAATAAATAAATAAAAGGAACCAGCCCTAAGAAAATGACTATATGGCTTCTTCATTGGGAAAATTTATCCCATACAACAAAAGTGCAAAATGGAAAGAGATTCCAACTGCAGTCACAACTTATACTGCCAAAGACATGACCCTTATTGTTAAAAACATGACCAAACAGAAAAAGTGGACTTTTTATGATTTAAAAATAGCTTTCGCTAGAATTCTTATTTAATGCACCTTTTATTGTGTTGAGTGCTTTTTTGTTTTGTTTTGTTTTGTTTTTAATGGTTTTATTACAGGCCATGATACACTGCGTTCCAAATTATTATGCAAATAAGATTTTAGTGTCATAAACATTCAGTTTTTTGTTTTTCATTTAAACTCATGGATGGTATTGTGTCTCAGGGCTCTTTGGATCACTGATATCAATCTCAGACACCTGTCATAATTAGTTTGCCAGGTGAGCCCAATTAAAGGAAAATTACTTAAGAAGGATGTTCCACATTAAGCATGCCACAGGTTTCAAGCAATATGGGAACGAAAAAGGATCTCTCTGCTGCCAAAAAGCGTCAAATAGTGCAATGCTTTGGACAAGGTATGAAAACATTAGATATTTCACAAAAATTTAAGTGTGATCATCATACTGTGAAGAAATTTGTGGCTGATTCAGAGCGCAGATGGGTTCGTGCAGATAAAGGCATAATGAGGAAGGTTTATGCCAGACAAATTCATCAGATTAAGAGAGCAGCTGCTAAAATGCCATTACAAAGCAGCAAATAGGTATTTGAAGCTGCTGGTGCCTCTGGAGTCCCACAAACCTTAAGGTGTAGGATCCTCCAGAGGTGCATAAACTTACTATTCAGCCACCCCTAATCAATGTTCACAAGCAGAAACGGTTGCAATGGGCCCAAAATTACATGAAGACTAATTTTCAAACGGTCTTGTTTACTGATGAGTGCCGTGCAATCCTGGATGGTCCAGATGGATGGAGTAGTGGATGATTGGTGGATGGCCCCCATGTCCCATCAAGGCTGCGATGTCAGCAAAGAGGTGGTGGAGTCATGTTTTGGGCCAGAATCATGGGGAGAGAACTGGTAGGCCCCTTTAGAGTCCCTGAAGGTGTTAAAATGACCTTGGCAAAGTATATAGAGTTTCTGACTGACCACTTTCTTCCATGGTACAAAAAGAAGAACCATGCCTTCCATAGCAAAATTTTCTTCATGCATGACAATGCATCACCACATGCTGCAAAGAATACCTCTGTGTCACTGGCTGCTGTGGGCATAAAAGGAGAGAAACTCATGGTGTGGCCCCCCTCCTCCTCTGGCCTCAACCCTATTGAGAACCTTTGGAGTATCCTCAAGCAAAAGCTCTATGAGGGTGGGAGGCAGTTCACATCAAAACAGCAGCTGTGGGAGGCTATTCTGACATCTTGCAAAGAAATTCCAGCAGAAACGCTCCAAAAACTCACAAGTCCAATGGATGCAAGAATTGTGAAGGTTATGTCAAAGAAGGGGTCCTATGTTAATATGTAACTTGGCCTGTTAAGATGTTTTTGATTGAAATAGCTTTTGAGTTCAGTAAATATGACCTCCTAATGCTGCAAATTCAATAAACGACCATTTTCAGTTCTTTACAACCAATAAAATGTTTTGAAACTGTTGTGCATAATAATTTGGAACAGTGCATTTTGAGTTGGGGTTTTTTTTGCAAAAAAATTGTGATTATTGGGAGGTTTGTTCATTAAAATTTGAATTATGCGCTAATGGTTGATGACTTGAAAATTATTCTGTCATTTGCATCGATTAGAGACAAACATAATTTGCATAATAATTTGGAATGCGGTGTAGGAAGGCCTACCATTATTTACTCTGATTTGTTGCAAATTTGTGAGTGGGGTTGTCTGACCAGTTCAATAAAGTTTGCTAAATTTAACTTAATTTTATTCCCCCACTCTCCTTTTTTGTATGCAATTTAAAAAAAAAATGCAATACATGGATCTGTTTCTGTTATCATTGCCAGTGTCATTTTATGCGGAGGTTTTACATTTATACAGTGGTTTGGAGGAGATCTCAAGATTTTGTGATATATATCATGCATCGTGATAAAACCCTAAATGTATCATGATACATGTTAAAAGCCATATCACTCAGCCCTAGATGAAACCTAACATTACCTCTGTACATGATTTGCTATCTACAATTGTGTTAGTTGCTGTTTTACTTTTTACCCCTCAGCCTTTAAAAGGCTGAAGGCGTATTGTTGTCACCCCCTCCGGGTGGATGGACAGCAGTATCAGTTTCAGTGGTACTGTCAACACCTACCTTGTGAACAATTTGGCTTTTCAAATCAATGCTATAGTTGCATCTACAAAAAGTCTTGAATGAGTTCAAATTTGGGTGACCTCTGACCTTGAGCCAAGGTCAAAGGTCAGGGTCAAAATCCCATAATCTATAGCTGAAGAGCAAAGAAAGCTAGTGTCACCAAACTTGGTACATACAGCGGAAAAAATAAGTATTGAACACGTCAACAGTTTTCTCATTAAACATATTTCTGATGGAGCCATTGACCTGAGATTTTCACCAGATATCACTAACAACTCAAGTAATGCATACATACAAAGAAATCAAGGCAACTGTGTTCACAAAACAAGTTCTATTTAATAAAGTGGAATAACAGAGAATAAGTATTGGACACATGAAGAAAAAGAGGTGTAAAAAGGCATAGAAAACCAAGAAACCAGCTGAAATCCATCAGAGTTTAGGAAGCTATCCCATCCCCCATCAGTGCATATTAATTTCAGCTGGTTAAGTCCTGACTGATAGCCTTTGAAAGGTCTATGAATATCAGATTGTCACACCACAGATAACGCATGACGGGTAGAAGCAAAGAGCTCTCGCTAGACCTTTGCAACCTTATTGTTGCAAAACATAATGATGGCATTGGTTACAGGTGCATTTCTAAACTGCTGAATGTCGCAGTGAGCACTGGAGCAATGGAGCCATCATTTGGAAGTGGAAAGAACATCATTTTACTATAAACCGGCCAGTACCAGGAGTTCCTCGCAAGATTTCTGGCAGAAGAGTCAAAAGAATTATCAGAAGAGTTATCCATCAGCCAAAGTCCACTTGTGGAGAGCTCCAGAAAGACCCGGAGTTAGCAGGTACTGCTGTTTCAAAGAAAACAATAAGTAATGCACTCAACCGACATGAGCTCTATGCCCACTCACCTCGAAAGACTCCATTGCTGAAGAAAAAGCATGTTGAAGCTCATTTGAGGTGAGGAAAAAGAGCCAGGATTCATGCTAGGCTAAAGGCTAACCCCTCCAGACCAGCAGTACCATCGCTCCTTCTTTCCAATGTCCACTCCCTCAACAACAAGCTGGACGAGCTGTGTCTGCTGAGGGAAACCCGGAGAGAGTGGAGGGACTGCTGTGTGTTTGCGTTCACGGAGACATGGCTCCACGACAACATCCCTGACGCGGCCATTCAGCTGGAAGGGATGACATTGTTCCGGGCGGACAGAGAGGCTGCTAGCTCTGGTAAGAGCCGGGGGGGGGGCTATGTATCTATATTAACAAGAACTGGTGCGTTAATGCCACGTTAGTATCTAAACACTGCTCTCCGTTGGCGGAGTTCCTTATCGTGAATTGTCGGCCATTCTATCTGCCGAGAGAATTCACCAACGTGTTTGTAGTTGCTGTTTACATAGCTCCTAGCGCTAATGCTAAAGCTAATGTTAACAAGGCACTCGGAGAGCTGCACGACGCTATCAGTGAATTTCAAACTTCACACCCGGACAGTTTTATGGTGGTTGCGGGGGATTTTAATCACACCAGTTTAAAGACTGTGCTCCCCAAGTTTAAACAATGTGTGGACTTTAAGACCAGAGGAGAGAATATGTTGGACTTGGTGTACACAAACTTCCCAGATGCTTATAAGGCAACATCTCGCCCCCACCTCGGCCATTCTGACCACCTATCCGTGATGCTGGTGCCTGCCTACAAACCTTTACTGAAGCGCAGCAGGCCAGTAGAGAAACAAATCAGGATTTGGCCAGAGGGTGCAGCCTCGGCACTTCAGCACTGTTTTCTGCACACAGACTGGGAGGTCTTTAAAATAGCAGCCTATCAGGGAGCAGGACAGATGTGGAGGAGTATGCTGAAACGGTCACCAGCTACATCGCGAAGTGCACAGAGGATGTCACTATAGTGAAGACTATCACTGCACGGGACAACTGTAAACCCTGGATGACGGCAGAGGTGCGCTTGCTGCTCACAGCCAGAGATGCAGCCTTCAGAGCGAAGAACAGGATGGCCCTCCACTCAGCCAGGTCTGCGCTCTCAAATGGAATTAAGACGGCGAAGCACGCCTATGCAGACAAAATCCAGGGACACCTCTGTGACACAAGGAACACCAAACGGATGTGGCAGGGAGTTCGGGTGCTGACGGATTATAAGTCTAGGCAGGGGGTCGATGACGACGACGCTTCGCTTCCAGACAAGCTCAACAACTTCTTTGCACGTTTTGAAGCATCAAACCCGACAATCAGAGGGAGGGCTGGCCCATCTCCACCATCTGTTGGGCCAGCTATCATCATCAACGCAGCGGACACACGGAGGACCCTAATCAGGGTCAACCCATGTAAAGCTGCAGGTCCAGACAACATCCCGGGACGTGTGCTCAGAGTCTGCGCGAGCGAGTTGGCGGATGTCCTGACTGACATTTATAACATCTCCCTGAGTCAGGCCATCGTTCCCAGGTGCTTTAAGACCTCTACCATAGTACCGGTGGCAAAGAAACCAGTTGTGTCCTGTCTGAATGACTATCGTCCTGTTGCACTGACACCAATTGTGATGAAGTGTTTTGAACGGCTTGTCAAACCACACATCACAGCCTGCCTCCCTGCATCACATGACCCGCTCCAGTTTGCATATCGTTCAAACCGCTCCACGGAGATGCTATAGTCACCACCCTGCACTCTGTCATCACCCACCTGGATCAGAAAGACACCTACGCCAGACTCCTGTACATTGATTTCAGTTCAGAATTCAACACCATTATTCCCCAGAGACTGATGGAGAAATTAATCTTTCTCGGTCTGAACACCGCCACATGTCTCTGGATCCTGGACTTCCTGGGCGAGAGACCTCAGTCTGTCCACGCTGGAAAAAACATCTCCAACTCTATCACGCTGAGCACTGGATCTCCTCAAGCCTGCGTACTCATAAGTGTAAAAATCAGTGGACTAACACATGACTGTGTATCCAGACACAAGGGGAACCAGATTATTAAGTTTGCAGACGACACCACAGTGGTGGGACTTATTCAGAGGGATGAGGAATCAATGTACAGGGAAGAAGTGAGAGACCTGGAGGGCTGGTGCAGGGAGAACAATCTGGTGCTCAATGTGGACAAAACGAAGGAGATGATTATCGACTTCCGGCGGTCACGGCCTGAACATGTCCCTCTCAGCATCGGCAGCCGTTTGGTGGAGAGAGTGGAGAACATCAAGTTCCTCGGAGTGCAGATCTCACAGGACCTGACCTGGAGCAAGAATTCCTTGGGGATCAGGAAGCGGGCCCAGCAGAGACTGTACTTCTTGAGGAAATTCAAACAGGCCTCCCTCCCCATTTGCATCCTCAGGACCTTCTACAGAGGTGTGGTGGAGAGTGTTCTGACGTACTGCATTGCAAACTGAGAGGGTAATTGGAGTTTCCCTCTCCTCTGTCCAAGAACTTTTTCAGAACCGTTGTAGGAGCAGGGCACTGAACATTGTCAAGGACCACTCTCACCCTCTGCATAAACACTTTGAACTGCTGCAATCTGGCAAATGATTCCAGAGCATCAGAGGCAGAACCACCAGACTGATTAACAGCTTCCTTCTACAAGCTGTTAGGATGCTGAACAGTTGATCCGGAATCCTTCATACATACTACTGCACCTTATGGACATTATGTATATTATTTGTATATTATAGTTCTAGTTAGTTTTCAAGTATGTCTCAGGGATGTGTGAATGGCTGTGTTGGGGTGGGGTGTGGGGGTGTGTGTGAGTGTGTCTTAAATTATGTTCTTTTTACTTATATGGATGCCGAGAGAAATGCAATTTCTTCTTGCCTGCACTACAGTTGTATGTACAGCAGCATGACAATAAAGGTTGATTTGATTTGATTTAAAGTTTACTGCACAACATTTGGGCAAGCCAGTAAAATACTGGGAGAATATAGTCTGGTCAGATGAGACCAAAACTGAACTTTTTGGATGTCACAACACACGGCATGTTTGGGGGAGAAATGGCACTGCACATCCCATCATGTTGTGGGGGTGTTTTTCAGCACATGGTACAGGAAAGACTTCATATAATTGAAGGAAAGAGGAATGGACAAATGTACAGAGACATTCTTGATAAGAACCTGTTGCCATCTGCCAAGATGCTGAAGATGAAACGAGGGTGGACATTTCAGCAAGACAATAATCCCAAACACACAGCTAAGGAAACTCTCAACTGGCTCCAGAGAAGGAAAATAAAGCTGCTAGAATGGCCCAGTCAGTCATCTGACCTGAATCCAATTGAAAATCTATGAAACAAACTTAAAATCAGAGTTCATGGAAGACACCCACGGAACCTTTATGAGTTAACAATTTGTGTGGAAGAATGGAAGAAAATCTCTCCTGAGTAATCCCTGCACCTAGTTTCTTCATATAGGAGGCATCTGAAAGCTCTTATTACCAACAAAGGCTTTTCTACTAAATATTAAATGAATTTCACCAAGCGTGTTCAATACTTATTCCCTGTGTCATTCCACTTCATTAAATAGAACTTGTTTTGTGAACACAGTTGCCTTGATTTCTTTGCATGTATGGATTACTTGGGTTGTTACTGATATCTGGTGAAAATCGCAGGTCAGTGGCTCCATCAGAAATATGTTTAATGAGAAAAATATTGACGTGTTCAATACTTATTTTCCCTGCTGTATGTTCACCTTGGGATCCTGACCTCAAACTGTGGGTCTAAGGTCAAAAGGTCAAGGTTTTTCATTTTCATTTCAACGCATTGTAAATATGATAACTCACAAAGGAAATGATGTATGTGTTTCACACTGATACCATGCTTCAATCTTTGAAAATTCTGAGATGAGTTTGAATTTTGGTGACCTTGACCTCACTTCAAAGTCAGAGATCACCTCTCAAAAAAAACTGTAAATGTGATAACCTGTGAATGAAATGGCATAGGCTTTTCATATTGGTTCCATAGTTCACAGAAAAATTCAACCAGCCAGTGCTCTTAATGCTGGCAGGCTGAGGGGTTCCACCGGCAGTTGCCAGTATTTTTATTGTTGGATTTGTTGCTGTCCTGCTTTTAAACAGATGCAGCTGTGACAAGATGGATCATAACAGGCCCAGTATAACTTAGCAGGTAATATTAGTGGCTAGTTTGGCAGCTTAGCAGTTAAAACTATATGTACAGTGGGGCAAAAAAGTATTTAGTCAGCCACCAATTGTGCAAGTTCTCCCACCTAAAAGATGAGAGAGGTCTCCAATTTTCATCGTAGGTATACCTCAACTATGAGAGACAAAGAGAAAAAAAAATCCAGAAAATCACATTGAAGGATTTTTAATGAATTGATTGGTAAATTCCTTGGTAAAATAAGCATTTGGTCAGTAACAAAAGTTCATCTCAGTACTTTGTTATATACCCTTTGCTGGCAATGACAGAGGTCAAACGTTTTCTGTAAGTCTTCACAAGGTTTTCACACACTGTTGCTGGTATTTTGGCCCATTCCTCCATGCAGATCTCCTCTAGAGCAGTGATGTTTTGGGGCTGTCACTGGGCAACATGGACTTTCAACTCCCTCCAAAGATTTTCTATGGGGCTGAGATCTGGAGACTGGCTAGGCCACTCCAGGACCTTGAAATGCTTCTTACGAAGCCACTCCTTCGTTGCCCGGGCAGTGTGTTTGGGATCATTGTCATGCTGAAAGACCCAGCCATGTTTCATCTTCAATGCCCTTGCTGATGGAAGGAGGTTTTCACTCAAAATCTCACAATACATGGCCCCATTCATTCTTTCCTTTACACGGATCAGTCGTCCTGGTCCCTTTGCAGAAAAACACCCCCAAAGTAAGATGTTTCCACCCCCATGCTTCACAGTAGGTATGGTGTTCTTTCTCCTCCAAACACAAGCTGAGTTTTTACAATAAAGTTCTATTTTGGTTTCATCTGACCATATGACATTCTCCCAATCCTCTTCTGGATCATCCAAATGCTCTCTAGCAAACTTCAGACGGGCCTGGACATGTACTGACTTAAGCAGTGGGACATGTCTGGCACTGCAGGATTTGAGTCCCTGGCGGCGTAGTGTGTTACTGATGGTAGCCTTTGTTACTTTGGTCCCAGCTCTCTGCAGGTCATTCACTAGGTCCCCCCGTGTGGTTCTGGGATTTTTGCTCACCGTTCTCGTGATCATTTTGACCCCACGGGGTGAGATCTTGCGTGGAGCGCCAGATTGAGGGAGATTATCAGTGGTCTTGTATGTCTTCCATTTTCTAATAATTGCTCCCACAGTTGATTTCTTCACACCAAGCTGCTTACCTATTGCAGATTCAGTCTTCCCAGCCTGGTGCAGGTCTACAATTTTGTTTCTGGTGTTCTTTGACAGCTCTTTGGTCTTGGCCATAATGGAGTTTGGAATCTGACTGTTTGAGGTTGTGGACAGGTGTCTTTTATACTGATAAAGAGTTCAAACAGGTGCCATTAATACAGGTAACGAGTGGAGGACAGAGGAGCCTCTTAAAGAAGAAGTTACAGGTCTGTGAGAGCCAGAAATCTTGCTTGTTTGTAGGGGACCAAATACTTATTTTACCGAGGAATTTACCAATTAATTCATTAAAAATCCTTCAATGTGATTTTCTGGATTTTTTTTTTCTCATTTTGTCTCTCATAGTTGAGGTATACCTATGATGAAAACTGAAGACCTCTCTCATCTTTTAAGTGGGAGAACTTGCACAATTGGTGGCTGACTAAATACTGTTTTGCCCCACTGTATGTGTCAGTGAGTATGTCAAAACTTACAATTAATCAGTGGAAATGGCACTAAATGGGGCCTTTAATTTTGGGCTAAAACATTTGTATTATTTACTGTCTTGTTATTAGTATTATTTCTGACAAGTAGACTAAATATAATGTGTTCTTTGATTCTTCTCTGTGGTTATATTCTTAGTCTGTTCTCATAAAACTAATATTCTGCATTATACCTGTGTTGAGACATGTTGATTGCAGCTGTATTTGTTCAAAAGACCCTTGATCATGCCACAAAACATGCAATGTAAAATCCTCTTTAGAGAATGAGACACATAAAGTGATGCCCATGTGAGGGAGAAAACTGAAATTTTAGCATTGTCGTTGTTTCCAAAAGATGCTGCAGAGCAAATGCCATCTGTTTCTGAACAACAGGACTTTGGCTGATTGGGTAATGACATGACTGCTCTGATCTTTGGCTCTCATCTCTTTAAGTCCTCAGACTCATAACATGAAAACTACTTCCTCTGATTGTGCACCCTCTCTCACATGCCTCCCGACACTCGAGTTCCACCCCATGCTCATTTTTTTTTATGCGCACTGATGTATGCTAATTCTGTGACACTTGAACTTCACTTCACCATCACTGCTTATTGCTGCAGTTTCTCTGTCCCTCTCCCACTCTCTCTCTCTGTCCTTTCAGTGCTGATCCTCTGGCAGCACTTCTCATTTCCTGTTGACCTTGGTACCTAATCTAGCAAGCCCCATGTCATTACTTGATCAACCCCTCTAAGAGACATAAGTTGGATTTGGGTCTGTGAATGCAGCACATCTTGCACTTCATCCTCTCCTGATCGGTTTGTATTAGTCCTCTCCCCACCTCGCATTCATGCTTACTCTCTCTGCCATCTTTATTTCTGCAAAACAAAAACAGAATGGAGAGCCTGTCCCCAGCCCATACTTGTCCTTGGGTTCATGGGTAAGGGTTTTCACTCATAAATGTTCCACCCAACTGCTCCTGCATACCATGACAACTTGAAGAGTTCTGTTTTATAGTTAACAAGATACTCCTCAAGTGTATAAAAGCTTTAAAGGAAAAAAGTTCAACCCTTCTTATTACAGTTTATTGCCATCCCATTCATTCTTAAAAAAAGGCATACGGTTAAAACTTAGGCAAATTGTAAACATTCTTACCGAATCTCTTTGAAATACAGATTTTCTTGAATAAATTCATCATTGTAAGTATATTATCTGTTTAAGGGTTGGATTTGTCCTTTAAATCTTAACCATACAGTATGTTTTATGTATTTGAGTCAACTGCCATACTGTTGCTTTCATTTACCCTTTTACTGTGTGCTAACCAATATGTAGCTGATCAGCTTATAATAAGCCTGAAATAATTATGAAAGCTATTGCTAAAATTAAAAAGAAAATGACAATATTTTTATTTGTTGTAGTATTTACAGCGGGGAAAATAAGTATTGAACACGTTAACATTTTTTCATTAAACATATTTCTGATGGAGCCACTGACCTGAGATTTTCACCAGATGTCAGTAAGAACCCAAGTACAACATACATACCCAAGTATACATACAAAGAAATCAAGGCATCTGTGTTCACAAAACAAGTTGTATTTAATAAGGCCACCGACCTCTGGAACGACAGATGGAGGCCCACCGGCCTCTGGAACGACAAGTGGAGGCCCACCAGCCTCTGGAATGATGGGTAGATGTCCACTGACCTCTGGAACAACAGGGGGTGACCCGCCGGCCTCTGGAACGACGGGTGGAGGCCCACTGGCCTCTTGAATGACAGGTAGAGGCCCACCAACCTCTAGAATGATAGGTGGAGGCCCACCAGCCTCTGGAACGATGGGTAGAGGTCCACTGACCTCTGGAACGACAGGGGGTGACCCGCCGGCCTCTGGAACGACGGGTGGAGGCCCACTGGCCTCTGGAATGACAGGTGGAGGCCCACCAAACTCTAGAATGATGGGTGGAGGCCCACCGGCCTCTGGAACAACAGGGGGAGACCCGCCGGCCTCCGGAACGATGGGTGGAGGCCCACCGGCCTCTGGAACGACGGGTGGAGGCCCACCAACCTCTGGAATGGCGGGTGGCGGCCCACCAACCTCTGTGACAACAGGTGGAGGCCCACCAACATCTGTGACAACAGGTGGAGGCCCACCAACATCTGGAACAACAGGTGGAGGCCCACCAGCCTCTGGAACGACAAGTGGCGGCCCACCAACCTCTGGGACAACAGGTGGAGGCCCACCAACATCTGGAACAACAGATGGAGGCCCACCAGCCTCTGGAATGATGAGTGTAGGCCCACCAGCCTCTGAAACGCCAGGTGGAGGCCCACTGGCCTCTGGAACGACAGGTGAAGGGCCACCGACCTCTGGAACAACAGGTGGCTGAGGTGGAGTGTGGTCTTCTTGTGGCTCTATCCTCAACATGGCCACCTCGGACATGGGAGGAGAATAGGAGGTCAGTGAGGTGACACCACAGTCATCAGCAGCAGAGACTGGTGGGGAGGCCCCAAAAGCTGGTGGAATCTGCACTTGGGTCCCCCCACGAGGAGTAAGGCAAGTCTTTTATAAAATAGATGCTAAAAATAAGAGGAAAAGAACTTGTCTCAACTCCTGGTCTCCTGCTGCTGGGGTGACGACCTCAGGATGAGCTGCAGGCGTGGCGGCCTCAGGATGAGCTGCAGGCGTGGCGGCCTCTGGATGAGCTGCCAGAGCAGCAGCCTCTGGATGAGCTGCAGGAGCGGCAGCCTCTATAACAGCGGGTGGAGACCCACTGGCTTTAACAGCTGATGAAGTAGGCTGACCAGCCTCTGGAACACGCAGGTGGAGACCCACTGGCCTCTGGAATGACAGGTGGAGGCCCACCAACCTCTAGAATGATGGGTGGAGGCCC